>CM022405.1:36079568-37570463 GCA_011833715.1 Carcinoscorpius rotundicauda | reverse complement strand
GTTTAGCATTTGCATGCTTATCCTTACTTGTTTTCACTTGTAACTTTACAGATCAATAACATAAGCTGTTAATAGTGTCTATTGGATTCAGAGTAACTGATTTGATAATCTGGATGCCTCAATAATCTGTAAGAATTGCTACCTTACAGATGGATTCAGATTAATGGATTTTCACTATACTTTACCATTAAGCAGTATCTTCATGAGTCCTAAACATAATTGTTTAAACAGTTAATACTTTAGATTTTTTTGTACCTCAGAAGTATTTAAATTTTTTCTTTGCAGAAAGGTGGAGAAGAGTAACTGGAAGGAGTTTGAGTTTTTATTGTTAAACTGGTTCCTTCTAGAGTAACATGAAACCCAAGAGGCACACTTGAAAAGTAAACCAAAGTGGTACGATTTAAGGGATTATCTTAGTTTCAGTTTTTTCCTGTTAGAGAATGCAAAGCTTTGTGGTAAGTAAAAATCCTTAAATGTTATTTGCTGCCCTGAATGTAACGAATATTACATTGTACAGTGTTTTGAAAGGGAGAGAAACTTACTACTTTGAGTATTTCGTAAGAGATAGTATACAGTAAAATGATTTAACACAAATGGTTAGGAAATGTGTGGGGAAAAAAACTTCCACTTATCCTGCTGTGTGTTTTAATAATCAGCTGATAGATTTCCATAAAAACTTGAAATACAGGTTTTAAAACCACATAATTTGTAATAGTACTTCAGTTTTATTAGATTGGGTGATTGCTTACATACTTTATAGAAAAACTTTTTAGAAGTGAGTATTGCTTATACGAAAGGACAGTAATGTTAGTTGAGTAATTAAAGTAATGAAAATTTATATATATGATATTTTGAAGGATAAATTTGAAACTTGATTCTAAACACGTTTGTACTGAGGTTAAACCTTTGTGAATGGCCTTTGTGTTTTGTTCCAACTCAGCTTATATAATGTTTACTATAATTCTGAAGTTACCAAATGTATATTCACAAATTTTGCTAGGCTTTTATTGGTGAACATTACAAGTGTATTGTACATGCACGAGCACACAAAGAAATAAGAATTTTTAATAGTTATTTTTTGTGTGAATTTACTGATTTAGTTTTGATCAGATTCTGACTAGTCTAAGTGCAAGATTATTTTCTTGTCTAGATAAAAACTTTCCTGTTTAAATGTTTTTGTATTTTGCCTGCATCACCTATAGAACCTCCTAAATGAATATATAAAATATTTTTCAGTAAAACTATATTTTATCTAATTAACACTAATTGATGCAAAATCAGCTATGTAGGTAAGATTTAAAGCTCAAAATTATGAAATAAATATAAATTACTTATTTTCTTTCTAGAATAATTGAGTATTTTAACAAATAATCATATTTTTACAGCCAAAGTTAATAAACATTTTAACCTGAGTTCATTTAGTTTTATTGTTTTACAGTCACACTTTGACCCTGTGAGTGTGCTGAAAGTTATTTATCTTAGTTAAATGGCTTTGTGTAAACAATTGATCAAGTTACAAGCACAATATGAGTGAATTACATACCCGCACATAGTATGTCACAGTATTAACCATGACAAGAATTTTTTTGTTTAATTGTTCGTTTATTTGAGTTTTCTAAATTATCTAACATAAAAAATGTCTAATTTTTACATTTTAGTTGCTTTTTTTTAAAAAAAAATGTACACAAAGAAATGAGAACTCTTGTCTTTTGCTGTTGATAAAGAAAGCTCTGTAAATGTATGTAGTCCAAAATGTTTTAAATGTGTTGTTTTTTCAGATATGAAATTTTGGACAAAGCATTATAATGCACACAATATAAAATGTCCTAAAACTTTTAATTTAACTGCATTTCTAATGGGGCTATATATAGGTGAAAAAAAATTGTCAGATGTTTGAAGCTCTATAATAACAATCACACACAAACATTCTGAAGCTAACTACCTGGAAGTTAATGCCAAAAAATAAAATAAAAACTTTTAATAGTCTCTTCTAGGGTACAGAACCTTCTTTCTATTGGTTATAAATATTGTGTCTGTAAATGAAAGATGTGATACAGATGAATTCATTCCAAGGTAATAGCAAGATGAAGGAATCTCAGTGATGATTGCTATGGATGTATTTATTTCTTACTAATACCAAAAAATTTAGTTTTTATACTATTACATTTCAGAATTTTAGTTTAAGATTCTGATTTGTTGGTCACTTTGACAGTCCTAAAAGGGAATGTAGAGTAAGAGAATCAGAGGGGAGATGTATCATGTGATACACACAAGTAAAAATTATGAATTTAAATATTTTCTCTTAAAAATAGAAATTAAATCTTTTGTAATTTAAAACTTTGAATTGTAAATAATAATTTTGTGCCAAGCCTCTTAACTTATTTAATGAAAGACCTTAATTAAATTTTTAATGAAACTAAAAAAGGGTGATATGTGCTTTGACTTCCAGGTGTACTTACAGGGTTAAAGATAATATAGGTACACTAACCTAATTTTTTGAGGTAACTTCAAGGGGATAATGAGGAACATTACTGGATAGTAACCATCTTTCTTTCAGTGAGATACAGCTTCTTTTAGGAGCATTTATTTATAAATGATATGGTCTTCAATTAATACAAGTCAGTGTTTATGATTGTTACTGTTTATAATAATTTCAATTATCCAATAATGAAAATTTTGACAGTATGATTTTTTATTCTATTTCTTTTGACTAATTTAAGTTTTATCATATAAATTTATTAAGACAGTTAGAAAATAACTAACTGAAAGTAGGGTTTCTCATTATTATTATTTATAACAATTCCAGTTGTCTAAGTAATTGAAATATTGTCGTTATGTTGGATTGTAGTTAAGCATAAAGCTATACAGTGAGCTATCTGTGTTACCTCTAAACTGCGTGGTTACACATTAACCTGTCAAGTGCCATGCACTTCATTATTCCAATTGTGGTCATCATCAGCAATGGTGAAGAGTCTCAGCACATTGACAGCATTAATGATCTTGGCTGTTGATAAGCCTAAAGCCCAAATAACCAACTTGGTAGTGTTTCAGAATGGCCTAACAGTCTAAGAAGGTTGAAAGTCTAAAAATTTCTCCTTTCCAAAAATAAAAATAAGCAAAACAAACTGGTATAATACATTTGTGTATTGCTTTGATAGTCGTGCATATGAAAAATATTCATTCTACACATGGATTTAAAAAAATTGGAGAAAACATTGATCAAAACCCAATTTGTTTTGTTAGAAATGTTTTTGTTGTTAGCCATTTCATGACAATAATTGATTAGTTGACAGTTGTTGATTATTGAACTTGATGATTTATTTATTATTAAATTTCACAAAGTACCCAACTCTTGTAGAGAGTAGTTCTGATATGACCTTCTCATACAAAGCTATCTTGACCTTCTTTCTGCTAAGCATTCCTAAAACACTTGCTTGGTTAGTGCATCAGACTGTGTATACCATCAATTTCTTGCCTTACAATTTTTGAACACGTACATATCATGTGACTACTCAAAAATACTGTCACCTATCTTACTACAGTAAGTTCCCTTTTGCTATTTCTGCACAGTCCTCACTTTCTTGATTGGCACAGGATTGTTTTGAAGTGGCTACTAATTATGATTGTGTTTTTATGCCACTCAAATTATGTTACACTCAGTTGTTCCAGTAAATTTGTTTGTTTGTTATTAACAGATTATAAGCAGTCTTAGCATGAATTCATGATTCAATATATCTACTGTAGAAAATCTCATTGCTGAGTTAAAATTGTTACTGTTAAACTTTTCAGGAACTAGATTTGACTTTATTTGCAAGGAAGGTACAGGAATTAATTTTGTTCCTGGATAGTATGTGTTATTTCTTAATTGTTTATGTTGTAAAAGTACATAAAATGACCATTATTCCCTTCAGACTTTGCTTTTGTGACCTGGATAATGAAATTTAGAAATTAACCTATTTTCTGTGTAAAAATTGGCAAATTTGCACATTTTCATAAGGTCTGAATAAAACAATATATGAATCAAGATTTACATGTATTTATACTAAAGTTATATAAAAATGAACGAAAATGCTTAGAAGTGAGTAGTTTTTCAAGATTTGCGACTGTAATGTAAATCACTTTCATCTATCAGCCCCAGATATTGTTTCCCATCATGTTTTCATTATATGCTCCTTGGTAACGGCATTTAAAGTCCAGTATATCTGAATTCTCCTTGAATTTATCAAGGTGAGAGTCAAGTGTATGGATTTTCAGGGACATCCTGCAGCCCATTTTCCATAGTTCCTCACCATATCCTCAACCATTTCCACATAATTTTTGGCATTGTGATTGTCCAAGAAGCCCCGAACCACTTGAAGACTGCAGACTCCTTATCAAGAGCTCTGACAAATTGTTTCATAAGACCCAATTTTATGTGTAATGGTAGGAACAACACCTTCTGGAGGTCCACTAGTATTTCACACTTGACATTGTGCCTCTCCACAGAGAATTCGGTCTGTTGTGGCCAATGCTTTCTGTTGTAGTTAGCTGCAGTGTCCCTACTGTCCCAAAGGCACAGATAACAGGGAAACTTGGTAGAACCTACTTGGAGACCCATCAGAAATGCCACCATTTAGAAGCCTGTGACAACCTTCCTGCCATACTCATCATACTTCAAGGCTTCTAGCAAAGTCTTGACATTGTTATATTCCTCTTTGAGGTGCACCGAATTAGCCAGGGGAAGAGGTGGATACTTATTCCCATTATAGAGCAGCACAGCTTTGAGACTTCTGGATGAGCTACCAATGAAGAGGCACAACACTACTTGTTCAGGTTACAGGCCATTCCAGTTTCCTCATACAGACCATATACATTTTTTTTTGCTCTTGTCTTGAAAAATTGGCCACATACTTAATAGAATATGTCTGTAGAATGCTTGCATCTTGATGCCATCTCTGATAATATCAGGTAGGTCTATGTGTTCACTTAGGCAGCTAGTGGTGAGTAGTGAGCCCCTGTATATATTTTACTATGAAAAATTCTCGCAGGTTCTACAAAATTTCAGAAAATTATTGTAAGTTTGAGAAAATTCTCTGTAACCTACTCATCACTGAATCTACCTGGAATGTTCTGGAAAATGGGTAAGTATGAAATTTTAATTATCCAGGAAACAAAAGCAAAGTTTGAAGAGTAAAATAGGTCTTTTACATTTACTTTAGGCATAAGCAATTGGGAAATGACACTTTCTATTTTTTGTTAAGTGTTCCATATACTTCTCTCTCTCTCTCTCAATAACCATTTCCTTCTTCTACTTGCTTCCAGATGTCTTTGATAAGATATTTCTGCCATTTGCATTCTATGTGTACTCTTGTGCTATCCTATATCTCAACCAATTCTTTTTCCCCCAAGGCCTATACTGCCTTCATATACAATTCATTACCTTCCATTCCTCACCTGTACTCCCATTTCAATTCCGATAAACTTTGTTCAGTTTGCTCCTTATGGTGTAATGTGGCATGTACTGGCCCCTTCCAAAATTCACATTTCCAACTTCTTATTCCCTGAAAAACTCCTGTTTCCTGTGATCTATCCTCTATAACTATTAGGGTTTGTTAACTTGTCAGGCTTGTGTATTCAGCCTTATCCATTGAAAGTTGTTGCATTCACAGCATTTCTTCTCGTCAAATTTGTCATACCACCACGTCTCTGGCTGATTGCCTGTACTATCTGTTGGGGGAGGTTGTTTAGGCTGGAATGTGGACTTCTCTCAATACCTTTGCTGCTCTTTTTTTTTTTTTTGCATGATCTGGCTCTGTTTTCTTTGGTTGGATATTGTCTCTATTTGCTTTTGACTTGGACAAATCTTATTGCTTCCTTTCATTTATGTTTTTTCTTTTTCAGAGACACTTATTTTTTTCCACTCATAATGGGATATCATCCAGTTGTGGGTGTTGCCTGGTTAAGTATGTTTTATCTCAAATCAGCAGTATTTTCTGTTTGTACTGTAATGTTCACTGGCCCACTATGATGTTCTTTGAGACATCTGGTATATATCTTTCTAGAAATTTGTGAGTTTCACTCAGTAATAGACTGTCACTTGTGGACTTTCATGAATAAAGCAGAAAAGGGGCTTTCTGGCCATTGCTTTTAACCCTTTGAGTGAATGAATTGAGGTCAGTCTGATTTTCAAAAAGGGTATAACAGGTACCCACTGCACTTTCTCCAGTGTGTGATGTTATTCTGGACTTCCCACCATGTTTACTACTACCCCTACCCTATTTTTCTTCCAGTGGACCATGGAAACATTTAATTAATCATGCATGCTCATGATTAAACATATATCTCCTTTTTGAGACACACCACCAATCCCCTGATGATGATGTTTTTTTGTGGGTACAGATTTTTCTCCTTGAAAGGTATTGCCCTCTTCTGACCTATCCTTTCATACATGATTTTATTGCTGGTGGGGAGTATTCTTGGTAAGTACACGGCCTTTTTATTGGTTCATCTACCTTCCCATTATTTTCATGACTTCTTTTGGATGGCTTCTTTCTTCTTTCTGTTTGGTTTTGAAGAACTTTCAGAGTCTTTGGATTCATGGTAGCTTCTGTGATAGGGCAACTTCACTTTTTTTTTTCTAGGAGTCTCATTTCTGTTGCCATTGGAAGAAACTGTTCTGTCAGGCATGTGGCCTTCATCTCACTTGTTCATCTCCCATTACCTTTATTGGATATTTGTTTCTTTTTTGTTAGGGTACTGCCTTATGACTGTTGCAATCTTTCAAACTTTGGCATGGCTGTGACTAGGTAAGTTAACTTTTCTGTATATATATTTTTCCCTTCAGGGGTACATCCCATTTAGGATTCAGATCCTTAGGAGTATATCTGTCACAATGCAGTTCACTCTTTCAGTTGGAATCACCTGTAATAACAGATTTCTGATGGGTACTCATCCATATCACACTTTCCTGGTTAATTTTGAAGTGATAGTTTATTAGAATCAATAAAGGGAGTCACAAGAATCCGGAGGGTGTGTCACTCTCCTCTTAGTGGAGGGTTGTCGCATGATAATTTATGTACAAGATAAACCACATTGATCGTGGGGTATGTTGGAGTTCAAGGTATGTGGCATGCAAAAAACATTTGTATATAGAGGGCAGCACTGAAAGAGAACTGCTATACATGTGAAAGAAAGTATATATCTATTGGAAATCTATTTTCAGTACAGGAAAATAACTGAGCATGTGGAAATTGTTATGTTTTATAGATAGTATTAAGGATAAATTTAAGTCATTCACAGCATTTTTCTTTGTTTGTAGGTGTGAGCTGAATTGACATATATATATATATACTCAACAGTTAGGAAGTGTATCATGGCTGATACTAGGAGACGTGTTAAACTCTATGCTCTTAATGCTGATCGACAGTGGGATGATCGGGGAACTGGTCATGTGTCCTCTTCATATGTTGACAAGTTGAAAGGCATGTCTCTGTTAGTTCGTGCAGAATCTGATGGTAAGTGTTTTATTAATAATTGTGTAATTAGTGTTTTAATTTAAACTGTATTGTAAAACAAACTTTAAAATCTAGGTTAGAAATTTCATTGCTAATCTACAGCTACAACCATTAGTGTATTTATTGTTTATTTACAACATAAAAGTACATCAAATGTATTTTGCTAAATATCTTGGAATATAGTCAGTTTTATTATGAGAAAGTTTTAGCTTGGCAGTTTTGCTTTAATTATGAAACAGTTTTTTATTCTTTTGTCACCAAAATTTTTAACTTTTGCTGAAATTCTTACACACAATGTTGAGAGAAAGACTTCTTTAAGTGTCGCTGTTGAATAGTTCACTAATTATTATGATTAATGCTACATGTTTGTCAAATAACTGTTTAAACCTAAGTGCTAACATTTTTGAAAATTTAAATTCTTTTAAAAGATAGTCCCAAATTCTTCATTGCAGTTTCTCAAAACAATTTTTTACGTAAATTGTCCTCCACTCTAAGAGTGTTGAATAGGTATTTCTGTCAATTTTACCATGAAATGTATAAAAGATTTATGGAAAATAAAGTTTATACAATTCAGAGCACCACCCTTATAAAAGATGTTTAAAAAATGAAAGTAAGAAAACTAACTTATAAATCATCAAACATTTATTCAAGTATGGCAAAGGAAAGTTGAAACTACTTGAAATTTGTATTTCCAGCCTCAGCATACTGAATTTAAAAAAACTTTAAAAAACTTATTCGAGGTCACCCTTGATATCAAACTAACAACTAAATTACAAGTTTCACATAACTGAAAATTTATTATTTAAAATAAATTAATATTTATCCTAAAAAATAATAAAAAAATGCTTAGTTGAATATCTCTGAATCCATTAATTTTTAGTTTATTTATGAATAAGGAAATATTGTTCTGTTTTTACTTTTAAAATTTTAAAACTTGAATAACTTTAAAGAGTGGCTGCCTTCCCGCAGACTGCAGACAGTGAAAGGTAGTAGAACGTTGCGGGTTTAATACTCGCCTTTTCACCCTTGTTTTTATTTTCCACAATGGTTAACTTGTTTAACTTTGATGTTTTGCATTTTTTTGATATATTGAATTTCCCAAATGATTTTTGGGTGCTATTACCACAAACTTTAATCCATTATGACTGTAGATAATTAACTACAAACAGAAATGCATTAAATAATTGTATGTAGATATGAAGAATAAAAATGATAAGCTATGTAAATACTTTAATGGATTCTGTTGAATTTTTTAAAAATTTAAAGTTATGTACATGTTTTGAAACTGGCCTTTTAAGCTTTATGCATTAACCCTTATATAGAAAAAAATGTTGTAGATAGCAGCATTGGTTGATGATAGCTGCTGTTTAAGGGTTAAAGTGATTAGCTGAGGCATTATTTATTGAATTGAGGATTTTTATTTTGTCTCTATGGTTTTTATTCCAATGATTTTATATGATGACTAGTAGTCTTTCCTCCATTTTTTTGTGAACCTTTACTGCAAAACATTTTAAAATTTTATTTCTGAAAGGCTAAACAGTATTGGTTATTTTAAAATATTAATAGCAGAAAACAATGATTCGTCTGTAAGTGAGTACTCATTATTTACATTTTTTCCTTAGGATCTTTGCTACTTGAATCAAAAATTCATCCAGATACTGCTTATCAGAAGCAACAGGTAAATATCTGTCATGTGTGTTTCCTTTTTCATTTGTAACACGTTTAATAATAAAAGTTATGTATTTCATTTGTAATCTAAGAACTTGTTTGCCATTTTATGCATTCAAAATCCCAGTTTGTAATTTTTGCACTTTTATTGCTGCACTGTTTAGAATTTTTTTCTAACCGAATCTGATCTTCTGAAAGATAGTGGAAATTATTGTATGAAAATATCTTCCATATTATGGGTGTATTAAACCTTCAAAGAAGGTCAAATAAACTATTTTTCTAGTATCATTTTAGGAAAATTAAAGAATTTTGATCTACAATAAAAGATGAAGAATAGTAATTCATTTATATAAATGAATATTATGTAATTTAAGGCAGATTTTGATTATAAGTTACTAAACCACTGTACTTCATTTGTATTAAATGAGATGATTAATTATTATGTACAGTTTACAAAAACACATCATCAGTATTACTGTGAACTTCTTTAAGGAATATTGAACTGTACATGGTATTTTTTATAATATTTAATTCTTTATTTATTCATTAGGAAACACTTATTGTATGGTCAGAAGGGGAAAATTATGATCTTGCCTTAAGTTTCCAAGAGAAAGCAGGCTGTGATGAAATCTGGGAAAAAATTTGTCAAGTGAGTATTAAGTATTTCGTTATTTGAAAATATAACCAACTGGTATTTGTTGTAACATTAATTATCTAGAACTAATGGTTTTTTTTCCAAATGATCTTTTAGTCATTTTGGAAATTTTATTTTAGGTGTGAAACAGTTGATGTGTTTGAGCATCTGTTTGCTGTTCTGTTACTATTTTCACTGTTAAAATTGTTCTTGAAGTGTAGTTATGACAACTACATTGTTGGTGATGTACAAATTTAGGTAAGTGAATTTGATATTTAAGTGATAAAGGGCTTTAGGTCACTAAGGTAAAAAACACTAAGGAAATAGAGATATTACTAAGTGAAATGTAGTGTTACCAATGGTTCTAGATAAATTGTCTTTATTATTCATTTGAAAGTAAATGAGAGGTTTTAAGTTATTCAGAGGTGTTTGATAATTCACACATATTCTCTTTTTTAATCCTTTGACCATAAAGTATTTAAAATAATTAAAAAGTGCAGATGTAAATTTCTTCAATGAAAATGGTTGTTAATTTTTAAAGTTATTTAACACTATCTAGAATAGTGAGCAGGTTTTTGGTGTTGAAAACACATGTGCTTATTAAATTTAAATAAAATTTATTGTTGTAAACTCTTTCAGCAGTTTCTAATTGTAAAACATTTTAAAATTGATACCTTATAAAACTAGTAGTGTAACCCTTAAAGAAAAATTTAAAAATTCCATCAATTTCTTTGCAGCTCTAAGAAGTCTATCCTGTATATAACACATTTATTGATTTTTTATGACTTTTTCTCCCCTTTTTATAGTATTGAATCATTTGCTGACAAACTGCCATCTCTTGAATATGTCTTGTTTCTCATGTTATTTTCAATCTTTATTAATGATTTTATTACAATGTCTTTTCTTTGTTTCCGTCCTTTCAAGATGTTTTGGCATGTGGTCTAAACAGCTTTAAATATTAGCTATAGGCAACATTTCATTATGGTTGGATAGTGCAGATTATTATAAGTTACTTAAATCAATGTAGAAGAGTGAAGCAGTAATTTATGGTTTGGTATAAAAGTGATTAAACTGAGCTAATCTGATAGAAAGTTCTGAAGACTGATGAACAAACCACAGATATGAAAAATTTATTATATATTTTTTATGTGTTATTTTTCTTTATTTATGTTCAGCTATATCTATTTGTGAGCTAGATAAATTTTCTTTTGTGGTAAGAATGAGGTTAGCTTAGTTAGGTTTAACAAGCATGGCAGGCTATGATAAAATACACAGACAGACAGAGAGAGACAGATATATAGCTTATTGTTTTCAATCATGAATAATGAAATCTAGTTCTAACATAGGTAAAGGTGATGTCATTTTGACAGATGAGGTTCTGGATTAACAGCCAAACTGCTGACCACTGCAGTTGACAAAAGTACCTAAATGTGTTAATAAATATCTAGTGGAATTAACTGGAAGTTTAATTTGTCTTTCTAGTCAAGAATAAAAAACATTGATTTTTTTAAGATGTAAAGGGGTATTTTAAATGTTTTTTTAAATAATAATTTGCACAAAAAAGAAATGTTAATGTGAAATAAGTAAGGAATACAGAATGAAATAAAATAATTTTGTTAGCCAAAACTGAATAAACCAAGGTATATTAGTGACATTCTTCCTCTACAGAAAGGGTCAATTTAATGGTTTATGACAAAGAATATATTTGCATGTTTTTAGTATGGATGTGGGAGAAACTTTTGTAGAATTTTAAGAGATTGATTTGATCAATTTTTCATTGTATCAAATGAAATTGAAGGATGTTGAATCTCATTTGTCAGTTATTTCAGCTGTATATAATTAATGAAAAGGAATGTATTCCTCAAGTTTTCTTATTGAAATTTGATAATGTTTAGGTTCAAGGAAAGGATCCTTCTGTAGAAATTACACAGGATATAGTTGAAGAATCAGAAGATGAAAGATATGAAGATGTATCTGATACAGCACCGCCCATTGAGCTCCCTCCCTGTGAAGTCAGCAGACTAGAAGAAATTAGTGAATTAATAAGCAGTTGCTTGCCTTCTCCCATTCGACGAGAAAAACTAGCTGTTGCTCTCGAGTCTGAGAACTACATCAAGAAACTCTTAGAAGTTTTTCATATGTGTGAAGATTTGGAAAACATAGACAGTCTTCATCAGTTGTATGAAATATTTAGGAATATTTTTCTTTTAAACAAAAATGCATTATTTGAAGTCATGTTTGCAGATGATACAATTTTTGATGTGGTAGGTGTTTTGGAATATGACCCCTCATCTCCAACTCCAAAGCAACATAGAGACTATTTGCGAACTGTTTCCAAGTTTAAGGAGGTAATATCAATCAGTAACCCTGAACTAGTGAACAAAATACATCAAACCTACCGGGTACAGTACATTCAAGATGCTGTGCTCCCTACTCCATCTGTATTTGAGGAAAACATGCTTTCAACTTTGAGTTCTTTCATATTTTTTAACAAAGTGGAAATTGTTTCATTGTTACAGGTAAGATTTTTTTTCACTGTTTTCTTAAATTTTGCAGTGTAAGATCTTTAACCATATTTTTAATGAAAGTGAGTGAGGACTGATTATTGTATATGTATTTTCAAAATTAAATTTAAATACCTATTGTACTTTGTTTTAGTATCTTTATTTGAGATCTTGCTAGGGTAAATTACATTATTGGTGCTATTTTTGGTACAGCTTACAGTTTGAATTAGTTATTGTGCTTATTGTTTGTTCATTTGTCTTTTAAACTATGAAGAAGTGTTGATTTTTATAATTTTTTGTCTAAAATACTTAGATGAAATGCATTGTAAAGCTAAGATATACAATCTTATTGTATTGTTTTGAAGTTTAATCTTAAATTATGAAGGAATTCTAAGTAACTTCATTGGTCTGTTAAATTTAAGACAGTGAGAAGGACATTGCAATAGGTATTACAGAAGTCTTAAGTTTTCTGACACATACCATCTGTTGACACTTTTATCTATTTCTTAATCTCATGGGTTTCCACTTGAATGCTCTAGGAAAATTTCTCCACCAAGTTTAATGAGCACCCTCTGTCTAGGTACTGCACATAAGCACCTCATCTTGAAAATGTAATCACTTTTTCTTGACAGAGTATTTGGCATGGGTTTCTGTCAACAGGAGTGTTTCTGTGGTTATCTTTTGATATTTATACATTACATTACATAATAAAAAACAACTCGCTAATGTGTATGACTTCCTGAGTTAATGTTTCTACTACAGAGGTCAACATGATCTATTCTCTTCTGCATCTGATGGTTTGATATCAATCTCCTGTCTCCTTTAACAAAACAGCAATCTGTTTTGACTCAACCAATTTTTAGATCTCCTTGCTTCATCATGAAATCATTTTCAGCTTACAGTAGCACCTTGCACAAGGGTTCTGGATGACCAAGTTTCAAGTTACCAATGCTTATCTCCATATTCCTTCAGCAGAATATTCCCTAAAGTTTCTTAGGTTTGTGCACAAGGTCAGGTGCTACAGTTCTGGGCTTTTCCTTTTGATTGTACATCAGTATCTTATGTCTTCTACAGAGTTGTTTGACCTTTTTCTCATCACCTGCATTTCTTAGGCCTGTACAAACATCATTATATGGATGTCTCATTTTGGCTCCCTCCCATCAAAACAAAACACTTTTCAGAAGCTATAAAAGTGGACTTTATCAGATTGGAGAAATCTGTTTTGTTACCAATGCAATATCTCATCTTTGGGTTACTTTTCAATACTCACTTAAGTCAAACTCAACCAAATCCCTATTAGGCTTCAAGCCATGGAAAGAGCCATAGAGTCATCAGGCTTTTACTTTTGTTTTCTTCTACAATGCAGATGGTTCTCTTTTTTGGCATGGGCATTCTTAAAGTATCTCATTCCTTTGAAATGAGCAGTTCCTCCCAGTGGCTGCTGCTGAAAAATGGATCATGCATTCTGATCCTTTGGATCATTTTCTTATTACTCAGAGGTAGCATTGATGATTACAAATAGTGGTTTGATCAGAGCAACACTACTATTAAGGTAACCATTCCACCACCTTGTCTTGAAATCCAACTATTCACAGATGCATCTCTTCAGGGGTGAGGAGCTTATTTTCAAGCTTAGAAGTTCTAGGATAGTTGGACAGAATACAAGCCTACCATCCATATCAGTGTTCTCAAATTTTTTGCATTATATTGAGCAGTTGTTTAAGATCTGTCTCTTGAGGGGGGAAAAATTGCCATGATACATTTTGAGAATTCCACATCTGTTTCTCAAATTTTTTATCAAGGAGATGCACATTCTCTCAATATATTTTTCATACTTTGGATCTTTCCTGCTGAAATTATTCCCATTGTATCTGTCATTTAGCGTGTTGTATTTCTTGAGTGACGAATTCAATTGCAGATAACCTGTTTACTTAACCAGATTTTCTGACAGAGTGGATGCTACATCACAAAGTTTTTCAATAGATTTGCTCTTAGTATGGGTCTCCAACTAGTGTTGCCTTCATAACTCATTGGAATTTTCAATTGCAGTTGTCTAGGTCTCTGGTAACCTCATCCTCAAATATTGGCAATTGATGCAATCTGTCAAGACTGGGCAGTTTTACATCTGTATTCCTTTCCACCAGTTAACTGTTGCCTTATGTTCTGACTACAGTTTGTTCTACTTTCTGTCATATTATCTTTGTTTCAGTCTCTTCTTCAATATCTGTAGAACTGTCAGTGTCTACCTCTTTCACAATGAAAGTCTATGTTGAGACAAATTTGATTAGATGTTTGGAAGCTCAGTCTTCATGCTTGGAAGTTATGTGGTCATTTGCCTGGCATAAAGGTTTAACTTCTAAAGTTTCTCTGTACTTAACTAAATATCTCCTTAGGCCAATTGTGAGTGTTTATTGATGGAAGTGAAATATTTATCCACAGATTGTTAATTCATTGGAATCTTTCTATTTCCTGTGACTTATCTCCCTTTACACTCACAAGGTAGCTTTGCAAGTTGATTCATATAGTTTATAATATATTGTTATGAGAGGAGAGGAATCTTTTGCATTCACATCTTACCATATTCTTCATATCTTTATTTTATTAGCTTTCTGGTTAAATTGCCTTGTGAAGACATTGTGTGAGCTGGTATATGAACTATTTCCAGTCTTTCCTATCTCATTACTTACATGATCTGTCAGTTTCCTTTTCTGAGAGTTTCTCTTCCCCCTGTAGCTATATGGACCATACCTGTTAGACTTTAACCAGAGATATTTATTATAGTTCAATCATATATTCTTTTTATTACTAGAGTCTTGCTATTTTTCACAGGATCCCACTCTGTGGTAAGTGTTGCCCAGGCAAATATGCCTTCTCAGTTTTGCACAAACAGCTACATTCAGTGTAATTACTGCAGGTTGCAACATACTCTGTGAAAGTGAGTTATTCCATAAGACCATTTAGGCACCTATCTTAAAGGTTTGCTTTTTAAAATATAGGGAACTTGGTTCATCTATTGCATAGTTTTCAGAGCACTGTTCCTCGGGATTTCTTAACATGTTTTATCACCCCAGACTACTAGTGAAGCTCAGGAGTTTTTACCATCTCTGGTTTCCAGTTGCTGGGGTGGCAGACAGAGGCTTTTCCTCCAGTGTGTATTCCTCTACTCTTGGAGAAGAGGACAAAGTTGGGGGCCCTCTTGTTAGTGTTCCTGGATGTTTCTCCAGATTTCAGTAGAAGTGACACAAGTGTTAGTGTTCCTGGATGTTTCTCCAGATTTCAGTAGAAGTGACACAAGCACCCTTGGGAGTTTACCCATTATTTTGGTTCAGATTTGATATGAAGCAACTCAGGTTAGGGAGTGCATGACCATTCCCTTTGATTAATATCGGTTTTGTATATTGCTCATAAGAAGTGGTTCCATCCTAGGTCTTTGATTGGGCACAAGTTTCTCATCCTTTCCATAATTATAGAAGCAAGAGAAATACTTGTTTACTTTGTTAGGAGTGAAAATGAATATTAATAGTTCTGTGCTGGATGACTTCAATTCCTTTGGTTGAGTACATCATACAAGATCCCATCATTCTGAGCCTGAGTTGTTGTCTATTGGGTTTCTTTAGGTGGAAGAGAAAGTTTGCTTACTTTCTCATCATGATTGAGGTGGTGGTATATATATATATATGTGTGTGTGTGTGTGTGTGTGTGTGTGTGTAATATAAAACATCATGGTCCAGTAGACTTAGCCAACAATGTTGGAGTATATCATATCTCCTTAATTCCAACTAGTGTTACTTATAGCACTGGAAGGAAAGTTGAGATAATTTTTAACAAAACCGTTCAAATTTAAATATTGTGACTTCAGCACAAGTGTTATTATATATATATATACCGTATTTTCCGCCTAATAAGCCGAATTTCTGGCCCTAAATTTTGGACCAATTTTTGGCCAATCACCAGCTTTGGACAAAAAAATACCGAAGACCAAAATCGGCCCCCAAATCATACCTTTGATCTCACAGTTACGGCAGAGTTATTTCAGTTGAATAAACTTTATTTATTAATAGAAAAAAGTCTATACATTACGAATGACATGTATTCATAGAAATAACAAAATTCATAAAAAAAATACACACTTTAATCTCAGAAATTTATTAAAATCCATCAAATTCATCATCATCATCACCAAAGTCTCTTGAATTTTCTTTATTTCGACCAGCCAACTTTAGTGCAAAAATACATATCTGGGCACACATGACAGTCAGGCCACTCTGCCGGTTTTCATTCACCGATGTCGTTACATCTTCTTCCAGTTTTGGCAACTTTGGCTGATTTTTCTGGTTACATTTACTTGTTTTTGACATTTCTTTTAGCACACATTCTGCTTTCTTCCATTCATGGACCTCAGCTTATTGGGCAGTAATAAGCAAAAACCCTCATTTTCAGAGCTGAAAATTGGCCTCTGGTTATTAACCAGAAATACGGTATATATTTTAGTCAGTCACTGTTTCACCACTAAGTTGATGTGGTGTTATTTAAGATGTGCAAATTTCAGCTTTGGAACTAGACAGACTAGTGATCCAAACATGTTTTTTTAAGGTACATGCCATTATAGTTTCCAATTCAGCAGGTTTTCATATAGATTGAAACAAAGTTGAACTTTTTTGGGAGATTTGTGCAATTCAATAAATAAACATACCATGCAACTGATGCATCAGCTCAACATGCTCAAATTTTATGGTTGTGGCAGTAAAATTTATTGGTGGCAATCTTGTTCTGTTTATCAAATTTCTTTTATATACAGACATAACTTTTGAAGAGTCCATTGAAATTGCTTCAACTTATTTTCACAACTACAATTGACAGACATACAGCTTTACATTAAGTCCCCATGAAGTTTATTAAATAATACTATATCTTATATAATTACCATTCAGGGGAATTTTCAAAATCCAAGTTAAAAATAAAGATAGATCTAAATATGTGTGTATGCTAAACTTTTCGTATTTTTAAAATGGTTTAGTATATTCATGATAATGAATAAACCTGATTACAAGTTTTCCAAAATGGGTGTTTTCCAGATTGAAGCAAAACAGTCTAGAAGAATAGTTAAGGATTTTCTTTTCCTTAATTTCAAAATGTATCACTTAAACTGACACAGTAATTCTTGGCTCAAAAATATTGAATGAAGTAATTTACTTAAGTGTTTCATACTTATTTTTAATGTAATATGCTTTTATTTTGTATTGAATTTTTTTTCTTGCTTTTAATAATCTTTTAGAAATATTTTCAGTTAAACTTCACGGTAAATTTGGCCATATTCAGAGTATGTGCAATTTTTTAGCATATATGTAAAAGATGCGAGTATTTATAATATAACAAGGAATTGTGTTATAGTCAGGAAATGGTCACGTAAAAAGTCTTAAGCTGAGTTTCGTAGACCAAAGAAATTATGAAATTTAAAACTAAAATATCAAATTGTTTATTTTCAATTGTATTTAAATCAATCAAATATAGAAATGAAACAGTCATAATTTTGTTGAAAGAACTAGTGTGTGTAACTCATTAAGCAATATTTGTGGAAAAAATAAGATACAAAAAAAATATTAATACAATATACTCATTTGTTTCTATAAATGAATTTATGTTTTATCATATAAAAATTATGTGATATATATTGTGTGTACAGTTTGCATTTTTATGTTATTCAAATGTCTTTGTCTTGTATTGTGTATACTTTTTGGTGAGTGAAAAATGTGTATTTGTTTCAACTGTATTCATTCAAAGAACTTTGAAGTTAACAAGTCAAAAGGTTGTGTGAGCATCTTTTGTCTAGATATGTACATCTACTGAACTATCATTGTATTATTGAAGAGTAAAAAAAATGTTATCTGAAAATTTCAAAAGTTTCATTTGCAAAAATTTTAACACCTAAATAAATTATTTTTTTTTCAGTTCAAACTCCAGTTTTCTCAATTTTAACTCTGTACCTGCTCTGTTGATTTCACCAATCTTGTAATCATCATAAAAAATATACAAAGTGAATCTAAATTACCCCTTTTCCTATCTCGAATGACTATAGATTGTAACATAAAACTACAGTTGTTTATCATAAATAGCTTAAAGCTTATAACAGTATACATAAGTTTATTTTTAATTTTAGTGTTTTAATGCTCTTTAACGCTTTTAAGGCAAGCACATACAATTTGTGGAAATCAAATTGCAAATTTTACTTTTGGAACAATACATGTGCTGAGATTTTTCTACATATTTTCTCAAGGACTGGTAACATTTTGTTTTCATATTTTATTTGTGGTCCATTCCATGTCAAATCATCCATGGGGCTGCAGGTGAAACCCACAGAATGCCTTGAAAAAATTCACATGTACTCATCTACCCATACAATGAAAAATTGCCAAAGATTAGATCAATATCTCTTATGTTTCTGATTTACAGCCCTCTAAAATTCAGTTAATGTTTTGTTATTTTTGGCAAATTCATTTTTGGGCAACTTTGGATGCTTATAACTGAAAAAGTAATGGTGGTAGAAGACTGAAATTTGCTACACTGATTGAATTAATCTGACAGAATTCAAAAGTGGTCTCAAACCAAGTTCATCTCTCTTAGGATTTGTACAGTGAGGCAGTAAAATCACCTGAAAACCCAAAATTGCAAAAACCATTGGTTTATGTAACAAGCTCTAAGACTTAATATGATAAAAAAACTGAATATTTGTTTTTAATATCCTATAACATATCAGTTGATAAATAGGCAATTGTTGTAATTGAAAGTTTGTTAGATCCAATGTATAAAATGTAGTTGCATGCAAATTTTTATGATTTAGCTAAAAATAGCCCTACTTCAGGCCACAGTTTGACTATGTTACCAGTTACTCATCTTTTTCAGATTTTTGCTATATATTCTTACATCTCTGAATATGATTTACACAGAAAATCAGGATGTTGTTCAACCTATGTTTTGAGTTTTTTTTTGTTGTTTTTTTATGTCTAGGTGTGTGCATATAATGGTTTCTGGAGGAAACTTGTTGATGTGAATGAAGTATTGTTTTATTTTGTCTAATTCATTGTTAATTTTATCTGGTGAGCACAGTTTTATTGCTGTGTCCAGTATGGGTAATTTTTCAGTGGATTTCTGTTTTGAATTGTGTATCAGTTCTTGTAATTTTGAGGTTAAGAAATGATATTTGATTGCTTTCTTCCTGTTCACGTGTGAACTTAATGTTGAAATGTATAGAGTTAATGTGATTGAAAAAATTAAGTGTGTGTTCTGTAGATGTGAATCCTGCGACTGTATCATCTACATATCTGTACCAGTATAGTGGTGGATGTAATGCTGTGTTAATTGCTTGTGTTTCAACTTGTGTCATAAAAATATTGGCTAGAACAGGTGAAACTCTATTGCCCATGCTTAGGCCATTTGTTTGTATATAGTTGTAGTTGTTGGACATGAAGTTGTGAATTCTATGAGGGTTGCTAATTTGTTGCTAGGAATGTCTGTTGATGGGTTAGGGTCTCAGATATAGAGTTCAAAGGCTATTTTGCAGGCTTCAGCAGTTGGGACTTCTGTAAAGAGGGATATAACATTGAAACTGGCCATTAAGGCTTTATGATTAAGTTGATTAAGATTAGTTTTGACAATAAAACAGTCTTTGATGAATGAGTTGGCTGATGTTACATATTTGGAGAATGCCCATGCTATTTATTTACCAAGATTGTAATTAAACAATTTATATGTGGTCACTATTGGTTGTAATGGACAGTCTGGTTTATGAGGTTTGGGGATGCCGTATATTTATGGTGTGCATGAGTCGGTCATGCATAGGTAGGAATAAAGTGTTTTGAAATTGTGTGGCATTTTTCATATTTAGTAGTATTTTGTTTAGTTGTATTTCGTGTGTCTTTGTTGGATTTGTGTGTATTGGTTTAAATGTGTTTGTGTCTGATAGGATGTTTTTCATTTTTTGGATGTATTCATTCGTGTTCATTATGACTGTAGCATTTTCTTTTATCTGGTTTTAGAACTTTGATGATTTTGTCTTGTTTTAGGTTTTTAATGGAATTAGTGTCTCTTTTTGTAAGATTGTTTTTTAGTTTTGTGCTTTGTGAAATTATGTTGATGGTTTTGTGAGAAAATTCTTTCAAAAAATTGCTTAAGATGTTGTTTTTAGGTGTTTCTGGAAAATCTAAATTTTTAATTTTTTGGAGGAAGTTTGGCTGTTGGATGTCAATAAAATTGTTGAAGTTGTCTTCTTTCTGTTGGTTGTTTTCTTGTTTTTGTTTTCTGTGGAAAGTATCACAAGTCCCCTGGATAGGTCTTCTAAACATGTTTTAATTTCTAAGGTTGGAATGTGCCTAGGTGCTATTGTGAAGTTGAGTCATTTGTTAAGTAGATGTATTTTGTCTGTGTTTGTTGTTCGGATCTGTTAATTATGAGATTAGTCAACACTTTGTCGTGTTGGTGTCTTTTCCACTGTTTGCATCTTAGTTTTTCTAGTTTTTTGTTGTGGCAGATCTTTTTGTCCCTGTCATTCCTAGTGTTGATTTGTTGTATAAGTACGTAAATTTCTGATTTAGTGCAACATGGATAATATTTGTGCATTGATTAAAATTTTTAGATAGTTTTACCTTTACAAAGTTAGGGGTTAGTTGTTCCTTTCTACATTGTTGAATTTTCGAAATGATGTCATTTCTTCTATTGATAATTATTTGGTTTAAGTTTCTTAATTTCTTTACAGTTGATGAGCGTGTATTATTAATAGTGGTGTAAGGTATGTTAGTTCAGACAATGGTTACATAGATTAGTACAAATGCATAAAGAAAACACAAAAACTTACACTTGTAAAATTGCTGTGATGAAGAGAAAACCCACTTTTGTAAAAATGGCTGGTTTGGGTTGAGAAAATTATGTAGAGGAGTGAACAATGTTACCTCTTTCTTTCTTTGTGAACTGAAGAAGGTCAGTATATTGTTCGCTCTTCTACATAAAAATTTTCCCAACCTAAACCAGCTGTTATATATAACATATTTAGATAAGAAACAACCATAAGTGCTGTTGTTGGTCAAGCAGTTAACAATGCTACAGTCAGTTAAATGTAATCTGTGAGACAGCTGTGTACTAATCACAAAATAATTGTTTAAATAATAGATTAAAGTGTAAAATGTAAGTATACACCTGTGTTTGTAACCAGTCCATGTAGGATGTAAAACTCAAGCAAATGTGGTGAAGATTGGGGTTGGAAGCTGTCAGGAGTTGAAAACTTGTTTCAACTGTATTCACTCTTAGAAGTTTGAAGTGAAAAAATAACAAGGTTATGTGAGCATTTTTTTTTTGTCTAGGTGTACCTTTACTCAACTGCTATTGTGTTATTGAAGATACAGAGAGCCAAAGTAAAGAATTTTCAAACTCGTTTGTCATGTAACAATATATATGAAGTTTTTAGTTTTTTTAGCAGTTTTACTGCAGCCTCAGTGAATGGGTTGAAAGTTTATTTTTGAAATAAAGAATTTATGTTTGGTATAAAATGAAATTTCATAATATACAATGTAATATTAATTTCATTCAAATACATTGACAGTAAGAAGTATTTATTATTTACATCTTAAATGTGACAGTGATTTGCACAAAACAGTGTTTATAGGGGCTCCTATTACATAAGGATTAAACCATTTCTAGTTAATAATCTTGCCACACAAGTTGTAATACACATGGCAAAAGTGTAGTTCACATTCTTTATTAAAGGATGTGTACCTTGTGAGTAATTATTCATTACCTCACCTTAAAAGTTTCAGTTTTTAGTGTTTTAGTTATTTTTATATGAATAAATAAAGAATATATTAAAAACACAAAATATACTACTTCCATTTGAACTTTTGTTCTTTAATTATTTCAGGTAAAAGAACTTAAACTTTTTTTTTTTTAATAATGATGGTACTAGAAAAGGAATTAATATCAGTTCACTCAAATAATGATTCTAAGAATATAGAATAATAACAAGTACAAAGCAAGTAAAACCTTATGACTATTATAATAAAACTGACTTCCTAATCAAGACAAGTGAAGCTTAAAATAATTCCCTTTGGTGCTTAATGTGAATGCCACGAGGTAAACTTTCATACTGAAGATGAAATTGACAATACTCTCTACTGAAAACAACATAGCATTATACATTTTTGACAGAGTAAGATGCTTTTCTTTCTGCTGGTTATAAATTATATAAAATGTCAAAGGATTATTAGCAGTTTGTAAGAGAGAGTATGTGACAGGTGGCTTATTGATTTGAGTTTCTAGTTTTTGACTCTAAACAAGTTGGATTGTAGGCTATTAGAATTTCTTTTACTTTGATAATACTTCTGTTACAATTACTAATTTATATCAATTTTTTTTCACTTCAGATGTTAAATTATAGGAGGAGGAAAAGAGCCAGAGAACAAATGCCATGTTTTATTACTAGGGGAGATTGAAGTTTCTTTTTAAATACTTCCTATAAAATAAAAGCCTAAAATGCAAAACATTAAAAATTTGGCTCAGCTGTAAAGATGTCAAATTTATTTCTATAAATGTTTTGATAAAGTAGTTTAATTAAATATTGAATATAACTCTGCAAATGGTTGTGACATGCAAAGTTAGACCTTCATGATGATGAGAAACCCACTTTATTTTAAAGTTTTAATACCCACACCAGCTGTCTTTAGAATAAGTTAGACCTGTCTGTTATGAGAGGGTTAATTTGAAACCAAGGGATAAACTGGTTTCATGTAACATTTATGTACTAAAATTATTTGACAAACTAAACCACTGTTGAGAAAGAAGAAAAGTAAAAGAACATAGATAGGATTGAATCTTCAACCTTCCATATATAAAATGATTACATTATGTGAGCCAAAACTCAAATATTTTTTCACATGTGCAGCTTTATTAAGTGGAATACTCTGCGTGTGGAGGAGGGTGTAATAAAGGTCAAACCCTTGAAATAATACTGTGTTGTATTATGTAGTTGGACATGAATGAAACAAAAACTTACTAAACAGAATATGGAGTTGTATTTAGACTTAAACTAAAGTAAAAACTTGGAATTGCCATAATGAAATTATATATCTATGTACAGAATTTGTATAAACATATTGTCTTTCCAGTAATTACATTCTTTCATTAACATTTTGAAATATTTTCATGATTGAACTTATGATGGAGATGGTATAAAATAGTGAATTTTTAAAATTATGGTATCAATGTCTGTAAAAAAATTAATTGTTTTCTTTGTTACGATATCATTTTTTTCTTTTATATTAGTATCTATTACTTTATACTCTTCCCTAAAGTATTAGCAAAGCATCAGGTCCACTCCACCAATAACTTTAAGCCTAATTGTCAATTTTTAGTCACATGTATTGAAAATGCTGAAAATGTATGTGTACATAAAATAGTGAAATTTTAAATGTTTTGATATAAAGAAATCTTTTCAAAATCATCTGTCTGTATTTATTGTTATTTTAATGATTTTTCTTTTTTCCTTTTATTTTCCCCTAAAGTATTGACAAAAGTGTCAGGTTCACTATCAACAGTATCATAAATGGTATAATATTTTATTCATCTATAACATATTTGAATTTTAAGCCCAATTGTCGATTTATAGGTGCCCTTCTTGTGATAACTGAATTCATATGATAGTTTTTTAGCTAATGTTGCAAGGTTTTAGTGAGTTACATTCAAGTTTTAATTAGACTATCTTTTTATGGTGTACCAATAAATACAACATAAATCTAGCTAATAATTCATTTTTAATTGTATACAAGGATGCATTTTCAGTAAAAATACTGCATCAAAAATTGTTTTTGTGTACAAAAGATTTGTAATGTTTACTAAAAGTCTGCCAGATTTTGTGAAGATGGAGGAACTTCAAGGGATACGAGATGCACAAAAATGTTTTTTGTATAGATTGCAGCACTAAATGAAAATAGCTCTTTATACAAGAGGAGGAAAGTACCTGTAAGAAATGCATTTTTAGTATAGGAAAGTCATAACTTTGGTTTACATATTTTTTAGAGAAAGTGTTTTTTTATAAATTAAGAACAGTTTTGTGGAGCAGAGGTTATTCTTATGCTATAATTAATTAATAAGCATATGTAATTAGAAATGTTAGAGCTGGTATTATGCAGGTTCATTTGGTTTCAATTTATGATTTTGTTAAAACTTGAGGTTTTTCAACTGTGATGTTTCTTCTTATTGGGTAGCTAGGAAAAAGTTTCCACTCCCATCATCCTTTCTTTTCAGCTTCATGTTTTTTTATGAAAACAAATTTAATTAAAATTTGACATTGAATTTTTTTTGTATACCTTTAACAAAAGGTATTTTCTATTTTATTTCGATACATGTTTACATAATTAAAAGGAAGTGGCAAGTATTTGAAACAGTGTTACAGTGCATAGCCTATGAATGTAATTTAAAAGTGCAAAGAACTAAATGTAGCTAAGTTTGTTTTAAATATAAAATGTATCTTTTCTTGTATGCAGAACCTATTGACACAGCAGTATGTCTTATGACATTAGAAAGAAACTGGTTTTCAATACCGGAGTTTGGGCAGAGGACAGATGGCTCATTGTGTAGCTGTGTGCTTAACTTCAAACAAATAGACAAGCATCAGATGTGTAGTGTCATAAAAAACCTCATTATCTGCGATGCTCTAAATTAGTCAAACTTTTTTTTTTTTGTAAGTTTTCATAATTAGATCTAATGTCAGCATAGGTACTTGTTGAAACATAAAACATTTTGTTGAAAGGATATATCAAGCAGAAGCTTACTATTAAATTAGAGTGTTTTATAAATTATGAAATAAGAAAATATATTGTATGCTAAACTTGTACATTCTGTTTTGAAGGAAAAATTATGAACCTTTTTGTCCAGATTGTTGTTTTAATTTGAATACTTCAGAACATTAAACATTGATTTTAAGGTTATATGACATTAAAACATTAAATGAAATTAGAATTGCAGTTTATTTGCAAAAAATATTGTTTTCTCTAAAAAACTTCCATAATTTGGAACGTAATTAATTTTTTCAAAAGTTTTGTATTTCAGGATTGTCATACTATTTCATGTTCGACAGAATACATGGAATTATTGTTTTAAAACTTATTTTTTGTTTCTGAAAGTTAATTTTTTATACTCCAAGTGAGCAGGATTTATGTGTAAATTACCATCAGTAACTAAAAGTCTGTATTAATAACTTAAAACATTACTTTCAGTTGCTATGGTAGGGACCTGGACCAAGTTTTTTATTTTTTTGTTTTTTGACTGAAATAATATTGGAGTAAATTTTATCTCATTTTTGAAGTTTAAATGGAAGGAAGTATTTATTACCTTTCATTTATGGTGTGATATGATTTCATTAAGGGTTAAACTATTTTGAATTAAATGTGAGTTTCGTGTCGGTGCATATATTTTTTTTAAATATTCTAATGTATATATTTGTGTTGGTAACGTGGTCTGATACAGAATTCTGAATTAACTGGACATTTTATCAGCATTGACTTCTTGACCAGTCTGAAACTTTTAGCACCTTGTTCCATAATATATGTTTAAAAGGTGTCTAATAACAATAACATGTGCAATAAAATGTAATAGTTTGTTTGAAAGACTATTTCATGATCTATTTTTTCCTGTATCAAATTTCGGAAGTACGTTGTTCAAAGTTCCAAAAGATTATAATAAACTTAATATACTTTTAGTTAAGTAAAGGTGAAAAAATAATAATGATTGACAGTTCTGATTTTATTGGATTTTGGTTTTGATGATTATATTATTTTTTTTCAAACTAGGAATTTTGTTTTAAGTATGTGACAGAATGAATTTTACTCATAAAGGATTTGTATTTTGTACCAGAGAAATGGTATAAATTGTGGTTTACCAGTTAAATTGAGACCATGAGTTTCTGCTTGCTATTAAGATATGATGGATAAGTGTGTCTTTTATAGGGCATGCAGTCATACAAAGTCACTATCAGTTGGGATAATTTTTAACTTTAGAAACAAGAGTAGCATGTATATGGAATATTTAAACACTTACTCACTGCTAAAGCTTTCTTATTAAAATGGGAAAACAAAGATTAAAATATATTTTTGAACAAAGCTTTTTCTTAGACTGTAATTTGGTTAACTGTAGAACAATTTTGTTTTTTCAGTATTTTTGTGTACTCTCGTAACGTACCAACCTACTTTTGGGTTAGTGACGTTTTTGGTTTTAGGCTCTTATTATATGAGTTGGAAACAAATTCAACAAATGACATCACCATAATTGCAGTTGATACTATTGATTATTACTGGGGCTTCCTGTATATTGTATATAGAACATGAGCATTTTAACCTAATTTTTGTTTGGTTAGCTTTTTACTCTGATTGTTGTCACAGGCAAAAACAAACTCAATATGATGTAGTTTGTAGAATTCACCAACATTGGAAAGTATATAAACCATTTAATACTTAGTTAAAATTGTGATACGTATGCATAGATTTGTTTATATATAAGAATGTTTTACTTTATAAAGATCACTAAACTTTATTAGCATATACTAAAACTGAATAAGTTCTGCTGATATGTTTTGAGCAGTTTAAAATAGTTTCTACACCAATAGCCTATAGCAAATAGTGGTGTTTAGTTTTGTGATCCACTTAATATTCCTTTCTCCTGTTCTCTGGTGTGTTCAGTTCTTCATGCACTTAACGTTCAAGATAATTAGATGACATGAATGTGTGAATGTAAAATTGTTATCTACTAAGTCAACATAAGCATTTTCAGCTATTATTTCAACTTAGGCTTCTACACTTGACCATGATTTAGATCTTGATCTATTAAAATATTTGTTTATGAATGTTATATAATTATCTTCATGTAATTTTTCAGTTTTGGATACTAGAAGGTCTTAAACGAGTATCTTAGATGCAGTGATCATGTACTCTATTCACTATACGTGAATAAATTCTGTCTACTTTGTGATAGCTTGCTAAGTTTTGAATTATTAAAGTGGATGAATGAAAATACAAGTAGTTAGAAGACTTTCCAAAAATTGTTAATTTATCTCATTAAAAAAAAAAAGCATTTGGCAGAGATTTTTTGTCATGTTAACAAATGTCTGTATTGTGCTAATTTGTAGTGAAGTAACATTTAGAAAACTGAAAAAGTGCTTCCTAAAAGTTGGCAGTGATTGAAAAAAAAAGTGTTACCATTGCTACTCAGTAACATTATGTCAAAGCATAGTACAAGACCAGAAAAGAGAGATTATTTCATTTTTCAGAAGGAAAGAGTCCAGGAATAACAATATTTTTTCACTATATTTCACCAAAACTGTGTATTAAATAAGATAGCCTTAGAACTGTGTATTAAATTATTCTAAAATTAAACTATTTAGTTTATAACTAGATTTTAATGAAGTAATTTTATAAATTCAGGTCTTAAAAACACTTAATTTTTTCCTTCAAACATTTTTTTCATAATTTTTAATTTATATAACATTTAACATGTGATGTTCCAATTTCATATATAAAATTTCTTCACAAATTTTTTTGTTTTAAATTGGAAACTTTTGTTATTAATAAAACTCAGTTGGGGTATTTTCTTAAATATTGGGATTTCTTATAAATTGTGTAAAATGAGTCAGTTGGACTGGTGGTATTATATTGCTCTTTGAATCCAGTGAATGGTAATTATTTCTGTGGTTTTCTCAACATTGTAAAATAACCAAGTAGTACTTAAGAGTTTTCAAAAATGTTGTACAAGTTTATTTGAGAAAAATTAATGTAAACAGTGAGATGCTGTGCTATACTGGTTGTATCTTTATTTATTTAGTGTTTTGGTACTTTTCTTTAATTATAAATGACCTTCAAGCTCTCAAATTTATATAAGTAATGTTTCTTTGATTTTGAAGTTGCAATGAATGCTAGTATATTTCTTGATAAGTTCTGTCAGTTTGTTATACAATGGGAATAGAAAGAATGTGAGACCAGAGCAATAGGATAAAGTAATTAGTGTTGTTTTTGTTTGTTTGTTTTTTTCTACAGGAAGAAGAAAAGTTTCTGGGAGAATTATTTGTTCAGTTAACAGATGAAGCAACAGATGATGAGAAGAGGAGAGATCTTGTGCTATTTCTCAAAGAATTTTGCACTTTCTCTCAAACACTCCAACCTCAAAGTCGAGAAACGTTTTTTAAGGTATAATTTTGTTAATATGCATGTTAATTTTTTTTAATTGTTCTTATTATTATCTGTCATGATTAAGCCATACTTTATCTTAAAGTAAAATGTATACCTCTCTACAAATTTGTCATCATTATGAATTTTATTATTGCTAGTCTATATGCTTTTAAAATGAAGCCTACTATTTTAAAAAAAATTCACTTCAAGTAGTGAATTTATCAAGAATGAATGATATTGTCTGGTGCAAATGACTTAGTTACAAGAAAAAAAAAACAGTGTGATGAACTAGCATTCTTCAGGTTTATCTTAATTTCAAACTGAGCATACATATTTTATAGTTTATGTGTTTTCACAGAATTACAATAGCTAAGTCTTCAAAACTTGGGGTTTTTTGTTGTGTTTTCTTTTATATGTACAGAAGCTTTCATTTATCCTTCAGAGGAGAGTTGTTCTATCTTAGTGATATATCTCTTTTATAGTATGAAGACAGTCTAGCATATGCCTTTTTATAAAAAATAGGATACAGATATGTTAGATTTTAAAAGTGATTTTATGCCATAGCAGTTAGTTTCTTGATTTTTATCCTGTATCAACACTTTTTCTAATTTACAAGTTAATTTAATTCTAAAACAGATCTCTACAAGTGTTTTTGGATTTAAAAGCTAGCCCTATATCTCTAGATCCAGATGAGCCAAAACTAACTTTATCACTGAGAAATGGGGGTTGCTTTATATTTATTTACTTTCACAACAGTGTGTGCATTTTAATAATTACATGATACCAACAACCACTTCACAGTATTTTCTGAACTAACTGGATTTTCTCCCACCTGAGTCAAAAGATGTGCATTAGGTTGATACAAAGATGGAAATGAAAACAGTACAGAATTAGTAACGTGTTAGATCCACAACATTTCATTCCTGAGAAAAAACATAAAGTGCCAAATTCACAATAAAAATCTCAGAAACAAAGTTTGATTTCAGAATCAAAGAATGAGAAACTTTCAAGAGTCTGGAACTGTTCTTGTCCTTCTACATATTTTTTAAATATGTAACATCAGCTGGCTTCCTTTTCAAATACTTTTTAACTTTAAGTATATTCTTAATCAACTAAATCATAAAGCCTTAATGGCCAGTTTTTATGTAAACTCCCATTTCACAGAAGTCCAAACAGTTGAAGCCTGCAAGATAGCTTTAGAACTTTTATATTTAAGACCCACAACCCATTGATATACATCCCCAGCAACAAATTCTCAACTTTTATAGAATTCACTACCACCAATATTAACTTTATGCTCAATAACCAAAACTACCTACAAATAAATGGCCTAAGTATGGGGAATTCTGTATCACCAGTTCGTGCCAACATTTTCATGACACAGATTGAATCACAAGTGATCAATTTAGCCTTACACCCACCACTATACTGGTACAGTTATGTTGATGATACAGTTGTTGAATTCACATCTACAGAACACATACTGAATTTTTTCTCAATCACATTAACTCGATGAACCCCAACATTAAGTTCATCTGTGAACAGGAAAAAACTAACCAAATTGTATTTTTAAACCTCAAAATCACAGGAACTGATACACAAGAGAAATCCACAGAAAAATCACCCCTATTGTATTATATATTCCCTGGGACTCAACACATCAAACAGAACAAAAACTCAACATATTAAGAAACCAAATAAACACAGCCACAAAACTGTGTTTACCTGATAAAATTAATGATGAAATAAATAAAGTAACACTTCATCAACAAATTTCTTTACAAAACTGTAGAAAAAATTATACACACACACACCTAGGCCAACAACAATTAATCCCAAGATACAGCAAACTACAAAACCTTGTACTGATGAATACCATACGCAGAGATGCCAACTATTTCAAATGACTGAGCGTAATGATTTTAGACAGAACCCTTTCACAGTTTTAGTCATTTTTAGATTTGCCAGAAACAAGACAATCTAGTGAACAAGACCTCTTTTTATCCATCTTGTGAACGATCGCATAGGTGTTTCTGTGCCACTTAGAAAACAAGAAATACCCATCTACACAAGCACTGATGACATAACTATGGATTCCTTCACGTACCCAGTATGGAGAAGCACCGCACTCAAAATATTGGTAGACGTCGGAGATACAAATATTTTTTATTATTTTAAGCACAAACATGATTATCGCAAGTAGCCATTTGGAGAGTGTCTTTTATTTATTATTAAAATTTATTTGTATCTCACTAGAAATTTTCTTTTCACCCCTTTCAAGTCGTGGTGGAACAGTTTATCACTTTATTTTATAGGCCTATATAATATATAATAATTTGAGAGTTGCAACAAGTCGTAATTTATAAAATAAAATGCAACAACTGCCATGACTTCTGTATTGGAGAAACAAGCAGAAAAATGAAAACTAGATTTAAAGAACACTAAAAAACACCTTCACATTTTTTTAAACACTGCAAAACAAATAAATGCAACATAACCATAGAAAACACCCAGATATTAAGTTGGGAAGCAAATAGAAACAAACACAAAATCAAAGAAGCCCTACTTAGACAGCAACTACAACCAAAATTAAACTAATATAAAGGAATACCTTTACACCAATAATAATTAATAACCTAGTATCCACTTGTAACGCTCCCTTCAATCCTGTACCTGTTCATACTTTTGTCCCTAAGAAATGTCTGTCTGTTGTCGTAATCAAACTTTCTCCTTATCAATAAAAGTGTTAATACCCATATCAGCCATTCTGAGATACAGAACTGTTCTTGGTTTGTGTTCTATTTAGCATATTCCTACACATGAATAAAATAGGAAAAAACACTAGGCATCATGATGTAATTTTCAGTCACTATGTCAACCTGGCACCTAGGATGTATTGGAACTAATATAAACATAGTTCATATTTGTTTGTGAACTTTTATTTAAAAGTTATATCTTTTTCTGTTTCCAACATCTTAGAATGTATTTGGTGTACCTAATTTGAAAGTTAGACGACATTGTTAAGGAACACTGTATAATAAAGGATTGCTTTTACATTTTCTTTTTGACAGAGAGGAAAATTAATAGAAAACTACAGCAAGGGGCTGTAATAGATTTATGTTTAGTTTGCATGATAATGAAACAAAAGCTGTAACAAATGAAAACATTAAAATTACATTTTATAATCATTTAATTTCTTCTAATTTTTTTTTACATGAATGAGAATAAATCTTTAAACAAAAGTAATTGTGGCATTTTTTTAAAAGTAACTGTCAAACAGTATAATATTTAATTGTTAATAAGTTTTAGACTGTTGACATATGAATGAATTTTAAATAATTTTCTTTTGTTATTTGAGATAGAATAAAGTTTTTATGGTTGGCAGCTGATGCTATGTAACAATTATTTCTAGATGCTGTCCAATCTTGGGGTGCTACAAGCATTAGAAATAACCCTGGTATGTGTTTTTTTCATCATCAAGGACTTTTTTATTGATTCAGATTTTACTGTAAAGTCTATAAATTCACACACACACACACATTGTTATGTTAAATTCAGATTTATTGATGTCACAGTAGTTTAAGGGTGTCAACCCCTATCCCACCAAACATGCTTGACTTTCAGTCATGGTGCATTAAAAAGTGATGGTCATCCCACTTTTTGTTGGTAAAAGAAAGTTCAAGAAATGGCATTTCATTGCTGAATTAGGGACAGATAGTTCAGGTAACCATTGTGTAACTCTGCACATAATTTCAAACAAAGAAACAAACAGTAGCTTAAAAACATACAGATGTTTGGAACAACTTTATATTTACTTTGCTACTTCAAATCCACATGTGAGACATCATCAATGAGAAATTATTAGGTCAAAAAATGGTGTGGGAGTTGATTATTTGTTGGAAATTTTGCACCATAGACATTTTGAAGGTGAAAACACACAGTACTGAATCAAAGACAAAAATAAAAGGTTCTGCAGTGTCCTATGATAGCCAATATATGAAAAATATCATCAAATTAAGAAATAATGGTATGTCTTGTTTTTCTTTTTTCTTGTTTTTAATACTCATATTATCAAAACTGGATAACTGGTCTTATTCATAAGTTCATTTTTAAAATATAAGAAGTTTATTTTCTTGTATAGTTTTGTTTTTGTGTTAATTTTATTCAATACAAGAACTGGATGAGAAAAAATTACATTTGATTTGATTAGCAAGCTTGTCCATAAGATGTTTAATTTATTTGAATCTTTTAACTTTTTGTAATTCTTTCTTGAAGACTATAAGTAGCAAAATGTTGTCACTTCAGGGTATGGATGATCCTACAATCAAATCTGCATCAATAGACATTCTCTCATATATTGTGGACTTCAGTCCACCAATGGTTCGTGAATATGCTCTACAGCAAGGGAATCCTCAAGATGATGTGAGTAGAAGAAGTCTCACTTAAACTTAGATGATACTAATATTTTGTTGTTTGTAAATATCAAAATATGGGCAATAAAATTATTCTTCATGAATACTGTGATTTTCATGCAATTTCTGACCACTAGTATATTGATAATTTTTGCATTAACACTTGAAGTGTTTCAGTATATTGTTCTGTGAAATATTAGTTTTTAAAATTCATTACTTCAATTATTTTTATTACTTTTTATTTTTCATCTGTTAAATACATATCAATGTCTTGCCACATAGACTTGGTTGGATTAATATAATTTGTATTTGAAAAATTACATTTTTAAATGAAATATTTCTGATAAATATTTATCTGTGACTATGTCAAGTAGATTTATTTACTAGTCTTGAGTACAAAGTGATTTTCATGTTAAGATTAAAAATATTTTTATTCATAAGAAATATTTCAAATTTCATTTGTATAATCTCTAAAACCTCCCAAATAATTATAAACTGTTATTTTTCAGTAAAAATATGTTACCTGTTATCTTTCCTACATCAAATTTATGTATGAGGTTGGTCAATTTAAATGATCTTGTAACCATCACAAAAGAAAATTTAAATCTAAGTTACCCTTCTTTTTAGAAGGATTTCATAAAACTACATTTGTTTATCATAAGGATAGTGGTATTTATTGTACAGTTGAATGGGCCAAATTTTAAATACAAGTTAAAGTTTCAAGTACTTCACAAACATGTTAAGAAAACATTAATAGCACTTTACACACATTAATTCTTTTACAACAGGTCACAGATCAAAGGCAATATCATTACGTTTGTTGACTTGTGTTCAAAATTTTATTGAACTACTATTATATGAATTTATGTCGATAAATTTGGTATCAAATTGTAGATTATAAATCAAACTTTATGATTATATATTAGTTAATATTGTAATTTAGTAAATATTAAAAGAACACACCTAAATACAGATTTTTGAGAGGCATATGGTATGTTGAATGCAGCACTGGTTGAAAGTGTATGTTTATGATGTCAGAATACAAAGTTAGTAGTGTTGTATGAATTATGAACTTAAATTACCAATATTTACACGCTAAAATATAAAATAATCTTGTATTATTCATTTTACTGAGATATGGCTCACATACTGAATCAAACACTATGGCCCTGTTCACCTCTTTACATTTTTTGAAACTGTCTCTTATATACACATACTTCAACATATAAGGTGAATAACCAATCTACAGCTTAGAATGTCTCCCTAGTTGTTTTCTGAGGTATTTCAAGCTGTTAAAAGGTTACCACATTCTTTCAAACCTCCAAGGAGGTAGATTGTGTCTTTTGTGTGCTAGAAAATTCATATTTTTTTTTAGACCTAAATACAGATATCATATTAAATTATAGTGGAATTCTATGGAATTAACAGAGTAATTTATGATTTTTTGGTTATTTTGTGTGTTTGTGTATATCTATATCTATATATATAAAATCTAAAAAAATAAAATAAAAAATGGTTCATATACTCCACTTGTGAAATTTTAAAAGGCTCAGCAACCTACTTCAAGCAGCAAACAAGTTCAAAGATTGTAGTTAGAAGAGGTAATTGTTTGCTTTACTTCTTTATCGTAAAATAAATGTAAAAGGTAATAATGTATATACATATATAATGCCTTATAACTGAAATGTGACTGTTTTACAAAATACTAGTCTACTAAAACAATGTTACTTTGTTAATACTACAGGTAAATTTTATGTTAACATTGGATGCTGTAACATAAATGCATATGCCTTGAGTCAACTCAAGTTCTGTAATGTAAGCCAGGCATGACCAGAAGGTTAGTATAATAAAAATAATAAACATGACGTTGTGAGACTTAATCTATTTAGACTAAACATTTGTAATTTTTCTGCTATAATCTGTAGTCATTCTAGAAAAAAAAAAAATATATTTCCTAATTTTTTATATGGTGACTGTGGGCAGATTGAGAAACCTCAGTTATGGTAGATAGATAAAATGCTAGGTAAAATAGTCTTATTGAAAACAAATATTTGAAAATTATTTAGCAGGTTTTAGAGATAACACAAATAATATTTGAGATGCTTGGGACAAAAAATTTTTAATCATGATATGAAAATCACACTCAGACAAGTAACGAACCAGACTTGATATTTCCTCAAACAAATCTTTATTAAAAATACTTCATTAAAAAATCTGATAATCTGTGTGCAAAAAACTTGTAACCGTTACTAAAATTCTAACAAATTTTGTGTAAATACACTTAGTGCATCAAAAGTTACAGTATAAATACTTAATGTGTATATGAACTTGTATATTACACTGAGCCTGTTGTGAAAGGGTTAATGAGTAGTAAGCAAACCATGTGTATAGTAACAAGTCACAAAGATACTTGAGAGGCTCTACATGGCCAAGATGTTAAGACATTCGACTCATAATCTGAGGGTCGTGGGTTCTAATCCCTGTCAGGCCAAACATGCTTACCCTTTCAGCTGTGGTGATGTTATTATGTTATGGTGAATTCCTTTATTGGTTGTAAAAGAGTAGCCTAAGAGTTGGCATTGTGTGGTGATGACTAACTGTCTTTCCTCTATTCATACACTGCTAAATTAGAGATGGCTAGTGCAGATAGCTCTTCAAATTAAAAATGTAATTCAAATTATATATCAAAATTTTATCAAAGTAATTCAAATTAAATGTAAATACACTTAGTGCATCAAAAGTTACAATATAAATATTTAATGTGTATATGAACTCATATATTATACTGGCATTATATATTATAAGAGTTGTCATTGTGTGGTGATGACTGTCTTTCCTCTACACACACACACTGCTAAATTAGAGATGGCTAGTGCAGATAGCTCTTCAAATTAAAAACAAACAAACAAATCAAGACACTTGAGAGAGTCATTAGAATAAAAATATAAATTTGACAAACACCACAAATTTGTCAACCTGACTGTTTGACTAACATTGTTGGAAAGGCATAGCTTTCTACTGCCTTTATCTTATGCAAATCTAAATGTACAGTGGTTGATGGATTCAACTCTAAAATACCACTTTGGCCTTCAATTCCTGTAGATGGCTGGCCCTGGGGTCGTCCCCCTTGGGATAGTCAGCTGATCCACTTAGGCTACAGTGAACCAAGAACCATGGTTGGACATTCTCAACAGGTGTAATGGAGATTGTATCTGATGCTGGTGTTTGGGTATAGTGCTCACAAAACCTTGTCATTCCTGCATTGTCCTTGTTTGGCATTGTAGTTCATTCTCTCGTAGCGTTTAATAGTGGGTGGGATCAGTGGGCACCAAAATTTTTTTTTTTATTATTATGGATCCTCCAAATAAAAACTTAAAACAGTAAAAAAAAAGTTTGCTCTCCTTTACTGTTTTCTCACTTTTCATGGAAGGTTGATGATAACCCATGAGACAGTGATAACTTCAAATGACTTGGAACCAGTACTGGAAAGGCCAACTTCAGGTGACTTAATGGTGGTTTTTTGAACTTATCTATTAGCCTTCCTGGTGAATTATGATAATTGCAGTTATGCTACAGAAAGTCCTTTACAATTTGTATTACTGTAGTTTTTCTTTTACTGATGTAGACTAGATGTAAAAATTGGTTTTAATGCTGTTTATGTTTTTTAATTGAAAAATTAAACTTTATTTTGTTTTACCTCAATTCCCTTTTATGAATTTCACTAATTTTACTTTAAACTTTTTACTGGATGTTTGATGTAGGTGGCCTAGTTGCTTTGCTCCATAAAACCCCAAACCAACCAACCAATTCACTTCTCTTGTGATGCATGGGTGTGCTCTGAATTTTCCCCTTTAATTTGTATAATTTCGGTATTATAAGTTTTATACTGTTATATTAATAATAAACACTAGCTGTAGGTAATAGGAAGGTGACATATAAAAGTTCAGCTTCTGAACCTTATATGCTGAAATACCACTATATTTTTCTAACCCACACAGAGAATCTTCGTTGTTATTTTTTATTAACCTTCAAGGCTGTTTACCAACCCATTTGTTCTCTGATGATGCATATATTTTTATCAATTAAAAGGGATTTTTTTCCTTTTCAAGCTTTGAACTATCATTTTAAATTTGGCAGCAATAGACTAGCTGAGAGTGTTTGATGTATGTTGAGTGAAGTAGTTGTCCACAGTAAGAAGTGAATTTTTAATTGTTTATAGCTTTGACAGAAAACCATTTAAATTGTATTAGTTTTCAAACTTTTCTGTTCTTGTGAATGATATATCTTTGCATGTTCTAAAATACATATTTGAGAGGCACACAAATTTTTATTTCTGCAAAATATTCCCATAGTTCATGTTTGACAGTATATTTTTACATGAGAATCTGTTTATATATTTTTACTGTAATTTATTACTTTACGTAGAAGAATAAATTGTTTTGTGATTTAAGCCAGGCAATGAAAGCATAAGATTCATGGTTAAAAATTTATGGCTATAAGATGATTAACAGGAGGTTGTGATTCGCTGTTTTTGACACAGTCCTTCCTCATGATTTTGTTTACTCAGTTGGCTTCATTTGGATGTAATTATTTAATTTCACTGTATATAAAAAGAAATGAAATTATATTTGAATTTTATGAATATTATTAAATGAATACGTGTGACAAATAATTTATTAAAAGAAGAAAAAGTATTATTCATGTATTCAAATAAAATATCAAACTGTTAGGTTAAAATAATTTTTATTTTTAGCTTGAAAAACATTTTCAGTCAAAATGGCTTAGTAGTTTTTAGAAATCATGGACAAATCTTCAGTAAAAAATGCTCAATTAAAAATCATGGTAGTTATAAGGTTATTCAAGTGGACCAGGTCAACACAAATGAGACTGAACACTTAATTATTGTTTTGATGTCCTAAACAGATAAGCAGTGGAAGATGAATTTCTGATAAATAGTTTGAGCATGTCTCATCCATCTGATAAATGCTGCTAACTGTTAATAGATATAAACTTTACATTAATAACATGGTATAGAAATTTAAGTTGAGATAAAGTGGGAAATTTGTCATTGAAACTTGCTTTGTTTCAACTGAGGATGTTTTATTTATTGGTTATGTATTTATTTTAGTGTAACTAAGGTTTAAAGTACAGGGTGTATAACCTACTAGTAGTCAGTCAAGATAATTGGTTTATAATGCTATTGTTCAAAATGTTTCATTTATTTTTTTTACATATGCTGATTACCAGCTCTCAAAGGAACTTGTTGTTTATATAGGCAAAGCCTTTACTTGTTTTATAATCTGCCAAATTATTGTTGAATATTCTTTGTCACTGTGTCATATATGTTTGTAAAGAAATTTAAAATTATTACTGTATAATTACAACAAGTAACCTTCAGAAAACTCTTTAAAATATTTTACATTTTTGTTTTATTATTTTCTCCAAAGGATCAGTTGATCATCAACATTATCATTGAACAGATGATATGTGATCTTGACCCAGGTAAGTGTGTCATTGTTGACTTAAGTACACATTCATTTCATTTATTTTCCAGTTAGAATATGTAAATATTCATTTCTTCTGTGGAAAAAAATGTTTCAAACTTTTTAATATTTAATATTTTTATCATAATAATTTGTGTGTAATCTATGACTATCAATGGATATACAAAAATGTTTTTAAATATAGTATGTGAACTGTTTTCTTGAACTTGAGATAAATCTTTAAACATAATTTCAGATGTCTGAAAATTTTCTGAAACTGCTCGTAAATTTAAGTATACATTATTTCCTGTAGTTAGATCATAAACTTCTACTTACATTTTAATTGTTTATTTGGTACTATTTCAAAAATTAGGAGACATTATCACTTTTAAATTGATATTTGATATAAATTATAATTTTTAAAGTATTATATATTTCACTAATTCTTTAGATTATAACTTACTTTTGATGACTTTTAGTTTGATGGCAATTACATGTTTAGTAATTTTAAATTTGTGAAAATTTATCCATAGTAAACATGGCAGAAATAATAACTAATAACTATTGCCTAGATAGTGATGTTTTACAGTACATTTCTTTCATATTTTGGCTTTATACTTGGTATTTTGAATCTGTGGGAATGTAGAATTTGTATTTTTTCAGATCTTGGAGGTGCAGTACAACTTGTAGGAATTTTGAAACTGCTTTTAGATCCTGACAATATGTTAGTTACAGTTAATGTAAGTCTTTACAATAGTTATATTTAATTTTGAGGTGCAAGTTTGATGTAATCCTTCAATAATGATGCTTTTTTTTTTACATGCTTTTTTGAATTAGTTTAGTTGAATGTGGGGTAATTTGTATATTTAATTAGAGTTTGTAACATAAATGCTTCAACTTTGTGCAAAGATTATTATAAGGGGTTACAGGTTGTATATTAATAGTTGGTCTTCCCCCACTTGTATTACCTCATTTATGTTTTGAATGCAATAACTTATATAATGATATCTGCCATTTTTAGGCCAGTATCATTTTTCTTACAAGAAGAATGATGTTTTTAACTCTCTCAATACAGCCTCAGTCAATTTGACAGACTGTGTAATCTTTTTATACTCATTTAAAGTTCTTAAAGGTTTAAACTATTAACTTTGAATATAGTATGTATATCTTCCCAAAATTTGACAGTCTTTCAGTCATATTTTTAGTGAAATTTTAACAAACTAAAATTTGTCCCTGAATATCTTATGTATTTATTTATCCTCAAAACAGCTGGCATGGGTATTGAAACTTTAATTGAAGTAAAGTACAGAACAACATTTCAACCGTCTTACATCACCTTCATATTAATAAAGAGTTTATTAACCTGAGGATGACCTAAGAAGGTTGAAACATTGTTCTGTACTTTATTTTAGTTAAATTTTTAATACTCATCCTAGCTGTTTTGAGAATGTTTTCACTTCAAGTGGATTTTTGCCATTTTGGATATTTGAGTTTTTGTTTTGAATAGTCTGTGTAGAAAATTTTTTTTCATGTTAAGATTAAAAATATTTTCCTTAATCTCAAAAATATCAAATTTCGTTGCTGTGATCCCTAAAACTTCCAAGTTCATCTCAAATGTTTGTTTTCAGTAAAACATTTTGTATGTATTCCTTGATGACAGGAAACCCACTTGAAGCAAAAATGTATTTCAGAACGGTTCGTATGGGTATTAACACTTTAACTAATAAAGCAGAGAACAGTGTTTCAACCATTCTAGGTCATTTTTGGGTTAACATTGCTTTGTTGTAAGCACTTGTGCTTGGATATGTTCCTTTTTGTTTGTTTATAGTTTAACGTTCATCTGTAGTGTACTCACAAAGTGGTTTTCACTCAGTAACTGTGCCATGAAAAGTTTGTTTTAGTTGTAAATTTACCACCAGTATCTAATTTAGGTGCATGAATATTAAGTAGTTATGACGTTTGTTGTAAATGTGTTTCAGATATAGTTTTGTTTGAGTTGTTAGTTCTTATAAGTGCAAAGGCAGAATTAGTGTATACAACGCCATCAGCTAGAAAGGGTTAATAAGTATTTTTTATTTTTATTGTGATTTAATGTGCCATTTTATTATGTGTAAATATAATATAATGATTAATGAAATATAGTGTGCTATTTTCTTTAAAGAAAAATTCGTATTTACTGGTTCAATATACAAGTTATGCTTTTTTTCTCTTACACAGGCACAATAAAATAATTGTGAAAATCAAAACTTTGTAAGTGTTGCATGCACCGTATTTAACTAGTCTCCACCCCTCCCCATTTTTTTAAATGTTGGGATAAAATTCCAAATGTTTTAACATATTTCTTTGCAAGCAGAAATACAAATATGTTCAAGAAATATAAAAGTTAAAATTAAGGGTTTGTAGGTGTTTTAACATTTTGATAATGAGGAACTATGTTTATTCATGATAGCTTTTGTTCTAGAAATCAGAGAAGACAGATTTTCTCAACTTCTTTTACAAGCACTGCATGCATGTGTTAATAGCACCAGTGTTAGCTAATACAGCTGAGGACAAGCCAAGTAAAGGTATATTTCTAAACATTCCATGAATATGTGAATAGCTTTTAAGTATTGTTTTGAAAAGTAAGATATAACAGTAAGCTCAACAATTACAACTTAATTTCACTTTGTTTTAACTTGAAGATTGACTAATGAATTGAAATTTTTCGTATACTGTAAAGCACAAGCACCTTAAATTTGTGTGCTTGTTGTCTGTGCATGTGATCAGTTGAATAGTATCGTGATTTTATCTTTAAAAATAAGATTAGAGGAACTAGAAAATTTTCATAAAATGAAAACATTTTTTTGATTGGAGTTTTAACTTTTAGTATAATTTACATGAAGACTATAGATTCTGATTGAAGATAATCAAGCTAAATTGTTGTTTTTTCCAACTCGTCAAACAGTTTCCACTTAAAAGTGGTGTTTTGCTATGAAAAGGTACCTTGTAGCAACAGCTTAGTTTTAATTTAGTCTTAATTTTGAGAGTATTAAAAATAAAATTAAAAAAAAAATTACTAGGGTACAAACTATACTGTGGGATTATAAAATGTAACTTAGGTTTTGGAGGTGACTTTGGAAGTAAGACCTACACTGTCTTATCAGTCCTAACTTCCATTTGCCAGTTTCACATAAGAAATAAAGAGTAGCAACTGATATAGAATTAGGAGAATGAGATGTGGGTGCTCAAGCCAATAATGTTCCATATATGTATCACCTTTCACTGCCTGCAGATAGTTGTGGGAAGGTGACTGCTCTTCCAAGTAAAGAATTAACTGAAATAAGAAAAAAGGAAATAAGGTTGTACCATTTGGAGGAAAGGAAGATGAAAACTTACCTCTTGATGTTAGCATTTCAGGACCCAATATGGTAGAAAGCAGTAATTGACAGCACAGAAAACATACTATACCAGCTGTCCAAACAAACTAGTATAGCTCCCAACCACTACCCATTCACAAAGTCAACTGTAACTATCATGTTCTAAAGAAGCCTTTTTATGCAGCAAGGTGTACATTTATATAAAGTAGTGCCAAGTTGTTAAATTACCTTATTCTTAACTAAAAGTAGTTTAGAAATTTTAAGTAAAATTTCTCTAATTTTTATTTCTTTATATTTATTTGATACATTGTTGTATTTGTTACAGACTAATTTAATAATTTTATTTAAAGTTTCTTTATCAAATCCATTAACTATTAATGTTTGTATAAGAATTTCAAAATATTACAATTTATTACAAATTTTACAACATCTGAATAACTGCAAAGTTGTAATGCTGTAACTCAGATGTCTGAAATAATTTAGTATATTTATGAAGTGTAAAGAATTGCATTTGATTACTTTGCCAGATGTCTAATGAAATTTTGAAGTTATATATTATGAGAACACACTTGAAAAACAAATGAATGAAGTTCGGATTCCAATACAGAGGATCTAGTCTTTTTTTCTTTCTGTAGTGTTTATATTAAAAAAAAAAAGGTTTAGTAAAAATGTATTGAATAATAATGAAAATAAGTTTTTATACTGAAAATACTGTTATTATATTAATGTAGTATTTATTAAAGGTAATTGTTACTAATTTTTTTACTTGATTTTATTTATTGTTGTTTTGCATATCCAGAAGATAGCCAGACAGCTCAATTACTTGGATTAATATTGGAACTTTTAACATTTTGTGTGGAACATCACACCTATCACATAAAAAACTACATTCTTCACAAGGATTTGTTAAGAAGGATTCTCGTCTTATTGAAATCTAAACACACATTCCTTAAACTCTGTAAGTGTACCATAATATATCTAATTTTTATTTGTGAATTCAGAAATAAGAATAACATAACCCTTTATTTTGTTTTCTCTCTCTTATAGTTAATTTATATCAATAACAAAATTACTTTTTAAATTGAGTGTTTTTAGTCTGTTTAGTTTTCTCAGGAATTTATATGTGCTGAAGCTTAATACTGACAAGAAGTAATTGATTAAAAAAATGTGATTGTTTAATTATACTAAAGATAAATTCTCCTAAAATGTGGGTTATATTTATGATAATTCTTCAGTCTTTCTTAAATTTTGTATAAGTTATTGTCAGATGCTTTAAATTTTTTGAATAATCAACTGTTTTCCACTTTGTTTTATATAGGTGCTGTTCGTTTTATGAGAAGAATCATTGGTCTTAAAGATGAATTTTATAATCGATACATAATTAATGGCAATCTTTTTGCTCCAGTTGTTGAAGCTTTTAAAAGAAACAATGGTCGTTACAACCTTTTAGATTCTGCCATTTTAGAAATGTTTGAATTTATAAAAGTGGTTAGTATTCTTTTTCAATGTATATTTCCTGCAGTATGTAGCTCAAACCATACTAACTTATCTTTGAAACAGTATATTTCAAGGAAAATAGACCAAAAAGTAAAATAAACATGTTTTATACCAAAAACAGTTAGTAGCATTTAAAAAAAAATGTTACTTATGTTTTAAGAACAGTTAAAGAATAAATGCATTTATAGAATTACTGAAGTAAAACTTAATGGCAATTGTCTCATAGTATCAGTTTTTTTTTTTTGAGAAACTTATAAAAACAGAATAAATATTTTTTTACTTGTATTCATTGCAGGGCACAATTGGTTATAAATTATTTATTATCATGATAGAAAAAATCAGTCTTGCTAAATTACACACATTGCAAAAAAAATCTTTATGTGAGACATATATTTGTTTTCAAGTTTTAAGGGAGTACCTGTTATTTTGATATAAAATTTCTTAAAATCATTAAGCCTGAAAGTATTTAAAAAATAATTAATATAAGAGGTAAAGTTTCTCTGTGTACATTTTGTTCTACTTTTGTTATTAAAATGATGGAAATAATGGCTGTAATATTTGGAGCAAATGTGAGCAGTTAAAATGCTCTAGATGAAGAGTATTTATTATTCTCAATGTTTTGGAAGGCATTTTGTTTTTTATCTTGATTTTAATGCCGTAGAACTTTCACCATTATGTCTCTTAGATCATTGTAATGCCAGTTTGTTTTTTGACCTTTCTTCCACATACTAGCCTATAAATTTCATTATCCTTTGTGTCACTATGTCTTCACAGAGTTCTTTTTTGCTCTTTTTCTGTCCTCTGATTATAAACATTTGCACAAATTTTAATAGTTATTTTTTTAGTTTCCCAAATATCTGCTGTAATTTTAAAGTTTATTGGGCAAATAAAACATGAATAAGTTGATAAGTTAATATAAAAATGTTTTTCTCTGTTAAATTTTAAACTGTTAATTATGAACTTGTATAACAACTGTGCTATTTATTTATTCTTTTATCAGATTTGTTATTTTATATTTTTTTATGTTTTACTTGCAGGAAGATATAAAATCTTTAGGTGCAAATGTAGCTGAGAGATTTGGTAAAGCACTGGAAAAGATTGACTATGTGCAAACTTTTAAATCTCTTAAGTTACGGTTTGAACAACCACAAGAAAAACTAAAAGACAGGACATCACTTGAAAGGTTAGTGTATCTGCAGGATGCTGTTAATGTTTATTTAGCAATGTATGAATAATTATTTGGAGGTTTCATGTATTATTTAACCTGAAATGAACAGTATTATCTGTGTTTTTCATACTGAAAATAATTGTGACAGATAAAGTGGAACAACTTCTTAGTTGGTTTGAATAAAAGTAGTTTCAACTGTTTATTAGTTAAAAGATAAAACTGATAATATTATGTTCAAGTCAAAAATATGCAGCATAAAGCATGTTAAAGATTTTTTGTAATTACCATGCTTTTCAGCAGAAACATATTTCATGTGTTAAGTTAGAAAATAATATGAAATTTGCTTTAAATTTATATTTTGTATTTCTAGTGTCTCGCCTATTCTGCGTAATAACAGATACCGTAGAGATCCTCGACAGTTAGATGAAGATGAAGAAATGTGGTTTAATGAAGAGGATGACTTGGAGGATGGAGAACCAATAAATGACACCATGAGCAAAAAGCTGGATGCAGAGTTTGATGAAATTGGGAAAATACTAGACAAAAAGGGTTGGTTGTAATTTCAAAACGTTTAGACAAAATTTTATCACATAATTGATAATATTTTTCATTTGCACCATCACAGAGTATATACAGACGTGTCTAACCTTGTATAATTTTGCCATTAACCCTTTGAATACTGGTAGGTCAAAGAGCACATCATGACTTTTCACAGAATTACATTCCAAATTGAATTGAAGTGTTATAGTACCAATATATATACATATATATGTCTATGAACTTGGAATTCAAGAGCATTTAACAAACCAAATGTTAATATTATATATATTTTACTTTATTAACTTCTAGAGGAACTGCTTAAGTAAATTGTAAGTCGTCACTTGGCTTTATGATGTTCCACTTGTTCACTTCAGACTAGCAGTTTTTGGTTTTCTTATATTTTATACATGATATCCTGATTTAATGTAAAGTACTGCATTTGTACTACAAATATTAATAGGCACAGTCTAATCTTTTTGCTTTCCAATTCTTGTATATGGTGATATAACCAGAAATTGAAACCCACTTGTCAGATCCTTCTAACATATCCAACTTTTCACAGAATGTCAGTAATTATTTCTCGCATTTGATTTTGGATTATTTATAATCAATAAAAAGAGATTTTGAGTTACCAATTTCCTTATAAGGCTTGTCCATTGTAATGACAATGTTTGAATTATGTGGTAAACAGACTTATTGTTACGATCATGGAATTGACATTGATCATATAACTGAAAAGATTTTAAGATTCAGTTGGAAAAGCCAGTTAAAGTACAATAGTTATGGATTGAGTCTGTATAATGTTATGACAGAGAAAATAACATGTAAAATATAAAGTTTCACTAAGAAAATAGATATATTTATAAAAAGGTTCTTGAGGTTATACAAAAGAAATCTAAAAACTGTAAGAAGAAAAAAAGTGTTTTCCCTAATGTGAAAGTCATCTTCCATTTGGATTAGTTGGGGCCTGAATCTTATTGCAATTCCAGAAGTTCACAGACAAATCTTTAGTAAAAATGCTATGTTAAAAAATTGGTTTTGAGTTTTTGATTTTTCTTCCAAGTACAGAAATTTAACTCGTAGCTTTGGCATATATTGACCAGTTTGAAATATAATTCCAGTTTTTGACTGAAGAGGATCAGTTTGATGTATTTGACCTTCCCTGAGGTTCCTTAGGCCAATTTACTTTTAATTGTGCCTTCAAGAATTTCAGTTTTAGGGTAGGCTGCTCTCTAGAGATCCTGATGAGAAATAAAATTGAATTGGGTATATATGCAATTCATACTTGGTATTGCTGTTGTACAAGCTAATAAAAAGGAAAATAAAGGTTTTAGAGATTAATCTTACCTAAAAGAATTTCAAGTGTTATGGCTATTGAGCATTTGCTCTTATTTACAAAAGACATGTAAACTAAAAGCTTGACAAAGTTCATTGAGAAAAACTTACAATATTGTACCTGGTGGTTGCAAGGCCAGTCAAAATGACTAAGCCTTTGCATGGGAAAACTAAATGGTATGTCAAATTGATCCAAGCTATTAGAAAGCTGAAGCTTTTAGCTGCATTAGCCTTATATCTGTTGGACTGCTTTTCAGCGTGGATTCCTATATGGATGAGGGGACCTTGCAGGGAAGGTTGTTCTTTCAGTTTACCTCCTCTTGGATCTAAATATCTGCCGTGTTTAGCATGTAGTGATCCATGAGGGGGGGGAGAGGATTCTGGTGGTTAAGGAGTACAACCCTGATACATCACTTTGGCCTTAAATGGTTTGTGGCTCTGCCAGACCCTTGGCATTAAAGATGCTGGACCCCATTCACCATCAAGGATTTTGACTCTGCACTGGGGCTTTCTGCACCTTCCCAGTTCAGAGCTTATACATGCAATCTCATGAACCTTCTCTGCACCTTTGCCGTTTGCAACTGTCTTTACTGTATTCTTTGAAATTTTGTTCCTTACCAAAGCATCCCACTTGGGGATGTGTTTTCCTTCCTCAGTGAGCCTTACTTTTTCAAAACAGACAATCTACCATTGCTCCTTTTGGCCTTCCCATCCAGGTGCAGTTGGATAAATTGGGCCTGTCCTTGGATAACATTGCAGAATCCACTGGTCAGCCCATCCCACCATGGCTTATTACAGCCCCCAAATGTGACCTTTTTTAAGTCATCTGAACAACGCAGATACTCTCAATTGGAAGTACTGTCTTTTATTTACTGAACATCTTTCGAACAATCATTCCATTCCAATTTATATGGATGGTTCCAAATCAGGTAATTCTGTGGGCTCTGCTATGGTTTGTTGCAGTTTGGTGGTTGTGTGCAGAATCCCTTCTACAGCTTCTGTGTTCACTGCTGAACTATATGCCATATATCTTGCCCTGGATCATATTGAAGCTGAGCAGTACTCCGACTGCACTGTTTATACTGATTTTCTTAGTTCTCTGCTGGCCTTGGAATCACTTAATGTTGGCTCACACCCTGTTGTCGCTGTTATTCAAAACCGACTGGCCCATTTCTCATTAGCAGCTACTTCTATCCTGTTTTTCTGGATACCAGGCCACATTGGTATTTGCAGGAATGAGTTTGCTGACACTGCAATTACATCTGCCTCCTTTGGCACTATCATTGCTATGTTTATTCCATACATGGACTATGGTCCTGTATTCAAAGCTTAGCTCTGTGCCAGTTGGCAGTCAACTTGGTGTGAGCAATGTGAAAACAAGCGTTTTCAAATACAACTCTCTATTAGACTTTGGCCATCTTGCTTCTGTGAGGATTGGAAAAAGGAAGTTGTTTTAACTAGATTACACACTGGTCACAGCTTCTTAACTTGTTTTCTTTTATCTGGGTCTGATACACCAATGTGTTATCTGTGTAACACCCAGGCCACAATAAGCCACATTTTACTGCCTTGGCATTGTTACGACTTTCAATGATGGCACCATTTTAAATGTTTTGTCTCAAGGTTTATCCTTAACGTTAGACAGTGTTATTCGCGATGGTGACACCGTCCATGTTAGAAAGGTTTTTAGTTTTTTAAAGGCTCTTAATCTTTTTAATGCTGTTTATGTTTTTTAATTTATACATTAGATATTTTTAATGTGATTTCTTTATAAGAATCAAAGTAGATCTAGTTCAATTTGTAATTAGAAAATGGCTGCAATGTCAAATAACTTGAAACCATGACTGGAAAGGCCAACTTCAGGTGACTAATGCTGATTTTTGAACTTATCTGTTAGTCTTCCTGATAAGTTATGACAATTGCAGTTATACTATAGAAAGTCTTTTACAACTTGTGTTATTGTAGTTTTCTCATTACTGTTGTAGACTAGATGTGAAAATTGGATTTAATGCTATTTATGTTTTTAATTGAAAAATTAAACTTTGCCTTGTTTTACCTGAATTTCCTTTTATGAATTTTGATAATTTTACTTTAATTTAAACCTTTTACTGGTTGTTTGGTGCAAATAGACTTGTTGCTTTGCACCATGAAATACCAAACCAACTATTCAATCTGTTGGACTGAACCTGTACTGCATAATTTATGTTTACTGTAATTAACCTTCTATCTGTTGAACTAAACACGTACTTGATAATTTGTTTATATAATTAACCCTGTATCTCTTGGACTGAACCTGTACTGCATAATTTATGTTTACTATAATTAACCTTCTATCTGTTGAACTGAACAAGTACTGGATAATTTTATGTAATTAAGCATGTCTGTCGGACTGAACCTGTACTGGATAACTTATTTTTACTGTAATTAACCCTACATCTTTTGGGTTGAACCTGTACTGGATAATTTGTGTTCACTGTAATTAACCCTATATCTATTAGACTGAACCTCTGCTGCATAATTTATGTTTAATATAATTAACCCTATATCTTTTGGACTGAAGCTTTACTGATAACTTATGTTTACTGTAATTAATACTGTATCTATTGGAATAAACCTGTGCTACATAACTTATGTTTTCTATAATTAACCCTACATTTGTTGGACTTAACCTGTGCTGGTTAATTTAGGTTCACTATAATTCTGAATTTACTACGTGTATCTTCAGGAAAGTTGAAAAGCTTTTAGTAAATGTACAAAACCCAGAATTGTTAATAATAAAGGGTTTAAGCTGTTAGTCATCAAAGGAATTATGTTGTTATTTTTTGTTATCAGATGCTTGTTTAATTATATAAAATCTGAGTCAATTGTGTAGAATCACCAATATTTTAACCTTTTGAATAAATTACTACTGCTGTATTTCTTTTTGAACTTTTATTATTATAATTTTTTACTATTTTTCATTACTGGTTCACCTCGTTTCATGCTTATGAGCTTCATTACTGTGGAAGAAATTTGTATTTTCTTATGTTTGTCTTCTGTAGGTAGAGATACAGAAGGAAAAGAAAACTTAAGATCAATTCCTAACAAGGCAGGGTCTCCAGTTCTTAATAGTCGTAAAGTAAGCTGTCCTGGTTCAAATTCAGCCCAACCACTCAGTCCGGCAGTTGAAGTGAAGGGTGCATCTCTTACGAGAAAAGTAAATAATTCTTTTATATGGTTAATACCATTGAACTTTTTACAATTACAGAATTCAACAAGAAAATAAGCATTAACAAAAGTATGGCTAGGATATTATTTCTCCAAAAGTTATAAGTCACTATTTTCAACAAGTATTTTAATTGCAAAAAGAAAACTGTATGAATAATATTGCTTTTTCAGAGCTTAATAGATAATTTTTTTGTTAATCAGTAATTTAAAGGATGATAGAATGTCATAGATAATTTTTTTAGATGTATAGCTTAGTAAAGATAGCAATTAAAATATTATTTTAATATTTTTATCCTTGTGGCTATAAATAGTTATTTTTTATTCAGGGTGGGTTAGTAGATTACCCTGATGAAGATTCTGATGAAGAAGAAGAAGACTCTGCTGCAGTTCCTGCTTCTAAACGACCACGATTAAACACGTAGCACAATGAAATATTGCTTAGTTATTTTAATGATCTTTCATAATCACAAATGGTTCAAACAGGCAGAAGCAGACGTGCACATCACTGGTATACCTGTGAGCACAAATCTGTCTTCTGTGAACAAAGTCACTACTGTGACTATGTTGATCATATGGGTCAGTGGTGTGTTGTCACAAATCTTAATTGCTGTTCATACTACAGTTAAGCATTGTGTATAAACTTTTCAGCCATAGTTACACTGTTTATAAAATCCTGTGTGGAATATGATAAATAATGGGCTCTTTCCTTCAGTCATCAGTATTACCAACCTCACAGATAGCAACAGAGCCAAAGTAAGAAATTAAAGACAAAGTGGGAAAACATTATCAGATAACCCACCTTTTACCAGATCACGTAGTTCTTTATGTGGTAATGTTTTTTTCATTTTAACACATTAAATTTTATTCCATGTGTATTTTTTGAAAGGCAGTTTTTTTTTCGGAATGCATGCTGTGTATTGTAAATGATTTGTAGAAGAGGGAAAAAAGAAAAGTTTCATTGTTGAGTGTGTGTGTGTATGAGTGACAATACCTTGTAAATGTTTTTGGTTTACCTAAGTTTACAGTAAGAGGTATCAGACATAAGGTCATCAAGAGGCTTTTTGAAGTTATACACACACACACACACACACACACACACACACACACACACACACACACACACACACACACACACACACACACACACACACACACACACACACACACACACACACACACACACACACACACACACACTGGTAAGATATGAGATTTTTCAAAACATCTCCATTGAAAACATGAATGCTAATTCTTACCCTTTGGCCAGTCAGTTCACAAGACTTTTTGTGAGGAGCATTTACTTGCATCTTTCTGGGGGAATTAAAAAGTATTGATTTACTATTGGTAAAATAAGATTAAAGGGCTTATATGGAAAATATAATATTTTTCCATGAAGAAATAGGAAGGGGATTCTGTATATGTATGTGTGTACACGTCTTGTATGGTGAGTTCTTTTCACTGATGCCTTTTAATCCCAGCAGTCAGAAATCAGATTTGAAAAAAAAAAAAGTACAAGAGACATCCTAAACACTAGTTAAAAATATTTTTATACATTTATCTCCCTTTACCTCAACATTTGTAGCATACATGGACTTTCTTGCTGCATCACATGGTTTGTAATATACAACATGGAAAGATGACAGAAATTTAAGACTTAAGTGTACCAATGAAATTTTAATGTGGAAAAATGTATGTATAAATTAGATAAACTTTCATCTGACTGTTTCAACATAAGTTGGCTGTCATTGATCAGTGCTTTGTTTATGTGACCTATATCAATTTTTGTAATAAAAAAAAGGAAAATATAAAGCAGGTAAAAAGATTTTTTGGTAGTCTTCATCTTAGTGTGTGTGTGTGTGTAGGGTTATTGCATATGTAGGATATTCATGGTGGTGTTGTTTTTACTAAAAGAATTAAAAAAATATCCCCAGTACTTGTGGCTTGTTCTGTTAATCTCTGGTGTGCATCATTGAATTTTAATGAACAGAATCTGAAATTTAATTGTAAAAAAAAATGCATTGTAAATTAACATTTGGTAAATGTTTTAAAAACATTTATTAGCAGCCATGTTTGGAACAAATAGAAAAGGTAGCATATGTATGCAAACTGTATCTGGAGTCTGAAATGTTACATTAATCAATTTATCAATTAAACATAGAAGAAAAAAGTTATAAAATTAAACCTTCTCCTAATGGTATATTAGTAACCATCATATTAACATAGTACAATATAAAAATAAATCACTTAAAGATTACAGGCATTTTAACTTGAGTATAATGGTATAACAAAATACAAATCCTAATCAGTTTTCCAGTCTTTTGTCATTGCTACCAAAAAGTGTGAAAATTTGTATGACACTACACAGTATGTGAAAATACAAAATTTTGAAACACTTTAGTGAAAGCTATTAACATGACAATTACTAAAAATTATTTATTTCTCAACATACTCAGTACATATTTAAAACTGTAATAGAAAAATGCCCATTCATAGTCCTGTTGTATATATTTAGTTATTTGCTGCTGAGAATACTTATTATTATTAAACACTTTGTTAAGAATAAGTGTAAAAGTGTACCATGTAATGTGCATTTGAAATTTCATAGGTAGATAGGTTTTTCTGAATAGAATGAAAATGTTTAATACTTTTTCCAGAAATTGAAGATTAGTAGGTGTAAGTAATAAACTGATCAACAGCTTAACTGTAGCATTAGATTTCAGTGAATATTTAGATTTATAATAGCAAACTGATCAATTTTTTAAACTTTTTTTTTCTAAACTGTATGCTCCAAATTTACTAGAGGTTAATAATTTTGTTAACCAAATGAGCACTCATTAGAAAGCATACCTCTGTAATGCAGCATTGATCATATTTGGTTTTTTCAAAAACTAAGAAAATGTGTATTTCCATTATCATTAACAGACAACAGACTGTTTTTGGCAAAACATAAAAATAACATTCTTCATATGCCCACCAAGTTTAATGAAAAATCTGATCATTTTTGACTGAATTACAGAGAAAAAATAGTGTGAAAAACTAGTTAGTTCCCTAGGATAACAAACAGGGATGTTTTTTATTTTCATGAGTTGTCTGCAATCTTGAGCCTCCAGAAAGCATAGACAAACATTTGTCAAAATCCATTTTCAAGAAATATTTCTGAATGTAACGCACAGTGGTGAAAACTATCTTTGTCGGAGATAATTGCAGAATCCCCAATAAAAATAAGTCTTTGAACAAAAACAACAACCCAGAACTGATTGCATTACTAATTTTTGCCTTAATTGTGGAGCAATCATTTTTTTTTTCATACATATTTGTTTACCTTTTCATGTACTTGCATTTGGTCCATATGAAGTCCAGACCAATTGAAGCCATTGCATGGTGAAGAAAAATTGAAAGTAAAACATTATTTGACTGAGGTCATGTTGACCACATGCAAGCACTTGGAGGTAAAATTCATCATTGACAATATGGTTTTGTGAGTCGTAAATCCAGTAATTACTGGTAGAGCATTTTGTATTTTAAAATGAATATGAGTGATATCACTCAGTTTATTTACATCAGCTGTTTAACAAATAAAAGTAAAACTACTCAGTATGATGCAGCGTGTGGATCACACTAGTATAAAAGCCAAGTTAGTAACTTGAAGATTGATACTAAAATAGTAAGAAAAACATACACTACAACATTATTTAGATATTTTAAGATTATGGGTAATTGTAATTAAAACTAAATATCAAACTGGTAAAGTGTCTGATACTTTCATTTACTTGTTTTCATAAATAATTAACTAGGGAGCTTGATACACAATATACATTACCAAAACACTATATGTAAACATTATGTCACAACTCGTAGCTACAGTTTTTAATTTGAATACTTGTGTGGATAGTTAAATTTTATTACCATATTGGGCCCAGCATGGCCAAGCATGTTAAGGTGTACGGGTTCACATCCCTGTTGTGCCACACATGCTCACCCTCCCAGCTGTGGGGGCATTATAATGTGATGGTCCATCCCACTATTCATTGGTAAAAGAATAGCCCAAGAGTTGGCGGTGGGTGGTGATAACTAGCTGCCTTCCCTCTAATCTTACACTGCTAAATTAGAGACAGATAGCCCTCAAATAGCTTAGTGCAAAATTAAAAAAAACAACATACTGCCATATTGATTCCCCCTGTTTATTAATTAAATATAAGTAAAAAATAGCAAAGAGACGTAATTCTTGCTACTATGGAATTTAACAGGATAGAAATATATAAACTTTTGATAAGTGATTGAGCATGAAGGCCTTTTTTCTTTACTTACACAAAATATGAATAATTTGAAAGTATTCTCAATTGTGCTTTTCATTTCAAAATATTACAAACTAATGGAAAATGCAAGTTTTAATGGCTTTTTATTTAATTTTTGATAATTTTAGTCTACAGATATGTACAAATACACACCATGTTTCACCAATATTCAAAACATAATCATAGTTTAGTATCATTTAGAGGCACTTTACATAAGACAAATCACATTATCTTTATTTCTATAGGAAGACAAAATACTGAAATATCCAAGGGAACTGAAAAATCTGATAACACTCATTTAATGTACTTAAGACTTCTGTGAAGTATAACCTTCTCAAAGTACACAGCTGAAACAACCAGTTCTTTATAAGGAAGGAAAATGAGAAAATAATGCAAGGAACCATTCTCTATAAAAAAAAAACAACAGATTAATGGTGTATAACTACTCACCACTGTGATAATATAGTTTTATTCTACTGCATCCATAAGTTATCTAAGTATCAGCTGTGTTCACTGTAAATTAAACACGTTTGAAGTCCAGATGTGCTGTTGCAAACAATAGCCAAAAAAAAGGTCCATTTAACAAATTGTAGTCTCACATAACCACTTGAATGGTATATTGTTTTTATTAATTACACCATAATGTAGACAATGCCACAAATCTGTTACAAAAAATCTTTTTAAGACAGAAGGGTCTTCATCTGTATATGTTACTAGATTTTACTTTGATGAAATAAACTTTCCAAATTTTGTTTTTTGAGACTTGAAGCAAAAATAACCAAGATAAATATCATAAAACCAAAGCTATAAGAATACCCACTTGCTCATCAACTGACAGGTGGAGAATTATTCATCAAACATTTTTTAAACATCAGTTAACTCTTCTGAAGTTTATGGATAAATAGGACTGTCTAGTAAGGACTACAAAGCATAAATTACATGTCTTGGCTAGTAGACTTGCTTTAAGATATACTTCACCAATCCTGAAAACCTACATTTTTCACAATGATACTCATTTAAAATAAGCAACACTAATCTTAGATATCAACAATGATTTGGCAGCTGAACATTCTTCTTTCAGCAATAAAAACCAAAAATGGGTTGTTAAACTAGTGCAGTTAATTATTATGCCATATCACAATTATCTCAATTTTGTTATTTCTTAATTGAAAAATTTCGATTTTTTTTTTTAAACATTTAAATATGGAGAAAAATTCTGAATTACTACCACTAATACAAATTATTCTTTCAACAATGTAATCAAGGTACACATCAATTTTATTTTAAATTGGCTGTGTACTCTTCTCTGAGTAAGTCTTGAGCATGTGAACAAAAAAGTAACATTAATTCTCTTTAAAAAGACAGGTCCAGTCTTAATTTTTCTGTACAGAAAAAAAGATTAGAAAAGTTTCCTATGTTATTAGTTTCATATTCTTAATATACTCAGCAACAGTTTAATGGAAACTGGCTTCTGAAGTAATAAGAATTGAAACAAAAAACAAACCATTAACAACATATACATCCTCTTCATTAGAGCTTGCGATATTGATGGGAGGAAATGAATTAGTAGTATCTTTTTTGTTCTATATATCAAATATTTATCTTATGCTTATACCTTGAAGGAGATTACCATACAAATATACTTAATCCTATTTCAATCAACTCATTCTTAAATGACACATCTTTCACTTATTGTAATATGAATATCAACAACCAAGCCTAGTACACCACTGAAAACAAACATAAACAGTTATAACATCTTGCAATATTTTCAGATCACATTTAAAGGAAGAAAGAAGTTAGATAAGAATGACAAAACCAGAATGAATTTTTAAAAGGGTGCAATTTACCTAACATAATTTTAACAAATCATAGAAAGAAACTTTACAAGTGATCCCATTGTTACTAAAAATATATACATAAACAGTATTTTAGCTAGCTGTAATACATCCCACATAATTACTTTGCTCAACTAGCAAGTGTTATTAACAAAACAACCATAAAAATATCCCACATATTTTGATTAGAGTCTATAAATAACAGGCAATGGACAATGAGTACTCAGTGATAACTTGATTTTTAAATGTAAAATATACATGTAAAGTTGACATTCTGTTTATTTTCAACTAGTATATATAATTTCCTGTTTTTTTCATCATTATAAAGTTTATGATAAAATCATACCTCAAAATGATATTCATAAAATATAAAATTAACCACAACTTAAGAAAATTACAATATGAAAGTTACATCTACCTAATAGTTTTATCTAGTCATTTCAACACCAACAGGTACTGTATGATGGATTACATTTTGTTCTCAGGTTTGGCTTTGGAATAAAATTTTCTGTAACAATATTGAGAAGTACAAATTCACATCAACTACCTGCAGAATGTTTGAAAAGAAGCAATGGTACACCAGAAACATCTCTATTTGTTTTCAGTTATATCATAAATGTAATGTAGAAATGAAAGAATCTCCAGAAACTTCATACTTCTTTCTTTTTTTTGAGCTACAACTGTGGTTTTGTCTGATGTTGACAACTGTAAACTTTTACTGTAGATTAAAGTAAATTATAATGAATACATTTTCAAATAGTTTTTAAAAGGTTGACTGTTAATTGTTCAAGGTTAATTCTTGTCTTCTAAGTTCCTGTAGTGCAATGAACCTGTCATTTAATAATAATAATAATGTTATGTTTCTCATTGGTTTAATTAGGAAAAAAAAGTACACCTTTAGCTATATTGAAAACATGTAAAAATGTGACAAAATGATCCATGGTTTTAAAATGGTAAGGAAATTCCAAATCCAAGTTTCACTCTAATAAACTTTCCTTTTCTTCAAATATCATTAACTTATAACTGTTTTTAATAATACAAACTAATTAATCACTAACACAGTATAATTCATTACTACTTAAAAACCTTTAGGGAAAGGATGTTCAATAATTTTTAGGGCTAACGTGAATTTTAATTCCCATTGGAAAAACTTTCAATGTTTGTTTACTAAGCTACATGCACAAGTAAAATACATTCTTAAGTTTTTAAGCTTACTTTTTAACCCAATTAAATATTTACCTCTGTATACTATTACATGCTGCATACATAAATGTTTAACTATCCAACTTTAAGTAACACTATTAGATAGATGAAACATAATTTTGAAACAGTGATAACTCTAATGAAATTGAAGAAATTAGTGAAGCCTAACCAATATGAAGCCATTTCTATTAACATTTCTGTGGGTAACTTGACAAAAAGATAGCAATAAGAAGTAATACTCTTGGGAAAAAATTATTAACAGTTTCACAAACACTCATAAAAGAACATGAAACATCTATTATTTCACAGATCCAAACAGTCTAAGAACTTTTGTTCTACCATCTTATTATTTTGAAGCAAGTTATCTTTATTTTTTTGTTTAAAAAATATTTTTCCTCTGCATAAATACCAAACTACACATCCAATAAACTATGGGAAAAAAATGAAGGATGTATCAGAGACAATTAAAAGAAAGACAAAGTGTAAAACAGTTTTTATTATTGTAGACCTCACTTAAAACTAAAATCAAGAGACAAGAGTTTTAGACAAACCTCAGAGAAAAAAAGAAATTAAAACAGTTTACATCAATGTACAGTTCATAAAAAACTCAATTAAAACCAAAAGTGTCTCAAAGAACCATCAGGGGTATTTAAAACCTAAAACAGTTTATACAAATGTTATGATAAAAGCATTCGTAAAGAGTCAGAATGAAATCCATGAAAGACACATCTCACAGAATCCTCAAAAAACAAGAATTTATGAATTCATCTATAATCTGTAGAAGGTTATCCATACAGGAGCAAAATTTGTTATCTAGAAGTAAACTTACAAACTCAAAATGCTGTCCATTTTTTCTCTGAATAATTACAACAAAACCAACAGACATCGATGACACATACTTGAAATTATCAAATTGGAAGAAATGAAGATTAAATACATGCAACAAAGTTTGCACACTGAATATTATGTTCTCCATTAAACAAAAAAGCATGACAACAGCAACAAGCATTTCACACCTCTGAGACATCAACAAAAATATAAAACATTTTTATACTGGATAATTATAAAAAAAGAGCAAGTTTACAATAACAGAATTACTTGTTTCAGAGTTGTAATAGTCAGTTTCTTCTTCTTCATATTTATTATAAGTGACACCTCAATTTTTACTTCTAGATTGCATAGCACAGTTTTCCACCACCCATTATTCAAAAGTATTCATGCCAGCCTTACAAATCATCACCAGAAATTTCTAGATAAGTAACATAGTAATGAAAAAAACATTTAACTATACTTATTATACATCAGTTTAAACATGTTAGAGATATGTATTATTAACTATAGAAAATCAAAACTAAATTTCAACAACAGACAAAAAATAGTTGGGAAGCAATTTAAAATTGTAGATATACTTGTGTTCTTCCAACTTCAAAATATGTAGTTACATACATTACAAATGCTTTAAACCAATGTAGTAATGCCAAAATGTTTTAAATACATGTCAGAAGTAAAAATAAAGAAAAATGACTACTGCTGTTTTTGATTTAAATTTTTTTTACAATAAAAGTTCATACAATATAAATACAATTGTTTTATGCATATATAAGAGTGACTATGTTTATAATGCTTCATTTCTATGTGTAAAAAAAATGAACATTTTGGCAATGCATAGTGTTTGTACTAACAACCCATGATATTTAAAGTGAATTACAAAAGTTGAGTGAATTTTATTATTTGGAAGAGTAATGCAAACTTTCAAATAATTTGAATGCTTTGTGAGAAATGATTAAACAATCACAGTTGTTTTATTAAACAAGGTATGAAAAAGGCTATAAAATTCCATCATGTTACTTAAATAAAATTTACTAATTACAATTGATTATAACAAATCAATCAAATTTAATACAAATTGAACAGGTTTAAGATATGCAGAAAAGTAAAATCTGACAAATCCCCATAGCAACAAATACCATTATACTTGTTACCTTTAATATATACAGTTTTAAATCAAAAACAAGCTTTAATAATGTAAACTTTCTCAAAATATTTCTACAAATAAGTTGATTTAGTTTAATCTGCACAGTCTAGTGGCCCTGAAATATTTAATGACAAGGAACTAACTTTTTAGAAAATAAACATTTTGGAGACAGCTTGACTGAACAATGAATAAAATTTTATTATAAGTGTACAACTTTTCAAAAAGATTATGTCATCCTTGATTAGAAGTAGTTTACAAAGACACATGAATAGGTATACAGTATAGAACAAAGAGGTCACATGACCAGAAAATGCCTCACAGCTCATATAAGGATCCCTGAGTGTTGGATTAGGGTGGGGTTATTTTGTTCAATAAGAACAGTTTTCTTCATTCTGCATTTTGGTGTTTAGTCCTTTGTTTAAAATTATTGTTTTGTATAGATTTTCTGTGTTTTTTTAGCCTGATTAGTGGTAAACATAAAAGGGTTTTTATGTTCATTGAATCTGGTTTCCAATTTTTTTTTCCCCAAAAAACACCACCACATTATATTACAGTTTATCATTTATCCCTGACATCAGTTCAAAAAGAATCAAGTCTTGGAGAAAACTGAGATTAAGTTCATTCCAAAACCCAGCCCCAAAGTACAACCATTATTTAATAAAAATTACACAGAAACTCAATACCAATGTCATGTACAAAATAATGTGTGCCCATAATTCTACATTAGAGAAACTGGTAGAAAACTGGAAACCAAATTCACTCAACATAATAACAATAATAAAAAAAACCTTTCATATTTACTGCCAATGGAACTCAAAAACAACTAAAAAACTACAAAAAAATGAACTATACAAAACTCTGTAATATTAAACAAAGGACCAAACATCAATAAATGCAGAATGAAGAAAACTGTCTTAATTGAACAAAACAGTCCCACCCTAAACCAACATTCTGGGGTACCAAGATAACTAAACTAAGATGTGAGGCATGAGACATTTTTATTCCATATTATATATGTATTCATCTATCTCTGTAAACTACTTGTACCAAATGTGACACAATTTTACCAAAATGTTGTACATTCATAATAAGGTTTTCTACATTACTGGATCAAGCCAAATATTACTCAGTCAAATGTTTATTAGACCCTGAAATCTGTTTTAACCACAAAGCTGAAGTAAAATGATGTGGGTAAAAACAGAAGTAACTTTTCTAAGAATGCTAAAAATCAGTCATACCAAAAACATTTCAAGACTAATTGTACATTTAAACAGTCCTGTACATATTTTACTGTAACTTTACCTGATGAAATATTTACAAGTACTGATATTTGGTGTTCAAAGCAACTTAAGTTTCAACTGATCAATAACCATGATTTTCCTCATAAATGCAAAGGTATTACTTTGTACACATACAAACCTTACATTCATTTAGCCAAAACAAAAGAAAATTCAGATTTACATGTTAACTTATTAAAAAATATAAAATATTAGTAAAAAATCTTTCTTGAACTTTAAGAAACTCAAATTCTTTAAACAAAATCATAGATTCCTAAGGATAAAAGGATCCCATCTTTGTGACTAATTAACTAAAATATCTGACAAAAATAACAACAACAGAAGGTTAATTGCCATTATATGAAATCAAAACAGTTTTGCAATGTAACAATGTAAACATCAAAGATGTAATATATAAATAACAAATTCTTCTCATAATAAATCTGCTGAAAAGTTCATTTTGTAAATAAAGTCATACAGAAAATGATAAGTTCTCAATTTTCAAAAATGTGGGGAAAAATTCCTTTACGATCACCTTGTTTACTATAAATAGTATTATAAGCATGAACAAAAAACATATGTTTAAGAAGTCTTCTTCTTGATGTTTATACACATGTCAACAAGCATTCATTAGTAGCAAAGAAATGCTATACTATGAATTTTTGTGGTCAGTAAAATCTAAAATGAGCTTTAATATTGCTCAGGAACATTTGACAAACAGCAGTATACAAACCATTAACAACAATAATGGAATTAATACAACAAATACCAGTTGTAGTAACAACATACTTGACAATCATAGATGCTACTGCTGCATTTTGTTAACAACTGTCCAAATGGAGTGATTTAAATATAACCTCCATACTAACCAGTGGCAAGAATTAAACACTTAACCTTACTACCTTCGTATGTGTATAACAAATGATAACATGACCAAACATTAAAATATCTAGGGATTAACCAAACTGAATTCATTTTCAGCACCAGCATCTGATAACAACACAGTGAATGCTATTTTGATTGATATAAACTCTTAATATAAGTAATTAATAACAATAAAGTAATGTCTTTTTTTTTTACAGGGAAGCATTTTTTAGAAATAATAAGGACGTGTTGGAAATCATGCAATAACCCTCCTAACCCAAATCACTAAAGGGTCTTATTAGTAAATACAGCCAACAAACTTGCAACATAATGAAAAGTCAAGATGATGGACGAAATTGACTGGATCCATCAATGGAGAGCTCCAATGGAATTTTGTCGAGCTCTCTTAGCTTCTTCTTCACCAATCTGCTGCTCAATGAGATATTGTGCAGTACTTACTGAATTAGGGGATCCCATTACTGTCACAATTCTATTACGAGTTCCAGGTGCAAAAATTCCTTTCTTTGAAATCTGAATATTTGCACCACTAAATCGCTGGATTTCGACAAGAGACTTTCCTCTTGGACCTAGAATGGCACCTACAATATTTTCACCTACTTCAATTTCTAGCTTGTTTGATTCAAATCCTACTTGATCACTTGGAGTGGGACTTTTTTGGAGAGAAGATGATCCAGAACTAAAGCTTGTTCCAAGACCAAACGAGTTGTTATTGATGGGTAAGTTAGGCACTCCTGGAGATCCTAAGGCAGGTGAATTTCTTCGAAAGGGGTCATAAATTGCTTGATCTGTTTGAAATGAGTATCTTTCACCTGATCTGCTTATTGTGGGTGAGGAAAACTTTGGACCAAGTCCTAATCCAGATATTCCATTCCCCATGCTGCCACTAAGATTACCAAACATGTTAGATGTTCCTGCCATTGGTCCAGTAGAAGAAATACTTGCAGGACAGGAACCATCTATAGCAGGAATTGCACTGCTTGGAGAAAACATTCCTTGATTGGTTAATCCACCTAGGGGTAGAGCAGCACAACTACTAGAAACAGGTGTTCCAATTCCCATATTATTCATCATTGGTCCTCCCCCCATGCTATTTAACATACTTCCTAAACTGAGTCCTAATCCCAGTACCCCATAATTTGCTAGTGTATGCATTGCTGCTGTGATCTCTGCAGTAGCCTGGTCTGTGTATCCATTTCCACCAAGCATTGCTTTAATATTTTCAATTAGTTGAGCAATGCTACTGGAAGCACCAATACCCATTCCCATCCCAGATGAAAATGGCATCACTCCACTTGGATTACTTACTCCTTGGGGACTCCCAAAGTTGTTGTTCAGAGTCGGACTTAGACTATTCAAGCTGCCATTGGAACTGTAGCTAGTGTTGCTTACACTCATTCCACTACTTCCTTGGATATTACTAGCAGCAGCAAAAGGTGAACCAGTAGGATTAAAATTTGCTACAGGCCCAGATGTTTCTGAATAGCTAACATTCAAACAACTACCACTTTGGGGATCTTCAATAATTTTACCCAAAATCATTTCACAGGCTTTTTTGTTATTTCCAACTTCACCAATAACTGTTATACAACGTTCAGCCAAAGCATGATCTTTTGCTTTTTGAGATATCTGAACATATGCACCACTTTCTTCTTTTATTTGCTTAACATAGCTTCCTCCCTTCCCTATGATCATTCCAGCAGTGCTGTTAGGAACAAGTATTTTTACCTACAGAAAATAATTAGGAAATAACAACATTTGACATTGTAACTATAATGTATTTGCCATGTCAAATAACTTAAATTATCCTTGAAATAAGTATATAATTCTCAGTAAAAAGTTTGTTTTTTTCCAAACATACAACATAATTTTCTTAGTTTATATGGGGGGAGCTAAGAAAAGTCATTGGTTCAGAAAAAGTATTCAGAATTATTAGATCTTTGTGACTGAAAGTTTGAAGTAAAAATCACTAATCTGTTTTAAAATCTTAGGCAAAAAAGAAATGCTGTAGTACTAGAATTTCTGGTTAATACTTTAGGCTGATTATTTTAAAAGGCTTCTACTTTACTAACAGTTAATTTAGTTGTAGCCTTACTTATGAAAACAAAATATACATTTACACATTTCACACTAAAGATTAAATACCACTAAAACAAATTCACCTGTTTTTCTCTTTCTGCAGGTTGTTTGTTGTCAAAATCAATTGCCATTTTAGCATTTGGGTCAGGTTTTTCTCTGATTCTTTCCATTATAAATTCATAAACTTGTACAATCCCATCAACACTGCCAGTGACAAGACACACTCGTTCTGTTGTTCCTAGAAGAACAAGTAAAACAATAAACAAAATTTCATGAGTATACACTTCCACATTGCTTAAATGTAATGAATAATGTGTTAAAAATAGAACTTGTGTAAATCAGTCTAATACAATTATTCACAATAAACTTAAATTATGTACTGAATAATGTGTTAGAACAGACTTAATAAACAAACTAATATACATACATGTATGAGCACACATAACTAAAGGAGCTTCCTACTTATATCATCATTTACACAAATGAAACATTGGTTAACAAAAGAAACAAGCACTGATGTTTATCCAGTGAATAACATTTTCCCTATTTAAAGACACATTTCTAATAGATACTTACCTCCATATAAAGATAGCTATTTTCATTTTGAAGTTATACTATATGTCTGGAGACTTACAAACCACCAGACATTATCAAAATCCCTTCTAAAATTTACATGAAAACATGTGATTTTGCATTACTTCACAAATATTTATTTTGCAGCTAATCCTTCTACAAATAGGAGTGTGACAATACCTCTTTGCATAAATCCTTCCTATATATTAGCACATGAAAATCTTCATTCTGTGACAAATCAATAAAGAGAGATGTACCTTAAAGAAGAGAGGATGTATGGGAATGTGTAAAGAGATGATTATCTTTTGGAAATACATTTTCAATTAAGGAAAATGTTAACTTCCTATATAATTACCCTCCTCCATGCACAGAAAACTAGAGCCCCAATAATCTCCCTTCAGCAAGACACCTAAGAAAACCTGTGAGGTGTGACACCCTATGACAAGGGCTCCTAGAGGTACACCTGTGGGAGACCACATCTCTTCCCATCCAGGACATACTCTTCATCTGTTATCAGGAATAAGATGTGGGAAAAAGGCACATATGATAAGCATTGTTCATTGTTTCTTTACAGTCATACACTACAGGACCTCTGCCAGTCGTGGGAGGAGGGCACCATGTTAAACACAATAAGTATGAATACTTATATAACCATTAACCAATCATCAAACTCTACAAGCTCATTGTGGTAGTAGTATGTGCGAGTGATACACCACAGTTAATTTTTAAATAATGTCATTTACTCCACCATCAAGTGTTTAAGGATCATGACATGGCAGGAAAAGGAAATATTGTAAATATATATAAGAGCTTGATATAGAAGATTGTGATGTCTCATTTCTCTACAAAAACAGACTCCTTGTTCTAAACCCGCTGTTAGGTTCAAGTTGGTTAGGATTCTCCAAAGTCCATGGAACTGGTAAGTGGCAAGGCTCTATTGTGCTCCACTCGAGGGGAGGGGGGGTGATAATTCACATCAGCAAGACCCACAAAATATGCTCAGTTCTCTGTCAGGTACCTACCAGAAAGATCTTTTACTGGAAACAGTGCAATGGGTAACAACAAAATCTTGCTTTTAAAAGCCAAAAAGCTCTAACAGAGAAGTGGGCAGGTGCATAACTCTAGTACTGACTTTTTCCATAACAGTCCATGGAATGGGTACAATTTGGATTGAACTGGAATGTTGTATAGAACAACAAAATCTTGCTTTTAAAAGCCAGCAAGCTCTAACAGAGAAGTTGGCAGGTGCATAACTCTAGTACTGACTTTTTCCATAACAGTCCATGGAATGGGTACAATTTGGATTGAACTGGAATGTTGTATAGAATTGCTGTAAGTAAAATTCCAGTAGTGTTGTCAAACAGTGGGCCACAGACAGATGGTGTGAGTGCTTTCTTTTATCTTAGTTTGGTGCAGATTTCAAGTAAATATACAATGGAAATAACATTAACCATCTAAATGGATCCTATAGAGATTGCAAAGTGTAAAATATAGATACATTAATCTACTGAGAGATTAAGAGTGGATTTAAAATGGCTTTAAGTGGAAGTATAAATCCTAACTGAGACAAGACAGCCAGGAGGTGCAAACAGTGGATAACAAAGATGTGTGGAGTAGTCAATATGCAAGCATGGAAAAAAGAAAAGGGTGAGAGAAAAACTGAAGTGAAGAGACTTGAAAAAGGGACATATGTGAGATATATGAGCTGGTAGAACCAACCCATAATAGGGTAAAAAGAGAGGACCTAGGCAGAGGAGGGGTCCAAGGTATGAAAGAACAATGAGAGGAACCATAAATGAAGGAAGAGTGATAGAAAACTGAATAGCCCAGAGAGGATACAAGCATCTGTGTGGATAAGAAAGAACACAAAAAAGGGAAATAGAAGAAGAAATGGGAGAAAAGGAGTAATCACTATCCCTTACCATATAATATGAGGGAAGGAAAGATCAGCCATGGCAAAGGAGGAGGTAAGTGTGATAATGAGAAAGAAGGAAGGAACAAGGGCACAGATATGTGAACAATTGCAATCATCAGCAAGTAAGAAGATAACTACCATGTCTAGAAGGAGCAGAAATATCTTTTACAGGTTTGATAGGAACCCAAGTAAGAGCATGTAAAATTAGTGATAATCCAGTTAGGCAAGAAGAAGAAAGAGGGACAGTGGATAAGGAAGGATTGAAAGAGAGTAGAAAAAAGCCAGTAAAAAATTACTCTATGACATTAGTAAAGGTAAAAGATGTAGAAAATGCCACTTGAGACAGAATAGGCATGGAAAAAAAAATCCCAAGAAAGAGGAGTAAATATGTTGCAATTCAGTGAAGTCACAGTTATACGTACATTGGCTTATGGAAGTGACAGAAGTGAGGCAAAGAAACAACTACATAATTAGTGAGGTGGACCAGATAAATCCCACGTGCAAAATAAATAGATGTCACACCATGGAAAAAAAGTGATCTGTAAAGATGGATGAGAAGATATGAAATGTTGGAAATGGGAAATCAAGGCTGAGACAAGTAATAAAAACCATGGTTGAAATTGCTTGTAATGAACCAACAAAGTAATCCCACAAGAGATGTCCTAAAACAGAACAAGGGTCTGAGGGAGGCAGACATGCAATATAGAAATGATGGGGCCAGTTCTGACTGAGGAAATAGACAGCCAGGGCCAAGGAATAAGGCACAGGAGACCAGAATAGAAGAAAGCTTGTAATGAAGGGTGTGGTAAAGACAAGTTGAAAGCTGAACAACAGAGATAGTAGGGGAGGAATACATTTGTGAGTAGGATGCAGTGCAGTATACCCAGAACAGAGCATGTTATGATACTCAACCAAATGGAATAGGCCTGAAACAATGTCTGAACATTATCTTCTGTGTACATGTTAAGTAGTAAGGAAATAAAAAAAAACACTGTCTACCACGCTTAACAAATCACAGAGTAAATGAAACAGTACACAAAGGAGTAAACTATGTCTAAACATTACCTCCAATGAGTTACAAGTTAAGATGTATTAAAGTATATCAAAGTATAATCTTCTATATGAGCATATTAAAGAGTTAGAAATAGAACTAAACATGTCAAGAAATAATTAACCAAGATGAAGCTTTATTTTCCATGTGTATATGTGAAAAAGTAATGTACTAAATGTAAACATTACTTTCTATGCATATATTAATGCTTATGTGTAACATGTTAAAGAGCAACTAACTGTAATGAAACATTAACATCTGTTATTATATGGTAAGGAATAAGCAATCACAACAAAACATCAGCTTCTATGTGTACAAGTGAAGAAGTGATGAATTATATTTTACAAAACATTATGTATTTTCTGGTATATGTAAAGGACTGTATGACTGAACATTGTATTCTGTGTGGTACAAGTTAAGGAATAACAAATGAGATCTAAATGATAATATTGCATGTGGACATGTTATGGAGGGATAAATTATATTTAAACAGTACCTTTTATGTGCTGCCTTATAAAGCAGGCAGGTTGATTGGTTGGTTGATTTAGTATTTTATGGCACAAAGCAGCAAGGCTATTTGCACCAAACATCTAGTAAAAGGTTAAAAATTAAGTTAATAAAATTCATAAAAGGAAATTTACATAAAACAAAACAAAGTTTAAAAAAACACATAAATAGCATAAAACCAATGTTTACATCTAGTCTATAACATTAAAAAAACTACAGTAATTCAAGTTGTAGAGGGCTTCCTGTAGCGTAACTGTAATTATCATAACTCGACAGGAAGACTAACAGGTAAGTAGAAAAACCACCGTCTATCACCTGAAGTCGGTCCTTCCAGTCTTGGTTCTGAGTTATTTAACATTATGGCCATTTTCAAAGAGGAAAGTAATAAAAAAGGTTTAAAATATGTGCAGCAAAATTATAATAATAACTAGCCAGGATGACTAATGGGTAGTACAAAGAGCAGCATTATTCACATGAAGTTGGCCTTCCCAGTCCTGGTTTTGAGTTATTTAATGTTACGACCAGTTTCCTATTTCAAATCAAACAAGATGAACTGATTTTTAAAAGGGAGCCACATTAGAAAGATGTAATGTATAAATTAAAATCTTAAATGCCATCAAAAAGATTAATGGCCTTTAAAAACCTAAAAACATTACCAAGGTGGACAATGTCACCATCACCAATAACACTGTATAACATAATGACAAATCTTCAAACAGAACAGGTTTAAAATGGTGCCATCATTGAGAGTTGTGACAACGGCAAGAAAGTAAAATGTGGCTTATTGTGATTTGAGCACTACACAAACTACACACTAGTACATCAGTTCCATATAAAAGAAAACCATGAGTTTAAAAACTGTGACCAAGCATAGTCTAGTTAGAACAACTTACTATTTCTGATCCCTACAGAAGCAAGATGGCTAAAGTCCAATATATGGTTTTATTTGGAAAAACTTGTTTTCACATTGCTCACTCCAAATTAACTGCCAACTGGCACAGAGATAAGCCTTAAATATAGGACCATAGTCCATGTATGGGACAGGCACAGCAGTGATAGTGCCAGAGCAGATAGACTTAGCTGCGGTGTCAGCAAGCCCATTCCCTTGAATACTAATGTGGCCTGGCATCCAGAAAAATTGGATAAAAGTAAATGCTGAAGAGAAATGGGCCAGTCAGTTTTGAATATCGGTGAAAACAGGATGTGAACAAACATGAAGCGATTCCATGGCTAGTAGAGAACTAAGCAAGTCAAAATAAGTATTGCAGTTTGAGTACTGCTTAGCTTCTCTGTGATCCAAAAGGAAATATATACAGAATAGTAGGAAGCAATCAGTACTTTGATGAAATCCAGATTAGAATGTAAACCTTGACAGTTGCACTGTATCAAGGTGGCAAGTTTTATTTATGTGTAAAGTCAATTGGGTGGAGAGCCCTTCTGTTTACTATCACTTCATTTTTCTTTATTGTCTTTATTTGAGGGAGGTCTATCAACCTCTATGGATCCTGTCCTGGGTCGATTGGGCAGGTCTTTGCTGTTGAATGGGGATTCCAGTGAATAAGGACATAAATGAATTATTGTTTTGCATTTTGGGGTGGTAGAAAAAGATGTATCTGAGGAAATGCCTGTACCTGGAATCAAAGGATGTGGATCTTGGGGTTTGTTGGAATGTATGTAAGGGACAGAGATAGGTGTTGAAGTTGATTCAACTTTTTTTAACCACGGCAGTCAAAAGACTTTTCATTTGTTTGGATAACAATACTTTTGGAGGCACAGAGAGATCCATCTGCACTCCCACTGTAGTAGTGGAATGAAGTGCAGCAGCATACATCTGAGATGTAGTGGCAGACAGCAACTTTTGAACCTCAGGATAAATAATGTTTTGAATCATTTTGAAATGCAGTACCTCTTTTTCTTCTAATCATTTAGGGCAAGAACAAAATAGGACAGTTGAGAGCCATTGCAATTGATGCAATGAGGGTCCATTTTGCATTCATAGGCATTGTAGGCCTTGCCATCTCAACGAGCACACATCAAGGAACCACAACATGATGTTGACTGACTGAACTGTTAACACTGGTAATTTCTAAGAAGATTTGGAATGTATGGCCATACCTTGCAACCAAGATAACCTGCCCTGATGGTGGCAGGTGGACATGGTGATGTAAATGTCAGAATGAAGACATTGGTAGGCATTACAGTTTCATCTTTGGGAGTAAAGACATGTTTCACTGAAAAAACTCCTTGGGTGGAGAAACCAGTAAGAATCTCTGACTCAGGGATGTTTTTCAAATCCCTCTCAACAATAACTCCTTGTGATGAATTCAAAGTAGCATGAGGAGTAACCTCAATCAGTGTATCCCCAATCACCTTCCAATGCAAGAGGAGTTCACTGTGTGAGATGTGGATGTTTCCACCAATATGTTACTAGAGCAAAGCTTCTTTACTGACTTTGGAGAGCCAGCTAGTCCCTCTTGTCCCTTATGAATGAAAAAGGGAGACATTTCTCCTAAAGGTTTGTCTGAAAGTGAATGCAATATAAGAAAATGAGGTACAACAGGTGGTACAGATGTTGAGGTTTGCTACTCAGAATCTTCAAGATATGGTCATTTACCTATAGACTGTTCTTTCACTATTTTATTAAGATTTTATTTGGAGTATCCATGATAAGGGTAGGAAAATTTCATGGGCCCACTGACCCAACCCACCATGACAACCATATGAGGGGACACACTGCAAGGTCAAACAAGGACACTGCAGCAACACCAGGGTTTTGTGAGCACTATACCCAAACACCAGCATCAGATACAATGCCCACAACACCTGTTGAGAACATCCAACACTGGTACTTGGTTGATCCTAGCCTAGTGGACCAGCTGATTGACCAAGGGGGGCCAGGCCACCTTGAGGCTGCCCATCTATAATAATTCAAGGCCAAAATGGTGCATTAGGGTTGGATCCCTCAACCACCAAAATCCTCTCCTCCCCTTCATGGGTTGCCACACATGGCAAACACATGGGTGGATGTTTAGATACCAGAGGAGGTGAAATGAAAGAACAGAATCTTCTCTCGGAGGGCCCCTCACCATGTACAGGAATCCATACTGAATTGGAAAGTAAGGAGGAGGACCAAAGCATAAAACAATGGGAGTGAAGTTAAACCTCAAAGAAATATCAGGTGCAGTATAAACTAGTGAGGGAAAAGAAAGCAAATCATGGATGGAAGGCATATGTAAGGTGAGCAGAAAATTCAAAAGATATTCATTAGGTAGGGAAGTACTGGGTAGAAAAAGAACACAAAAAAGTCCTCTACAATGACTAGTCTGAAAAAAAACAAGCAAACAAAATGTGAGGGATGATTTCAGAGAGCACAGGTCACATAAGGACACCACTGCACAATGCAAGGATTTACACATAGAGATGTGTCTCATTCCTATTGGTGAAGGGTTAACTGCATGATCACATGATCATGCAGTGCAAATGTGTGTGATTTCAAGTATATTTTAGGTGGGAGTTTTCAAAAGGCTATTGGCATGCAAGTCTCTCATGCAAACCACACAACTTCAAGAGGAAAATAGTTATTTATGTTGGGAGGTGAGTAGCTGTATCACAATTCTAATAATTTCAAACTTAATACACTTTATATTCAGTTAATGTGCAAAAAAATTAAAATTAAAAAGTTATCCAAACATTACAAACCTGGATAAAAGTCATTAGCTTTAGACATTTTTATTCTTGTACCAGTCTTTTTCTGTAACTGAGCAACTGTTTCACCTCCCTTACCAATGATAGCTCCAGCAGCAACAGAAGGCACCAAAATCTTGAAATGATACGTTCCATTGACTAACAAAAAAAGCAAATGTGATACTGATTAAAATTCTCAGTTTTTTTAACACTTTCCAAAGTTCATAGCAAAATAAAGTATTATGTTCCTAGCATACTGTTCTTGTTAGGCAATATTAAGTTTCACATTATTACATTTATTACTACTTTTTTGTGTCAAAGAACAAACATATAAAAATATATTTCTCTGCTTTTAAGACAATATGAAAATACTAATATAACTGTCAGATATACTATTTTTTGAAATAAATACTGCCATCTAATTTTAAAAAATTAAGTAATCAAATAAAATATATTGTAATGCATACATATTATTAATAATATGATACACCCAAAATTTTCACATCACTGGAAAGTAAAAGATCTTGACTATTAAATTATTTTTGTACGTATTAATAATAAATAAATATACTCATTATAACATTTGTGTTATATAAATATTTACTATGAATTGAATGCCTTATTGATGATTGTGCATTAAATGATCTGTATCAAATAGCAACTATTTTCAACTTTCAGTTACAATTCTTATTTGCTCAGCAATCATTTTTTTATTCATTGTATATACTAATAATGCCAAAGATTTCACTTGGAAAAAATCAATATCAAACCTTCTCTTTACCTATATCCTTTTGTATCAAAATATACATGACAGTAATTTGCAGTTGCATTTAATGACTAAGTTAGGCTCTGAATAAACTGTATATAAGCAATATACAATACAAAATACACCTGTCAATAAAAGATGGTCACACTGAAAATGCTAACTTTGACTACTCTTAAACACATAATGGTACACGAATATCCAGACTTTCAAGGTCTATAAATGTGTGATTAAGACTACAAAGTGAAAATTTTTCTTCTGGGATGTCTTACATCTGAGTATCTCATACATTTATATATTTACATTAAAAATATATTTCAACAGGTACTATTTTTGATCAGTGTTTCTCTTTATATGCAAAAATTTGTTTTCATGCCACAAGTCTCACACTCCCACGTACACTATGATCAACATGGTTCAACTGCATCTTCCATGTAAGCCAACAACCCTTCACCAACAGGAGTGCAATGTATGCCCCTGATGCATGTGACTCCTTTTCAATTATACTAAACTATCAGTTCATCAATGTGCAGAAAATGAAGCATTGGTTTTCATTGAGGAAGGGTAGGAAGTGTAAGAGGAGGTAGGTACCTACTGAAAACACATTTTCATTGTAGAAAAATGACTTCTGATATAGCATAATACATGAATAGCTGGAACCTCACACTGGATAGATGGAAGGGCTGGTCAAAAGAAGCATCCAAAAAAACTGAGTCAGGAAGAGGAAATAAAACCAACACATCTGAGAAATTATGTTGATTTTGTCTAGCTCTAATCCAAAACCACTCACTAGGAACCAGCATTCATGTGATGGGATGATGAAAGATCCCAATCTTAGTAGCAAACTGCAGTGTAATGAGTCTAATCTCAAGCAACATCATCCTCTGAACAAAACCACACACAAAGGTTGCATTTGGAGCCACTGGGTCTCACTGAACAAAAAGGTATTGCATTTATAAAATATAAGCATCCTCACCCTCTGGGGCCCACAGCACCAAGGTGGAGAGTATTTATTTGTAAATATACATATCATGCAGCAGATAGGACTACACAGAAGTTGAAGCTCATCACCATCCTCCAGAACCCACTGCATGTAAGTGTATTGCATCTAAAAAATATAAACCACTTCAAACTCTGGACAAAACTGCACAGAATTAGGTGAACATTATGGACAAAATAAAGTGGAGAGTCTGGAGGAATGCCAATAGTGGAAAGAGTTCAAGAGATGATCACACAAAACCTTACTTTGAAAAGCAGACAATTCCTTATTTATTTAATTGAATGGATAGCCGGGACAAGCAGTTATTCCCTTTTACTTTATTCATGCAGTCCATAGGTGAGAACAGTCCATAAATGATATGCTATGAAGCAAACAACTAGCAAGGAAATTTAGGAGCAATTTTGCAAAACACTCCATCTTAGCAGTACAGTGTAAATTTGAAAAATATAAAGCATACCTGGACAAACAATGCTCATCAACAAGTGGGTTGGTTAATTAATTGATTGATTGATTGGTGTTTTATGGCACAACGCAGCTAGGCTAGCTGCACTAAACATCCAGTAAAAGTTAAAATTTAAATAAATTTAGCAAAATTCATAAAAAAAATAAATAAAAGGCATAAAACCAATGTTTACATCTAGTCTACAATGTTAAGAGAAAAACTACAGTAATACAAGTTGTAGATGACTTTCTGTGGTATAACTGTAATTATCATAACTCACCAGGATGACTAACAAGTTAAAAAACCACCATCAGTCACCAGAAGTTGGCTTTTCCAGTCCTGGTTCTGAGTTATTTGATGTTATGACCATTTTCAAAAAGTAAAGTGATAAAAATTTTTAGACTTGCCAGGATAGCTAACAGGTAGTTCAAATAGGTAGCTTGAACAGCAACGTTAGTCACCTGAAGTTGGCCTTTCCAGTCCTTGTTTCATGTTGTTTGACTTTACAGACATTTTCTAATTTCAAATCAAACAAGATGGACTGTGATTCGTAAATGGGAATCTCATTAAAAAAGGTCTAACACATAAATTAAAAACTTAAATATCAATAAAAAATTGATGGCCTTTAAAAAACTAAAAACATTTCCAAGATGGACAGTGTCATCATCACCAATAACTGTCTAACATTATGAATAAACCTTGGGATAGAACATGTTTAAAGTGGTGCCTTAGTTGAGATGTTGTCGTTTGAGAAAGGCTTCTCTGATTGATGTTTCAAGTCAAATCAAGTGGTCCATGGTGGAGTACTGTTGTCAGAACCCACACTGAGTGAGTGAGAAGAGGTTGTTTGATTTGAGGAACCAGACAAGATAAGCATTAACCATCCTCTCTAAAATCTTACAGAAACAGCTCATCAAGCAGCTATTGGATAGTAGTTTGAATGAATCTTGGGATGCTTCCCAGGAATAGAAAAAGGTAGAACAATAATCTGGTGCCAAGCAGCAGGAAAAACATTTCCTGGCAGATCTGATTAAAAACAATCAGAAGAATAGCAAGAGAAGCAGGAGGTAGATGGTGCAGCATTTCATAGTGTATATTATCAGGTCCAAACAATATACTGCCAGATTGAAGAAGGGCCAGTTTGAGTTCCACCAATGTAAAGGGATGATTATAGTCATAGAGACAATCAGCTTGGTCCTGGTCTTGATAATTAAGGAAGTGAAGGATGAAGCAAAAGTGCCAGATACTTGGCAAAAGCTTTCACCTAGAGTATTGGTGATGCTCTGAGTATCAGATACTTCCTGGCCATCAGAGAGCAAGATCAAGAGAAGGAGGAGGAGAAGAATTATATTGTCCACTGACTTTTCAAATATGACTTTGAAACTTTTGATAGAAGATATGCTGGTTGTGAACTTAATCCAAGAGTCCTTCTGGCTTTGATGTCTTATGCACTGAACATGTGAATGGGCCTGCTGGAAAGTGATGCGATTTGAAAATGTGGGATACCAACGAAAAGTATCCCAGGCCCAGTTTTGAGTCTTCCATGGCTGGTGGCAGGCAGGATTCCACCACGGATGAGGATATCATGGAAACCATCTTAAGTTTTTAGGAATACAATGAGCAGCTGCCTGTATAATACAGTTAGTTACTGCTGCCACACAGTTGTCTATTAATGGCTTACAGATGATGGCAGGATCAAGTTCAGAGAGAGCAGTAAAAGAAGGCCAGTTTGCTTCATTCAGCTTCAACCAGGACACACGGGTCAGGTAGAACTGACCATGGCCAGTCTCTCTCAAAATTACAGAAAAATTATCACTGCCTCATGGGTTATTGTCAACCCTCCATGAAAAGTGGGAGGATCATGAAGGAGAGCAAATTGAGAAATAAATATCAGTGAAGGACAAAGTAGGTGCAAAAGAATAAGTATAAGAACCAGTATTGAAAAGAGAAAGCTGTGATCAAAAAATATATGCTCTACAGAGCAACCCCTCTTATTAATTTCAGCACTTCACCATAAGGGATTATGTCCATTAGAGTCCCTCAAGATTAATAAAGGAGACAGCAACTGTCTCCATGTTGATGTCATCCATGACATGTTGATCAGCCAACAGTGCCAACCCTCCATGCACTTGTCCATCATACAGCCTGTCATTTCTGTACAAAAAACTGCCAAAAGGTGACTGTATCTGCAGGTTTCATAAATGTATCCTGTAAAAAAGACATACAGGATGGTAGGAAGCAATCAGTGATTTAATGTCATCCAGATTAGAACATAAACCTTGACAGTTTCATTGTATCAAGGTGGCCATTTTTATTTACAAGTAAGTGAATTGAGTGGAGAGCCCTTCTGTTTCTGACAATGTCTTTTTTACTTTATTGCCTTTATTTGAGAGATTTGTTGACTCCAGGGATCCTTTCCTCGGTTGATTAAGCAGGTCTTTACTGTTGAAAGAAGAGGATGTGAATGAATGATCATTTTGCAACTTGGGTGGGAGAAGATTTACATGAGGAAATGCCCATACCCAGAACCAATGGAAGTAAATTTGGGATTTGCTGGAATGTATGTTAGGGACAGAGATGTGAGTTGACCTTGATACATCAACTTTTTAACCATGGAGGTCAAACAACTTTTCATTTGGTTTGAGAATGATTCTTTTGGAGGCACAGAGAGATCCATCTGCACTCCCACTGTAGTAGTGGAATGAAGTGCAGCAGCATACATCTGAAATAAGGTGGTGGACACCAACTTTTGAACATCAGGATAAGTAATGTTTTGAATTATCATCAAATGCTGAATCTCTTTTTCTCCCAATCATTTAGGGCAAGAACGAAAGTAAGCCAGGTAGGAGCCATTGAAACTGATGCAATAAGGGCCCATTTCACATTCATAGGCATTGTACTTGTTGCCACCACAACAAGCACACATCAAGGAACCACAACATGATGTCTTCAATTGACCGAACTACTGCTGACACTGGAAATATCTGAGAGGGTTTGGAATGTATGACCATACCTTGCAACCAAGATAACCTGCCCTGATGATGGCAGGTGGATGTGGTGATGTAAATATTAAAATGAGGACATTGGTAGGCATTGCAATTCCATCTTTAGGAGTGGAGACATGTCTCACTGAAGAAACTCCTTGGGTGGAGAATCCAGTAAGAATCTTAGAAGAACCAGACATAGAGTGGAATAAATGATAGAAATCACCATCAAATGAAGAAGAATGGAAGAGATAAACAATGGAACAGGTGGGTAGCATAAGTTAAGTTGTCACTGTGGAATTGTCTGAATGGATCATGACTCATCATTTCTGTACAAAAGGCAGAAAGTGATTTTAACTACATTGTTTGGAAGCTTCCTGCCGACTCACCCTAATTCCCAACCATGGAGAGAAATATCCTTAAATAGATGCAAATTCAGATGAGGTGGAGAAAGCAGTACACCTGTGAACATGTCCTTGTTCATCCATCAATGCAGGTCATCTAAAAGGGAAGAAGAGGAGAATGTAATTAGAGAGCCCAAAGGATCACATGCATAATTCCATTGGTCATGCAGAATCCACTTAAAAAGCTGCTTATGTGTCTGATGAAAGGAAATAAGTATTTCCATTAAAGTCCAAGTTCCCTAGAGAAAGAGGCAGCAGTAACTATATTGAGAATTGAAAGCTCCATTGAACAGAGTCAAATTGGATTCTACATTTACATTTTGACTTCAAGTGGGTTTCTTGTGATTTTAGAGAATCAAATTAGAGAAGGTTGGGCCCAACTAAGGTGGGTGTGGGAAAAAGACACCTAAATGGATAACATATTGGGTAGGTAATAGAAAGACTTTTCCAACTTAAGAATACAACCCATTCAAGGTACTTCAATCAAAAGCAAATAAACATATTGTGAAGATTCCTATCTGTAATTAGTTAATACAACCCCTTAGCATGCAGAAATCAGGAAAAGGCTTTGACCACCCAACAAAAGACATACAGAGCCTAAGTTAGCCCAAAGGATATGGTGCAAAACTGACACACAAACCTGTTGTTAAGAAACTCAAGAAAACATATTGACAAATGAGAAACAGGAATATGAGGATAAGTAATTGAAAAGTATACCAATTCTTATTCACAGTCCTGGAGAAAAAGTCCACCACAGTGTGGAAAAGGACTCCATGATAAAAAGGAGATGAACTCAAAAATGATTAAGGTAAGGTAGACTGATCACAGGATACCAATTCCCAGTGTACTTTGGGATCAACAAAAGCCTGGAGTAAAAACCTGGGAAAGGTTGGTTGATAGGTTCTATTATTTTGTGAAAGATGAATCATCATCATCATCGTAAATAGGTGCTTGTTGGTAAGAGGATACTGAGGTAATGTACAGGAGACAACAAGGGTGGGGAAATGAAATAGATAAAAAGTCCTTCTGACAAAATCTGGATCAGATAATGACAAGTAGTGAATTCCCATTACTGGCCAAATGCATCCCTACTAGTACTGTTGGCAACAGTGAAAGCTACATTAAGAAACACAACAAATAGTTGAACCGCTAGTGGTAGGAATAGAAAAGAAGGGGAAGGTACACAACAAGAAAATGTAAGGGCTTAGAATGAGACAAATGAGAAACTGATGATGAAATGGTTAAATGTCATCTCATAGTTTCCACCCACAGTTTCAAAGGCCCAACTATTTTTACAAAAATGGACTGACAGAGATAAGGAGTCATCAGTAATCCCTAAGATAAGTGGACAGTTGACAAACCTGTGACAAGACAGTATCCCTCCCAATAAGAGCCCAACAGCAAAAACCATTTGTGAAGGTATAAAGCTTAAGAGAACAATCGTGCCACCATGGAAGTAATAAGGGAAAAGATATCCTTCAAGAAAGGGTAAAGGCAAGACAAAGGTAGGAAAAGTGTGCATGGAATAAAGATATAAAATTTTTATACAGGCAAAAATGTCATTAACTGTTGGAAGTTGAGAAAAATAAAAAGCTGATCAGCCTGATGATATAAGCTTAAACATGATGATCCAAAACATGTGGAGGGTGAGAGAAGCTAACACTCACTCTCAACTGAGAAACAAAATGCTCATAATAAGCCTTGATGTCAAAAGGAAGAAAACAAAATAAACTGAGGAAAAAGTGTCATGTAATAAGGAAGGAACAGGATCATAAGAAATCAAGGAGAGAGATAAAACAAGACCTCATCTGAAAAATTATATCTAAAAAACTAAGTTATGGTTAGTATCTTTCTCAGGAGAGGTTTGGAAATGTATGGCATAGTTAGGTGGAGGCTGTCAAAATCTTCCTCATCATAAACAGGTTCAGTAAATTTACAAGTCAAGCAATACTGAGAGAAGAAGGTCAATTCATATAATAATCCAGCTATTGATAAATTATAGCTGAAAATTCCTGTCAAAGTCCTGTGACTTGGATGCAGTTGGAAGAAAATCTGAAGTAGTAACACAACTTCAATATTCATCATAAGTGATGAAAAATTAAAAAAAAATAAACAAAGGTAAGTATAGAATTACAGAAACAAACTGTAATAACATAAATAAACAAAATCACTACTTCACAGAAAATTTCAAGAAAATATGTGAAGATAACACAATCAAAAATCATCTGCACTAGATCATTACCAAACAAGAAGTGATATTTTAGTAGAATTTAATAGAGGAAGTTACATGCATTAGGAGGGTGGGTCACACTCTTAATGGTGGAGGTTTGTTGCATGATGATTTACATGTAAGATATAGTTAAACCACATTGATCATGGAGTACATGGGAGTCCAAGACTTGTGGCATGAGAAAAAAATGATTGCATGTACAGGGCAGAACTGAATGAGAATAGCTATACAAGAAGAAATAATGTACAGTATTGTAAATTCATATTGTGTATATATATTTTTTCAGATGTACAGAGGCTGAGTACATTATATTAAACAAATGTTGTTACAGTCAATACTTCATACAAATTCATGCCCTAATTAAGTACTGTGCATCATACATCATATATTTCATTAAAAAAGTTATATCCAAAGAACCCCACTGCTCCATGATACTTTTCACAGTCCATTTAGTGAATGAGGAAAATAGTTTTCAAGTGTTCATTTCCATGTCTGATCTTAGAAATCCTGAAGAACTGCATTCATTTACTTCACTAGTATACCTGATTTGAAACAGTATGAATACCTATTTCATTCTCTCGTGACTGCTGAACAGTTTAGTTTGTAACATATTGATATCAATTTCCAGGTAAAGATCCTTCATGATTATGTTTTTTTATTGTTTGCTGAAACATATGGCCAGCTTTTGCCACCAACCTTTAATCTTTATGGATATTTACACGTTATAGGATACCACACTTCACTTATCACAGATGGGATATGACTTGTTGCAGGTCCTTGTTCCAAGTTAATCCATATTCTTTTGATTTATAATGCCATTAAGTACAAAAGATAGTCCCATGTTGGAAATTCTAAATCTCTAATTTGGATACAGTTTCATTAATTAAGTATGTGAAAACTTATGTTTGAAAGACCAGTTATATATCCTTTCCAAAAGTGATCAATTTTTGGCAGCATCACTCAACCTACAAAATGTCCAACAATGTCAAAAATTTAGTTTTCACAGATGCCATTCAATGCAAGTTTATACTGGCTATGTTTGATGACCAGATGATCTGAATATTGAAACCAGTTTAAATAAAACATACTCAACCATTATAAATTGTCAAAACCAGTTTCTCTTATATCAGACTTTTTAACAGTTTGTTATGTTTACTATGTTTTTTCACTAATTGCTGTACATGATATTGTGATCAAGATTTTGGGCCGAGAAAACACTTCAAATAGAAGAGCGAACAACGTTTCGACCTTCTTCGGTCATCGTCAGGTTCATCAGTGAACCTGATCAAGATTTTATTATTACCATGGAATTCTGATACATGCCATTATTCCATGACTTTATATTTACTTTATATAATGTTTTGTATGTAAAATTATTATTAGTTTAATTGCAAACTAAAGATTTTAATAAATTCTGGTGTTACATGATTTTAAATATACTTGTTTCATACAATCTACTCAACACTTAATTACTAGTGATAAAGTGACATAACACATTATAACAATACATACAAATATGTGCTTCTGATACTTGAGCTGAGTAAAACTTATTTGCCTATACACTTGGGACATATTTAAAACCTCACTAAATTATTTAATATTAAACTTTTAACATTTCAGAATAAAATAAAACATAACTCTTGATTTAAATTACGTTAATATCTGAAATCAATGAAGCACAATTTCCATATAAAACAATCTATAAAATGGCAACTTAACACAGCTGATTTACTATTCAATGTTTAATGTCAGTTTATGACACAACAGTTTAATCCAACATTCCATGTCAATCCTAAAAGAAGTGTTTTAGTATAATATATTTAAAAGCTTATTAACACTAGAAAATTGGATTTTATACCCATCAGATAATTTAAGAAAATATTTGGTTACATTACACAAAAATATTATAAATTTAAAAAAGTTGAATGAAATAGTTTTCACTAATTGTTTAAACAGTGAGTAACAAGATTCAGTTGAGCACACATAACTGTGTGTGGAAACATTTGTATCCGAGTATTGCTTCATATGTAAAATTATTTATCAGTTTAATTGCAAACTAGATTTTCATAAATTTTGGTGTTATATGAATAAATGAGGAAAAAGATGAATAAGAAATTAAACCAAATTAACAAAAATACCACCTTTGTCCAAGAACAGACTGCTCTGATATCACACTTTCTGCCTTCCATTTAATGAGACTAATTCTTCAACTTCAATTATGTTGTAAAACCAGACTTACAATAACACACAAACCAGTAATTTTAATGACATGTACTTACAAATACAAGTGATATGATTTTAAATAAATATTAGCAACTTACAATTTCTTGAGCTGTAAGTATGCAGACACAAGAATATGTACATCAACGGCTTAATAACATGTCAAGATCATTTCATAAAAATATATTAATTTTTACATTTTAACAGTGCATCAAGTTTAAAACAAAGAGATTGATAAATATTAATAAACTTATGCACTGCACATGTGTACTAAGTACGACTCAAAACTGGATGCATATATGACCAACATTTTAAATTACTTTATTCACAAACATTTTCTTTTATTTTCTTAGTTACATATTATTTTTTACTAGAAAAAACTATAATCTTAATGTCAACTTCCTAATAAATTGCAAACACAATGTTCATTGTGATTTTTAACAGACATTGGTACCAAAGTTAAATTTAGAAAAAATTTACTAACTTTTTTTTTATATACTTTTATCATTACCACACTTGATTTAATTGTTTTCATGTTCATGTATGAGGCAAACATTATATTTTTTTTTATTCAAAAAATAAGAACTTTACATATCACCCTGCAATCTTTTTCTTTATAATCTGATTCTATGTTTATTATTCACAATATTTTGGACACCTACATAAAACTCTCTTATGTAGATAAAATAATAATTCTCAAAGGCAGTTCTACATGTGGTAAAAAATAAAAGCATAACTAACTAGAATATCTAATTCAAAATATTGTAAAATATAAATGAAGTAGGAATATCAGTGAACATTTATGAATGGGTTATCCATAATTTAGTAAAAATCCAACAGTCTACAAGCCATGCTGAATAAAACTGATGGTCATCAACTCAACACCATGAGAAATAAAGGAACTGCAGAAATTGTTAAGATCAGTAATGGCTGTAGAGGAAAGAAATTATCAGAGAAAACTAAATTATAGATACTTACACTACAATAGTTTTTATAACTGAGAATATAAAATGCTCTGTTACAAATAACCATTTGATTCATTACACTACGTAACAGAGTTTTTACTTTTTCTTGTTCCTGAGCAGAAAATGTTATTTACCAATTGCTTATGCCTGAAGGTAAATGGAAAAGACCTATTTTTTTTCTTCAAACTTTGCCTTTGTGACCTGGGATCATATAACTAAAATATGATAGGACACTAAACTTGGGAGCTGATATGTGAAAGTGATTTACATTATACTTACAAATCTCAAAATCTACTCACTTCTAAACATTTTTGGATAAGTTTAGTAAAAATACATGTAAATCTTGATTCATATGTTGTTTTACTCAGACCTTATGGGAATGAAAATGAGGAAATTTGCCAATTTTTGCATAGAAAATAAGTTAATTTCAAAATTTTATTATACAGATCACAAAAGCAAAGCTTGAAGGGAATAATTGCCATTTTCTGTACTTTTACAACATAAGCAATTAAGAAATAACACATACTATCCAGGAACAAAATTTGTGTTACATAGTGTTAGTCATCATCCATCCAAACCAAGTTAATCAAAACACTGAAAACAAATCATGTGGAAATAGAGCCTTATACTTAGTGACAGATGTATGTAGTTGTGTAAGTTAAAAAAATCTCAGTATAAAATTACACAACATAATTATACACATTACTCTGTAAATTAATAATTCTTAAAAATCATTCTGTCAAAAAATTATTTCATACCTGGGCTTCTAAAATTTAAGCCTATAATCCTTAATATTCAGTCTCATGCTTCCAAGGTTTTCTTTGCATCACTCAGATATATAATTTACAAAAAATTTTAAACATCTAAAACACATAAATTAGTTTTCTCCTTGAACATTACAGACCAAAAAAGATTTAAACTTTCGACTTCTCATAATTTGAATTATTGAAACCATATCACTCTAATAGCCTGGATTGCATACAATATTTTAAATAAAATCTCAATAATTTTATACAACTTCACAATGGCCCTGTTGCTCTTCAATTTAAAAGTCCTAAAATACACCCTTGTGAAAATTAATTGAAACAAGAGGGAAAATTATGAATTTGTGTTTTATTTCTGAAAATCCAAAAATTACTCACAAATTAATACATGATATGATCGCCTTTATTTTTCAGACCATTAATCCGCTTTGGCATTGAGTCCACGAGTTGACTGCAATCTTCACTAATTTTTGGATCATGGTACCACACCTCAATTATGGCCTCAATTAGCTTATCTTTTCCCTGAAGTCTTTCTTTACAAATCACCCAAAGATTTGCAAAAGGATTTAAGTCCAGAGAGTTTCCAAGCCAGTCCAGCACCTTTATTCACATTGTAGTCATAAAATTCTTCACAAGTTTCGATGTGTGACATGGAGCCAGATATTACTGAAAAATGCCAGATCCACTCTTTTCCAATTCTGGAACAAATCTTCTCTGCAAAACTTCAATGTACTGTGGTCCTCACATCATACCTTCTATGATATGCAAGCCTCCAATGCCATAGTAGCTGAAAAAGCCTCAAAATACCTTCTTCAAGGGATGTTTTACACACTGATTGATGTGAGATTCTCGACGTTTCTCACCTGGAGATCGGCAAACATGCAGACTTCTTTGACCCTGTGCAAAGAAATGAATCTCATCACTGAATAACACCTTTCTCCAATGTTCTTGCATTTCAGATCCCATTGATACCATTTTTTCTTCATTGAGTTGGTAAAAAGTTGTTTTTGACTGGTCTCCATGCCCTTCTAACGCAATTTCGAATGACATAATATTCCTCAAAATTTCGTCATATATCCCAAAAATAGAATGACTGTACTGCAAAATACAGCTAATAATGCCATCTGTGTGAAAAATTGACTATTAAAGGAAATTAGTGGGTCCAGTGAGCCTACACTGGCCACCATGCTAAAAATATTGTAAAATGTCCACTTGTTTCAATTAATTTGCACAAGGGTGTATGTCCCCAAACTCTACTCCCTGTTTCATGGTTTTATTGATAATCGCAACAAAATGTCATCATACATAAGAAATTTTCTACTTATTATTCCAAACACATGAATGTTGACATTTATTTTACACATTCAAGTGACAAAAGCTACCAGGAATCATTTGAATAAAAGAAAAACTGAAAAGAACTAATCCTTCTACACCTCTTACTGTGATAATCATTCTTGTTATTTTCTATTTTGAGATATTTATGTCCAAGATGTCGTAATGATTCTTAAAATGATTAAAAACTACCCAAAGAGTCCTTCCACCCAAACTGGAAATATGACACTTTATAAGTACTGTTTGCTGTCTATACAATGTATCAAAAATCCAATTTTCCATCCACCTCTCACATTTTCCATCCATTATATTAACATTTAACTTATTAATTGAGAGCTTATATGATACCTTATTTGAAACTTTCTGAAAGCTGATATACAACACCATACATAATTATAAAGCACTATAAAAACTATAAGAGAAGAAAACTCTTTGCTTGGAATAAATAATTAAAACTATTTATGATAGGAACATACTCCTTCTCACATAATAGCTATTCTTGTTCAGTTCTTCCCTCTATATGCCAAATATTTTCACATGCCACAAGCCTTGGTACTCCCCCACCTACTTCATGATTAAAGAGGTTCATTACATCTTTGCATGTAACTCATTCCAATAGGAATGTGACACCCCCTCCTGAAACATATCTATCTCTATTCAATTATACTTAACCATTACTTTACGATTAAGCAAAAATTAAATATCAGTTTTAAGTGGTAAAAAATGCTGGAATGTGAAAGAAGAGGTAAGCACCTATTGGAGTTATATTTGCAGTGTAAGAAAATGTCATCTCCTGATACAATGCTTTACCTTCATTCATATTATAGCTAAAATCCTACATTGATAAGGTGGAGGGATCAATGTTAGGGAGATAAATAAGCCTTTTTCAAAAGCATCCAAAGAACACCCATGGAATATGAACCTCTGCTGGGAGAAGAACATGCTCCTTGTGTACTAAACATATATCTTACCCAGTGATAGAAAAAGTATCATACAAATGTGAAGAAAATAGAGGAAGAGATCCAAGACAGGTGAGTATAACAAAAAACAACAACAAAAGGATTTTCTCCATAATGTAGAATATCTAAAGTTCTAGATATCATATGTCTTAGGTCATCTGCAGTCCAAAATCAGGCACCATCACGCGTACATCATCCACCTATGGTAAGAGAAGCATTCACACACATCTTCAACTCAAGTTGAGTAAAATGGAAAACAGGGCATATGTGAGCAAATCCACAACTAACATCAGTTATCCAAATACCTGGCATTTGCATGACAGTAGTAAACGACATTCCATTGTAACAGTTCACTACAAATCCAAACAAATGGATAGGATACAATCTGTGCAACATCATCCTCAGAAAGTTAATTTAACTAAGATGATGTATAGGAGGAATGATACTTATTCTGCACAACATCACTGTCCAGGTAGAACTACACTAGATTACTAGTAAACCAATTGAACTAGATTTGTTCAACTTCAACTTCCAGGATTCAATGCATGGAAGCAGGGCACATGAGAACAATATCCTGTGACCAAAGGCAGAACAAGAAATCACAATCAACACCTGTGTAAAGACTTGTTCAGTACAAATCCAAAATCAGCCACTGTAAACTGACAACCAGTCAGTAATAGTAAGATGAGTAATTCCAATTGGAGGGGTAAACTGCAATGTGGTGGATCTAAATGTGGATTTGCAACATCATCCCAGGGGTGGAGCTGCACAGAAGCTGGAGTTAAAGAATGTGCAGCATCAACCTCTGGGTCCTACTGCATAGAGGTGGAGCATACAATTGAAGGATCAATGCCAACTACACTAGCAAAATACCATTGCCCTACTCTTTACTGAACGGAACTGAACACATTCAGAAAGTTGCTACACGATACATACCTCCAGCAGCTAGGAACTGGTAAGTGGTAAAAACTCTCATAATCCACTAAAAAAAATGGGAAGGTGAAATGTGGTGGGAAGTTTGAAAGAACACTAATAAAGAAAACTGTATAGTGAGCAAACATAAAACTCCTAGTTTCAAAATCAGAACACTTCCAATTTATTCAATCAAGGGGATGGCTTAAATGGGCAGCAATTCCCTTCTGCTTTACCCATGAAAGTCTGAGTGTAGTCTAGAATGAGCATTTCATTGAAGTAAAATACCATGAGGAAAGCCTTCTTGTGGAACACACATCTCAATGGTTTGCACTATTGACTACAAGTATATATTATGATTAGTGAAAACATCTTTAACACAAAAGTAACTATGAAGGGAGATCCCATACCATTCATGCCACAGTGTCCCATGCAACATCAACCTATCAGGTCTAACCCCACTGAGGTGGAGTGCCTGAAGTAACAGTGTGAAACCAAAGAAACATCATCCCCTAGACAAGACCACACAGAAGCTGGAGTGCAATGATCATCAGCCAATGTCCCAAATAACCACAGTCTGCAAGACAAGCAGACATTGCAACATTAACCCCTGGGATTCGCTGCACAAAAGCAGTCTCCAAGACACTAGATAGTTGATAATATACTCTTGTACAGCTTATTGCCAGTCATACACTATAGAATTTAGTGTGGAAAGATAAGAGGCATACCTGGACAGGAAAAACTCATCACTTAGTAGGATCATAGACCTAAGAAGGACATGTCTCTGAAAAGAAAAAAATTGAAAAGCAAACTTGTCTTGTCACAGTCAAATCAATGTGTGAAGTCTAGTGACAAGGGAAATGCAGCATCTGGAGAAGGAAAATACAACCACCTGATGAAGGTAATTGGAGATTAATGTGTAAGATGTTGTCCACATGTCTGAGTGAAGAATTTCTCCCAAAAATCAACATAGGTTAGATGTAAGGGAAAATGTAAATGGTCATACTTGAAGAGATATTACCCAAATAAAATTTGGAAAAGGAGACAAGGAGAAATATGCCAGCTGAACAAGTCAGCCATTATGTATTATTACCTATCTTGGACAAATCTCCAGCTTATTATGTTATTTACATAATGTATTACAATTTCAAATAGCCAGAAATTTTAATAATATAATTATTTAAATTTTGATATGTGTCAACTTTATGATACTTGTGAAAAAGACTGATACATACAATTTTCTTTCTTAAGACAAATATATTTTAATACACAAACAGCAATACAATTTATAATAACATATTACAAATAATGATTTGTATACAACAGTTTAACATACAGACAATAATGACTCTTATATCTGGTCTAGAACTGAATATTTTATTGATGATCCAGGTCCATAACCAGCAAGTTAAATCTGAGTTGATACTGTTACAAATTGCTTAAGCTAGCTAGATTGGTTGGAGTCATGCCACTAATTTTTTTATCAATAAAGATATTTAATGTTGCAAATAAATAGTAATATTTGAAGCTAATTCGCTAAAGTTTAATGGTTTGTAATGTTTGAAATCTATTAATTTTTCTGGTCCAATTCCGAATTTTTGTCAGTTAGTAGGTGTTAATCACAATTACAGCTTTCAAAATCTATAAAACGTAGCACACAGACTGTAGCTTAATAATATTCTATTACTGCCTCTCAGCTAGCTCTTTTACATGAATCATGTGAGATTCTAGAACATTTTACACTGTTCAAACATGCTAGCATTTTCATAAGACAAATATTTGTTGATTCTTACTCTCAAGAATCTTCTATAAATTTAAAGAACAGACAGGATTTGTGCAATACACCCAACAATATACATTACATGCAGCAAACTGAAACACACGCAGGTATTACAATAAACATATAATGGTAAATCCGTTACACAACAAAAACAACCTCAGGGTAAAAAGAAAAGGATGATGACATATATAAGGGTTCCATGAAATCAAAAGGTGATATTGGAAACTACAGAAAGAGACCATGCAGGCAATATAACAATAAAGTGCACGAACAGGACACAGAAGTCTATCCATATGAGACTTGAAATAATGGAGGAAAATAGAGGAAAGGGAAATCAGCATTAAAGAGAAATTCCTCTTTTGAGCCTCTGAAGTTTTGGGCAAGAAAAGAAAGCTTGACCAGGTTAAGGGAGAAAAAAAAATGGAATTGAGTAAATGAACCATTAATTGCTAAAATTACTGGACCAAAGATATACTTAGAGTAATAAAAAAAAAGGGGGTAGAAAATAAGTTGGTGGTGATACATGGAATAGGAAGTTAAAGACTCAAACAGAGGAACTGTGATAGAAGGAAAAAAATGTTGACATTCCAATCAGGAATAACAGCCTGGTTAGGAGGTTGACAAATCTGGAAGAAACACAATAAAAGGAAGTTAGTAGGAGAGGATAACCCAACACTGTACCTATAAAAACAGAAGATACTGGATAACACTACTCTATAACTTGCAATGGAAAAAACAGAAGTCCATTATCAAACAACCAGATAAGAAAATCTGTAAGGATAGGAACTGAAGGCTCATAAGGAAAATGACCAATGGAGACATTCCACTAGCATTGATAAACCAGGAGGGAGGAAATGTGGATTGAACAGGATAAATAGGAATTGACATGCATGGACAATCAGATTTCCTTGCAAGGAACCAGATAAATGCCATGCATGAAATCAAAGAGTGTAAAGCGTGTAATAAAAGACTGATGACAAAGGCTGATGGTTGTTGTTTTTGAATTAAGCACAAAGCTACACAATGGGCTATCTATGTCCTGCCCATCACGGGTATCAAACCCCAGTTTCTAGCATTATAAGTCTGCAGACATACTGCTGAACCACTGGGAGGCAAGGTTGATGGAGGAAGTGGAAAAGGTAACAAGGGTTTTTATTTTTGGAGTTGAAGGCAAAGATGCAACCAATGTCTTGCAGCCAGTAAGGCCTCAACATGGATTGGACAGAATGGCCAAAATCATGCAAGGAAGGAGACAGATAGGGGGTGTGCATATAAATCCAAATTGGCCCAATCCTTGCTAAGAGCATCCACTTCAAGGAACTGTGGATGAAAAATCCCAGACCAAAAAAAATTAACTCTGTAATTGAGGAAAGTGGCAAAAGCATCCAGAAGTAAAATCCCAGACTGAATGCAAACACATAAAAAAAACCTGACTGTCAAGTGACCATTCCATGTGATAAATCTTATATGGTTGAAAAAGGCATTTTATCAAGAAGTTGAAAGCATCTGGAACACAGCACACAATATGTAACAAAAATGTGTCAGCCCAATAAAGATGTTCAAATATGTGATCACAAAGGGAATGAGAACACTTGCCATAATGGAGATTTATATAGAAGATAATGATGGAGTTATCTAAATTAATTTGACAAGTTTGTTTCTTACCATAGGAAGAAAATTATCCAAAGCACACTGTACTGCCAGAGACTCCAAGATGTTAAGGTGGTAAAACTGTTTGATTTGAGACAAAAGTCCCTGTTAATCAATCCATGCATACAAACACTGGATAGAATCATTGATGGACAGATGTAAATCTATATTACGATATAGGATATAATTTACAATGGAAGAAGAAAGTGTAACTGGAGAGTCCAAGCAACTTCTGTTGAAGAGAAAACATACGCATATGACCTAAGGAGATAAAGACTGCCATGACAGCTCAAGTCCCTAAAAGTGATAAACCTTACTTGCATAGAGAAAGGGAGACGAAAAAAAAATGGAAAACTGAAAGTTACATTGACCATAGACTCAACTGAGAGAAAAATTGAAAAACACAACCAAGTGAGCAAGATATTTGGTAGGAATCAAGAAAGACTTCTCTATCTTTAATAATCCACCCCACACAAATTACTTCTGTCCAGAGCAGGTGATTGTGTTGAAAAAGCTCCAGTTTAGAAATAGCTTAGGAAAGCTAGTTATTCATGTAGTAGATAAGATGCAACCCCCAAGCATACTGACACAATCCCAAATGGTAGGACACAAAACTAAAACACAACCCCACTGTAAACAAACAAAAAATAGTGGTTTAACTAATAGGAAATGGAAATATGAGGATAAGCATCCAAGATGTCCCCCTTAGTCATCCACAAACCTGGAGAAATAGCCAACTGGAGGGTGAGAGAAAGTGGGCAAAATCCAGAAATTGGTTAAAGCAGAACAAATCAATCAAAGAATGTCATTTCTCAATCATCTTGTGGATGATAAAAACCTGGAGTAAAAGCCAAGAGATGAAAGGCTCTATATAATACTATGAGAGAAAAGTCTAAATAGCTTCAGAAAAATACTGACTGGTAATGGAATCCTGAGGAACTGGGAAGGACACTAGAACTGGATACAAAGGTGGAAGTGAGAGGAATTATTGAAAAAATATTTCAAACAAAACCCAGATCACTCATGGGACAGTGGTGAATTTCTATCACAGGTGAACAAATTTTAGATAAAAATGCCCCTACTGGGCAGTATGCCACAGGATAATCACTGAAATTATTAGTGGAGAAGAGTATGACTTCAAGTCAAATGATAAACCAACAGATCTCTAAAGTAAGGAACAGGCAAAGGATGGAAGGGTGAAAAACTGGAAACAGGTATAGGGTAAGATACAGGAGCAAGCTGAGAAAAGCAATGAAAGAAAAATGGGTTGATTGTAGCCTTGCAGTTTTTATGTGTAGCTTAAAGGTTCAGAAATAGCTCCAATAACAAACCTACTGAAAAAAAAAGAGTCATCAGAGATCTTGAGGATATATGGAAAGGAGAGATGTAAGATGAAGACAGGAAAATTAGGCTTGGAATAAATGTACAGGGTTCACAGGATCTATCTTCTAACTTCTGCAGATTACACAGGAAAGGTACAATAATGCATATCATTGATAAAAAGTACAAAAACTGTCAAAATATTTCTTAACCACAAACTACAGTGAGGGCACTGTAGAAAAACATTTAGTAAAAACATGAAAGAATTACTTTTAAAAAATTATGATAAATGAAATGTATAAATAAGACCATTTCAAATCAAGACATGATGGTTAGGTAGAATTGAATACATGGACATGGTGTGTTGTACTCCTATTGATGGAGAATTGTTGCAAAATGATTTAAATACAAAGACAGAGTAAACTACATTAATCATGGGGTAGGTGGGAATTAAGGCTTGTAGAATGCAAAAACATTTACACATTGAGATCAGAAATGAATGACAATAGCAATTACATAAGTGGTAAGGTACCATATTGGAAAAACTTTCTTAAGGTGCTGCCAAGAAAATTAGCTATGAAAATCAGATTGATGGGTTTAATTAGAGTATAGGATTGTCAGAAGAAAGAAAATAAAGGTCATTATATATTCAGGAAGTCTAGTCAAACAGTACCATTTTTACCAGTAAGATGGCTTAGGGATCAATTTAGGACTTTGCTTTTCCTTATTTCTATTAATGATACTGATAGGGGAATAATCAAGATTGCTGATGAAATTAAACTCTTGAGTATTTCCAGTTCTGTTAATGATTTTGAACTGTTACAGAATTACATTAATCAATTAATAAACTGGACAAATATCTGAAAAACAATTTTTAATTACAGTACTAAAAGGTAATGCATTTGGGTCATCATAATTTGGATTACATGCTTAATATAGATGGGAATCCACCCAGCAGCATGAATGTTGAAGAATATCTTAATATAGTTGATGAGTAAATCATTTAAACTATTAAGGTAATGTTCTGTTGCTTGAAGCAAAGCTAATATAGTTTTACAGCACATTTATGGATATATTTATTACAAGACAAAGGAAGTAATTATCTTTCAGTTAAAGTCACGAGTTCACTTTACTCAGAATAATGCAGATGGTTTGTTCTCTTTACCTGAGAAAGGATATTGACTTACTGGAAAGGGTTAAAAAGAGGGTTAGTAGTATGTTAAGGTTTCTCATTTTATCTTTTGAAAATAACCAGATGAGATGTTACAAACGTAAGACTCAAAAAAGACAGGCTAGAATTTAGTTTAAATGATTTTACTTTCTTAAAAGAATAATTAGTTTAATGATATGAATTGCCTTTAGCACAAGTGAAAGCTAGCACTTTTTTAAGAAAAGAAATGACAATTTCCTGTAAAATATAAGGATGATTTAAGATTTTTACTTTTCTTTGGAGTAAGTGTGTAAATACAGCTTTGAAGAAACAAGTAGCTCCTCATTATCCATATGTTATATTTCCCTTAATATAAACAACAGCTTTCTTAACTATTTTTTACTACTCTTCAATCTACTAGTAATTTTACATTCTTGTAAAAGTTTGGAATATTTGCTAATTTATTACTCTAATGTTCATTCATTTAAAATATAGTTTCTGATTGGAATGCAATGTTTTGGAAGAAATGCACTACTTTTGGCTAACCTGACTATGATCATACTGAAATAAAATTCCAGACTATCATTGCTTTGGAATTATCTCTTCCAAAATCCCTTAAAATTTATGAAGGACCGTGTTTTAAAAATTGATGACTCTTTTTTTATTCATTCTTCAATTAAAACATCAAAGGCAATAATGTTATAACTACTGGAACTAAAGCAATCTTAGACAACTTCATTTTTAACATTTTCCTCTGTACAAATAACAAAATATAAAATAGCCTATTTCTTAGGAAGATCTTTCTTGTTCTGAGTGAGAAAATTCTCCAAAACATTAAGATGTTTTTCAACATCATGTTAATTAAAACAATCAACTAACCCAGTCAACTGTCCAAAAATTACAAGCTCACATAGTAACATTTTTGTCTTTTGTTTTTTTACTACTAAACATAAAAACTGCAAATACTATTTTCATGTCACAAACTTTACATTACTGAAAAATACAAAATAATTGTTGGTTACATACATCACAGAAATATGATAAAATTATTTATGAATTTAGAATGAAAAAATTCAAAAATAATTGTTTATAAAAAAAATAAAGGCAGTTTGAGTATGTACTATCTAAATAATCAATAAGAATTAATTATTGCATAATCCATAATAATGTGTTACTGTTTATTTACAATTAGTATTATTTTTCTTTAAATTAAATCTTACAATACTAGAATAAAAACATGAAATTAAATTATGACTATGCTCACAGTTAATAACTGACAGCAAACTTTTCACACTCACTTTATCAGGAAACTTAAAATAATTCATATATAAGGGGGCTTTAAATATTTGTGCTCAGAGTTCAACACGGGGTTAGCTCCAGTGAGTTTCGTTACGTGGCCGGCACTACACATACCGGCATGGCCTGGAATCACAGAACACGTATCACGGTTTACAACCTCAACAAGAGGCGCAAACGTCCGATACACATTCCCGTGCACAGCATATGGACCCAATGTCATACCCCGTCACTTAAAATTTTCGTTTTTTGATACGCACAGACATTAACTTTAAAACTGATACGACACATTCACCCACCATTATGTGACCTTTTTGTAGATCCAACATCTAATTCTGTATCTAAAGTCCTTTTTCTTGAATCTCCAATATCAGACTCTGAACAACCATTCACATCTCCTACGTTTGTCGCCATCTTCAGTGCAGACTTCAGCTTAATGACGTCAAAAATGACATCACGTACCTGGTTAGCCTGGTCAAACAGAAAACTTAAATCATTCTAAACTGTTTTTAAGCACATAATACTTTAAATGCTACATATAAATATCGGTTGGCATTTACCTATATCCAAACACAACTTACTTGAATCACATACAAATTTCCTTTCCGAAAGCATTGAAAACCTTAGATGACGGAAGTTCCTAACGTAGGTCATTTCCTTCACTACGTTGACACGTATATGTGTTTGATAACAATAGCAAACCATGTCTTTCCAAAGGGAGAAGTTTGTGAAATATTGTTTTTTTACTGATATATGTATTACTAAATATATAAAAGCTATAAAATTTCTCTTGTTTGTCATTCCGAAACTATATTCATTTTTAAAATACCAGGGCGCACGGCCGTAAAAACAGAAGATTATTTGATTTAATTCAGTCATGCACCGTTGATCATTACACAGGTGGTTTGGAATATTACCCGTCTATTAATATAACTACGATGAAAACATATATATTTTAATACTAATATAAATGTTCCCCGCTTGAACAGCTGTAAATACTTACAGCTTTAAATTTACAACATTAAAATCAAAGGTAGACACAGCAAATTGCCCGATGTGACTGTATTATAAGAAAAAAAATAAACACAGTAATATATACTATTAGCTAATATAAAAAAATGAAAAATACAACAATATAAGAATGATTTTTTGTTTCGTTATTGCGTCCCATAGCGTCTTACGCACTCACAAGCTAATTGCCTGACGCTGTTAAATAATAGTAACTTTGAAATGTATTGCATAAAATTAATAAACAGTAAGTTTACGAATTTACAACGCTAAAATCAGCGGTTTGATTCCCTTCGGTGGGCTCAGCAGATAGCCCGATGAGGCTTTGCAATAAGGAAGCACATACATCCGAAGAGGTAAGTAATGCACTCTTTAAAGTAATATTATCCGTCAAAATTATTGTTCTCATTTTATTATCTAACTTTACATATCTAACGAATATTTACAGTTCGACACATTTCAGCATCTTAAAAATATTAATTTTTTTTCTCAGTAAAATTACTGACGCTGTTATATATAAAAGTATATTTTGCTGTGATTATGATAAACTGTAAAGCTTACCTTTTGAGCTCTCAAAAAATAGCCCCCCAGTGGCTCAGCGGTATGTCTGCGCACTTACACGCTAAAATCCGGGTTTCGATACCCGTGGTGGGCAGAGCACAGATAGCCCATTGTGTAGCTTTGTGCTTAATTCAAAAACAAACAAACAAACTCAAAAAATATGAAAATATATATGTATATTCGTTGTTATCAACAGACACGAGCCGTTTTGGCAGAATAACAAGGAATAATATTCTACATGAGTCTGTCAATATTAATCAAACTCAAATCATTTTTGAGCCAATTACAGAGCAAAACAGCGCAAAAAATTAGTTCCCGTGCTAACAGAGTGATATATTTTCATCATTTTTTTTACCTTGCTAGAAAGTTGACCTTCCAAAACTAATTACTTTGAGGTTTGATCAGTTTTGTTTGTTTTGGAATTTCGCACAAAGCTCCTCGAGGGTTATCTGTGCTAGCCGTCCCTAATTTAGTAGTAAGACTAGAGGGAAGGCAGCTAGTCATCACCACCCACCGCCAACTCTTTTACCAACGAAAAGTGGGATTGACCGTCACATTATACGCCCCCACGGCTGGGAGGGCGAGCATGTTTAGCGCGATGCGGGCGCGAACCCGCGAATTACGAGTCGCACGCCTTACGCACTTTAGCAATGTCGGGCCTAGGTTTCATCAGAGTCCAAAGTATTCCAGCTTTCGTCCAAATACATTCCGCTGTTTTTGAGAAATCTTGCTAACAAACATAAACACACAGGGATGAAAACATCACCTACACCCACTTCAGTGATAGTGGTAATTATTTTAGGAGTGTTTCATTCCAGGGCAAAATTCGGAAATTTTTTTCCAAAGTATGATTTGTAAGTTATTTTGTAAGGATTCGAAAATTATTTTACTTAAAAATCTGATTCAATTCTTATACTTAATAATATACTGTACTCCAGTGAGACAAGGGAAAGTTTACGTACTTCCAACGCTAAGATCGTAACTTCAATTCCATGTAGTGAAATAATCCAATGTGCCTTTCTCTGCAACAAACAAACAAATAAAGTGATACTTGACAAATAAAGTGACTTTGTCGATTTCCGTCCGCGCCTCGACCGTCGGCTAGCTTCCAACAAGCTTTTGCCATCACAGAGCCGTAACGAATACTGTGATTCGTAATGCTAAACTGTGGAATATTAATAACGTTCTATTTCGTTTTCCCTTAAAAAAAAACAAACAACAAACACAAAACTTATCTGATGGTAATAACAGTGAAATAAAATTAAGCTCGAGCATCAAGGTGTGTTATTATATTCATAACATTGAAAAAAGTATTCACAGTATGGAAGAAATGTACACGCTTTTGTTTCTTACGATAAATCTTTAAGTTTGTATACAAGAATTAAGTTAAATTTTTCTTACATTTCTCTTAACAATTATCTAATAATATTTTAATGTTTGTTTATTTTTGAATTTACAAAGCTACTCGAGCCGTCCCTAGTTTTGCAGTGTAAGGCTAGATGGAAGGTAGCTAGTCATCACCACCCACTGCCAATTCTTGGGCTACTTTTTTACCAACTAATAGATTTCCCGTTGAAACGGCGAGCATGTTTAGCGCGACGGGAATACGAACCCGCGACCCTCAGATTACGAGTCATACGCTTTAACACGCTTGGCCAAGTTTAATAGAAGGAAATTGGTTAGCGTTACGAAGGTTTTCATCCAGAGATATCGGACCAACCCATATTTAAGGCCACTCTGCACTAGACTCTTAGTGCTTGATTATTATTTATCATACAATTATTGAATACTAATTATTAATATACTTACTTTTATTTGTGTGTGCGCGCGTGCTACTACAAGTAGAAGTAGTTGCATTCTTTCTTTGAAAAAAAAAATACAAAAAAGGGAAAAAAAACCACAAGAGAGAATTAAAAAAAAATCTTGTTCGTCCATGCATGGTCTGAGCCCTGAAATGGGCCTGAGCATCAAGTTATACTTTTACTCTGGCCCAAAGCTATAAAAAATAATGAATAAATAAATAAAATAAAATAAAAAAATCATTTTTTTTATTTTTGATGCTATGAATGTTCGGGAAGGAGGAAGAGGTCAAATGTACCTGACCCTCCTGGGTATTTAACAATACTCAAATACCGACACATCGGAACGCACGCTTGGCCATGCGGGGCCATATAATTTAATGCAAATAATTGTATTAAGTTGCTATCTTATTCTTTTTTCAGGTAAAATATTTTTAAAACGTATTCATTTACAGGCATTTTTCATATATTCTACCCCAAAAAATATTCAGTGTAATATTTAAGGAAGTTTTATATTTTCTAAGAATAATAGTACATAGAAAGGTAATTAGATGGTTAAAATGTATCTGTGTGGAGGATTTGTCTATATAAAAATTAAATTGTAACAGAAAAATTAATATTATTAAATCTAACAAATGAAAGCATCATTTAAAGTCTCCCCCACTGCTGTGCAATTTTAATTAATACTGATATCGTAGGCTTGGGCATGATCTTACCCTTGAATGTGATAACTTAGTATTTTATTACTTCAGTTTTTTTTTAATCACATGTGGAATGTACTGCAATGAACATATTAATAAATTAAATTTTAACAACGATAAAACACGAATATTATTTCTCAGCTTCAAATTTTATAGTAGCGTAAATCTCTAATTCAGGACCTATCTTGTGTATCCACAAATTCTATTTTTGTGAGCATTCAACTTTTTTGAATGAGCTTTTGTAAGAGCGATGCTCTTACGTTACAAATAAATTTACATGTCCAAGGTGTAACCTTGGCTATGTGGGCTCTGCAGTACATTGTCTGAGCTCATGTTTTAAAAAGCATGTGCAAAACAAAGCATATAATTAGTTGTCCATCATTCGCCATTGTGTATAGGACTGTGACACAGATGTTATTTCAAAGCACATTAATGTCTCGAAGAATACAGATAGTAAAGAAATGTTCTGCACAAAAACATTTGTATACACACACAAGATGTGTCCTGAGTTAAATGTTAATCAAACAACGTCATCTTTGTTTCTAAAACTATGAACCGTACGTATCTAACTATCATAGTGAAGAATGTTTTGTGTAGTTTATTCTCAGAAACATTTTCTAATCAATTATATGTACATATTCTTTTAATACTGTCCATTCACCTAAGCAACAATGCTAATAAGCACATGATTTTAGTATTTACAGAGCTCTTAACAGATGCCAGCACTTAAATTTAAAATCCACAAAAAACATTTTTCATTTCTGTTTGTTTTAAATTTCGCGCAAAACCACAAGAGGGCTATCTGCGTTAGTCGTCCCTAATTTAGTAGCATAAGACTCGAGGGAAGGCAGCTTGTCATCACTTTCCACCGCCAACTCTTGGGCTACTCTTTTAACAATGAATAGTGGGAATGACCATCACATTATAACGCTCCCAAGGCTGAAAGGGCGAGAATGTTTGGTGTGACGGGGATTCCAACCCGTGACTCTCGGATTACGAGTCGTGTGCCTTAACCACCTGGCCATACCGGGCCCATTTTTAAAGGAATGACCACAAAATGAAGTGGACGAGATTATTTGTTATTTGTTATTTTGAATGAAGCACAAAGCTACACAATGGGCTATCTGTGCTCTGCCCACCACGGGTATCGAATACCTTATTTTAGTGTGTAAGTCCGCAGACATACCGCTGAGCCACTGGGGGGCTGGACGAGATTATCAATCTTGCAGAACATACATGGAAGCCCATGGAGAGAGTACAACTGGCAAACAGTTTGTGTATGTAAAAGTACCCCTGTAATTCTTTGCTCTAGCAACAAATATGCTGTTGTACTAAATTCTCCAATAAAGTAAACGGAAATGAAAAATATAATAATATATCTTATCTGCAATATGAAAAAGGCCGAAAAACATATTACTTTTTGTTACAAACGCCGCTGTTTTGTACTTTATTTTAATTAAATTTCTAATACCCATACCAGCCGTCTTGAAAATACATCACTGCACAAATACTTTTTGAATATATCACTATTTGCAAAATAAACGATAAGTTAAATTTATTATTTGTTTGTTATTTTAAATTAAATATTAAAAGTTACTATAAGCTAAAAAAAATTACCCACGACCACAATGCAATAGCTATAATTAATATTTATACATTTTATATGCTTAAAAGAACTGAAGCGCCTGGCATGGCCGAGCGCATTAGGCGTGCAACTCGTAATTTGAGGGTTCGCATCCCAGTTGCGCTAAACATGCTCGCCCTTTCAGCCGTGGGGGCGTTGGTAAAAGAGTAGCCCAAGAGTTGGCGGTGGGTAGCGATGACTAGCTGCCTTCCCTCTCGTCTTGGCCTTGCATGGCCGAGCGCGTTAAGGCGTGCGCTCGTAATCCGATGGTCGCGGGTTCGCACCCGCGTCGCGCTAAACATGCTCGCCCTCCCAGCCGTGGGGGTGTATAAAGTGACGGTCAATCCCACTTTTCGTTGGTGAAAGAGTAGCCCAAGAGTTGGCGGTGGGTGGTGATGACTAGCTGCCTTCCCTCTAGTCTTACACTGCTAAATTAGGGACGGCTAGCACAGATAACCCTCGAGTAGCTTTGTGCGAAATTCCAAAAAAAACAAAAAAAACCCCTCTCGTCTTACCCTGCAAAATTATTGACGGCTTAGGTTTCTCCTCCTGGTTGGGGTTGTGAAGTAGGCTAACAATTTACTCGCTTAAAAAACCAGCCTGTTAATGAATCCGCAAGCGATTGCGGCCCTATGTTTCTTCATGGAATAGTAATAATATAAAGAGATCTTAAAACAAATTGATTATAACTAACGAATTACACATAGAAGTATATAAATATAGAGCTAACCATAAAATCCACTTGTAACAGAATACCACAGTTTATTCCTTTTTACTTCACATACTACAATGGCCGAGGTACACACAAACATGAAATATATTTTATAAAAAATTTTAGTCTGGTATATTCAATAAATCTCTTAAATAGATGTATAGGAAGCGTTTAAAAACTTTAATTTCAAGTTATGCGTATGTTAAAAGAAATTCGTGACTGAAAATAGAAAAGGTTTCCCAAAAAAAGACAAAGTTACAAAATATGTGATTTTTTTTATACTTATTGCCGCTATATATACCGCGCCAGAGTATTTTCACAAAACGTTTTGGGCCCGGTATGGCCATGTGTTTAAAGCGCTCAACTCGTAATCTGAGGGTTAAAATCCTCGTCACGCAAAATGCTCGTCCTTTCAGCCGTTAGGTCGTTATAAGTTACAGTCAGTCCCTTCATTCATTAGTAAAAGTTTGTTTGTTTGGTTTTTGAATTTCGCACAAAGCTACTCGAGGGCTATCTGTGCTAGCCGTCCCTAATTTAACAGTGTAAGACTAGAGTCATCACCATCCACCGCCAACTCTTGGGATACTCTTTTACCAACGATTAGAGGGATTGAACGTAACATTATAACGCCCCCAAGCTGAGAGGGCGAGTATGTTTGGCGCGACGGGGATGCAAACCCGCGACCCTCAGATTACGAGTCGCACGCCTTAACACGCTTTGTCATGCCAAGCCCGTTAGTAAAAGAGTAGCCCAAGAGTTGGCAGTGAGTGGTGATGACTAGTTGCTTTCCATATAGTCTTACACTGCTAAATTAGGGACTGCTGAGCAAACAGTCCTTGTGCAGCTTTGCGCAAAATTCAAAAACAAGCACACAAGAAATTTTGAAAATGTGTATGCATACAGAGTTCGTACAAATGTAACCATCATCTTATATCCTATTTATAACATTTCTCTGTTTTAAAAAAAAATAAATTGTTAATTAAACTATAAAATATTGAACATTTCATTTTGTAATTAATAATACTAATGCATAAGCATTATTATAATCATAGTAATAGGTACAAACGAATGAGTATAACACAGTTACCCAGATATGGATGCCACTCTATCGCAGGGTAACCTCCAACCTAACACATGTGGCACCCATCATACAGGTGAGTAAGCTGAAACAATTGGGGTAAAGTGTCATGCTGAGGTACATAACAGCATGAATTACGCTTACCTCTCCCCTTTTATTCAATGTTATTGAGTAAAACGTGTGTTTAACTGATTTCTTTTACTTTGTTCTCATTCGTAGTTTATTTTATAAACAACATTATCTAAATCAAATTTCTATCTAGATATATATGTATATAATACATATTTATATGAAACAATCATTCAGTTGCTTTTATATTTTCAAACGTTATTCAACTAGTATTTAGTTGATTTCTTCATACAACGTTTCTTCCCTGATTTTTTTTTTACGCGTATGAATATAATCATGAAGATTTTACATTTATAACAGGCTTAGATAAGCATTTAATTCACTAGCACATAGCAGTTGTGTGTTGTGATTAAATAATACTATAACTTAAAATGCAAAACATACAAATAATAAAGTAGTAGTACAATAAAAAAACAAAAGTACAAAGCAAAACAATAAGATAACTTCACATATCTTAAATTAAAAGCATCTGTTTTCTAATTCGGTTATTGTGTTCTTATAATTAGAATGAAATTGTTTCTTCTGGCACTGTTAATCAAAACTCAGATTCAGCATTTCTGAATTATATGTTTTGATAGTTATTTTCAATTTATTTTGTTTTTATAATATGTTAAATTAGTTAAATCTGATTTATTCATCTATAACGTTTTATGCTTTCACTGCAAATCTCTGTGGTCGAGTGGAGAAAACAAACAATTAAGGGATTGGTATTATTTACAAAAATATTTATGAATACCAAATGGCCATTTACACCTTCAAGGTTACATTTCACAAGAAGTACACTTGGGTAACGAAGCAATTAGATCCCTCCTTTAGTTTTCTGGAATCGATATTCGTCTTTAACGCTTTGTAAAATGCTGTCCTCCACTACTGCCAATGGAAACTTATTCCACATATCAGTCACCCTGAAGCTGAGTCTAGAAAGCAATAAAAAATCTCTCAACATTTTTTTATTGTATAAAACTAAAATTTGTTGCTTGTTTATAAGTTTGGTAATATTTTCAAAAAGCTGCTGATGTAAAATTATATTCGTTTAAATACCCAGCTTTATATCTACAACTCAGAAATTAGAATAAAGGGTGGCAGCACAAATAATTTTTTTCCAGATGGCGAAGGATTAGAAGGTGTGAAGTGTTAGAGTAGCCTTAATATTCATGGTTAGCGTTTTGTTTTTATGTTAGCAGGGTTTCACTATTTTTAGACGAATTACTTCATAAAGAATTTTTGTTGTTTGACTTTTTAGACTTTTAGATATCTTATTAACAATATACTTGTTGCTGTATCTAGCCGATTAACGTATTATACATAGTACTACACTTTAATACTAGTAGTAGTGCTTATCATACTTACCAGATTCTGATAGTATATTCTTATGAAGAACTGTTTTATTCATGGTTTACATTTTTGTAAAAATATAAGATTTTAATTCATAAAAGCATCATATATCGTGTAAGAGTACGATGTAGATAACATTTTGGTTCGCTTTCTCCTCTACAATAAAAAATTACAATATTAAGCTTGCAGTTGTGTAGTTTAAAATGTTAGAAGCCAGAAATCTACCAATACTTATATTATACTATACATAGTACTACTGCTAAACATACTACTAGTAATATTATTAACATTACTAATAGTATTATAAAGTATGTAGTGCTAGTAAATATTACTACTTGTACTACAGTACCAGACTAATATGTTGCATTTTTAGCACTTTAAGTGTTAAATCAAAGAAGAGTATCTAAACATTAATTTTTTAAAAACATATTAAAGTCTGACATTGTAATAACATTTTGTATTGAAAAGAATCAAGAACTGAAATATAGATTTAAATCTAATTCAATTTTTAAATCGAGTGTGTAAAATTATGTTGTAACTTGTGCTTCAGTTTGGAGGGAGGAGAAGATTTCAAACAAAACTATTGAAAATTACCAGTTTTTGTCAGTAACATTTTAGCTGTGCAACTGATATATGGATGTGTGTATGAAAATAAATAAAATCAAACTAATGGCCTGTAAATCAAACTGAAGGGATGAAGTGTTTGGGAATAACATTAAATTGTATGTAGCATCAGAATTTTCAAGATGACAAGATATTTGTTAATGCTATTGTATATAAATATATATCAGTAGTATATAATGTGTCAATAACCATTTCTTTTTGTAATGCCCAATAGCCAAGATTACTCAATTATGTTTACTTACTATAGTGGCATAATAAATAGTGACTGTTGAACTTGAAAAATAAACCAAACAGCTAGTGAGGGAAGTGGGCATATAACTTGATCAGGCTAATGATTACATAGCAGACTAAGGTGTTTCAAATTTACAAAGAATAAAATCCATACATTAATGGCTCTCCTCACTTTGTCTTATGAAAGCCTGATGTTGGACTAGAATCTCAGCTTTCAGTTTTATATATATTTTTTGTTGATTTTAGAATACTACTTTTATGACTATTTTACAATTGAAAATTTAGTCTTGTTTGTTTAACAACTGAGAAAGTCAGCTCTATATAGTGTTCTTATTTAGTCATACTTTTTCGTAATACTTGTTTAATTTTTCATAAGATCATGTACATGGGTTATTAGATTATAGAATGTATTCTTCAGCTTTATAAATTTTGCATAGAATAATAAAATAGGTAGTCAAAGTTTCTGGTGACTGTTTTGCTCTGTCAAGTGTTGTTAAAATTATATTTACTGTTAGAACTAGGTAGGTGCTAAGCCTGTTAAAGAAATATGATGATGAATGAAAATAAGAATATTTGGTTTTGGCTGTTCATCGTTTCTCGATTTTGGTATGGCCTGGATAGCTGGAAAGTGGCACACACACTGGAGATCGAGTGAATATACCAGGTAGCTATCCATTTCTAGTTTTTGATAACCTGCTTAGAAAAAAATATTAGTATTGTTTCAGTATGGATGTCCATGCCATTTCTGATGTTATGTTATTAATAGGTGTAATTAATGTACATAACATATGTAGTTTCTGATTTTTGGTTTTCACCAGTAAACATTAATAAATCACCCTGATACAAAACAATGAAATTGATGTTTTTCCAATGAGCATTGAAAAACTCCAGAGAAGATTATTTAGCTTACTTTACATTATCATTCCCACTTTTCTGAGTCACTGCTTATAAGATTTAACCCTTCTCATATAGGTCATATGTAATTATTTTTCATTATTGTAGCTAATCTAGCTTTATCTAATGTAATGTGTTTCTAATTTTTATGTTGTAGTTACTTTTATAACACTAAGTAAAAATATACTTTAAAAATAAGAAATTTAAGATTTGCATCTGATATATTAATTTTTTGTTGTCTGTTGCAAATAGAACATTAGCCTGTATTTTATAGCTGTTATTACTCCTATGAGAGAATTTAGCATTCAGAGAATATGTATGTATATTTATATACATATTACAGCATTAAATGTTAAAAACGTCATTCTTAAGTTGTCTAAATAAAACTATAAAAGAGGTAAAAATAAATAATTAAAAAATTCATAAAATATATATTTATGTAAGGAATTTTGGTTTGAGGCTTAGATGTATGTATTTTTAAATCATTTTCATGTGAGTTTTACACTTCTGAACTTCATAATTTTCAAGAACTTGTGTGGCTCCCTGGAAATTTACTTTAACTGTTTTTCTTATAATAGAATAAAAAATATGAAAAGAATAAAAACTATTTGTCAAGTAGACAAAGGAGAATGATCAAACTTGGTGTACTAAGCATTAAAGGATGTGAATTACATACTGCTGAGTTAACAACTTGGCATTTAGATAGCCCTTAATTCATCTAAGAATTGTCACTGTATTACGATGAACAAAATGGGATGTGACGAATAAGGAACTAATTTGAATGTGAACTCAGTTTTACAGTACGTGAATAAAATGGTGCAATGTCTGTAATCTCAAATTTCTATATTTTGCTGTGTTTTGCACTGGTTTTTAGATAGATATTCATCATAATTGTAAAGAACAAGTCCTATTATTTGTTTTCATGTGATATATTATTATTAGTTATAGTGTTTAAAATAATTTTTAGTTGTATTTAAATTATTTTAATTCTTTTGCTAATTAATTTGGCTTAAAGTGTGAATTCAGGATCAATGTAAATCTAATAATCTGACCAAATCTTTTGTGATACTGTTGTGATTCTTATCCATAAATACTGTAACAGTAAGAATAACCAAATGATGTTTTAATGTTTTCTTAACTCCTAAACATCATTGGTTTTAAATTGTTTGTGTATTGATTTATGATATTAAGTTTTTATTACTAGTTTTTTATTACATCAAATTATCTTAACTGAGTTATATGTTCCCATGTAATTATTCTGATGCTAACTTATATAATTCAGTTATTTTTAAAAGAAAAGTATTTGATAATTACACCTTCTATTGATGGCCATTTGAGTGATAACTAATTTACACTAGTTTCACAGTTAAACAACTTTTCGAATGTTAATAATTCACTCTGCAATTGAATTAACAACATATAATATTATGGAAATGATATGTCTTCTACAATTATCAATTTTTCTCCTCATAAAACATAGTTTCCTTCCATTGTACTTATTTAAAGGCTTTGTAGATTTAATACTTCAAACTTCCAGTATAGTTTGCATATCTTCACAAAATTTGACAGTCTTTTATGTAGAAAAAGTTGTAATTTTCAGTGAATTATTTTTAATAAACTAAAATAATGTATTCTAAAGACATCTTTAGAATACATTTTCACTTCAAGTGGGTTTCTCATCATCATCAGACTAAAATAACAAAATAATGATTTGTCCATGAATATATTTAGTATTTGTTTTCAATACATGTACATGTACAAAGTGGTTTTCATGTTAAGATAAAAATACTTTCTTTATCTTAAAAATCTCAAATTTCCTTTGTGTAATCTTTAAAATCTCCTAAATATATTTCAAATTTTTTTTTCCAGAATAACTATATTTCATCTGTTATTTTCTCTGCTCTAATTCAATAAAGAATCAGTCAATTTGACTAACTTCTTAACCACAAAAAAGTAAAAATATTTTTTTTTCTCTATGGAATGATTTTAAGTTTACAGTAAATAGTTTTAAGTTCATAATAGTACACATCTATTTTTAATTAAATTTTATTTTTTTATTGTTATTTGAGCCAGTATTTAACTCTTGTCCATACTAATAAGTTGCAAATTATTTGGGGAACATGCAGCTCACCTTACAGTGTCAAATTACATTACTTTGTCGTGTTTGTACGTGCACCTTGTGAAACATTTATTATATTATTATTACTTATTTCACCTAATCTTAAATAACTTAAAAAGATCTTATTTTTATATTTTAGTTACTTTTATTGTACCCTGAGTGAATTTTATGCTTACTGTTCAGAAAACAATGCTATACAATATATCATTTGATAGATGACAACCTTGACTTTTTATTGATCATGGTTAATATATAATTAAATGTGAAAGAAAATTATTAACAAAGCCTAAAAGGGAAGATGTGACATGTAGGTGTGGCAAGAGGAGTGTGATTTTCTATTTATAGCTCTGTAACCAAACAAAATTGAAGGCTATAAAAATTATGATTTGTCTGACCAATGGTGATATTATAGGGAGTGAGTTATTTTTAATTTTGTTCATTTTGAATGGATGGTGGACAGAATAGAAATTATGCTTAGAGAAAATGTGTTATTATGCACCATTTGGAAAAGTTCAGGATTTTTTAAAATATTTTTTTTACAAAATTAAGAACTTAAAACTTGTATACTGCTAAAATATGAATTATTAGATAAGTGTTTATGCTATATTAATAGGTATAATATAAACAAATAGTAGTTTAATAAAATGTTGAATGTAAGAGAGTAAAATGTTTTGTCAAATATAGTATAGACAATTAGGGTCAATAGTTGACAGTAAAGAAAAAAGTTATTGCATAAGTACTTTATTTCTTGTCTTTCATGTTTATCCTTTATTTATTGCAATAAAAAAATTAAAATGTGAAAATAAGAATCTCTTTAGATCAGTTTAAGTTAAATTTTGTAAAATAATTAAGAATAATATGATAGAAATATTTCAGGAGGCATGCATGCAAGCAGGTGGGAGTAGCTCATGGTAAGGTAGTGTGATAACATAATATGAACTGCATGTTTCCCAAGTGATTTATAATATATTATAGCACAAATATTAGTTAGACTCGATACAAAGGGTAATAAAACAGTAAAATTTAACTATAAATAGATGTCTACTGTTGCAAGTTTAAAGCTACATTTGAAGTCATGCTAGAAAGGAAAAGAGGATAATTTAAATTTATTTCATTTTTTAAGTGATTACAAGTTCTATAAAATTAAACAACCATATATAGAGTTAGGATAGAGAAAATAACTAATAAAATTTAAAGTTTTACTTAAAAGAAATATTTGAAATGTATTTAGGAGATTCTAGAAATTGCACAAATGAAATTTGAGATGAAAACTACTTTGTACGTGGACTTAAGATAACAGATACTCTATGGATTTTGTTATGTGAAAGATTATAATGTTAACTGAAAGACTGCCAAATTTTGTGAAGATATACACACTATATTAGAAGTTACTAGTATCAAATCTGTAAAGACTGAATGAGTACAAAGAGGTCATGTGGTTGAAATATTTTGACCCAGTCTTTGTTGAAAGAGTTAATTCTACTCTGTTTCTCTAATACTTTATAAGTTTACTGTGCTAGAGATGTACTGTCATTTAACTATAATTTCATTTTATCTTGTGTTGTACATCCATTCAGATTACTTTTTCCTGCAAATGAAATCTGCATTTTTTTAGCAGTTTCATTAACTTCTGTTTATACTTCTTTTCTACATTATTCAAGATAGAATAGCTATAAAATATGGATCCCTTTTTATAAAAAGTAATTAGTTATTCTAAATTTATTCCATTTGTAAACAATTTTTGGACTCTTTTAGGCTCCCCTCCTTTTTTGGAGGTATACTTATGCCACTGGAGCCAGTCTATCTCCCACACATACAGAAATAACTTTTTTTAATGAGTCTTTTGTGTAACACCTCATAGATTTTTTTCTGAAATAGATATACTACATACACATAAGTAGGGTAGGAAAGTTTTGAGGTGGTTTAGCCAAACCCCTTATTTTTGTGACATAAACACATTATGCTTATATAATTAAGTTGCAGCTGCTTATGGTACTTAATGTTTTATGCGTAGTCTGCATTCTTCTGATGAAGAGTTATAAATAGTTGAATAGTTACCTGCATTGGCTTCTTTTGACATTGTAATTGGAAGCCTGAAGCTATGTTGTTAGTATCTACTTTTGTAGGCTGGACTATTTGCAGTAGGTGTCTGTTGGTTGTTAGCAGTAAATCTCAATGATAAATGAATAACAACACTGTCCATTTGTCTTTAAATAATTTATTAAAACAAGTCAAATGTTCATTACATTGTTTGTTGTTACAGTTTTATTCAGAGCTTTAAATAATTAGCTCTCTTTTATACTCTGATTCAGTTACTTTAAAACACAATTGATGAATGGAATAACTTTTCTATTGTATCATAAATACATTTTCAAAGAAGGAAAATGTTAATTCTCATGTTATCTGATTTGTTGTGTGAGTTCTTGCTAGAGGTTGATGTATCAGTAGTTCAGTCTGGTGCCTTTGACATACATCATGATAGACCATGGAAGTTTTGCTTCTGACTTTTTTTTTCATTGTATCAAATCTGTGAAAGATTGTTTTATTTGCAGAGTTTTAGAACTTTCTAGGCTTGTCATGTGGCTGCATCTGTCCTAGTCAGGACAAAGCTTTGGTTTATCTTGGTTTTTCTACTACTAGATCTTGCCATTCAGGCAAACTTTCCCTTTCAGGCTAAAGGATTTTTTACAGTTTTATATTCCATATTAAAGGGTATCTTGGGTAAAATTTGTGTTCATATAATGCCCTTTTCCTGCTTGTGTCCTTTTTTTTTTTTGTATACAGAATTTAAAGGGTGACTCAGTTTGCCTTCTCTGAGTTGACTTGTTTTCTTGGATTATAAGTCATATTGTTACCATGAGCTTTCTTTTGTTCTCTTCAACTTTTGGTTGAAACTATGTAGACAGTCTTGTCTGTTGAGAATGACTAGATAGGAAACATTGTTAAATATTCTTTCTGTAGCTTTGTGTCATTTTTTAAATAGTTCTGTTGTTTAAGGAATGCTTGGGTCAGAGATGCCATACCAAAAAAGATTTCATTACTTAGTGCCCTCATTTAGGAATTTTACAAGGTTCTCATTTTTGTTTTTATGTTTCTCCAGACATAACTCTTGCAAGACAATGCTTCGTCATATCACAGAAAAAATCTTGATCCCTCAAAAATCTGCCCATGAGACTTGCATGCCATTAGTTTTGAGCTAAGTCCCACCTAAAAATCATGTATTTCACATTAACCATGCTAATGCAAAATTACGTCAGTATGGATGGTAGCCCTCCATCAATAGGAGGGTAACTCAAAATTCCTTGTGCAAAGTAACTCTTGCTTAAGACTTGCATTCAAAATGAAATAATTGTTTTTTCCAACATTATTTTGAGTAAATATGTTTTTAAACTTATTAATTAGTAAATTATGTGAGATTTAGCAAGATTTTACAAAACAAATAGTAAAATTTAACTAGCTTCTTTCATTTTTACCTGAAGGAAATGGTTACCTTGGTTACCTAATATTATCAATTCTGAAGTGAGAGTAATTTGTGATTCATCCTATAATGTTGATGATACTTCTAACATGAAATCTATGTCTGTTATGAAGGAAGTGTCAGCCATTTCTCAACTTGTTATGAGTTCCTTAGTAGACACCAAGTCTCCTCTTCTCATGCAGTTAACCAATATTCTTTCTCCCCAGTTTGAACATGATCAGGAAGATGGTATTTTTGACTGGCTATTTCTTCCCATCATGGTTTACTCTAATTACAGTTTTATCTGTGGAGAAAAGCCCTCACCTCTAATCTCTTCCATGACAATATTTTAGAAGCATTTTTATTTCCTTCTCTTTCCTTTGTGTCTTTTAGTTACTTTAGTCATTTAGTCAAGATCTATTGTCCTTGATAGTGTACATCCCTTTTCTCCTTCTCAAGACCTTTCTTGGTGGTGTGATTGCTCCATTAGCATGGATCACATCCCCTTGCTATCCTCTGCCCAAATCTCCATTTTTTTTTAACATGCATTTCTGAATTGGTCAAGGTCCATTCTGACAATTCCATGATCACATTTTATATCAACCATAGAAAACATTTCATGACTCTTTGCATCCATGTTTTGTTGGACAATTTTGAGCCCATTTTCTTTCAATGCATCTCATAGTTTGTATATCTGGAGTTTCTTAACCTGATGGTAGGTTGTCTCTTTTAGCTAGACAGGATTCTATGTATGGTATGATCTCTTCACTCATAGTTGATTTGTTAGATGTGTTCTTAGTTGGGTACATTTGTCAGCAATGCCTTTGCACTTCTCTCAATACTAAACTTTCACTCTTCTGGATCCTTGTACCTCATTCTTCAACTCTTGTCGTTGATGTTCACAGTCTGGACTAATTGTGTCTATTTCTTTATATCTATTCTTTTTCTTCTTCCTCATATCTTCAACATGACATTAGACATTTCTTGTTAGGTCTTTTTGGTGGTACCTCTTTAGACTGTCTGACCTTGGGTTCCTCTACTACATCAGTTGGCATTGAGGCTCTTTATTCTTACACCCAATTCCCACCTCTCTCTGTCGCTCCAATTTCACACACCTCATTTTCACCTGTGATTGAAATTTGTCTGGTAAACTGTTTATAGAGTTGAACTCTTCAATCATGTAGTTTTCGTCTTATGCATTGTTGTCATCCTTCATCTTTATCTTTTGCAACTTTTTTATATGGCTGTTACAAAGATTTATTGGTCTCTTCCATATAGGGCAATTTTCTCAACTGTATTTTTCCTATTACCACCAGATGTTTTCTTCTTCTGTTCTCTTTAGTTTATTGTGATTCTTTCTTTTTCACTATCACCCACATTTGAGTCCCATACCTGACTGGAATATTATTGTTGTTTTACATCCTCTCTCATATTCTCCATTTAAAACATTAGCTTTCTCTTCTTTATGCTGTGCTTCCTCCATTCTTTTTTATTAAATTTATTTACTGCTGTAATCAGACTGGGCTTTCCTTTCTAGTACTTTGTCTGTCATGAATGTGATTGTTCTATCAGAGCTCATTTGGACCTATAATGTCTTCTGTGTCTGGTTTAAGCTGTGAAGTGTTGGTCCAAAGACCTATTGTTGTCTACCTTTAGTGAATGGGTCTACCAACTCCATTAGTAGATATATTTTTTTTCTGGATACTGAGATTTACAGGCTTTTACACATTTCATCACAACAAATTCTTCACCTGTTTTATTCTCTTGGATCTTGCTGATGTAGAAATCCACCCATATGCACATTTATTTCCTTTTAACTTTATTATTTTAGTGTTTTGTCTCATGTAGTGTTTGGTTTTTTCCAGATGTTAGTCTTTAGTCTACATACTGTTTTTGAGAAGAGTGTGCCAATTTTCTTTTTCATTTCATCATTCTCTTTCCTCTTTGGATTTCACCAGGTGGCTGGTGTTGTCTCCAAGACATGTGCATGTCAACTTTTTTAAAATATTGTTTTACAGTCACCTATTGAACTGTTTCCAGTAAAGTAACTTTCTGACAGGCATCTAATGGATCTCCTCAGTGCAAATGCTTTCTCCCTTTTTAAATGGAGCAGAGGAAACCCTTGTCACCAGTTCCTACTCATTGAATGGTGGAACTTGGAGAGTTCCTCACTAATTGTGCACAGCATCACATGATGGGAAGCAGGGTAGTGGTGGCATTGTTTAAAAAGTGTGGGTCACCAACCAAATAAATGGTTTGCCCTCTTCTTGCAGCAGGACTGGTTCTCAACCCCTTGTCACAATCTGTCCAGTTGAGTCATTAGATAGCAATTAGATTAGATCATATGATCTAATCACACCATACCCACACTATGTTTAATGACTCTTACCATTTGCATGTGGGTGGACAGTTGATCATGCTAAAATTCTGCCCATCCTTGTGACACTTAGATTGCTTTTATCTCTTTTTTTTTTATTCTTTCCAGCTAAAGAGTATACCCTGATTGAAACAAAATGTAGTTTCCCACTGGCGCATCTCTATGAATCCCCTGCCATTGGGTGACATAATCCATGGGCTTTCACTTTAGATGCTTTCTAAAGGGAACCCATTTAGATTTATGTTTGCAATTACAATTTAGGATTCTAGCTATTTTAAGTGAAGAAATAGGTATTGTCTTATAAATTAACATTTTTTTCAGCTGGAAATGTATTTCTTGTAGATACACATCTCTACATTCTTTTCTACCATTCCTCCCCTTCTGGTGCATTTTTTTCATGGCTCATGTAAGAGTGAACTTAATTCAAACTCAAGTGGTTTGGGGAGGTAATGTGCACAGAGGTTATATTGCTTTCCCATTTGTGAAAAGCTATTGTTGCATGATAGTATCATAGCACAGCTCATGTTAAACATGTGACTTTTAGGTAGGAGTTAGTTCAATGCTGTTGGCATGCAAGTTTCATATGCAGATGCATGAAGCATCAAAATATTCAACGTGAAGAGATGAGTATCTTTTGGATATACATTTTCAGGTAAGAAAAATGTTAACTTTTATCTTTGCCCTGTTCCTGATGGTATATCCAAGTCTTTAATAGACCTTTGTTATCTGATCTGAAATTTTTTCTTCTTGCATCACTGGTTTGAGATGAAAGATGCGTCTCAGATGAGACATTTTATATTCAATTAAACATTAAAAATGCATATTTTCATGTTTATATTCACCCAGCTATTGGAGATTCTTGTGAATTGTTTACCAGGGCTACATTTTTCAGTTTCTATTTCTTCTGTTTGGTTTTTCCCTCAGCTTTTTCAGTTACAAGGATCAGCAGTACTTTTGATTTTTGGCTACATCAGTTGAGAATTGGACATTCATTAGTGGATGAAAATTTGACTGATACTACTTCATGAAGATTTGAAGATCAGGCTTTGCAAACCATTTAAATTGATTTATGGTTGGTTGAGGAGGTAGAATGGTTGGTCAAAATACCAAGATCAGATTTTTAGCATACTTGATATTGATTCATCTTGGGGCTTTAATATACATTCATTTTTAGCATTTATATGTTTGTCCCAAGTATCTGATTGCTTTGAGATTTAATTTCCTAGATTTATTATATTAGTTTGTTTTGTTAACTCTAAAAGGTTTATTTTTAATTAGTGTTTTGATCACAGTCATTCCACATATGCTTTTAGAGTTAATTTACCTTAGGGCTTTACAGAAGAACTTGGCACATCAATGGAAGATTTCAAGGGAGAGCTGGCCTTTTCTGGTTTTATTATCACCAATAATTAAGGATCCTTTCTTTAGTGGTTTGATAACAATTGTATAACTTGTGTTTCATTGGAAGTGCAAACATCTCAGTTACATCTGTTCATAGATGCTTCTTACCCTGTATGAGGAACCTCATTTAAGGTATTTAATATCCAGCTAATTTAGAGCCATATCAATTTCAAAGAGATATGAGTGGTCTACAGTGTGTAGACTATTTTTCCCTCTCTTTCAGTAATAAATGGTAATAATTCACTTTGAAATCATTGTGTTTCAAAAAATTCATTGTGTACAAGGTAACTTTGGAAGCATAGAATCACCACGAGGGCTTGTCATAATCTGGAGATTATGAATCTTCTTGCATAATAATTGTCTTTGACATACTGGACTATCCCAGCACAATGATTCTCAGACCTGCCATTCATTCCATAGTTTATGTCAGAATTTTGGTATTCTATAATTTATTCTATTTCAACCACATTCATTCATCATCATCTCCATTCTGATCTGTCATTTTCTCTTGGGAGTTTTTCACACATTTGTTTTATTTCATTGTCATGTTTCTAATTCATTTCTGGCCTGTTTGTTCTTGGTTTACTTTAGTTTCACATGTAAAAGAAATCCTTTCTGTTCCAAAGTTCCTCATTTGTGACATCCTAACATTTCTACCTTCCACCAGAAGTCCAATGAACTAAATTTCTTTGTCTTTCTTCTTTGTACTAGGCAGCAAAAGTGGTGTGTTTTACCCAATGAGCTGTTTGTTCAAGACTCGGTTGTTATCATTCTTTGCCCTTGAATTTATTAGTATCTATGAAAGGTTTCTGTAAAGTGCTATAAATTTTATGAATCAATTCTTCATTTTCTTTTATGATTTAGTTTCACTGCTGTGTTTTTAAGTAATAAAAATAGGCTCTCAGCTTTACAGACACATAGGGCTCCTTTTAATAATTCTTTTATGTAATAAGACCTTTTCTTATAAGATTTTTTGCTGGTGTAAGGATCCTTGCAAAAGTATTGTTATCCTCTAAACTTTTAGTGGCTCATGACCTTTGTAATTTTATAAGGAGTACTTTCTAGCATTATTATCTCTAAGCAGTCTGATATTTATGCTAAAGACATCAGCAGGAGCCACTTGCTGGCAGTATATTTTATCTTTATCATTACCTTTTTTTGAATATGGTCTGAAACTTAATGAGGAAAAGAGAGAAACAATGTTTTTTTTCTTGTTTTTTGTTTTATTATTACTATATATTGCTATAGAGCAGGGGTGACCAAACTTGCTTAACATAAGAGACACGATAAACTTCAGATGTTTGAGAGCCACAAGACATAAACAAATATTACACACACATTTTTACTGTTATGTGCACATTTTGTTGCATAAATTTTATATAAATATTAATAAATACATGTGTGTAATAATATTTATTCATGTATGTAGTTTTTAAATTGTTAGTTTGTATTAATTTTAATAATCACAAAGTACACATATATATAACAAATGTTTTCAAAATCCTGGCTGATTATTGTTTTAACTATATTGAGCAGATTTAATATGGCAATGAACTATGGAAACATTTAAGTAAAATATGCAAATTTGCACTTCACAAACATTAAATAAGACTGCAAAGAAATAAAAATAAAAGGGGCAAAAACAGATATTTTTAATGATATTTATTTGTCTTAGTAAATATCTGGTCAAATCATGGAAGAAAATGTGTAAAACAATAAAATTAGAGATAGTTTAATGAGATTCCACCTTATAAAATGTTAGTCTTATGACATTTTCCTGATAAAAACACATTGATACAATTATCAGGCTATTTACTGCTAGTAGAAGTCTTGTGAGTTTCTGTCTTAGTTGTGAGTCATTGAAATTCTGACTGATATGTTGTCAAAACTGTACCAATTAGTTCTGTCAGGTATTGATTTGCAAGGATTGCACGATGCTTCGACTTCACAAACTTCATTACAGAGTACAGTGATTCACAACAGTATGTTGTGCTGAAATTTGAGATGAGTTGCACACTGGTGTTCTTCAGTTCAGGATATTTTATTTCTGGAACTTGCTTCCAGAAATCAACTGTAGAATGGGATTTATGGATCATTCTTAGACCCAGGCTTTCCTGTAGTTCTATTAGTTCCATTTCCACAGCAGATGTAACCAGAAGTTTGAGAATTGGATAACCATCATTGATCAGATCAACCATAAATGGATTTCCAAGAAAGGTGAAGCAGGACTTCAGCTCCTGCAAATCTCAAACCTTTCTTGGAAATTATCAAGTAGTCCTTGTAATTTATCTTTGTATTCTTCTGGTTTGCAGTCTTTTATTTCAATATCAGGGAATGTATTTGCTCTCATTTTGAGGTCTGGGAGATATGTCTCTCTGTAGCATGGCATAAAGTTGGTATTTGTGTTATTAGTCACTGAAGTTATTTGGATCTAACACTGCAACAATGTCAGCTATAATTTTAACAAATTTACCTTGAGAATATGGGTGTTTAGTGTGAGCAATATTCCATGATGTAATGAAAGTAGCTTCAGCTGTTGTATCAACTTCCTTACTGAATGTTGTCAACAGTGTCTGCTGGCTATTTAGTGATGATTTTAATACAGTTAACTTGTTTTTTATAAATCTGATTTAGGTGGATAATCAGATGAAAAGTTTTTGTGATTTCTTTCATTGTGGCATTTCAAGTTACCAGCTTTGTAATGATTGGGTAACACGTAACACATTGCAGATAAGACACAAAGGTTTAGTTCCTTTAATGGTGAATGCAAAATCTTCCTCCCACTCTAGCTTAAAATTTCTGTTTTCATCTTCATACTTTTGCTTCTTACAATTTGATAATGCCATCTTTCTACAAAAAAATTTTCAGACACTTCTAAAAAATTAAAATGAAAAGAAACAATTAGCTCCAACATGAGCAACACAAGCAAACTTTACAGCCCACAGTATCACACTAACACTCCACTAATTTCACTGCTTGAACACAGTCACACACACCATAATCATGCAATCACAAGCCATGCTCACTAAAACTAACATTGTCAGCACCAGCTTGTACTATTACTATTACTATTTTCCAGCACAATTCCTCTGTAATCCTTGTAATTTTGTAATCCAAAATTTCTTTAATTCATGACTCAAATCTAGCATTAAAATAAGGATTTAAATTCTTAGATAAATTTACTTACCATGAACAGTAAACTTAACATTTTAATCCAATAGACTCTCAGTTTATGAATGATTTATTTTTGTGATTTTATTTGATAAACAAATTATGTTGCATTAATCTGTGGCTTATGTTTACTTTGTTATCTCATTGTTCCATAGTGGATTAAACTTCAAAATCAAATTAGTAAAGATTTATCTAAGTAAAGCAACAAGAAATTATTTGAAGAGTTTGAAATGTATTTTAAAAGATGTTTATATGGTATATAATATTTTGTTATTAGTTAATTTGTTCTTAAGTTCCATTTAAGATACTAACTATTTCTTGAAATAATATAATAAATCAAATTTTAATTATTAGTTGTTTTCTATCTTTGTGTATGTATTTTAAGACAATCATTTCTGCATGGAGAAATGTCTCTTGAACAGATCCTTTTACTAAGAGAGTTTGGTGTGTACTTAGCACTGACTGATAATCCTTTGTTGCCATGACAACTTCCCTGAAGGATAATTGGTTCATTCAATGTAGATGTAGTTGCTACAGTTTCATAGCATTTAACTACACTACATAATTCTGTGTATGTATTGATATATATATACACACACACACATTTTGTATTTGGTATTTTATGTTTCATTTTTGTGTTTTCATCACACTTATTTTTGAAAACTGTGGAAGGAAAAAATAGGTAATGATAAAAATATTTGTGATGTTTTAATAAAGAAGTTTGTAAATAATCAGATAGGGAATGAAGTCATGAAACCTACATGTACCTGGATGACATTTTTTGACAGTATATGCATGCATTATTACACCTATTGACCACTAGTGCTTTTTTACACCTAGGCAGTTTTTTAAATGACCTAGTGGAGATTTTTGATAATGAAACTCAAGAATATTATCTGCAAAGTATGCATTCCATTAAATGAGATATGAAATTTATTATTTCTTGTTTTAGGACATATTTATTCAGGTTGCATACATAAAACAAAGTTATGTAATGTATGGTAATTAGCAAATTACACGTGGTGTTGAGATTCAACGATGAACGAAGAAGGTCAAAACGTTGTTCACTTCTCATTGTAAAATATTTTCTCAACCCAAACGAGCCATTTTTACATGTATATTTCAGGAACTATTTTGTTCATTAAATGTTATGTATGGTACAATTAAATATTAGGGTTTGAAGCGGAATAAAAGTGTTATTAGAATAAAATCATACCATTTACATCTTTTTATTAATGTATGTACTTACAAAGTAAAAAGTTAAGAACTTTTGTGCTGGATTTATTTGCCATGAATGTTAAAAAGATGCTGAGCAATATTTGTTGCTAGTCAAATTCAATATTAATTAGTAATTTCTGTTAATCAAATACACCAAACTGTTTTGGCCCCTGCTATTTGAAGTTAGCTATGTGACAATAAAGCATTTTGTCAGTGTAACTTATCTGGAATTATTTTTTGTATATTAAATGATTGTTTGTTTTACACATTATGATTTTCAAATACGAATGATTAAAGTTGATATGCTATGATATTTCAGATCTAAACTCAACCTTCTTTTAAAAAGTGGTATGGAACTAAATTGTGTATTAAGAAATTCTGTGTATTCTCTAATTTTAAAAGGTTTTGAAAATCTTAACAGTGAAGTATACTTGGTGTAATATACCTTTTAATGGGAAATAAGATCATTGATCAGTGTAAAATTAAACCCAAAAGAAACTAACAAAAAATAAACAAAATAAGCATGTATTTCATCTGCAAAAAACAAATTTATATGTCTTGAATGTCAATGTTCATTGATTCATGTACTAAAAAATTAGAGATTATTGTGTTAAAGGTTTTACTGAGACATTGTGTAATGAGGTTCTGTTCATTTTACTGTGTGAATGATTTTGATTAATCACATAGTTATATATATTTGTATTGTTTCTGTACCTCAACTCTAGGTAATTTAAAGTTGTCAGTTGTTTATGTTTCTGAAACAGCTCCTTATCTCTGCATATGGTAACTTTTTCTTGAGTGTATGTCTTTGATATTTTGTGCATCTTTCACCTAAAACGTGTTGGCATGAACTGTGTTATTGCTTGAAATAATGAACACTGGCACCCAAAATTAACTTCATTTCTTATCCTTAGGACTGTTTTTAATGAATATGCATCTTTAATTAATTTTCTGATATTTGCTCTAACTTCTCAGTGTATTAAGTTCTTATTTTAACGTAGAGTTACATCACCATTATATATCCATAAAAAATTATTGATCTGAAGAATTACTTGGCTATGCATTCTTAAGTGACAGTGATTAGTTCTTTCTCTTGGGGTTCTGTTGATGTTACTAATGATCTTTCTCCTATTTTATCTGTGGTCATTTGAGTTTCAGTAAGTTCTGAAGATTTTACAGCTATTGTTCATTGTATTGTGGGTTCTTTGCTGCCTTCTTTGCTTCATCTTCCCATTCCTTGTCAGAAGTGCATCTTCTCTTTCTGACTCTGAGAATTAGGAAATAAATTTGATTAACTATTTCTTCTTTCTGAGTTTGCACTTTGCTTCTGTTTACCTATTGAGGAATATGTTACTCTTCCAAACCTCTTTTTAGATTGATTACTCAGATTTCTTTCTTTGTTTTTCATTCTTTTATGAATTTTAACATTTCCTGTTCTTTACCACATAATTTTCACTCTCATTGTTTATTTCTCTTTTCCTTGTTCTTTAGACCTACATATCCATGTTGGTATGTACCTGGATCAACTTTATTACCACTCTCAATTGCTTCTCCTTAACTCCAGAATTTCTTTGAAATAACTTATGACCATTCTTTCTTATCATTCTTGGATTTCCGATCCACTTTACTTACTTTGGCTGCTGACTTCTTGCTTTCATTATTACCATCTATTGCTCAATTTCTAGTGATACCTTAATTCTGCTAACATAATAGCTTTTATCCTTCACTGTTGTCCTCTATATGTTAAACTTTTGTTACAACCAATCATAAAAAAGCCATTTGCTTCACAATCAACATGGCTCATTGCATCTTTGCTTGTAAATTATAATGTGACATTCCTCCACCAATAGGAGCAAAAAATAGTAAACTATTTATTCAATTCTGCTCATTACTCATTTCCTTTTAGGCAGTAGTCAGGCTCAGAAATTCTTGTTTTTGTACACATTTCCATCATACTTTGTTTTTAAGCTAGTACTTTCAGTTTCTACAATTCTTTGTTAACTATAGTTTATTAGTACCATAAGTCACCTGGTATGTTTTTCTTGGATTCCCAATTCATTCACAGTTGAATATGAATTCCAAATTTTGTATCATGAGTTCTGTAACTGTCACTTCAAATGTAATGACATATGAGGGTCTTAACTGAGAATGTCTTGGCTTTAGTTTGCCAGGAGATTGAACTTTACATTAGACATCTTTTTTTTTTCCTTCTCTTCTCAGATGCTTCTGGTGCCAGTTGAACCCATTCATGAGAATGAAGATGTGGACAGACTGTTGCCTCCACCCTATACCATACCATATAGTATCCATATCGTTAGTTTCATATGATCTTACCCATTCCCTGTTACATGCCACCCTGTTTTCAAAGAATATTTTGTTTCCTCCTCCACCAAATATCAGGATCTATGCTAATCATTTAATGTCTCAATTTGGGGCAAGGACTTAGCTTACCATCAGGTTGATTTACCTCTTCTGGACTATTAGTCTGTGTGGGAGATGAGAGTCTAATTCCAGGCCTAGTTTTCCCAGAGTTGCTTGTTGAATCTTCAAAACTCAACCCTTTCTTTTCTGATAACTTGTTCATCTCAGTCTGCTGTTATTTTAACTTTCATTTAGTTTTACACCCTTTTTCCTGTCAGTCCTTGCCTGTTTTATTCTCCAGAGACCCTTCTGTGAGGTGTTTTTGCATTCTGTAATACTTGTTTCTGTTAATGGTTTCAGTGAAATCTTGTGGGTACCAGCCCAGTGGGGGCTCATTTATCTGATTTTATCCTTCTGTGACAGCAATAACTTCCTTACCCATGTGCAGTTTAGGTATTATCGGATTAATTCTTTCTTCAGTTCCTCTCCCTTATTTCTTTGTCTTTCAATTCTGTGTCCTTTTCTGCTCTTTGGGATCCCACTACTTGCCAGTATTTTTCAAAGGAGGTTTAGACTATACTATTACAGTATGCTATACATCCTGTCAGTCTTCCTTCTCAGAGATTTTACTTCATGTTTTTCATGATCTCCAGAAGACTGGGGAGTGTCATCTTGTGATTGGTATGTCTTGCCTCAGTTATTTTTATGGCCTTTACCGTTTTCCCATGGAGTCTTTTCTCACTCTCGCATGGGTTTTTTTCCATATGTGTAGGTGACCAAGATACTGCCAGGTTTTGGTTGAACCACTCTGCCATGTCACAGCTATATAACTATATATATTTATATTTCAGTTTTGCTTCTGAGGCTGACATATTCCTCCTACCTACAATTCCTATGGTATAATTCTCAGATGGTGTTGGTTTGGTTGGAAAAGCAAACAAATGGAGACAGAATTTGGTACAGAAACTTATCTTTTCTACCAATATATAACTTAAAATTTTCAATTACAATCTTCATTATAATGTTAAGTTCTCCAACATACATTGATAGTAAAATGGTATAAATTAAATTATTAATGTAATGCAGTAACATATGCAAAAAGGAACTTGAAAATGGCAACATATTTCAATCAATTCATCCCCCTTGTTTGGAAGAAATTGGTAGTGATTCATTCTGATAAATCTACAGTTGTCTTGTATATCAACTGTTAAAGGTGCACCTACTGTCATTTGCTTTATTCTTTGATATTGGAATTCTTTTATTGAGCTTACATGCTTCATATACATCTAGTATGTTATGTTCTGGGTGCCTTCAAATGCATGGCAGATTGTTGTGACCCAGTCAAGCTTCCATATGGAGTAGTTCCTTGATTCCAGATTTTCTGAGGGCTCTGCATACAATGGGTGATTCTAATCTCATTGCTTTTGTCACTTTCTTCAGTACCAAGTTACCACCTCTCTTTTGGACTTTAGTTTTTCATTCCCAAGTCATTGCTTTGGGTGTTGTCAGTCAGGATTGACCTACCCCTGAATCCAACTTCTCAAAATTATTTCAATCATCTAATCCACTCTGTATCAAATCCTTCATATTGCTCTTTTTCTAGTTCACACAATCCTGGTTTCCACTTCTTTGGCTCCAAACAACCTCTCCATTATTTCTTCCTGTATCTCTTTCTCCTTCGTTAACCTTAGTCACTGGCCCTTCATTTTTTCCTTCATATGCTCAGTCTTTGTGCATAGCAGTTTTATCCATTCTTTTGCTTATAGTATCCATTTTCTTCCATCCATTTGCCCTTCCTCCCTCACAGTTTATCAACAGAAGTGGAAGGTCTTCTGCCATGGAGTTTCTTTTACAGACTTACTGTCTCCTGCTAATGGATTTCCTCACCTAGCTGTTCAGTCATAGTGTTTGTGTTTCATCCATTTTGGATTATTGTGTAGACTTGTCCAGTACTTTGTTTTTTAGGTAACAATCTGGTTAGTCTACCTCCCTGTGAGGCTTTTCTTCCAAGTGTGATGTCATTGTTCTCCACTCCTTTACCTTTCCTAATTTGAACTTATAATATACTCTGCCATGTATCAAATATCCCTTAAAATTTATTTTCTTCTCCTCTTAGCCCATGGGTGTTGTCAGTCTGAGATCTTTGTCATTGATATTCCACATCTGTTTTTTCATTCTAAATATGTTCTTCTTTATTAATCATTTATGCCCCAAACTTCAGTGACTTGTAGGGGAATTCTTCATTTATTTATTTTTCCTGTATTTTTTATCTCTATTCCCACTTCAGTTTGAATAGACTTGTATGTCACATTCATGATTTTCATTGTTATACTGCATGCATGGCTTCTTTCTGTATTTCCTGATCTTTATTCATTGGATCTTTTCCTCACAGTATGATCTCTTCCCTACTATCCTGACAGGCTGGGTTTCTCAGTTTATCAATGTGGCATTTTCCTCTCTCTCTCTTTATCCTAAAATAGTTTTCCAGGTGATTTTTCTTCAAATAAGGCAATTTACCTTCTCCTCTATGTGTCATCTATATCATTATTTGGAAGAGACTATTCAGTCAGGTTTGTGGACTATCCTCATATGTTAATCTCTCACTACATATACAGGTGGTCATTTATTCCTTGCCAGGTACTGTCTTCCACCTATTACCATATTTTAAACTTTAGTTTGACTGGGACTCCGTAAGTGTGCCTTTCCATTCTTCTTTTGTATTAGAGACATGATCATATTAGGTCATAGTTCTTGCTAAGTTGGGTATACTTATTTCATATCAGTCACAACATTTTGTGCTATTTAATCTATCATAAGTCACACTGGAATATATTATATATTGCATGCTGGTCCAGGTACTCAATTTCCATTTGGTGGGATCCAAGGTTTGAGGTTTCACAGATCCAACTCTTATCTGTCACAAGGATTGAGGCTGCATGTAGCATTGACTGGCTGAGTTTCTATGCTTCAGCTTCTGTGTATTTCTATCCTTGTGATGATGATGTGCAGGGTACACATACACCCCATGCACTCAAACTTCTGGTGTTTATTCATGCAGGCGATGTTGCTTGTTGGAGGTAGATTGCAATTCCACACTCTAACTTCTTCTATTTTTGCTTGATGATTATGATATCTGGTGTTGAGCATCTTATCCATGTACTTCAATCTACAGGGTTGTGTATAGTAGTTGCTCCACCTCCCTTTTGTGAGGTTGGGCCCAGAATGATGATGATGGGCAGTGGAGCACAGTAAGGATTGGTTTGGGCATTTCAATAATGTTACTTTGGACAGATTCTAATCCTACCAATCTTGATGTACACTCATGGCCAATATTGCCCATTATTGAGATGGGGTATTTCACAAGATTACTTGTAGATTTTACTCATGGTGTTTTGCTTCATTAATCTGTCATATCTAGACTATATTGACTCATGAACTATCATGAGTAAAGAAGAAAGGTACAGCTGCCCATCCCCTCTCATGTCTTTGATTGAATAGATCTCTAGCATTATGTTTTTTTTAAAATAATGTAGTTACCTGTTGTACTGTCTGTGGCTTCAGCATTCCCTTGACTTTCAAATGCACTTCCTCTTCATCTTTCAGTGAAGAAAGAGAGTCCTTACCATTTCTCAGTTCTTAATAACTGGGGTAATGAACCATGAAAGCTGCTTCTTGAATGTGCTCAATTCCATTCAATTGAGGATGGTGGTGATATGCAGATGTGGATGGCATAAATCCTCCATGTGAGACATAATTTATAAAATGAGTTGATTTGCCACAATGCAGTTCAACCTTCTATGGTCATATTTTTCTGTTCCTTATGTTCCAGCTCCATATAATTGTTCCAGAGGATTATATTGTGAGGGGCAGACATAGACCCTCCATGTGTTCCATCTCTGTAAGTTTCAACACTGAAGGATGAAACAAGTTCAGTTATTTTAGGTTTTGAATGAACTGTCACACTGATTCATCCATTTCTACCATTGTTTGGATGTTAGGATCCCAAATGGCTGGTTGAGGATTTCATATGTCTGCCCTCTTTAGTTGGACACTGTGAAATCTTTCCCTTTTGCCTCCAAAACTTGAGATGAAGACAGTGTGGACTTTTCTACTATGAGCCAGATGATACATATCTGATGCAATTTTATTTTGGCATTGACCCATCAAGTGCAGTGCAACCTGTCCTAGCCATTCTATACCATGGGGCACACCTATTTTAGCTTTTCCCACCATTATTTTCTATGGTTGGAGACCCTGGATGTCAACATAACCTAGGAGGTCAACATCTCTTAGAATATGTTTTCTGGAGATTACAGTGTGATGTAGGGCTAGACATACCATATTTTCTATCTGATCAGAAACTTTCTTCTTATGATTTCCACCATATTATACAACATGTACTACCACACTATTACAGAATTGATGGAGTCTCCCACATCTGTTCGTTTTCCAACAAAAATCACCCTCTATGGGTGTTTTTCAGATGCTTTCAAAGGATGATTATCTCACATTATGGGATTCTAGAGGGAAGGGTACTTTATGGGAAGTTGTTATTTTCCTACACCAAAAGTATATTTTGTGATCGGTACTCATCTCCTTTCACACATTCCACCCTTCCTCTCCACTGTTAATGCTTATTTTCTGCCTAATCTCAAAGTGATTTTTTGGCAAAATTGAATAAAAATGTTAACATACATCAAGAGGACATGTTGCATTCCTGTTGGTGGAGGATTGTTGGATGATAATTTCAATGTGAAGATGTATTAAATCACACTGATTCTGAGATAGATGGGGGTTTTAGGGCTAGGGGTATGTGAAACATTTTGCATACAGAATGCAGCACTGAGTGAGAAAAGCTATTATGTGAGGCAAGTACCCATTGTTACTTTCCTGTCTTCACCACCTTATTCATTTCTTTCATTTGTGTTTTTCCCTAGAAGACTAGGATCTGATGTTCTGTTATTCTATCAGCAACTCTCTGATAGTTCCTTTGTTCCAGGTGGAGACATTTCTTCCCTTTTGTTAGTCTGAAGAGCCTGTAGTAATTTTGAACTTGGTGGCAGATTGCCTTTCTCAAACTGCCAGTCTTTTGTTGAATCTATTCCCAGTTGGGCAACTCAGTAATTGATGTTTTTGTCACTCTTTTCAATGCCAAAATTCCTCTCTTCTGGTCCCTTTTACCTCATTCAGCTGCTATAAAAGAGGAAAAAATAAATAAAAATTGCAGCCACAATACAAACATCCAACACTGGAGCACTAGTCATACAGTGGGTAGTAATGTAATGTACTCTGGTATTTAGAGATACTTGTGCAAGTAAGTCCCAAATTGCATTGGGGTACAGTATCTACCCAGTTTAACCTCATCTTTGCTGGTCTCACATGGTTAAGAAGAAGAAAAAGTTAAAAAAAAAAATTTGAGCAGATGTGAGTGCTCTTGCCCACAACATCCCACATTTTCACCACTTTTTTTCTGTTTATGGCTGTATCTGGTAAAGTGGTTCCTCATAAGAAATAACAGAATATATAACATCAATGGAGAATACAGCAAAACTGTTTATGAGATTAGCATTTTGACCCCAAAATTGATATTTTAACATGAATACCAAGATATTATAGTATTATTTTACTAAGTCCAACATATATAATAAGTATTGTTCCCATCCTTTATCATTCTACCTTGATCTTCAGAGATTTTAAACAGATTCATGCAGTTGTAGGTCTTACATAGGAAAGATTATATGTCTACCACTACACTAAGATATCTACACAAGATATGAAATGTCCAATAAATAATTCTGATTATTTCCCTACAATAAATTGTGGAAATTATTTTTATTGTACTTCTAATTCTATTTAAATTAGTATTTCAAAATTTGCATAAATATCTTATATATATTTATTATAATATATTTAAATTTTTATCCTCAAACTGATTAAAAATCAGTTGCTTTCTTAAACTCTTATGTTGCTACAAATTCTACAGTGCCTAAGAAGCTGTGAATGTAAAATGCTCTGTATGGCATTTGTTGGTACATTACTGTTTAAAGAGGCAAGTCCAAAAATTTTTAATATAAAATCATTTATTATCATAAATATTAATAATTAATTATTTTAATGTTTAAATAATGTACTCCAATATTTGATATAGATGTATTCTCAACCTGTAGAATTGCAGAATAAACGTTACCAACATAATTACTTATTCCTGGGTTATTAATACTAACCATATCATTAATATATCTGTATGTTTAGCTGCTAGGGTAGTCAGCTGAGATAATTCTTTGCTTGTTAAGTGGTCACTTTGGAGAGATTCCAAGTGGGCTTCACAACACAGTGAAGAGTAGATCTAGCGATAGATTTCTTCTCAGTGTAGTTCAGGTCACCTTCTATTTTATAATGTTATTTTCCTGCTGATTTGGACAAGCCACAAAGAACTATATGTTTCCTATTGTGAATAAATTGTACAAAAATGCATATACCAAACCATATAATTTAACTATTGCCCTTGTTACACTACATCTTTCGTCCACCCAATTTGTTGTGTGCATCAGCTGAGTTGATTTTGCATTTTCCTTCTCTTTCCCATCATGGGCTAACTTGGTCTTATTGCTTTTCTACTTTCACCCAAGTAAAGATTGTAACCCTGCATGAGTTGAATTCAGTCTTTACAAGTATTACTTCTCCAGTAAAGCTCCCAGTGCAGGGTTTTACACTCTATGGACTTTCCGCTCTGGCACCTTCTCAAAAGAGACTTCTTTGGAGTTTTTGGGATTGCATCTACCTCTCCTTACCATATCAATGTGGGATTATAGCTACATGTGCAAATAAATAAGTGAATCATTTTTTAAGTTAATATTTTTCTTGCCTGATAATATATTTTGAATAATTACCCCTTCATACCTTTTATCCCTTCCTCTATACTGCTTGTGCACACTATTTTTGCCTCATCTAAGAATTAATTTAATTTTGAGTGCAAGCACTCGTGGGTATTTATTGTGTAAGAAATATGTTTTGCCCTCCTTTTGGTGAAAGGCTAGGTGGAAGAAAATTCAGTGCTAGTGGCATGAACAAATTCTCAAAGGCAGAGATGAGAGAAATAGCTACTGTTTGCAGAGAGAGGTATTAGAAATACATTTTAAGGTAAGGAAGATATTAACTTTCTTGTAAAACTTAAAATGTAGTTTTTAAGATCTTCTTGGTCTTTTATTCTAATTTTATGGTTTATTTATCTTATTTTTTTTGTCTTTTCAGAAATCGGTGTGTGGAGAGCTTTGAAAATAGTGTGACTAAATATTTTCAAAGGAGATGATTTTTTATGGGTTATTGAAAAATAAAATAAAATAAGAGGTTGGTTTTAAATCATATTTTTGTTTAATTCAAACAAAAAACTATTTCTTGACAAAAATATGTGTATATAAATGTTTAGAAATGAAAAAAAAACATAAACAGTGATTAATTCACACAACTTATATTCACCTAGAAAAACTATTAGTCTAATAAAACAAAAATTAACACTTATTTAAAACAAAGAGATTACATCAAAATATTTTAAAAAAGCTTAATGAAATTTGAATGTTTTTTATTTTTGTACATTTATTTGTAGTTTTGTTTTCCAATTTAATGCCCTCAGTTTAGAATTGTTAATATTCTTTAGCTTGTTTCTTGGGAAGCTACTTACTTGTTCTAGCAAGCTATTAAAGATATGAAACGATATATTTTCAGTTCTTATTCAACTACTTTTCCTCCCAAACTGTTATCACTTACAAATTGCTGATTTTATAAATTAAAATTTAATGATTTATTTTAAATAACTTTTCTATCTTTGTAACATGTTTCACTGTGGTTTGTTTTTTTTTAAGTTGTATGATGAAAATAAAGTCCAGTCTATATAATGATAATTTTTTTTATTTCCTCCTTAATATTTGCTACAGATTATTATTACTTGTATACAATTTAAGCCCAAGTTAACAAATAACATTTTCACTTTAAAAATAAAAAAGACTTGCTAATGGTGCTACAACTTAGATACAAACAGTCTTTGTTATATAATTTTCAAGGATAATCAACTGAACATATACATTAACTAACAGTGACCTGAATATTTTCCTAATTACTGAAGGTACTGAAAGTGACTCAGTGCTTAGCAATTTTTGTATTTATAATATATCTGTTTTGGAAACTTTCTTGATAATTAACAAAAATTCTTTATATTGTAGGTTTATTACTGCAAGCCTTCTAAATCTGTTGTTATCAACTTGTCAGCAGCTTCCTCTAGTAAACAAACAAGTCATAACACTGAAAAAATTATCTTTCAACAATATTTACTAGTTTAATTACATGATTTATTTTAAATATCATTCTTATTGATCAATAAACATTATAAAATTTGCATCTTGAAATGATTGGTGTTATTTTGCTATCATGAAAAAAAATAATAAAGTTAACTAAATAAGCTACTGTATTGGCAAAACCACATCGGGCTATCAGCTGAGTTCACCAAGGTGAATCAAACCCCGGATTTTAGCAATGTAAATTTTTAGACTTAGTGTTGTACCAGCAGGGGATCTACTGTATTAGTGTGCTTCAAGATTCTTGGAATAAGAAGCATTCATGGTTTACATGTCAAAAAAGATTTATTTTTATAATATGAGTTTAACTCATTTTCACCTTTTTTATAAAACTTTTTTATTCTGATTAAATTTTCTCAGTGGACACAGCAGATATGGTTTTCCTATTAGAAAACACACATACACACACTGCTCAAATTTAGGGTGTTTTAAAGAATGTATATTGACATATATATGTATATCCTACTTGTTGAAAATTCAACATACAACTTTTATCTTTTTCACTTAAACTAAAATGATGTACATAGGGTTATCCATTTGTTATGTTCATTATTTCTATTTCCATGAACATATGGGTATGCTTCATAAATGTTTCTTACAAAAAATACAATTATGTATAGCTTTTCAGGCCTTTTTTCAATAAAATATGGTCAGGTGGTTAAGGCACTCAACTCATAATCCAAGAGTTACAAGTTTGAATCCATGTTGCACTAAATATGCTTTCAGCTGTGGTGGCATTATAATGTGATGGTCAATCCAGCTATTTGTTGGTAAAAGAGTAGCCAAAGAGTTGGCAGTGGGTGATGATAACAAGCTGCATTCCCTCTGGTTTTACACTGCTGGTCTTGTGTTGCTTTGTGCAAAATTCAAAACAAACTAATCAATAAAAAATAAATCTTTTGATATTTCATGAAATATTCTGCTTTCTAGTAATTCAAAATGTTGGTTCATAAAAGGATTTAACAATATTTATAAGACACTATTTTACACCCTGTATTGGTTACTGGTACTCTTTCTTTCATTCTTAATTAACCACTATTTTATGAATGTGATTGTTTGCTATTTTGCAACATTTCAATTCTCATTGTTACAAGTTTCTGTTGAAAACAACAAAATTAGTCTTAGACTACCCATCATCATAACCTTTTCAAGTAACCTCCACCAAACATGGATATCACTTCACAAGACCATCTTTAAGCAGACCAAAGGCACATAAATCTGTTGTGGTTTTATCAGAAGAACTTGAAGAATGTGTTGATTAGAATTGCTATGATTCCAGTTTCTTCAACCATATTTATATGAAAACAATTGTTGGTTTTGAGATTCAGTTTGTGAACCTTCATCATCCTCTAATTATTATAAATATCTTCATAATGGTATCAGGAAGTATATTCATTACAATGTCTACTTTTTATGTTGGATCATTATTCATTGCAACTGAAGCATTCACTTTACATATGAAGAGTGCTGCTTAAGGTGTGGTTATGCTGTCTCACATATTCTGATGTTTGTGCGTAATTTTTGCTTTCTTAGAGAATGTAAAAGGATTTCTTCTTTGAATTGTTGTGCTTTTTAACCTTGTACCATTTACATTCTGATATACAAGTCTCTTTTGTCAGTATATTACACATTTTCTAGTCATAAAAGTTCACCCTGATGGTAACTACACTGTCATAAGATTGAGAGTTCACTGTGAATCAAATATATAGGTGCTAAACATGTTGCCAGTGATACCTTAGCTCAAATCTGCAGTCACTCACTAACATTGCCACTACATTAGCATATGCAAATTATTCTTATAAAATTAAGTTAATCCTGGCTCTCTTGTCATGCATGCTAAACTTGTGTACAAAATCCTGGTAAATCTTGGTACGTCTAGCAGATTCAGTTTCATTGAAACTGATCAAGGAGTGTAAAGCTTTAGAACATTGGTGTGCAAACTTTTTAAATCAGGGGCCACAAAAAAGTGAAGATTAAAATCGTCCTACAATTGTTTTACACAAAATGGGCATCATATTTAAGAACACACAAATAATGATTACATCAAAGAGTTTGGACATTATTCTAAGAAATGTTATGATACGTCAACTGTCACAAAGCTCTATGAGCTTAGAAATGTCTGGCTTGATGTTTGACGTTGAACTATGCAAGACTGCTTCCAGATGATCATCAGTCAGCTGATTGCGAGTGTTGTTTTTGTTCAGTTTCATATGCAAGAAAGCCTGGTGTGGACAGATTAGTAAATGTATCGGGCAACATTTTGTAGAAGTCAAGCAAACTGTTTTCTTGGTAAATAGCACACAGTTCATCAGATGCTTGGAGATCAGTAAGTTCAAGCTGATATTCTGCTGAGATGTCATCCACTGACACACTGAATGGATCAGCAGAAAGTTTCATCAACTATCTGCATTGGTCAAAGTCATGAAACTGTGAGTTGAATCAAGGTATCTAGCTTTCCAACATAAACTTGTGTGTTAATGTCCTGATTCTTCTGTAGCTGTGACTGAAAAGTGGGAAAGTACATGAAGTTGCCTGATGCTGCTTGCTGCTGGAACAACTGCAACTTTGTTACTTTTGTCATCAGTGCCTGAAAACCAAGTTCTTTACTGCACAGGTTCTGTTGGTAAATAATACAGTGCAACTTCACTAACTGTATGTTCTACTTTCCTTGATGCTTCAGCCCGCTACTTTATCCAGTCATGGCTGGTGCTCCATCAGTTGTCGCACTTACCAGTTTTGTGAAATCCAATGAAACACTACTACACAGATGTACTGTCTCCTCAATTAGAGAAGATTCAGCTGTCTTCATGGAACCCATGCTGATTAGTTCCTCTGTGATATCAAATGATGATGACACACCACAAACAAAAACTAGTAGCTGTGCTGTTGAACTGATGTCAGTCAACTCGTCTGCTACCAGAGAGAAGTAGACAAAGTTGGCTCCTTTATTTGTAAGCTGCCTTGCCACCTCTGCTGAGAGGTGTGAAATTCTTCATTGAACTGTTGTGCGATTCAAAGCCACCATCTGTAGCTTGTGAACTGCTTCTGGACACAACATTTCTGATGCAGTAATTATTTATTGCATGACAAAATCACCATTAGTGAACGGTTGACCAGATTTTGCTGTTGTCAACGAAATATCGTAACTGACCTCACATGTTGCACCTAAATCTGCTGACTGCTTTGAGAAAATGTTCTGCTGGTGATTCAGCGACTGCTGCAGAGATTCAATTCGAGATGTTCCTTCATCACTGACGGCATTGTGGAAACCTTTATGCTTTAACTCATAATGATGCTTTATATTGGATACCTTTGCCACTGCTACTGTCGAATGACACAGCAGACAAATCACGTTTTTCTGTTGTTGAAAAAAACAGTATTGCGCAGTCCAATCATCATGAAACTGCCGGTTTTCTTTGTCAACTTTTCTTTTACAGTTAGATGCCATTTTTTGTTATGAAATAATATTGTAATAAGTAAATCTGGAAGAACAGTTGGAACTCGTGAGATATCATAATTATAGAAATATTACATCATTGCGCCAATGATTAAATGTCTATGCATTTACAAGATTTGCTTATTAAATTTTCTTTGTTGCTCAACACAAATGTGGAACCATCTGATATCTAATTTAATGCATATTCTTCTTTAGTGCTTAATCTTTGTGCAGGTGTGAACTCTCTATGTTTTACTTTCCTATTGGACATCGTGGGCCACACTTTGTGCACCACTACTTTAGAAAGTTCAGAGAAGTGATTTATACACAAAGTTTCTTGTTTCACTGATTAGGCTTTGAATTGTTCAATTAAAAAATTGTTCCTCTTTGTGCACTGTTTTTTGTAGTGCTTAACATCGTCAGTAAAAATAACTTATTGTTTGCACAATTTTCTGTGAAGTTGTCAGTTTTGTTGCCCCATATATACTTTTTTCTGTATAATACAGACTTAGTGTTCTTTACTACATTTTTGTTATTTATTTATTTATTCAAGGGCATTTTTGCTAGAATATTGTAGATCCTAGTCTGTGGCAATTATTGCCTGATGAAGTATATATTTTTTTGAAAATTTTCACTGCCCATCCTGTGACCATGCTCAATGTCAATTATTTTGCAGTTCTTCCTACTATAGTACTGGCATACAATTCCAGATGCTGCCAGTTGTTTGTCATGTATTGTCTTTCAATTGTCATATGCTCAAACAGTTATATAGTATGATTAGGTTATTCAAACCATAGAGTGTTTCTTAGGGCTGCTAGTAGTTCTCTCTATTGGTCTTTAGCTTCATAAGTATGCTCATTCCAGACCATAATTTCAAGGACAGACAAGGATTGCTGCCCATCTCTGATACTCTGTGGCATTGAGACTCTTCCTACTGCAGACCTGAATTACAGTTTCAGATGCCTCCAGGTATTGATTGAGTTACTCCATAAATGTGATACCTGTGTTTTTCAAAGTAAGATATAGCAGTCATCTGTTACATTGTTTTTAGTGGTGGAGTGTGGGAGTCCTTGTCACCATTTTTTAGCCACTAGGGTTGGAGACCATGGAGGCCTGTTACCTTGAGTAGTGCATCATATCACTCAGTTCAGAGTATAGTGATAACATTCTATGGTTGTCTATGTTATACAGGACTTTGTACCGTGGAATTAATACACAATTACAGATATTGCCAGGTTTTGTTTGTAACACTTTGCAATATTTATCTATATGTACCTGACAGGTTGCTTTTTCCTCTCATGGTATTCCTCCCCCTTACCATCTTCCAGGTGCACATTACTGTTGGGCTTAGTGTTGGTTCAGAATGGCATGACCACAATTAGAATTGTGTGATATCCTCACAACTGCAGACTTGAAGTACAGTTCCAGACACTGCCAAGTACATATGTACATACACACATATAAAAATATTGCAGTTTAAACCTCATAACTGAGATATTTCTCTTACCTACCACCCTCCAGATGCAGTTTTTGGGGAGGGGATTCAGGTGTTCCATTTATATAAGTCCTCACATATGTTCTGCCCAGTATTCCTCGTCCTCTGATGGACTGGTTTAAAAATGACCAATATTGCCAGTTGTTGGAGTAGAGGTACACCCCAAGTGTGCAGCCCCTTTTTCTACCACCAGATCTAGCATATTTGGTGTTGGTTATAGCTGAATGCAGTGTATGTATTTTCATTAGTATTAGGACAGATATCCTCTGCCTACTGAGGCGTGGAAGAAGTATAACCAAATGCTACCATGTTTTTTTAAAAAATGTCATCCTACCAGAACTTTTCTCCTTCTTCCCATTTGCTGGGAAATAATGCATTTAGTGGCAAGAATGTGATTGGGTTTAGGTTAAGCAATCAGTTTCAAGCACTTGCTGGTGATGAGAGGGAGCAAGTAAGGGAAACAAAGGGGATCATAAGGGATGACAGTGTAAAGGATAGGAAAGTTATAGTTGTAGTTGACTCTTTAGTTAGGCATGTAGGTAGAATAGTATGTGGAATAAATATAAGCAGGGATACAGGTAATACATGATAAAATGAGAGATAATTAAGGTTCTAATAGCAATGTAATTTTTATGGTACAGTTTAGAGCTAATGATGCAAGGAAAGATGAATCTGAGGAGCTTATTGATAAAGGGATACAAGGAAAAGGATCATAGCTTGATTTTATCAGGGATACTGCCAATAATACATTTTGTGGATGAGATACCAACTCAATTACCAGAATTGAATGTGTAGAGATGAGCAAATAGGCTGGCTGTATTTGTGGGATGGTTTTAGTTTGAAAGTTAACCTTTTCAGAATGGATGGCTTACATTTAAACAAGCATGTTAGCAAGAACTATTAACTCAGCTGTAGTGTAGATTTAAACTTAAGCTAGACAACAGTGAGGACTGTAATATTAGTAAAATACAAAAATATTTAACAGAAAAACAAGTTCAATGGGCACGAAGTATGAACATATTTTAAAATCTATGAGTAATTGTTCCTACTGTAATGCCAGGAGTATTAGAAATAAAATTGATTAATTCAAACCATTTGTGATATTATGAGTATCACTGAGACTTGGTTGGATTTGAACAAGTTTGACAATATAATTTTTTTGAAATAGCATTATACAGATTATTTACAAAGGATAGAATAATAAAAAATGGGAGAGTAGTAGCTTATATGTGAGAAATAATTTGCATTCTGTTGAGTTAGAGCTTATTAAAGAAAATGCAATAAGGTTTAGTCAATCAGGAATGATTTTAAGGGATATAAAGGGAAAAGTCTTGTAACTTGCAGTTGTCATAGACCTCTAGGTCACAAATATGAAAGTTAATGAAAAACGTGTAATGTGATCATAATGATAGCTCAAAAAGATATTGTTATGGAAGATTATTAATTTGAGGGATATTGATTAGGAAAATTCTGAGTTTGACAGTGTGGGTGGTATGTTTTAGAAATTTGTTCACTATACTTTTTTAGACCAACTGGTGATAGAACCTACAATAGAAGAAGTTATATTAGATTTAACATTAGCATCCAATGTGAATATGATAGACTGAGTTGTGGTTGGTGAGCATTTACATACAAGTGAGCATTACACTATTAGGTTTGGGATATTACTACACGTAGAATTCAAGAATAATACCTTGATTCCAAATTTCGGGAAAGTCAATTTTGATGGAATGAGACATGATCTGACTTCTGTATGTTGGATTAAAGCATTGGAAAGGGATCTTGAGCATAAGTTGTAAGCATTTAAGGATAATTTTATATGTGTACAGAACATACATATTCACTGTAAAAATAAAAAGGGAAATGGAGCAGAATAGTTTACTAATGGTGTAAGAGATCATATTAGGTATAAACATAATAAATTTAAGAAATTTAAACTTACAGAAAATAATAACTACTTTAGAGACTTTATGATATCAAGATAGCTGGTTAAAGGGCAAAAATTGTATATGAAAAAGGATTGGCTCATAGATTTAAATCAAACAATGAGGAATTGTTTAGATGTATAATAGGTAAGAAAAATGTTAGGATGGAGATTGAGCATCTTAAAAATAGCTTAGCTTAGAGAGCTGGTCTTGGAAAATTATGAGGTGATAAAACTTGTAAAATTATATTCTCTCTTCAATTTGTATGAAAGAGAATACAACTGTTATACTTCAGCAAGATCACTTAATGTATGGGGAAAATACTGATGCAAAAGATATCATTTGAAGCTAAGAAATTGTAAGAGAAAGGTTGGGAACCTAAAAACTGATAACTTCTGTGGGTCATACAACTTTTATTCTAGAGTTTGTGGACAAATGGCAAATATTTTTAATAGGCCATTGAGTGGTGTAAGAGTATTAGAAGATTTGAAGCTGGTTAATGTTAGTTCAGTATTTAAAGGAGATGATAAACATTGTCCAAGCAATTATAGACCAGTAGTTGGAAAGGTTTGGAGAGTGTTATTAAAGATGCATTGCAGAGTATTTTAAAGTAGTTTGGTATAGTGTCAAAGAGCCAGTGTGGTTTTACTGATGGAATGTCTTACTTAACAAACCATCTGACATATTTGGATGATGTTATTGCAAGAGGTGATGAAGGAGATACAGTTGATTTGGTTTACCTTGATTTTAAGATACCATTTGTTGAGGTGCATCGCAAAGACTAATTACAAAAATTAAATCCATAGGTCCACTGCTGTTTGTGATTTATCTTAATGAAATTGACTCTGAAACCACTGACAAAATAGAAGAGTTTACCGATGCTGTTAAAATTTTTGAGGTGCCTGACTGTATCACAGATGCTGTAGAATTAAGGGAGAATTAAATAACTTGATGCTTTAGTCCAGTATGTGGCAGGTAACTTTTAACTATTCAGAATTTAAGATTATGCATGCAGGTTTTCACAGTTCAAACTATTGTTGCAATTTAAATGAAAATGCATTAAATACTATTGTTAATGAAAAAGGATCTTGGTGTTGTGATTGAAAAATTGCTTAAGTCATTTAAACAGTGTATTATAGCAAGCAATAGGGCTAATAGAATTTTTGGATAGCATCTAGAAATATCGAATACAGAACAAGGGATATTGTTTGACTGTATAGATCACTTGTAAGGCCTCATTTAGAATACTATGTACAGTATTGGGCTTCCTTTCTCAAGAATGACATTGAATTGTTGAGGAAGATTGAGAGAAGAGCCACTAGAGTGATATCTGGCATGATGGGATTGTTCTGTGGGGAGATACTAAAATCTCTGAACTTGCTTTCTCTTGAGAAGAAAGGGTCAGTGTTGATTTGATTGAGGTGTTTAAGATTATTAAAGGTATTGATAATACAGATACATCAAACTTTTCTGTGTTTATCATTGCAAACAATAAGGGGTCATAAATTAAAATTTAGGAAGAATTAATTTTCAGAGAGGGTGGTTGGATATTGTTTATTCTTTTCAAAACCATGAATGTATTTTGTACATGTGAACCTTAACTAGCAAGTGATAGCTTGTGGGATATTTTAACTTGGGTTTATTATATGGGCTCAAATATTGGATTTCATGGAATTATGGTAGGGATTTCTCTGAATCACAAAACAGGGGTTAAACCATTTGTCGGGGGAGAGAGTTATAAGCTAAGTGATGCAACTGCTTTTGATTCTTAATATGTAATATTTAATAACCCATAAAGCCAACAACTATTAATCCTTGTTTTTTCCAAGCTATAAAGTTAATAAAATCCATTAGAAATATTTAGTGTCAAGGTGTGGTTCTGTGTTACTTAACATCACTATATAACCAATAGGGCTTTTCCTATGCAATTGTTGCTTACCCATTTCAGTATATTTTTTTTAATAATGTCTGTTTAAAATATTTTGTCAAGCTTTGATTATATTCATTAAAGATATTACATGTGATTATTGGTAATTTTCTAAAAATATTTTCTATGTTTTTTGCTTTTAAGTGGTGGAGAAAACATGGAATATTGCAAGAGAAACAAAAACAGTTAAAATCTTCCTCACTGTACTCAGAGGATGGCTGAAGTAAAAAAAGGTAGCTATCCATCTAAACAGATAAGAGCTGGACTTGCACCACTGGCATCATTTGAAGATTTGCCATCAGATGAACTTGAAAGCCCTGATAGCATTAATGAAGTGAAGCAGAGAGATATCAGTGGGCTAAAACTTGGTGATCTTATCTCTGGAGGTGATGGTTTCAGTTCTTCCACACCTAAAACCATGACATCATCTGAATTGTCCACTCCCCAGATTTCATCACCCATTGACAATGATGGTGATTCTCAGTGTACTCTAACTCCAAGTGATGGAGCAAAACTTTCATGCTCTTCTGGAAATGCAAATGAATTTAGATTGCTAAAAGTAGGAGAAAAAGAAGGGAAGAGAAAGTCATCAGTAGGAAGCTTGCTTTCTCCAACACCTGATTTCGAATATTCACCAGCAGAAAAATCTCATTCTAGAAAAAGTTCTTGGACAGACATTTTCCGTGGTCGCTCTCCTCAAAAATCTCCAAAGCTTAAAAAAAATGAGAGTATATCTAGTGATGAGAAAGAAAAAAGCCCAAAAAAGAAAGAGAAAAGTGGATTTTTTTCATTTCTTAAGGTAAGTGGAAGAAAAACTCCTGTGAGTAAAACTCCCACTCCACCATTATCTCCAGTTATTTTTCCAAAAAGAAAAGAAGAAAATGGATGCAAGTCTACTAGTTCAGTCACTATTATACATTCAGATATACCCCTTGACTCATTTCAGAAACCTGTTGAGCAAGAACAAGGAGAAAAAACCATTGTCTTTATTCAGGAAACAGTAGCTCAGGTGAACTGTACAGCTACTACCAAACATGTACCAACTCAGGAAAAACAGCATATTTCATGTACTGACAAAACAGAAGAGTCTTCCATTACACAAACTCAGAAACGTATTAGTGGACTTTCATCTAGTGCTCCAGATGTTCTTGAATTAATTAAAAGGCAGAAATACCTAGAAGGTTATAGAGATTCTAGGATGTCAAGAATCTGCCAAGAATCATCTGAGACTTCTGGAACAATAAAAATGAGACATACTAGCAAGAAGGAATCCCCAGAAGTAGTCTTTACTGTTGGAAGTGAAGAATATTACTCATCAGGTTCAGATATAGAAATAGATGAGATTACAAAACATTTAACGACAAATGAAACTGATGATTATGAAGCAGAAATACTTCTTGCTCAAGATTTCGTAGATTATGAAGACTCTCCTCCTTTACTTGCCTCTCCAACAGGTACCAGTCTTCCAAAAATAACAACTAAGCGACAACATCTGGATGTTAGTACTATTCCAGTTGAAAGACCTCGTAGCACAACACCAATCAATATTGTCCCACTTGAAGCATATATTCAGTCTGTTTCACCCTTGCCAGATCCAACTGTTGAAAAAATTCATCTAACCCTTCCAGGTGAACAATTCAGTAGCAGACCCAAAAGTCCTAGGAAAGGACAGTTCAAAAATTGGTTTGATTTTTGTGAAGAAGGACTTCAAAGCCCAAGGATACGTAAAAGATCTCAGAGTGGTGATGAATTTGAATTTCTACCACATATCCAGTGTACAACAATTGAAGATACTCAACAGCAAAAGGTTGATCACCCCTCAGAAGATATGTCAGATTTACATCAGGAGCAAGAAATTTCTGAAGAATATTCAGTAACTCTGATGAATAAATCCAATGAAGAGAGAGAAAATTTAGATAAAGTGGATAAAATGATGCTTCTTAAAGAAGAAATAAAGGACCAAACTTTATATAATACAGAAGGGACCAAGCATATTTCAGACCAAACAAGAAAAGACAATCAATCTGTGCAATTGCATTATCATGCAGACAACCAAACTGTTCCTTGCTCATGTGAGTGCCATAGTTGTGGATGTGATTGTCACTATATAACTGTTGATTTTGTAGAGCATAAAACTTTCCATGATGTAGCTGAAGAAAAGATGACAAATGACAGCCAAAGTTTGGCTGGTGCAACCAGTTTAGCAGTAAAGTGTACCTGTGACTGTCATAAAAACTCTAGTCAACCTTCAAGAAAGGAAGAGACTGAAGGAAATTTCATTTCACATACAGGTTTTAACCTCAAGCAACAAAACAGTATGTAATTGAAATATATTGCATATACCAAACTGTACAGAAGATTACTTGGTAAGTTTACTGAACTGTTATTCTGTTTTACTTTCTTTCTCTCTCTGAAGCATGTTGATAAGTCTGTTACAATTTGTTTTATTTCAGACAAAGTACTTTATTATTTTTGAATAGTGTAAGCCACAGTTTTTTTCTTATTAGTGATCTATATTCTGTTACTTTTTATTTCTCTCTGAGCAATTAATACATCATATTAGGATTTATTGTTTTATTCACAATGTAGGAAAGTTATTCAACCCTTATCATCCAGCTAGGTTGATTGTAGAGAATGTGTGTACCAAGGAGTTTGTATGTTATTACATTTGTATTCTTCTGTCTCTGTTACAGTGTTCATATACAGATTGTAAACTTAAGGTTTTAAAAAAAAATTAAATTTGATCTAATACTGTATTCTACAGTAGAATGTTAAAGGAAATAATTGTTAAACTAAATGCAAAAGAATGTTCTTTAGTATGGTACTGAAGAGTTAAACTTAATGTAGCAGTATTTTTCAGTAGAATATAAAAGAACATATGCTCAACAAATAAAATTTTTAAGAACCAACCAAATATGATAGGCTATATCTAAAATAATGCCTACCACTATGGAACAGCAAATTTCTCTACAAACTGCATGTTACATTAATGAAGAGAACTTTTCAAATTTCACATCAAAATCACCAAAAATTACCAAAGAAACTTGAAACACAGTAATCCTGTTCAACCACATGTAAAATTTTTGAAAGATGCAAGCTTAGCAGTTCAAACTAAAGAATGTAATGTTATTCACAGGAACAGGGAAGTAAACAAAAGGTTAATTTGCACATTATATGAATAACTTCTTTATGCTAATACAGTGGAATATTGCTGAAACTTTGAACCATGTCATCACAGGTGACATGTTTAACACTTATATGTATGTATCTGCAAATTCTAGCGATATTTCACAAAGTGCTGCAACATTATGCTTATGTATGGAAATATATGTCATAGACATTTCCAATATATTTGTGTTGTAAAATATTTGAACAGTTTGGAGTTAAAGGATTCAAGAGTATTTTCCTTGGAAGCAAAAACTTGTTTGTTTTTAGTTATATGTTAAGATAATAAATTCTACAGTTAAGTAATATTGTGGACAGCAAAAAATGTTGAAGTATCCCAATTTTTAATCTCAGCTTTCTTTCTAAGATATAAATCATATTGTTTATATATAAAAGATAGTATGAAGTTGGAGTAGTGTAACCATGTATATATGTATTTATTAGGTATGAAATAGCGACAGCAATGATAATAAGGAAATTGAAATGTATTGTAAGTTGGTCAGAAGGGAATTAATACCTGTTTACTTTGCTATTTTGGTACATTTTCTATAAGCTTCAAAATATACTTAGAAAATGTTAGCAATATTTTTGTATTTGAGTTTTGTTGTAAACTGTATTTGACATAAGGCATGATAGCTGTGAAACCCTTGTGTTTTGAATAGTATTCATGAGTTATGGGAATACAAGTGTAACTACAGACTACATTGCTAAAGTGTATTAGTTACCCTAGAGGTAACAGAATCAGTGTTCATGGCTTCACCTGCAGAGGATGGTAACATAAGATGTTTAGGAGTTTCTGAGTTTACCATTGCAAAATTCTGTTAATGCAGATAGTTGCAGGCTCAACATAATATTACTAAAAATTACACAGTTTATTATAGAAGCCAGAGCTGTTATCTTGTGTCTAATTTGTGTTTTTTGCAAGGTTTCTAACAATGAGAGGAGCATGATGGGTCAAATGGCTTTCTCTTATTAGGAAAGTTCTTAATTAAGATGCATTTGGATATTGTTTTGATGAAGACATTTGACTTGAATGTGCTGAAACTGTTTTATGTGTTAATAGCATACACTCATAACATTAATAGCTCAGTTCTTGAATAAAAGTAGCATTTAAAATTTAATTGCTCAATGTTGTTTTACCCATCTTAGCTACATCTTTTGTGTACAAGTATTTTTTTTGCAATAAATACTTTTTCATTCATGAAATGAATTTTATTTAGTTCTTTGGAAGTGGTGGTTTGTAAAATTGTAAAATATTGTTTAAACTTAAGGAATACAATGTTTTTGTTAAATATCTGTTGAAAGATGACATACTTTTTGATAGAATTTAACAGTTATGTTAACGTTAAAAGTAAATTGTGTTATGCCATATAATGGTATGGTCATAATAGCATCTGCTATTTTGTTACACATCATAAAATATGATGTGTAAAAAAACTAAAATGTTTTAGTTTTAATGTCACATTTGAAAATATATAGAATTAGTTAATATCACTGTGAAAGAGTGAGAAATATATCCCAAGCTTTATGTCAAGCAACCCCCATCCTATCAAGAATGCTCTGACTTTTAGTTTAATGTAAGTAGTAAACAGCACAAATTTTTGAAAGGAACAAAATGTTACAAGGTTCCAAAATGGAAAAAGTTTGGATATTTAATAAACTAATTATTTTAAAAGTTATAAATTATGGAAATATTAATCAGTTTATGTATATGTCAAATGTTATAAAATTTTGGTTAGTCACTTGTTTACTTAGCAGTGCTCTAATAAGCAATAACAAATTCTTGGTGCTGTTTTGGTATAAGATCTACTGAAGTGAAACCTTAAAAGATTACTGGGGGTTTTCAGAAGTTTGGCTCCTCATTTCTCCTTTAGGCCTGACAAGGCCAGGTGGGTTCAAATTCACGCCATCCCAAACATGCTCGCCCCTTTTAGCCGTGGGGTCGTTATAATGTTATGATTAACCCCATTATTCGTTGGTAAAACAGTAGCCCAAGATTTGGCGGTGGGTCGTGATGACTAATTATTTTCTCTCTAGGCTTCTAAATTAGGGACGGCTAGCGCAGATAGCCATCGTGTAGCATTGCGCGAAATTCAAAATTAAACATAGAAACTTTCTCTCTCACGATAGAGGTAAGGGGACTTTACTTGGAAAATAATCAATTTTTACGTGTTTTGGTTTCAAATAAAAGAACAAATAGTAGCGTCGTCTAGAATACGTTTTACTGTTACTAGCAGTAACAGATTAAGTCTTATTTTTAATTTCTTTTGAGAAACAAATCAAATTCAGTGATGTGATGTCGAGAAACCCACTTGTTGAGAATTTTATATGCAAAAACGGCTCGTTTGGGTTCAGAAAATATTTTAAATAGAAGAGCGAACAACGTTTCGACCTTCTATTTAAAATATTTTCTGAACCCAAACGAGCCGTTTTTGCATATAAAATTCAGTGATGGTTTTTCAGGTTTTCTTCCAGACAGTAAGATTTGTTTTCAGTCTATAGTTTATTTAATTTTTATACTTTGTGTGTATTTATAAATATTAATTGAAGCTTGTAATGTAAAAATTCGTAATCGTATATGTTGTTAATTAAAAGAGAACATTTTATTAGACTAATCGTGAGCATTTGTAATCCTGTTACGTTGTTCTGAACAATCCAATATTTGTTAAGTGAATATGTAACATTTAACGGATACTTTTTAATTTTAACGTAACTCAAAATGTATATAGCTAATGAAAAAAGAAAATGTCATGCAGGAAGAATGAAATAAAGAAAAATTGATATTTTTTTCAGTGTATTGATTTTCATGTGGAACGTGTTCTATGCGCTGAAGTATTTACGCCAACGCTGCCTGTAGAAACGTGTCACGTGGAAGAATTAGATTCAATCAATTTCGTTCGCTTATACTGTATGGTCTGCTGCAGATCAATAACAATCGACCGTTTTTGTTGTTTTTTATGTCAAGAATCGCAAGTTATTTGTATTTTCTGTGCTATTGTTTGTAATTATTTTTAATTTTCAACTTATGTTCTGTTTTTAAACTAAAGAATAAAAACACGTCATGTTTTTATCTTATCTATTTTAAAATCAGAAATTTAAACTTCAAGTAAATTTGTCAAAAACACACATACAATGACGTCAAATACTGACGTCAGAGACTGTGAATCCTTCTGCACATGAACTCAGGGTTTCAATTCGAATGGTCAGAAGACGAGGTTGAGCTTTCGCTTAAGAGAAACAAGCAATTTTTTAGACGTTTTAGAAAATATTTTCTATGTGACAGTTTTGCAGTTAGCCTTTGGACTTTAGTTTGCCACTGAATAAGCTTTGGATTGTGTAAGTATCAGTGTTTATGATTGTCAGCATTAACAGTTAAAGCTCAGTTACATATGCCAAACGGTGGACTGTTGATGTAATTGAACTGTTATTGTGTGTTCTTTCTGTATCACTAACATTACAGTGGTAGCTAACTATCGATCACGCGTTGCAACACTGATTATAAACGGTTTTGTAAACACTTATAAAAGGTGACTTTGTGTTTGACTCCAAAGAATGATCCTTGCTGTAGTTTATATTTTTCAAAAATTGAGGTAAGTGTATTCTATATTTTTTCTTATTGTCATAAATAAACACTACCCAGGGATCTGTAACTGTTTCTTTACACGGTATAAAAAAAGTTCCAAAAGGAACGGAAAATCTATAGAAAAAATTATCAGAAAACATGCATTAGCAGTGTTTAGAATTTTAGTAAAAAAATAAATAGTTCAAAATATTTATTTTTTACTGTTTATACCTGTAGTTTATTATTGTGTAATTTGAAATTAACATATTTCTTACAATGGATATTAATGCTATATGGGATGAAATCTGCACTACCATTATCGGGGCGAAACGTCATAATTGATCACACTTCAAAACGCATGAAGAAATAAACATGAAGCCAAACTACCATTTGGTTGATCACGTAACTGAGTGATATTGGTTTTGGAAATTTTATTCATCAGTAACCCTGGACAATGTGTTTTAGTGAGCATTTACTTAATTCTTGTAGTCTTAAATCAAGTTTACTGTGGTGAGTAAAAGTTGAATAAAACATTATATTTTGAACGTATTGTGCACTATTACGTAGAGTCTAGTCACTTATTTATCTTTGTCCAGGGCGACAGTGTTGGAATTCACTGAAATCAATACAACTTGGTGACGAGAAGTGAAACGAATGTTTAGTATCTTAACTAACTTGTCTACTGAACAGTTCAGAAGAATAAATAAGTAGATTCAGTACTAGATATTTCAAATTAATATGAGTAAAAAGATACCATATACACAAGCTTGAATAAAATTGGATGTTACAGAGTGGGTGCATGATATGCTGTCATAATGTGTTATACACAGCAAACAGTTTGACAGGGGCTTGTATTTCTGTATTGATAACTAATGAGACCGAAAAAATATCCATAGAAACTTTACTAAGTGCATTACAGAGGACAATAAGACATTTTATTACCAAAAAGTAAACTGATACTGATGTTCATTCCATCTCGATTCCCAAAGTTCATTTTTGAATTACAATATTTATTCACACCTTTGTTAAAGTGAGTGTTTTCAGAATAATAAGTGAAATCAACAGAAAAGATTATTTGGTCAAGTTTTGTAGCTTAATATTCAACTAATAAAATTGTGTTTAGAAACAATTGGTAAGAAATCTCATGATTTTAAAGGAAAAGTCTGTTAAATTATGGGTTCCTAATGTGATAGCAATAAATCTACAGACTTACAACATTGAGATCAGAGGTTTGATTTCCCATGGTGGGCAAAGCATTGCTTTATAACAAAGAAATGCTAGAAACAACCTGAACTCAAACATGTGATTATTTATAATAGCACTGAAAAATTAAAACTTTGGAACTTCAGCACAATCTACATTGTAGAATCAAACTGTTTGTTATTGATAAAACATCATGATGTTCTCTATTAAGGCTGCATTTCAGCTTTTCCATGAGACAACACACAATTTCAGAAACTGCTCAATAATCCAAATTTTAATTGTCACAGTCACTAATTGTAGTTCCAAACATGTTATGTAGAAGTGTTTTTGTAAATAGTGATGATAAGAGGACTTGTGTTGAAGAAGTGAGTAAATAATACAAATATTAAATTTAATGTATTTGGAAACTTAGCAGTAATATTTATACCAAATCATTGAAATATTTGCTTTTTATTAAATATTTTTTGAAAGATCATATAAAGTACTTTTATTTAAAAGGGTGTACATTACAAAATATCTAAACCAATTTTACAAGATTGCACATAGAATAATGACATACATAAAAGTGTATATTGCTTAGTTTTACTGTACATAATAATCCATCATTTTCACATGATTATTTTCACATATTATCTTATGAGTGTGTTTGAGGCCATTCCAAAGCTTAATTAACAAGTGGTAACTGAATTATGTTGCCTGATGTTGTAATTCAGTACATAATGAGTTTATGGTTTGGGTGGGGTTTGTGATATGACTCACAGTTGCTAACATCCTGTTTAATATATTTTGTTTTATTATTGATTTTAAAATGACAGTAGTGATGAGCATAGTGCTAAAAAGGGCTATAAACTTAATAACAGGTACAAAAGTAATATTAATTACATTATGTCTAAACAGAAAGACCATTCTTAGAAATGAAAATCTTATGCTGGATTCTAAAAAGATGACATGATGCACATATGTTTGTTTACAAACAGTAAACCAAATGTTTTAGACCGTATTTTAATACATGTTTGTGTGTGTGATTTGTGTATACTGATGGTGCTAATGTTTCTGAATTTAGCCTTGCTAAGTCTGTCTGAAAAGGATTGCAAAATGTATTTATAGAATACACATTAACATTCAAAAAAATCACATTGTTAGTTTTTTGCATGATAAAACTGAAATAATTTCATTTTCTTTATGATTTATTCACAAATTTACTTAGGGGGGGTATAATTACTGTAAATACTAGAACACATTTGGCTCTATTCTAAAAGCTGACACAGAGATCTGAATGTAATAACAAGGAATATTAGATTTTTCGTGTCACATCTAAATTGGTATTTACAAGCATGTTGTGGAATTTTAACAGTACTGCTGTATACGACTGAAACTGGATGTAATTCTGCAGATTTCCAGAAAATGGTTGAAGGACGAATAAAACAGTATTAAAAGTAACAAATATTTTTATTTCTTGCTTTAGAAGTTCATATGTCATGCTCTGCTGGAGCCTACAGAATGTATACTTTTTCTCCAGATTCATGACGTGTATGCATTTCTCACATCACAACAATACAGATTGTAATGTTAAGCATCCCTGATTAATTGATGAACAACACACTACTAGTGCAAGTGGTCAAAACAGGTGACCCATTCACATGTCCTTTGGCCCCTTTCTGGAGAAAGTACAGTTTGATTATTTAATTATTGAAATCAACACATTAATTCTCATAAATTTTTTTAACATCTATACAATATCCTCTTATCAAAAATGCCTTAGGTGTGAAAAAAGTGTTGCAAAAAGGGATTGAACATGAAACTTAAAGGAATGAAATTAAAATTGGAAGTCATACTTGTAGCTACACTTTTTTACAGTACTGATAAGAGTTTTACAGCAAATATTGATTCCTTAGTTAGCCAGGCCACCTATTTTATTCATGTAACATATTAAAATAAATCCAGAAGCATTATTTGGTTAAGGATGTCCACAGTGGATTGAGTCAATTGTTGTTTAGCAACATTCAGATTGATGTTTTGACCTTAGCAAGAAATACCAAGTATTACTCATTTGTGCTCAACTGCATTTTAGTCATAATATGTTTACTTAGGATTGGAATCTTTACATAGTTAGGTGAGTTTTATATAAAAAAATTACTTCTTGTCCCATGTTAGCTGTGTATTAAAAGTAGTACATTTTTGTATTTACTTGAACAGTTTAAGGTTGCTTAAAAGCTGTCTAAATTTATCCTTTTTATTTTTTACATTTCCTTTGTTTATACAAATTAACAATCAAATTATTTCCATAGAAATAAAAATATGTTATGCATGATTTATTAAAATACAATCATACAGTACATGCACAGCAGTCAGTGTTGTTTTTAAAAGTTGAGACTACATAAAAGCAGTATAGCCCTGAAATTTTAAATGCAATTTGACTATGCAAAAATGACATACAGCAAGTTTTAATGTAGATAGGTGATATTATGCATTTGTTATTTCAAACATCTTAATTGACTCACAAACATAAAACCACAAGCATCATTCAGTTTCATGTGAACCAAGAAACACCATAATTTTTTTTCCCATTTTATATCTTGAAAATTAAATTAAAAAGTGTTTTTTGTTTCGTTCAAAAATTTTATTAAATTGTTATTTCTTATACTAATCTCCTTTTTAAGTATGATATCTGAGTTTTGATCATTTTGGAATTTCTTAGGATTTGAACAATAACTGTTTGATTTGATTTAGTGTCAATATGCATTTCTTGCATTCTCAGAGTAATCCACTCCGTACTCAAACTTAGTTACCATACAACATTACAGTACTCTTCTCTGTTTACAAACTTGACTACCACCAAATAACGCCTTGCTAGTCAGTATTCAAGCCTAGTTGGTTTTAAACAACATGTTGTTAGTCTCCATACTCAAGTTTAGCTGTTGTTGAACACCACATTTATAGTGTAATATCAATACCAACTTTTGTTTATCCAGACTTATGTCATAATTTTCTTTCAAGGAATCTTTCCTGCCATTTTTGAAAGTAAGCTTGGTGTCTGAAAAATACAAACAGGTTTTAATACATGCAATAAATTTTTAATTGTACTTCTGAGTTAAGCAGTGCTGAAAAGTTCCTTGTACTTAAATCTTTCATTTTTCATTTTAATTCTGAAATTTTCCTAATTTATATAGACAACTATCAAATTATTCATATTTATAAACCATCCCATCATGTGTTATTAGACAAGTTTTTATAGTTCAAGCTCATATGTATTTAACAATAGATTAAAAAGCCCTTACACATTGACACATTGTTTATTGATGATGTTGATTTTCTTCTAACAAAACTTGTTGTTATTGTTTTGATGCAATTTGTCTTTAGTTAATGATTAAAAAATAAAAAGATTAATTTCAATTCTTATAAACTCACATGAAATTGGCTAGAAAAAGTAGAAATAGATAGACATATTGAGTAGCTAATGGCATATTTATTGAGTGGAATGAATAATGTGTCTCAGGCTGACTGGAATACTACTTGTCATCACAGTTGACAACAAGTAAATGTGTAATTTCACAACATTGTTAAATTATTAATTTGATTAATAGATCATTAAAAGATTAGGATCATTGATTAATAGAAATAAAACTAACTATCCAAAATTTTACACCTATGACCATTTAAACATTAAGAGTTTAAAAAAGTGACAAACTTGAAACTTATAGAACAAGAATTCAAAAACAAACTAGACTAAAACAATTGTCAGCTGAACTACCTCACACCTCATGTTTCTGAACCTGATATTAAAAACTATTTAAACTTGCATCATAGTATTTTTGCAAGAAGAAGAGAGTGTAAGCATGTTTTCTGCAGTAACAATATCTCCTGTCATTCAGAAAACTCTTTCAGACTATAAACTTGTTACTAGAAATGGAAGTTTGAATCAAATCATACTGTACTACATCAGAATACTCTTATTCAATGTGATTGCTGGTAAGCTCTTATATAATTTTACTTCCTCCAGTTAAGTGAAAAACATTTAGGATTTCGATGGAGAGCCTGTTATCCTAAGCTCAGGAGAAGCAGGGCCATCTTCATTAGATTCAAATTCTATTGGTGTGACTGGTAGACATCACAGTTCTTTAACAGTTTGTCCACTAACTTTTTGGAGGTCAGGTTCAAGTTTAAATTACCTCAATATATTAAGGTTAGTTCTTTTACAAAACTGTTCATGAAAAAGAGGTTTAAGGAACTACAGTGACATAACTTATTATTCATGTACTTTATTATTCTTTAGTGTCTCAGAGAAGAATTTGAGAACTTATAATGCAACAACATGGGGTGTGATAGCCATTGTGTGCATGGTTAAACACTGTTTAGCATTTATACTTGAAAACAAATAAATGCATTCTATTCCTCCATAATTAGTGTACAGTAAATCTCTATTCAGGTTTATTGTAATAAATCTTTTAAACACTCCTGCAGAATTTCTGCATGTAGTTGTGAAATCCATGTAAGCTAGATGTTAGAAGGTCCTATACTTACACCAGTTTTCTGCCTGAATCAAAACTTAAATACTAAAACACTTACTCCACAGACATATATATTTGCTTGGTTCTGTTTCTGGAGTGGAGTTATTTCATAGAAGTGATACTGACACTAATGTGGTGTAAGAGAGGATTTGTTTTCACTAAATATGTTTAATATGAATTTCTGTTTACATAAATAATCTGAAGATTTTGGAATACTGCACTGAAATTCTGGTTTAATTAAATAGTGTAGCATTTTGTTATTCTTTGTTGCTTAGTTCTTTTATCGTATCTTGCTCTTTTCCCCAGCATTCAGTTGCAGTGTGCTCTGTAAGTCAGAAACTGACCAGTAAGTTATATGTCTAAACTGTGTTCTGTAGATAAAGATTCTGTTTTATTTGTGAGTTGCATTTATTTATTTCTTTTAGTTCTATGCAACCTTAGATATCAGGATATACATTCCTGGACTGTGAATCTGAGAGTCATGACCCAGGATTTTTGCTGTAGAAAATAAGTGCTTCTCACTTTGTAGTCATTGGTGAAGCATAAATGTAATAATCAAATACTGCTCTCAGACAAGAGTTGTTTTTTGTGGTGTTGATTATCTACCTTTTATCAAGTATGCAAGTTCAAAATTATGGACAGTTTTTGTAACTTTGCATGAAAATTCTGAAACAAACCTGACCAATATCAGTGCACTTTAATACCATACTTCTGTTACATTGCTGACTTCTCTGAAAGGAGCCCAAAGGATTTGCTGAAATACTGCATAAACCTCGTGATACTGGCTCATTTAAGCAACTGGTATCTGTACATTTTCTTCACATCTTTCCTTTACACCAGCCCAACACAACTACAACAAACACATTTCTCTGATTTATTTCATTTTTTCTTTTGTTGTTGTTATTAAGATTGTACCTTTTTATTTGTTGACTCCTTTGTGACAAAATTAGTTGCACTTTTAAAACTAATGAACCCATACTCTGTGGTACAATATGATAGTCATCGGACCTACCTATTGCTCTACAGGAAATCTGTGTGCTAGACTGTAGTGATATTATTAAAAATGAACTGTGGCTTATACTGGATTTATTTATCACTGGAGTAAGAAAATTTTCAGAACCCAATTTCAAGCCTATTTGAAATCAGCCATGACACAAACAAGATTGGTTAAATTTGGAAAGTAGTAATTTCAAGATCAAACTTGTACAGAAATTGGTGTTAAATTAACAATATGTGATTCTGCCCCAATGAAAGAGAAACTGTAATTCTTAACTCATGAATTTTGAATAAGCACAGTGGCATTTGTTAATTGTTCTTATATTTTGTTCTTGTGTATTATAAATGAATATGATTTGATTTTAAAGCTTAGTTTTATTATATAATGAAAAGTTAAGATTTAAAAGAAGTTCACCAAAAATAGTTACAATAAAGTGTTAGGTTTTTACATTGCTTAACTTAGATTTTATTTGATTGGAACATTTATTTGAACTTAACTGGTATCGCAGTGCATGGAAACTGTGTCGTTTTCGTAATATGTACTCTCCACATATTTCTCTAGGTGTGTCTGTGTTTCCCAGTTATGTTTAGGTAAATTTCCACTGTACCATAAGAAGAGAAAGATACCTTCATTGAATCATAAGTTAATTGTCACGGGCATTTATGTTTGAATATGAAGCGCATTAGATACATTGGATCAATGCAACTCGCCATGATACTGTCATTTTTTATCACTCATTCATTATTACCCAGTCGCGCGCATTCAGTCAGGCATCTCTTTTATCTCGCCTTACCTTAACTTAAAACACAGCTGAGCATTGCCGATAGAAGCTGCATGGTGTGCGTCTGTACGAATCGACATTGATACTTATTTTTAGTTTTGCTGATATTTGTATTTAAGAAACAGTTTAGGCTGATGGAAAGAAATAAAAGCCAACTTTTGCCAATGACTTTTTATTTGTTTTCCCCTGAGGCTCGTTTGCTCGTGAGAAGCAGAATTTGAGACTATTACCAAGCTATTACGTAGGTTTCGGATAAATTCATTAAGAATAATTCGATCAGTGTGTATATTGTATTCGGCAACTTGACATAAAGTGGCATAAGGATTACAGTTCTGTCGATGCGTACGTTGGAGTGAACACTGTTAAAGAATCGAACGTTTTATTTTTCAGTAGTAATCAAAAGTATCGCTTTTGTGTATACAAGTCTGTGAAATTATCGATCTCCTTCATTCCCTCTTCCCCCTTGCGGGTAATACATCATAGTAAGCATATAAAATTGAAAGTCGTTTATCGCTTCGACAAACCGAGAAACAAACCGCTTCACTGTTGGCGTCTTTACTGCATGGCCGCAAGGCTTTGTGGGAGATACGGGTTTCAACGAGCGGCCATAACAGGATCTTTATGTGCCGCATTCGATTTTGTTACGTTTCGAACTGTCGGGCACGCATAAAGGTAAAGAAATAATTATAAAGATTTATTTAATTTAGAATTTTGTCTTTAATTTAGTAGATCCGTTTCAGGGGTATGTTTGAAGTAGATGTGCATTTTAACTTTAATGATAGGCTTTCGTATGGACACATGCAGTAAATCGAATGATGTCAAAATACTTTTGTTTATTGTTAAACAAAAAATATTCATTAATTATGAGTGTAATGTGCGTTATACAGATAAATCATTTCTCACCTGTGTAATACTAAATAACGTTAATTATTGAGTAATCAACCCATTTTGAGTTTAAAACTTTAAAAAATAATAAAGACTACAGTCTTTATACTCTCATAATAAAGTTTCAGTTCGTATTAGCTGGTTATTCAATATTTTACATGTAGTTATAAACTTGTATACATCCACAGTAATTTTGTTGTTAGTTGTCGCCAAGCAACAGGTGTAATTTGTAATCCATGTTACTGATTTAGCTTGTAGAGCTTAAATTTATGCAGTCCATTAATAGGATTTAAAATATTTACATATAAATCTAGTTTTTATGTATTTTATGGGTTTGAATTTTAGGCTTATTTTACATCTGTGTGGCATTGGTTGAAAAGTTGTAGTTATGAGAGTAACTTTTTCGTAAAATAAAGCTAGATAATCGATTTTTGAAGTAATGAAAGCTTTTTACAATGCATGAACACAAATTATTGGTTTTTCTCTTCTACATTTGAAAATGGTATACTCTTGTCAGAAATTTTAATATTGTAAGTTTTCATATAAAATGTGTGGTATCTACCGGTATAATAACTAATGTCAAGACTGACATTTTTACCCACCAGTGACCTCAATAAGATGCCATTGCTACCATAACCAAGCTGTATTATAACATCATAATTATATGTTTGCATATCTGCTGTAATTAGTTTTTTAATATAAATTATATTGCTTCTTTTATTTATAGCATAGAACATTTAATTTTCATTTTATATTTTTGCTTTCACTTAGTTACATTATATACAAGTTTTTAAATTAGATAGTATTTGTAGTAAAGTTCAGAAGAATTTTTTTCTGTAAATGCCTCAGTTACTAAATATGTTTTATAAGCTTTATATAGCATTCTTTGTATTTAAGGTCATTGGACAGTGATTAGTGTTATTTATATTTTATATTGTTTAACATATACATTTTAGGCATTATATTTAACAGGCAAGATTAATAAGATTGTTATATACATGATGTAACTTAAATTTATATATTTTTTAGTTTAAAGGTGACCAATTTGTTTCTTTTTTGTTTTTGTTTTTTGCTCAGTGGTAAATTATATTCTGATTTTATAAAGAACAAAGATAAGGGTATGGTAGCTTTGATTCTGAAAGATGAAAGTCACAGAATTGCATAAGATTGTCATCAAATTAATAAAATTTGATAGAAATACTTTGTATTATTAAATATCAGGCATGGTTCAAACATTATAGATAATTATTTATAGTACGTAGTTTACAAGACTAAACGTGTTAATACAGTTTTAAAGATCAGATATTGTCTGTTCTTTATTTATTTACCAGACATTCTTCAACTTTTCTGCTGTCCCACCCTAGGTCTTATCATGACTCGGTGGTTAGCATGCTTGGTTATGGATCAATGGGTCCATTGTTGATGTTCTGTTATTGCCAGAAGAAAATGTTTTACACTTTGGGCTTATGGATGCATTTAAAAATAATGATCAGATGTCACTATTTGGTCAGTCAGAAGCAGCCCACAAGTTGTTAATAGATGCTGTTGATTAACTTTCTTTTCTCTAGTCTGTCACTAGAAAATTAGAAACAGCTAACATAGATAGCCCTTGAATAGTTCTTTACAAATGTCTAAAAACAAATTATACTACTATGATATTTCTTTAGCACATGTCTGAGATTAGGATTTAGACTGTTTTTTCTTGTGACACACAAGTTGAATTATTAAGAAAAATAGTGATCCATATAAATTTGCTGTGCAGTTTGAAAGAGCATAAAATTGCAAAATTATATAACTTTGTGTCATAGTATAATTTGGTTCTTTCTGCTGTATATAAATGTTAAATGACTTTCACTTATGTTGAAATTGTTATTATAACAAGGTTTTCCATCTTTTTTCAGTTATGTAAACTTGAATTTGTTGCATAATGTCTTGTTGACTTTTTACATTACTTGTATGCATATAGTCATACTCTTTTTCTGTTTTTCCTTTTGTCTATAAGAAATGTTTTGCACATAATAAGGTACTATGAAAATGTTAATTAATGAAATATCTTTACTAATTTTAATTTTTTCTGTACTTGATTATTTCCTAATGTCTAGAAATAAAAGCTGTAAGTAAGCTTTTATTTGAAGAGATGGTAGAATATTTTTTCTTATGGTTGCCAGAAAAAAAGATTGCCCATAACTACAAGTTCAGTAAAAATAAGTAAACATGATATAAAATTAAAATACAAAACTTGAAAATAAATGAAGTGCATCTGCAAGTTTGTTTTATATCCATAATGTAAAAAAATGTTTAAAAAGACAGTCTGAAATTAACTTATGAAATATATAAATGTTATTGTATTTTCTAGTTGTAGTTAATAGTGATATTTGTGTTTTATTTAAACAGTTTTCTCTACTTCTAGTTAATAGTAATATTTATGTTTTATCAAAGCAACCATTTGTAAGGGATATATTTTTGTTTGTGTTTGTATTATGTGACTGTCCAGTTTTTTTTGTTATTCATTTCAGTTGTTAATTAACGTGTTAAAGTGAACCAAGGTCAGCACAAAAAACATTCATACCTGTAGACCACAGTTTTTACTAAGTCTTCCTATTTCTACTCTAAAATCTAATTAACAACAGCCTCTTGTGGGTTAAAGTGATCACACTAAATTTTAGTGACTGACATGGAAAGGAATGGTAGATGGTCTATTCTTATTTGATTCTGGGTAGAAAATGCCCTTTCACATTATCCAATGAAAACTGGCAAAGTCATGAGAATTTCCTTAAGGTGCAAGAAATACTTAAATCTTTCAGTATAAGGATACTTGGCATATTGTAGGCAGTATTGTAGGTCTTGTTAAAATTCATTCTTTATCTCCACTGAATCAGTGGAAAAAGCAAAGTTAGTTACTTCCATAACACAAGTTCATCAGTCTATTGGGCCACAAAAAATTGGAAGGAACTGAAAGTGTTTCTAGTAACACTTTATTCTACACTTCAAGTTTGGTTTTTAAACTTTCAAAGAGTCTGTTCACTTTTAGATCCATATTATTTGCTTTTGAGCAGCTGCTACAATGGTAGTTGCAATTAATGTTGTGCATGTAGAGGATGCTCATAATTTTATGGTTTGAAACATTGCCTATTATGTTTCTTTGATAGAAAACTGAGAAGTTACACAATTTAGAAACTCCTGTTAAGATTCATTTGGGAAGTGATGTGCCCTATATTTACAACAGCAGTAATTTCTTTTAGTGATGAAATGGCTTTAGGAAAATTCAGATGTTCCCTCTGTAAAACCAGAGCTTGATAAACTTAAGGATTTCCAGTGAGGAGAATAAATTTAGGGTTCTCATTACTTTTTTATGCTGGGGCATCTTTTTTAGTTTTGCCATTGACTACAGGTAGGATGGTATTCTGTTTTAAAATATTGAGTAAAAAGTTCATGTAAAAATTGCATATGTATGTTCAAAAACCACTTTAACTGACACATTTCACTATGTGCACAAACAAACAGCTTCATGGAAGGTTTTAATCGTTTATGAATATTGAATCCACCTAAACATTTTGGTTTAACCCTTTTGCAAAGAGCTCAGTATAATATACACAAGTTCATCTATACAGTTGCACTTGTTAAGTATTTACACTGTAACTTTTGATACAGCATATATATTTTCACAAAATTTGGTAGACATTAAAAAAAAATTAGAAGTAGTTTATATACAACAAATCAGATTTTTTGATAAAATAACTTTAAAAAGATTTGTTTTTGTGAAAACTGTTTCATTACTGGTCTTAGTGCAAAGTGATTTCATGTTATTCTAAAAACTATTCTTTGTCTCAAAATCTTGAATATTATTTGTGTAATCTCTTAAAACCTCCAAATTATGTTTCAAACACTTTTCTAGTAAAACTTTATTTTGTATTTTTTATCCTCTTTAGGATCTGTTACTTAACCAACCTTGTAAATATCATAAGAAAATTAAGAAATAAATATAAATTATGCTTTTTCTGTGCTAGAATGACTATATATTATAACACAAAAATGCAAATGTTTAATCTAAGTAGCTTAAGTCTCATAGCACTATACATGAATATTTATTATTTATTATTGAATTGACCTTCGAATCATGCCTACCTAACATACTGCATAGATTGCATTGATGTGGTGTGCATGCACTCAGGTGACCTTTAGTCTTCCTTGTCTTGGCTGTATTTTGTAGTATACAATCACATTTCATTTATTATACATTTTATATATATATATATATATATATTCATAATTACTATTTACAGACAAGTTCTTTAACTTATTTTTCTTAAAATGTAGAACAATAAATCAAGAATAAAGCATACACTTCTCTCTATCACTCAGTTGTTGCAGGATATAGTTTGCTAAGCCTTTTAAAGATTCAAACATGGAGGATATCAAACCAATTTTTTTTTTATTTATATATAGTTGGAAAACCAAAAAAAATCACAAATAACTACACTGATACCATAGAATTCCATTATAATTTTTAAGCTTAGAAACAAAGTTTTTTGTTTTTTTATATTTTATAATACATAAAACTTCAGGCAAACTAAAGACATAACCTACCTCTTTGAAAACTTGGATTGAAAGAATGTGGGGGTCTTTTCAAAGATTAAAATTGTAGGGAAAACCACTTTTTGTTGATTAGTTATTCACATCATATACTATAGTAAAAGTATATAAGGGACCACTTCAAAAAATGGCAAGGGTTGAAAGGAGCCACCATATGTGATTCAGTACATCAGTCATATCTTGGCAAAATAAAAAAGCTATGAGGCTCTTATACTTTGGCTTATCAATATTAGTCATTTGACTTTCTAATTTGTACAAAGTTATAGACTTAGTATTTTGACATTGCAGCAAACACCTAATTCTAAACTGCTGCATTCAACATACCATGTAATTCACTAAAATCTATATTTAAATGAGTTCTTTTAATATTTACTTTTAAGAAATTAACTCCCATATAATATTAAAGTTTGAATTATAATCTACAATTTGACTCCAAACTTATCAAAGATAAATTCGTAAAATAGCAGTTCAATAAAATTTTGAATGCAAGTCAACAAATGCATTGACACAGCCTTTGAACCCTAATCCGTGGCAAAAGGGGTAAACAAGTAATACATGTTTAAAACTATACTAAATTTGTAGTGAATGCATCTCCAAACAGAAGTACAAATAATGCAAATCTTTACTTATAATGAAGCTGTATTTCATGATCACTGAATTAGTTTAACATTAGGTGTGTTTAAGTTACCCACTACTATTATCAACATGAGACTTCAAGTACTTTTAAAACGTTGACAAGGGCTGCCTGAAGAGGTACCTGCTTTAATCACTTGCACCATTAAACAGTAATGCAATTTCTGTCTGTCTGTTAATAGTCACTAAAATTATGTCAGGGAGTGATGTTTAACACGGCAATTTGTACTGTTGTGATGTTAGTAAAATGTGCACATATCATGAATTACAAGAAAATTATGCATGCTATAGGGTACAACACAGTATGACATATGAACTTGAAAGAAAGATATAAAAGTATTTAGCACTATTAATTTTTGTTTCGTTTACTCTTAAAACATCACACTTTCGGGAGAACTCTTAGTGACTTCTGTAGTACCTGGATCACTTATAAAATGTTATAATTTTTCTGAATTTAAAAGTCAGTTTTGTACTATATACACATCTATAAGTTTAACTTTTGTTTTTGTGTTGTTTTGAAAAAGTAAATTAATTATACATAGAACACTGTAGAACTTGGAAGGAGACTTGTGTATTTGGATTTTAAAATGTTAACTTTCATTGTTAATGTAAGGAAGTTAAATAATTAATTTCTTATATGTATTTATCATGATGCATTATCTGAAATTAGACTTCCTTGTGATCATGGTTAAAATTTTTTTCAAAATGTTTTGTGGAAGTCTGAACTTCTTCACTCATCCAAGATCATTTCTGAGATCAGCTTATTCATAGTCTCATGAACCTTTTTGCACCTTCGTTGTTTATAACTGTCTTATTATATGCTTTGAAATGCCATTTCTTACCAAAGCATCCCACTTGGAAGTGTGTTTTCCTTCCTTGATGGTCCAAGTTACTTTTGTACAGTCTTGTCTCTTATTTTCCAGGGTCTCTTGTATCATTTTTATTTACTGGATCCCACAGGTGTGCTTCTCTCAGTACAATTCCACACTAGCAACCAACTTTATTATTATTATTGTAACAGGCTCTGTTGAAATGGAGTGTTACTTAAGATTATTTAGATACTTACTAGATGTTATTACTATATTACCATTGACCACCACTTATGGACAATCATGAGTAAAGTATAAGATTATTTAGGTGTTTACCAGATGATAATACTAAATTATCATGGACTTCTGCCCTTGAACTATCTTGTGTAAAGCTGAAGGGGGTTCTGTTTGTCCATGCAAATTATTGGATTGAATAATATGGGGTTGGTTTGCTTCAAAAATTTATGGGACTTGATTTACCTGTTACACTGTTTCCAGAATGCAGTTCCTTAAGACTCACCAGTGTACTTTATCCCACAAATTCTACTAGTAGAGCTAAGGAGTCTTTACAAAACCCAGTTTTCAGTCACGGAGGTGGTGGACAGAGGCTTTTCCTCTGGAGTGTTTAAATGTATTCTTCCACTTTTTGAGAATAGAGCAAAGGTGGAGGTCCCTCTGCTTTGGTCCTTTGCCTTGACCAAAGTTTTGTTTATTGTTCCTAGAAAGAGGTTAACTACCTCTACATAATTCAGACTGCAAAGTGGTCACATTTTAGGTTGGTGGTTGAGCACAAGTTCCATGTGTTCTCCGTAATTCCAGGGGTATGCAGAGAATACATTTTTTCCATTCAGTTGGAAAATGAGGATGAGTGTTCATAACTCCAGACAAGATGAGTTCTGTTCCTTTGGTTGTAGAAGACAAACAGAGTCCTGTCATTCTGAGCCGGAGGTGTTGCCTTTTGGTCTCATTCAGGTGGAGGAGAACATTTGTACACTTCTATGTTGCATACTTTCTCATTGTGATTCTGCTGGTGTAAAATGCATCACTCTATGGCTGCAGGTTGAGATACAATCTAAGGTATATATTTTGATGATATTGCAATCTGCTAGTCTTGCCCATCAGTGTGAAATATAGGGACCAAGATTGCTTAATTCCAACCATGAATTAGGGTTGGCCTGTAATTATTACTCCTGTACTAATCCATCCTTAATACAGAATCTCATTTCCAGGTGAAGAGCATATCTGTTCTGGATGTAGTTTAGTTTCCCCATTTGTGTACCACTTTCATCTTGGTACATCACTGTTTTATGCAGATGTTTTGGAAATTAACATTTCCCTAATTTAAAAATATATTTCCAGTAATACTTACCTCCACTGAAACTGTCCTGCTCTGCTTCTTCGCTAAGAGCCAGTGTAAGTCTCGAAAAAGGGAACATATCTAAGTGAGGTACCAGGATAGAAAAGCACCTTGTTCAGGTTAGAGAAGTTCTAAAATTAGCTGTTGTAAAGGGTGTTTAAATGGGTGGGGATGCAAAAGACTGTGGCATGTGAGACCAGTGCTTAGATTAGCAAAGAAGATGTAGAAGAATATATTGCCAGTGGGTGGTAGGTATTATTGGAAATACAATTTTCACTCTAGGAAAATGTTAGCTTTTTTCAATTTCTCAAAGGAAGTCTTAAATGCAAGTTTAAAGCAATAAAATGAAATTAAACCAGATATAAAAAGTTGTTTACATTTGGCTGTAACAATAATTAATGTATAATTTTTCATTATTATATGCAATCATTCTAGGAAGAAAAACAAAAAGGCAAGTTAAATTAATTTTCTATTTTTCAGCTGTTCATTTTACCCTGTGCTGCTGATTTCACTATTGTTAGTATCAGTGTAGATAAAATAAGAGATAAATCATAAAGTTTTATTGAAAAAAGAAACTTCATATAAGCAGTTTTAGGAATTATGTTAGGGAAATATGAAGCTCTAAAATGAAAAAAAAAATTACCATAAAAGAAATCACCTGGTACTTAGATTAGCCAGAGTCTGTATCATCATAACTCATTAAATTTGCAGAGTACTTTTTAGTAAAAGTCTTTAACTATAAAAAGCCATAATTTACAATGTACTTGACATGTTGACTGAAAACTTACCAAATTTCATAAATATACATTTGGTAAATTTGAAATTATTATATACATTTATATACTTCAATACAGTATGGCCTGTTGGACAAATCTTATGCACACGGAGTTAAGTTAAATAAAATAAAAGTAGGCTTGTAACTGTCATGAACATTAAATGATAATGTGAGTTGTGGTTTGCTTGTCATCTAAATGTTAAAGACATAAATAAACAGCTATTCAAATGCTTGAGCATTCAAGTTCTCTATAGCTTAACCAGTGAATATGAAAAAGAAATACTGCTATTAGCTTGATTCATTTCCCAGCTCTGATGACAGTTGATAATGTGTTTTTGGGTCTAAGCTATGTGCATGAAGTGTGTATGTTTAACTTGAATATTTACATAAAGGTGAAATTATGGTAAAAATCTGCAAGTCATATGGGAAAAACTGGAATTTGTCAAATGGCATTACTGAATAGCAGACCTATGATAATATTTCAAGATTGAAAAAGTAAAACACTAAACTATAAAGTATATTGTTATATACTCAATTTTTCATCTTAATATTGCTGGAAATATTTATTGTTTCAGTCAAAGGGAAGTGTGAGCCCATGTTATAAGAACGTGGGCTAACATCTGGAACTTTTTTTCAGAGTTTAAAAACAGTTTATGTTTGAAAAATATAAAATGCAAGCTAGAATGGATAAGGTGGATTATTCGTTAGCTTGTTTGCAACTGTTGAGTTTGTTAGCTGGTGAATAAGTCTAACTTGTGTAAGCTACTGTTAGTTATTTAGTTCAGTCATGCAATTTATATGTTGTGTTTGTGACAGAGTAGTAGAGATAAAAGAACAAGTGTGAGAAATTAGCAAGTAAGTAAAGTTATTAAAATAAGCCCATTATTCAGTGAATATTAAGTAATAAAAACAGTTGAATTTGTAATAAAAGAAATATTTTTTATTATTAAAGTGACTGGACATTGCATCCTTATTCTTCCCAGATATCCAAAGAAATCTACCTTACAATAGAAATAATTAAAATGATAAGACCAAACATAGAGCATATATTCATCTAAAGATATAGATAAAACTGTTTTGATTTCTATCTTAATTTTCAGTTTATTTAACTACTGTTACTGCAAATTTTTCATTTTATACTAAAGGAAAGTACATGTCTTTGTTAATTCGTATTAATAATTATTGAAACAGGAAACAGAAATCAATTTTTCTGTTTTGAACTAGGTTAGTTGGCGTAGATGAACTTTATAAAGAAGAAAATTAAGGGACACAAAAAAGGACATGATAGTGAAGAAGAATTTGATACTTATGTACAGAGTCAGCAGTCATGGTCAAAAGAAAATGATGATCAATCTCAAGAACGAAACACAGAAGAGTGGCAGTTTTTTCAGCAACTAACCCAGAAAGTTCAAGAGACACTTCAAAAATCGCAAACAACCCTTAGTAAATTAAAAGAAGAAAGTGCAATAACTGACTTAGATAGACCTGATTATTTGGATGAGGAAGAACATCAGTCTCTTCCTTCTGGTGCCAAAACGTGGATAAATTTTGAAGAAGATCCATCTTTTCCAGAAGACTTTGATATCTCCAGCTCAGATCAAGATAAGTCTGTTAAAAGTTCAAAACCTCCACCAAGACCACCACCTCCAAAGATTGAAAAGACAGCAGAAGTGATTGAACAAGAAACTAAAATATTCCATGAGTGTCAAGAACAAAAATCTCATTCAGACATAGAATTTTCATTAGGAAATGAATTTGGTTTAAGTGAACAATTAGCTAAAGAAATTAAAACATTCCCAGTGTCTTCTAAAGAAGAGTCTCATCAACAATTAGAATTTTCTTTGGAAGAAGAATTTGGCTTTCATAAAGATGTTGCAAACACCTCATTAAACCCTAATGTTGAATTTTTATTAGAGGATGAAAACAGGGAAAGAAATGACCCATTTGATACAACCTTTGTAGACTTGTCACCAGACTTATCTTTGATAAAACGTTTTAGAAAAGATAATACATTAATTGAGAGTCAAAATAATCTAAGGGAGAATTCTGATCCATTTGATACATCTTTTGTTAATACTTTGGAAGTTTCTAGAAGTGTTTCCATTGAAAAGGTTCTTGAGAATAAAGAAAGTATATTGTTTGATGTTGACAATAGAAGTGAAAGATCCAGTGAAATAAAATATAATGCTTTTGATGAAAAATATTTAAAGAGTGTTGCACCTGAAACTGTCTTAGTACCAGGAGAAACTTCTAACACTGATATTGAGACCATGAGTAACCCATTTTTTTCAGAATCTGTTGTCAGCCAGTCCATGGGACCATCAGTCAGCCCATTTGATGTTGGCTCCACTAGTAATTTTAAAGGAGGCACAAACCCCTTTGATGAAGTGCCTTCTAATAGCCTTGGAACTAAAAACATTGACTTGTTAAGTGATACGTTTTCTTCTGATGTGTCAAAAACTATGAAAGAACAGTCACAGGGTGTTTGTGAAAAAATGGATTCATTGTTTGATCCTTTTGGTCTTGATTCCTCTGCTCATTCTTCTGTTGTAGGTGGTAGTGGTACTTTAGACTCTCAACCTTGTTTTCAGGATAAAAGTTCAAGTGTTCTTATGTTTGGTCTTCCACCTGAAACTTCACATGAAACTGAAAAAGATACTTTTGATCCATTTTTTGGAATTGGTGATGATGATAATGTCAAGGATAAATTAACACTTAGTGACAAAGATGTGCAGCAGCCTATTTTAGAAACATTTGATAAAAAAGTGGATCCATTTGTCATTTCAAATCAATCTGATTTTTTTGGCACTCAGACTACTTCTGAACAGTTTAACCCATTTACTTCTGATGGGTCAAAAGAATGTAGTGAAAGTGCCTGGCATGCACTAAGTCAACCTAATTCTGATATTCACCAGAACATTATAAGCAGTAATATGTGGAATACTGAAAGTGTAAAACAGTCGGGAGAATCTGCAGCTGACTTTGGGAGAATAACAACAGTCCCAAAAGAAAGTTACATTACTCACACTGAAATGACAATTCCTTCTGTAGAAAATGACAATACTGATTCTTTTGAGTTTTTTTCACCACCAAAGCTAGAAACTAAAAACGTACTTGAAACTAATGCAAAAAATGGGGACAAGCCACTTTTTCCAAATGAATCATTTGATGCTTTAAGTTATTCTAACGATTTTCAAAGTTCTGAGAAGGAAGATCTACCATTTTCTTTGTCAGATGAAACTTGCAAAGAACCTAGCATAACCATTTTAAGCAGTTTTACTGCTGAAGATGAAAAATTTGAAAAAGAGAGTAAAGACAAAGTAAGAGATAGTGAACACCTTGGAGAAGCTATTATTGATCATTTTGACACAAAAGAATTAGGGATTATGGAGGATCCCATTTGTAAGGAACAAGAACGATCAGTTGAGGATTCAGTAACTCCTTTTATTGTGACACATAATAAAAGCAATGGTGATAAACTAGCAGATAATGTGGATGAAAAAAAGTCCTTTTCTCAAGGTTTATCAGGGTTTTCTGATTTTGAGGTAATTTCCTCGAGTGTTGTTAACCAGGAGAAAAAATCATTAACATTTGATTCTAAAAGAGAAGTTTCACCACTTGACAATGCCTTTGGACAAATGCCCACAACTACGAAAACTGACACTCATCTAGCATCATCGGTTAGTGAGTTTGATGCTTTTGCTTCTTTTCCAGAAATATCAGAACAGAAGAGCACATCAGTAGATCCATTTGACACAAGTAATATACATTTGGAACCAGTGAAAGACTCTGTACCATACACAGATACTGCAGCTTTTGAAGCTTTTGCTGCAAAATTTGAACAAGCAATTGAAAAGTTTGATACAAATGTAATAGTTGAAGATGAATTTGATCCATTTGCTGCACCAAAAGGGAGCTCAAAAACAGATGAAGTTGATGAAAAGGGATTTGGGACAGTAGATTTGTTTGATCCATTCCTTTCTATGACCAAGCCACATGAAAATACTCCTGTAAAATTACTACCAAATGAACCATCTCGAGATTCATTTGATGATGATTACACAGAAGATTTTTCTGTGGTTATCAAGCCAAAAATGAGAGAGCAAGAAGTGTCTTCCTCATGCTTAGAACCACCACCACTGTTACCTCCACCACCAAAGACCCCAACAAAAAGTCCCTCATCACAAATAACAACATCCAGATTTAACCCATTTGATAAAGATTCAAATGATATTCTTACAGAAGAATTTGGGCAAGAAAAGTTTGAAGAGGCTAGTGTTCAATCTGAAGAACCCCCACCTGCACTTGGAGAATCAGGGGTTCATAGGACAGATTCCTCAGAAACGCCACCAACACCCCTCTTTGATGAAGATACTTCACAACCACTTGAAGTATTTCCACCCAAGTTTGAAGGAGATGGTTGGGAAATGATGCTGCGACAACCAAGTAAAAAAAAAATTACAGGGAATCGCTTTTGGAAGAAAGTGTTTTTGAAATTATCAGAAAACAGCATATTACAACTCTTCAACAAACAAGAAGATAATGATCCTTTTCAGGAACTCCCATTACAGGCATGTATAATATACAATTTTGTATTACTTCATATCACTAAAATAATATATTAGCATATTTTTCTTACAATGAAAATGGTATTCCAGCATGTTTCTATAAAAGTAGAACAGATTTGATCATTAGATTGCAATAACAAATAATTCATTTTTATGAATTGTGACATTATTATTTTATTGTTTTCAATGCAGGTGTATTATTCCCAACTTCCATCTATTATATATTATATACAATTATTTTAATGGTTTTTGTAGACTTATCAGAAATGTTACTAATAAATTTTGATATCAATAAATCTACTGAAATTTGGAAATTTTAAAAAATATTACTCATACTATACATGTCACAATCTTTTTTAAAACAACCTTTCTATTTGTATCTAAATAAAATAAAACGTTTAGGATATATCTCTAATTTGATAAATTTGTTAACTTTTACATGCTTTTTACTTATATTTATTTGTGGTGACCAATTATTTTAAAAACACCATCATATTTACATGTAAAGCTACATGTAATACGTTAAGTTCTGTTTTAGACTAAATGTTTTGCATAAACAGTTTTTAACTCTTCAACTCTGCAGCAGAACTTTTCAGCTATTAATACAGTGTTTTCTTTTCATATAATTGGATTAAACTGTTTAACTTTTGTGTTGTAGTTATTATTGAATTAACAGAAATCACAATACAGTAGTGTAGGAAGTTATATTTTAATTATTTTATCAGTTACTGAGTTTGTATGTCAATATAGTAATTCCTTAAAGCTTGAAACTTAGATTCAGGAAGTATTGTTCATCATATCATGCTATAATTTTTGAGTGATCTAACTGAAGAGCTTTATGTATTAATAGAAATGGTAATACAGTCCAAGTGTTCTTGAACACCTACTTTCAAGAGACAGAAAAAAAATTGCACTATAATTTGGAAGTCCTCATTTACTCTCAGAAACTTATGTAAGGTGTCAACTTCCATTACTGCTTATGACTTCCCAATCTATTTGCAAATTACTCTGTTGAAAGATCAGAACTGCCCTAATTAGAATATCTTTTGTGTTTGTCAAATCCTAAACCTGTCTTCTTTTCAGAAAAATTCTTCCTGATTTATAACCAAGTAATTAGAGATCTTTATTTTAGTGATTCTGCAGGTAATTTTGTAAACTTGACTAAGATCACCTCATAACAATTTTTTTCTGAAGAAAAGATATTTTAACCTGTCTTCATAAAATATTTTTTTCATCTACTGAGTTATCTTAGTAGCCCTCCTCTGAACCCAATCTTAGATAATATAACCAAAACTATATAAAAATATTTATAGTGAGATCTAAATAGTGACATGTATGAAGAAATAGTTACAGGAATTGCACAGGTTTTAATAATCCTGGTTATTCATTGAAAATGAACTACAAAAATGTCAATTTATGTATCATGTTCCTCAAAAGCTTTTGAATTTTAAGTTTCAGTAAAAAAATTATCTTGAAATATTGGCTTAAACAAATTCTGTCATTTACTTGTTTAATTATTGTAGTGTTTCTCTTGTGATTATTGGGAATCTCATGCCTTAAGACTGAGATTGTTTTCAGTTTCTGCAAGTGGTCTTGTTTAAGATGGAAGCTGAGTATGCATCATTATAACAACAATCATGAATGAGACCGAAATCTATATGGATCAGATCAGGAATAGGGATAGAAAATGGAAGAAAGAGAAATTGATGATGAGATGTAGTTCATCTTTCTCCAGGGTTTTATTCCAAGCTGTTTATGTTCTCCAAGAACACTGGCAGTCTGTAATAGAACCTTCACACCTCAGTTGCTTGTTGGTGCTATCTCATTTTAGCATGGAGTCATTTTTCAGGGTCTTCCCTGGTTATCCTACTGTTCCTTTTAGTATGGATTTCCTCACTTCCTTATTTGACAAGGGATTTTCCATCTCTTCATATGCAGATAGTCAGGCATTTTTATTCCTTTCATTTTTCCCATTACCATAAAGTTTTTGCCTCTCATACCTTGTCCCTCCTGGATTAATCACCATCCATAGCATGCAACTCCTCCAAATTTGGATGTCAATGTAGTACTTAATTGTTTCATATCCCTTCCAATTGAACTTTTGCCTTTTTGTTTTATGTTTCATTTATTCTTAAAAATGTATTTCATCATCTTATTGTCTTGTGGACAATTGTTTTGTTTTATTTGCCATAACATTTCACTCTATCATCCCACTTCTACTTTACAAAGACCAGTCATTCCTTTTCATGACTCTGGCAACTAGGGAAGGTATTTCCTCCTCATCATCAGTTTCTCTTTCTTCCCATTTCTATCCTTATTCCTGGTCTGATCCATATAGATTTCTGTCTCATTCATGATTGTTGTTATTATGATGCATACTCAGCTTTCATCTATCATAACCGTTTCTGTCTGTTAAACTCTTGTTAACTTTTCTCTGTTTGTAAACTGTTTCCTTCCACTTTTACAAACTGAGTTTGGCTTTTAATTCAGTTTGCTTATTCTTCCTTTTTTTCCACCAATTACTCCTGGTGTCTCCCATCAGATCAGGCATCTCATTTCATGTCATCCATTAGAGAACCTCTAACACACCACTTTGACCTTGAATTCCTGTAGACAGGTGGCCCCTTGGGCCTTGGTCCACTTGAGCTAGGGTCAACCAAGTACCAGTGTTGGGTGTTCTCAACAGGTGTTGTGGGCATTGTATTTGATGCTGGTGTTTAGATATTGTGCTCACGAAATCCTGGTTTTGCTGCAGTGTCCTTGTTTGGTATTGTAGTGCAACCTCTCATAGTGCTCCATGGTGGGTAGGGTCAGTGAGCACTGAAATATTCTTTTTTTATTATGGAAACAAAACTTAAAAAAATAGTGAAAAAACAGTCCATAGGTAAATGACCACATTTTAAAGATTCTGAATAGTAGTCTTCAACATTTGTAATACCCCAATGTACCTCATTTTCTTATACTACATTCTCTTTCAGACAAATCTTTAGGACAGGAGTCTCCTGTTTTCATTCAGAAGGGACAAGAGGGACTTGCTGACTCTCCATAGTTAGTTAAGAAGCTTTGCTCTGGTGACATATTGGTGGAAACATCTACATTTCAGCACGGTGATATCCTCTTGTATTCAAAGGTAATTGGGGATATATCTATTGAGGTTAAGCCTCAAGCTACTTTGAATTTGTCATGAGGAGTTATTGTTGAGAGGGATTTGAAGAACATCCCGAAGTCAGAGATTCTTGTTGATTTCTCCACCCAAGGAGTTTCTGCAGTAAGGCATATCTCCACTTGCAAAGATGGATGCCGACCAGTGTCCTCATTCTGATATTTACATCACCACATCCACTTGTCACCATCAAGGCAGGTTATCTTAATTGCAAGGTATGGCCATACATTCAAAACCCTCTCAGATGTTTCCAGTGTCAGCAGTTCGGTCACTCGAAGACATCATGTTATGGTTCTTTGACATGTGCTTGTTGCAGTGGTAAGGACTTCAATGTCTGTGAGTGTGAAACTGACCCTCATTGAGTCAATTGCAGTGGCTCTTAACTGTCCTACCTTTGTTCTTACAGCATTTCAGAATTGTTCAACACTTCATCTCGGATGTATGCTGCTGCACCTCATACCACAATTACAGAGGTAGTGCAGACAGATCTCTCTGTGCATTCAAAAGAATCATTCTCAAACCAAACTTTGACCTCCATGTTTAAAAAAGTTGATGAATCAATTTCAACACCCATCTCTGTCTTTAATATACATTCCAGAAATCCCAAGATCCATTTCCTTTGGTTCTGAGTACGGGCATTTCCTTGGGTGCATATTCTTCTCTCACCCCAGTCATTCATTCACATCCTCAGACCTTGATGTTTTCATTGAACAGTTGTTGTCTCCCTTTTTAATCCTGGGGGACTTTAATGGACATTATACCCTCTGGAGTAAAATGATATTGATGGGATGGGTCGCTCCATAGAGTGTATGCTCTCTGATCACAACCTTCCTGTTTTTGGTAGTAGTTCTTGTACTTATTTTCATGCACCTAGTCAGTCCATTACTGCTATTAATCTCTAAATTTGCTCCTCTTTACTATTCTTCCACATTTCATGGGGGGTTGACAATAATCCATGAGGCAATGGTCATTTTCCTGTAATTTTGAGAGAGATTGGCTGTGGTGTATGCCACTTAATCTACATGCCCAGGTGGAAGCTGGATCAAGCAAACTAACCCTTTTTCACTGCTCTCGCAGAACTTGATCCTGCCATCATCTTTAAACCATCAGTAGACGATTGTGTGGCAGCAGTAACTGACTGTATTATACAGGCACCTGCTCGAAGTATTCCTAAAATCTTGACATTTTTTCCATGATATCTTTTTCTGTTGTGCAATCCTGCCTACCACATGGGGTAGAAGACACTAAAATTGGCCTGGAATACTTTTTGTATTCCACACTCTTTAACCACATTGCTTTCCAGTAGGCCCATGCACATGCTTGGTGGGTAAGATGTCAAACCCAGTAGGACTTTTGGATTAAGTTCACAATCAGCATATCTTCTACTACCAATTCCAAAGTCATATAGAAAATGATTTGAAAAGTCAGTGGACAGTATAATTCTGTCCCCCTCTCGATCCTCCTCTCTGATGGTCAGGAAGTAGCTGATACCCGGAACATTGCCAATACTCTGGGTGAAAGCTTTTGCTGGATATCTTAGCCATCAAGACTCAGGCATAGCAATCACCTCTTCCCTTTTGAGCTGATTGCCTCTCTAAGTATAATTATCCCTTTATACTGATTGAACTCAAACTGGCCCTTCATGGCAGTACATCAGTTGGACCTGATGATGTACACTAAAATGCTGCACCTTCTATCTCCTGCTTCTCTTGCTGTTTTTATGATTGTTTTTAACTGGATCTGGCAGGAGAATGTTTTTCTTGATGCCTAGCACCAGGCTGTTCTACAGTTTTCTAAGCCAGGGAAGAATTCTAAAATTCCTTCAAACTATCATCTAATTGCTTTGACGAGCTGTCTCTGTAACACCTTAGAGAAGATGGTTAATGCTTATCTTGTGTGGTTTTTCAACTTTAACAACCTCCTCTTGCCCAACCAGTGTGGGTTCCAATGACAACACTCCACCATGGACCACCTGATTCGATTTTAAATGTCAATCAGAGAAGACTTTCTCAAATGACAGCATTTTGTATCAATATTCTTTGACATTTAGAAGGTGTATGATATAACATGAAAGTATGGCAATTTGCAAGACCTCTCTCTCTCTCTATATATATATATATATATATTTATTTATGGGCTACATGGCCATTTGCCCATTTTTATTAAAAATTTGTTGATGGACAGGCAATTCCAAGTTTGTGTGGATTCAACACTTTCCTGTTCTTTTTTACAAGAACTTGTGTTTTGAGTGTCACACTTTTTAGTATAAACATTAATGCCATCACTGAACAACTCCATCTTACTGTTGGAAATAGGCTCTATGTTGACAACTTTTACATCTTATGTCTGTCGTCAAACATGAGGTATATTTAGTGGCAGCTACAGACTGGAAATGGTTTTAACTTCTCTCTCTTTCTAAAACCATTTGCATGCACTTCTGCTGCCAACAGGCTATTCACACTGATCATGAACTCAATATTAGTGAAATTGTGCTGCCTGTGGTCCCTGAGACAAAGTTTTTGGAGCTTATCTTTGATCATAAGCTGACCTTTATATCACACATCAAGCAACTATGGGTAAAATGTACAAGAGCACTAAGCATCCTCCATGTCCTTTCTTCCACCATTTGGGGAGCAAATTGGCATTTTGTACTAAAGATATATTATGCTCTTATTCAATTGAAACTAGAATCACTGGTCTATGGCTCTGCTACGACCTTGGCCTTAAAGATGCTGGACCATGCTCATCATCAGGGACTTCGGCTCTGCACTGGGACTTTCTGCACTTCTTCAGATCAGATCTTATACACAGTCTTCTGAACCTTCTTTACATCTCTGCCATTTGCAACTGTCTTTACTATATGCTTTGAAACTTCATTCCTTACCAAATCATTCCACCTGTGGTTGTGTTTTCCTTCTTATGTGGATTTTAATTTTTCAGAACAGATGATCTGCCTTTGGTCCTTTTGGCCTTTGTATTCAGGTGCAGTTGGATGAATTGGGTCTGTCCTTGGATAATATTGCTGTATCTAATGGTCAGTCCATCTCAGCATGGCTTATTACAGTCCCCAAATGTGACTTGTCTTCAAGTCATTTGAAAAAATCAGATACTCTCGATTGGAAATACTGTCTGTTATTTGCTTGACATCTTTCCATTTCTTTGTATACAGATGGTTAGAAATCAGATGTCTGTGTGGGCTCTGCCATGGTTTGTTGTGGTTTGGTGGTTGTGCACATAATCCCCTCTACAACGTTTGTGTTCACTGCTGAACTGTATGCCATTTCTCTTTCCTTGAATTGCATAGAAGCTAAGGAGCACTCAAGTTGCACTATTTATATTAGCTTGCTTAGTAGTCTACTGGCACTGAATTACTTCATGTTAGTTCACACCCTGTTCTCTTTGATATTCAAAACTGACTGGACCATTTCTCTTTAACATCTACTTCTATCCAGTTTTTCTAGATACTGGGCCACATTGGTATGTATGAGAACAAGCTTGCCCACACTACAGCTATATTTATCTTCTATGGTACTATCACTGCTGTGCCTGTTTCATACATGGACTACTATCCTGTATTAAAGGATGAGCTCTCTGTCAGTCGACTTGTAGTAAGCAACATGAAAAGAAGCTTTTCCAAATAAAACCCTCTATTGGACTTTATCTGTCTTGCTTCTGAAAGGATCGGAAAGAGGAAGTTGTTCTAACAAGATAATGTATTGGTCACATTGTTTGAACTCATCATTTTTTTTTATCTGTGACTGTTGCACCAATGTGTTGTCTATGTGACTCTTATGTCATCATAAGCCACATTTTACTGCCTTGCTGTTATTGTGACTGTCAACAATGATGCCATTTTAAACATGTTGTGTCCCAAAGTTTATTGGTAATGTTAATGTCATTGGCAATGGTGACACTGTTCACCTTAAAAATGTTTTTGAAGGCCATTAAGCTTTTTAATGCTGTTTAATTTTTTTAAATTATAAATTAAACCTTTTATAATTGGATTCCCATTCAATTTGAAATTAGAAAATGGCTGTAACATCTGCTTTTCAGTTTTGGGTTTTGTAGTCACCCATTGTATTGTCTGTGGTTTGAACATTCCTCTGGACTCTCCACTGTGTTCTTCTCTTGTTTCTTCCTGTGGAGTAAGAGAGTCCTTGTCAGTTTTTATTTCTAAGCTGAAGGAGTGGTTGATGATGGAGGTCTACCCCTGAATGTGAAATATACAATATAAAAAATGGATCCATTCAATTAAGAGCATAGAAGTGGTGTTCTGGAGCTGTAAACATGATACAGATCTCTCTTCTAAGCATCACAGTTCATTAAGTTCAATTTTGAAATTAGAAAAGGGCTGCAACATCATATAACTCGAAACCAGGCCTGGAAAGGTCAACTTCAGGTGACTAATGATGGTTTTTTTTAACTTACCTGTTAGTTTTTCTGGCAAGTTATAATAATTACAGTTTTGCTACAGAAAGTCCTTTACAACTTTTATTACTGTATTTTTCTCTTACCACTGTAGACTAGATGTGAAAAGGTCATATTAATCTCAGTTTTTTCCTTCCATAGTCTTTAACTGTATCAACAAGGACTCAGCTGGTTTGACTGCCATATGAACACTTTTTATTTATTAAAATTCTTTATGGATTTAATACTACTAACTTTTGATATTGTATATCTTTATACAGTTTGGCAGTCTTCCAATAATTATTATAAATCTTTCACACACAAAAATATCAATTTTTTTTAATAAAATATTTTCAATAAACTGAAGATTTGTCTATGAATATAGTGAGTATTTGTTTTAAATAGTCCATGTACAAAGTGATTTTCATGTTAAGATTAAAAATAGTTTTCTTATTGGAAATCCACATTTCTTTTGTGTAATCCCTAAAGTCTTCTAAGTGCATTATAAACTGTTTTCATAAAACGTTATATTTTATCCCCATATAGGGTTGGTCAATTTTACTGACCTTGTAACTGCGAAAAAAAATTAAAGTAAATCCAAATTACTCTTTCTTTCTTTTCTGGAATGACTTAAAATTGCAATATTAAAATACACTAATTTATCTTAAATAGTTTTAAGCTTGTAACATTATATATCTATTCATAAATAAATTTTATTGTTTTTATTGTTCTTTGCACTCTGACTATTATCCATACCATTATAAGTTGTAAATTGCCTGGGGAAATGTACAGCTCATGTTTGGCTATTTAAATACATTATCCACAACCTACTCCTAACTGCTCATGTGCATGCCTCTTAAAACGTTTTGTTTTGTTATTATTTATTTTATCTAATCTTATCTTAATTAACCTAAAGAGATTCGTTTTTTACATTTTAGTTATTTTTATAGTAATATATAAAGAATAAACATGAAAATTATGTGACGAGTTGTCACAAATTCATCCAAGCTTGTTTTTATCTTTTCCATGGGAATGACGCTTATAGTAACAGTTAAATTCTCCATTCAGAACACAACATTATACAATACATCATTTGATAAATGAAAACCTTGACTTTCTTGTGGTTATGGGTAATATATAATTAAATGAGAACTATCAACAGAGCCTGAAAATGAGGATGTGACAGGTAGCTATTTATATCTCTAACCAAATAAAATAATAAAAGCTATAAAATTATGGTTTGTCTAAATAATAAAGTTTTAATGGTGAGTAATTTGTTTAATTTGTATCTTTTGGAATGGCGATGGATGAAATAGAGAAGAGGACATGCCTAGGGAAAATATGTCACACTCGTGGAAACTTGGAATTTTTGAAGTATTGTCTTATAAAAACCTTGTGTCATCTATAGTAAGGATGTCCATGGTGACAGGACCAAATGCACACTGTTTTGTGAAATATTGGTGATGGGATGTTTTGAAGAATTACTAGTAAGTTATTCCTGATGATATATTTGCTTCTTAACTGTGCGTGTTCTGGACCATACTCATCCATGAACTTCACGGATGAAGCAGAGTGGGATAGCTGCTCATCCTTAGATTTAATAAATCAGGTTTGGTCTGCTTTTCAGTTTTGGGTCTTGTAGTTACCCATTGCACTGTCTGTGCTTTGAACATTCCTCTGACTCTTCACTATGTTCTTCCCCCTTTTCTTCCTGTGGAGTAAGAGAGTCCTTACCAGTTTTTATTTCTGAGCTGAAGGAGTGGTTGATGACAGAGGTCTACCCCTGAATTTGAAATATACAATATAAAAAAATGGATCCATTCAGTTGAGAGCAGAGAAGTGGTGTTCTGGTGTTGTGAACATGATACGGATCTCTCTTCCCAACCCTTCATGGAAGTTGGATTTCAGTACCTGAATTTTGGATTGAAGTTGACTTTCCCACTCTTTGATCCTTGTCCTATTCCCACATGAATATCAGTTCCCTGTAGTAGGGTTTTGGATCCAATTGACTCTCTTTGTAAGGTCCTTTGCACCCAACCATTCTACACCTTGGGGCTCATCCCTTCTTTTAGTCACACCTTTTCTTTATCTGGTAAAGAGTTTACAAAAATGGTGTGGTGTGTCATATATATCTTTTTTGAGAGCTCTTTTTGGGGATGCTTCAATCTTCTTCTTTGCACCAGTCCTTCAACCTATTCAGTATTGGTGTCTTGCTGTGTATGTGAGTGGAAGTGAGGCCCATTATCAGAAGGTGTAATTTTCCTATACTGGAAATATATTTTTGATAGGTACTAACTTCTGTTCGTACTTTCTACTTTTCCATCCCCACTGTTTACCAGTGCTTAGTGTTTGAACTAAACTGGAAGTGACAGCTAGAAAAGCATAGAGTGAAGCATTTCTCTTTATGTAAGTTTGTCAAATGATAATTTGCATGCATGAATTGGTTGAACCATGCAAACCAAGAAAGTATGCAGGAATGAAAGACTTGTGGCATGTAAAAAAAAAATGCAAATAGAGGGCAGTAGTGAATGAGAATAATTGTATATGTGAATGGAAATAAATACATGTCAGAAATATATTTTCAGTATAGGAGAATTATAACATCTCTGATTTAAACAGTGAGAAAGACATGGTGTAGTTAATAAGGGTGTCTTTTTTATTTAAATGATAAGAAAGACATGATGTAGTAACTAGTGGTGTTATTTTTTTATTTAAACACTAAAGTTTGTGATGTAAACAGTAAGTAGGAAATATGACATAGTGACTAAAAATAAATCTGTAGTGTAATTAAGATTATGTGCTTTGAAGTAAGGAACACTTGTTTGTATTTGATCATTTTCAGAGTTTATTTCTCAAATTGGAAACTAAGGCTTTAAAAAACAGTAGTTATCTCTTGCTGTACAAAATTAGTAACAATTTGCATTTTGTTCTCACCGAAAATTGAATGCTAAATTTTATTAGTGATTAAGGGAAGGTTCTCTAAATTACATGAGAACTTATTATTTGTATTAAAATACATATTCCTATCATAACATTTTATCATAAACAACCAGAAATAATGAAATCAGTTATGAGCATTTGTATGTCTTTTATCTTAAGTATTGTAAAATAGAGTTAAAAGTGCATAATTTTGTGTCTTGTAAACTTGAAAATATACTGTGAAAAACAAAACTGGAAAATGTTTGAATGGTATTTTTTTTAAGTGGTTCAGAAGAATTTGCCTTTTTATGTATTTTTTTTTATTTTATGGTACTTAATGAAATTTGTCTGTCCTAAGTAGGTGAGGATCAAAACAAGTTCATTGCTTATTACTTTTATTTATATAGCATATTATGTTTGTTTATTAAGTTAGGAATGTACAAGTTTTTTAAGTCATTCAGTTTTTGACCACCTACAGTTTAGAGGCATTCTATAGAAGTTTATTTAGTTCAAATGCAAATTACTTTTAGTATTTTTTTCGTCAGCAATAGAACTTAATGATTTTAGAATAATGGTAGCTCATCATTCATTAAACTGTTAATATTATGATAAAATATTGCCCTGTTATATCAGGCATCTTTAATTCTGTCTATTACATCATTTTATATATCTTAAAATTTCATTACTGTGAACTGTGTATATTGGCCCCATGGTAGAAGAGCTCTGGATTTTGGTAAATTGAAGAGTCAAGTTCAAACTTGTTTGTAACACAGAATATTCCTGTTAGCTCTGGGTGCATTGCTAGAATGACATGCATGCTCTTAACAGTGATGGGTTGGGTGTTTCTGAGAGACAGCCTTCCTTCTGGATAAGTATTTCATAATTAGAAACAGCATCAGATAGCCTTAGTATCTTTGCAATAAATGGCAAACACATTACTCTAAGATAAGGTACAAAAGTATGATGAGTGTTAGTTTTTTCTTACAAACCACATTTCTTCCAACAATTAAAATATACTTCTGGTCATTTGATTTTGCACATTTTAGTTAGATATTTAATCAACTTTAACAAAAATGTTGAAAACAGAAGAAATGCCTGAACTATTGGTATTGTTCATTCCTTCCATCAGGAATTTTGGAACTTTAAACTTGTTGATATATTTATTTATACCAGAAGTAGGAGGCTCAAATACAATTCTAGTAAGTGTTAATTATGCCAAAACTAGAATATTTGTTAAACCAGAAATATTTTCATTTAAATGATAAAGCAGTTAAACAGAATTAGTAGACTCTGATAAAATTTTACAGGAGTAAATAAAGAGAGAAAAAGAAAATTGATTCAAGTTTCTCATCTGTTTTTCATAAGAAAATATAAAACTTATGGTCTTGAATTTCTCTAAACCTCCCCAAACAAACAATTTTCTAGTGTTATCAAGCAGTTATTTTCACAACTTTTTGTTAATGTATTAATTTGCATCTTTGTTTCATTACATTTCTTCAAAAGTTTTATTACAATTTTTAAGTGCCTTTTCATATACTTCATCAGCCAGACATTGTTCCATTAATATTGCAGTGTTTGTAATGTTAACTATTTTTGTATTTCTTTCATGTTAAAGGCTTGCTATTCATTATCTGAAGTAGGAACTCAGCAATATGATGTGTATGGTAAGATCTTCACTGTAAAGCTACAGTACATATTTTATCGAGAACGAGTTGGTGTCCGCCCAGGCCAGCTTTCTAAAGTGATGCAAGGTCAGATTACCAGTGTAGGACAGATTGCAAAGCTGGGATTACCACTTGAGCATTCACCTCAGATTTCACAGCTTCTGAAGTTGGGATCTCAGAATTACCAGGACATAAAAATGTTTATTCAGGTAATCATTTCATTCATTTTTGAACATTTTAAGGTTCAGTTATTCAGTGAACAATAAATTGAACACTTTAAAAGGGTTGTGTGTATGCCTACCTTGGCTACATTGAAAAAAACCTTCATTTCACATTTTTTTTAGTGAACTTGGTATTCATGTTTGTCTTTACTTACCAGCTTTCATTATTCTTAAAGAATTAAGACTGTTATTGAAAAATTCATAATAAAATGCAAACAAATCCATCTGTATTAAGTAATGTGGTAACTTGAATTTACATATTTTGTTACCCATTTTTACTGAAGTCTTAAAATTGCTCTTATCCTCTTGCTATGGGGATGTTATTTGTAAAAATACCAAAAATTATTTTATAAAAACTATACATTTTTCCCCGCATGGGTTAATTGGTGAATTTAGTAGATTTAGCTTTCTCTTCAAGTCATAGTTAATAAATATATATAAAGTGTATATGATAAGGAAGTTTAATTGTTAGAAATGTATTGTTTACTTTTGATATGTTAATATTGGATAACCAGGTCTTTTGTAATTACCCAAGAATTAGTCTAATATAAAAATGGGAAATGGTAAGAATGTTGGTGATGATTTATTATTTGAAATATTACAGATTTGTGATTTTTTAATGAATATGAATACATCCTTGGTGTTGTAAACCCTTTGTAAATACACATGAGAAGAAAAAGGAATGGTGTAATCCCTGATTGAAATAGCAAGGTGAAATTTTGTAGTGTTATACACAATATCATTTGAACTAACAAAAAAAAAATAAAGCATTATCAATGGGTGAAAATATTTTACATGTAAAGTTGTTTATGTAACTAAAAATTGCAATTTTGGACAAAAAATAAATCTGTGATCAAGATAAAAAAACAGCAACCCTAGCATTAAAAAGTAACTTATTATTAAGTGTAAAAACAGTTTGGGTTTCATGCATTTTTTTGTATTATTCTCAACGAAATTTTTGTAACTTCAAGCTTGCAGTAGCATCAGTATAACTCTATGACTTTATACTTATTTTAGAGTGTGTAGGTACTTCAACAGAGTTTTGGACTCCCTCAGTTAAAGCAACATAAAAAAAATGACTGGATTTGATTCTGTGTCCAGCAAAATAAATGCCAACATTACCAACTGTTCAAATTATTTGGTTATAATGTGTTTAGCTTACATTTCACATTCTAAAATAGATTAGGAAAAATTGAATGCTTCTTACTGTTGAATATTTTTGTGTCAAAATAACTTAATTCTAAATGTACTTTTAAGACTGGATCACCATCTTGATATGTGGAGTATACTCATTGGTTTATTTTTGAAAAAGATTATAATTTTTTAAAAACTTTTCAGTAAATGTTTAACTGTTGAGCCTATTTATCTTAAATTAACAAGAGAATTAACTATGTTTTTGTTAGGTTGTTGAAGACGCACTGTTCCATTTATCTGTTCATCGTGATCGAGCTCTTACTTACAAGACAGAAGAAGTTCAGGTCACAGTTCATGATGAATTTAGAGTGGATCAAGACAAAGATGGGAAAGTTCTCAAGCAGTTAGCTCGTGTTCGTATATTTTTTCTGGCTTTTATCACAGGTTTGTTCCTATCCAATATTAGAAAAAACATGCTTGTATTTTGTATTTAAAGTAGTTAGATAAACATGCTGTCGATATTGTAAATGTTTTAGTTGATCAATCAATAATTTCTTGTCTTGAATATTATAAAATAATAAATTGTACAAATTGTAACTATTTTTTCTACTCTCAACAAATAACTAACATACAAAATAACTGGAAAAAGTAACAAGATATAAAATTTCAGCAATATCAGAAGAGGTGTTTCAGTTATAAAAACAAACATGAGTAAGAAATGTTTGAAAGTTTTCTTAAGTGTCAAAATATATACGTAATCATCAATGTAATTTTATCATAAAACATCTAGTTTGATATTATGAAGTTTACAGGAAAACCTTAATGAACTTTCTCAGGAATGCCTGACATTGAAGTAGGATTGAATGACATAGAAAGACAAGGAAAAGAGGTTGTTGGACGACATGACATAATTCCTGTAGTTACTGAGGAGTGGATTCGACTGGAAGATTGTGAATTTCATTCCTGTGTTCTTTCTGAAGAGTTTGAAAATAATCGGATAATTAAGTAAGTTTTCTTTTTCGAATATGATAAACCTAGTGTTATCAAACCAAACTGTAGAATGATGCTAACTAAAATCTACACCTTGTACAGTTTTGCACTGTCCTGAGATTGTTTAAAACACTTTGCTGAAAAGATAAGACATTCAGAGCCTTTTAATCTACAATTATGTTGAAGAGCATATTTTATTTAAAAAAATATATTCTTTTGACTTTTGTTTTACAAGATTAAGTTTTTAAAGTCTTCAAAACTATCTTTGAAAGAACTGAAATTTGTAGGAAGCATGCACTACTAGCTAACCCTATGAACATTGGCTCCTGTTTTACATGAGTGTAAAAAGGTATACATACCATAATTCTGAAAGTACTTAACGTATCTTGATGAGATTTGACAAGTTTTTAGTAAACAATTTTTTTTACACAAAGAATTAATGTTTAATTATTTTTACTAAATATATTCTGTGAAATATATGAAGACAAAATTTTGTGTGTCCTTGAATGGAAATTTATTTTCATGTTAAGAAAAAAAATCTCGGTTGTTTTACATGTTTCGTACTTCATATGGATGATATGTAAAATTTCTAATTGAATATCAAATGTTTTCTGTTTTTTTCAACAAAACTAAATTTTATCTGTTATTCTCTTTACCTTGACTCTAATGGACTTGGTCAATTTAACCAACCTTGTAAGTGCTACAAAAAACAACAACAACAAATTACCCTTTTTTATTTCTTTATACAATTACTGTAGATTGTAATAGAAAACTTTGTTCAGCCCAGATAACATAAGACATTGACAGTCTAGGTCTGTTTGTTCTTAATTTTATTTTTATTGGCTTCTGAACTGTGTGTAACTGATAATCCATGGTACAAGCTATAAATTATCCAGTGAGCATGCTGCTCAAATTACCATATTCATAAACTTTACACTTGGGGAAATTCTTTTATTATTTATTTTAATTATCTTGCCTTATATAATGTGATAAGTTTCTAATGTTTGCATTTTTGTTACTTTTACAATAATAAATAAAAAAATTTATTACTTATGTTTAGCCTCTTATTTTTTGTTTTTTTTGCTGTTGGCCTACTGATGAGATTCAAGCCTGTTTTTTGTAATGATAGTATTAAGCACTAAGTACATTAAATAATTAGGGGTGTATTAACTAATATGCTTGGTCTAAAGTGCAACAGTTTGAGGAGCACAGCTTTAGGGGAATTTTTTTTTAATTTCAAAATAAATTTAACTTTGACTTTTTGTACAGTAATAACAAATTTATATCCATTTCACTGTATTTTGATTAATTGTTCTCATGTTGATAGATACATTTTGTGGTGAGTCATTTGAGAAGGAAAGGTTGTGTGTAAAATTGTAAGCTATAACTATTGTTACTGAACTGATTCTAGCTTTCTAACTAAGATGTAAGTGACTTGAAATGATTTTCTTGACTACTTGATATCTTCTCCACCAAATCTTTGTACTAAATTGAAACTTTGTCTTCTTATTGATTATAAATGATGTAATAGAACACATCAGAGAGAATTATTAGCAATTTGTGAAGGAGAGGATGTGATAGTTGAGTGTGGCAGGTAGATCTGACTTTCTAGTTTGTTTCCATAAACAGTGAGACTTGGCCTTAGTAATATCTGTGCTATAATGAGTAATTTATGTTAATCTCAAGAAATGATCTTGGAAAGTGTGATAAAAATAAAAAATAAAGCAACAGTTAGTGTACAAATGTTTGAAGGATTTATTTAATTTTTTTTAATTAAGAAATTAAGATATATATATATATAACATTAATATTTATTAATTATGGTTTGATGTTAAATTTATTTATGTACAGTAATGATAAAGTAGTTTAAATTTTGAATGTAAATGAGATGCATACTTTGACCTACTTATAGCAAGTGTATTAAAAGTAACAACATATTTTTATGCATGGGATTTGAATTATCTTCTTGCTGATTTTAAAGTTACTTTGAAATAGGCTCAGTAAACACTTAAGACATTTTTAACACTTGAGTCTGAGTAGAGGAGCTTTAGATCAATACTGGTGGTCATCTGACTGATAATAAACTAATTTTGCTGAAATTATACCAAAGTAGGTCTTATCTCTTACTGAATCTCATGGTGTGTTGGGTTTCAAAATTGAAGTCAAGATGATGAGGTTACAATCATTTTATCACAGCCAGTGTGAAGAAAATTTTATCACAGATGATGCTGTGGTCGTGAGTGATGCATCTTACAATCTAACAAAAATCTGCACAGCTGAGTACTGCTATCTGTTTACAGGTTGCTCAAGTTGAGCCACTTGTTGCTGAGGTGTAACTTGTTAGTTCATATGTTTGAAACATCCTGCAGCTAGATTAAGAGCAACATTAACAATCTGAAGCAAGTTATGAAGAGACAGAGTTCATTATTTTGCATATAATTATGCACCATAATAACAATATCCTCAAGTGAATAAACATGACTGACATTTTTTTTCTTCAAAACTAAAGTCTTCAAAAGAGCCTGTGATTTTCTCTCAGTCGTGCAGGTAAAGCTGGATTGGATCACCTTGAACTTGCTATCAGAAAGGGCCTGATGAATACTGCTCTGTCAATAGAAAGAGCCATCACAAGCTTTATAAGAGAATCTTATCGTTGAGGAGAATGTTAAAGGCCATTATTATTCACAGAGTTGTGTTTATATGGTGAACATGGCCATGTTTAGGCCAGAGGAAAAGTATGATTGATCACTCAATTTACTGAAAAAAAATAGCAGCCTGCTCCTTACACCAAACCCCACAGAACTTGCTACTCAGTATTCAATTTGTAGAATTTCTGGATTTAGCCAATCCCCACCCACATTGTTCGTATGTCAAATTTTCTATACTTGGAGATTGTTGTAAGAAAAATGTTGGTGTTGCTACATTTTGAGTAAGTTTTTAGCTAATTAATTCCTAGGGCAAATAATTTGATAACTTTATCACCACCTATGTGAAAATAATATTTACTTGAAATCATTTTGGTATTTAAGAACTTAATGAATCTTGTCTCTGTAGGCTTCACCCACCAGATGCTTGTCTTTTTGAGTTAATGCGGTTTAGAATCCGACCACCCAAAAACAGAGAACTCCCCTTACAAGTAAGGTTTTACTTATTATATAGGTGTATTTTCATAATTTCTTCTTTACAAAAAAATAGTTGAACTTAAAAAACATTCAATACATTTCTGGACAATGTTGATTTACACACAAAAATAGAGTAATTTATTTAATGGGAAAAAAAACTGTAAAATGTGGAATACATTTTTTTATGCACAGGTAAAAACCCAAATGGTAGTGACAACATCACGTGTTGAAATTCGATGTGACCTACTTGTGCCTGGTTATCATAGCAGGAAACATGGACAAGTTCCTTGTCAAGATGTCCAGATAAGGTTTCCCATTCCTGAGTGCTGGATTTACTTATTTCGGATAGAGAAACATTCTAGATATGGGTCACTAAAATCTGCATCAAGAAAACCAGGAAAAATTAAAGTAAGTACAAGTTTAAAGCGTACATTTATAATCAATTAACACCAGATGCAGAGAAAAACACTATATGTATAATCAAAAGTTCTTTTCATGGAATATGGTGCAAATTATCTGTGAAATTATAAGTGATCTGTATTTATTTGTTCGACATTCCAGTAATCACATATTTCTTATTTTTTGTGGTTATTTTATTCTTACATATATTAAGTAGTAAAAATGCTTTTATCTTACAAAAGTTACTACGATAATGAACTTTTTTTTTGTATGAAAAGTTTGTTTTTAAAATCTATATTGTAGTTATTCTAGTGTTAAATGGCTTTTGATTAATTATGCATTTATTAGTAATTCTTATTCCACAGGGTCTAGAAAGGATTATTGGAACAGCTCAGTCATTAGACCCAAGTCTAATTGAGGTTTCAGCTGGTCAAGCTAAATATGAGCATGCACTGAAAGCTGTAGTCTGGAGGATACCAAGACTTCCAAAGGAAGGGCAGGGTTAGTTGGTTAATAATAACATTTTATCTTTAAAAGTTTTTGTAATGATGCAAATTAACCTTCTTAGTGTTATTGTATTTGTGACTTTTTTGTATCCTAAATATCATTTTCTTGTTTTTTTTCCTCAATTTTAAATTTTCTTAACTTAAATTTGCTAGCAGGTAGCAACCACTTGTATTTTTCTTGGATTCACTGCAGAGGCAGATACAGAATGGATCCAAACACTTTTTGAGAGACCTTTTTCTAAAAGATTTGGAAATTTGAAGTAAAAAAGGCATAACTTGCCAAGAAAAAACATCTTGTACCCCATTTCCAGCTGGAACCCTTCCTTGGTTTTTTAAAAATATATATATTTGTGTCTTCACTGTGCTTATTTGTATGTCAAAAATAAAATAAACTTACATAAACTGTAACAATCAGCAGTTCTTTGGTATGCTATTCCTAGAAGCAGGATATAATTTAGTATACAAGTTCATGCAGATTAAAGAAGAAAAACCTTTATTCATTTAACTGTATAATGGCTACAGTTATTAGAATTGGGATTTGGTGTGGTAATCCTGGAAGCAGGGCACTGCACACAATCCAAAATTGCAAAAAAGAGGTAAGATCTCTAAAGTGTATGTGTACTGGCTCTGTTTGTAATGCTTAGTGATATCAAGTAGCAGTAGATGGTAGTGGTACACAGCTAGTGGAAAATGGGTAAATGTTGCAGAATCAGAAAGTAAAGTTTGTCTGTAGACTGTCTAGTAGCTGACAGTGTTTGTTTAGCTTGCTCACTCTAGGATCGTCTCAAGTTATCCACCAAGAGGTTAATGTTTTTTTATACTGTGTATGTGTACAGTTTCTAAAAAAAGGAGTACAAAATAACAAAAGTGACAGATTGTTACAAAATCTTCATTAACAAAAACATACTGGCATTTTTGCCAGTTTGTGGAAAACAGTGGCTTTATGTATATGATCAGGATGTTTAGTTTTCAAGATTACCATTCAGAGAAGAAAATACTTTCTTCAGTAATTTATCAGCACAGCCATAAAAAATGAAAGTGTTTGATATCGTATTTTTAAAGATGTGTATAGGTTTGTATAAATATAATAAAGTAATGAACATTTCAAATGTTCTTATTTATGAAAGTTTTTCCAGTATTCCAGTTGTGCTTGTGATTTGTATATATTTTATTTTCAACTAGGAGCATATACTACTCAACTTTTTCTGTTGAAGCTCAACCTCACATCGTTTGACCAGATTCCAGACACATTCAGTCAGTATGTTAATGTGGAGTTCATTATGCCAGCCACAACAGTCTCTCACACAACTGTACGATCTGTCTCTATCACTAATCCTAACCCTCCAGAAAAGTATGTCAGATATTTGTCAAAACATGAATACAAAGTTGAAATCAGTTTTTGCTTTTCTCAAACAGAAAGTGAATATATATCTGCAGCTGCTACTGCTACTACTGTCCAGCCCACAACTTCGGAAAACATCCCAGAGTCTGGGAAAGAAAGTAACAGTAATGAGGAGAATGACAGTGATTGAGTAGATAAAGTACTAGTTCCATATTTGTTTCATGTGCAAGCACAATGGTAATTTGTCATATCAGCTGTTTAGCTGCACAAAAGCTGTGATTCATATGAACCTTCACAGACTGGCAGTTTTGTTGATTGCTTGAAGTATCTTGTATTGTGAGATTCAGGTATCTTATATTTATTTTAATCTTTAATATGGACAGAAGGTTTAATTTGCACACAGTTTATTGCTATAAATTTCATGAAGTGTATATTGAAGGACTTGAGTAAAGGTCTCACAAAGTTTGAATACTAAATGATCAAGCATTTTGTTTTTATGTTGAAGACTTACTTGATTGTGTCCAGAAGTTTGCTTGTAGAACACCAGTTGATTTAAAGAACTAAATGTACTGTCAATTACTTTCAAATATATTGAGTAAACATTCTGGAAAAACTAGGTTATGTAGCTAGTTTTCATTGTGCAAGAAAAAGCTCACTTTTCAAGTTCACTTCCATGTGTAGCTGTCACATTTACTTCTTGAATTAAGTCCACATGCTTATCTGTTTTTGGCTATGAAGGTAGGTCATTAGATTTCAAGAAAAAACTATGGTGTGTTCATACTTAATCTGCGTTATCTTGATATACTTCTACATAAGGTAAGCCCTTGTGATAGTAACAATATATTAATGTGTTTTTGTTTAAATAAAAGGTTTACCTCATAGCATTAATATTTCTTGAAAATATCTTCAAGTTGACCTGCTGTCGTTTGTTGTTGATAATATTGTTTAGACAGGTCCTTTTTTTCTATATAAATATTATTGTAATGTTTAAATAAGTTAAAATGATGTTAATCTAATTAATTAAAAAATTCTGAATTGATGTTGGACAGGATATATCCAAAGCGTTTTTCTCCACACTTCAAACATAGCTAGCTAGGTCTCTTGATCACAGTGTAGGAGATTTGAGAAATATAATAAGATTCTTTATTGTAGAATGTTTTTAACCTCTGTTCTGTGTTTTGTGTATTATATATTGAAGAACGGAGCAAAAATAACTGGTGAGTAAAATATGTGGATGATTATAATGTTATTGAAGTTGATGTGATATTTTCTACCCCCTTCCCTAAACATTATGTGATGAATAGTTCGTTTCAGTGTGCAGAGTAAGTCGTATCTGTCTGTAATGTCCAGTATATGATATTTATTATTATTGATGTTCAGATCGATTGTTGTCCATTTTTACTTGTTTATGATTATAATTTTCTGTAGTAAGAAATAGATTTTCTTGTAAAGAACCACCATTGACAGCAGTATTATATAAGTGATGTATTGATTATTACCTCTACCTTGAGTTTGTTTGGCTGGAGAAAAGAGGAAGTAGTGGAGATTGTTATAAATGATTGTCTAGATATTCAAGTTGTAAAAAAGTTTAGTTCAATAGTTGAGTTTGTTTGTTTTTTTGCTGTAGTTCAGACCATGGAGATACCCTATGTAACAGTTGTTTATTTTTATATTGTTTTTTTTTCTCTTCCTCATAGTTATATTCAAACTTATTTAAACCTCAAGAGCATAGTGAGTTGTTTTGAATTAAGCACAAAGCTACACAATGGGCTATCTGTGCTCTGCCCACCACGGGTATCGAAACCCGGATTTTAGCGTGTAAGTCGGCAGACATATCGCTGAGCCACTGGGGGGCGGCATAGTGAGAAAAATGGTTATGAAAGTCAAATATTATTTTGTTTTTCATTATTTAAAAGTAAACTTGTTCCTTATACTTGTTTGTAAAGCTCATACTGAGTGTATTATTGACAATTTATTATTTATTTCAATGATTTTCACTTGGAAGAAATATAATATACAAATTGATAAAAACCTTCAAGCTATTGTTATGCCATATTTCTTAACTTTATTAAAATCTTTGTTAATTTTTACATTATTATTGAAATTTTGTTATTTTTCATTTCATGCTATATTTACAAATATACGCAATATTTTATTTGTGCAGTAAATACGACTTTACATTTACTCTTGAAGGGATGTATTAGAAATCGTGAATTTCTGTAGATATGTAAGGTACAGTTAAATGTCGTATATAAGCGATATTTAATATAGTACCTTGTCATCCAACTCTTAAATATTTATTGTTAATTTCTTTCTACACAGTATAGTGTAGAAAAAACAGAAAACTGCAATACTTTGTAAACTAATTTTAAACCACAAATTATATTGTTAATGTTTTGATTCAGAACTTTGATTTTTTTATGTTTCAAGGCTAAAAATTAAAAATAAATATCTAGTGCCATCTATCAAACGAAATTCGTGTATGATTCTAATTTGTGCAGTACTGCATTAATTTGATGTCTCCAAAAATGAAAACTGTATTAAAATTTTGGAGACGTATTTTACAAGTATCAACTAAAAATACTTAATATTAGTTATTACGTATGCTTAATAGGTGGCGCAATCCGTGAAGGAGGTAAAAATTGATCATCTTTAAGAATAAGAGTACAATAATCTGTTGCTTAACTATAATGTTTTAAATAGTTTTATTTATAACTGTTTTATGTTATGGATATAATTTGTGTCTTGAGGCCTTTATTACAGTGTGAAGTACCGGGACTGATACTGTGTTTGGTGTACAGGAATATTGATTCGAGTGTTAATGACTCGCATTTGTCACAAAATCACACTTCGAACCTTGGTGCCATAGATGTATTATAAAAGTGATGATCAAATCCTCTTATTGAATTAGAGTGTACCCCAAGTGGAAGCTTTTACTAGCTGCCTTTCCTTTAAGTCTTACCAGTTCAAAATTAAAAACAGCTAAAATAATTATCATTGAGTAGCTTTGCGCGAATATCCGGAACCAAAGAAACAGTTATAAAAAATATTTCTTTACAATTTTTATTTAATATTAATTACCATGTTTTTTTTTAATAGTAGAGTATTCAGAATAATGATTATTATACCATTATGTGCAATAAATAGTAAGTCAGTTTCACCTTGTACATATGGAATTTAAAGCTAAGGTAGTGTACTTTGTGTTATTAGATTGGTGTTGTAACAAAAAATGGCTGTATAGTAATTCTAGTAACGTTTCTTGACAAAAGAATTATAATTGTATGAGCTTGAGGTTGATCTGAAAGAAATAAAGTCATCCATATTAATCGTTGAAGATGATGTTTTCTTTTTTTACGACTCCACAGTTGCAGAGAAACTTGTTTGGTTACCTGGTAGGTTAATTGAAATAAGATTTAAGAACTGCAGCAAATGAACAACACTTCATATGAGAAAATGTAACTTAAAATCATTAGGAATTTAGATATTTACGAAAGCCAGTGTTAGGATTACGAGATCTGATCATATCTGTCGAGTGCATTCTAAAAACATTTAGTTTTACAAATTTTTCTGTTATCTAATAAAAGATACAATAAATTAACATTGTCGGGAGGGGGCACTTTTTTGTCCATCCTCTGTAACGTCGTATAAGTCATACGTTACATAAATTGTTGACGTCATCTTTCTTGAAACTTCTAAGTTTTCATCGCTACGTGAGTACTGTTACGTCACAGTGTCACTAGGCAAAATATAAATGTAGGCTAGGCGACCACAGGAACGCAAGTCAAGTCAGATAAAAAAAAAAAAAAGCGGGTTAACTTGCGTGTGAGTGATTTACCTTTATGATGATGTGTGTGTGTTCTTCTAGCAAAGCAACATCTAGCTAACTGTTGTGTCCACCGAGGGGAAACAAACCCCTGATTTTAGCGTTGCAAATCCATAGACTTACCGCTGTCCTAGCGGGTGACATTAACGGATGATAAAGAGAGTTTTACAGTGAGAATAATTTGACTTGTTGATGATCTAAAGTAACTGAACTGGTCTAAACTTTGATGAAAAGGAGATAATTATTTAAGTTTGAGAATTCTAAAGTGGTAACCTGAGAAGTAACATAAGTGAATTTTTCATTGATGCTGTTGTGATAAGAGTAAATAAAAGTAATTCGTTTTGTCAGTTCGATTCTATAGTAAGTGAATGAGGCTGTGTGGATTCTTGAGAGTAAAAAAAAATATTCAGTTTTAAATAAAACTGTTTTTATAGTATAAAGAATTGTTGTACATACGTTTCACTTGTTTTGAATATACAGGGTGGTCGCTAGAAAAGCGGAAAATTTCTCAAACAGCTATTTATTTTTACAAATAACTTTTACAAAGTTTTTTAAAGGCATATGTTATATTACACTCATAGATGCTCAAAATGCATTTTATGATATTAAAATCATGCATTTTATTCATGATGTAAAGAAATCAAAATAGAAATGAGTAAGCATGCATTTTATTCATGATCTCATCTGACCTTCAAATTTTTCGCTTTTCTAGCGACCACCCTGTATATAAATATATATTGAAACAAGTGATTTGTGTGCTGTCCAGTTATTGTTCCAATTTAACACCAACAAATCCTAGCCTATATATGGATCGTGTTTTGAACTGTCCAATTTTCAACTAGAAAATGTTGAAAAAGGAAGCTTCTCCTTTAAGTATGATTTAAACAGCTCTTGGTAACCTGGCTGCTGAAAAAAAACATTGTGCCAAAAATCTAGCACTTGGGATACATTGTTATATTTTTCCACTTCGATGAATATGACGTGTGTACTTTTTTATCAGATCATATTATACAAAGAATGAAAAAGGCAAAAATGTAAGTTCCAAGAAGGTTTTTCTCTTTTTTACCTTTTTTTTTCTTGTGATAATACTTTGGCTGCCAATTCTGCCATCTATTAAAAAAATATGAATATTAAACTCATCACATACCACTTTTGTATATTAGCAAAGACAGGCACATAAATTAATCTCCTTTACGTTTCTACAGTAAATCTAGCTACAGCAGGCTAATAAGAAAAGTTATTTTGTATTAAACTATTTGCACAGATAATAAATGTAAGCTTTTATTATAATGTGACGTTATACTAAGACGTGCAAAACATATATAAGGACTTGAATTAAAATAGTGATATCTTATCATGACCCCAAATATTTATTTTTTATAAATATACTCTTGGTTATCGCTCACAGGTTGAACTTTGTAATTTATTAGTCTTTTAAACCTAAAACGTACATCACTTGAATGTTATACAGTTAAAGAGATGTACTGTAATGTAATCTCACTTTCAAGGACTTTTCTTGCGGGAAAAATATTGTGTACTCTATATATTCCCCTTTGAAGGACAACATATATGAAATGAAAAGAAGTAAGAAAAAGAAACAAAACCACTAGACTGCAAGAACACAGATGACGAGGACATGGTGATAAATCACGAAGAACGCAAACACAAGAAAAAACAGACGAAGTTAAACAACGACATTCACAGGAAAACAAAGAGGTGAACAAAGATATCATTCAGGTAACGTCCAAGAAACAAAGAAAATTAACATCACAAATATTATACCCTAACATACGAATAAATATGGCACAGAAACAAATTACATATCGCTCTATCATTATCCAAGGTGTCCAAACAAAAAACTACTGAAGTTACAGCCTCTACGTGCAATACAAATTATAGCTTGAGGCCCTGGGTTTCAACACACAATTCTGACAGTTGTTTCGGAATAAGATTAATATTTCTAAGGAAATAATCCCTTGGGATTCTCTAAGACTAAACAGTTCTTCAACCCCGCACTTGATAAAAATTGAGAAAAATTTGATTGGATAATTTGGGTTAAAGAAATTTTGTGTGTAACATTAATCTGGTAGGCGTGGCAGATAACAAGGCGAAGCCAACTCCCGACTGAAGGGTAAACAAAAGGAGACGGAAGCAGGCAGATAGCGAAATATCAAGCTTGAACGGGCCAATTCAGGCCCGGGTTGTACTTCAACCTGATAAGTCATTGCCTTAATCCGGGGTTGGTTACAGTTCTCAACGATACGAACATGTGGCAGCCGCGTGCAACGTTCTCCCACGCTATGTGGGGTCAGGGATGTATTAACGCATAGGCAAACGAGGCACGTGCCTGGGGCGGCAAATTTTGACCGAAAAAGAAAAAGAATGGACACCATTTTAAAATGTAGTCCCTGGTTATTAATTCCCCCTGCCATTTATGCCGCCCCAATAACCTCTTGAATCTGGACCCCCCCCACACACACACACACTTACTATTCCACCACACCGTCGGGTCGGTCGCTTCAAGTTTAAAAGATTTCTAACCTTCCCACCTAATACGCCTCGCCACCCCCCACATCATCAACCCATCCGCCCTCACCTCAGTTATTTATTTGTGTTTTTCAAAACCCCCAACATGTTTTTTACTCATGTTGACACCAAACAATGAATTACCTGCTACGCCTACACAAAAATATTTTATCATGGCCTAATAACGTATTTTGTTTTGTGAAATTACGTATACGAAAATTCGGATTTCGGTTGCTTCAGGCTATTATCTGGAAAAATATATTTTGATATATTCTTCCTCATTATTCACAGTTTAGCTTAATTGATTGATTGAATATGCGCTTGTCTAGATTTCAATGTAGTCCTTACAGAATAGTTCCTTCAAATTCCATAGCAATTATAGGCATTTGTTAGAATAAAGAAGGGGTAGTGGCAGACTCCAGAATACCAGAACAGAAAGGCGCACAGTCACTGGAGCAGGTGAGCGTCGGCGGAATCGGCTGCGGGTGTCACGCATAATCGTTTTTGCAGGCCGCCGACCGCGCTCTATCAATGAAGTTGACTCCCAGGGGACGGGGTCTGGATAGTTTTGGGCGATACAGGTATTTGTTACTGGTAGTATAGAATTTGAAATAGTAAAGTGTGTTAGAATTTATAATTCGATTGTCAATAGCCCAGCACCCGTTAACATGGATACATCGGCAGTAATATAAATAAGTAGTGCAGAAGCTCCCCTTTTTCGTGTATATTTTGTTATGGACTTATGGTTGCAAGTCGATAATTGTTTTACCAACTACCATAAAACTCATTATTTGCCAGACGAATATATGGTTCAACAACATATTTACAATATAATCGACAATATAGATAATAACGTGGTAAGCGATATTGGTGTCAAAATGTAGAGTTCGTTATGCTTTTACTTATTCCTCCGTCACCCAATATCTTACTGTAAGTTATATCGTGTTTTCAGTGTCCAAACCTCCACAAGAAGCACAATTCTTGTGAGGGCAAGGGTCATTGGGGGTCAAACGGCTCACGGATCTCTGTGAGGTTCGCGCGGCTGCCATAAATACCTCGATCCCACGAAAATGACTCAGATCCTGATGATCTGAGATGTGAAAGTAACAAATTCACTGTCAATACTCAATATAAGATCAGTGGATTCTAGTGATATCGTCATGAGTAACATACGCCGAAAATTGAGTGGAGCAGCTTATAGGAAGATAGCAAAGTTAAAAAATGAAAACACACGTGATGTTTTGGATAAGACACCGACGATGGAGGCCTTTTTTGCTAAACAAAGGCAAGAACAGCCTACTAGCGATGATGTTCAAACCAACAGCGATGGAGGGAATACACATGACGGGCCTAGCAGTAGCAGTTTTGAACAATCTGAACGACCCGAACATATCGAACTGCAGCTTGAACAAGTGACGTCATCAGCAGCAGGCCTAGTAAGATCTGCCGGTTGCGTGCCTGAAACGTCAATGGTTCCAGCAAGTTTTTCAGACAAAGTAAGTTCAGATCCAGCAGAGTGGATAATAGATGATTACACAAAAGATTATATTGCCACACATGCCATCCTTCAAAGCGATGACTCGGATTTCAAGAACTCTGTGAAAAAGGACGGGGAGAAAATCAGATCTGTAACCAAAGGCATGTTTGAAAGAAAACTGCAAAATGGCGAAAAAAGTAAGCGGACATATTTGGTTTATTCAGAGAGCAAAGGTAGACTGTTTTGTGCTCCTTGTCGTTTATTTGATTTTTGAAAAAAAATCCAAACTGGCTGACGAAGGCTTTGATGACTGGAAAAATGCTACTGTCCAGCTGAATGAGCATGCAAACTCTCCTGAGCATCGGTCTTCAGTTTTATCTCTAGTAGCAAGGGGCAACATGTTGGGACGTGTAGTTCTCCAGATGGCCATACAGCTGCACGACGAAATCAAATACTGGAGAAATGTACTCACTCGTGTGGTAGCTGTAGCGAAAAGATTGGCTTCACGTGGGCTTCCATTCAGAGGTCGGGATGATAAGTTTGGCTCAGTACACAACGGCAACTTTATGATGTCGTTAGAACTAGATGCGGAGTTTGACCCCTTCCTCGCTGATTACATTCACCGATTTGGCAATGCTGGCAAGGGATCCACGTCTTACCTGTCTTCCAGTACTTGCGACGAATTCATCCAGCTTATGGTAGACCTTGTTCTAAAGAACATTTTAAAGGACGTCAAAACTGCAAAATATTTCTCAATCAGCGTGGACTCGACGCCAGATATATCCCATGTTGACCAGTTGGCATTCATCATCAGGTACGTGAACAGTGATGGTTCACCTATGGAACGTTTCCTGACTTTTATACCCAATCCGGGCCACAAAGCTGAACAGCTGGCAGAAGTTGTACTTAGCCTGCTTCAGTCATGTGAGCTTGACATTTCTGAATGTCGTGGACAGTCTTACGACAACGCCAGCAACATGTCTGGTCATTACAGTGGTTTCCAGGCTCGTATCATGGAGAAAAATCCTTTAGCTGTGTATATCCCATGTTCAGCACATTCATTAAATCTTGTAGGAACGTGTGCTGCTGAATGTTGCAGAGAAGCATGTTCCTTCTTCGAACTCTTACAAAGTCTCTATGTTTTCTTCAATGCTTCAAGCCATCGTTGGAAAATTCTACAAAAACACCTGTCCGCAAATAAAGAAAGTCTCTCTTTGAAGAAACTCAGTGACACTCGGTGGTCCGCTCGTGAAGATGCTTGTCAAAGCCTCAACAGAAACTGGCAACAAGTGTTTAATGCCCTCACCACCATGGAGGGAAATGCTATGAAAAAACCAGCCGCTAGGAATGAGGCCGCTGGACTTCTTTCCAAATTAGGAATGCTAGAAACAGCTATTTTGTCCACAGTTTGGGGAACAATACTGGAAAGATTCAATGCTGCCAGTAAAAAGTTGCAAAGTGCTGATATGGACATCGGACTTGTAGTCGAGCTTTATGCTTCCTTGCTGCAGTTTGTGAAAGATTCAAGAGAACTGTTCGATCATTTTGAAGACCAGGCGATGTTGAAGTCCAGCATGAAGACGTACGAAATTAAGCGAAAAAGGAAGCAAAAATTTTCAGATGGTGACACCCAGGCAGTGGAAGAAGGCAGAGAGGCATTTAGCGTAAATGTTTTCAATGTGATCATTGACAGACTTTCCTCAGAACTACAGCGAAGACAAACCGCTTATGTAGAAATCCACGCAAGGTTTGGATATTTGTTCAAGATAACAAATCTTGAACCCACTGATGTCATCAGTCAAGCTGGAACAATGTTGAAACTCTACCCCAATGATTTGGAAGTAAGCTTCGTAGATGAATGTTTACATTTCCGCGCACATCTTGTGAGTATGAAAGTGCAAAATGATGACTCTTCTGCGTTAGCAGTATACAGAAATCTGCGAGCTAAAGGACTTCAAACTGTATATCCAAACCTGGATATTGCTATGCGCATGTTTCTGTGCATTCTAGCAACTAATTGTACATCAAAGAGATCTTTCTCAGCTCTCAAACGTGTGAAAAATTACTTGAGATAACGATGTAAAAAAATGGCATAATTTCAGTACGTACACTAGATATAAGTGTAAAGACGATTGCATGCTTAAAAATAATTTTATTACATGCTCCATATAGAATATCCAAAATATATTTTGTGTTTGGGTATCTTCAAATAAATTTATATATTTCCTAGATTAATTTTAGAGTGTAACATTTTTATTTACTCAAAAAAATGTAATAATTGCGTTCGAAATAAAGAACTGTGAAGGAGAACACATAATTACAGCAACATGTGCTATTTCTATTTGTATATGTTAAAAAGTAATGGGAAAATCAACGAATAATGTTTCAAAACAAGTATTTGCTAATGAATCACAATAAAGGCTTGAGCCATACTTATAATTTTTGTGTATAAATTATTGATTTGAAATTTAATTTTCCTGCTGGTGACATTATTTCCTTGGATTGGTCCTCCAATGGCTTAGCGGTATGTCTGTAAACTTACAACACTTAAAAACGGGTTCCGATACCCGTGGTGGGCATAGCACAGATAGCCCATTGTACAGCTTTGTGCTTAATTCAAAACAAACAACAACATCCTTGGGTTGCTGGAAAAACTTAACACAAACTCAGCTTATTATACATGTCTGGAAAGCTCTGTCTGCCATCTATTATTTAGAAATTATTTTATGTTTGTGTAAGGTACATACATCAAATTAGGCATTTGAAAAAGCCTGGCAAAACATAAAACTTTGACAGATTTACTTTGACTGAGAATTTCTAATACTGATATTTTTTGTACTTGGTGACATTTGAAAACATAGGTTTACTAGGACTATTAAAAAATAGATCTACGACAAGTTGTGCCCCCGACATAATAAACAAAATCCGGTGTTTTGTGACAGATGAGAATCCAAGAGCACTACGGTAAGAGAAAAAAAGTCCCCGTATGCGTGGAAACAGTGCGCTTCGCTTCTTTTTTGGGTATTTGGGTATGTTGAATTTTTAAATACAGTCAGATGCACAAGACCTAAACAGCACGCAACCAAAGGAAGATGTTTGTTTTTAATTTCGCGCAAAGTTACAAGAGGGCTATTAACGCTAGCCGTCCTTAATTTTGCAGTGTAAGGCTAGAGGGAAGGCAGCTAATCATCACCACCCACTGCCAATTCTTGGGCTACTCTTTTACCAACGAATGGTGGGACTGATTGTCACATTATAACGTTCCCCGGGAAGAAAGAGCGAGCATGTTTGGTGTGATTGACAATCGAACCCACGACACTCGGATTACGAGTCTTGTGCTTTAATCACCTGGCCATGCCGAGCCACCAAGTCAAGAAATACCCTTTTCTTTTCCCTTTACTAATACATCCTTATAGAGGGGATTAAAAATACAAATACATCAGTCTGTCAAGACTTCTCATGGTAATGGTTGTACTTATCTGTATGATAAATATATATTAATTAAGTGTAATTACTTGAGGTGCATACACAGAAAATTAGAGGTAACAAATGAAAAATTAAATTTATTATCAAACATATTAATAATAAGATGCTACAGTAAACTGAAAATAATTTAAAAGCAAGGAAAATTAGCATTCCATCTGTACATAGTGTATAATCTTGTACACCCTCACTTAACAAATGCCCATAGTCCAAAAGATACTATAGAAATCTGATAGTTTGTCTCGAAATCGAAATCGTTAGAAATCAAAATATATTTTAACTGAGATTATCAGAAAGTTAACACCAACACTGAGCAATAGAACCTTATTATTTACAGAAAAAATTATTAATTGTATCTTATTATTTGATGCTTTTATTTGTATAATGTTAAATCTGACATTCGTCTTTATAAAGAGAATAAACCTTAAAACTATAAATATATATAAGAAATATTAGTAATTTGATTTTTAGAATTGAATATGTCAATTAAAACGAACAAAAATGAAAGATAAAATACATTTGAAATATAGTACGTCTAATGTTACACATAAAACAGTTTTTTGTAACGTGTGTTGGACATTAAAGCAGAGCAAATGTTTATTTTAACTGCATACTCTTATTTTAAGATGCTGGTTGTCTACAACATTAAACAAGAAACTTTTATTTCTCTTGGCAGCCTAGAGAGGTCACCTGTTTTAACCACCTCCACCCTAGCATGTTGTTTGCCTGTCAGTATACAATAAAATGACATCTCGTAAGTTACGCTTAACGTTGACTTTGTACTATAAATAAAAGAATTATACCTTTGTGGACCACAACACAGCATAATATATATAACTTCAAAAGCAAGAAAAAAATGTATATTAATCTTAATTTTGTTTCATTTACTTTTAAAACAGAACACTTTGGGGGACTTTGCGAAGCATATCTAGTGTGATAAACTACTCAAACCAAATCTTAACAAGATAAGTAAGTCTCGCCTGTAAGAGCTGAAAATATTTTATCTAGCTCTATATCTTCCGCCCACAGTCAGGGTAGATGTTTCGGCGACCTGATCGTGAAAGTGGATTTTCTCGGGGTACTTCCGTTTTTCCCCCACAGCAAAAACTGAGGTAATTAAATCTACAAATCCCTATTCTCTTATGTGTTGTTTTTTTATATTTTGAGGGTCAATATTTAACCTCACGCGGACCACCAACGAACCTTTTCCACCTGATTGTAGCATAATTTCTTTAACTTTAAATCTTTTCGGTTTACCAATTAATCACAAGCTCAGTTAAATTTAACGTTACGAGTAGAGCGAAGAGAAGGCCTCTTCCAAGCGCCTCTCAATTGCTTTACCTCTCTTGCTGAGATGCTAAGTGTTAAATCGGAATATCTGCCACCACTTTTATTTATTGCTCTATGCTCTACCCGATCCTCCTCATGGCTTATGGGTAAGTCTGAATGCTTATAGACACTAAGATCGGATGTCGATTCCAGTTGTGTAGCTTTATGCTTAACAATGGAAGCGCACTAGGCAGTGATACAGATGGCCCATGCCTCGACTCTATTTGACAGTGCAATAAATCCATAGTTGATGTCATGAAAAATCAGATGTGAAAACTATGATCGATATCATATTGAAATATAAAAAATTCTCATACTCATGGACCCGAATCTTTTAAGTATGTAGAGGCGTCTCTACTAAATACAAGAACAAAAATTATTTGACCCAAAACTTGTTACCAATGGTATTGATTTGAGCCACCAAAGTGCTCAGTTTCGTCCTCCGTTGGCACAGAGTTAAGTCTACGGATTTACAACGCTAAAATTAGGGGTTTGATTCCCTTTGGTGGACTCAGCAGATAGCCTGATGTGGCTTTGCTATAAGAAAACACACACACAAGCTTAATCTCTGTGTGTATGCCATAGATGAACGTATATGAATCAGCATACCGCCAAGTAAAACGAGTTATATAAAAATGAACATAAATGAAGGCTCAGTATGGCCAAGCGCGTTAAGGCGTGCGACTCGTAATCCGAGGGTCGCGGGTTCGCATCCCCGTCGCGCCAAACATGCTCGCTTTTTCAGCCGTGGGGGCGTTATAACGTTACGGTCAATCCCACTTTTCGTTGGTAAAAGAGTAGCCCAAGAGTTGGTGGTGGGTGGTGATGACTAGCTGCCTTCCCTCTAGTCTTACACTGCAAAATTAGGGACGGCTAGCTCAGATAGCCCTCGAGTAGCTTTTTGCGAAATTCAAAAACAAACAAAAACAAAAGTCTTGCAAAATTCATAAAGATGAACCTTCTAGAATATCTTTCAAAAAGACTAGTTTTTCTCTCTGTAGTAGAGAGAATTTTTAATTTGTTTTCGAACTATGAGCTCTTTTAATGTTTTTTTTTTTTTTTCAAAAAGGCTGAAAATTCTTTGAAATTTTCTTCCAAGTAGATGAGTTTGGCGATGTGCGGTGTCGAAAAATTTATATCGACGAGTTTTTATTCATGCATTCCTCTTGTGTCAGAAAAATTGTGACGTCATCTCAAATGTTATTTCCTGGCGAAGAAGATAAGCCTATCGTAACTATTAAACACGTTTCATTTTACGTTGAGAGGATTTAGAGGTAGGAAATGTCCTTCCAGTTTCAGATGCTGTTTGAATTGATAAAACAAATTTGACTTTGACTCGTTTGAGTTTTAAAATCTTAGGCCATTAATATAAGTAATAATACTTATGGGGTACGTTAGATCTATGTGGCATACTAAAGTCGTAGAAAGATATATTTGAAGAATAGTAGACTTCGTAAGGATTTTGTTAAACGAAGAAAATGTGAAATATAAAATGGCTTATAAGTTAAATTACAATGTAGAGCCATATGAGAAAAGGCCAGTTGATAGTAATAATGTTACAACAAACAGTAACGATTTTACAACATGTTGTTAGGTATGTTATAGCCAATAAAGAAGCAAAGTGCAAAAATAGGGATTGAGTTAGCACTTGGGGATACTGATAATTAGGATTTTGTTAAAAACTGTGAGGGGACTGACCTTCTAAAGATTTTGTTTTTACAAGATAATATATATTCATTATTTCTGACCCTGAGCATTTTGTAGAAAATATTGGAACTGACCTGAATTATGTTGACATAAAAACTGTGATGGTAAAGAGAAATATTGTGAGATTAAAAATAAAGTCTCAGGATCAGGAAAGGTTTTTCTGTTGTTTTTTTTTTAAAGGAAGTTGAAAATTAGATGTCTTTCTTTGAAGTTTAATATTTGGTAGGTCAACAGACAGTCGACAGACACCTTGAGGATTAGAGAATTACTGATGTACTGGAGGGAAGTAATAAAAGTTGCTGTAGAAATTTTAGACAAAGTAATAGTCGTAGTATTTATATAGTTGGAAAATCCCAAAATCTTGTAAAAGAAGCCACTGCTATACAGAATAATGTAGGTACATGTATGTATAAAAAAAAGCTCATGTCAGTCTACCAACAAAAAATATTTTCTTTATAATATTTTAACTTTAGAACATGAATAATGGTGGTGGAATAGTAGTACTTAAATCTTAAATAAGCAGTTGGTAAGGAGCAGCACAGAGAATGAGCTAATAAAATCACATTGGTGGGGATTGAGGAAAGAGTACCTGATTTGATTCTAAGTAATGTAAAGGAAGAGGTTATAACTAATGGACTTCATTTAAACTATATTCTTATTGTTACTTGGCAGGCCTTAAGGGTCAATGCTTGGGCTTTTACTTTTTTTAATTATACTAGCAATATTGATTGTGACATAAGTTACAGATCAGTTAAGTTTGCCCCTCTGTGTGGATTCTTGTATGTGGTGAGGCAACCTCCCAGGGAAGGTTCTGTTCTTTCAGTTTACCTCCTCTGGGATCTAAACATCCACCTACATGTTTGCCATGTGTGGCAACCCATGAAGGGTATGAGGGAATCCTGGTGGTTGAGGGGTCCAACCCTAACACACCAATTTGGCCTTAAATTCCTGCAGACAAGTGACCTTGGGGTGGCCCTCTTATGTCAGTAAGCTGGTCCACTTGGGCTAGTGTCAACTAAGTACCAGTGTTGGATGTTCTCAACAGGTGTTGTGGACATGAAATCTGATGCTGGTGTTTGGGTGTAGTGCTCACAAAACCCTGGCATTGCTGCAGTGCCCTTGTTTGACATTGTAGTGCATCCCCTCATAGGGCTCCATGGTGGGTGGGGTCAGTGGGCAACACAATTTTCCTTTCTTTATAATGGATACTCCAATTAAAAATCTTAATAAAATAGTGAAAGAACAGTCTATAGGTAAATGACTAAGTCTTGAAGAAAAAGAGGTGCATTTGAAAATTATTCATAACCTATCCTGAGTCTCAACAATTGCTGTCCACCACTTCATCTCAGATGTATTGTGCTGCTGCACTTTGTTCCACAACTACACTGGGAGTGCAGACAAATCTCTCTGTTTCTCCAAAAGAATCATTCTCCAAATGAATGGAAAGCCTTTTGACCTCTATGGTTAAAAACGTTGATGAATCAACTTCAATACCTATCTCTTTCCCTTGCATACATTCCAACTAACCCCAAGATTCACATCCTTTGGTTCCAGGTATAGACATTTCCTTGGATATATTTTCTTCTCCCACCCCAAGATGCAAAATAATCATTCATTCACGTCCTCAGTCTCTGGAATCCCCTTCCAACAGCAAAGACCTGCCCAATTGACCCAGGACAAGATCCATGGAGGTCAATAGACCTCTCTCGAATAAAGACAGCAAAGAAAAAAGACGTGGTCGTAAACAGAAGGGTTCTCCGCCCAATTTGCCTACACGTAAATACAAATGGCCACCCAGATACACTGGAACTGTTGAGGTTTACATTCTAATCTGGATGACATGAGAACACTGGTTGCTTCCTACCATCCTGTTTGTCTCTCCTTACAGGAAACATTTCTGAAACCTGCCGTTACAGTCACATTTTGGTAGTTTTCTTTATACAGAAATGATAGGCTGTGTGATGGATGAGTGCATGGAGGGATGGCACTGTTGGTTGATCAGCTTGTGCCCATCCTGTCTCTACCACTAGATACACCCTTGGAGGCTGTAGCCATTCGTGTTTCCTTGGGTCATACCATCACTGTTTGTTCTCTCTATCTGTCATCTGAAGAGCTATATGATCAATCAGATTTTGTTGCTCTCATTGAACAATTGCTGTCTCCCTTTTTCATCCTGGGGGACTTTAATGGACATCGTACCCCATGGGGAAGTGCTGGTATTGATAGGAGGGGTCACTCTGTAGAGCGTATGCTCTTTAATCACAACCTTTCTCTTCTCAATACTTGTTCTTCTACTTATTTTCATGTGTCTAGTCAGTTCTTTACTGCTATTGATCTCTCAATATGCTCCCCTTCATTATTTTCCAAATTTTCATGCAGGGTTGACAATAATCCATGAGGCAGTAATCATTTTCTTATAATCTTGAGAGAGAGTGGCAGTGGTTGATGCCATTGACCTGTGTGTCCAGGTGGAAGCTGGATCAGGCAAACTGGCCCTCTTTCACTGCTCTTGCAGAACTTGATCCTGTCATTGTCTCTCAGCCGTGAATAGACAACTGTGTGGCAGCAATAATTGACTGTGTTGTAGAAGCAACTGCTCAATGTATTCCTAAAACCTTGACATGTTTTCCATTATATCCTCATCCATGGTGGAGTCCTGCCTGCCACATGGCACAGGAGGCTCAAAAACAAGCCTGGGATACTTTCCCTGGATATCCCACACTCTTGAACTGCATCACTTTTCAGTGGGCCCACGCACATGCTTGATGGGTAAGACATCAAAGCCAGAAGGAATCTTAGATTAAGTTCATAATCAACATATCCTCTAACACCAGTTCTAAAGTCATTTGGGACAACATTCAAAAGGTCGGTGGGCAATATCACTCTGTCCCTCTCTCAGTCTTTCTCTTTGATGGCCAGGAAGTAACTGATACCAAGAGCATTGTTAATAATGCAGGTGAAAGCTTTTGCAGGGTATCTAGCACTTCTGCCTCTTCTTCCAACTTCTTTGCTGTGAAGACTCGGACAGAAGAATCACATCTTTCCTTTTAAGCTGATTGTCTCTATGACTATAATGGTCCCTTTATGCTGGCGGAACTCAAACTGGCCCTTCATTGGTTTGGCAGTACATCGGCTGGACCTGATCATATACACTATGAGATGCTGCGCCATCTATTTCCTGTTTTTCTTGCTGTCCTTCTGGTTGTTTTTAACTGGATCTGGCAGGAGTTTATTGTCCTGCCTTTCTCTTAGCTTGTGAAGGATCCATCCCAAGATTCCTTCAAACTACTGTCCAATTGCTTTGATGAGCTGTCTCTGTAAGACTTTAGAGAGGATGGTTAATGCCCATCTTGTTGGTTACTTGAATCAAATAGCCTCCTCTTGCATACCCAGTGTGGGTTCCGAAAATGGTGCTCCACCATTGACCACCTGATTTGACTTAAAATGTCAATTAGAGAAGTTTTTTCCAAATAACATCTTGTATCAATATTCTTTGATATTGAGAAGGCATATGATACAACATGGAGGTATGGCATTTTGTGAGACCTCCATGTATTTGGGTTACGTTGGTATTTGCCCATTTTCATTAAAAAAGTTTTTTAATTGACAGGAGATTCTGAGTTTGTATGGGTTTGACACTTTCCCATTCTTTTCTACAGGAACTTGGTGTCCCTCAGGGCTGTGTTCTGAGTGTTCTACTTTTAAGTATAAAAATTAATGCCACCACTCCCTCTCACTGTTGCAAATGTCGACAACTTTTGCATCTTATATCAGTCGTCCAACATGAGGTATGTTGAGTGGCAGCTACAGACTGACCTCAGTTGTATACTGAAGTGGACTACAGCAAATGGCTTTATCTCTCTCTTTCTATCTCAAACCATTTGCATGCACTTTTGTTGCCAACAGAGTATTTACCTTGATCCTAAACTCTGTATTGGTGAAGTTATGCTACCTGTTGTCTCTGAAATTAATTTCTTGGGGTATATTTTTGACTAAGCTAACCTTTCTACCACACATCAAGCAGCTATGGGTCAAATGTACATGAACATCCTCTGTGTTGTCTCTACCCCCACTTGGGGAGCGGTTCAGTGTTCTATGCTAAAGATATATCGTGCTTTTATTTGATCAAAACTTGACTATGGATCACTGGTCTATGGCTCTGCCAGACCATCAGCCATAAAGATGCTAGACCCTATTCATCATCAAGGACTTTGGCTCTGTACTGGAACTTTCTGCACTTCCCTAGTTCAGAACTTATATATAGTTTTATGAACCTTTTTTCCTCCTCTGCTGTTTGCAACTGTCTTTACTATATGCTTCGAAACTTCATCCCTTACCAAGCATCTCACCTTGGGTTGTGTTTTCCTTTGTCAGTGGCCCATGCTTTTTCAGAACAGATGGTCTGCCATTGCTCCTTTTGGCTTTTGAATCCAGGCGCAGTTAGGTGAATTGGGTATGTTCTTGAATAACATTGCTGAAATCACTGGCCACCCCATTTCATGATGGCTTCTTACAGTCCCCAATTGTGACCTATCTTTAAGTTATCTGAAAAAATTTGACATTCCTGATTGGAAATACTGTCTGCTATTTGCTGAACTTCTTTCAAACCATCCTTCCATTCCTATTTATACAGATGGTTCAAAATCAGGTGACTATGTGGGCTCTGCCATGGTTTGTTGTAGTTTGGTGATGTCTCTCAAAATCCTCTCTACAGCTTCTGTGTTCACTGCTGAGCCGTACATCATTTCTTTTACACTGGATCACATAGAAGCTAAACAGTACTCAAAATGCACCATTTATACTGACTCTCTCAGTTCTCTACTTGCCCTGGAATTGCTTTACGTTGGTTCACACCCTGTTCTCACCAATATTCAAAGCTGACTGGCACATTTCTCTTTAACATCTACTTCTATTCAGTTATCCTGGATATTGGGCCACATTGGTATTTGTGAGAACGAGCTCGCCAACACTGCAGTTAAGTCTACCTGCTCTGGCACTATCACTGCTGTTCCTGTCCCATACATGAACTATGGTGCTGTATTCATGGCTTGGCTCCATTCCAGTTGGCAGTTGACTTGGTTTGAGCAACGCGAAAACAAGCTTTTCCAAATAAAACCTCATATTGGACTTTGGCCGTCTTGTTCCCGTGAGGATCGGAAATAGGAAGTTGTTTTAACTGGACTATGCATTAGTCAGTTTTTTAACTCATCATTTTCCTTTATTTGGAATTAATGCACCAGTGTGTAACACTCAGGTCACAATAAGCCACATTTTACTTTCTTGTCATCGTTATGATTCACAACAACAGCACCATTTTAAGCATGTTCAGTCCCATGTTTTGTCCAGAAGGTCAGACAGTGTTATTATTGATGGTGGCACTGTCCACCTTGGTAATGTTTTTAGTTTTTTAATATATGCTTTACTCTTTTTAATGTGGTTTCCTTTTAAAAATCACAGTTCATTAAGTTCAATTTGAAATTAGAAACTGACCATACATTAAGTAACTCAAAACTAGGACTGGAAAGGCCAACTTCAGGTGACTGATGGTAGTTTTTGTACTTACCCGTTAGTCTTCCTGGTGAGATGTGATTATTACAATCATGCTACAAAGTCCTTTATAACTTGCATTACCGTAGTTTTTCTCTTGATGTTGTAAACTAGATGTAAACAATGGTTTTATACTATTTATTTATCTATATTTAAACTTTGTTTTGTTTTACCTTAATTTCCTTTTATGAATTTTATTGAATTTTCTTTTACATTTTTACTGGACATTTGGAGCAGGTAGCCGAGCTACTTTGTGTCGTAAAACACTAAATCAACCAACCAAACAACCAGTTAAGTTTGCTTATTACATTACACTTTTATAAGTATTGAAGATATTGAAGTACTGCAAAATTACTGATTAGCCCCTGAATTGGATAGCTATTTAGCAAATGAACTCTTAAGGGCCAAGCTTTCTGAAGTGTCCAATTTCATGTTGCTAGTTTTCTGGGGCAAATCTTTCAAAAGTATTTACCTTACATAAACATCAAATAATTTCTGAATGTTAGATGATGGAAAGAGCTTTCCAAAAATGTATAATATGTTGAGTTTGTACTGTTTTCTAAAAGTAGCATGTCATCAGTGGAAAAATTAAATTTCAAATCAATAACTCTTATACAAAAAGTATAATTATGACTTAGTCCTTTATTGTGATTAATTTGTAAATATTTGTTTTGAAAATTTGTTAGCTGATTTTCCCATTACTTTTTAACATATACAAACATAAAAAACATGCTACTCTAATTATGTGTTCTTCTTTACAATTTATTTTCAAGACAGTGATTACACATTTTTCAGTAAGTAAAAGATTGTTGTCTAAAATTAATCTGGGAAGTATATAATTCGATTTGATGATACCCCAAACATGATTAGTTTTTGTGTTTATTTCAGATTCTGTGGAATCTTGGGTGGATGTGGCTTGTTTCCACTCTTCACTTTTAACACTGGTCTCTCATCTTTCCCCGTCTTCTACTGAAAAGTGTATTGCATTCTTCAGTTTGAGTTTTCATACCTTCTGTGTTGGCTTCACATTCTTAAGGATCACAAGGGAGATTTCACCCTTATCAGTGGATTTCCTCTGGTCATGTGGAGCACCAACAAGGCATCAGTGACTATCCTATGGATTCCTGTCTGATGGGTGCTTGACTCAGACTTGTATCAATATGCCACCAATCAGTCGATCATTCAGGCTCTTTTGAGAGTGTTGGCTCTTCATTTCATTTTTCCTTGTCTTTGTCTATTATACTAGGGCCTTTCCCCTTCTCAAGGTTTGTCTTTCATCCAGTTTTTAGACACAAGCTACACATGATCTTCTGCTTAAAGAGGTCATAGAATGTGTTGATCACTTTCTCAAGGTTTTTATTATGATTTATTTGTGGTACTGAAAAGCACATGATTTGTATCATTTTTTATTTAGGCTATTTCCTCTAGCATCTTGAGTTTCCCAGGAGCCATTTCTGTCCAGTGCAATTTTACACCTAGGCTGTGAATGATGAAGTCTGTTGTTGATAATGCCTACTTTCGTATTTGATGGTGAAGTATTTATGTTAGTATCTGTGTTGTGTGCATGAGAGACGTTTTTTTTTATTTTTGCCTCTGCCATTTAGCCTTGCATCTTCCCAATACTTTTTTTGCTGGACAGTTAGTTTCATGAAATCTTCACTCAGTAGGCATTCACACTTGCCATTATACAGATAACTGGTTTTTTCTTGCACTGTCTTACCATTCAGCAGAGCTTCACACATGAGCTCTTTTATATAAATTGGTAAGAAGTGGGTTTTTTATTGAAACAAGAAAATCTGTTGTCAATCCCACTTGGGGGTATTTTTCAATTCACGTATCAGCCAGATTTAACATTCTCCTTTATACATTCAGGACATGGAATGGGCTGTTTTTCCAATTCAGCCATCTCCTTTTTTAACAGTGCATGCAGTTCAATCTCTTTTGAGGATATAGTATTTTTTAGAAGCACTTATTCATTTGGGCTGGGCCCATATCCATTTCCTTCAGTGGTTGTTATTGAAACCAATGGAACATTTTCATGTAGGTGCTGAATTGTCTTGTGATAATATTGCCTTCCAGTCTGCTCGATTTTGGTGCTTGAACAGAAACAACACAATAGTAAGTATCTTTCTCTCTCCCACCACAATGTCCATAGATATATTTTTTCACAGGTGCTTCTTTCCAGTGATTGGGAGCTTGTGTAAGGGATATGGAATTCGATAGTGTCTAGACAAATGAGGAATTTTCTCTCCTCATCAGTCTTTTATAGCTTTTAGCAGTTCAGTGAGTTATGTCTTGGGCTCTTGAATTGTTGCAAGGGAAGGTAGTAATGCTTCACAATGACAATTCCATTGTGGTCTCCTACATAGTCCAGCAGGGGGCACTCACTCCAAGTCTCTTTGTTTACAGACATTGGATTTTCTCTTTTTAACCCATAATTATCAGTTTATTCGCTTTGTTTTTTATGTTTAATATGTTTTGCATTTAGTACCTTATCAGTTACCTTTTCCCAAAAGTTTTCCTACAGAGTGGATACTTTATTCACAAGTTTTTGTGCTACTTGCTCTTGTCTCTGGACATCTCAGACAGATGATTTTGTCATTTACTGGAATGCCCAGCTCCCATCCTTCTAGTTTCATGTATATCACTATCTGGCTTTGGATTCATTTGTTATCCAAGGTTCTTGCATAGACTAGCTCTTCATCTTGTTGAGTTCTTCTGGTGGTGCCAACCTCTTCTGCATCATCTTTGGTTATTCCTCTTATGTCAGTGTCATTCAGACATTCTTCACTTGGCAATTGCTTTTTACTGTCTTCTTCCCGAGACTTTACGAGGTTCATTGCATGATGTTAAGAATTAACCTTTGGGTGGCATTCTTATTAACATGGTCCATTTGGCATTCTTAATTGGATGTTTATCAACAGAAATGGTTTAATTATTGTAACTAGTCTCTCTTACATGGTTTTGATCCTTCTCATACTTCTGTGCCATATGTTTCTTGGTTTCTGGTACAGTTTGTTGACAAAGGTTTGGTACCTTTGTCTGTTTCTCTGTATAATGCAGCTTTGTCTGCTATTTTTCATTTTTCTGGGAGATGTAAAGGTTTTGAATCTTAAATATCTCAGTGATTCTTTTCAGATTATCCATCTTCAATGTCCTTTCCAAGTTCTGAAGTGGAATATCTTGATGCTTCTTAATGCCTTATTCACCATTTGAACCTTTGGCATCAAGTCCCCTATATCACTTCTCAGTTAAAACACATTTTCTTCTGTTGTTCGTTAGTGGATGCCAACTTCTGAACGTGTTTGTGATTCATCTTCATGGGATCATTTACCAATGTATTTGTGTTCTGTTTTCCAAGAGGTCCATTTTCCGAAATGTTAGTGGCTAGATAAGGGGATGAGGCTCTTTCTCTACATCTTAATTCCATTTTCCGTTTTGATGATTCCTTGATGTGGATTCCTGTATGTGGTGAGGAGATTTCCCAGGGGAGGTTCTGTTCTTTTAGTTTATCTCTTCTGGGATCTAAACATCCACCAATGTGTTTGCTGTGCATGGTGACCCATGAAGAGGAGGAGAGGATCGTGGTGGTTGAGGGTCAAACCCTAACACACCACTTCAGCCTTGAATTCTTTTAGACAGGTGGCTTTGGGGTTGCCCCTTTGATCAGTTGGCTACTCTCTTTCAGACAAACCTATAGGGCAGATGTCTCCATTTTTCATTCAGAAGGGTCTAGAGGGACTTCGTGGATATCAAGAGTCAGCAAAGAAGCTTTGATCTGGTGATATATTAGTGGAAACAACCATATCTCAACAGAGTGAACACCTCTTGCATTCAAAGACAATTGGGGATATATCTATTGAGGTTACACCTCAAGCTACTTTGAATTCATCATGAGGAGTTATGTTGGGGATTTGAAGAACACACCTGAGAAAGAGATTCTTGCTGGTTTCTGCAGCGAGATGTATCTCTACTCATAAAGATGGAATTATTATGCTGACCACTGTACTCATTTTGACATTTACATCACCATGTCCACCTTCCACCATCAAGGTAGGTTATCTCAGTTGGAAAGTATGGCCATACATTCCAAACTCTCTCAGATGTTTTCAATGTCAGCAGTTCAGTCAGTCGAAGACATCATGTCATGGTTCCTTGATGTGTGCTTGTTGCTGTGGCAAGGACCACGATGCGTGCGAATGTGAAGTGGACCCTCACTGTGTCAATTGCAATAGCTCTTACAAGTCCTACTTTCATTCTTGCCCTAAATGGTTGGAAGAAAAAGAGGTGCAGCATTTTAAAACACTTCAAAACATTACTTACTCTGAGGCTCAAAACTTGCTGTCCACTATTTCATCTCGGACGTATGTTGCTGCACTTCATTCCACTATTACTGTGGGAGTACAGAGGGATCTCTCTGTGCCTCCAAAAGAATCATTCTCAAACCAAATGAAAAGTCTTTTCACCTCTATATTTAAAAAAGTTGATGAATCAACTTCAACACCCATCTTTATCCTTAACATACATTCCAGCAAGCCCCAAGATCCACTTCCATTGGTTCTAGTTACAGGTATTTCCTTGGGTATATCTTCTCCCACCCCAATCATTTGTTCATGTCCTCAGTTGCTGGAATTTTCTTTCAACAATTAACCCAGGATAGGATCCATGGAGGTCAACAGACCTCTCTCGAATAAAGACTGTTGTAAACAGAAGGGTTGTCTACCCAATTTGCCTAAACATAAATAAAAATGACCACCTTGATACAATAGAACTGTTGAGGTTTACGTTCTAATCTGGATGACATCAAATCACTGATTGCTTCCTACCATCCTGTATGCCTTTCTATACTGGTAACATTTCTGAAACTTGCCAATGCAGTCACCTTTCTTTGTAGAGAAATAACAGGTTGTGATATGGATGAGTGCATTGTGGGGTGGCATTATTGATTGATCAGCTAGTGCCCACCCTGTCTTTGCCACTCCACATGCTCTTTTAGTTCGTAGCCATCTGTGTTTTTGGATCATACAATCTCTGTTTGTTCTTTCTACCTGTTGCCTGGAGTGGCCTGTTATCAATCAGACCTCGATGTTCTCATTGAACAATTACCGTCTCACTAGGCAGTGATCATTTTCCTATAATTCTGAGAGAGACTTGCCATGGTCGATTCCACCTAACCCTTGTGGAAGCTGGATCAAGAAAACTGGCCCTCTTTCACTGCTCTTGCAGAACTTGATCCTGTCATTGTTTGGCAGCAGTACATGACTATATTATACTGGCAGCTGCTCAATGTATTTCTAAAACTTCAACACATTTTTCATGATATCTTCATCCATGGTGGAATTCTGCCTGCCACGTGGCTTGTAAGGCTCAAAAATGAGTCTGGGATATGTTTTGTATGTATCCCACACTCTCAAACTGCATTGCTTTCCAACAGGCCCATGCATATGCTCGGTGGGTAAGACATCAAAGGTAGAATGACTCTTGGATTAAGTTCACAATCAGCATATCTTCTATCACCAGTTTCAAAGTCATGTGGGACAAGATTCGAATGTTTAGTGGACAATATAATTTTGTCTCTCTCTTGATCTCACTCTCTTATGGCCAGGAACAAGCTGATAGCTTGAGTGTCACCTATACCATAGGTGAAAGCATTTGCAGGTTAACTAGCACTTCTGCTTTATCCTCCACCTTCATGGCCATCAAGATTTGGGCAGAGCAATAACCTTTTTCCTTTTGAGCTGATTGTCTCAATGACTATGACTGTTCCTTTACAATGGTGGAACTTAAACTAGCCTCTCATCGGTCTGACAATACATTGGTCAGACCTGATGATTTATACTATGAAATGCTGCATTATCTGTCTCCTGCTTCTCTTGCTATACTCTATTTTTTAACTGTATCTGGTAGGAGAATGTTTTTCCTGATGCCTGGCACCAGGCTGTTGTCCTACCTTTCTCTAAGTGTGGGAAGCATCCCAAGATTCCTTCAAACTACTCCAATAACTTTGAGCTGTTTCTGTAAGACCTTAGAGAGGATGGTTAATGCTCACCTTGTTTGGTTCCTCAAATCAAACAACCTCCCCTTGCCCACCCATTGTGGGTTCCAACTATAGCTTTCCACCTTGAAACATCAATCAGAGAAACCTTTCTCAAATTACAACATCTTGTATCAATATTCTTTGACATTGAGAAGGCTTATGATACAACATGGAGTTATGGTATTTTGCAGGACCTCCATTTATATGGGTTGCGAGGGCATTTGCCCATTTTTATAAAAAAATTTTTAATGGGTATGTGATTCCGAGTCGTGTGGCTTTAACACTTTCCCGTTCTTTTCTGCAGGAACTTGGGGTCTCTCAAGGCTGTGTTTTGAGTGTCACAATTTTCAAAGGTTAATGCCATCACTGAACAACACCCTCTTACTGTTGCAAATAGGCTGTATGTTGATGACTTTTATGTCTCACGTTAGTTGTTGAACATGAGATATTTTGAGCGGCAACTAGAGACTGTCTTCAGTCATTTGCTGAAGTGGACCACAGAAAAGAGTTTTCACTTTTCTCTTTCTCTAAAACTTTGCATGTACTTTTGCCACCAATGGGGTATTCACCCTGATCCTGAACTATGTATTGGTGAAGTTGTGTTCCCTGAGACAAAGTTCTTGGTTTTATCTTTGACCATAAGCTGACCTTAATACCATGCATCAAGCAGCTGCCAGGATCTCTGCCTTAAAGATGCTAGACCCTTTTCATTATCAAAGATATTGGCTCTTCACCGGGGTTTTCCGTTCTTCTCCAGTTCAGAGCTAATACCTTCTTTGCACCTCTGTCATTTGCAACTGTCTTTATTATATGCTTTGAAACTTTATTCGTTACCATAGCATCCCACCTGGGGTTGTGTTTCCTCACTTGGTAGGCTATGTTTTTTCTGAACAGATGATCTGACATTGCTGCTTTTGGCCTTCATATCTAGGAGCAGTTGGATGAATTGGGTATGTCCTTGCATAATATTGGTGTAGCAACTGGTAAGTCCATCCCACCATGGGTTATTGCAAAGTCTGTATGTGACCTATCTTTAAGTCATCTGAAAAAAGCAAACACTCCTAATTGTAAATATTGTCTGTTATTTGCTGAACATCTTTTGAAATTAGGTAACTCTGTGGGCTCTGCCATGGTTTGTTGTGGTTTGATAGTTGTGCGCAGAATCCTCTCCACAGCTTATATGTTCACTGCTGAATTGTACTCCATTTCTCTTGTCCTGGATCACATAGAAGCTAAGCATTACTCAAATTGCACTATTTATACTGACTCAGTTCTCTACTGGCCCTGTTCTTGTCAATATTCAAAACCAAATGGCTCATTTTTCTTCAACATCTACTTCCACATCCAGTTTTTCTAGATACCAGGCCACATTGGTATTTGTGGTAACAGGCTTGCCGACACTGCAGCTAAATCTGTCTGCTCTGGCACTATTAAGGATTGGAAAGAGGAGGAGGTTCTAACCAGACTATGCATTGATCACAGTTTTTAACATTATTTTCTTTTATCTGTGACTGATGCATGAATGTGTTGTCTGTGTGACACTCAGGTCATAATAAGCCACATTTTACTGTCTTCCTGTTGGTGTAACTTGACGATAGCACCATTTTAAACATATTTTGTTCCAGGGTTTATCCATAATGTTAGACATCACTATTGGCAATGGAGATACAATCCATGTTGGAAATATTTTTAGTTTTTTAAAGGACATTAATTTTTTTAATGCTATTATAGTTTTTAAATTTATAGATTCAACCTTTTTTTAATGTGATTCCCTTTTAAGAGTCAAAGTCCATGTAGTTCGATTTGAAATTAGAAAATGGCCATAATGTCAAATAACTCAAAACCAGGACTGGAAAGGCCAACTTCAAGTGACTAACAGTGGTTTTTGAACTTATCTGCTGGTCTTCCTCATGAGTTATAATTACGGTTATGCTAGAAAAAGTCCTTTACAGCTTGTATTACTGTAGTTTTTTCTTTACTGCTGTAGTCTAGATGTAAAAATTGGATTTAATGCTATGTATGTTTTTAATTGAAAAATTAAACTTTCCCTTGTTTTACCTTAATTTCCTTTTATGAATTTGAATAATTTTAATTTTATCTTTTCACCAGATGTCTTTGGTGAGTTTTGTGTACTCTGGACTTTCAATTTTAACAGACTTTTTTGGGTCTTATCAAATTTTCCATTTTTTGATGCCTCTGGTAGTTATGTGGCACTCTTGAAGAGATTTTTTAGGTTGATATGTGGACTGTGCTTCATACAATTATATCATTATTTACATGATTTAACATTTACCTCTTCAGAAGGTTTTAGCCTTCCTCCCTATGGCTATTCTTTGTGCTCCAGCTCATTTGTAAAAGAGGTGAGTACTTCCTTTTGTGTTTATTTCTGTTAATTTTCATTTTGATTCCATTGTGTAATTGTATTCTTATTTCAAAATCTACACTAGTTATCAGCTTACCAACATAACATTTTTGTGATAACAAGCTCTGGATATAATGGAGTCTTCATAAAACCACCTCATGTGCTTTTTGGGTGGTACACAATAATAGCACAAAAATAATTTATTATTGAACCTTCAATTATGGACTGTAATGAGTAAAATGTAAGGGGATTTTACATATACTTCTGGACTGAATAACTGAGGTCACTACATTTCCAGGTAGGGAATGTTGTTCATCTGTTGCACAATCTCTGGAGCACTTTTTTCATAACTTCCGAGCATAAGTATTCTCCTCGTGTCTTGTAGTAGAGAAACACTCCTCAAGATATCCTCAATTTTCTCTAATTAATATACAAAACCTACTAATAAATTATTTTTTTAACAAAACTGTTTTGAAACTGGTCACACCTACACTTATAAAACATTCTAGTTTGGGCTGTATTTTTGTTCTAAATAGAAACTGTAAAAATATACCTATGCTAGTTTCTCCGTACCTTAATGTTAGTTTGATATGCACACTTTGTCATTATTATACATGTCCTTTAACTTTTACTTGGAAAATCACCTGCCTTTTATCAAGTGATTCTTCAAATACTTTTCATATTTTAACCTTTTATTGTGCTGCCACAGGAATTGAGATTTGAAGACCTACCCTGCAGTTAAAAAGAAATCAGAGAAGCATTATTTTTTGATAATTTTCAAGATAATATACATTTTTTTTCTAGTTATAATTTTTTAAAACTAGGTAAGATGTTAACAGATTGCATGTATGTAGATTTAAAATGGTAAGAGTGAAAACCCTTAATCCCTTTATAACTTTTTTGTTTCTAAAATTAAATATAGTAAAATATTTGTTGTTATGATTTAAACTATAAAAACTGTTTCAGAAATGTTACAACCACTCTTCCTGGAAAAAATGTCTCAATTTTTCACTATAAATTTGGTTACCCTAATCATATTCCATTCATTATTATGCTACAGTCCTTGACTATTTTTGACTTAAAAGGTGTAATTGATAATAGGAAGTCTAGGAACTTGTCAGTGAAAATAAATAGTAGTATGTTATGTGTCAAACACACTAAATCTACAATATCTAATGCTTACAAGCTTTAAATTCATATATACACTTTCAATGTGCATAATTATCATGCAACAAATCATCAGTAGATGTCTCTTTATCACACACACATAAAGCGACAGTGACTCCCTCTGTGCTGTCTTACTTAACTGTCATTTTTTGTTTTGTAGTGCTTGTGTTAAGATATTTTCACTAGTGGTCTCTCAAAATGAATTTCAATTTTCATAGCATTTATTTGTAGTTTACTACCTATAATTTCCAGTTACTGAAATTAAGCATCCAGGTTTGTCTTTCTTTATTAACACAGTTGTATTTGGTGTACATTATGAATTCCAAAATAAATGTTACATCATCAGAGGTTGTACTTTCTAGCAGCATATTTATTCAGGCTTCAGGTTGTGGTAATTTGACTTTGAAATTATCAGCAATTAATCATTGAAAAAGTGAACATTATTTGAACCAACCAACCTTCTTTTAATGTTACCTAACTTACTCCTGAATAAGTCAAACCTGTTGGGAAAATGGTGTGTGGTTTTTGACAGCCTTTTTCCTTCACTTAAATTTGCAAAGTTTCTTGCAATTACTCCTGTGGGTTATGTTAGGTCCAATACACTTTTTATGGACATGTTTTTACAGATATATTCTGTTTTATCTCTTTTCAACTTTCTGTAATTTTCCTTGTTACATGACACTTCTTCCTTTTGGTATTTGCATTTCTACCGTATCTTGATATTGTGATTCATGCCAAATATTTTGTATCTCAGTTACTTAATGGTCTTAGCATGTCTTGTCCTCTGTGGGATGTAGACTAGTTTTCTTTGACATACTATCAGGCCAATTTTCTGTTCCTGGATTAGAACACTTCAAATTCATTTTACCTGTTTGAAAGCAAAATCTGGTTGTCCTTTTCTCAATTTTATCTACTTTGTTTTACTCTCATGTCTATCCTGTAGTATTTGTCCTTCATCCACTCTCTCTCTGAGGTAATCCTGAAGATTTCTTGGAGGATTTGTTTGTTTCAGTTACCTCTGTTGTTTGTTATTTTGGGGAGACATGCAGTTCTTTCTCAATTTTGTTTTTCATATCTTTGGAATTTTGAGTGGAATCTGTGAGACACTAGTTGACTCTTTCCTTGTTGTTGATTGTTTATCTCAAAAAGTCTCAATTATCCCCTATATTTTTTCTTCATTCTACTCTTTGGCAACGTTTAGTTTTTTCCACAAGGAATTTTTCTTGTTTTTTTTATATTAAGTGTCGTGCCACTTTTAAAGACGTATCAACATGTCATTGGTATTAATGACTAGTCTGTAGGTTCTAATCTTGTGTTGGCTCATTTATTTCATTTTGGTCATTTTTGGGGAGGTTTTATCAGAAGGACTTGCCAGTCATTTCTTCATCTCTCTTTGGTTGTCTGATTTCTTTTCCATTGCTATTAGGATCCTTCCAAATGTAAGTACCTGTATGAGGTTGTAAAAGGTCTTCTTTTTCAATATGCCATTGGACCTCTAGTTTACTCTTCTTCAGGGTTTTATTCCAGGCTGTCTGTGGTTTAAAAAAAAAATATGAGACTGGTATATTACAGTAGATCTGTTATGACTCATTTGCTTCATAATTTCTCACTCTCAGATGGACTTTTCCTCCAGGTATATGAATAATCAAGGTCAGTGTCTCAATAACTTTCTCTATATTTACCTGTTGAGATACTACTTTTGGTTTGCTCATGATTGGGTGGTTTCTCAATTTTGGATTTATGTTACAGATGTTTCATTTCACAGCTGAAAGTTGCTTCAGGTCTTTGCTTTATTGCAGAAGAGTCTTACCATATCAATATCCTATAAGTTTCGATGATTTTCTTCCTCTTGCCAACATTTGTCTGGTTATGATCCATATAGACAATTTAATGGTCATGATGTATCTCAGTCATCAAGGAGGTACCTATTCTCATTCCCTTTGCTTTTGAACACTGAGTTTCCTCTTTTGTGTCTGCATGCAAGGTATTCATTTCCTTGTGTGTCATATTCCAAGTGCTTCCAACCTGGTTTTGGATTGTTTTTCTCTGTCTAACCAAATTTATCTGATGGAGTGGTTGTACACTCAAGTGGATATCTCACATCTAGATGAATTTACCACTATCCACAGTACCAAGTTACATCAGTTTTGGTCTGTGGTACCTAATCCACATTTCTGGCTGTTAGTGTATTTAGTCAAGATTGGACAAATTATTTTGTGTTTATCCTCCTATCTGACTCCTTCCCAGTGATTCTCACCATCCACTCTGAATCTGGTTCTTCTGGTTGTTCATTTTGATCTTTTTTGGGATCAAAATAATAATTGGGATCCATTATTCTACTGTGGTTCAGCTTTGGATTTAAAGCTAAACCAATCAATATCATCTTCACACATGTAGTGCAGTTGAGATCCTTCAACCTGCTTCTGCCTGGATGTTAGTTCCTGATGGTTGACTTTTGGATTTAGAGCTGAATCAGTCAACATAATCTTCACACACATGTAATGCAGTTGAGATCCTTCAACCTTGTTCCACATGGATGTTAGTTCTCAGAGGTAGAGTTTTGGATTTAGAATTGAACCAATCAACATAGTTCTCACATGTGTTTAAGGTGTTCCTGCTCTTACTAGGTCTTTCTCAAATGCACTTGGTTGTTGCTCTTTTTCCTCCTCCTGCGATATCCTAAATGTCTTTATAGAAAGAATGGTACTGCATTTGGGGTGGTTTCAGTATGTTTGGATTGGAGAGAGATATATCTGTATTTCCACATGAGCACACTTGCTGCTTTCAATTTTGTGATGATAATTCTATCTCTAGTTGGCTGGACTTTAGTTGATGGTATGATCCTATTTCTTACTCCTGCTAAAATGTTGTTCCCTGCAGATGAGTAATGGACTGAAGTTGACTTATTGTTGGTATGATCCTCATTCTATCCCTGTTCCTGGTGGCAGAGTTTTAGACACAGTTGACTTGCTGTGTACAGTTTATCACACCATTAGCTATTCTACACCTTGGAACACATCTTTTTTACCCACAATGAAATTTGCTCCTCCTTTTTGTCCACCGAGCTCAATCTTACTTTTTCCATGTCTGGACAAAGAGTATTCCTAGTACAGAAGTAGTGTGGACTTCTATGTATCATCCTCGTCTTTGAGGTTGCTTCTTGTAAGCTCAATTTTGTCTGGTCTTTTTGGCTATTCAGTTTGTGATTCTAGCTATTGCGTGTAAATGGAAGTAAGGAACTTTAATACTCTGACATACTAGCATTTTATTCTGAATATAAATCCTGTACTTACTAAGAATTTCATTGAGCTCAGTAATCAGTTAAATTAATCTGACCAGTTATTCTCGTGTGAATTTTGGATAGTTGGAAAAATATAAAATATTAAGCAGAAACATTAAATTAATTGATTGGTTTTGTGAATGTGAGTAATTGATTAATCTGAAAGACTTTGAATTTATTAAGAGTATTGATGAGCAATCATAATGGCAATATTTTAATTACTTGGAGAGCTGGAATAATAAAAAACAGCACAATTAGTTTGATATATGATATTAATTTAATTGTAATTTTAATTTATTGATTATTTTGCATGATATGAATCAATGCCCATAGGTAATTGATTAATTACTCAGCACTAAATTTAAGTTGTTGCTGTGATTAGCTGTAATCATAATTTTACTTTTATTGTTTAAATCTGTAGTATTTTTAGATAAGTTATGCACTTAGTTCATAGTGTAATATAGTTTCATTTTATTTTTGGCAATTCAGTGACTACATTATAGAACTTTTCATGTTAGCAAGCAATTGTTATCAAAGGTAAAGTAAATCATGTTATTGTTTGTTTTGTGATGCATTTTGACTGCTTAAATGTTATGAAGCTGGTACTGAGAGACAGATGCCTTTAGAAAATTATTTCTTCTATTGTTTTAATGTCAACAATTTTGTTTGTGTAAGGTTTTGACTCTTTTTATTGCTATTCCTTATTTATTAGTCTCATATCTTTACTTACAAACTTTCACATTCTCATTTAAAGAACAAACTTACTCCTTCAGTAGTGTAAGATATTACTTTGACAAGGAGTAGGCTGTTGGTAACTTTACCTTGTGTACTTACAATATTTTCTCTATTTATTGATCTGATACAAGTATAAAGGAAAAATATTTTCATTTATAGAATCAGTGTTTTTAAAAGTTGTGTAAAATATGAATTTATAGTTCCAGTTATATCTTTTATGAATTTTTCCTTAGTTTTCTACAACAGAAGAATTTTTTGAACTTATCCAAGACCTTGATTAGAAAGTAAAGATTACTCTTAAATCCAGTTGAAAATTGTGGGAACAAAAATTACAGTTTTTGGCAATTGTCATTTAAAATATTGAAAGTTTCATCAAACCTTGTAAAATGGCTGAAACAAAATTTGATCAGCTCACAGACAGACTTCAGAAGAGAGCGGACACAAGGCTAGCAGAACAGGAGAAGAAGAAAGCTGAAAGAGAATGGGCAACTGCTGCTAAAGAACAAAATGATTTTTACAACAGTAACTTCACACAGATGAAAAAAGATGTTTACAAAAAATTGGATGAATGTCAATGTGCTGATAAAAGTGAAGCTTTGAGGATATTAGAAACCATTTCAAGGGATTATCAGAAACTTGAAAAACTTTTAGCAGAATCTACAATGTTTCTTCCATCTTATGATATCCGAGTAGCCCAGGAAACATTGAAAAATATTCAAGAAGCAGAAAACAAGTTCTTACCAAAAAAAAAGTTTGCATTTAAAAATAAAAGAAAGGCAGCTGTTGGAAAAGACAGAATAGATAGTTTAATTAAAAGTAATGTTCGACAAGAAAGGAAATTTGATATTAATGACTGTGGTTTTAAAAAACTTTCAAATATGAACCTAGAAATGAACCAAAATGAAGTTAATAAGAAAGATGTTGGACTCAACTCGTTAGAAAACTGTACTGTACGTATCTATGGAACACCTAGCACTGTCCATGCTAGTGGCCTTCGAGGGTGTACAGTGTTAATTGGACCTGTTTCAACATCTATGTTTATTGAGAACTGTGCAGACTGTATATTTGCCGTAGCTTGCCAACAATTGCGGGTCCACACAACCTCAAGAGTTACTTTTTATCTGCATGTTACAAGTAGAGCAATAATTGAAGATTCAACCGAGTTGAAATTTGCTCCTTATTCATGGGACTATAAAGAACTTGATGAGCATTTTGAATTAGCAGGTTTAAATAAAACACAGAATAACTGGAATATGGTTGATGACTTCAACTGGCTAGCATTAGATGTACCATCTCCTAATTGGTCAGTTTTAAAAGAAGATATGAGAGTCACCTCTTGGTGATTTTAACAGATGTAACTAACTATACCCTTTTCTGCAAGTAGATGTGTTTGAAAGTGAATCATTTTGGAACTATTCTTCCAAGTTTGTCACTTAAGTGTAGCAAACTTATAATTTTAGAAAGATATTTCATCATTAAAAAAATAAAGCTTTCAGCTTGAGTGTGTGTATAAATCTATGATTTGTGTTCTGTCAGAAAAAGAAAACATTTCAAAAATTTGTAGATGTGAAATTAACTTTGACATTAACTTATACCATAATGATTTATCAAGCTAATGTGATTTCATATTTTAACCAGTTTTTTAATTTGGAATATAAGTCTCTTAAAATGTAAGTCATTGCTCAATTTCATTAAAAGCAAAAGAACATACAAAAATATGATTTTTTTTATTTTGTTTTGCTATGCTTTAACAATGCTTGTGATTACTTACATTACCTTTTAAAAATAGTATAACTTACAAATTTTAAAATAAATATCAATTTGGTTAGATAAGCATTTAATAAACTAAGAAAATCCAAAGAAGTTTGTTTCAATTCACTTTAAATTGGAGATTTAGTCATACAGTAAACCATGTTTGTGATTCTACTTAAATTTCAAAAAAGATGTGGAGGTCTTTCCAGTAATATATATAGTTTTCTTCTGTGACAAAAGCAGTTGTTAAAGGAGGTTGAATTGTATGTAAAATAATTAAGTTTCAGAAAAAAATGAAATAAAAATCATGGTTATCAAAGATTTGAATTTTGTGATAAACGTCTTTTAATATTTGTGTGTCACTTCAAATTAAGCAAATGGTTCTCCTCAGCACAACTTTCCTACCATTAGCAGCCTTTGCTATACTTTCAGCTTGGATATAAATAAAATGTATATTCTGACTTCATGCCAGTTATATTTCTATGCATATTATATGGATGTTTTTGCAGCAAATAATTATGTTCTTTGTTCATTTTTTCTAGTCTGCCTTGGATATTAATATAAATCAGTCCATTCAAAATGTTATATTTTGAAGTGGCAGAATTGTTGGTTTGTGGTGTTAACTACACTGTTAATACAAGGATAAACCTTTTTAAACACTTCATTTTTTGTTTGATACTTTGTGTACTACACTATTTTCACTTGAAGAAGACAAGTAAAGTTACAGAAATTAACATTTATAAACTGTATATGTATGTATTGTTAACAGTTTTTGTTTATTCAAAACTTTTTAAACTTAAATTTGACATTAAAATCCAGTATCTGCTTAAGATTGAAACTAAGATAAAATTTTTATAAATTTGATTTAATTATCATTCTTTTATTTTGTTAAATGTCTCCCAATGGCAGATTTTGAAACTTGTGATTGGCAAGAGCACAGATCACCCATTTTGTAAAATTGAGCTTGAACTATCAGGTCATCCCATAAGTAATGTCGAAAAATTTTAATACAGAAAGTGCATCATCATTTCTGTCTTTGTAAAAAGCTTTAATCACTAAAATATATAGTGGGATGTGTATAAAAATGTTTAGACAAATAAAAGAAACTAACCCAACTCCACTTTTTCAGATTATTAATCAAATGAACCCTTATGAAGATGGATGTGTCTGAGGAGCACATTAGGCATATAATGATTTATGAGTTTAGAAAAAGCAATAGTGCAGCAGAAACTATGTGAAACATACAAGGTGTTTATGGTGTGGAGTCTCTTGACAAAAGAAAATGTCGAAGGTTTCAGAAGTTCTGGTCAGGTGACTATAACTCAAGTGATGCACAACATTCAGGTTATTCTGTTGAGTTTAATGATAACTTGCTACTGGCTGCACTCGATGAAGGTTGTGCTGTAACAGTTGAAGAACTAGCACAGAAGCTTAATTCAACCCATTCAACAGTTCACTGCCATCTGCAACAGCTTAGAAAGGTATTAAAACTTGGAAAATGGGTCCCCCATGATATGGCAGAAGCCAACCTTAGAACAAGAGTGAACATTTGCACTCTTGTGAATGTAACTCACCTTTGTTGGACAGGTTAGTGACTGGAGATGAAAAATGGATATTTTATAAAAATATTAAGCACTACAGACAATGGTTCAATGCACGTAAACTGCATAGCCCAAAATGGACCCTCATCATAGGAAAGTCTTGGTAAGCATTTGGTGGGATATTGTTGGTGTGATCCACTTTTGAGTTTTTGCTACTCAATGTAACAATTACATCAGACTTCTGTTAGAGCACTCGAATGTCACACTGAAAGAAAAGAGGCCTGCTTTTATCAGTTGCGAAGGTGTTGTGTTATACCAGGATAATGTATGGCCCCACACAGCAAGGACCACATCTGCAAAATTTCTACATCATCCTTATTTTTCAAACCTTGTCCCAACTGATTATAACCTATTTCAAAGTTTGCAGAACTATCTTGATGGAAAAGAACTTGGAACATGTGAAGATGTTAAAACTATCCTCTCTATATTCCTTTGTCTTTCAAACCCCAAGAATTTTATAGAAGTGGCATTCAGAAGCTTGTGAATCATTGAAGGAAGTAATTAATAGTTAATATTAAAAGCATTTGAAATCCTTTCTTTTTTCTGAACTTAAAATTGGACATTACTTAAGGGATGACCTGATACAAACAAACCTGTAAAGTTTTCTGCTATAGTGATTCTGTTTATAATGACTTAATTATTTGCCTCTGATTAATAAACACATTTGTGTAAACCTTTTCTTTTGCCCGGGATGGCAAGATGGTTAAGACTTCGGCTCGAATCCTCGATCCACTAAACATGCTCACCCTTTCAGCAGTTGGGGCATTATAATGTTACAGTTGGTGGTGGATGGTGATGAATAGCTGCCTTCCTTGCAGTGTTTCACTGCTAAATTAGGTGCAGATAGCCTTTGTTTAGCTTTGCATGAAATTTCAAATGAACCAAATATAAATGTTTTAAAATTTTAAATAGCCTTTTTATTTGTATATTTTATTTGATCTGTTAGATGATATAAATTTTACTATTGTATTTTATTATGATTCGTACTTTGTGGGATAAGATAAAGAAAAAGAATTCCTTACAGAATAAAATGTCAGCAAGAAACATTACATTTATTCACTCAATATAGCTTTACACAGATAAACTCTTGATAGTTATTGCTCTAAATCTGTAAAAAATCAAATTATTGGAGCTGTATTGTGGAAATTAAAAAGTGTGTGATTGAGCAGAATTGCTATAATTTCATTTTCTGAGGTGAAACTTGAAATTTGTAAGTGTTACACAATTACAAGTCATGTTTAAAATCTTGTTAATGGTCTCAACAAATTTCTTTTGTGTCCATTACACACTCTTTTTGGGGTGTGGTTTTGGAGCTCGTTCTAAACACCTTAGTTTTGTCTGTTTCCATGGAGATTACTAAATATTTCCTTCAAGGTAACATGTCTTTTGGTTTTATTTCATTTAAGAATAGTTTTTATGTTTTACTCCTCAGAACAAAAAGAGACAATTACATACCTCTAGAGGTTGTTTTTTTCATCTCAAACATGCATAGTGAGGAGAATATTTTTGCTGGCAGAGGGAGACAAAAATGGCCAATAATTGTAACTATTGAACGTGATAATGATGACAAAAAGGAATGATTTAATGTAAATTTGAGTTTCATGTGAGTGGAGGAAATGAATTTTGAGTGACATGTTGCACTTCATTGTTTTGTATGGTTTGAGAAGTTTGTCTACCAGCTGAATGTAGCGTGGAGTTCTGTAATTGCCATGAAAATTGCCAATAATATCTATGAAGGCTTTTCAGGCAATTTTTTCCGGCCTAACTTACAGATCTTCAAACTGCTTGTCACTCATAACATGTCTGATCTGAGGGCCAACAAAAATGCCCTCTTTGATCTTGGTCTCAGTTATTCTTGAGAACATCTGTCTTAAATAACGAAAACTTTTCCCTTCTTTGTTCATTGCTTTTATGAAATTATTCAAAAGTCCCAATTTTATATGAAGAGGCAAAAAAATCTTTGCCGGGTCGACAAGCGGTTCGTGCGTCACATTTTTTCTGTCGTGGAACTAACTTTTTACGGAGTGGCCAGCTCTGTCCAGAATAATGTGACTGTTTGACATGACTGCCCCATTCACAGATCAAACAACAGTACTTTGTATTGCCGAGCTGCAGTCCCAGTACCAGAGCAACGACTGTAAGACCTTCACAGATATTCCAGTTGTACTTGGTGTACTGGATGTGCTTCAGTAACATTTCCATGTTCTTGTAGATTTCTTTCATGTGTGCTGCATAGCCAACAGGTATTGAAGGGTGAATATAGTCATTGTGTAACAGAACAGCTTTGCAGCTTAACATTGATGAATCAGTAAAGAGATGCCACTCTTGTGGGTCATAGTCACAGCCGAAAGCAGAGCATAATCCTTTGATGTTAACACAGAAACAGAGACTGTCAACTTTTGCAAATAATTTGGTTATGTCATCTTAGTGGCTTCAAAAAACAGACAGCAAACACCATTCCTGCAGTCTTGAACCCAGCAGTTCAGCTTTTGCTTTTGACAGACCCAAATCTCTGACCAGATCCTTTAATTCTGACTGTGTTATGAGATATGGATCGCCTGAGGAGCAAGGTTCAAAATCCAGATTAATGTTACTGCCAGTTCCCTACATTGCAGTTTCTTCATCTTGTTTGTCTAAGGTCCATTCCTCTGGTGGTTTCGGAATTGGAAGACTGTCGTCATGTGGCATGGGTCTCATTGCTGAAGGCAGATTAGGGTATTCAATTGACTTCTCGTTTTTGTCAGAGAAACCAGACATATTAGTCAAACAGAAGTAACAGTCTATCACATGGTATTTCTGTTCTCGCCATATCATCAGGGCAGCAAATGGCATTGTCTTTTGAGTGCCTCTGAGCCAAGCTCTCAGACAGACAGCACATGTCAGACAACAAATGTGAGATGCCCATTCCTGGTTTTGATCACAGGATTTGTGATTGCAAGCCTCTTTAATATCCTGCTAAGACATTGTCAAGCTGGCTCCGGGCTGCATACTTCCACAGAACAGCTTTCAACCTGGCCTGATTTCATGCCTGGACATACTCAGACTGCACAAAACATTGTTCATAGGCCTCTTACAGAAACGAAAATTTTTGGACACAAATATAAATATGACAAAACAAGATTTCGATGAAACTATACGTGATGGACAAATTTGTGATTTTTGTGATCAGCAGCCACAAATCTATAAGGAACACCCAACAGTGTTCAAGAAGCAAAAACTTTGTTGTGCAGTGTAACCTACAAATGTATATATATTTCCTACCTAAATTATTTGACTGAGAACAGTATAAATAAATTACTTACATGAAACTTGGGTAGGAAAATTTCAAGTATCTTGCAGTTTGGACATCATCAACAATGTTTTAGATTTTTACATGGTTAGGTCAGACAACATTTGGATTGGTAGCAACTTCTTAGGCAGCAGACTTACTTTCTTTTTGTCACCAGTGAGGTGACTTACTTTTTGGCTGAAAATGAGATTTGATCTCATCTCATCATTCCAAAACTCACTGTTAATTGGTTATGATCAAAATCTGTAAATTGGCCATTTATTTGCATGTATTTTTCCTTATCATACTTTCAATCAAACTTCTATCAGTTGCTTTCAATCTATTTTCTAATTTCTTTTATGGAAGGTATTTTCTACTTTAAACAAAACTATCAGAAACTTTCTCGCAGCTTTAATTCTGCCAGTGGTATGCCTGTTTATTTAGATGAAACAAACTACGGATTTACATTGTAGCCTAGAATGCATCTTTACTTGTACTAGACAAATGCATTTTCTTTCTTGGTCAATTGTTGTTGCAAAAATTATACATTCAATAATGTGCACACCTTTTCTTCAAATGACATGTATATATGGATCCATATGATAGTCACAAATGAGTACTAAGTTTGTCAAAAATCTTAGAGTTTCACACATAATTATCCCATAACTATAGGAATGATTTTGTTTTATCTGCACCCTTTCAATCCAACTTGGTGTACACATTTGATTTTTTTTAAAGATTTAAATCAAATCTCAGAAATTGTTCTTTCCATTTTATTTATTGAAGATATGTAGCACATCAATTAATATATAGAATCCTGTTTTAATTCAGCATATCACAAGGAAAAGTAGCTTTAAATTGGAAGGTGTCGAGACATTGTCTAGCAATCATTTAATGCAAGTTTCTTACATTAATATGCACATTTCATCAGTTACTCTAAATTATTTTGTTTCACCTATGACTAATTTCTCTCTTTAATTTTTTTGAAACAATAATACATATGGTGCAACAAGTCGAGACATTAACATTACAGTATCTTGTAATAAATTTCCAGTTTATATTTCTGTCATTCTTCTGACACGTTTGTGACTGATTTTAAGTAGAGGTTTTCGAGCACTTCAGATTTACACTACTTCTCTTTGCATTGTTGATTAATGATTCTCAGTCAAACTGGTTTTTTTTAATTAACACCAATTGTTTTCGGTTAATGATTAAACTGATCCTATTGATTTTGCTTATTCACTGTAATATGTAATATTTCCATTTTACAACTCATTAGCCTCACTGATTTATTTTACCTAATTTTGTCATTAGTATACAAAATCTCTGCCTTCTTGGTCGCATCTGATTATGACAACCTTTTTCTGCTTGGTTCTGCTCTCTTTTTCTTTTTTGAACTTGGATCATTCCTGTAAGCTTAATGATCTAATGAAACCAAATTTATCATGTGCTTTGTAGAACCATGTGCTCATTAATACTATTATTAAGAATAACATGAGTTCTGAATTCAGAGAACTCCCATGTATCTTAATTGTTTTTCTATATGGTCATTCTCAAATGTTCTACACCCTGTTGAAATTTTAATAATTAATCCTCATATTTCAGGGGCACAAGCTGAGTTTCTTCTAAGATGTTTGTCAGCTCTTTATTAGTAATTCTTGCAGATCTGGTACTTTTATATTCAACTGAATTTCTGTGTATGTAGTTTTATATCTAAAGTGGGAGGGTAGAGTTATTCCTTGTCCATGTGCAGACCAATTTCTAGCTAATTTTAAATATCTTATTTCTCTTACTTAACAATTTTAGTCTGATAATGAAACTGATGCATAATCAGATTTGGGATATACTACTAATAAAGATAATACATTCCTTAAATTAAACATATTTCTGGAGTTATTGTTTTATAGAAATAAAATGGTTTATTGATAATTACTCTCATAATTCTGTTATTCTATTTCCAATCCCAACAAATACAACACAGCTACAAGTTACTGTGAGCACTGAATAAATTATTAAATTTGGGGCTGCGAACTTGAATGGATCCCTCCCTTATACATATTAACACATCATCTTCCATCATTTCGAAGTATGTGTGCTGACTTTTACAAACAACAGTTCGTATGTTTTTATTTTCTGTAGTTTAGACTAAAGACTTGTTTAGTGCTAATGGTAAGCGTACAATTCTATATAGCTTAAACATTCTGTTTTGTTTAAGGGTATCCATAAAAATCCTTAAGGTACTACTGACTACAACTGTCATTACCTCAGCCCATATATAATATCTGTAAATCTGAACACTGTGGGAATCACAATTATGTATCTGGGGGTAATCTTTTTTTTTTTTTTAATTTGCTTGGAGCAGAAAGTATGAAGTTTACATTCTATCTGTTGCCCCGTAAAGTGCTTGTACTGCTTTTTGTTTTGTTTGTTTTTTGGAATTTCGCACAATGCTACTCGAGGGCTATCTGTGCTAGCCGTCCCTAATTTAGCAGTGTAAAACTAGAGGGAAGGCAGCTAGTCATCACCACCCACCGCCAACTCTTGGGCTACTCTTTTTCCAACGAATAGTGGGATTGACCGTCACATTATACACCCCCACGGCTGGGAGGGCGAGCATGTTTAGCGCAACGCGGGCGCGAACCCGCGACCCTCGGATTACGAGTGCACACCTTAACGCGCTCGGCCACACTAGGCCTGTACTACTTTTAATAAAATAACTTACCTAATCTCGACCTGCTACTTCTCACAGTAAATGCTAATTGTTCCAAACCATTTTGAAATCTACCATTAAACCTTGGTCGATCAGAACTGAGTCTAACTTCAAATTATTTCAGCCTAATTTCTTTCTCGGCTTCGATACGGGCTTGTTCAGTCTTGAGACGTTTACTTTATCTTTCTGCTTTAACATGGGCTCCCTCCTAGGCTTTCATACAAGCTTGTTCAGCTTCAATACTTTCTCTTTCTGCTTATATAGGGGTTTGCTCTTCCTCTTTTTGGGCTTATCAAGTTCGATTTGTTTGATTTTAATTGAATTACTATCTTATCTTTATCATTACTTTGTTTGGCTAGTGAAGACGTTAGATTATTCCTCTATTGCTTCCTCAGACAACAAATTGACGAATATTTCAACAATATACTTTTACTTCACTTTTTCTCATTGATTTTTTAATCTTTAGTTTTAAAATTTTGGGAATCTCAAACAAATCAGTTTTGTTACATTTTCTCGTTGTTCGAGGAAAGGTGATTCCAATCTGTTCGGCGCACAAAATAACTTTTCTTTTAAGCCTGTCACCATATGTAAACCGCTTTTCCATGGGTAAAAAACGCAATAAAAATAAAATAAAAAATATAACAAAGATTTTCGAAAAAAATTATGCTTATGAATCTTTCGGAGAGTGAAAAATAATACCTCGAATTTAAGACGCACCCTAATTTTCAGTTTGAAAATAATGTAAAAAATTGCGTCTTAAATTTGAAGTAATACGGTATTTTAATGAAAACACACGAATGTCACCATCAAACGATTTCTTGAATGGTACTAATACTTCTGGTAAATGGATTACCCATCGAACATCTTGCCTTCGACAATTATCCATTTATCTTCAGATAATACAAATTTCTTTTTTCGTCAAATACTATACTTAAATATTTTCTACTGGAATGATAATTATGTTCTGTCCACCATTAATTACTACCATCAGTATTATAAGGATCCCGGTATGCCTAAGAATATATCATACTAAGTTACATAATTATATCCTATAAACCATTAAACACATTTTATTTAAACAGTATAAACAAGTGCATATTACTTTGTAGTTTTTGAAATAATCTATCATGTTTTTTAAATGCTTCTAAGACATTCTCTTATTTTGGTTGAGTCAGTATTAACTACCTTTATGTAACTTTTGAGTTTATGTTTAATAACTTGAGGAGCAAATCTTAATTGTCCTTTTTGTTTATAGAGGTCACTTAATCTCGTTGATCTGTTACTGTACTGTGTGATCTTAAATTATAATCATTAGTCACTACATCAACTTGTGTTGTCTTTGATGTACGAGGTCTGATCAAAACGTTTTAAAACTTCTGTTAAGGGTGCCAGTACAGACGCAATGAGCTATACTGAGGTATGTTTAAAGTACAGTAATGATCTACTCTATAAACAAGCCATTTCTCCAGACCTTATACTAGTGTTGTGAAAAACGTGTTTAAAGACAAACGTATCTCTTAAATCTGTCGTAATAAAAATAGACAGGAAAGAAGAGCAACATATTTGCATCAAGTTTTGTAAAAAAATGATAAAGGAGGAACAGAAACCCTCGAAATGTTAAGAACTGTCCGTGGTGATGACTGCTTAAGTAAGGCTGTCGTTTACCAGTGGATAAAACTCTTCCAAGAAGGCTAGGAATCGGTCAGAGATGACACACGTTCTGGACAACCTTCGACATACCCCCCAGTGGCTCAGCGGTATGTCTGCGGACTTACACGCTAAAATCCGGGTTTCGATACCCGTGGTGGGCAGAGCACAGATAGCCCATTGTGTAGCTTTGTGCTTAATTCAAAACAAACAAACCTTCGACATCGTCCATTGATGAAACGGTGGTTAAAGGGAAAGAAAAAGTTAGAAATGATCGATGATTAACTATCAGCGAAATTGATAATGAACTGGACATTTTCTCTGGATCGAGTCAAGCAATTTTAAACGAAAAACTCTGCATGCGTTTTCATCATGACAACGTGCCTTCACACACTGCTGTGTTTATTCGAGAAAGTTTGGCAGAGAAAAACATTCCTGTGATACCACATATCTGTATTACCTCAATCTTGCTCCGTGTGATTTTTCTGTTCTCAATTAAGTTGAAAGGAAAGAGATTTGATGATATTCCAACCATCCATAAAAATGTGAAAGCAGAACTTAGTCGCATAACAGTTGAAGACTTCCAGCATTGTTTTCGAAAATGGTTGGAACAAGTGCGTATCAGCTGGAGGAGATTATTTTGAATGGGATAGCGTATAATACTGATGTATGTACGTTATTCTTCGGAATAAAAAGTGAAGTCTCAGAACTTTTTTTATCACACCTCGCATTGGTATATCTTGAGTTACTTGCGCACTGCTCTCACTATAATATCACTAACTGGAATATTTTATATTCTCATAACTTCATCATCTAATACAACACCATCTTCTTCTAATTCTTGTTCTTCTGTCTCTGTTATTTCATCGTCTTTACGGAATAATTCAGTCTCGTCTGAGTTCTCATTTTGATTATCTGTCTTTGCTTCTTCAGTTAAATATTCATAGTATTTTTCTCTCTTTGACCTATTCGCATGCACTAACTATTTACCTTTTTCATAAAACTCTTGGATTTCAAAATTTGGTGGATTTGTTCGTTTAATGATTATAAATCGTTCTTTCCATAGTTTTGTCAGTTTTTAGTGTATTTTTTGCTCAATGAAGCATTTGAAAAATTTGTAAGGTGTCTCGAATTTTACAAATGCTTCATGAATAAGCTGAACTAAACTACTTTTCTTCATCGTCATTGTCATATCTGGTGATTTGTGGATAGTCTCAGATTCACTGGATTTATTCAGTTAGGCATAAGCAATAGAATAAAAAGATATTATGTTATAATAAAAATCATCAGTTAGGTCTCAGGATTTTATGTATAATATCAGTTTGCATATCTTAAAAAGGGTATTGACTTATCAGGAAAGATGTCAAGGAAATACATCACGACGATTCATGCATGAAAACATTTTCTTATAGGCATTATGCACCCCTCCCATTGGCACAGCGGCATGTCTGTGGACTAACACTGCTGGAAACCGTGGTTTCGACACCCGTTATGGGTGTAGCTTTGTATTTAATAACAAAGAAACGACAACGACAGTTATGGTTTAAATGATACAGTTATATATTTCAAGCGTTATAGACAAAACATTATATCAGACTACTCATTCTGGTTGATAGGAGATATTACTCAAACATGCAGGAGTTTAGGGTGGTTTTTAAAGGCGAGACCATAAACTTTGTTGTGGCATCAAGTGGTCTTTGACCGTTGGGGTCGTTCTGATAAATGGAAAAATATAAGCCCTTAAAGAATTTTGACACATTGACTAAAATGGAGGTATATTAAATGCTTTACACCACTTAGGTATTAACAATTACCCAGTGGCACAGCGGTTCGTCAAAGACTTGTAACGATAAAAACTGGGTTCAGTGGCGGATTGTAGGCTGTGTGAGCTCAAGGGCTTGTTTTTCGTTTTTAAATTCGCACAAAGCTACACGAGGGTTATTTGGGCTATCCGTCCCTAATTTAGCACTGTAAAACTAGAGGGAAGGCAACTATTCATCACTACCTACCGTCAACTCTTGGGCTACTCTTTTACCAACGAATAGTGGGATTGACCGTAACATTATAATGTCCCCACGGCTGAAAGAGCGAGAATGTTTGGTGTGAAGAAGATTCGAATCTGTGACCCTCGAATTACGAGTTGAGTGCCTTAACCACCCGGCCATGCCGGGCCCCCAAGAACTAATCATTTATGTTATTTTTCATAGGGTAAAATTGTCAATGTACCTCAAGACAGCTAGTATGGGTATTAACACTTTTACCAAAATAAAGCAGAGAACGACGTTTCGACCTTCTTAGATTATCTTCACGTTAACAAAACGCAATTTTTGGCTTAGCAACAAACAGACACTGAATAAGTAAAATGTGAGTGATTTTTCGAGTGAAAGGAGGTACGAAAGATGATATTAAATTGAATAAAAAATCAGGGACAATTAGCGCAGAAACTATGTTTCTAAGCACGTGACCAACGATTATTATCAATTATAAATAAGATACTTGAGGAATGTAATCAATTACTATTGTCTAAATTTAAAGACGTTCTTATATCACATGAATTTTGCGGCTTTTATTATGTCACAATAAGAGTGGTAATTGCTCAATAATATACTGTGCCTGTAAACAACTGAACTGTCATTGATTAACTAATCAACAAAAACCTACAGCAGTCCTTTTGTTATGTGAAATTTTTGTTTCGCTATTTACGTTTATCGGTTGGAAATTAACAGGCATTACATGGAATGCACGTGACAGCACGTGATTGCACATGTACAACTTTCAAGGTCTAGAGCCTTTTTCAGGTTATGAAATTTGTTTGACAGAGTAGCATGTGCGTGTAGTGGATCATAGAAGCAGACATGAAATTAGTAGTACATATTTAAATTGATGTAGTTTTATACGTTATTGCTTTTAATTACTGAGTGGATGTAAGTATTTTCATCATAATATAGAACTGATTTGCTAGCGGCCGATTGTCTGTCTTTTTTGGTAAGAATAATTTTTATCTGATTGGAAAGTTTGTAGTAAAAATTAATTATAATAAATAACTAATTCATAAAAGTGTGGTTGAACTTGAAACAGTTGTATATTTAATAAGAAAACTTGTTCATTGATAAAATGTCAACGACAAAAAGATATGAAATACACTATTTGATGATGTTATAAGATTTTGTACATTTTACCCGAGAGTAGTAGTCTTTTTATTTATTTCATAAATTTTACCGCCACTTGTGCTGACAAATACATTACGTATTTATATGCATTGATAACAAGCGAAAAGGGAACGTAACGTAAATATTCATTTCGGGGACTGTTATAAACACCTTTTTTCGATACTTTTTCTGCAATTTTGTTTTTGTGAGTTTCTTTGTCTTCTCTCAAAATATTATTATACATTAAGTACTCAAAGTTGTTATAAATACAATTATTTTATTCTTCATTTTCATGTAGTTTTATTAAATAAAATTACACCTACACGAATTTGTCTTGCTACGTAAATTGTTTCCAATCACACCAAAATTTATCAATCCAATTCACAGTGTCTGCAAGAAGACGTGTGTAAAAATGATAGAATAAGGAAAGTTCAAGGGAAGGACATGAAAATTACTGCAAATATTTTTCATGGCATATGTAATCTAAATTAAAATAATTTAATGGAAAATATTGCTTACAATCCTGAACTGTGAAGCTCTTTTGAACAATCTTAATATACAAATAAAACAGCGCACTAAACTGTTCAGCTACCAAGTTTGGTTATTTTCTTTTCAAAAACTCACTATGTAGATGGTGCGACCACGGTTGTATGATGCACTCGCTAATAATATTTTGAGTATTGTGTTTTAAAATGCTTCCTAACAGTGTAAAATTATCGCTTTTTCCGCAATGTGTTGATAAAATTACAAAAGTGTGTTGTATTATAACACATGTTGCAATGGTTCTAACTGTTTCTCTGTTGCCGTATGTTCCCCAATGTCTTCAAATGTCTTTTCGTTTGCCATAAAATTGAAATGGTGTTCTGTGTTCCCAATTTACAACCAGCTTCGAACTCCATTTCCATAAGTCATTCTGTGTCGATTTTGAGTTATTTATTGTATATGTTCAATCATGAAGTGCCGATACATGTTGGTTTCAAGTTTGACATCAAGGTGAGTCAAGTATCGGATAGTGTAATCATTCATAATTATATGGTAGTGTTTCATAACTATTCTTTTGTTTTAAAAATGTAACCAGCTCGTTTACATAAGCTTATATTTGTGTTGGAGATGTGTTTTGTTTTACAATTTATTGAAATATTGAAGGAACTTTTCTTTACAATTGGCTATCCGCACAAATATAAATAGCTCGTAGATGTAGAGCTAGGATGATCTGTTGCCAATGATTGCCACTGTTTATGAAGAATTTACTTACTATTTTCAAATTATTCTTTACAGTTATCAAGTTTACCTTTCTCTCGCAGACGTACTTTTGAAAACGATCACTGTAGATGATCTTCACTTGCATTACCTGTTTTTCTGACTTTTTAAAAAGCATATTGTTGATACTTGTCAGTACAACATAGTGCTTCCCAGCGCCTACTGTACTTTAGAATTTGTAATTTCACGTGGTGGGGATTGTTCAACCATACCATGTCACCTCGATGAAATCCAACTTTATCCATATTGACATTATAATGACTTTTCGTTTTATCATTAGCTGGTTCAAACTTTTACTGGGCAGAGTTGTGTGATATCAGTAGTGTTTCTTAATCTCCACGCCGTTAATTGTCTATCCTCTAGATGTGTGTTAAAAGATCCATTGACAATTAAAGTTCTCTCGCGACCCTTCTGTGGTAAGCCTGTAGATTTATACCATTTAAAACCGTTTCTCTATACCTGTCGTGGGAACAACATAAATAACCCATTATGTAGCTTTGTGTTTTAGATACAACTGTAATAACCAGTAGTGTAACAAATAGTTGTACATATGTTTGTTTTGAATAGTTTATTTTAAAACATTTTCTTCTCATCACAGTCCACACAGGTGGGTTTAATTACTTTTTAACACCCTTTCTCAAGACAAATTATTTTTCTAAAGCTGTTATTAATACAAGCTGTGATATATTTTTAGTAAATGCCACTATATGTTCTTTACGGTTAAACTCGTAACCTTGAAGTATGACTTTACGTTTTTGCGTTTAATTTAAATTACTTATTTACTTTGTACTAACTGGGTCGCCTGTTATTCGTCTGAGAACTAGATTGTTGTTGTTTTTTTGAATTAAGCACAAAGCTACACAATGGGCTATCTGTGCTCTGCTCACCACGGGTATCGAAACCCGGATTTTAGCGTGTAAGTCCGCAGACATACCGCTGAGCCACTGAGGGGCTGAGAACTAGAACTTTCTATAAACCTTGAAGTTATACTGTAATAATAATAATCACTTAAAGCAACGAGAAAATTTTCTAAGGTCTGTCGTCATTTCACGATAACTGAAGAACATAAAAAATGATTCATAAACAGTTGCGTAAGCACAATTACCACAATTATTACTTCTAAAATAAATTTAACATTTGTACAGCATAAACTAAATAATACTTTGTATTGCTTAAAAGGAATAGTCGTGTATATCAAACAATGGGGAGTTGCCTGTAGCTTCAGGTACGACTGTTCAATAACTCATACTTAACAGTGGAAGAACTTGATTCCACATTCTCTGATGTTTGTTCAAATAAACGACTAATTGATTGAATAACGTATCGTTAAATATCTCTAATATATCATCAGAAGATGGAGGAAGGATTGTTGTCCTGGTCTTTGTGATTCCAAGGATCTGACACATTTCTGAAAACAAAGGTGATATTAAATTTCCATCTATGACTGAAATTCTGTGGATATTCCAAATCATGGAAGGAATTGATTTACGGGTTTCCATACTGGTTCTGCTTTTTAGTTAGAAACAGCGATTGTTTTTGGCCATTTTGGGAAATATTTCATCACAACCGTGATGTATTTAACTTTTATTCTGTGGAAGAGAACCAAGCATATTAAGAGTAATACTCTAAAGTGAATTAATTCAAGACAGTACTGCTATAGCTACCTATTATCATAGCCTTTTCACTCGTAGCATAACTTACACTAGTATTTTACGGATATACAGAGTCATACATGATAGAAGCATTCTGTTACTCTACAATAGTTTATTAACACTTGGATGTTTAGCCATTTCTGAAACATTTCTGAAACCTGCCGATACAGTCACCTTTTGGTGGTTTTCTTTGTACAGAAATTACAGGCTGTGTGATGCACGAGTGCACCGAAAGAAGGTGGCACTGTTGGTTGATCAGTTTGTGCTCACTTTGTCTTTGCCATTTGACACACCCTTGGAGGTCATAGCCATTCTCATTTCCTTGGGTCATACCATCACTGTTTTTCTTTACCTGTCTCCTAGAGAGGCATATGATCAAACAGACCTTAATGCCCTCATTGAACAGTTGCCATCTTTCTTTTTCATCTTCTCTGGAGAAGTGTTGATATTGATAGAAGGTGTCGCTCTGTAGAGCGTAATCTCTTTCATCACAACCTTTCTCTTTTCAGTACTGGTTCTTCTATTTATTTCCATGCATCTAGTAAGTTTTTTTTTTGCTATTGATCTCTCAGTTTGCTCCCTTTCATTATTTTCCTATTTTTCATGGAGGGTTGACAATAATCCACTAGGCAGTGATCATTTTCCTATAATTTTTAGAGAGACTGGCCGTGGTCTATGCCACCTGACCCGCGTGCCCCAATGGAAGCTGGATCAAGCAGACTGGCTCTCTTTCACTGCTCTCACATAACATAATCCTGCTATCGTCTGTAAGCCATCACTAGACGACTGTATGGGAACAGTACATGTCTGTATTATACTAGCAGCTGCTAGTTGTATTTTTGAAACATTGACACGCTTTCAACTATATTCTCGTCCATGGTGGAATTAAACACGGGCTGGAATAATTTCTGTAGATGTTCTACACTCCAGAACGCCATCTCTTTCCAGGGGCACTCGTGCTCCAGCAGGCCCATGCACATGCTCGGTGGTAAGACATCAAAGGCAGAATGACTCTTGGATTAAGTTCACAATCAGCATATCTTCTACCATCAGTTCCAAAGTTATATGGGACAGGATTCGAAGATTTAGTGGGCAATATAATTCTGTCTCCCTTTCAATCTTGCTCTCTTATGATCAGTAACTAGCTGATACCTGTAGTGTCGCCTGTACTCTAGGTGAAAGCTTTTACGGGGTATCTGGCACTTCTGCTTCTTCTTCCATCTTCTTAGCCCTCAGCGTGATCGCCTCTTTTTTTTCGAGTTGACTGTCTCTGTGGCTGTACTCGTCCCTTTACACTGATGGAATTAAAACTGGCCCTTCATTGGTCGCACCTGATGATGAACACTATGAAATGCTGCGCTATCTATCTCCTGCTTCTCTTGCTGTTCTTCTTATTGATTTAAACTGGATCTGGTAGGAAAATGTATTTCTTGATGCCTGGTACCAGGCTATTGTCCTACGTTTCTCTAAGCCTGGGAAGGATCCCAAGGTTCCTTCAAACTACTATCCAGTTGCTTTGACGAGCTATTTCTGTAAGATCTTGAGAGGATGGTTAATGCTAGTCTTATTAGATTTCTCGAATTAAACAATCTCCTTTTGCAAAACCTCCATATGTAATGGTTACATGGTCATTTGCCCATTTTTAATGGAGAGGAGATTCCAAGTGAGTTCGACACTTTCCCTTTCTTTACTAAAGGAACTTGAAGTCCCTCAGGGCTATGTTTTGAGTGTCATACTCTTCAGTATAAAGTTAATGCCATCACTAAACAACACCCTCTTACTGTTGCAAACGGGCTTTATATCGACGACTACGACACATGTCAGTCATTGAACGTGAGATGTATTGAGCAGCAGCAACAGACTACTCAGTCGTATACTGAAGTGGATCACAGCAAATGGCTTTTACTTCTCTTTCTAAAAATCCTTTGTATGCACTTTCGCTGACAACAAGCTCTTCACCCTGATCCTGAACTTTGTCGGTGAAGTTTAGCAACCTGTGATCCCTGAGACAAAGTTATTGTGTACTATTTTTTACTTAAGCTGACCTTTATACCACACATCAAGCAGCTGTGAGTCAAATGTACAGGAGCACTGAACATTCCCCGTGTTCTCTCTTCCACCACTTGGGGTGGATCGATGGTGAAGATATCGTGTTGATATTTCATTGAAACTCAACTATGTGTCACTAGTCTATGGCTCTGCCAGGATCTTGGCCTTAAAGATGCTGCATTGCATTCATCGTCAAGGATATCGGCTTTGCACTGGGGCTTTCTGCATTTTCCCTTTTCAGAGCTTAAACATACAGTGTCATGAACTTTCTTTGCACCTCCCAGCTTCTGTGTTTACTGCTGAACTTTATGTCATTTCTCTTGGCCTGGATTAAATTGAAGCTAAGCAGTACTCGAAGTGCGCTATTTATACTGACTCCCTTAGTTCTTTACTGGTCTTCTGCGTGTTCCGTACATATACTGTGGTCTTGTATTCAAGGCTCGACTCCATGCCAGTTGGCAGTTGTTTTGGAGCAAGCAACATGAAAACAAGTTTTTCCTAATAAAACTCTATGTTGGACTTTGGCTATTTTGCTTCTGTAAGGATCGGAAATATTAAGTTGTCTTAACCAGACTATGCACTGGTCACCGTTTTTTAAACTCATTTTCTTTTATCTGGGACTGATGCACCAATGTGTAGTCTGTGTAACACTCAGGTCACTATAAGCCACATTTTACTTTCTTGCCGTCGTTGAGAGTCATAATGACAGTACCATTTTAAACATGTTTTGTCCCAAGGTTTATCCGTAACGTTAGACAGTGCTGTTGGCGATGGTGATACTGTCCACGTTGGAAATGTTTTTAGTTGTTTAAAGGCCATTAATCTTTTTAATGCTATTTAAGTTTTTAATTTATACATGATTCCCTTTTAAAAATCAAAGTACATCTAGTTCGATTTGAAATTAGAAAATGGCCGTAAAGTAAAATGACTCGAAACCAGTACTGGAAAGGTCAACTTCAGGTGACTATCACTACTGTTTGAATTTTTCATTTATCTTGGCGTGTTATAATTAAAGTTGTACTATAAGTCTTTTAAAACTTTTATTACCCTTTGGTACTGGCCGTGATGACACAACTCGGAACCAGGACTGGAAAGGCCAATTTTAGGCGACTGAAGGTGGTTTTGGAACTTGCCAGTTAGTCTTCCTGCCGAGTTATCATAATTACAGTTATGCTACAAAAAGTCCTTTACAATTTGTATTACTGTAGTTTATCTTTTACTGCTGTAGTCTAGATGTAAACGTTGGTTTTAATGCTATTTATGTTTTTAAAACTTTTAATTTTATTTTACTTTCTTGTTATGAATTTTACTAAATTTGCTTTAATTTTAATTTTTTATGGGATGTTTGGCGTAGCCTAGCGCTTTGTCATAAAACACCAAACCAACCAACCACTTGTAGATTTCACTTTTTGAATTACACTCTGTTGTCATTTAGGCTGGAGGTCTTCACAGTCTTTATACTCTTTGCTAACACTAGGTCATCATGATAATGTGTTAGCATTTCCATGATTATATTCAGGGCAACACACAATACTAAAGACTTATTGTTATAGATTTTGAAATGACAATGCTATCTTGCCTACTGGATTGAGAAAATTCACCGTCCATTGCAATGCTACATGATAAATCTTGTCCGTGTAGATCACAGTGAAAATAACTTTGAGCCTGAACAACACTTAGCTCGTTCAAAGTTGTAAAATTCCTTCATTCTGCAACATTCATTGCTTTGCTGTAGTAAAGAGTTGCTTGGTTTATTTCATGGTGTACTTGTGACAACATTACTCCCACTGTCAAACCACTAGAATCTGTATCTGAAACGAGTGAATATTCGCGAGTTGTATATGATAATGCAGAAATAGTTTAGTTCCCTCTTCTTGTTATTTATATACAAATGGAAATCTAAGAACACCTGGTTTGCTTTAGAAGCAATTTGTGAAAAGAAGGAACTACGTCGATTATTTTACAAAGCAATGATGGTAAGAGTAAAGTCCAAGAAATTATCTTATTTTACACAGGTTCTGATTAGTGTTGGCCGATTCTGAACAGACTCGGTCATCAGAGACGCTTCGTCTCTGCTGACTAGTATCTTAAATCTCTTCGGTTGACAGAAGTATTCATATCAGTGATGTTGAGAAAATACACTTGTTGTTCGCTCTTCTATGTAAAAAAATTTCTCAACCCAAACGAGCCGTTTTTGCATATAGAAGTGTTCACACTTCTCGGTACTCTCATACAATTCTTTTTCATTAACTGAACAAATTTCCTTAGGCCATCATAAAAAAAAAATCACATGTCTTCCAATGTACAGTTATGATACCCTCATAGATTATTTCATTCGAGGGTTGTTCAAAGCACCCTTTATTAATCATTGAAATGTAGCAGCTGCATAACATAATCACTTGGTAACACTACAAATGATCACAACTAATTTCCTGCAGTAAAGACTGTCTTCTCTTAACTTGCTTTGTCGGCTTGCCGCTTGCTTGTATCAATCTTTATGATTCAATGTTTAAAATAATTTCGATCCAGATAGAGCATCCAAAGTAATCAATACTTGGCAGTGAGTTAGCATCTTTTTATGACTTCATTTAGTTTTGGTTAAACCATATAGACCCTATTGTATCTATCTTTCTTCAAAATTGCAATAGGCAATGAACATGAATTACTACTCAGTTCTATCACTCCATGTTCTTTCATTTCTTCCTTCTATTTGAAAGCTTCAATTTACTTTAAAAACGGGAATCGTTTGGCCATATGATATATTGGTGCTGCAATTTCAGTTTCAGGCCTTTTAAGTATTTCCTAGTCTGTTAAACATATCTTGATCAGCTGTAAGATTTTTATAGCTGACCATGCAGCTGTTATAAGTGAGGTGTGTTAAGTTGGTCTTATGTAAGAATTTGATATTGGACTTGTTATTTCAAAGGCAGCTGCTTCTGACATTTTTGACGTGTAAGTAGTGCCTGTGTAGCCTACCGTGTTGCAATCTTTCATTCATATGCGACTCGAATTTTATTGTAATTATATTTTTATTCTTCAGGTTCTTTATGAGTTCAGACTATTAATCGTTCAGTACATGCTGGAGAGTTTGGTTCTACTATACCTAGACCACGGGTATACGTGTTTTACCTTTTGTATTACAGTGACTTCCCCCCCTTGTTTTTACTGTTAGGACATCTGGTTTAGTAAATATTTGTGAAACTATTTGAAGTTAGCCAAACTTAACATCCATGCCACCTCATGAAGTCGGTTCTCAATATATTCTTTCTCTATGACAAATGCCCACTTATCATGATACACAGAGAAACTGTCTACTTGTTGTTTGCATTTTCTTTCATCATTGTTAAATATAAGTTCAAACCTTTCTTTTCCAAATTGTTTCAGACTTTTGTAACTGTAGAACTAATGTTGATCAACACACCCCAAGACTTTCCATCAGTTAACAGGTGGACTGGTTTATTTAAATAATGAGCTTCTTATTTCACTTGGGACATATGGAGTATTTTTACACTGAAAAAATCCATTTAATCCCTTATTCCCAATGTCTGGCTAGTTTTTTTATTGTTTCTTTGATCTTAATGGCTTGAAGACCTATCTTTAGAGCACTGTCTTCTTGGTATATTAAACTGTTGGTTTTTCAAAAACTGTAATAGTTTTTGAAACGCTTAACAGTTATCTTTTACTGACATCCTTTAGGAGGTATTTCCTAGATGTTTCTTTTGTAGCTGCAGGCAATAAATTCTTTTCAGCTATTTTGAGCTGAGCTTAGGTGTTCTAAAACTACTTTTCTGAAAATAGAATAATCGTTATGTTAGCAGTTCTCGCTAGCAATTAACTAAAGAGCATTGAAGATATGGCTTACAACAATATAATTAACACGTAGACCATTGTTTTATCTGTCGTATTCCTGATGGCCCCTGGCATTTGGTGAAAGGCCTTGTCGGTCCTAGATATGACATTTATAGCGTGGTTGACATGTATATTTATTACATATTATTTATTTGCTCTTTCTTGTATGTTATTAATTTTTTTTTCAATTACAGTTTAAAAATATTAAGCCAGTTCTTCTAAAACATGATTTTGTGTTTTAACACGAGCAAGAATAATGCCGAGCCATATTAGGGCCAAATATTAGTCAGTATTATTTATACCGTTTTAATGGGATCCTGAGACCTGAGGTACTTTAGAAATGCAGTATTTTCTGTGTAGGAAGAGTGATTTTATATTGTATTCTCAGAATATAAACATTATTCTTATTTTCAAGTATTACTCTAACAATGTTATTTTCCCGAAACCTTTACCATAAACTTCTGCAAAATGAGATTTAATGTGAGATTGTTTTGCAGGTTATTTTGCTATAATTTATGCAGTGATCACAAAGGTCTTCCAATAAAGTTGATCAAATTATAAGAATTTGACAGAACTTTAATATGCAAAATTTAATACAACTTATTTTCACTTTTAAGCACATTGTATTTCCAGTCAATGCATTTCATGAAGTGAATAGGATTAAGGATGGAATATGGATTTTAACGGTTTCTCGTGTGTCAAAATAAGTGTTAAGTTGCAGAGTAAATTTAAATGAATATAACTGAAATAACTGTAATAACTTTAAAAATATTAGCAATTACAAGGCGTTTCACCGTGAAGATAAATCTGTCAAAGCTGATAACATATTCTTAATACCCAATACCCTAAAGATACCAAAGTATCGGATGTTGTACATGAAGCCTTTCCTTTCACACATCACAGAACGACCCAACGATTAGCATCATGTTACCGAAGAAATTTTAGGCCAGAACAGATGTGAAACAAATCACGAACTTCATTGCCACTTTGCTTGTCTATCAGATTCCTAAATACCTTTGCGATCGTTTCAGTTTTAGTACATATTTTTACATTGACGTAGAACTAATATTGGACTTAATTACACCTTCAATACTAAGTAATCGTTTACTATTGACATTTAAAGTACAATTTGCATTTTAACTTGGGGAAAAGGTAGGCTAACTGCTGTTATAACTATCGTTATTCACGTTTTATGAAATGTATATGCAGCTGAATATACAAATGGTTAAAGCTGTTATATTGGTGAAACAAATGGATAACTTTCTATTAATTAATGGGAACATTTAAAATCTTCATCTCGTGTATCTCACGTCCAGGAAACTTCATTATTTTGATTCTTTTCGGCTAAAGATCCCGTGTAGAAAAGACAAAGTTAATAGATAAAAAGGATTCTTATAAGTAAAAATGCATATAACCCTGTTCTTAACAAGTACAAAGGTTTTAATTTATAACTATTTAATTGCATTCTCTCTTGTTTTTTTAGAAAGTTTCAACATTTAGACTCAGGCCTAAAGCTCTACTTATTGCAGTAAAACTGGGAATTTAAGATCACCTCATGGCCCGGCATGGCCAAGCGCGTTAAGGCGGTGACTCGTATTCCGAGGGTCGCGGGTTCGCGCCCGCGTCGCGCTGAACATGTTCACCCTTCCAGTCATGGGGGCGTTATAATATTACGATCAATCCCACTATTCTTTGGTAAAAGAGTAGCCCAATAGTTGGCGGTGGATGGTGATGACTAGTTGCCTTCCCTCTAGTCTTACACTACTAAATTAGGGACGGCTCGGTGCAGTGTGTTAACAACCTACTCACTTAAAAAAACCTGTTGAAGAATCCGCAAGTGATTGCGGCCCTATGTTCCTTGATGGAATCGAGAGGAGAATTAATGAATGATCAACTCCCTTTCAAAGAGGATTTTCAGGAAAAAGAAATTGGATGACAGTTAGAAAAGAGTAAATATATAATATGAAAGTATTAACGAATCAAAAATGTTAAAAATGTATTTAAAATGAAATAAAAATATACAGAAAACTTAATATTTTCATTACATGTTCCCCGCTTGGTACAGCGGAAAGTCTTCGGATTTACAACGCTGAAATCAGGGGTTTTAATTCCTGTAGACGGACGGCCTTGGGGTGGTCCCCCTAGGGTCAATCGGCTGGTCCACCAAGTACCAGTGTTGAATGTTATCAACAGATGTTGTGGGCATTGTATATGATTCTGGTGTTTGGGTACTGTGCTCACGAAATCATGGCGTTGTTGCAGTGCTTTTGTTTGGCATTGTACTGTGTCCCCTTGCAGGGCTGTCATGGTGGATGGGGATAGTGGGCGCTAAAATATTTTTTTTTATAATGGATCCCAGAAATAAAACTTCGACACGTTTTTCCATGGTATCCACTAATGGTCCAAAAGATACAGATGCAACAGCATCGCCGATTCTTTTGGCGAAAGATTTTGCCGGGTATGTAGCACTTCTGCTTCATTCTCCACTTTCTTCGCCATCAAGACACAGGCAGATTGTTCGCCTCTTTCCTTTCTGGCTGATCGTCTCTATGACTATAACCGCTTCTTTACACTGTTGGAACTTAAGCTGGCTCTTCATCAGTCTGGCAGTACACGAGTCGAACCTGATGATACAATACGATATGCTGCGTCATCTCTCTACTGCTTCTCTTGCTATTCTGCTGAAGGTTTTCAACTGGACCAAGCAGGAGAATTTTTTTTTTCTGATTTATAGTATTTGGCTATTGTCTTACCTTTCTCCAACTGTTTTAAGTTGTCTCTGTAAGACCATAGAGAAAATGGTTAATGCTAGTCTTGTTTGGTTTTTCGAATCAAACAACCTCCTCTTGTCCACTTAGTGTGGGCTCCAATGACAATGCTCCACCATGGATCACCTGATTCGACTTGTAACGTCGATCAGAGAAGCCTTTCTCAAGCGACAATATATTATATTAGTATTATTTGACCCTGAGAAAGATTATGATTCTACATGGAGGTATGGTATTTTGCGATATCTCCACTTGTTTGGGTTGCGTGGCTATTTGCCCATTTTCATTAATTTTTTAATAAACAGGAGATTCCAAGTTCTTGTGAGTTCGATACTTTCCCGTTCTTTTCTACAGGAACTTGGAGTCCCTTGGAGCTGTGTTTTGAGTGTCACACTTTTCAGTATAAAGGTTAATGCCATCACTGAACAACACCATCTTACTGTTGCAAACGGGCTCTATGTTGACGACTTTCACATGTGATGTTAGTCGTTGAACATGAGGCTTATTAAGCAGCAGCTACAGACTGCCCTCAATCGTTTACGGAAGTGGACTACAGCAAATGGTTTTAACTTTGTCTCTAAAACCGTTTGCATGCACTTTTGCCGCCAACGGTGTATTCACCTTGATCCTGAACTGTTTATCGGTGAAGTTGTGCTACTCATGGTCACTGAGACAATGTTCTTTGGGCTTATCTTTGACAACAAGCTGACCTTTATACTACACAACAATCAGCCACGAGTCAGGTCTACAAGAGCATTGAACATCCTCCGTGTCCTCTCTTCCAACACTTAGGGAGTATATCGATGTTCTATGCTCATTTTAATATATCATTCTCTCATTCGGTCGAAACTGAACTTATGGGTCTCTGATATGTGGCTCTGCCAGGATCTCGACCTCGAATATGCTGGACCTTATTGATCATCAGGGGCTTCAGCTTTGGATGAAGGCTTTCTGCACTTTCCCAGTTAAAAGTTTGTACACACTCGTGAACCTCCTTTACACCTCTGCCATTTGCAATTGTCTTTACTGTATGCTTCAAAACTTCGATCCTTATCGCATCCTCCCACCTACAGCTGTGTTTTCCTTCCTCAATGAGCCATGCTTTTTCAGAACAATCTGCTGCTGTTCCTTTTGACCTTTGTATCCAGACACAGTTGCACGTTTAACATTGTTTAATATCTGTCACGTTTAATAGATATAAAAAAAACTATGGTCACTCCTGATGCAATAGTAGAGTATCACATATTCAATATGAATCTGCATAAAAAAAATAAACTTTGTAAATATTATTAGTATCTAACATGCATGTGACAAAATGGTTAAATATAAAGAAAAACGTGTTATTGCATCTGTGTTTGTGGTTTTAAGTGCAATCTTGAAGTATATTTTGTTCTCTATTTAAAAAGAAAAATGAATTCAATATTATTGGTCTACATTAATCTACGTTTTGTTCACTAGAGACGAAAAGTTGTCCATTATGTAAAATTTAAGTAAAGGGATGTAACATAAATACCAAATGAAAATTAATAATCTACAAGACCAATTTTATTAGCACTTGCGTGTTGTTTAATTCGATACTGATGTCCTAATTAGTAATCTATGAAATTATGAAAATGAAACTGTACACTTGTTTTTTTCCTCCATTCTAGGTAATATCGAGCCAGGTGAACAAGAAACAAAATATGGGCTGTGGATTTTTGTGGACAATTCTGTGGTTTATAATACTTGTATGTTTAGCTTACCCAATTGCATTTTTTTTGGCTGGGTTTTACGTTCTCCTCAGCCCTCTTGACGCTTGCTGCAGCGGTTGTCATGACATCGTAAGCTTCTTGTTGCGTGGGACGCAACTTCCTCTCACATGTGCACAAAATATGGTCAGCGGGAAACCATTGTTTTAAGATTAACAAAGCAGCAACAACAACAACAAACAAACACTCCACACTAATCTGCTGGGGAAAATCGAGAAAGTACTGAATATCAAACCCACAACTAGAGCTAATGAATCCAGACTCGCAGGAACAGCTCTGTGTACTTTCATCGCTGGAAGGCACGATCTGTTATGACGTACCGTTATTACTATGATGTTCTTTGCATGATACTTTCTTAATTTGTTTTGATTTTCAATATTTAGAATTTATGAAAACTGTTGTTACGTCTATTGGGCCTGTTTCAAACTTGTTTTGTTTATATGATTACAGTATTTTTCATATAACTTAATTTCTGGTCTATGAATTTAGAATAACATTTTGTGGTAGTCGTCTGTTGATTTGAAAAATGAATTGAGAAATTTTTTTGAAACGTTTTATTTTTGTACTCAACACATTTTCCTGATTCTTCCTTTCATATTTTCAATGACAGAATTAATCACTGTAGTGACAAGATCCGTAGAATGAACAAAAGTAAATATGAATTATCTTCATATAAATATTTGCGACTTTAATGTTTACGTAAATAAAAACAGTTTAAGTTTACTATGTTTTTAAATATTTGTATAAAGATAAAATAAATCTTAATTACTCTGACCATTTTCAGTTCATCTTTGTTTTGTATTGTATTAATTTTTTGTTATTAATCAATGTCGTATGGCAAGTAGTATTGTACTACTAATTTGGAAGATCCAATTGACTATGAATGATGTCATTCACACACACACACACACACACACACACACACACTTATTCGAAAGTTATGTAGCATGTGATGGTTCCGAGAAGAAACCCCAGTGCAATGTTCCGTACTGTTGAAACTGTTAACAGATTTTTCGTTATCCTGCTATGATAAATGTTGCAGGAACTGTTCTCTGGCGGATGTAGACATCCCTCTACTCGCTTGGAAATGCATATACTTGGCCTTTACTTTCCATTTATCCTGTTACATATTTCATTTCGAACGAGTCTCCCATTTACTATGCTACGCACGTTAAGTATTATTATTACAAATAACTGGAAACTTTAATTTAGTAGTTAATTAAATGTTAATATATATCAAATTTATAATATCTACCAAGAAAATTGGTGCACATTATATTTGTGCTAAATAAAGAAAAGTTTGAAATATACAAATAATACAATTGTAGGAACGGTTATTACAATTATTTGTTTGTATAAAAGAGTTTTACAAACTTAAACTACATTGAGTCTTCTATTTGGTTTACAACTAAATATTTTATTGACAGTGCAGGTCTACCACGAAAAAATTAATTCTGAGTTGATACTGTTGCGCTTCGCCTAAACTAACAACGTCTTTTCTTAGATGGCTTTGCATTAAGTACAAGCTGGAAGTAATATCCGAAGTAATTCACTGAAGTTAAACGGTTTGTAATGTTCAATATATGTAGACGTTCCTGGCCACATATCTGTAGTTTATTTTCCCGATTAATAGACATTAATCCCAATTATAACTCCTGAGACCTATAGCACACTGATTGTAACTAACTAATAACATTATTCTTCTGTCTCTTGGCTTGCCGTTTTTATACGAATCATACGAGTTTCTCGAAGTTTTAACAATGTTCGAAAAGGTACCAGTGTTTTCATAAGACAATTATTGTTGATTCTTACTCTAAAGAATCTTCTAAAAATTTGTGAACAGACGGAGTTTGGGCAATACATAATCAAGAATATACGTCGCACGCACAAAAAACTTATGAAACAAGCGTAGGTATCAAAATAAACGTATGATGGTAAGTCCTTTACGCAATCCAAAATACCTTTATTTTAACTGTTTTGCTAACAGCATGATTGCGATCTTATTGTGACGACCACTCGGAGCTTACTGTATTCCGAATTTCGTGGAACACAAGCTAATGAACCTTCGTTAAAATTTGTTTGAATTACACATTGCCACGTGTTGCCATGTTCCGCACTTGAATCTCCCAACTTGCCAAGTTTTATACAGTTCGCGTGTCGTACGCCATACTTTTTATAAAGTGTAGGATGTATAAAATGTCGCCCTGCAAATATTCAAGCCTGGAAAAAGAACAAAGTTTTGAATAAAACTGCAAAATCAGGAAGTTGATGTTAAAAAAGAAACACGTTGAACAATTCAGTCGAAAAACAAGTGTATCAACGAAGATTTTGTCATTGTTTTAGTACATAAAATAAATACAATTTAGAATATTTATTTCCTTATTATTCTCAGACATGTCACTCTGGTTAGGCTTATAAGATTTTTATGGTAGGCGAAATCGTGAAAATTGTGTGCACTTAGAATAAAGGCACGTAGTTTTTCGAAGAGAAGTAATTAAAAACAACTTAAAGTACGAATTTGGAAGAATAAATAAGAACTTTAAACTAGGCAACACGCACACACAATAGCTTTGAATAATCAAATATTTCTTAATTTTTATGTATCTTTGATTCTAAATTATTTGTATGTTCATAATGAAATTGTATTAATCAAGTGTTAATTGAATGTATTCTATCATGGTTAATTTACGCTTGTATTAGAATTTAAAATAATTAGTTAGCTAATATTTCATAGTTTTTTCTTTCCTGCCAAGCTTAGTGATTTTACATGTTAACATAAAATAATTCATCGGCTTCGTCCAAAATTGTCTTTTCGATATTTCAGTTGTGAAGGTGGAGAAATGGTAGAGATATTTCTCAACCCTACTAAATATAACAAGAGCATAGCGTCATGTCTACGGCCTTGTAACGTTAGAAATCGGGTTTCGAAAGCAATGGTGGACAGAACGTAGATGGCCTATCGTATAGCTTTGTGCTAAACAACAAACCAAAAACAAACAAACTGATCAGGATGGACACATCTATTAGTATACGTTGAATAAAATAAGTTTAAGATTTAGAAAAAACACCATTTTTATACTTACAGTATTGACCTCAAAGAATGCAGCTATAATGATAAAGACAGGATTTTGTTGGTAAAGGTAAATCCTTAATTCGGACTGTTGTGTATCTTAAGGGTGTTACGTATTATAATTAGGAATTTGAAGTTGAATTTATAAGATAATTAAATATCAGTGTGTATTAAATTTGTAACTTGCCAACATGATTGATACACAATTTTCTTTCTCAACACAAATATATTTTAATAAACAAAAAAAGCAATATAATTTATAATAACACTTATTACAAATAAGGATTTACATACAAGAGTGTTACAAACAATACTGAATTTTTATCTGGTCTGGAATTGAATCGCTTATCGATGTTCAGGAAGAACAAATTAATTCTTTGTTGATACACATGTACACTTCTCTTGACGGGTATCTAGCATAAAGCATTCGTAAGTTTTCATTGACAACAATATCTAATTTTCTCGTAAAAATACTAACGTGAGAAATTTAAGTTGAACGGTTTACGATGTTCAAAATCTATAAAAGTTTTTGGTTAAATTCTATAGTTTTCCCGTCAGTAAGCGTTAATTACAATTAGAGATGTAGCTGACTGATAATATTCTATCTTTCGGCTAACTTTTCTCGAACCTTCAATAACTTTTGAAGACATGATAGTATTTTCATAAACCATTTATTCTCGATTCTTGCTCGCAAATGTAGATAAGATGCGCATCCAACGATATACGCCAAATGCATCAACAAATATAGCGAATCAAATGTAGGTATTAAAATAAATGCATAACAGCAAATCCGTTACAACGCGGCAAATTTTTGGTGACACAAAGCCGACATATACTGCTTTATGTCCTCTTTACTTTTTACAGGGTGGTCGCTAGAAAAGCGGAAAATTTGTCAAACAGCTATTTATTTTTACAAAGAATAACTTTTACAAAGTTTTTTTTAAAGGCATATGTTATATTACACTCATAGATGCTCAAAATGTCGTCCGTGCACTTCAGAGCAGCGTCTTAACCTAGAAATCCAAGCTCGTGTATCGTTTTGAAGGGTAACTTGTGAGATATCTGACCCTCAAATTTTCCGCTTTTCTAGCGACCACCCTGTATTAGCATTACTACAAAAAAGGAATACTTTTTTTCTTTACTTCAATGTCTCTTTTATCGAACGTCTTTTACACCCAGTTACTTTTGTTAGGCCTGAATACTTTATCAATTTGAGCTTTTTACATCACCAACTTAAATTTATTGTACTACATAAAATACCACTCGTGTCTTCCTTTATAGGTTCATCTGCTGACTTCTGGTGTTAAATGAGAGTCTTTCTAAACAATGTTTTGTTGGTATAATAATACTGGTGTGAATATTATTTCCACCTACCAATGATTCAAAATCGTTAATAAATGAATAGAAATTAAATGACAACAGCATCTGTCATTAAAAATCATAATAGAAAAAGAAAAAAAAAAGCATTCGTTGATCATAGGGTATGAGATTGTTCACTTTGTATATTTTAAACCGAATTTCACTTTAGCAGTGATAAAGTTTTATTTAGAACCTAATGTTTAGTGATGCCTAGTGATTGAAGCCGCATTTCAGATAATTGTAATATTTTGGACTTAGGAAATTCTGCGTTACTTACTGTACCATATTCGAACTTTTTTGGAAGAAAATTATCAAGTTTTATTTTTCTACATGTTTGTTGTCACCTTTTATTTGCAAAATTGGTTTTAATACATATTTTATTATTATTTTTTCTTTCTTTCATTGTCATAATTGCACTCACAATCGCATCATGACACAAAGAAACCTAATTGTGATTATACAAAGATATTGTACTCCATTTATTAAAATTTACTAAGTGTGATAATAACCAGATATACTTTATATATTTATGCAACCTGCAGAGATTGAAGAAAAGAAATAAAGGTGTAACAATTATAAATAATACTTAGAAATATACTCTACAGATGGCGCAACGTTTTCTTAGCATTTATTTAGTTGATTTTTTGAAATATTTACTTTGCTTCATAAAAATACGATTGTATTCATTTAAATTTTTGTTTCATTTGCCATCGAGGTAAAACTACCAAAAAAACTCTCGCTAAATGCACAGATGAAAAAATCACTTCTTTTGGTGATTGTCTCTTGTCATCATCTTTTTAAAGCAAAATCAATCTTATATTTCTTCTTAAACCGGCCCTCCAGTGGCTCAGCGGTATGTCTGTGGACCTACACGCTAAAATCCAGGTTTCGATACCCGTGGTGGGCAGAGCACAGCTAGCCTATTGTGTAGCTTTGTGCTTAATTCAAAAACAACAACATCTTCTTAAACCATATACATTTTCAAGTGGAATACCAAACATAAAATTTTAGAGATTATTAACATATCCTGAAATGTAGATATAAAAATTTTAATTATTACTGAAACAGTAACATAATTGAAACATTTTAATCCTTGTTTATAAATGAACAAATAAAAGAATCGGAATAAAGAATGTGAAATAAATTTTGCTTTTTATTAAAGTACATACTTTTTTCACATGCAATACTTTTTTTAGATTTGTTATTATAAAAGGTACGTAAAAGTAAGAAAAAAAGTCTATCATAAAGTATTAGAACATTTCTTCCAATTAATATACGAATACTGAACACTATTTTACATGTCAGTCAAGTCAAAACGATAAAATAGCACAGGGGAAATACTAGCACATCTTCTTTATATCGTTAAAATTGTCTGTGCTATGTATGACAAGATTAAAGAAATATCAAAATGCATTTATGATTGGGAAAGTGATTATCACACTTTTTACAGTAATTTAAAGAAAAGAACAAGACGAAGCAGCTATTATTTTCTACATTCTTCATTCATTCACCACTCGATTCCGTCAAGGAATATCGGGCCACAATCAGTTGCGGATTCTTCAACAGGTTTTTTTAAGTGCACCGAGCCGTCCCTAATTTAGCAGTGTAAGACTAGAGGTAAGGCAGCTAGTCATCACCACCCACCGCCAACTCTTGGGCTACTCTTTTACCAACGAATAGTGGGATTGATCATAACATTATAACGCCCCCACGGCTGGGAGGGCGAGCATGTTTAGCGCGACGCGGGCGCAAACCCGCGGATTACGAGTCGCACACCTTAACGCGCTTGGCCATGACGGGCCGTATTTGTTGTAGTATTGAATTAAACTAACTACATTTGAGGGTGTGCGTCATTGTGAACAAAGTATAAAAAGTAAGACTTGTTTTATGTTTGTTTCTAGCTAAGCCCAAAGCTACACAATGGACTATCTCTGCTGTTCCCACCAAGGTATCGGATTTTAGCTTTGAGCTACTGAAAGTTAGGTTGCGAATTAAAGTATGGTTATTTTAATTCAAATTATTTTACTTTACGGTTTTCATCGTGAAACTTTGTTGTTGTTAAAATTAGAAATGGAATTTTAGTTTTGTTAATTGTTGTGAAACATGAAATTTAATTAGAGGAATTATGTTTGTTCTATAACACTTTATCTTTTCAACATCTTAAGCATTTTGCACATTGGCATGAAACATCCTTTAGAATATAAATATATAGAAAGTACAAAAATATGTAATTCCTTTGAAGTTCATAAGCATTGCTTAAAGCTGCTTTATGTGATAACTTTTTGTTTTGAAGTTTACAGGAAAAGGCTCAAAAGGTAAATTACAATCCTAAAAAGTTTTAAAAACAATGTGAAACTTCGATATTGCCTAGAATATGACTTACGTTTCGTTTATAACTGTTTTATCAAAAAATACAAATGATTTTAGTATCTTTTTACAATTTTTATTTTCACAAAAATACAATAAGGTCAAGTGAACACAGTAATCTTTAATTTTGATTCGATATTAACTCTGATGAGCTCCTTAAATTTTCCAACACAAGTACTCAACTAAGAATTTGAAAACTCTTTAGTTGAAGAGAAGAAACTGTGTTATGTAGACTATACTTGAAAGAAGAAACGAGAACAGTATAACTGTGTTATCATGTGTGTGTATTTAAAAGGTTAATTTTTTCTAGTAACTTGTGATGCCTTCAAAAAGCCAGTTAAATTGAATGTAACTATGAAATGATGTGGTTTGCAAATCAGAGAGTGTAGAATTTGGGATATTGATAAAAGTAAAATAATGATGTAAATAAATCTAATACTCGTCTGTAAAGCGAAAACAAAAACTTGTTTAAGCGGTTACATTAGGACCCAAATAATTAAAAAAAAAATGTTTTGTTGATTTTGGTTTAGATCGTTTAAGATGTTATTTGCATAAAAAATAAGAATTATTTTGGAAAACGCTACCTGAAGTATAATGTGTCTGAAGGGAGGGGCAAAAATCAAGCCTGTCAGAAGTACGCCCACCGAAAGCAGTCAGAAGTAGGAATAGCATGATATGATCCATGTACAATGTGTAGGAATAGTATGATATAATCAATGTACAATGTGTAGGAATAGCATGATATGATCCATGTACAATGTGTAGGAAGATCATGATATGATCCATGTACATTGTGTAGAAATAGCATGATATGATCCATGTACATTGTGTAGGAATAGCATGATATGATCCATGTACAATGTGTAGGAATAGTATGATATAATCCATGTACAATGTGTAGGAATAGCATGATATGATCCATGTACAATGTGTAGGAAGATCATGATATGATCCATGTACATTGTGTAGGAATAGCATGATATGATCCATGTACAATGTGTAGGAATAGCATGATATGATCCATGTACAATGTGTAGGAATAGTATGATATGATCCATGTACAACGTGTAGGAATAGTATGATATGATCCATGTACAACGTGTAGGAACAGCATGATATGATCCATGTACAATGTGTAGGAAGATCATGATATGATCCATGTACATTGTGTAGGAATAGCATGATATGATCCATGTACAATGTGTAGGAATAGTATGATATGATCCATGTACAACGTGTAGGAATAGTATGATATGATCCATGTACAACGTGTAGGAACAGCATGATGTGATCCATGTACAATGTGGAGGAATAGCATAATACAATAATAATGTACATGATCCATGTGCAATGTTTACAATTAAGGTAGCAGTTTCGTTTATTCTTGATATAGTAGTGGGACAAAATATGATGGAAATCAAGTGCGAAATTATGTGAAAGTATACAGTTTTATGACCAGTTAACACAATTTTCTGTTTTATTTTGTTTGTTTACCCTCACCTTGTTATCTTCAGTTGGTAGTTGGACTGAACATTAATCTATATTAGAAAACTTTTAAATGCAAAGACTTTTGAGGGTAGGAAACTTTGGAGCTGCACACACACATACATGTTGATAAGAGGGGAGTGAATGTATCGTAATAAGCACTTCCGCTAAGACAAGTTCTGTTGTATGTCTAACGTACGTTGTTAATTATTGTAGACACGGTGGATATTTCTATTGTTACAAGAGATTCAATAATGAAATAACTATAATAACGAAGAACAAATTTCTTGTGTTACTTCTGTTTTTGTTTCCTTTTATTGGAGAACTGGTGTTAGGAAGTCCATAACAGTTTCTATAATAGGAAGTATGTAGTTATGTAAAGCATATGTCTATCGGGTGCGTTCGTATATAGACATTAAATGATATTAGCCGACACTCATTTTCAAATCACTTTCCATTTTATGATATAATTTTAAATAGAAAATATAGATGTACTACTTTAAGTTATTTCAGAATTTTAACTCAAAAGAAATCACATGCAAAGCTTTACAAATATTAACATCATTTATGAAAGAAAACATTCATTATTGTTTTTAGTTTTTATGCTTTATTTCAGGCCAGCAGGGTAGTCAGCATTGCTCATATGAAAATTACTTTAAATATTCTGAGTTGTTTTGATTAAATCAACCATAGTAAATCGTGATTTTTTTGCAAAAGAATCAAAATGATTTCTTTAACTAACAATATATTTTGGTTAAAAATAAATAAAAATGTATGAAACAAGTAAACGTTTTTCTAAAGCTATTTTAATCAGAGCAATACCGGCTTCATTGCTCCTGCTTTTTGCCTATGGTTTGCGTAACATTTCAAGTTTCCATAAAAAAACTTTTTTGTCTTTTGATTTCTTGATTTCTGCTGTGTTGTTTGGAGTGTATTTTGACTTTATTATTGTTACATTTAATGACAATTGATATACTATCTTCACTTTGCAACAAATATGGATAAAAAATTTGCTAATAACAAACGTTTTTGTAAAGTTATTATGTAGGTGATTCTTGCGAGTACACGCAAGCAAAGGAAAAAATATGGCTGAAGTTGAGTACGTATGTGTGCATGTTTGAAGAAAATACCAGCTTTTTCTGGGTTAAGAAAATTTTTATCTAGAGGAGTGAACAATGTTTCGACCTTCTTCGGTCGTCGTCATGTTCATCTGAACGTAAACCTGACGATGGTCGAAGAAAATTGAAACGTTTCGCTCCTCTACATAAAAATTTTCAAAACCCAAACCAGCCGTTTTAACATATATTTTTCTGTACAAGTGGGTATTCTCGTCATCGCTGACCAGCCATTTCTAGTTAAGAGTAGCCATGTATGTGTGGAGAAAAAAGGAAGAGAGTGGGAAGGAACCGAAATAAAAGCTTCACGAAGTTTCAAAATCGTTTAAACAGATACTTGATCATGGATTAGAATGATTAGAAGTCCTCACACAGAGAATAAACGTAAATGAAAGTCCTGTTGATTACACATTACTATAAAAATTCGATTTCAGATCAATTATTTGTCCTCTTTGCCAAAAATGACCTCTGAAGCCACAATCACATAGTCAGTTTTCTTTCCCGCACAAAGTTGTATCGGTATTCCGAGTTCAGAGTTTGTAGCTTTAAAAGAGTGGTTATGCATGAAGAGCAGACCCCTCCCCCACACACAGACATTAGTGCTTATTTATATGAACTTTTGTCATACAATTCAATCATTTTGTTCCCCCCTCTGTTGATCTAAATGCCTACTTTGTTTTTTGTTAGTTAAGATGAGTGTTGACGATGTTAACAATCAGCTAATTAAACTAATTAATTACTTTACATTAGCCGATCAGACATTTATATAGTTGCGTAAGTACTTAATTATATAGTGTACTTTGTGGTTGATGTTTTCGTACAGTTTACTTAATGCCTAGTTAATTTTAATACTTTGACGCATTCTGTAATGTTTGAATGCATAACGAGGCGAAAGTGGAATTATTTGAAAATACCACTGCAAGTTTCTAATAAATGTTGCCCTTAGCATACCTACTCAGAGAAGGTCCAGGTTCTCTTATACCGAGAATCACTATGAAATAGGGTTGAGTTAATGTACTATGACACACACTCGAGCCTGGGTAAGAAACCATTAATTATTTGCTGCTTGAGAATAGTTAAATCTGCCCCCCAGTGGCTCAGCGGCATGTCTGCGGACTTACACGTTACAATCCGGGTTTCGATACCCGTGGTGAGCAGAGCACAGATAGCCCTTTGTTTAGCTTTGTGCTTAATTCAAAATAACAAATAACAATAGTTAAATCACGGAACTGTTATAATTACTTATTAGATACGTAATTTCTGTAAAACACAAAACATTTTAATCAAGAGAAAAGATAACTTCATATCTTTTGATGTCTACTCTGTCCACCACGGGTATCGAAACCCGGTTTCTAATGTTGTAAGTCCGCAGACCTACTGGTGAGCCACGGGGGGCGGATAATTTTAGCAGTGACTTTTATTTTCGTTACGAAGTTTAATTATAAAGGTCATACACATAAATTTGAGGTGAAAAAAATATATATACACGAGGCTTGAAGGATATACGTTTGTTGGTATTCTTTGCATAACAAGTTTGAACGTGTTTCTTAGTGGTTTCTCTAAAGAAAAATTGACGACCCAGCATGGCCGGGTGAGTTAAGGCATCCGACTTGTAATCTGAGGTTCGCGGGTTCGAATCCCCATCGCACCAAACATGCTCGCCCTTTCAGCTGTGGGGGCGTTATAATGTGACGGTGAAGAGTTGGCGGTAGGTGGTGATGCTACCTGCCTTCCTTCTAGTCTTACACTGCTAAATTAGGGACGGCTAGCGCAGATAGTCCTCGAGTAGCTTTGCGCGAAATTCAAAAAACAAAACAAAAGCAAACGAAGAGAAAATGAATTACTTGTTTGTTCAACGCTCGTTAAAACAAGTAAAGATTTTTGTTTAATTAATGTTTTGTACACGAGCACAGAGAACATAATGAATACTGGGCTGATCAGAATTCAAAGTTGCGATTTATGAATAAGTTAAAATACACTTTAACATTAATGACCAATTAATATCTTTTCCTAAAAGTATAATTGTTTGATTTAAAATACGACCTTTGGGAAAAGAAAAAAATATTTTGTTTACTGGTCTCTGCATGCGAGTGAGACATAATGACCATATATTTAACACCGAACATGAGTACAGGAGACCTTTTAGAGGAAATGAACAAGTTTTTTGCGTTTTATTCAACCGGTGGTGATGAAAGATGCGCTCGTGACAACCGTCCAGGAATGAAGGCGTCCTTGGACACCTGACCCCCTTCACTTGCCCCTCTTTCAAAGATCCAGTTTCTTCCTTGTTATATTATCACTAGCATCTGAAATAACCAGAGAACAGTCGTGCACGCAGAGGTCATGTGAATTAATCTTTCTTTTTCACAGTCACTTTCGGTCATTTTTTGTCATCGACTAGGACGAGGTGATTTGTTCTCCCGTCAAGGGAGTATAAAAATATCGGATTTGTAATGCATAAAGGGCAAGGAAATCAATCATATAAGTTTAAAACTTTTATTTTGAACTACACTTTAATAACTGTGCATTATCTCTGTTGCAGTTAAATAGCTCAAAGTTTTACTTGTTTATAACAGGGTAAATTGTTATGAGATTTACCTCTTGAAACGGGTTTATCCAAACAGCACTTCCATTTAGGTTAGGTTGCTGTCTCTTTGTTGCTTTACAACATCTTTCTAAATATTACTTTTTAAAATAAGGGCCTTGGCAATGTAATTGTACATATCCGTGAAAATAATTACACGAAAGACATTTTAACCGGAAAGACTAACAGGTTTATCCATACTTATAGTAAAAAAACACCCAACAAAAAATATACAATTGAAACTGTTGTTGATACCATGAAAGTAATAACAGTATGATTTAAAAATAACTGAAGTATTTCACGTGTGAAAGATTTAACATAATATATAATGTGATGAACTAATACTAGTAACAGTTATTCTACATATTTTGTTGTTAAGTTAAATTTTGATGTTAACTCGTTAAAGTATCTAGTTCTACTTCAATAGAATCTCCAAAAATGTGTTTCAAAAGTAAATAAAACCAAAGACATGGAGAAACAAATAATTTTATATTTTCCTCTTGAAGTTCGTATGTCTTGCTGTGTTCTAGGCTACAGAGTTATTATTCCTCTCGTGATTCATGGCATACGCATATTTTAATGACATCACGATAATACAGACCGCAAAGTTAAGGGTCCCTTATACAACGCTATTTTAGTGTCTGATGAATGACTTATAACACGGCTCGGCATGGCCTAGCGCATTAAGGCGTGCGCTTCGTAGTCTGAGGGTCGCGGGTTCGCGCCCGAGTCGCGCCACACACGCTCGCCCTCCCAACCGTGGGGGCGTTATAATGTGACAGTCAATCCCACTATTCGTTGGTAAAAGAGTAGCCCAAGAGTTGGCGGTGGGTGGTGATGACTAGCTGCCTTCCCTCTAGTCTTACACTGCTAAATTAGGGACGGCTAGCACAGATAGCCCTCGAGCAGCTTTGTGCGAAATTCCAAACACAACACTTATAACACACCACTGTTTATTGATGCAAGTGGTTAATACAGATCACTCCTCAAATCGACCTTCTAACCTCTTTTGGAGAAATACACTGCGCAACAATTTACGTCATGTGATTGCTGCTTCTAACAGAAAGATATATCTGTGCATCAAAATTTGATGGTCTAACAGCTTTAAACAATAGATAAGGGATTTGAAACACAGCTAGCAGCTTCATTTCCCCTGTAGTTACCACGGTTTTATTTCCGAAAGTAATAGTATCTAAGTTATTTTCTGTATCGTTATTTTTATTCATTTTCTTCGCTGACTTGAATAAAGTCCGAGTCAGAACTTTGTATGTATATATCATATAATGTAGTAGTTATGACATTTCAAATACTGTTATGGCCTATCTTCCGTTAATATTATTTTATAATAATAACAAATACTTATAAAGATTAAGTAACAGTTCTAACATTTTGGAAAATGCGTAAAATTCGACTTTCTTGCAAACAATTTAGACACTGGGCCTAGAGGTGCTAGCAATTATTCCACTTCCAATTGTTTCTTATTTAAGTGTGTCTTGTACATTAAAATAATAATAATAAAATAAAATAATTTTAAATGTGAAACGAGTCCGAATGCATCTATATTTAGCAGTTAGATGTGATAATGCCTGATGATCACTAGTGTTAGATACACACAACGGTTTCCTTGTTTAATGTTCCCTTGGTCAATGGTATTTGGGTATTTTGCCCTGGAGGGTCAGGTTCACTTTGACCTCTTCCTCCTTCCTGAACGTATTTTCCCTAACTATTTGTATGTTAGGTCCTTTTCAGGGCAATGTCCATTTATAGTCTCTTATTCACAGTAGTCAAGCTTGCTGGTGGCAATTTATTTATTTTATCTTATTATTATTTTAAAATACATAAATATGTAAACAATAAATACAAGATTTAGAGTTTATATACATACATATTTTACTTTAATTTATTTTTTTCTTCATGTTTAATATATATGTTAATTGGGGAGAGGTATTTAGGATTTTCTTCATCGTGTATGAGGTACCTATCTAGTTCGCATAATAAATCATTTTTCATCCAATTTTTGTTAAAATATCTAATTGTAATATTTAGGAGTCTATCTGATATGGTTGGTATGTTCGAGTAATTGTGAATGAATTTAGATGATGTTGCTCTCGGAACTCTGTATGCTGTTGTGAGAAGTGTGTTTTGTATTGTTTGTAGTTTGGTTTTGATTGTTTCATTACTTACAGTTACCCATGCTGGAGCTGCATAGTCTATTACTGGTCTAATATATGTTTTGTATATTTTCAAAATGTTATCTGTAGATGCTCCACTGTGTTTACCAGTTAGACTCCTAACATAGTTTGTTCTTCGCCAAATTTTATTTTTAATTTCATTGACATGATTGATCCAAGTTAATTTTGAATCATAAGTCAGACCTAAAAATTTTGCTGATTGGGCAATCTGGAGCAGAGTGCCATTCATATATATTTCTAGCTGTTGTTTTCTGTGTTTAGTCGATTTCGTAAAGAGTACGAGCTGAGTTTTTGCAGTGTTTATTTTAATTCTATATTTTTCACAGTATTCACTAATTCTATTTAATTGTGGTTGTATGTTTGTAGCTGCTATCGTGGGTGTTGCAGCACTTTTCCAGATTGCCACATCATCTGCGAACTGTGATGAGAATCCATGATTTGGATCCTTCAATGACATATTGTTAACATACATGATGAAGAGTATAGGGCTAACCACCCCTCCCTGTGGGACACCAGCTAGAGGAGTAAAGTATTCGGAAAAAGTTCCTTCTACGTTTACTCTACATTTTCTGTTTTCCAGAAAGTTAGATAACCAGCGAATAATTCCTCGCGGTAGTTCCATTTCATCCATTCGGAACCTTAGACCATCGAGCCAAACGGTGTCGAATGCTTTCTCGATATCGAAGAAGCAAGCGACTGTACATTCTTTTTTGTTGAAACTATCTATTATGGTTTCGGTTAATCTTATTAAATGGTCTGTCGTTTGTCTAAATTTTCTGAATCCATTCTGTTCTTCTGGTAATTTTGATGTTACCTCCAAGAATGTGGAGAGTCTATTACTTATTATTCTTTCGAGAATTTTGCCAACACAGCTGGTCAGACCGATTGGTCGGTAGCTATTTGGTTTATTCGCTGGTTTTCCTTCCTTATGGAACATTAAAATATTTGCTAGCTTCCAAGAAACTGGGATATATCCTGAGGATAGCGATAAGTTAAATAGAGAATTTAGGTGGTCAAACAATTTCGGAGTGCCGTTTTTTAGGAGAATAGCTTGTATTTCATCTTCTCCTGGCGCTTTGTTTTTGGTGTTTTTTATTGCTTCTAGTATTTCATGTAGGGATATTTCCTTTGTTAGTAATGTGCTTTCAAAATCAGTGTTAGAACTTGTATTTGTATCAGTTATGTTTACTGGAAATATAGGTTCATATTCATGTTTATTGTTTGCTATGTGATTATTGACTTTATTGTAGAAGTGTGTATTCATATCTGGATCTGTGTGAGTTTTAAATGTATTTTGGAGTTGATCCTTGAAAGCTTCGGCTATTTCTTTATTTGTATGTGCAATGGTGCTATTATGTTTAAGTGGAGGATATTTCTTTGTGTTTGTGTTTTCATTTGTGAATCTTTTAAGATGTGACCAAAATTTTTTCGGGTCAGTTATGTCGTTTAGTTTATTACAGTAATTGTCCCATTTATTTTGTTTTTGTTGTTTTATTTGAGTTTTGATGTGATTTCTGATGTTGTTTATTTGTGTTTTAGTTTCTCTGTTTCTTATAATCATGTACTGTCTTCTTAGTTGTCTGCGCTTTTTTATTAGGTTGATTATTTCTGTGGTGGGTTTCCATGTGTTGATTGTTGTTTTGTGGTGTTGTTTTGGTATTGTTACCTTGGCTGCTTTCTGAAGGCAATCCGTGATTGTTTGACAATAGTTGTCCATTTCGACATGCGTTATAACTTCTTTAATAATTTTATTAGGTAATAGATTATCTAATTCTTGTTTATAGCACTGCCAATTTGCCTTACTGTAATTAATTTTTTTTTTCCTATATGTTATATTTTTATAGGGGGTGAGATCGAAGACGCAAAAAATTGGGAGATGATCACTATCTACATCTTTTCCCACTTGAAATTTTACTAATTTCTGGCTTAAATTATATGTACACATACACAGATCTAGTATGTCACTAGAGTTAGTGGAATAGGATGTATGTGTTGGGGTGGTATCATTCAATAAAGCTTTGTTATTATCATCAATAAATTGTATTAATTTTCTACCATTTGAATTAGAACTTCGGCATCCAAAGGAAACATTTTTACTATTTAAATCTCCCATGACTATGGTGTTTTGATTGTGGGAAAAGATGTTATTTAGTAAAGTTGTATCTAATTGTTTATTGGGTGAGCAGTAAATTCCTGCTACGGTTATTTTAGTTTTATTTGATTGGAGGATATCTACAGTAACATGTTCATTGCTACTGTTTAATTCGATTTCTTCTACAGATAAGTCTACTTTATGAAGCAGCATAATGCCTCTGTTTTCATCATTTTTATTTTTTCTGTCTTTTCTAATTGTTGAGTAATAAGGTATTTTAAATCTATTATTATTATATGTTAGAGTTTCACTTATTATTATAATCCGGGGGTTTAATTCTTCTATTAGATCTTCGATCTCATGTTTCTTGGAAGCTATTGCACCTTGGATGTTGATATACACTACTGTGAACATTGTGCTGTGAGCATGTAACCTGTTAGTGTAGTTATAATGTAGGGTATATGAGGTGTAACGTGTTTTATGGTAATAGTGATCAGTAGTTCTATAAAGTTAGTTGTCTGGTTTGGTTTAGTATATTCTGTTATAAACTCAGTTATTACATTTTTGAACACTGTTGAAAACAGGCTTGTTTTGTCTGTTGTGTTAATATTGGTTTCTTGTATGGTGGTGTTGTTTTCTTTTGGTTTTTGTGTTAATGTGTTCTTGTTCTGTGTATTAGTCTTCTGTACTTGTTGTTTATGTGGTTCTTTTCCTTTTAACATTTCTGCATATGTGGTTTTTGTTGTTTTATTATGTTCTGTTGATGTGCTTGTTTCAGGTAGGCTCCTTGTTTTCGGTTGATTCTGTTCTGTTGGTGTGTCTGTTTTAGGTAAACTGTTTGTTTTCGGTTGATTCTGTTCTGTTGGTGTTCTGATCTGAAAAATGCGTTGCTTTATTTGTTTATATTTTTCGCAGCCTTTGTAATTTGCTGTGTGGGTTTGACCACAGTTACAACATTTAGGCGTTTCTTTTTCTTTTTTGCATTGGTTGTATGGTGTTCCCCGCCACATCCGCAGCACCTCGGTGATGCTAAGCAGGCTGCTGAAACATGTCCATATCTTTGGCAGTTGTAACACTGTGTTACAACAATTGCCGGAGTTTTCAATTGTTCTACTTGGTATTTTTGATACCAGAACAATATTCCGTTGTTAATTAAATTTTGAGTGTTGTAACTGTCATCTATGTCTATTCTTATGAGATTAGTAGGTGTTAGTGTTTTTTTTTAAATAATTCTTTCTATCTTGGTGTGTGGTATGTTCTGTTCGTGAAGTGCCTGTTTAATTAGATCCAGGTCAATCGTCTGATGAACCCCTCTTACCACTATTGCTTTAGGTTGCGGCTTACTTCCCGGAAGGTGGATTTTGATATTTCCAGGTTTAAAGGCATCTGTTGGCCATTCTTTAAGTAGTCGGTTAAAATCGACTACATCTTGGCCTTGCACCAGTACTCCGCCTCTAGGCAAACGCTTAATATTAGCTATGTTAACATTTGGTTTGCATCTCTTTACTTCTGTGGCAAGCAGGGGTTGGTTATATTGGCCCTTGTTTAATGTGACACTTATCAGGTGGGCAGTTCAAGCTCCCCGCTAGAACAGCGGTAAGTCAACGGATTTTCAACACTAAAATCACGCTTTCGATTCCCCTCGGTGGGCTCCGGAGATAGCCGGATGTAGCTTTGCTTTAAGAAAACACGCGCTTGGATAGTTTGAATAGCGCGAATGTTAAATTTAGTAACTTCTAGAAGCGATGGTTTATCACAAATTATGTTACGAAATAAGCGGTGTGTATTTAAATAGTTATGAATTGGCGATTGTTATATTATTACACCATGTTACTAGAACTCTTTTAAGTTTCGTTTTTGTGTTGAGAATTATTGCATCTTAATATCTAGTAATGTGTGAAACTTTCTAGATTTCTGTCAGGGTATAACAACGCATCGAAAATTCAGTTAGATAGGTAGGTCTAAAAAGCGTGATTGTGAATTTAGCGATAAAGAACTTATAGTAGTGTTTTTTTAAGTTAATCCTATCACAGATTCTACTGTGATAGCAGAATAGAGAAGCGATAAATCACCTCGTCAACTATGTTCTGAAATAATTAAACTAGTTTTGAGAGGGGGTTGACGGAAAAAAAACAAAACAATACTTTAGGGCTCTGGATACAACTGTGATCCGAGGATCCCGGTTTCGAATCTTCGTCACATCAAACATGCTCGCCCTTTTAGTGATTATAACAAACTAATATATATATACACACATATATATATGTAACGTAGCACTGAAATATCTTTATCATATTTGTATATTTTTACATATCGGAAGGAAGAAAACCAGGTATGTTTTGAATGAATGATAAGTCAAATTTCACTCAAGTACTGACTGTTTTATCATAAAGTAATAATAAAAAGGTCGTTTGTTTGTTTGTTTTGGAATTTCGCACAAAGCTACTCGAGGGCTATCTGTGCTAGCCGTCCCTAATTTAGTAGTGTAAGACTAGAGGGAAGGCAGCTAGTCATCACCACCCACCGCCAACTTTTGGGCTACTCTTTTACCAACGAATAGTGGGATTGACCGTCACATTATACACCCCTATGGCTGGGAGGGCGAGCATGTTTAGCGCGACGCGGGCTCGAACCCGCGACCCTCGGATTACGAGTCGCACGCCTTACGCGCTTGGCCATGCCAGGCCAAAAAGGTCGTAAATTATGATTATTTTGTCCTACATTGAGAGGATGAGCTGCTTCGCGTTTTTCTTCAGACAAACACTGTTGTGCTTTTCGCAACAGACCAGAGTGCACGCTTTGAAAGTTGTAATTTTAACATTCATAGGTCAAGGCTCTACCTTAAATTACCTGTTCTTCCTTGAGCATAGTTTTTCACTCGTACCGATTTTAGTTAAGTTTGCTTTCTTAAACGAATTATGAACAGGATCAAAAGTGCATCGAGATTGTAACCCGTGCTCATTACCACTTCGTTTGAAGAAGCACGAAAAACCTATTACATGTCAGTTTGGATACCGGTTTATGACTGCAACTTTAACACGTAAGGACAAACAGTATAATAACGCTATTGGGTTTGAAAAAGGTTATTTTGTATATAATCTACCAATGAAGAGTATTTTATTAATGTCGAACGGTTCCATATACGAGAGCTTTTCTCTAAAAAAAACAAACAAACCCAGAAGTTACCATGCAAGACACTTGTAACACAAAACACGATATCTATTACCAGGACAACAATTTGGTATTACATATTGGTTAAAACACTGCATATATTACCGATATAAACATATGACAAATATAAAACTGGACATTACAGAGACAACCAAAAAGTAGACATAACTTAAACCTGAATGGACATTTCCAGAAAAATAATGAAATTGCAAAACTTAAAGTCTTCGAGTGGGATCAAAATAGCAACTTGCTTTGAGATCATACACGGTTTATTACGTCTAAGATATTGGTAGAAAAAATTTACGTAGCACACTTTTCAAACAGTATTAGGTTAAAAGTAGGAATATTGGTATTCTACATAATATGATATTTCTCTCTACTCTCTCTGTTTTTCACGACAACTTTTTTTTATAATTGACAACTTTTCCAAGCCATCGGTTTTGTTCAGTTTCTTACCTTTGTCATGAGCCAGAAGTTTTCCGACGCTTCGTATAAATTAAATTTGTTGAACATGAAATGATTGCTACATTTGCTTATAGACTCAAACCTATTGACACAACAATAGTAAGCTAATCTATATTAAACTGTATTAATGGAACACACATACAATTTAATTATTTTTAAACTGGACAGTAATCGTTGTATGTCGACAGTATTGATTTCTTTTCTTGTCGCCCCGGCATGGCCAAGCGTGTTAAGGCGTGCGACTCGTAATCTGATAGTCGCGGGTTCGCATCCCGGTCGCGCCAAACATGCTTGCCCTTTCAGCCGTGGGGGCGTTATAATGTGACGGTCAATCTCACCATTCGTTAGTAAAAGAGTAGCCCAAGAGTTGGCGGTGGGTGGTGATGACTAGCTGCCTTCCCTCTAGTCTTACACTGCTAAATTAGGGACGGCTAGCACTGATAGCCCTCTAGTAGCTTTGTGCGAAATTCAAAAACAAACAAACAATCTCTTCTTGTCACGTGTGTAGTGCGCATTAGCTGAGGATTCTAATACACATAAAGTGAGAAGTGCTGTTTGTGTTGGTTTCTGCCCCTCGCGAGTACAGTGATATGTCTCCGGATTTACAACGCTAAAATCAGGGGTTCGATTCCCCTCGGTGGGCTGAGCAGATAGCCCGATGTGGCTTTGCTATAAGAAAATCACACACAAATACACGTGTTGGTTTCTCTTCTTAGCACATGAGTAGTGTTTTGGCGAGCATGAGGTGAGATTTTGACAAACATAATTACTTATTTCATTGAGTACAAATGTTAACAGCATGAATTGAAAATATACAACTTTTAAATGAGCGATCGTTTGAATTATTATATCTAAATAAGTCTGCAACCATATTTAGTTCAATGTCCAGTATAATATGATTTCATGCCAAAAGTTTGATATCTTATATATACCAGATTTTTTTATACTAACAGTTGTTCTGTTGCATTAGGCTTTCAACACGGGGAGTCTTAAGTTAATATTCAGTGAATGTAACACCTCTTAATGAATTTCTTTAAACATAAAACATGTGGAATCCAATTAAACAAAATGATGGATCGTTTCGATAGCTCTTTTTCTCTTTCTCAAATTTTAATCGTAACCATTATAGTTACGCACAGTTAACTGGAACAAAGATACATTTTTCTTTCAATAAAAAAACAAATGGGGGCTAGTAACATGGCTATATTATAGTAAGGTTACTACTAATGAACGTCAGAAAGTTTGTACAGTGAACACGTAATTCTTTCAGCAGTAAGTCTTTATTCTATGAAGAGCCGAGTGCTGGAAATACATCGTAGAAAGCGGTCTAATTTTCCAGTTAAAGTTTCTTTAAATTATTTTAATTATAATCTTATTCAGAAGTTATAGAAGATGAGTAACCTCATAAACTTGCGAAGCCCAACAATAACCCGTTTCAGTGAAAAGCAAATAAAGAAAATTGTTTATATTTACAGTGACGATTTATTACTTTTTTAATGTTATTTACTTACAGTTTCCATGTATTACGTGGAAGTTGTATATGTTACTACTTTGTGTCAACATGACTGTAATGAATGGAGCTGACTATAATTTTGTTGAATATTATATTGTTAAACTTAAATATGGAACGTTGATTTTGTATTCATGCTAGGGTTTGGGAAAAATCTTCACAAGTCCGCTCCTATGCATACAGTATTGTACTGAAATAATATTATCAATTAGCGCGGTTATAACCTTCACACTAGACTCGTTTTGTTTATGGATCATCTGGCTCTCTAGTATCTGAAAATTTATTGAAGTTATTATTAACATTTCGCAATTCGTTTTTCTGTCTCGTCCACGTGTTACTTCAAAGGCTTGTTTATAATGCAAGGCTTCGGCAATTAACCAACATAAAAATGTTCTATTAGATACGTAAAAAAACACACGAAACATCTGAACTTGGATGGGGATGGCAAACATTTATGATATAAAATAAAGTGTCGCAGTGGTTCAGGGGTAGGTTTAAGAGTTTGTATTAAGCAAATTCAAACTTTGTTTGGTTGTTCTTAAGCACAAAGCTGCATAATGAGCTCACTTTGCTCTGTCCATCACGGGTATTGAAATATTAGTTTTAGCAACGTAAGCCAGCAGCCTCATCGCTGGGCCACTAGGTGGCCAAATTCTGACATGAAGAAAAAATTTTCAACAAAATGAGAATCATCAAATACTACATATCGTTAGCACTGGTATGATTCTAAAAGTATATATGAAAAACTGAAAACGTTTGAAACGTGGATATTCCGAATACTTGTAAGATATTGTAGATAAAAAGAAAAAAAAATGAAGAGAAATCTAAATTAAAAGAGGACTCAAGAACATCATAAAGCAAAGGAAAACACTAGTTTGGACATAACAAGGCACAATAAGATACATAAATTTATGCTTAAATAAAGGTCGAAGAAAACAGAACTAAAAGAAGACAAAGGATGAAACAGAAGGATAATGGCAAACAATGGGCGGACTTTAAGATCTTAAGAGTTCACAAATCGAACTTAAAATAGACAGTGTTGATAGTACATTGTGGTTCAACCTTTGTAACAAAGGTGGCATAAAATGAAATGAAACATTAGAATTCTGTGTTAATCATTGTGCGTCCTAATAACCTGGCCATGCTCGGCCTCATTACGAACAGAACTGGCTTTTTATTTATTGATCTTCGTGAATTATATTGTTTGTAACAACTTACGACTCAGAAGTTTTAAAGGATTTGAGTATGTGAATTAAATTGATGTAGTATCACGAATGTGTCTGGTGGAAACTGAACGCTTCTTCTGATTTGGTAGAAAAAACTGAGAAAATAAAACCATTAAAGTGAACAAGTCAGCAGATACAACTTCTGCAAAGGCTGGAAGTGACGATGATAGTGTATAAGAAAAGCGAACTGAAGAAGGTTTACCTACTAGACTTATGAACTATAAGATTTCAAGTGATTGCATAATTTTTAACAAATATTAACACCTGCCACACGAACCAACCAGGCATCTTGATGAGGATTAGAAAAAAAAGCAATCGTTCCAAAAATGTTTAAATTATTTTGATGAAACAAAAAGAAGACGTTTGGCACTATTTTCTAAGCCTGAGCCACTGGATCAGACCGTGACCTGACCCGAGTCCATGAGAGCCAGCGTGGAGAAGTTAATTCGAAAGTGCAAAGTAAAACAATGTAACAATAAAACATGCTTGAAATGTTATAGATGTAGTTGTGAATGTGATGGTTTAACTAACTGTAACAATTAAGTTAAATCATGGGTCCAGTTCGGATAAAGGAAGAACTTATTTAAAGATATCCGAATCGATTTGACATACCAGCTGAATCGAAGTTTCGTCAATTAATTACTGCGTTGACAGTAAAACATAAAATAAATGGGCACGCTATTATAGTTAACTTCGAAAAAGGGGATTGGAATCACATATAAAAATTATTAGTTTTAATATTTTGTGAAAGTAACACTACAGTAAAGTCCAACAAAGCGGTGTTGAAGTTGAAGCAGATGTACGATGCATTACAAGATGGTTTCATTAGCGTTTCTCAAATTACAAATGTCATTTCTGCAATGAATAATAAATATCAGAAGGATGGTTTAATACCCTGTATGATATCATATCAGAAGGATGGTTTAATACCCTGTATGATATCATATCAAAAGGATAATTTAATACCCTGTATGATATCATATTAGAAGGATGGTTTAATACCCTGTATGATATCACTGTTATATAATCCAGTTGGACTTCATCGTGAAACATTTTCATTAATATTTAGTTTTACTATTTCTGCATTTGTCCCAAACTTCGTTCATTGAGGTCCATCGAAAGACATCTGAGTCAAACGTTTCCGGAATAACTCCCTTGTTGACCATCCTAGGCTCAGTACTAGAGTATGCTGAGCTGGCTTGTGTGGCAGGTGTTAAAACAAAACATGTGGAATACGACAATTTGTTAGGTATAAAAGTGCTGCTTAAAAATGTCAATTTTAGTATTATCAACACACTATATTCTGAGCCACTATTCTAAGCTTAATGTATTTTCGTTTATTCCAAGAATATCTGTCTTTCTATAGTGATTATTTTACATAATTTTGTTTATAAGTTATCTTAGAAACTTTATTTTATTTTAAAGAAAAAATGAATTGTCACGGAATTATGGATGTGATGTGTTTATACAGGGTTTTCGGAAAGTCACTAAGCACTTATATATTTATTAACAGACATGTTTCAATATAGAATACAGGAGGTAAATATGAATGACAATTATAAACAATGTTAAAAGTGACCCCCGTTGACATCAATACAGGCCTGGATCCTTCTTATTTTGTTTCTAAAAACTGCTATCAGTTGCTGACTTGAAATAGATTGAATACAAATGGATTACAAAACTGCACAGTGACTTTCCGAACATCCTGTATATTGAAAATTAGTTATTAAATACCGTTCTAGTCAACTTAAACATGTTGATACCTCTAGGTGAGCTGGGTAATTCTTTAGTATTTGTAGCTTTTGATTACAACTCAACATAGATTGTCTTTTAACAAACATTTTCTATTAAAACTATAGTTGAGAAAAGGTCTAATCTGGTAAGATAGAGGTTAGCTTGACTTTGGTTTGTTTACCGTGGGGAACCAAATCTTAAATTTTAGCATTGTAACTCCGTAAATGTAACTCTAACCTATCGGTTGGTGAAAGAGGTTATCATTTAAGTTTGACTACAAAAATTATGTGTTTTAGCAAAGGAGACAAGAGGGGTCAGAATAGGTAAAAGATTGTAAGTAAAGATGCCAATATATGTCACTTCTGTTAACATTGAAAGTGTAAAAATAATATTCTGATGTATTTTTATTGAATAAGCTATTCTAATATTTGACAACTGATACGTTAACCTCGCTCTCCATTAGCAAAGTGGTGTATTTGCAGACTTACAACGAAAAAAACCGGGTTTCGATAACTGTGGGGGACAGAGCACTGCACTGCATAACTTTACACTTAATTTCAAACACACAAATCGTTCTTCCTTTTTCTATTAAAATGCATCTGAACAATTTATACCCTTTTCTTCCAAGCGCACTATGCTGTTCGTATAAGGGCCTGAACACGTGACATTTAAAAAAATTACTCAAGCTTCGGAAAAAAACGAAAGAAAGAGTTAGTAAGTAATATTGGAATGGTAATCATTCTAAACATAAGGACGACCAAGAAGTCGTGACAACAAGTGAAAAGCTTTCTTGTTATTTCATTGGATGACACACGAGATGATATAACTACTTTAATTTCGTGATTTGTTGTCTAAGCTTTAAAACCGTAAGCTTAAGAAACTGTAATTTGTAGTTCTATTTTGACATAATGATCTCATTGGCGTGGCACTCTCTGGCGTCATGACTGGTAACGAACAATTCTTAAGTACTAACCTGTTTATGAGTTAGATTGTGCCTTAGCTGTTCATATTGAGTGAAAATACGTTTCATAAAAACACCGTTATTACGTAATAACAAAAACATGACATGCTGAAAGTATGGTGTTTAGTGATGGAAAACTTCATATAAGCTTTAACAAAAAATTACAAATAGAAACATTAATAGACTGTTATGTTATTGTAGTTATCGATACACCACCTTTCAACAAAAGTTAATATTCGTTTTTTTGTTTATTCTCAATCAATTAAATGGGCGTAAAAACACACACGAAGGTTTCTCTATCAAATTCTTAGTCTACTAAAAAATTTGTAAATGACTTTAATGGCCTTTACTTTAGTCGAACCATTGTACATCAAGACACAGTGTAATGTGTCTTTTGTCGAACTGTTGCATATCGAGACACAGTGTAATGTGTGTTTAGTCGAACCGTCGTAATCAAGACACACAGTGTAATTTGTCATGCAGTCAAAACAATCTGTAGGACACACTGTGTGTTATTAAAAGGAGTGATAGTTCAGCAGTTTTCCACATCCTGTAGCTCTGACTATGGTAATTCAAATTATCACATATTTTCAATGGATGTGCTCTGCTGGACTTTTACATCAGATACCAACTTTCAAAGCAATCCGTTAAGAAATACATGACATATGAAACATCTAATTTTTATGAAGTTTCTTTTTTTTTCTTTGCAACGAAAGTAGAGAAACTTTATTTATAGAAAAATATGGTTACTTTTCATGGATTTTTATTCAATTTGGTGTAACTACATACCGCTTGTGCAAAGTTATTTAACAATAACCTCTTCATTTTGACCAAACTTTTTTGCGTACGTCTGTGCAAAAAGTCACGAAGATTATCAGTCTGAAATTTTTACTTCAGCTTTACCTAAGAACAAAATTAAACTGTTTTTAGTTTTTGTTATTCCGGTTAAATATAACTAACTTACAGTCACAAGAGTAAAGAGTGAAAGGACTTAGGTATTGGTTAGCTCAAGCAAACTAGATTAGCAGTTTCTACCTCAAAGTTTCAAAAGATTCATACTTTTAAATACAAATTTGCTAAATTTTATGAAATTATCCTAATGAAAAGGCAATTGGATTCTCGTAATATTAGCTTAGGCAATTAGCGTAAATAATGAAGTGGTACTAAATGCATGCGGCGGCTTATAATAAGAAACTGTTAATCTAAATTTCATGACGTTGTTATAAAGAAAACTATTAATACTATTTTAGATAGGAAAAACTACCACCGCATATTTCAAATAACCTAGTTGGTTTTGTAAATTATAGATCTGTTCCGAATAATAAGGTTGCAATTCTAAATCTAGTGTTTGTTACTATCGAGTGACATTTTTTTACTTAGTGTGTTTTGTCAGTGTATAATTTTTAAAAAAAAGTCATGATTTCTAATCAAAAAAATTTTAGTTGTGAAAAAAACGTTAGGTCAAAAAATGTTTAAATGTGCGACTTAAAGGCGAACAAAGTGGTAGCTGTGCTTGTAGCATTGGTAAATTTTTAGAGCAAATATTAATTCATTTGTTAGCCAGAACATGTTTTTGTTTTCTCATCATCATCATTATCCAAATTGAACAAAAAACTCGTCGTGAGTAAATGTTTACTGTAAAATTATTAAAAATTATATAAGTTGAAAAATAACAATTTATAATAAAGGTATCGTCTATTTAAGTATAGAAAATAATACCAATATTTAAAAAAAAATAATTGTTTTATAGAAAAGAAACAAAAATAATTTTACAAACTATTAGAATATTACCACACCTTTAAAGAAATAAATCCAATAAATGACAAGACCTATACTGACGATAATATAATAATAAGTTCGAATAAACAACAAGAACAAAACCTTATTTACGGTATAAAATAAAAACTCTTTAAGAATATATTTAAACTATTTTAAGTTGGAAATAAATATTTTTTTAGAATACACTTTACCGGATTATTTCTGAATTATATGAACATTAATGTAAAGTAAGAAATAGCAGTTATCCTGTTAAAAAATAAATGTTAGAGTTTTATGTATATAAAAGAAATTGGTAAAATCATACTTTCTAAACAAAACGAATTTTCATTAAAACACTTGGAGCACGAACATGTTAAAATCTCTTTCAGTGTGGTTGTGGAAGTTTGAGCCCTGTACTTGTATAACTTTGTGGTAAGCCAGCATTTCTTAGTTGTTTGTTAAATTACAGCATTGAGCTGCTTTAAGGATATATGCGCTTGCCGTCCTTAATTTAGAAGTGATGTATCAGACAAAAGATAGCTAGCCAGCTCGTCAACGCTACATGCTGCCAACTCTTTTGTTACTTTAATCGAGTAGTGGAGCTGATTGCCTCCTTATAACATTCCTACGTCTGAAAGGTCGAGCGTGTTCGGTGGTTGCATTCTAATCCGCAACTCGTATAAACATTTCTGTTTTCTCTGTGTAAAAAGTTAGCAAAATATGCAACTGCAGTCAACTGAATTAAGAAATATTTCATGGTTTAAGAACTTGTTTGTTTTCGATCTTCACGTAAAGCTAAGCGATACTCAGATGTGCTGGTCATCCGTGTTTCTTGTTTGTTTTGGAATTTCGCACAAAGCTACTCGAGAGCTATCTGTGCTAGCCGTCCCTAATTTTGCAGTGTAAGACTAGAGGGAAGGCAGATAGTCATCACCCCCCCCACCGCCAACTCTTGGGCTACTCTTTTACCAACGAATAGTGGGATTGATCGTCACATTATATGCCCCGACGGGTGGAAGGGCAAGCATATTTAGCGGGACGTGGGCGCGGATTACGAGTCGCACGCCTTACGCGCTTGGCCATGCCAGGCCTTATAAAATAAGCCAACTGTAGGAGTTTTTATGAATGTTTGTTTTCTTGTAGCAAAGCTACATGAGGCTGAGTCCCCAGAAGGGAATCGAACCCCGTAGAATTAGTACTGTACCAGTGAGAGACGATAAAACTTTTCTCTGCCCATCGCGGGGAACCAAACCCCTGATTTTAGTGATGTAAATCCGGAGACATACCTCTGGACTAGCGGGGGGCCCGTATTTCTCCCATATTAGTCAACATCATCTACAATCTATTTGTGGGCTAATTTAAATAGAGGGAATTGACCCTCAGTTTTATAATGAACTCATGGCTCCAAATGGGGCAATGAGATTATTTTCTTTTTACAGTAATGGTCCCTGGGTCACGCTCAAACTTTGGCTTAAGAAAACATAACATAATATACTTAGAGAATGTTTTTTTAAGAAAAAAAGCTGATGAAATAGGGCGAGGCTAGAATAAACAACTGACTTAAGATCCTAGTGACTTAGTGATAAGTCTCAGTGCTAATGACCCTTTGAAACACACCTATTTTGTTTATACAGTACAACAACCTTTGGGCCAGTAGATGTTTATATAAACAATACAAAATCTTGCTGTTCGATCTGACAGAAGTATACATAGAGTTTGTGGTGGATGATGCTAATTTATTATCTTCAGTATAGTGTATAAACTCAAAAATAGGGACGTCTATATGCAGATCCCTTGTATAGTTTTGTGTGGAATTCTGAAACACAAAAATTAATACGACTGTTATTTGATAATAGAACATATATATATGTGTGTGTGTTCTACCATCAAATATATATATATATATATATCAGTGTCAGATTCTCATAAATACACGTTATGTCCCTAAACAATGCTATTTTATTTTACGTAACTTATCAGAAAAGTATTGCTCGAGAGGTACTTTATATATCTTACAGAAAATATGTGAACTCCCAAATATCAGTTAAACAGGTCCTCTAATAACAGGAGAGTTAAACCGAAAATTATGGATTAATTTGCATTTGAAAACTCGACTGCGTTTTATTGTATATGTGAAATAATGAGATTTGACATGTTTCGAATGGAACAAATATACGACCACAGTCGGTTATCTGTTTGGAGGTGTTTCGTCTCACATATTTCATAAACTCAGGATTGATATCCGCAGAACTGAACCAAGAAAACACAAACCAAACGAAATGTATTTCTGTATACTTTTATTTGTAGAATACACTGGTATTCTAAAAGATCGGCACGTCGTTATTTTGACAGAATACTTTTTTTTCATGAAAAAAAACGAAAAGTTTATTTTGGGTATCTGTTAGTTCTTTTCCTGTTCTGTAGATGGCCTCCACCTCACCAGTGAAACATTTTGAGCAGGGTTTGGTCCAGATATGTTCAAACGCAGTTTCAGGATAGAGTCCCTGAAGTTCGACCTTGGTGTCTCGTCAGGCCGTGTAAGGTCTTCTAACATGCTTATCTTTAAGTCTCGCGAGTTCTGCGTCTCGACACTTAGCAACTGCACCTGAACTCTGACTTTATTTTGTTGTTCGCGCAAATATGATTTTCGATTCTCTAAAGATAGGACTGAATAATAATTTACCCTTGAGCTTTACTAGGAACTCTGTTTGGCTCATAAAAAAATGTCCGTGAATGAATAAACCAACTGTGCTCATGCTAGACAGTAACACGACCTTGAGATGCTCGCGCAAGACGGAGAATCTCGAGTATTAATGCTCTGAATGTTTCTGTCTACTATCCCTTTGTTCTGCCAATCCTTTTCAACCATCCGCTGTAACTTATATGTTGACTTAAAACTATATAGTTAAAAAAATACGATGAACTGCTTCATTTACTGAATACATTTTTGTTTTAAAACGTATTGGAGAGATCAGAACAATAGAATGATTGTGTTTTAAAGTGTTTTGGAGATGTTAGAACAATAGAATAAAGCATCCTCTAGGTTTCTAAATCTCTGCCTTTCCGATGACACAAAGGTATGTCTTCGGACATACAACGCTAGAAACTGCGTTTTGATACCCGTAGTGAGAAAAGAACAGACAGACCTTTGTGTAGCTATGTGCTTAACTACAAACAAACGATCTAAATCTCTATCAAAATTAACCATAAATGAATAAAACAAGAAAAGAATTTTGTGTTTAAATGATAATTGTACAGAATAACGTGAAATATTTAAGAGCGGGAAAGATAATTGGCATGAAATTTATAAACTTCTTATTACTTAACATAAGAAATGTCCTGCCGTCTGAATCTGTTATGGAACATTTGCCAACTGGTATAATTTCCTCTACAAACGTCATTTATCTTGATTATTGATAGATTTTATTAAGCTAATGAAAAAATGGTGAAAAGTTTTGAAAAAAAAACGTTCTTATCTTTTCATGTTATAGTGAGATTGACATTTCTTTTGCAAAAGACGTTTTACCTCACTTTATTAATCCAAGTTATCATTGAGACGTCAAAGTTTCCGTTATAATTTCAGTCTAATACAGGTAAAACAGGACGTACGTCGTGAACCTGTATTACCATTTCTTCTTTATCAGATTAGATAAACTCTGATCAGTTTCATCATGATATAATCTTCTAAAATGTGAACCGAATGGAACTGATATATTTTCTCACTCCGAAGACATGTACTTATGTACTTTTTATACTGGTATTGTGTAAATGGAAATGCTAGAGGCATCTACAGTGATTTATTAATACTGCTGTGTGTATATAGTTATTTATCGTAACTACTGTAACTAAATGAATACTGATATTTCAGTGTTGCTGTTAGTTCTTGTATAACGACTTTTCAGTACTGTGTTACAAATGTATAATATTTCGTCACTCGTTCAACTTGGACCTGCCCGTCGTTGTACGTAGTTACCTGCTCGTTTTCAGCATTTTGAGTCATAGTGAATAAAGATTTTACTAATCTTATTCAAACCGTCCAGACATTCCCTCATTCCCTCTACTTCCACACTAGTTTCCGAAATGAAAGTAAACACTTTCATACAGAATGTTCACTTACATCCTGTATCGCAGTTATTTCTATCAAAAGAACATGTCGGGAAATCAGTATGTATGAGAATACTACAGGTGTAGGGGGCTTTTCAATTGTGCAGTAGCAGTACGTATCACGACTTCTCAGTATTACATTTAATGTGATTCATATAGATTTCTCAGAACTGGGGTTAATGCATAACAGTGATTTCTCAATAATACGTTAGGTTCACGTAAAGCAGCTTCTCAATACTGCAACTAATGTTTCTGTATTGTGGCTTCTCAAGCTATAGTAACGTTTCGTTAGGGCAGTAGGTGCATAAACAGTACTCAGAACAAAAACACGAAACTACATTAAACTACCACCCTATATTAGTAATGTGACGACGTTTCCAGAATTCCAGAAACTAAAAAAATATATTTTGATTTACTCTGTGGTATACAAAAAAGTTATAAAATATTAAATAGAAGAAATAGGCGTTTAAGACACAGATTTAAAGAGAATTACAGTATACCTCTACTTACTGCTGGCGTTAAAGACACAGATGTAGAGAGAATTACAGCATATCTCTAGTTACTGTAGATAATAAAGAAACAGATGTAGAGAGAATTACAGCATATCTCTAGTTACTGTAGATAATAAAGAAACAGATGTAGAGAGAGTTACAGCATACCTCTATTTACTGAACACGTTAAAGACACAGATGTAAAAAAAATTACAGCGTATTCTTACTAACTGCAGGAGTTGAAACAAAAGCTGCTTAATATTGTATTTAACATTTCACTTTCATTACTTACTTCCTCTTTTGGCAGAAAACGAAACACTTTTTTCAAGTAGTTGATTTTCGGTACTAAAACAGCGCATATCACATACAAGATGAGCAACACCAAGAACTATTTTTTTCTTCTAAATAAAACTAGCCTATTTGAATAACTTTTAATGCCATACAAATTAAACTATGAAGTTTTGGGAGTGTTTGAGTGGGTAACTCATGGATCTAGAAACAATTATAAGAATATTAGACGAGTTCTTTAAGGAGGAACGTTAAAATGCAATATTCATACCGACCTGGTATTTTAAATTCTGAGGTCTCACAGTTTGTATAATATTTGTTTATATTTACCCTTGTCCAGGGTTAGTGATAAAGGGTTTGAATTCCCAAAAACCGGTATAACTCAGTGACAAGTGGTAAACAGAATGATTGATTAAGCTTCATATTCAATGTTGGTATTTTAAACAGCTCCTCTACTGAATAAGTTAAAATAATAGATGAGATCGCTTCAATGCTGTATATTCTTCAAGTCATATGTAAACATAAGTTTGCTGTGATGAGTAAATGATAACCAAAACGACTAGACTTATAATGCATTAAAAGCTTAGTATGAAACATCAAAAGTTTGTATAAGAAATTCAGGGTTACTGCCAAATGAAAGTTTTTTAGCACAATTGATATTTATTCTGATTAAATGCGTAGCGTTTATTTTTACATTTAAGAAACACTGTCAGCAGTAAAGCATTTTAGAATACATGTTGTGGAGTTTGTGTCAGAACATCAGAAACAATATGAGATGCAAACGCCATATTTTTTTTTCAAATCATTTATTTTCTTAGGCATATAATATTAAACAAGTGACAAACCTAGGGTAGAAATTGACGTTACAACGAGGTATTGTAAAGTGATCTCCGCTACACTTCTCATCAAACCATGGAGTACACAGGTTAGAGAAGGAAAAAAAGATATTTTAAGGTTACATCACGTTTAAACCGTAAAACCAGTGAAAAAACAAAATTAAAACATCTTAACGGAGCTCTGCTATTACGTCTTATTTTGAGGAAAATTAAAGAGGAGAGCTTTGAAACACGTAAGAAACCGTTAAAGTAAAACCACGCCTGACTAACAACAATTGGAGTTAATCCAAGAACAAATCCTGTTTAACGGTTTAGATCCGTTTAGTTGTTTGGATTTATTGTTTTTGTAGATTACTAACAGTACAGTTATAATAATTACTTATACGGGCGCGTGATGTTAAAAGTTTAAAACAGTATTAAGTAACACACTAAGAATAGCTCTTCATTATATCATATTTATTTTCCACGCTGAGGAATTTGAACGTACATGTAGCTTACGTGTTAGTGAAGCAACGAAGGAATGTTTTGAAAAATTTGTTTCTTCACTACGACATTTGAAATCACGGATTAAAACATGGCGAAAGCAGTTACTTATCTTGCTTAACTAATGTTATTATCCTCACCCTGCGTGTGAACGTGCCTGTGTTTCAACGCGTTTATCTCAGAACTAATTAACCGATGTTGAGAGATGTCAATCAAAACAGCAGATAACGAACAAAATGTAACATACTCTGAGCAACGCAACAACAATGTAATGAGGGCTATTACTTAAGATGCAGTTACAGTGCAAACAAAATAACCATTCCATAGAGGGAGGAAGAGGTCAACGTCGGACCTTACCTTCCCGAGTATAAAACATGCACTTAATCTCAATGAAGAAGGTGTGTACAAAACTTTTACACAAGATGGGAATTTATTACGAAACAATCCTGGCCAAATTTGGTTCGGATCCAAATAAGAATCCTGATTATAGATCACTTTGAAAGAGATAGGGCTTTTTCATGGTCTTCAGTTAATAATACTGTAAAGTGTGATCCGGTTTGTACCACCTTTTATGAACACATTAATATTACTCTTGTTTTGATATTTATTTGAAGTTCCGTAAAATAATTTTATAATGAATTGCACTGTTTTTAGAGATGAAAAATAGAAGAAGTTCTCTTAATCAAAGCATTATACAGCTATTCTATGTACTGTTTACTCTTGTCCTTTGATTTCAACAAAAGACAGAGATAAGTTACCTTAATACCTTATTATATTAGTTAAATCTGTTTGAAAATAAACTGGAATCAAAAATACATTTTCAACGATTTTGGATAAAAAGTGTGTTCAAGCTAAATAAAGGCAGGTTTATCTCCCTACATATTTTTCCTGTATTTTTATAAAGCCCTGCCTTCTCAGGTAATTCTACTATAGTCTTGTAAGTATATATATTGTCTAATAATTCGACTTCGTAGTTTTATAACCATATTTCAAAATACTTTTACGCTAAAGTTCTACACTGACACACTGTGCACTATTATAACAACATTCTTTATAATATTTCCATATTTTTATCACCATATAATCCAGAATACTTCCACTCCGAGGCCTGGCATGGCCAAGTGGTTAAAACGCTCGACTCGTAATCTGAGGGTCGCGGGTTTGAATCCCTGTCGCACCAAACATGCTCACTCTTTCAGCTGTGGGGACGTTATAGTATGACGGTCAATCCCACTATTCGTTGGTAAAACAGTAGCCTAAGAGTTGGCGGTGGGTGGTTATGATTAGTTGCCTTCCCTTTAGTATTACACTATTAAATTAGAGACGGCTATCGCAGATAGCCCTCGTGTAGCTTTGCGTGAAATTCAAAAACAAACAAACTTCCACTCTGTAGTTTGATAATCACATGCTCCAGAATGCTTCCACTACGTAGTTTCGTAATCATAGAGCCATGACATTTCTACTGCACAGTGCTATTGTAATAGATTCCAGATACTTCCATATTACGTTGTTTGGTTTGTTTTGAATTTCGCGCACAGTAACTCGAGGGTAATTGCGCTAGCCACCCCTACTTTAGCAGTGAGCAAACTCGTGTCATGCTTGAGCAGTGGTAGTGTTTGTTCTCACGTCTAAAGCACCGAGAGCTATGACAGAATTGTTTTGTTCAACACATAACTCTCGAGTGAAATGTATTGACCTGAAAACTTTGCTTTTAAAAGTTAGATCATCAATAGAACCTAAATCCAGAGAATCTATGAAGTCCACGTTTTTTTTTAACCTAGCCGTTACAGTTGCAGGCTATCACTTAGCGCGTGAGCATAAGCAATCGTGTATCCGCACGTGATATTATAACGGCAACTCACAAAAGGTGCTCGTAATTATAGAGTATGGCTACTAGAGTAATGTTGAATCGTTAGATGCGTTGCAAAATGGTTATTGCTGCTACTATTATCGAAGTTATAAGTATAACTGAGAAAAGCACTTTTGGTCAAGGTTATATAATTCAATTACGTGCATTTATATTTACATGAGGTGAAGGAAAAAGAGAACTATGCTTTTTCAACAACGTTAGTCAGTCAGATAGTCAGATTGACAAATTTGCAGTTTTACAAAAATTTTGTCTTTACTGACTTTCTGAAGTGCTTTGGTGGCTTGTTACTCTGCAGCTGGTTTGTTCACCGCTTAACAGCATTTCTGAAGTGCTTAAAACGTTTTGTGTACATGCTTTTTGCAGTGTTTGAAATCTTAATTTTTATTACACATATCGTACATCTGGTCCATTCCTACCATGAGTAACATATTATTATAATAACCTTTTTCAGATATATTTTACTTAGCAGTTCTAGTGTAATAAAATAATTGCATTTTGGTGAATGATTAATTTGAATGACAAAATTAAAAACAGAAATTAAAAAAAAGAAAACTTTTTTTTAAGAATGGGAAGCTCATAGAATAGAGCTTGTCTATGGGCACGCTGTGGTCTTAAACTCGGCCCTGAAACTAAATATTAATCTTTATGAGCTTCTATTATATTCTCTATCTCTATCTCTTTCGGATTATAAGCTTCAAATATATTTTTTATTCTTATGAATGAATTTTTAAACGTCATTCCACTTGTTAAAAGTTAATTGTGCATTTTATCACCAAAAATAACAAAGAAAAGTATCTGTCTCTAACGATAAAAAAGGGTTAAAAATTAAGAGATCATTTACTAAACTTAGAGACTCAAAAATGATTTGAAATTTTATTTTTTACTGTTAAATAAGATAAAATACTCATAAATCACATGCTTTTAATTATTTTAAAAGTTAATTATACAAGACACAGAAAATAATTCCTTAAACAATTAAGTTATAATATAGTTGAAAAAAAAGATAGTATTACTTCAAACAACTAATGAACTTTACTGAACTCTTAATATATGTCATGAAATTACTTTAAAAATAAATTCTTGGTGTATGTTTCATTTTACTTGTCCGGTTTCGTTTTTGAAATTGTTAGATACTTTTATATTTACATTTTTATTTGTTTATTTATACGCAAAAAGCTACACAATGGGCTATCTTTATTGGGCTTACCTTGAGAACCAAAATACGGATTTTACAGGACAAGCCCTCAGATTTGCCGCTGAGCTTGTATGTGATGAAGAGATGCCCTTTATCCATCATTATTTAACAAATTTTAATTTCAACATCAACATTAAATACTGTTCATGCTTTTTTTTTTTTTTAGTTTTGTAGTTTTACTTGTTTGGTCCAGTACTAAGCAAAAACATAAACATAATTTAGGTCCCGTGTTTAGGCAAACAAGTAGAAATGTTATTTATAAAACTGGTTTAAAATGTTTAATGAGCATTTTGGAAGCCACATCTAAATATTGGCATTAAATATCTTATATCACTATTTGTGTGGCCCATACGGTTAAAATAGTATTTTAGTATGGCCTTCATTGCAACAACTAATTCTAGTAACTGATTTACCTGCTTTAACCGGTTAATTTACACGCTTGTTGCAAAAGAGTAATAATAGCAAATTATTTTACACAATTAGTATTTTTATTTATAGCAAAGCTACTAAGGATGTCTACCGACATCTCTATTGTGAGCTGCTGATAAGTCAATCAGAAGCTTCTTACCACGCACGCTAAGGGATTGGATATCTAGGTTATAATACACCCAAGATTTAAATAGTGGACTCTTACATATCCATGTAATTAATTGTAGGGTATAAACCTTCGCTTTGCTTTACTTTTGCCTTAAGATCATTTTATGGGTTTAATTCTAACGTATATTTTCGACCTTTACTACTCTTAGTATAACCTCATATATATATCTTTTCTTACATTTCTTGTATGTTGGCATAGTCTTACCTACATAGTTTTCACGAGTATTGTGACAACATGTTATGTATTTACTTCTGTAGTTCGTGGAAGTTATATGCTAGACTAGGTTCATTTGACCAATCAGGCATCTCTTGCTGACAGGCCAAGAATGAAATAGTGGTTATTGTGATAAATTGCACGTTGAAAGGCACAAGATTTGGGCAGTAATATGTTACTGAACACGACCCGCTCTTTCATATTTAAGGTGTTATAAAGGTGACAGTCGAGTAGCTGGATAGGTTGTAGACTCCTTTCTCTAGTCAGTATTTCTAGATTAGGAGTCGCTAAGGCTGGACTTTACTGTACAGCATAAGGTATCGTTCAGATGACAAAACAGTTACCAATATCACTCATATCACATTATTTAGTGTATGCGATTCTAACGTAAGCTATTTTCTCGTACTTCATATCTGACATTATCTGTTGCGTCTGTTACATTTTACACACGTTTATCAAAAAACGTTTTGCCTGTGAAGCATTATTTGATGGATCTTTCTTAAACTACGTTTTATTTGTTTTCCAGAAAGCAGCATGACGCCAGACGGATGCCTTTAAATTAGAAAGTGAGCCATGTGAATGACGTCATGCTATAAAGTGGATGAGAAGTAAAACGACAACATTGTTACCACTTTCTACTAGCCCTCGAGTTTTGTTCAGGAGAAACGTGGGTGTTAATAAGTGTCTGACGAACAATAAAATCAGTCACATCACCTGGTGCACAAAGAGTGATAAAATAACTGAAAAATCTGTGAAGCGAAATCAAAATATAAACTGAGGAGGCTTCACACTCTAAAGTGAATTAAGTAATTACGGTTTTTTATACAATATTGTTATTAACGTTTCAAATAAAAAAATAATTGATTGGTTATCTCTTGATTGTATATGATAAATAATTAACTAATACAAATTATTTGTATACTCTCAAATCTATTTTTTACTTGAATCGAATACTTGGAACTATTTTTTAAAAAATAGAAAACCAAAACAATAGATATGACGTATTGTTCTCTGGACTCTTCTTTGTCAAATATAACACTATAATGGAATATTCAAATATATTTTACTCAATGTTGAATAATATTTAATGACTTGACCTGCTTCAATGTTTTTCTCTCGTATTAAAGATCACAGACATAATTTTGTATTCAATGAAGAAAAACAGCAAATTTGATCTTGACTTACAAATAACAAAGAACTAACGTGAAATAATAAATTAATTATAAATATGACGCAATAGTTTGAAAGGAAGAGCAGTGAACGTCGATTTTAAAAGGAAAAGTCTTTAACAAAATATTCTCCATTAACCATGATGATTAGAACTGTTAAATTGGGTACGGCTATTGCAGATAGCCTTCGTGCAGCTTTGCGTGAAATTAAAAAAAAAAACAGACAAACACAGGCAAATACTTTGTTTTTGTATTGGAAATTATATTTAGAAATAATTTTTTGAACTTGAAAACTAGGCTATCACAATGAATTCTGAGCAGGAATAATGGATATTGTGCACTATAGATATTGCGGTTTAATTGAAAAACTAGCCATTGAACTAAACAAATACATTTACTAAGGTAATTGCCTCAAAAACCAGTTGTAAAAACATTATGACAACATAAGCCAGGTTATTTAGTTAACCTCACTTTGTTTTCGTTTCTTTTTAAACTTTGCTTTCTATTTTTATTTTCCATCCTTTCTATCCTTCCTTCTATCAACTTAGTAAAACATTTAGTTTTAGAAACATAATTGTATTCTGACTTGAAATACTGCGACATATCATATCATGGTGAAAAGCGTAAGTACTAGAATGGATGTTAATAGTAAATGGAAAATTGCTCGTGCTATTTGAGTATGTTGAGGCATTTCCAAAATATTAACAGCTTTCCAAGGTTCTCGGTTGGCATAACACTAAAGCTGATGATAAGTATAGAATAAACAAACATACAAATAATAGTAATAACAATAATAAAACATACATAAAGACCATACTTTTGAAATTACTATTTTCGAGTCATGCGATGAAAATATTACAGTTCCATGGCGTATTAAAGTATGAGATAATGAGCGAATATATCACGTTTCTCTTACCCAACTTTCAGAAAAAAAAACGCTTAAGATGATTTTTCCTTAACTAGACAAGTGACCCAAACAAGTAAAGGAGGGTGAGTTTCGAAGACATGACACTTGAAATTTATTTACAAACGTGAAGCACACACGTTTATGGCGAAAAACAAGAAGTCAGAATTAATCACGTGCTGACGTCACAATGAACTACTCGCAGGTGGCAGACAGCATGAACTTTTTCCATAAATACCAAGATAATTCATGGTATATTTAATTACAAAGTTTCACTATCGACCGTTGACTTTGTTTTTCTCTAGATTACGAGATTGAAGAAATGTTGTGAGGTCAGTCTGGTAAAAATAACTTATGAAGTAAAGGTGTTGTTAATCTGTTTTTTCCGGGAATAAATCATCAAGTCGTGTCCTAAAGTGAAACGACATAAAAGATATTAAAATTTGTATCCTACCATTTGAATTTCATATTATAATATACATAATACACTTTACATCAAGTATACTATTGCTGATATTTCTACAACATGTAAACATGGTATATAATATCGCTTGTACATTTTACACATTGAAATTCTCAGCTTTCCTTCTTATATATTTTTTCTTAACACATTGAATTGAATTTAGCAAATCATTCTTAAAGTATAACTTGCCAGGAAATATTGTATTATGACATACATACTTGCATTTGTGGAAAAAATATGTGTGGCTGTGACGTGTAATACAGGGATACTGGTGAATTTTCTCGTTGATGATCACAATAACACGCAATGGATCTCTAATAAGGTCAGTTTGTTAAGAGTTCTGTAGTTTTGCATGAAACTAATTTTCCTGGGGTTATTATTCTTAGCAAACATTCACGTGCGGGATAAATGTGCTGTTGAGTTTAACACCGAAGGGGCTCTTAAAACCTACACAAATGACATTTTCCTTAATGTTGACCTATTCATAGCTAACTTTACCTGTAACTTTCAGGACATTCGTTTCAACGTTCGCTTTGAAATTCCATGGAGTTAACCAACCAGAATTTGTTCGACATTTTTTATATTACTGTGCATCAACACCGGGTTAAAACAATAATGCAACTTGAGGCAAAGTTCTAATGTTGTTAACCTAATTATCAATGAATAAAGAAATATACATTTCTTGTCTTTCCGATTTTTGTTTTTTTAGGACTTTCTCTTAAACCTACACAAGGGTTATCAGGACTTGACCTTCCCTAATTTTGAGCTAACATGCTAGAAAAAAAGCAATTAAACAATAGAATCCACCGTAAACTATTGGGATGCTGCTCTATGATAGAAAAAGTAGGACTTGATTCTCAGTCTTAAAGCAGGTCACGACCACAACATGCATAATGCATTTGTTTTTCAGTAACGAATTGCGAACCGTAAACTCTGTGATCATAAACAGACGCTTCTATTTTCAAAAACGGTAATATGTACACAATTTTCTGAACATTCCAAATGTTTGCAATGAGAAAGAAGTAAACAGTTTTTCAAAATAACATTGCACAAAACGAGGAAGCGAGTGTGGCCCAGTGGTTAGCGTGCACGACATTGGACATCGTCGGATCATCGTTACCACACACACACAAAAGAAAAAAAAAAAAGCTGTGGGCTGTGGGTGTATTATAAGAGTGGTGGTCAACTTCCACTATTTGCTGGAAGAAGATTGATCTAATAAATGGCGATGGGTGTTGTTAACTAGCTGCCTTCCACTTAACAGATCAAGTTAAGATTAGGAACGGCTATTTAAGGACAAAGATATTCTGTGAATAGCTTAATCGAACATGAGAAAATATTTTACCTACCAGACACAAGACAGTTGAACTTATGCATGAGGGAAAGAATAGGTTTACAGTAGAAAATATTATGAGACGAAATTCCTCTACTCAAATTACTTAAAGAGACCAAATTAAGTGATTACAAAGATAAAGCATCTTTTAATGGAATTAGTTTAATTTGCTAAAATTGTTTAATGTAACATTCAAGTAGTAAATATCAAAAGCTTTAATATTATTATAACATGATATCTTAGTTTACACTTATGCTTATTTGTAAGGAACTTATTCATGAGTGAACGTGACAGTTACCAGGAAATCTTAGATTGCCAAATGAAAAAAAAAAATCTTCTTAAGGGGTTGCAACCTTTTTACTACTAAGCACCAGAGTTGTAGTCATCGCGAGTTCTACAGTATTTTGAGTGCCAGACCCTACCAGGAATTTCTCTACAGATGGAGTAACAAGTTTTATCTCGCTGCAACATTTGGACAATCTATTATAGAGTCTCTTTTTCTCTTTTTCCAATTGTAAATGGCACTATTGCGTATGAGGGGAAATTGCAGTTTCGCGTGTCACAGGTTTGCAACCCTTGGACAACTTGAGTTTAGCTTTTATTATTTATCACATAAATTTATAGGAAGAAAAAACTTTCAAAGTGAAATATATAAATACACTTTTAAGCCGTGTTAAAAAAGATAAAAGTGATAAATTATGTACTGCAGTTCATTTTAAGGCAGTTGTAAATAACTTTTAAGCTTTTTTAAGGTTTTTGATTTTACTTCCATTAACTGATGTGACAGCGATAAATCACTAAAAATTACGTTTAATTAAACAAATCTATATGTAGCGCTTTTGTCACTGATCAATTATGAAAGAATTAATTCTAAATGGCTATATAAAAATCAAAAATACATGCAGATGTGTCTTCTTTATGCATTAATTTATAAAATTCATAAGGAATAAACTAAACATGGTTAGAAACTGATGATAATTAGTTACACAGAAGTGAGAGAAAATTGGTAGTGCTTTATCGGTTTTACTTGAAACCAAAATTAAGATTATTGAATATTTTACATAAAAGATAAAATAACATCTTCACTTCAGAAAATTTATGTAAAATGTAGTTTGGCAATATTTTTGTAATCGGAAAAGTTATATATACTGAAATGCCATTAAAAGTTATAAAGTAATAACTACAGACAAGATACAGTGGTTAGCATACATGACTTTTGAGTAGTTCGCTTCTTGTAAACGGCAAATAAAAACCTGAAAAAATACGCATTTTGGATCCTTAGGTGTATTTTAAAAGTGACTGTCAAATCCTACTATTTCGTGAGCAGTGTTGAATAATTTTTTTCCCCTGTAGTCTATCATTTCATAATTATGGACGGTTAACATAGGTTATCTTCACTTAACTATGCTTGAAAATCAACAAACAAACAATTATGAGAGCACAATTTTAATAATTCGTAGAATTTTAAAAACAATTTCTTATCAAAAATATGTAGAATTACATTTCTATAGAACAAGTGATATAAAACCCTTACAAAATGGTTGAGATTGATTGCAAAATGCTGGTAGCCTTGAACTACAGGAAATTTGTTTGGAAAAATAATTATTTATCTTGTTGGTTACAGAATGATTCACATGAAGTGTGTCACTGCGTGAGGAAAAAACAAAAAAAAAGTACAATTAATGTGATCTGGTAAAATGCCTGTAAGTCTGCATCAAAAATAATAAAATAAGATTTGTTTTTTAAGTTACACAAGATTTGAGCTCATTAGTACCGTAGTTTTAGAGCTACGTTATCTATAGTTGAAAATTTGGACATTCCACTCTTTCAAAACTTGTTGTTGAGATATATGAAGCGTTATCTTATCATCTTCATATACTCCTAACATCACGTAAACAATAGGGCTGTTTTGGCCGATCATCAAGGTTCTGGCCATGAGAATAACCACCTTGAACGTTCTTGGACGGGATTCAAAGAAGTTGATCATAAAGTAATGCTTTCTCTTATAATCTTTGGAACACAACTGCTATAATATTAATTAGCTAAATATAATGGATTCTTGAAGTTAGCCGTTAAGAGTAATCCTAATTTGTACAACACATGGAAGTGTCTAATTAATTTTGCACACGTACACGTGGAAGAAAGCTGGAATCTATGAATTATTCTACTGTATTCATACACGGTATGGAACTTAATATGAAAATTTGGTTTTCCAAATTTCGGAGATTAACATATTCAAATTTTTCAGAGCATTTATAAGCGGAATTACAAAATTATGTGGTATGATAATTAAATAATAGACGCAAAGGAGATCTTAATACTTCGATAAAATAATATTTTATGTAAATTATATCTTTTAATAACTAATCTGATTTATAGAAATATCCTCATGTTTTTCAGAAAAAAATATGAACACATAACAATTCATTCTAGTTTATGAAAACCTAAACTGTGTAATATTGTGTTAGCTTCTCAAAATATTGAACTAGTCAACCGTAGAAATTTGCTGGTTAGTTGTTTTATAGCAAAGCCACAATGGCTATTTGTTGTGTACTCGATGGAGAATCTAACGCTGGAATTTATTTTTTTATAGCTTCACAAACTTGCTGCTATTCTACAAAGGGAAACTTCATTAACGTAGTTTGGATAAGCTATGTGCTGTTTGCATAGTAGTATCCATTAAAATATATTTCTAAAAAGAGTCATAACAATATAACCAGATCCTGACTTAATAGTGTCATGCAGGATATGTTATGAGACTGAAACTGTAGATAAAAAACAATGTAAGAAGACGTGTACTGTCAAAACCACTCTATACAAAAAGAAAAACAGGATTCTGTCTCTTTCGCATTTTGTTTACCTTAGGACAAGATTAACTTGTTTTTGAGGTGGCTATAATGTAAATAAATTTAGTAGAGCCTGTACAGTAAGTGTGGCTTACGAAAATTCCAAAGGTGAGGGGACGAGTTCTCGTGAGGAGATGTTCGTGATGTCACAAATCTTGTTGTGACTCTGATGACGAGCCTGAAGGTAACGTTTGTTAATTAGAATCATAAACCAACTGACATCATAACATCATTTTTATTCTTTCTTTTTTTCTGTAGCATTGAGATGACCTATTAATCATTTATCGTTATAGAAGGCGAGTTGTTCCTTTGAAATAGAAGTTTACCTACTAAGAAAGTTGCTGTAACTTGAGTCGTTTAACTTGTAATTAACATGAGCAAGTTTTCGCGATTTTTGTTTCATCAGATAAAAGTAACTAATTAACATCCGCATACATACAAACTAATAGTAATTCGAGGAGGTCACTTGAAAATATTAAAAAGTTTGCGCGAATTTAGTTACAAGTCGCGTCTTTCTCTCTAAATGCATTTTAAAAACAACATCTAAAGCAGACCTCTAATAACTCTTAGCTTCGACAAGAATTGGTTTAAATTTTAGTACAAAACCATAGGTAGCTATGAATTAACCGAGGTCCGGATCTTGAATAAATTTGAAATTAACTGTAGCTTATTATTATATCTTACACCCATACGGAAAAGTATCCAACACGTAAGACTGACATTATGTACTTATCAGTGTTTGGAGCTTACATAAATTCTCATAATATCTACAGCCATTAGTGTCTCTATGTTTTTCTCGTTACTTTCAGACCAAATTTGATGGGATCTCTCTATAGATTAATTACAGAACTTATGTATAAAACACCACAAAACATTCAAATAAATGGATTCAATTAATCTGAAACAACTTTATTTCAATTTTTAAAGTGAAAATTCAGCAACACGTGCTTTGTAATTTCAAAATAGTTATGTTGAAACAGTGAACAAATACATCTCAGGTGGGACCATTGTCAAATTGCCGATAAAATTGGTGTGTGTGTGCAGTAAACGCATGGATGAAAGTGATGTGATAGAGTGTGTGCACGCTTTAACCTACAAACGAAGTTTAACTGACGCTCAAGTTCCTGCATCAAACCTGTATATCACAGTAAAACAAGTCTGCTCATCAAGTATATATCCAAATCTTTGCGCATGTGCGAAACAAATGAAGTCAGTATGTGGCAGTAGAACACATACGCAGGCTTCAGTATAAAAAAAGGAGAAAAAGAAATATATCTGAAGTAAGTTATTACGCGCGTAGTTATTGCTTGTTTGTTTTCGGAATTTCGCACAAAGCTACTCGAGGGCTATCTGTGCTAGCCGTCCCTAAGTTTGCAGTGTAAGACTAGAGGGAAGGCAGCTAGTCATCACCACCCACCGCCAACTCTTGGGCTACTCTTTTACCACGGCTGGGAGGGCGAGCATGTTTAGCGCGACGCGGGCGCGAACCCGTGACCCTCGGATTACGAGTGCACGCCTTAACGCGTTCGGCCATGACAGGCCGTAGTTATTGGAATGAGTTTGAAAATACAAAGTAACATGTATAGGTTTCCGTAAAATATATTTTTTTAAAGTATAAGATAACACTTGTGAATATCCGTACATTTATTTAAAACACAAAATAACAGTAGTGGGTTTTTGTATAGTAGCATATCACGCAAATTAACAAACGCTAGTATAATTATTCAAAATACATTATAATACATTTGAGTTTCTGTAAAATGATTTAAAATACAAAGTAGCACGTGCGTACTTTCACGTAGTTTCATAAGATTATTCAAAATATATGTCGTGCATTTATAAAACGATTTGAAATACATTGTGATGATCCTCAGCGACTCAGCAGTAAACTTATGACGCTAAAAATGGGGTTACGATACCGCGCGTTGGGGACAAAAAAGGTTCGAGCTCGGAGCGGTGATTACTTCTTCTCCCCCCCCCCAATCTCGCTTTAGAGTAAGAAATAAGAAAGACAGACATGCACCATTATTCAACCAAAATACCCATTAGTTGATGGTGGGTGGATTTGACTCTAGTCAATCACTTCAAGCCTTTATGTGTCTAGCGCAGATAGCAGCCATGTACCTTACTTTGTATTCTAACAAAGAAACAACAACAGATAAAAACTGTGATTTTACACGATATTACTTAAAATAGATGATAATACACGCGATCTTATGTAAATGTGACTTGAGATACAAAGTTATGCTCCCAGTTTGTTATAAAGATAATGTCAACACAAACACGCATTTCTACAAAAAAATTAAAAATTCGTATGTATTAACAGAGTTAGGCTTCTGTAAAAAGTATTTTAAATGCATGATAACATACGTTAATTTTCGTAAAGGAAAGGAGAATAAATACAAACCAAAAGCAGAAAGTATGAAACTTTTTATTACATCATTTGGCACTATTGCCTTTTGAGATACAGTGGGTGTCATTAACAAAATAGGCCCGGCATGGCCGGGTGGGTTAAGGCGTTTGACTCGTAATCTCAGGGTCATGGGTTCGAATCCCCGTCACACCAAACCGCCTTGCCCTTTCAGCCATTGGGGCGTTATAATGTTACGATCAATCCCACTATTCGTTGGTAAAAGAGTAGCCCAATAGCTGGCGGTGGGTGGTGATGACTAGCTGCCTTCCCTCTAGTCTTACACTGCTAAATTAGGGACGGCTAGCGCAGATTGCCCTCCAGTAGCTTTGCGCGAAATTAAAAAACAATTATAAAAATATAGAACAAAATTTCGTTCAAAAGCTTTTTAAGTTTTAATTTATTTCTTTTGAATATCTACACATATGAAACAATTATTTTTAATTGACAAACTTTGCAAAATAAAGCTTGAGGACTTTTCAACTAATAAAATATCTTTGACTTTGTTCGACCTTAAGATATCATCAACCAGTGAACATAAAACAAGTTTTTTAACTCGCAATGCTTAGTGAAACAGGTTTGAAATAAACCGCATCTTGAACAGCTGTTATCTGTCAATTGCCACTTATGCAGTTAGCTAACCATCAAAGATAATGAATTTTGTATCTGGAAGAGTTTATTCATGAGTTATCTCCTACTTCTGATGCTCTCCTACTTTATTGCATAAGTCGTATATAAGTATGCAAGTTACCCCTGATAAGCACATTCTATTGACTGTAGGATTAATGTTTAAACTATTTTTGAATGCCATTATATTAAAAGAATTAAAAAAATTTGTATTATTATCAAAGAGTTTTCTGCTGAAGATTTAAATATTTTACCAAAGCTTCTACGATAAAAACTGATTCAACTTTACTTACTTAAAGCTATTTAAAGACAACAAGTTTTGCGTTTAGCTCTAATTGAAACGAAAACAAAATTGAAATAATAAATTGATTTTCGCATAAGCCATTTGTGATGTAGTTGATGAAACTAGGGATCATAAACTTACTTCTAATGTTCTATTTAAAAATGGGTACGTGGTTTATCTGAAGAAAATTATCAGTTTTTCCTAAAAGGTATGAAACAGAATTAAATAAAGTTACAGTTCAAGGATTAATAACGACTTTAATAAGAAATTATCAATGGAGAAACAAATTTATATTTCAGGGAATACGAAGAACTTTAGTAAGAAGTTACTCACTGGAAATACAAAGATAGTTGTAGATCAAGGACAACTGATAGAGTCAGTAATAAGTTATCAATGAAGAAGCGAGGTTACAATTAAATAAAAACTGACACTTTATTAGAACGTTACCAATGAAGAAATAAATTTGTTATGCAATAACACATTACAGCTTCAGAGCGAAGAAACAAAGGGATTTGATATCTTAGATATTACATCATTCTGAGGAAGATCAATAGCTTCAGTAAGAAACGTATTCTGAAAAACACTTTTTAATGTTACAGAATTAATTCCTTTGATTAAGTAGCTATAACATTAAAAAATACTCAAATATCCTTGTAATAAAAAAGCATCAAAACAACTACAGAGCACCATAGTATTAAAACAAGAGAACTCTTTCTCTGTTAATAAACTAACATAAGAGTGATATTCTACTTATGTGTTTCAGAAGAATTTGAGTTAAATGATGTATTATACACAGATAGCAATTTAAAGACAAGTCAAAGTTAAGAACATTAGCTGAAAAAAAAGAGCTTGACGGTATTATCTCGCTCAAACACTAGTTCTTTTCGATTTTGAAGAACTATATAAATTTTTTTAACATATTATTAAAGTGGCAGTTGATATCTCAAGGTAGAAAATTACTTTATAGTTAAGATTATTTATGTAAATACATGCGATCAAAGCCAACTAAATGTTCTTTTCATCGAACAATGATGTGTCAGTTTCTTCACTCTTTATATCGTGATTTCTGTTATATATAGAGTTAAACATAAAGATTCATTGACTTCAAGTAATAACTTGTACAGATTCAGAACAAAAATGTCATGACTTATACATCCTAAAGGAGAATGTTTCTTTCACAGTCAACCAACAACTGTTTGATATTTTACTCACAATAACTTATGTAGGAGAAAGCCTCATTATCTCTACCAAAGATATTTATATTGTACCAAAGAAGAATGTTCTATAGCTCAGTTAATAATTTATACTGTACGTGTCTCAAATAAAAAACATATTTCGTATTTTCCGTGCAATGATTGATATTGCTTACATGTTTCTCGTAATAATTTGAATTACATATGTAATAATGAAAAAATTTATTATTTTCTGTATTAGAACAACATAGACTTGGTCTTCCCCATAATAATATATGTTACGAATGTATCCTCGAAGAAACAAAAGCAGTTATTAATATGACAATGTATAGTAATATATATATATATATATCGGTAAAGAAAAATATTGTTTATTTCATAATAAAACATGGAACACATAGCTGAAAATGACAAAAAAAAACATTTTTTTCGTCGTAATATATTTTTATATTATAATATTGTATATTTATGTATTTATGCCTTGAGAAAGAAACTTGAAGTCTTTTTCTGTATATCGATATGTTACATTGAGAGATATCTAAGTAGCAAGATTTTTAACATGAAAAAAAAAACTAAACATACATCTGTAGATTTAATCTGGATAAGGCGGGGCAGTCGAGCAGAGTTGTTGGTTCTGCTTTTTGAAACTTCTCTTTTTAACTGGTTAGATAAGAGGGCGAGGTTCGTAGAATCCCACCTTGTTATGAAGAAAAATGTGTCCGCAATGAAACTTTTCTCTCGTCTCCACGCATTTTCTCAGTGTTTTAGGTAACAAACATAGACATATATATATAAATATAAAAAGTACGATACGCTTAAGTCTCCAGGTTGTCGCAGAATTTGATTGCGTTATGAGGGGGAGAGTAGAGATTGACGGTTACAGGCTTTACGTGGACGAATCAAAATGGATCGCTTATCGAGGTGGTGCCTGATTTCATCTTACGTACAGATCTGTCTGAACGATTTTGTTTTAATCCGGTAAAATTTTGTCTCACACCCATACACGAACGTGATTCGTATATATCACCAAAGCTCGAGTCATAAGAACAAACAAAACGCAATCGAAGTTCATGGTCAGGATTTTGTACCACACAAGGCTGTATTACAAGAACAGAGGCGTGGCGTAGGCATAATACTAGTTTATTGACTTGGTTTTGCTGCCTACAAGTCCATTTGTGTCTTGTGAAAAACAGAGGTTCTTTCCCGACGACACACCTACAGACGAAAGTGAAAGTTTGCTTTCCTGAGCATCGTGTCTCAAGCCAATGAATCAGTTGATGTCGTGCAATGACTTAATGAAACGACAAACTGAGTTAACGCACAAAAAATAAAACGAAATAACTAGTATTGTACTGTAATATTACGAGTGAAAACAAGAAATGTGTCATTACAAAGTAAATTTTGGCCTTTTACTTTAGATGCACGTTAGAGATCTCCACAGAGGGCGTTGAAACGCTTTAGAACAGAGAAGCTATGACTTGCGAAATTTTAAAAAGGCACAATATTCGTAAATCTTCTTTTTGTGCAACCTCCATTCTCGGGAATGTTTCTAAAGCTCCTATTACAGAATGTGTGTGTGGTGGGGATATTTTCTTCACACATTTATTTTTAAAAAAATCATTCGTCTTAAACCACTCATCTACTTATTTAAGATCATGTATTTTGTACATATGTATCTACATTGTATTGCACCTTTACTCGTATCTAGAAGTCTATACAGTTTAATTTCTTTACAAGTTTACCTTGTTTTTAAACTTTTGCCCTCCACCTTTCTGTTGAATTATTTACTATTGTTAAAAAGTTCGTATATTTAAGGTTTTTAAAATTGCATCGTTACATCTCCATTATTTATTTATCCTTATTTGTGCATATCTATCCCTAATTTTGAACTGATACGTTAGAATGAAGATGCTAGTCATGGACAGTTTTCATCTTTACGTTGACATGATTAACTTTCTTAAAAAATATGTATATTTAACGTTATGAAGTTTGTCCTTACTTAAAAGTATGCATCATTACCTTCCTATTCACTTATTTATCCTTATTTTAAACAGGTGCGAGGTTTACCTTTGATGTGTTTATTCTTCTTTATAAATATGAATCTTTGTCTTTTCTTTTACTTATTTATCCACATTTAAATATATACCTGTATGTGTATTTCTTTATAAGTCTGATCTTATTCAAAAGTGAACACCTTACCTTTTTTGAAGTACCTATTCTTGTTTTAAACTTAAACGTATTTTTTACCGTTTCTTTGACGTATTTTACCTTGTTTCAAAATATGTATCTTTAAATTTTCTTTTCCTTAGTTCTTCAAATTTCAATACATATATATACATGATATATATATATATTTCTTTAAAAGTTGAATTTATATTTATTTAAAGACATAATTTGTTTGTTTAACGTATCTATTACTCTTTTGGAATACGTTTATTTACCTATTCATTGAGGTATTCGTATTAGTTTAAATACTTGTATTTTTGTGTATTTTATATATTCTCTTTTCCCTTACTTTTATACTATTCTTTTATTACACATCTACGTAACTTTTCTCTTTTCTGCTTCACTATTGTTTACATATTTACTGTACTGTATAAGTACGCTTTCTTACTCCCCTTTTCTGGTTTTCTTTCACGTATACAAATCTTACTTATCTAGCTAGGAAGTCAGCGCCCCCTTTTTGCAGAGATATTTACAAATTCATTTTGTATTTATAAAAGCTTGTCACTTCACTTCTTGCTTGCAGCTACTTATCCTTCTCTCATATTCGTTCATTATTCTGTGTTTTCTACTCTACAATACTTAATTTCATTACAGCTAAACTCTGTTTTATCTGTATTATTTTTCTGCACACACTTACACTTTTAATAGACCTACGTTATTCCTCTCAGGTTTATCTTTGCTCGTGTGGTTATACAACTTCCTTTTTTTTCTTATTTACCTTTGTTTAAGATTAGAACTTACGCGCCCCTGTTTCATCTTATTTACAGTTACACAATCTACTTTTCCCTGCATATGTTCCTCTTCTATGTTAAACTTTGTTTACAGATAGCTAACTTTTTCTTTTCTTCCTTTTTTATAATTACTATAACTTCCATATCCCTGCTGTCTTCCATTACAGCTTCTATTTCCTGTTTATTCTAACCTATAAACACAGAAACTTCTATCTTTCTGATATTCTAAATTTAGAGTTTTAATTCTCTGTTTTTCTTCCTTATAAATGCTAAAACTTCCATCTTACAGGTTCATCTTTATTTAAACTTTCCTCTTCCTTCTTTATTCCTGTTTGTAGCCATAAATTTTCATTTTCTACTCAATATCTGGACTTCCCCATTTATTTCTACACAGAATCTCCTTATCCCCTATATCTTTACTTGCTACTGTATGTCAAGTTTCTTATTTATTCTTGTTTGAAACCATATTCTTCCTAAAATTCTACTTCCCCTTAACGATCATGAAGTGTTAATTAACATCCATTCAGAGATTCAGTGTTTGATCCCTGATAAATAATAATTTGAAAATTATCTATATCAGATCACTTAATAGTAAAATGCATAAACATGTGTTGTCTGTGTTTAATTATTAGTTAAGAATCATACAAAGTAAATCAACAAGGAATAATAAACAGAAATGTGTTTTATTATCTCATTGTTGTAGCTTGAATTATATAAACATTGATGAATTGTCATTGAGTGCAAAGTGATGATGATCTACTCCTGAAAAACATAGATAATAAAATATTAATATATATTCCTAATGCAAAGCTTTTATTTTTTTACAGTATTGTTTGACAGTTGTTGTTTTTTATAATTTTTGCGCAAGGCTATTCAGGGGTATCTCTGCACAGCTATCCCGAATTTTGAGCTAATACCCTATAATGAAGGAAGCCAGTCAACAGCATCTATCGCCAATTCTTGCGTTATTCTTGTCTAACCAAATAGTTGGATTTGATCATCATTTTTTTGTCCCACCAAACCCCCCCATATGAGTGAGGCATCCATAATTGAGACTTAAAACATGTTCAGTTCATGCACAGTTAAAATTATACGTCAGGTTTAATACATCATGCAGAACTTTACGTCTGTCATTAATAAAAAATAAAACATACCGGAAATGTTTGACGTCTTTTCCGAACTATTTCTCCAAACTTTAACAATATGCAAAAATAAAAAGTAGAAAGATTCAAATGAAAAATAAATCAAGATTAACCAGAAATAACGTAGAGTAGTTATGCTGTTTACCCACACGAGGGCTCTCTGCGCTAGCCGTACCTAATTTAGAAGTGTAAGACTAGAAGGAAGGCAGCTAGTCATCGCCGCCCATCGCCAACTCTTGGGCTACTCTTTTACCAGCGAATAGGGAAGATTGACCGTCACCTTGTAACGTCCCCACGGCTGAAAAGGCGAGCATGTTTGGTGCGACTGGGATTCAAACCTGCGACCCTCAGATTACGAGTCGAACGCCTTAACCCACCTGGCCATGCCGGGCCTACCCATTTCTTTAAATCCACTTACGAATGACCGAGTTACTGTTCAAGAGGTACAAAGATAAATTTGTGAGAAAACAACAGTCTTTTGACCTCAATAATTTTACATGGATTTGTAATCAAGAGAAAAAAATGTTTATTCGTCATTGTAAAAAAACTTTCATTTATAGAAGTAGAAAAAAAGGATTGTTGAAACTCGTGAAATGCTTCGCACAGATAGATTTATGAGAAGAATACATCTATTGGATAGCAGCACGAATACACAAAGTGTAAAAATTAATAATTTTTTATTTTATAAAAAAAAATTCTCCAGTTTCTTCATTTCATTGATAGCTTACAACATAAGAATAGACACAAGCAAAACTACAAACAATTTTTCGGCCCCTCAGTGGCTCAGCGGTATGTCTGCGGACTTACACGCTAAAATCTGGGTTTCGATACCCGTGGTGGGCAGAGCACAGATGGCCCATTGTGTAGCATTGTGCTTAATTCAAAACAACAACAACAACAAATTTTATTTGAAATATATCTTGAAAAAAAATATTAACGTAGTTTTGGAACTTATACTTAATAACCTTCGCTTTGGTTACTTATGAGAATTGAAAAAAAAATCAAAGTAGAATGAAATGGTTTAATTTCTTAGTTTTTATCTTTAAAAAACCAGGCGTGATCTGATGGTTAAGACGCTCGACTCGTAATTTGACGGGTGCGGGTTCGAATCCCCATCAACCCAAAAATGCTCGGCCTTCCAGCCCTGGTGGCGCTATAATGTGACGGTCAATCCCACGGCTAGTGCAGATAGTTGTGTTGTAGCTTTGCGCGAAATTAAAAAACAAACAAACAATTATCTTTAAATTTATAAGAAAAAATTCCATAACGATTTTTTTTACTTTAAGTATTTGAAATGTTTGCCAAAACTTATCACCTAAAGCATTTTTTTTGTTAACATCTTCAACGTTCAGAACGACGCAAACGGAACATAAACCGTGAGCAACCTTCGATTCACAGTTTAGTCGCACTAACAATTCTACCACTCTAGATCTGTGAATTCAGTTATCTATAAACTGGAAAATGAAAACAACATGAAATTTAGACAATAATATTTTAATATTAGCATTTTTAAACAGTAAAAGGTTACTGTGTAGGAAGAAGATGTTTGGTTGGTTTGCTAAGATTTAGGATTGTGTTGTATATAGTTTCCGTTTCGTTGCGTCTGTCCCCCGTCGTGACCGATGGGTTTTGCCTACACGTCTTGCTTTCGTGAATCTCCACACACACTCGTACACGATACAAGATCATGACGACAAAAATTTCAAAAGGAATTTTCGGATATCCGGCTATGCTAATAATTTTTGAACCTGTATTCTTGATATATATCGATTTTTCAGAAAATGAATTTAAGTGAAGAGAGTGGGTTATTCACCTCGATCACAAACTGATATATCAATATGATGCACGTAAAAAATTGTGTTATACTCAGGATATTCAAAATGTATTTAATACAGCAGTAGTTTATTTCTATCGTCAATACCAATTATATAAATGTTGGAAAGTCTTTGGCCTTTAGAAACTGGTTGCTTTTCCAAAGTAGCAATTTTTTAAAAGAAAGGATGCTTTTTTTCGAAATTAATAGATTCTTATTTTTCTTATGAATCGGGTGTTTATCTTTCGTCTTTAGTCGCTATCAGGATTTAGTATTACATTTTTCTTGTCTCTCTTTCATCTTGTCTGATTTTTCTTTTCTCTCTGATCTCAATTATGACAGTAATAATTGCCAAGACTGTAACAAGATACTTTTTAAAGTTAAACTTTCTTTTGAAATAGTCCCGTCGTAGTCTAGTTGGCTAGTAGACCTGGGTAAACTTGGCACAAACCCAGGAAACCCGGGCTCCCTGCCCGGCGCGGGACAGATATTTTTAGCCCCCCCCCAGTGGCTCAGCGGTATGTCTGCGGACTTACACGCTAAAATCCGGGTTTCGATACCCGTGGTGGGCAGAGCACAGATGGCCCATTGTGTAGCTTTGTGCTTAATTCAAAACAACAACAACTTTTGAAATAGACTTTACATACTATATGCAGGTAACATACTAGCATATATTTTCTTTCAACAGGCAATTGCATTCATTAAAGTTTGAAACATATTAGGCCTACAGGGACTTTTTAGAATCAGAAATGATGGGATAAGTAGTACTTTCTAAAATTTATATTTACTTGAATGTGATTAAATATTGCAGGGATTTTATATTTGAATTATTATGTAATTACTCAAACTAAAATTTGTTCTATATAATCACTTAATGTAATCATACTATCCTTTTCTTCCAAATAAATACTTTTATTTTTTCGAAATTTCATAGCTGCATGGAAATTACTCTACACTATTCTAAAATTCTCATGCAATAAATTACTTATTAATTTTTTTGTATAGATATATATGTATATGAAAATGGAAGAGTTTGTTTTAGCTTTTGAATTTCGCACAAAGCTACTCGAGGGCTATCTGTGCTAGCCGTCCCTGATTTAGCAGTGTAAGACTAGAAGGAAGGCAGCTAGTCATCACCACCCACCGCCAACTCTTGGGCTACTCTTTTACCAACAAATAGTGGGATTGACCGTAACATTATAACACCCCAACGGCTGGGAGGGCGAGCATGTTTAGCACGACGCGGGCGCTAACCCGCGATTCTCGGATTACGAGTGCACGCCTTAACGCGCTTGGCCATGCCGGCCTTAAAATGGAAGAGACTGGTTAATTATTTTTAGTTGTTAAGTTATAAAATATTTTTATTTGTTTGTTTTATTGGAATTAAGTCCAAAGCTACTCAAAAGGTTATCTGTGCTCTGCCCATCTCTGGTATCGGAAACCTTATTTCTGGGGGTATGAGTTGGTAGACGTACCGCTGTGTCACTGGGGGGCTAAAATATTTTCCACTGATGATAATTTTTTGGGGCATCAGGAAAAACGTCCCTCCCCGATTGTTGCACCATGAAAAATTTTTCTCTAGGAAAATTGTGCTTTTATCATACATTTCAGAAGAAAATGGTGCATTGACTGTAAAGAAATCACAACTCCCCTTCCCTTCTTTACCCTAACTTCTTCTATGATATGCCACAAACAGAGCTCATTCTCAGCCTACCAGGAGACTCCACACCTCATTGCAGGCTTCGATCTCAGGCTGCCAGCACTTACAGTTCACACTTTACTATCAACCACTGGTTCCAAAAGCATAAGGGAGTAGATATGCAGTATAGTTTGCATTTATTTTATAAACAGCAACTCAGTATTAAAATATTGTATTTCTGACAATATTATGTAGTTTTTACACTCAGTATCAGTATGTATCAGTAATGTGTGTTGAAATTTAATCATTGTTTATGCATAATATGATAATTTTGGTTTCAACACAGTAAATCTTAAAACATAAACATATTGAAATAAAATAAAAGAACTAATGTATAAGTGACATATTTTAAAGTTTCTGTGTGTGTAGATGTATTAAACTTCAAACTACCAATACAAGTTGAGAATTTTTAAGACAATCGTAAAATTCAATGCTTAAGAGAATGAAATAGAAACTGTTTTCCATTTAACCATTATCATTTTTTTAATAATTTGTGTTTGATGCAAAAGCCTTTCCAACCGAGGTTAAAGGAAATCACTAATTAGGACAAGACGATATAATTTTTGAAATGTACTTCCAAAACGTCAGGAGAAACAAGGCACAAGATATGTTGGAGTCAGTAATTCAAGAGTTAAAATTTGTAATGCAGTTTTCCTTACACCGTCACTACATAACTAAAAACATTATATTCATAAAATTAACGTGTATATGATGCTGAATATTTTGCAGAAAGCAAATGATGGTCAAACATTGGAAGATTGTTGAATGGAATAAGAAGAGCTGATTAACAACAAGAAAATCTTTTAAGTGGAAAAGTGTTATCAGTAATAATTACAATATACGCTTGCAAATATTTTTTTCAGAGAATCGATGTTGAATAAATATATGACAATGAAAGATGGTGGTAATGTAAGTACATTCAAGAACAGGTAGTTACAGATCCCAACGAGCAATAAAATAGAAACGGGTATACGCGTATCCCACGCTTGGTGATGCTAGCGCACAAAAATACAGCTAATTGAGAGGAAACGCAGAAGTATAATACTTTTTTTTTTAATTTATAAAGATAAGTATGGATCGGTATATACGTAATCTAGCTGTAGTTTAGTAACATTGAAATCTTTAATTGTACAAAACATATTGAAACAAGAAAGTCAAACGATAAGAAGTGAGTCACTTGAATATTAATTTTTTATCCAATAATTCAAGTTTTCTGCTATAGTAAGGATATTTTTAGTAACTTACCTTTTTAGTTTTAACTTTCTTGTTTCAATACTTTTTGTAGCATTTAAACTTTCTGTGTCACTGTAGTTTGCTAGGTTAGGTATATACCGATCCCTGGTTGTTTTTGTAAAATATAAACATTTTGATTGTGTTTATATACTAGAAAATGATAGTGAATTAATTCTTTAGTTCAGTCAGTATAGCTATCGACGTGTGAGCACGGTGTTTGGGGCTTAACTCTAACCTATGGAAAGAAAAAAAAATTACTCCCATAACGACTATTCGTAGCAATATGTTGTTCTCAACAAATTTTTATAATACTTCTTAATTTGAAATGAATCATGTCTAAGTTACTTCAGCAAAAGCTTCTCGTCTTAACAGTACTAATTAAATTGTCATTTTCTCTTGTGAGATTTTAAGTTTGTAAAACATTATTTATATGCAATAAAGTAGTGTCGTGTTTATCAGCGTGAGGTGATGTGTTAAAGCCAAGAGGGAGAAAAATAATTTTATTTTCAATTTGTAGTTATTAATAATAATACGAATTACAATAACTTGTTTGTACTTTAAAAATAGCTAGCAAACATCAGTAGATCTTTGACAGCAGAGTGATATAATTAAACTTAAATAAGAAAGCTTTTATGGGTCGTTGCTTGTATCAGTTTACAACAGTAGTGATGGCATAGTTGTTTTAAATGAGTGTTTTAATCACACGCTCTGTGCTATCGTTGTCAGCAACATACACACTGAAAGAGTCAATATTGCTCAGAAAATAAAGGCTGAAATATTTTTCGTCTTATTCAGTAAGAGTATGTAAGACATTTAGGCATTGATTTATTTTAATTTTTATTTTTATCTATAGTTCATTATCGGTGCTATATATGTATACACATAGTGAAATTACAAAATATTTTAAGTTAGATTTATTAGTATAAGTACAATTTATCTCTGATGTGTATGGTTATTTGATAATAAATTATTTGATTTCGCTAAAATATTTAAAGAAATTATATTTTATTGTAAAATTCTGTTTAAGTAGCGTATTATAAACCTTCCAATAAGTTTACTTTTCCATGTTTAAATTAAACTGAAACATGGTAGTTTATTTTGATCGCAGTACTCACTACATTACTAATGTGTTATCATGCAGTATCCTCACAAAACTTGCTTTTAACGGATTACAGGAAGTAGTTTAGTAAAAGTGCAATCGTGTTAATGCCTGGAGATATCATTGTTGTTCGGGATTTCTTTGGTTTTACAGGAACCAAATGGGCCAGGAAGCTTAATATTTTAAGTAGGGAAAGTCTGAAAACGAGTTTTTACTTTGTTTCTTATCATGCAGACCTGATGTTTCTGACCTTATTTTCGCTAACATGCACGCAGCTTTCACAGCAAAGTCAAAGGTCAGCCATCACTGAGGCCCATATTATGCACGAGGGCAGTGGCAGGTTAAGGAAAGAATCTAGGTCAGTACTGTATGGTGCATCCACGAATAAACCTGTTACCCATGTGCCGGTTCCCGCGGTTAGGGTGCGTCATCTTCGTTATTTTATGAGCGTTGTATCATCTTCTTTCGAGAGGGCAGCAAATCTCCAACCAGAGGTTATCGGCTTATAAAGACTTGCCAAGTTGCTTTTGCTGTATGGGACTGTCTCTAATCTACGTTATGAAATACATCTGCTATTCGTATATTTTTTTTCTCTGAACACAATGTGATAAAAATCTTTATTTTACATTTGCTGTCTATAAAAGAGAAAATATTTTTTCTCAAAAAAAAGAGGCATTCCAGTTATTTTATTAGGCATTCAGAGCTGGAGTCAAATCAAGCTAATGCAAAAGAAAAAACAGTATTTAGATTTTCATAACAAACATTACATATATTTTTTGAAACTTTGTACGAATTAAAGAATTCGTGAATTTGTTAATTTTTCTGCTAACAGATTGATAGAAAATTCCATTCAGCAGCTTGGACGCGATTTTCTCATCGTATTTATTCATCTTACATAATCATGTCCTTTATCAGGCTAGTTAATTGTGGTACCTAAACTATTCGCTTATCTTTCATAAGCCACTACATTTATTTATCTGTCAGGTTGATTATATGAGAATCATCCACTGTCATTCTGTTCCTTCTGCCTTGTCAACCCCCATCACATACTTTTAAAGACACGTATCTACTATACCTTAAACTCTTTTGGGTCAAATTCAACGATATACTTGAATGGACTTTTATAGGGAAAAAGTGATGAATATAACTTTGAAACTACGAAGCATTGCCCCCCACTTCCCGCGTAATGAATAATGCAAGATACTATGTCATTTAAGCGGAATTCTAAAAAAAACGTTGCTTGATTTTGTTTTGTGCTATATTCTTCATAATAAAGCTACTTTTACCGGAATATGTGGAAATGTTTTTTGTTTTTTTTTAATTAAGCACAGAGCTACAGTATCGAAACCCGGTTTTTAGAATTGTAAGTCGGCAGGCATACCGCTGTACCACTAGGGGGGCATGTGGAAATGAAACAAACATATTCCGAGAATAAAGCGTAAATGCTTTCAGCAAAACGTACATAAATGTGTTTGTTTGAATATGACTGGAAAACGTTTATTTTCGCTATCTTCTATAATATCTCAAGATGTGTTTGATCATCTCCTTCTACTGGGAACATTAAGAGTAAAGGTTAACCTCCAGCAACAAATAGTAAAGCACGTTTTAGCCACGTAAACCACTCAATTATTAGAATACATACAGCATCCACTTTCAGTTATTCGAGCACATACGTACACCGATGTATTTTAAATGTTATTTTCACAGCACGTTTGCAAGACAGTGTTTTTGTCGTTGTTCATAGCATTTGATGACTGTTATTCACTTGTATAATGAAACTAAGTGAAACGAGTTATATCAGTGCATTATTTTAGACAAGTGTTTGAGTTATATTGCTTCAGTGTCAGCAAAAAGAAAGTTTTAGGAAATGAGAGCCTAGCTGTTAAGCAAGACATTATGTACTGTACACAAGAGCTAAATATTATAGAAAACTAAATGAATCATAAGATAGTGAAAATTGTAATTTTTAGAATATCTACAGATCTTCACCTATAGTTATGTAAGAGCTAACTGCATAACAGTTGGTGTCAGGGTAAAGTTTATATATATTGGAAAATGTGAGTTTAATTTCCATCACAATTCGTTTGCACTGAAGCATGAAAATATTTGATGCTTTGGTTTGTATTTAGCACAAAATAAGAAAAATGTGATAACCAAGTGAGTTCGTCGGACAGAGCAAATCGCTTCATAATAATAATATCTTTCTTGCTTTGTTACTCACGTTCAATGAAAAAAACAACTTAAAAATGAAAGACAAAGTAAAGCTACTGTCTTTGAAATCTGCAGACGACCCCTAAAATCAATCTAACGAAATGAGGACTCTCCAAGGAATAGTGGTGTCGCGTCGTGCTCTGTGTACTGTGAAATTAGTTGTTGAGAAAACAATTACTTTCTCCTTCTCGAGAGTCGAATAGCAACAAGGCAGCAGAAAACAGGAAAATATCAGATACTGCATTGAGAAAATCACTCTAAGTTGGAGAAATCGATGATAAAAAATGCTTATAATAAATGTATATATGATATATACTATTGGCGTGAGCGTGCTTTGTAGCCACTATGAGGAAAACTTATACATTGGATAGGTGAAGGGACAAAAAATGGCATTGGCCACTACTCAGTTCTTCACATTATATGGCCACACAGTAGTAGGTATAATAAAACAGTTTAGTTTTCAGAAAATTGTTTAATTTTGTAGTCTAAGTTGAATAGATGCACAACTCAATCTACACTTTGATTAATGTGTGTTATTGGGTTATACTAGTTTCGGAGAATTCCACTCTTCATCAGCAGCCCTGAACACCAGTTAAGCAAAGAGGGATAAGTTGGGCCTATATCAACTGATCCTGACTCTGGACCAACACCCCTGATGCAAATTTATGTCTTTGTTCTATCATTTTCGCTGCTATTACATGTGTCTGCAGCGGTATGTCTACGGATTTATAACGTTAAAATCAGGCTACATCAGGCTATCTGCAGAGTCCATCGAGGGGAAGCGCGGCTCTCTCTCCTTTCGTAGTTCAATTCTCTGGCTGAAGAGAGGGATAACCCTCTTGTAACCTATCACTAACCAGCTCTACAAGGAAGTGAATCTAAAACTGTTTTCAAGCATTTTTTTTACATTTAAAATGCATTTTCATATATCTTGGGAAATACTTGTGTATACTTTATTTTTGCACTTTTTAAAACATATCTTTGTTTAACCATTCCTACACAAATTTCTTTTTGATTAATTTGGTCATAATAATAATTATCAAACATTCTGTTGGTGTGAGTATATTTTGTAGTCACTATCAGTGGCCAATGAAACATTTTCTCCCCTTCACGTATCCAGTATATAGGCTTTTCTAATAGTGACACGTTCACTCTAGCATTACATTTGATACTTTTTACTTCGATATAGATTCACCTATACTCTCTTTGGTTAACTTGTGTTTAGGATTACTAATGAGAAGTAAAATTCTTCGAAACTAGGATAGCCCAATAACATATATTGATAAAAGTGTAGATTGAACTAGAAGTACCATTTTTAGAATAGTAGGTTTATTTATTAAACATTTAAATGCAACAGATTAATCTTAAGTATGGAAGTTTCTGTTACATTTGTGCCAAACTTTATCTGTAAAATTATGATATTAGTCTATTATTTATCCAACATCCTCTTTTTATGAAAATGTCGAATTTTGATTTAAATAAAGTCGCATCGCTCTGCTGTTAGAATCGTATTGTTATTTGTTCTGAAAAGTGAGTTAGTCACACCATAGATATGCGAACGAAATATAGGGAAAGGAGATGTAATACCAAACTTGTATTATTACTTACGAATTGCCAATATATGGAATCTTTTCCAAAAGGACTTTTTTAGCGTATAGATGCAGGTTTTTTAACTCTTGCCTCATATGTGTACATTAAACCACCTCATTGTTAAATTGTTATGATTTGAAGCACAGTGTTGAGTGTTCATGATAGTGATATATTTGTATCTTCGTGATAAACTTGGTCTTCGTGTGACATAACAATGTAATTATTCACTAGAACATTCTGGCAAAAAGTCTAGCTAAATATTTATCAACACATTTCACTATCTCTTATATTTTAGATGAATTAGTTCAAAACATTTAAAACTAAAATTATCAAAAAAGAAGTATTTTATCAAAATATATTTAAATAGTAGGCTTAAAGTATAGATCAATTTTATTGAAGAATTAAAATTAAAATGCTAAATTATGCATCTTTTTGGTGCTACCTCACACAGTGGACCGCAGAACCATCAGTAGGAATTCATATAGTTGATAGCATAACCTCACACTTCGATTTATTAAATAAATGACATCAAGTACATGGAGTAGGTAATATAACTACCTGCGTTGAATCATGAATAGATTATATAATTTTTGTGTTTACTCACGCATTTAGTTATATAACTCTTATGTTAAATTATACATTTGTCACTACAGACCTCAATGTTAATAAATGGAGTGTGTCCTATGAATCTCTATGTTGGCGTATTGTGGGTTGTTCAATGGTCTATGTTGATTCATCAGTAGGTTATATAACCCTTTGTCTAATGATTATCGTTTGACCACAGAATTAGCTTTATAGCACAGGTGCTTTACAATTTCTTGGTATATTTATAACGCTGTAGCTGCACTTGGTTGTTATTTTTCTTAGTGTTTGTTTACCACTAGGCTGTCTGTGCTGTAGTCACTACGAGTATTGAAACCGATGTTTAGCATTACAACTCCTTAGTGAATCCAGATTGCATGGTCGTCAAATAGATGTATTTCGTTGTTTTCTTCTGTCAATATGAAACCTATAAAATAGGATAAGCTTTGAATAAAATAATACATAATTCATAGTAGTCAGAAAACATTTATTTACACACTTGCCATTTGTATCGATGTTTAAACATTTACTTCTCGTCGATCTTTTTTGTAGTTTTTACAAAAACAAAACAAACAAAAATACTAAACGTTTCAGTTAAGTAATTTAATAAAATATAACCTAAGAGCTGAAATATTGATTCACTGATAGGTTAAGCGAGGGAAAGAGCACTGTTCTTACGACGACGAGTGGAGTTTTTTACTGTTTTACTGTAAGATGAATTCTGATTCTTCAGGTATCCTTGAGGAACTCGTGTCCCCACTTCCAACTTTAAATAAGAGTTAACTGTTACATCTGCTTTGCTCAATGATATCGTATTTGATGTGCATGTGCTTATGTAAAACTCGTCTTTCCAGCAATTCCAGGGCCAACAAACAAGATGTCTTCCTACTGACATGATTAGAAAAAAAATATAAACCCTCGTTTCCAATTGTTGACCATTTGCATACCACATGCTAATTACACCTACTTAAAATCAGCTATAAAAGCTGAGCTCGGTGTAAGCTTTATCAATATCAGCACCAGTAAAGAAAAATTTCAGCCTGATACCCAAGGTAAATAGATAGTTCCCGCATAAGTAGGGTTATTCTTCATATTGATGACACGATATTACTTTTACTGTTCATGTCGCAATAGCAATCTAAATTCATGCGGTTGAGTAAGTTGATAAATCACCACTCATAGTGCAAATTTTACAATTGTATGTTGAATTTAATGTTTCAGAAAGCACTGCCAATAATCTTTACATTAATAGTTGTTATTTTTAACCTTCAACTAGTTGAACTAGTATTTTTGGTCATTTAAACACTTCACAGATAAAACAAAACATCTATCTTTTAAAATCCTTAAATATACTCTAGTTCTCAATGATTTAGAGATTCAAATTACAGTAAATGTTTTTTAGAAAATGTTATATTTTAGTAAACCCTTTATTTAACTAAATTTGATAAAAAAAATTTCCTTATACCTTCACAACGTTAGTTTTCTCATAGTTTATGGTATACTATAAAACATTTTTTCAAAAAGTTGATTTTTATTTAATTTTGTCATTTTATAATTGCTGGAGATTTTTTTAAATTTAAAAATCCAGATCAAAAACTGTTTTATCTGATAAAGTATTCAATTCGAGATAAATAACAAGGCAAACTTTGAAATTGTATTTTTAGGTGAATTTGGAGCCTGAGAAGCTGTACTAGAGAAAATGAAATACGTGGTATTTATAGGTCAGTATGTACTTTTCAACTGAAGAATTGAGGTCTTCTAAATGAACATTTCTTAAATTAAGATTGACTTTCATATGCACAAATTTATAAAAAGTGGGTAAAGTATAATGGCTTTCCAGAATTCCAGTTCTGATTTGTTTGTTTATTTTTTAAATTTCACGCAGACTTACGCGAGAGCTATCTGCGCTAGCCATCCCTAATTTTGCAGTGTAAGACAAGAAGAAAGGCAGCTAGTCATCACCACCCACTACCTATTTCTGAGCTACTCTTTTACTAGCGAATAGTGGGATTAACTATTACGTTATAACACTCCCACAGCTGAAAGAGCAAATATATTTGGTGTGACAGAGATGCGAACCCGCGCCTCTCGAATTGTTAGTCGAGTTCTCTAACCACCTGGCGATGCCTGCCGTCTGGTTAAAGATTAACATTGACATTAATAACTCGTCTAACTAAAAAAAATTATTTTCTCCAAGCGATGATTTTCACCTTTTTACGCTACCTGAAAATCATGCTTGATTTTCCACATCTAATACTTTATTTTCTTTAATTCGTTCCTTCGGTGTTAACCAAAAATGTTTTAATAGCTCGCCCTTTTCATAAATGTAACCCACTATCAACAGGAGAATTGTTTGTAATCCTTTATTAGATTGATGAAGAATTAAAAAAATTAAATAACCTGTTCACCTTACTTACAAATTCGAATTTGATGCACGTGTTAATGTTTTATTCTTAAAGAGGAAACGTACTGTTTACGAGCTATCAGGCGATGTTGGTTCAGGTAAAAGTACGTTTTATAGCTCATTTTAGCGTTAATTAGTTTCAGATATATCTTACTCATAAATAATTACGATTTTCTTCATGTTTTACAGCGGTGTACTGCTTAGTAGTCGCTTCATCGTTACCACGGGTATGTTGATATTGTTATTTTTTGCCGAAACGTTAAAGTACACTGTTAAAAATATGTTCTCCATTTTTTGCTCTCGCAAAAGTGTTATTAATTATGAGATTTCAGTGAATTTAATAAAAAAACAGACTAATGCATTCGTAAGAATCGTAATACCAACAGTAGAATTAAAATTAAATTACGAATTGAGGTGTTTAAAGTTCATCAACAGTAGGAATGTCTGTAATTCTTTATTTAATTGAAGAATAATTAAAAAATACATAACCTGTTCACTTTATTTACAAGTTAGAATTTGACGCACGTGTTATTTTTATTTTATTTTAAAGAGGAAACGTACTGCCTACGAACTTCCAGACGGCGCTGAACTCATTGTTGGATCAATCAAAACAACATTTGTGTGTGATGATAGCTTCAGTGGCTACTATGCTGATGTAGACAACAATTGTCAGATTTTCCACATTTGTGACCCTAAAGAAGAAATAGATGGAACAAGAAATATGCTTCAGTATAGCTTTTACTGTGGAAACCAGACATTCTTTGATCAACTTACGCTAACTTGTACTTACCTGGAGGCGGCGGTGCCTTGTGGTAGCGCGATCGACTTTCGGGATGTTAATGATAACATTGGTAATCCAGAAGCTCTATTCTTAACAGAAGAGAAAGTGCAGAGAGCAAATGCTCTCAAGTCTAACACCAAGTAAACAAAGCACATCGAAACCTTACTATAATGTTTTAACTTTTGACCAGAATTTGAACCTATTATACATTATTATCTAATCTGCTTTTTGTACCTTATGCAAATGCATTGTTTTTATAAATAAGGGACATTAAACTAATTTAGTTTTTGTGACAAAGCAAGGTAAAAATATTGGTTTAGAACAACTTTAAAAGGCTGAACTGATCATTTGAGGATATAATATAAAAATATATTGGTGTAAATATAAGGAACAGCTTCAGTGGTGAGAAGTGTAAAGGAGAACAGAATTTTAGTTTCTTGTTAAGATGATGTCGAATTTTTATGTAGACTATATATCTCTATGGCATTTCTTCTATTAAACACTATATGCATAATGATTTTGGGCCTTGTATTTATATAGAATTGTATGAGTATTTGTATTTGTCGTTCTGTGTAATAAAGCATGCACATAATAAACAGATTTTCACTCTCTGACAAGGAAGAATTAATCTCGACAATATACTTTTACCTTTAGACTTTACCATTAAGTTTAACCTTCAAACATAGTTTTGGTTCTTTATTCGTTGTTTTATGTTCTAAACACGGTTGCGAGAACATAATGATATAAGATTGAGAAAGTCAAATATATTTCAGTAAAATCTAAAATGAAGGAGAACATAATTTTTTCCACAAGAAGCCTGTTTCACTATTAAAGAAATCACGTATATAAATATTACACAAAATATTTGTTTAAAGGAAGAAAAATTTGAAGTCAGTCAGGACCATGGGGTAAGATGCAGAGATCAACTTATCATTTTACTACTCTGGTACCAGCTACTTCTTTGAAGGTTAAGGTTTTTGAAGAAAATGTCACACGGTATCTCACTGTTTAGCACCTCTTAATCTGAAGTTTGGTTTGTTACGTATTATCCCATATGAGTCTCCGATTTATAATGTTACGTATTATGATTTTAAATAGTCTAAAACCGAGTTAAATTGTAATTCAAATTTAAAAATTAATTAAATGTAGAAATGTAATAAACTTATGACGTTTGTAAACAAGATTAAAACACACAGTTTAGTTTCTTAATACAAACAATAACACAATTCATAATAAAAGTTATTACGAATAGCGATTTATGTAAAATGTTTAGAAAACTTAAAAACAATATTGAGTTTTTTATCTGGTCTGGGATTGAATATTTTATCGACGATTCACGATTAGCGAATTAATTTCTAATTGTTATCGGCATAGTTCACATGTGCGTTTTTCACAGCAGAAGTCGTACGATGTTTTTATAAAAATACTAACGTGCAGTGACAAATAAAACGGTGTGTAATATTAAAAAATTTATAAACGTTCCTGATCAAGTATTTATAGTTTCCCGATTAATATGCGTTATTCATAGTTATAGCTTCGAAGGGTTGCAGTATATCAACTGCAGCAAACCAACAATATAAACAGTGTTTTGGTGCGTCCATTTATAAACGTTAGGCGAAGTTCTCTAAATTTCAGTTGGCACATTAATACGCTAGTGCTTCCGCAAGGCATATATTGTTGATTTTTACACTTTAAAATTGTCTACAAATTTAGGGTATAGACAGGAACTTCGCAATACACTGATAGTATAAGCTAAATGTATTTCTAATAATAAATATGACTCACACAAACGTTCATATTAAAATAAATATAATAGTAAATCCATCTCAGGCTAGAGTCTATAGAAGAAAATTGTTTGACACCCTCATAAGCTTCTGTGAGGAAAACTAGAGCAGGTTCTGCTCTAGTGTTTAAAGGTGGCGCGAAAGAAGATCGAGATAAGAAGAAAAGAACTGAACATGCTTATGTGGCTGTTCACAATGATCCAGATGAAGAAGTGCCAGAACCAGGGATAAACAGCAGTTTCTAGTATCAGCCAAGACGTGAAAAAATGATTCTTGATCAATATAGTTAGGATTAGGTGCGAGTTATAATTACATGCTAGAATAATTTGTTGATTGTGAAATTGAAGAAAATGGAAGAGCTTAGAAACTCTTGCTTTTTGAGCTATCATGAGAAATATTCTAAGGATTTCTTATAATAGATTATAAACTACAATAAACTAGGAGAGTCCTGTGTTTGAAATAATGTCCATTGAAGGCAACTGAAAGAGTGGAGTGACACTCCTTGGTTTTCAAATAATTAAATTGTGATTACTGTGCAATGTGTATGCTATAATAAGATATTTTCACTTCATTTTCGTGAGTTAAAATGGCTTGAATGATTAGGAATAACACTAATTACGTCAAAAATTTGCACGAGAGAAGATGACTGACAGCATTCAAAACAATAGCTTGAAAGAAAATATTTTTTTTCTGAGATATTGAGCAGAATTCCATTTAGAGGTATCTGATACATATAAAGTAATAGCTGCTTAATTATTATAAATTCAGACAGCCATGTAGTTTGCAAACCAAAGAGTGAAGGGAAGTAGCTTTCCTTGCTCTCTGAGCAGTTGGTTGGAATATTTCAAATGACAAAAATAGTTTATGGAACAAAACATCGTGTAAAGTTTCGAGAGAATCATTTGTATGATTTAGCTGAGATTTATCTAATCACACCTTCTTTTATGTATAACAACTCGTATGCCTTGAGACGGTTATGTTTGTTTTAAGTTTATATTAATATGTTTATCATAGTAACAGCTTGAGCATAAATTATAGCTCCACCAATTCTAGTTGAAATATACTAATTTTAACTGAATTCCGTCAGTAATTTTGAACTTTGTAACATATGAAAAAAAAAACCAAAAGGTCTGTTTGTTTGTGGAATGCAGCACGTAAAAGACTATGGATTTTTAACTTAACTTATGGAAATAGTTATTGAAATAATTTGCACATGTGCCAGAGGCAGTCTATTATATGCTGCTGATAGGTTGACAATATTTAATGGTTATATATGTATATGGTATACATGTGTGCATGTGAATATGAACTTCACATACAGTCATTAATGAGTGTTGTATAACACAAACGATACAATAAGACAGGACAGTTTTGTTAAGCAAAATATGAATGGAAATAAAGGATTTGATCTGAATGTTAAGACTTAAAAATTCGAAGCTAACAATGATTATTGACTTAAACGTCTTATTTTCATTAACAATGGTAAAAAATGTTTCAATTTTGAAATATTGAAATGTTCAGCATGAAGGGGATTTTTATTGGAGGATAAGAGTAGAAATAATTCATAATATTTCTAAGAGAAAAAATATAGTTTTATCTCTTGTTTAATGTTGAGGGTAGTGATTGGATGAAATCAAAATATCTGAATGTGTGAAATTACCAGTAATGTATGGAAGTCGTGAAAAGTAGTTCAAACATCATAAAAAATATGTTTGATGTACAGAGTGTTATCTTTTATTGCTGCCGAATACTTTTAGTCTGATGAATTGAAATGTTTGGAAAAGCGCATAATTGAGTATTTTTAATCATTATTTCAATACAAAGTATAATGAAAGATGAATGAAAATACAGGCTATAAGTGTATTACCAGGCAGCAGTTAGTACTAACCTCACTAACCTTTAAAACTGCACCTAGATGGCAATATACTTGTGTTGAGAAGTCTCGAAGGAGAGACAATGAAAATTATTCTTTTGTTTACATGGTCAAAAGTTAGAGGTTAGTGTCCGTTAACTTGGGTCAACTCGTTTGTGTTCTGTAGCCTCGATCTCGGATTTTATTTTTCTTGTTGGACCAAAAATTCTGTTCATGTAACAAGCAGACAATTTGGAGAGAAATTAGACTTGGTTAGAGGGTAAAGTGTGTTAACTGTTGTCATGGAATTGGTAGGGGTACAACTGTACGTATTGTTCGAGCATGCATACATGTTATAGGACGACAAAGGACGTGAGGATGCATGAAGCCTTTACAGTTTCACTTTGCTAAATTTCAATTTTATTACCATGGGTCTGAAATTTTAATTTTAGAACACAGCATGTCTGTAACTGAATAATTACAACATTTGTAATTTAACACCTGTCTGAACTTCTGATTAATCAGAATTCAATTAGTATTAAATTTTCAGTCGAGATATTTGCTATTTATCTCATTCTAATGTACTGAAACTTCAACGTATCTACTATGCTGCATGATTTTATTGTGCCATTCAATGGGATTGAGAAGAATCCTGATTTCATCCAACATTGCAGTAAATAATGGAATGTGTATGTTTTCTAATAGCAAAGCCATAATGGGCTACCAGCTGTGTTCACTGAAGGGAATTTAATGGAATGTAAAATAATTAATTTAGTATTCTTATGAAAATTGAAGTTATATTTCAATGTTAAATAGTTAATAATATATATATGTTAATCGGTTGTTTTACGGATGGTGTTTTGAATACATGTATTTCTGCATTTTATTTTTTCAACTTTTGTTCTATTTTTGTCAATTTGTTTAATTAATATTTTTTGAATAATTCCCGTCTATCTGTTAATGTGTATATATACGTACATATGTTGTATTTACACATACTTAAACTATTTTAGTGTGTTTTTTTCACCAAGGTTATTATTATTCATTTGTCATACATATATATGAAATTGGTTGTCTTCAAACTTTTATTTTTTATTTTGATCATACTTATTTGTTTACATTTAAAAGGTTTTGTTTCACTGCCGAGATATCCTCCAGTGCGACAACGGCAAGTCTATGGGCTTACAACGTTAGAATTCGGGCTTAATTCCCAACAGTGGACACAATAAATAACCCAGTGAGGTTTTGATTTAAAACAAACAAACAAACAAACAAACTCTTGAGACGTATTTGAAAACGACTTTTATGTATTGTGATTAAGGCTTTTTCTTCTAGTTTATGAATGAGGGTGATTAATATTAAATGCTGATATTTAAGAAATTTTGCTTTTATGACAAGCCATTTATGAGAAGGTATAGCTAATATGATGCGTGTTTATTACTGCTACAGGGTGTTTTCTACATGTAACAATCAAGTTATAATCGCTTTTTTTGTGTGTTAAATGGTTTGGGTTATGAATGTTATAAATGTTTTGCTAAAGAGTACTTTAATTATTGGTGAATAGTTGTTTTACATATTTTCATTGCTAAAGGAATGTTCTTTTTATATTATGCAGTGTTTTTCATTCTTTATTAAATAGTTTTTTATAAGTTGAATTTTGACTTGCATCCATATTGAGGTTTTTTTTACTGACGTATTGATTGCTTTGTTAAAGGGTATCATTCTGTAAAACTAATTAGTCAATAGAAATTGATTCGCTTTTATATAATATTGTATAACAAATTACTTCATTTTATTTTTATTTTACTACACTTGTAGTAAAATTCAGTATTCATTGTAGTATTAATTCAGTATTAAAAGATATTTCACTGTAATTGCTTTTCTTCATTAAAGGGTTTGAATTGCATTGTTTAATATATTTACTGTAATCTTTATTAAAAGTGTGTTTTATCTATAGTATTGTGAATTTAGACATGTATCTTTTCCACTGGCAGTCAGGTAAGGTCTGGAAATAACAATTTCTTTGCATTTCATTGGAGAATAACTATTCGCGAATGCAGTGTTGGTTGCTTTTGATACATCTGACGTTAATTAGTTAAGCAGTTTATGTGAGAATTATTCAAGCTAGAATAGGAGATTAACTTTGGAATATGACCTACAAAGATACAGTTTGAAACTTGAAATCACCAAATGACTACTGACTGTCAGTTGTGGCAACTATTCTTTGTGAGCAGTTAAATATTTATTTTAATGTTGTTTTAAATAAATATTTTTGTAATAATTGCTTACTTTTGTTCAGTTTTTATTTAGTTATCACAATTGCAGAAGCGTGTTGTGAAAAATTGCTTTGGTTAATTTGTGTTGAATCTCCCGTTAATAAGAAGACTTGTATTATCACTTTACAAACCTTACCTTCAATCTTATCTGAAATCAGATGGTTAAAGGTTTGACGTAAAAATACCAAAAGTAGACTTGAAGAGTTCCGTTTTCATCTAAATATGATACTGTTTAGCAGTAAAAAGAGGTTTTAGCTGTAAATACACAAGGTTTTTATCACAACAGTTAATTTATGCCATATCGAAATGTTCCTAAATTTTGAAGCTCTAAGTGTTATATTCGAAATTGGCTTCCGGTCGACCTACAATAAACTTCCAGTTTTGGAGCTGACGCGTCGGGATCGAATACTTGTGATAGAAAACAAAGAGAAAAGTAGATGCATCAGAAGAGTAACAGTCAAGTCAGTCCCTCACTGTAGATAGCAGGATGCTGTTGACTGGCTGATTTCAACCAGTTCAGTAGTTTAAAACCAGGATCGACGGCACATAGCCTTGTTAGATTTGCCACAGTACAAATACTTGGAGCTACAGAGATAACGCTAGCCATAGTCACTACTTTTATTGTAATGAGCTTTATGGCTATTTTGTTACAAAAAATTACAATCATATAAAATAGGGTTACTTGTTCTTCATATAGTATTGAGATTTAACACTAAAATCTGTTAAAATTATTATTGTTGTAAAGTTCTCTATTATCATATTCTGTGACAAGTTTTGTTTCCCTTTTAAGTGACCCGGCATGGCCAGGTGGGTTAAAGCGAGCGAATTATAATCTGAGAGTCGCGGGTTCCCATCCCCGTCGCACCAAACATGCTCACCCTTTCAGCCTTGGGTGCGTTATAATGTTACGGTCAATCCCACTATTCATTGGTAAAAGAGTAGCCCAAGAGTTGGCGGTGGGTGGTGATGACTAGCTGCCTTCCCCTCTCGTTTTACACTGCTAAATTAGGGACGGCTAGCGCAGGTAGCCCTCGAGTAGCGCCCCCCAATGGCTCAGCGGTATGTCTGTGGACTTACACGCTAAAATCCGGGTTTAGATACCCGTGGTGGGCACAGCACAGATAGCCCATTGTGTAGCTTTGTGCTTAAATCAAAACAACAACAACAGCCCTCGAGTAGCTTTGCGCGAAATTAAAAAAACAAACAAACCCTTGTAAGCTTTCTAAATGGTTGTATAAATAAGTCACTAACTTGCTCAAAATGCAACCTGGTATTTTAAAACTAGTGGAAAAAATTTATGCAGGAGAGTAATTAAAATTATTTAACAATGTTATTAATACTGTAGACGTTTGCTACTAAATTAACAAAAGCATTTTCAATATCTTTAAAGTATTGTTTTTCCGTCACGAGTTTGTTTTTATGAAGGAAGTTTGGCGAGTTGTTTGTTTAGTCTGGTTGTCGTTTTTAAACTGTTATTCAGTGCTGGATCAGGTTTTCATACATTGAAGAGCGAAGAAGAAAACCCCATGGTTTTATTTATTTAAAAAACTAAACCTAAAATACAGACTTGTTTTAAATTAATTTTTCTACAAAGTGAGTTTTTCAACATTCAATTAATAGTATTAGTATTAAACAACTAATTCCTGCCTTTCTACAAACTTTCGTACAAATATTTTTCATTTCGTATTTTAGATGTCGATATTGTTTTCTTCATCTAATGTAAATTCAAAAACAAAAGTCTTTCTAGTTTTTTACACACAATATTTATATTTATATTAAGTGTTTAGGTGACAATTGAACTGTAATTCATTTGATAGGAAATACTTATATTCTGTCCCCACCAAGGATTCGATTTCCTTTCGTGTTGTTTTTCACTAAGAATGGTAACCTATATAATAATTACGTAAAAATTAAAAAATGTTTGAAACGAAATAAAAAGATACTGGCTTCTCAGATTTTGAAGAAACTCAATACAAATATTTTAAGCATTGTAAACAATGGCTGTTGTTGTTGTTTTGAATTAAGCACAAAGCTACACAATGGGCTATCTGTGCTCTGCCCACCACGGGTATCGAAACCCGAATTTTAGCGTGTAAGTCCGCAGACATACCGCTGAGCCACTGGGGGGCATAAACGATGGTAGACAACAATATACAAAAAGAGGTAATTAAAGATTAATATGTTTCACAAAAGTAACTTGGATTGTTGTAGCCGCTGAGAAGTGAAGCTTGATAGAATATATATATATTTCAAAGAGGAATTATGGCAACTTATCTTATTTACGGCGAAAATAAAACTTTATTAACAGAAAAGTGTCTGATATCGTGGAATTCAGTAAAAATCACTACATGCTGTTGATACACAAACAAGAACACACATCCCACCTATATCGGTTTCCGATTTTTAGAATTATATATAGAGTTTTTATGATTTTAGCGTTATAATTTAGTAAACTTATTACCAATGTTACGTATTTTTTAGTGTTTTAAGTTCTTCGTAGACTAAACGCAACAGAAAAATACAGATAACAGCTTGTATAATTTATTATGCTAAATTATTAACAAATATAACAGATATAACATAAATTATATAATAATAGTGACAGATATTAAGTTATAACATTCGAAATTAATTACAAAACACAATAATACTATTTTCAAACTTCAAAATTAATCACAATACAAAACGGTACTGGCCTGTATCTAATATAATGATCTAAAATTAAAGTCTCAAATTCCAGTCTAGGGTGTGAATTTAGTCCCACGAAGAAATTCCGAAACAGTTCACAGTTCAATAAATTCGCCGTCTCTCAGCACAAGCAGTAATTCAGATGTATCGTAGAGATTGACGAAATAAAATCACAGCTTCCGTAGATCTAACTTCAATCACAAATCCAAGTTGAATATTCAAAGCAAACACTTAATCTTTCTCAAATAACTAACTCTCTTCTTTTGAAATAAAACTGATGTCTGAATCTCACTCTTTTTCTTCGAATAAAACTAATGACTGAATCTATCTTCTTTTTTCGAATAAAAACTGATGACTGAATCTATCTCGCATCACCGTCTTTTATACCGGTAGGCCTATTTCTCGAACAATCTTGCAATTTCCATACAACTCTAGAGCAATCCGCGCGTGTCCGTTCTTGCACGAGACTACACGTCTAGACACGAAGTCACCAGCACTCATTTACAAACATATGATTGGTTTACTTAATTCAAGAAAATTCTAAATGTTACCCTAAATGAATAACAAAATATTAGTTTAAACTTCGAAACAATAATATCAATATGGAAAAATGAATAGTAGAAATGAAAATTTAAACACAACACGACATGTTGTCGCTTACAAAATATTTACACGACATTTACATAACACCAACCACAAGGGAACTTTGTATTATAAAAACGTCAGATGTTAAGACAAAAAGAAAACTAACAATTTTCCACAAGTTTTATAAAGAAACCCTGGTAACATAAATACTTTATTTATTTAAAAAAAGAAGTATTATTGAAAATAAAAAGTGCAATTTTAATCTTTAGGTAATTTATTTTCTCTATTAACATTCGTTTGTGTTAAGATATATTGATGTTGGCTTTTCTTCTTAACATAAAACTCCGAACCATAACAAAACGGTTTTAAAACCAGAAAGGAATTTTTCATTGAAAGAAAAGAAGGGATAAAAGTGAGAGACATTAAGTCTAATTATGTTTCACCATAGACGTAGGCGGGAGAAGTTTCATTTGTTATCTGACGACCTGGTTCCACGTAGCTTACGGCAGCACCCGTCAAAGCCTGGGAACAAGCCCATCTCGTGGCTTCTTCGTTCGAGTATAAAAGAGGCGATCCTACACTACTGGACCAGTGAATTCCTTGGTGAAAAGGAAATATTATCAGGAAGGTAGGTGGTTGAACTTCTAACTTTCACGCGTTTTGCCTAGTACCAACGATCGTAGATTCTGTAACGCGGCGAATTTCTTATTCTATGTAAATACGTTATTGCGTGTTTCTAAGTTTATCGAAGAATATCCACCATTCTAAAAACTGGAAACTTTTATATGCAAAAACGGCTCTTCTGGGCCCAGAAAACACTTCAAATAGAAGAGCGAACAACGTTTCGACCTTCTTCGGTCATCGTCAGGTTCACAAAGATGACCGAAGAAGGTCGAAACGTTGTTCGCTCTTCTATTTGAAGTGTTTTCTGGGCCCAGAAGAGCCGTTTTTGCATATAAAAGTTCTCAACAAGTGGGTTTCTCGACATCACTGATCACTAAAAACTGGAAAATCTTTTTTTTTTCTTTTTTACTTTTGTCGATGTTTTTAATTTGAATTTGCAATAAAGGTGTTTTCTCTATGTTGTTTGGCTGCTTTTCCTTTGGAAGTAGCTGAAAAGGCTTTTAAAACTTAAATATATATATGTATATAAATAGTTCTTATTTAATATTTTGAAATGTACTGAAAGCTCGTCTCGTTTCTTTGCAGGTTGATCTAAAAGTGGTTCGTCCTTTATCGTCATACATCAACAGCAATGATGAAATACGTGTTTTTTGTGGGTAAGTTTCAATTAATTTCTTTCATTGTCATACTTTTGAAAATTATCGTCTAATTTTGAATTACTTGAATTATAAGTATATAAAACTAAATTAATAAAGGAATAGTGATTGTATCATGTAAAACCAAATATCTTAAAAGAAAGGAAAACGGTAAAATAAAACTCAACAAGGTTTTGCTCATTTGTAAATACATTTCTTAAATTAAGCCTTATCTATTTCATTTGGTTACAAAGTAACTGTGAAAGATTAAGAAAAATTCTGTTTACGTATTTTTTGTTATTTTTTTAGTAGCTTCAATGCTCTTGGCGATTACTTCCTCATTTCCACGGGTAAGTTATGACTATCAAAATCTTTACCTTACAAAAATTCCTCGACTGATAGTACTGATAGTGACAGCCTTTTGCATAGCTTTGTGCTTAACAACAAACAACGAAACTTTATAAAATATGATATTTTATGTACCTATGTAGCGGAAATCATATCTGGTTATCTTTTTGCAATGCATTGTAATGTGAAACGTTTGCACATTATTAATCAAATAAGCGATGAACCTTCTTTTTTTCTAACTCAATGAGATCTAGTTGCTGCCTATTTCATCTAGCTTTAAGGTTTGAGTACAGTTTTACTATATTCAGAACTTCAGAGTAGATTCGAATTGACACTGTTACACAATGCCAAATATATTCAATATGGTATTGTACATATCGGAAAAATTAGGTCCTTATTTTTCTTTTCCTTTGTTAGCCAAATCCGAAGGATTTATGACAATAGTTGTATGAAACTATTATGTTATAATTTATTTATATGGAACTGCAATTAAATTGTTATTATAAATCTAGGTTGATTTTTATTCTTTATTTCATAATTTATTACTAAACAGGTAAAACGTCAGGCCTTTGATCTTCCTGATGGAGCGGAAAAACTACTAGGCCCGATAAAAACACTTTTCAGTTGCGAAGACTTCAACTATGGATACTACGCTGATCTAGAAAATAACTGTAATATTTTCCATGTTTGCTATCCTCAAGAGCTGCCCAATGGAAAGCAGATTATTAACCATTATAGTTACTTCTGCGGAAACCAGACAGTTTTTAACCAAGCTACACTTACCTGTGCATTCCCAGAAGAGGCCATACCCTGTGCCAGTTCACCTGACTTTTACTACGTCAACAATAACATCGGATTTGAAGATGCTTTATTTTTAACTGATGAAGATGTGAACAAATCAAACGATCTGATTGTCGGATATGAGTCTCGTCAACAAAAGAAATAAACTGTTGGGGTCAAAGAGGCTACAAATCACCGAGTAAACTATGCAAAACGTATTCCAGTTAGGGTTATCACAATTCTTATTTAATGTGTCACTAATAATGAAAGCCTTAAAGTACACTTTATTTGTTACTTTATGTTTCAGATAGCCGAATTTTGTCTGAACCCAAAATTCCAATATGAGAAATAAGAACCAATTGAATGTATTAGAACAACAATATTTTTGTTTCATTACGCACCATATTGTCTTCTAACGGGGTTTGATTTTCTTAAACTGTCATGGTTTAAGGTACCTTTATTTGGTTAAACGTAAATACTTAAATATTTTTAGGCTTTTTTTATATTGGTCTTCTTGTGTATTACCTAGTTTATCTGTATTTGCTTTTTACAGTCGTGTATATATATATATATTTGTTCGTACGGCTTATACATGAAAGTAATAATGCAACAAACTTAAAATAAAAGCTTATAATTCCTTTGAAATTCCACGACTTTCTTGTAAACCACTTCTGATTGGGTTATTAGAGACACGAGCTTCCCTGTATGTAAGTTCATAAATATTTGACAGAAATACTTCTGAAACAGACATCATTCATTCATAATTTTCACTGTCATCAGTTTGGCTGTTTATCGTATTTAATAGAAAAGTAGAAATGAAATGAAAAAAACCTCTTTACTAGAACGTTCTAGCAAATGTGGGTCTTATTTTAAACCCAAAAAGAGACACAGAACACTTTAATAAACAATAATAGATCTTAGTATTTTCATACAAAAAGGTAGCATAACCCCTCTTCTTTGTGGTTTGACTTATCGGACAAAAGTGGGAAGGGTCATAATCAAAGAAAGTAATTTATAAAATGCTCATAAAGGTTTATGTTTAACAAGTACAATGTTTTTGTTTTAGATTTGTTAATTTTCTTGGTGTTAAGCTCAAAGCTACATCACAAGTATCGAAACTCGGTTTCTAGCGTTATAAGCTTTTAGACTTACCGCAAAGCTGTTGCAGGGGGTACAGTTTGTTCTAATTCAATCGACTGTACATTTCATACCTTCTGACAACGAATTTTATAAACACAATAATATCTATGTGACGACAAACGTCTGGAACAAACAAATCAAAAATAATTTAAGCTAATTTCACTATTAAATTTGTGTGCTACAGTTTTTTGATTTCTAATATACTTTTTCAATGTTACATAAACATGAAATTTCAGTTTTTAATCCAGTTAAGGTTTTCTTATTTGTATTGATTGATCTATTTTTGCAAGCGCTACTAACAAAGAAATGATTACATGTAACACACACTTATGAAGCAGTTACTAGCTTCAAGTGCTTTAAAGAAGGCCACTCGCTGGTAGAGCGATAAGTTATACAGATTTATAACACTAAAATCAGAGGTTCGATTCCCCTTGGTAGGCTTAGCAGATAGTCCGATGTGGCTTTGCCGTAAGAAAAACATTCAAAACACACCCCATCAATTTCACTTGTGAAAACAGTTCGTTTTTATGGTCACATGATTGGTTGGACTTTCATGTCAACATTTCTGAATTATTCTCATGAAAATTAAACTCTATAAATATTAACTTAAAACGACTCGTTCTTGCTTTTCGTGAAGAACTCTCTCTAGAGAGCTCAAAACATTTCTTCACGTTTCAACACTTTTTTGTTCTTTTAGTAGATTGGTCTTTAAATGAGCCAACAGTATCTTGTCAAGTTTTGCAACCACAGACTTATATTTATTTCCTAAATATTAAATGTTTATTTCAAAAGTTTGATATCCTTTCATTACTGGTTTAAAATGCGAGTTTACTGTCCTCTTTTCAATGAACAAATAAACAAAAAAGCCTCCAGTAGCCCAGCGGTAAATTTAAAAGCTTATACGTTAAAAATCGAGGTGGACATTGCCTAGATAGGCTGTAATGTAAGTTTTCACTTAAGAGCAAACAAAGTACAAAAAAATTGAAAAATACCTTTAAAATACAAATGCGCATTTCCCGTCTTTTTACGACTTCTATACTAACTGGAACTATTTCAAATAATCGGAAATTTGAATACGTTAATGAAATATTAATACATATCAATTTTATGTTATTTACCAAAAAAGATTGATACACACAATTTCTTTTTAAACACAAAAATATTTTAATATACAAACATAAAAATAATACAATTTGCAATAATGGTTATTACTAATGGTTATTACAAATAATGGTTTTATATACAAGAATTTTACAAGTTAACAAACTATACTGATTTCTAGATGTGGTCTAGAACTGGATTTTTATCAATGGTCCAAGTTCACAACGAGCAAAATAATTTTGAGATGATATTGTTAAGTTTCGTGCAAGCTAATGCTGTCAAATAGCCAACTTTTTGAAAAAAAATCACATGAGACAAGCACTTTCACCAAAGTTCGCTTGCAACAATATTCTAGCGCGCTTGCGTAAACAAATATTGTTGCTTTTCGCTTTCAAGAATTCTTTACAAGTTCAAAGAACAGGTGGGATTGCGTAATACACTGTCAAGAATATACATCACATGCAAAATGAAAACTACAATGAAACAAACGTAGATACTAAAATAAACGTGTAACTGTAAATCTGTTATACAGTTCAAAATTAGAAATAGGTCTTCACAGATAGCCCTTTGTGCAGCTTTACATGAAAGTTCTGAAGTAAACGAACCCTATAATAAAAAGAAGAAAAATAAAAACAATTTGGCTGATAGATTTCTCAGGATTTCACTTGGTTTACAGCGAAACGGTTTTGGTGTCTGTTGTTAGGTATTATAATTTAACTCCGACATGCCTTCGATTTATTGTATGAGGTCCTATACGTATTACGATTTCGATTAGCCGGAAATTTTAATTTAAACGTTAATTGAATGTCGATATGTATCAAATTTATTATATTTGCCAACAAGATTGATACACACTGTTTTCTTTCTTAACTCGCACTCGAGTCGCACCAAACATGATCGCCCTCCCAGCCGTGGGGGCGTTATAATGTGACGGTCAATCCCACTATTCGTTGGTAAAAGAGTATCTCAAGAGTTGGCGGTGGGTGGTGATGACTAGCTACCTTCCCTCTAGTCTTACACTACTAAATTAGAGACGGCTAGCACAGATAGCCCTGGAGTAGCTTTGTGCGAAATTCCAAAAAAACATCTTTCTTGACATAAATATATTTCAATGTACAAACAACAATACAAATTTACAATAATGGTTATTACAAATAATCGTTTCTATACAAAAGTTTTTACAAGCAATACCGAACCTTTTATCTGGTCTGAAACTGAATATTTTACAGCCTGATTACGACGAACGTTGACATCGGTACAGTTCACTTAACGTGAGTTTCTTTACACTCGAAAATACCTAATGTCTTTGTAGAAATAGTAACGTCCGAAGTTAATTCACTGAAGTTAAGTGGCTTGTAATGTTCGAAATCTATAACGTTCCTGGTTAAGTATTTTCACTTTCCTCATTAATAATCATTAATTACAATTATAGCTTCTGAGGCTTTTATTATACCGACTGTAGCAAATCAAACAATATGATTAAACTGTATTTCATGCTGCGATTTTTAAATTAAGTCGAGGCTCTAAAAAGTTCAGGTGGTATCACTGGCAATCACATCGTACATTGTTGAAGCTCGAGGCTTCTAGAATTTATAGAATATGCTGGACTGTCGCAATGTATATTTAACAATATAAATTATATGTCTTTCTAAATATATATTAAACATTTATACATATATACTAAAAAAAATTCATAATAGTAAATCCGTTACATAAGTCAACCATATAGTTTATAAGTTATTATAAGGTATGTGTATATATAGATTTTTCTGGTATTGTTTGTTAGTTATGGCGCTCAATTCACAATATTCAATTCACACTGATCGAAGCCTGGTGCTAAAAATATTCGTTGTAGGCACTACTGGACAATTACGTTCCCTTTAACTGGCATTTCAAAATTGTGGGCAGCAGCAAAACTAATATACGAATTGTTTAGTCTTAATGCCTGCCTCCTACTCGTCCGTTTATTATTTTTGAACTGAGAAAGGACTGAGGAGGTAATATTTTTTTCCAGTGTAAACATATTTGTGAATACAAACATGGGTGTATTGGTTATATAACAGCAACTAAGAATTTAACTAGACAGTTAATCGAATCAGCTTCATTTCATTCGTGGCATGGTAGAGGCAAGTTAATTTGCATAATGTGCCGAGGGTGTTAACTGTATGCCAATTTGTTGTCATTGCACATACTTTGGCAACAGAAAATATGTGACTTAAGGTAATATACTATACAATACTAAATGTCTACTTGTATTACAGTAAACGGTACGTTTGGTCATTTTTGTTATTCTTGGATAAAATATGTATTTACTTTTAATTTTAATTTACAGAATTACTCTATTTTATGTTGTCGTTTGTACTTTTTATTTGTAAGAATTTAACTTGTAAGGCTTATGTAGAATAAAAAAGGATATTATTATTATTTAATTAGACCTTTTGTACGTTATTATAACGTTAAGAAAAGATGAAGTCTTAGATTTCTTATGAAATGTTATCACATATAATACCAATTATGTGTAATCTGAGAGTCGCGGGTTTGCATCCCCGTCGCGCCAAACATGCTCGCCCTCCCAGCCGTGAGGGCGTTGTAATGTGACTATCAATCCCACTATTCGTTGGTAAAAGAGTAGCCCAAGAGTTAGCGGTGGGTGGTGATGACTAGCTGCCTTCCCTCTAGTCTTACACTACTAAATTAGGGACGGCTAGCACAGATAGCTCTCGAGTAGCTTTGTGCGAAATTCAAAAACAAAACAAAACAAAAACTGATAAAGTGGGTTGCTTTCAGAAAGTCTTTTCATTGCGCAAAAAATTAACAAAAGAAACTAAAGGATGAAGACACTGACAAATTAAATGTTTGAGCATAAAACTGGTTGAAGAAATTCTTAAAAGCCTAAAGGAAATTGGATATGAAAAGCCTAGAGTTACACGCAGGGGCTGTCTTAGACATTCTGGAACTCAGAGCAGAATTCATTAAATGGAGCTCCATAATGATATGCAAGCTCAGAAGTAGATCAAAAGCTATAGCATCGGGAGCACTTCCTTGTGTGGGGCTCTGGGCATTTGCCCAGTTTTGTTAATAGGTAAGACCGCCTATGGTTATACCATACATCTATAGCTTGGTTTGCGTGTACCACAAATGGTAACAAAACATGGTTTACTGGCCCAGTAAATGCATAGTTATACAAGCTTTATTTTAACTCTTATGTAAGGAGTAGAGACGAATTAGTAACTAATCTAAACAAAAATGAAATAAAAAACAAAACATAATCAATATTTAACGTTTTTATAATTTATTTCTCTTTGTAGTTAAGCACAAAGCTCCACAATGGGTATCGAAACCAGGTTTCAAGTGTTGTAAATTGATAGATATATTGCTCTATCACTTCTTTAAAGGAAAGTGAAAAATGATGTTATTTTGTATTTACAACTGTTGAAGAATAAACGATATGTTAAAATAACCAACATAGCAATAAACTGGATACAACAGCAGATGCCATAAGAGTGGGAAGAATTTATTTTTTGAACGATAGAAAATTTTCTAAACTGGTGTGTTAAGGGATATTGATATCCCTTCACCTCACACACGAAAAAATTCTTGCTGAGTTCGTGAGATTAATAAAGTTTCGGAGATGGGTCATAACTTTTAATTAGGTGGACGTCTGGAAGCTCCGGAGACGGAGAGAAAAGTCAAGGTCGATGACAACGCTGACGAGATTCAACAAAACACACACTAATGGTGTTTAATGGTTGTTGAGTCTACTGTATTTTAATACTCTGAAATGCCTTTTGGGTATTTCACAATAGGTTGACAGCTAGCTATGTACTTGTGCCGAGAATACTACATCAGTCTACAAGTATTCTAGCTTATAGGAATGTACGGCTTTAGTCTAGTATTTATTTACTCTTCCATTTTACTTTAGAATTATAAGATAATTGACTATTTATATTTGGTACGAAGAAAAAACACCTGCAGAAATGCGTAAATTGCATATTAAATAGCTCTGATTTAGATATTTATCAGAAACTGCTAAGCGTTTTTTGTTTTTTTTTTGCACTCAATTGAGCGGTGAACAACAACAGAGCATTTTATTTTTCACTCACTTTTCAAATATAATGTTCCCCGCTGGTACAGCGTTAAGTCTACGGATTTACAATGCTTACTGCTAATTATCATTTTTTAATATTTTTTAACTTATTTTACACCTTTTGTAATTTTTTAGCAAGGTATCTTGCAATGTTTTTTTTTCTTTTCCATATGCTAATTACTTAACTACTGTTTCATTTATTGTATCACCATAATGTGACAAAGATACCTGTTATGTGCTCTCTTAACATAAAATGTATTCTTTTCTACAAGTTTTTTTATCACAAGTGTTCCATTGTTTGCTTTGTTTTATTAGTGTTTTTGGTGTAATTTAATTTAGATACTTACCGCTAACTATTACTTCTTTTATATTTTCTAATACATTTTATACCTTTTGTTGTAATTTTTAGCAAGGTGGTATCTTGCAATGTTTTCTTTTCACATGCTAATTATTTAACTAGTGTTTTATTTCATGTATTTTTGTTTATACCATCTCTTTGAGGTGGGATGAATAAAGAAAAAAAATACGGATTTACAATACTAGAATGAGGGATTCGATTCCCCTTGGTGGGCTCAGAAGATAGCCCAATGTGGCTTTGTTATAATAAAACATACATTATCATATATAATATTAATGCACTTACGTATTTTCATATTAACTAAAATTCCAATTCGAAATGTTTAATATAGAATAATGTCTCAACTTAAACCAATGAATGATATTTATTAAAGATAATATAAGTGAATATTTCACTTCATGGTAATGAACCAGTTTGAAATATCAGTATAAACCTAAAGTCCTAGTCAAACCCTAGTACAGTCTGCCCTCTTTCGCGTTGTGGAATCTTGGCCACATGGCAGTTATAAAGGGTGAAAATTAGGGGTTCAGGCAGTAAATTCACCCTTGCGAATTTTTGAATAAACGTAAAATCGTTTTAAACACTAAATGCAAAAATAAATAAATGATAATGATAATAAAATCTCGCCAAAAATCGTATTTTCTTTTAGAAACGCAGAGCACATTTATAAGAGTCAGTAACATAAATGGAACACTTTCTTTCCGCAAACGCTTCTGTTACAATTTTCATACTGTCACGTAGTTGTTTTAGGTATTGTTCTTTAACACTCTGCAGTGCATTGTTCACAATGTCTGAAAAGAAGCCACCAAGTTCAAGTGCAAGTAGTACACCTAAGAGAGCACGAAAAGGAATTTGTTTGGATGTGAAACTTGATGTTTTGAGTCGGTCAGAGAATGAAAATTAGCTCTGTTGCAAACTTTAGGGCTTGCTACCTCTAAAGCAGTAGTTCTTAACCTTTATCATCGTCTTATCCCCTGAGACTCTCCAAGGTATTACCGTGACCCCTAAAATAATTTTTGTAATGGTGAACTATGCGTAAAGGTAGAATAAAACAAAACTTATAAAGATCTTAATTTATTGAAAATGTTACAAATAAATGACCTTGACAAATGCTACAAGGGCTAAACAAATGCAAAATCCATGGAATTACTGAACATCATACAAAACCTACTTTTTAACTCAGTGTGAGGGTTAATATAATATATATATATATATAATGAGAAAATATATTAAATACAATGGAAACTTTCATATTTAAATTTTTAGCTCGATGTATTAATATTATATCATTTAAAAATTTAGACAATTCAAAACGTTGTAATATATGAAAATTTTTACTAAAAATTAGACAGGTGGTTGCGCAACAAGCATTTCTACGCGGTTTAACTGCCGCACTTCAGAGTGTTTTTCATTGGTGGGCAGTTACAGTTACAGGCACTTACCACAAAAACTACAAACTGCTCCGTGATTTCTCCGATAATTTCCAAACTTTCCGTGACCCCCGAGAAGCTTCAAACGATTCTCCAGGGGGTCACGACCCCCAGGTTAAGAACCACTGCTCTAGAGTAAGGGCTGGCACAAGGATAATCCAAGCAAGTTGCGTCCCACACCTTCTCACCTATTTTGTTTCATGTTTTATAGCTCTCTCAAAAAGACATTACACAGTAATATTTTTCAGCGAAATATTTATTTGTAATAAACAAAAAGTTGCAAACATATGTCCTGATGCAAGACACAGTATATGTAAGAAACAAAGTTCAATAAACTGACGAAATTTTACAGCTTTATACTAAAATTGCGCTTTTCGTGTCTTTATCTTTGCAAATTGACTAATTAGTTTCTTGATATCAAGTTTTTCAGTTACTTCATGATCTATGGAAACAGTTGCTAATCCAACAAGCCTCACTTTTACCGTTGTGGTTCAATTTAAGTTTTGAAAACTTCGCTCAACGCTTGTAACAGTAACTGGCAGAGTAAGAAGAATACAAAGTGCAATAAATATAAATATATTGGGAAAAAACTTCAGCACTGCTTTAGTTGGCAGATATTTTGGTAGACAATGTACAATTACTACTATTTCAGTGCACAAGTTAGCAGTGTTCCATCATTTCTATTTGTGTTTTACGATGCAAATGTTTAATATCATAGAGAAAACCAAACACAGCCGAAACATTTGTTCAAATAATTCTTGAATTAACTGGATTGCTGCATCAAGTAGTGCAAAATAAAAGTTCCATTTGAATTCCAAAGTCAAAAAGCCAAGTTGCAAGATCTTTTGCTTTGGCACGCGCTATATTGCCAGATGATCCTGTAAGGGGAATATCATCAGTGATATCTATAATTGCGTCACATGTATCACAAATATCATAGAGAAGGGGTTTTAAGGTATCAATACGACTCTCCCATTTTCTTTTATTTAATGACTTCGCAATTAGACTTGGTACATGATATAAGAGAATGTCTCAGCGACATGATGAACCTGAGAAAAATACATAGAACCGTTAGGGGAAATCAAAAACGCTTTTACCTTCCAAGCAACACATGACAGCATCATTTACAATTAAATTCAGAGAATAAGAACAGCAAGGAACAAATAATGCCACAGTATTAATGCCCATGATTCTCTTTTGTTTATCTTTCATGTTGCTGCCTTTGTTATAACCCTGGCCACCTACGTTCTCCAAGGGTAATAATATTTCTTGAAGTTGATGAAGAATACTTTCAGTCATGAAAGCACCAGATATCTCCTTCAATGGAACAAAACCCAAGAAATGTTCTCTTTCATTAATTTTAGCAGCTCCGACACATGTAGACTTAATAAGATCTTTGAAGCGAATTATCATTGTCATGTGCTCAACTTAATTAACATCAGATGTACAGACTGAAATTATTGAGAAATTATTTAGTGGCATTAGTTAATAGCTGTATCAGGTAGTTCTGTATGTTTTGTTCAAGGTAATGCAGATGTGTTTAAGATCATTTATATTATGCAGATGCTCATGCATGGCTGGATCAAATAAAATCAGACACTAAAGAAACTTCAAGAAGTTTTCATTACCTGCACTGTATAATTTCTTATTTGTTTCACCAAATGGAAGATTTAGCACACCAAATGCTCTCACTAAAACAATAAACCTTCCAATACCTGCTGTCAATATTACTATTTATGTTTAATCCCATGAAGATTTACTTCCATAGTTTTATTTTTTCTCAACCTTAAATCTAATTCTTTCAAATTTTTGAGTTTTTTTTAAATTATTTGGTTTGTTTTGAATTTCGCGCAAAGCTTCTCGAGTGCTACCTGCGCTAGTTATTCTTAATTTAGCAGTGTAAGACTAGAGGGAAGGCAGCTAGTCATCACCGCTTACCGCCAACTCTTTGGCTACTCTTGGGATTTTTTCTATAAATTGTGTTTAGAAATTAAAGCAATATCACTTAAAGTTAAGTCTAAAAGCTTTGAGTTGCGCACCAGTCAGTTCGGCAGTTCTAACAGAGCCAAATCATAACGTGTTCTGTTGATCTTTTTTTTTATTTTCTAGATACGGATACCGTATTTAGTAGCAAACCAGTTTTATGAACTCACCATTTCTTAGAATAATAAAATAATTTAATCAACTTTGTAAAACAGAAAAAAACAGAGAGATGCCGTCTGTTGAAAATTAAAAAATAATGGAAAACTTGAAATCGGCTTTTGCAACAAATGACGCTGCTCTTTCATCTCGTGGTGTTTCGAGAATTACCAAAGGTGAGTAACAAATATAAAACTTATATAAAAACACGTATATAGGAGTAGGGGCGTAGATTTTTTACTTATGTGGATTGTCCAATTTCCAAATTGGTAATATCTAAAACTAAAAGCTGTAAACATGTAGTCACAGAGTAATCTTGTTGCCACGATACTTGGATGTATACTTAGGCCAACTGACTGATACAAACTTGTTTTGAATTTCGCGCAAAGCTACTCACCACCACCAACCGCAACTCCTTTTACCAACAAATATTGGGATTAACCGTCACATTATAACGCCACGCAGCTGAAAGGGCTAGCATATTTTCGTGGTAGCGGGACTCGAACCCGCAAACCTCGGAGTAGGCGTTGAACGCCTTAATACGCTTGGCCATGCCGGGCCACAGTATTTAATAATCAAACTGTATATTTTTAATTTGTCAGCGGCACATGTTCCATATTCAAATATATTATGTGTTTACATGACAGTTCTTCAATTACCTGTTTTTATGTTGACATCGACGAAAAGAAATACACAAAGTCACGTACTTTATATAACTATAAGCCTGATTCAGGTATCATGTACCCAGTACAAGGAACAATAACACACCTCCATTTCAAAGTGGTATTAATTCTCATAGTACAGCTTTAGAATGACATCTTGTGCCACTGTACAAGTTACTTTATGTTGGATATAATTACTCCAACTTTAAATTAATGTTTCATTTTATTTTTGATGTTGCCATAAAAACTTTCAAACTTCTTGTCAATCAGTTTCTAATGTTCGTTTACTGTATTTATTTCATCTTTAAAGGATTTAAAACCGAAATTTCATAATCTCTGATTTTTTCGAGCGGACATCTTTCCTTGACTGGCTTTTGCTGCACTGTGCGAGAAGTTTGTCCATTATTTTTCTGTTAATCTCTGCACGTGACCGGTAAGAGTTTGTTTGTTTGTTTTATGAATTTTGCGCAAAGCTACAAGATGGCTTAGCAGAGTAAGAATAGAGAAGGCAAATAGTTATCACCACCCCCTTCCAATTCTTGGGCTACTCTTTTCCCAACGAATAGTGAGATTGACAGTAACATTATAATGCCCCCACGGCTGAAAGAGCTGGCATGTTTGGTACGAAAGGGATTCGAACCCACGACCCTCATATTACGAGTAGAACAACTTAACCCACCTGGCTAGGCCGGGCCCATCGGTAAGAGACACCCAGCCAGCGTTTATTTGGCGCGATTTCTTAATAAATGTTTGTTGTTAAGCGCAAGAATATGATTTGTGCTACTTGTATTTTAGCCACAGTTAGTATTAAAACCCAATTTTTAGGGTAATAAACCCTCACGCATACCTCTAAGCCACCGTGGATGTGTATGTATGTGTGTGTGGGGGGGGGTGAAATTGATTTAAAATTCTGAAATAGCAGTTAAAACTTATTTGTGTATTTCAACCTGGGCTGTTGTTTTCCCTAAACAGACGTTCCCGTTACTTGTGTATTTCAACCTGGGCTGTTGTTTTCCCTGGACAGATGTTCCCGTTACTTGTGTATTTCAACCTGGGCTGTTGTTCTCCCTGGACAGATGTCCCCGTTACTTGTGTATTTCAACCTGGGCTGTTGTTCTCCCTGGACAGATGTCCCCGTTACTTGTGTATTTCAACTTGGGCTGTTGTTCTCCCTGGATAGATGTCCCCGCTATCCTTTCCTAAATCCACTTTTATGACGTGTATTATCTTTGTCATCTATTTTGTTTGATCAAAACATTCCACCAATACCCCTTTCTTCTAAACCTACACTAAACATTTTAACTTATCCATCGAAAATAACATATAACATAAAGAGCACACTTAAAACTATTCAGTATTATACACAAGTATTTGGAATATTAACGTAAATGAAAGTTTTGAACGAAAAGTGTGCAACTTTAAAATCACTAACCAACTCAATCTTTTACCTGAAAGGGTGTCATTAAATAATCCCTGTCCCACTAAACACGCTCACCCTTTGAGCGTGGGGGCGGTATAATGTGACAGTTAATCTCCCTCTAGTATTTTTCGACCCAACAATTGTGCTTCCTTTCGTTCTGATGTGATTGAATTTATGTCTCACACGATTCTTCAGGTTTACTACCAGTAGTTTTAAATCTGATTCTAGGATTGTGATCAGATATCGAATTAAAACTACCAGTTTTTTAGATTCACAAGTCTGGAAAGTACCGAAACTAACAGCACATAAAATATTTAATCGTTTTCGTAGTTTTGGATAACTCCCCTCCCCTTTTCGCCCTCAGTAACACAGCGATATCATTGCGGACTTACTACATTAGAAATAAATCGGGTTTTGATACCCGTAGTGGGCAGAACATAGATAGCTCATTGTGTAGCTTTGTGTTTACCTATAAACAACAACAATAAAAAAAAGTTTCGAATTGCATTGATCAAAATTAACATTTCTTTCAACCTACATTTTTCACAGGGCCCGGCATGGCCAAACGTGTTAAGGCGTGCGACTCGTAATGCGAGTATCGCGGGTTCGCATCTCCATCGCGCTAAACATGCTCGCCTTTTCAGCCGTGGGAGCATTATAATGTGACGGTCAATCCCACTATTTGTTTATAAAAGAGTAGCTCAAGAGTTGGCGATGGGTGGTGATGACTAGCTACCTTCCCTCTAGTCTTACACTGCTAAATTAGGGACGGATAGCGCAGATAGCCCTCGAGTAGCTTTGTGCAAAATTCAGAAAAAAAACATTTTTCACCATGAATCACCTCTACAACAAACGAGTCATAACTTCGTAAACGGAAATAAAGAAACAATTACACCTTTACAGTAAATTAGAACTAATCAAATCTTAAGAAATCTTCACAAATAATAGAGAAGTGTGACGAATGGCGACGTTAACTTCTAAACCATATTTTCAACATACATTCTTTCATGAATGTTTTAATTGCTAAATTTCTTGACATTAATTATGTAATATAATAGCTTTTCTAAACATTTTTCAAAGCCAGTAAGAACTTTTGTATTTATAAACACATTTACGAGAAAATTCACAGGAAGTAACAGATAATTATTTAGATATCAAGTGAACAATTTTATAATCCTATATTTATTGACGTCATGTCTTTAATTTTATTTGTCCACGAACTTTTCTCGATTGTTTTGAAGATAGCAGAACCAAACTTGACACGTGACCCGGAGTGTAGTTACTTATCTGTATGGCGTAGACACTATGAGCAGGGAGTCCAGAAGTGTATTTGCAGAGTCGATGAACTCGACTCTTCTATTAGAATTTATATTCCTGGCATCTCTCGGAATTCTGGGGTCCTAATTTTTGTATCTATGTTCGTACCGCACTCACGACCTAGCAAAATTTAGTACAGGTACTCAGATAACACGGAAAATGTTCTAACAGTTATTTCTTTTCTTTTTGGGGAGATGAAGGTGAGACTGTATGGACCTTTCCTTGATGACTTTAAAAGTAATTGTTATAGTAAGGGGGGAGGAGATCTTTTGCTGTATATTTAATGAGACCTCTGTAAATAATAATGGGTGCTAGCTTTACCAAGGTTCTTTAGAACACCTTTTTTATGATGTACTTTGACATTCCAAACAGAAAACGAGGAACGCCAATGGCCTGAATCTTCAAGAAGCGCTGTTCCGGACGGTAGGCCCCAGCTTAATCCTTGCCTTTTAATATTTTCAGACTACAGTATAAAAAAAAAAGCAAACAGTATTGACATAATAGAAGAAGATTTATTTAATCATGCATGGATATTGCCATTTATTGTGACATAATATTCATAAAGAGTTTTGTAAGATTTTGTGCGATCTTCCAAATAAACAGTTATATTTATTTCAAAGATTCGGTTTTGCAAATCACATTATAGAAGTTATAATTATATGAGATTGTGGAGCAGTACACGGTTATTTAACTTTTAATGTGCAGAACAGACATTTGTCAGAAATCAATTTATTCATTGAAGGCAACAAAAACTTTCAAAGTTCGCTGTACTTTATCGTGTTTAAACAATTTGGTTTGTTTTACCGCGAAGCTACACTATAAAATAACTTCTTTCTGCCCATTTAAGGGAATTAAATATCGTGGTTCACAAAAACAAATAATTTTTCATTGGATAAGAAAAACTACTTACATACCAGCTATACAGAAGAGAGTAAGACAACACAAAAACATTTTAAAGTAAACTGTAATGAGATGAAGACAATTAAGTACGTCTAGAAAGTAAGCCCTACACGTGATTACTCTTGTTTAAAGTAAGCCCTACACCTGATTACTCTTGTTTATAGTAAGCCCTACACGTGATTACTCTTGTTTAAAATTATTAGGTATTGTGAAATAATTAAGATAAACAAATATCATTCTTTCAGAATAACTCTTATAAAACACAGCAAAGAAAAATTAATTTGATATATTTAAATATAGACAAGATATTAAAACATCCGACGATATCACAGTTCGGCTGCAAAAGGAAGTCTGTAATCTATATGTCGGTGGTTCAAGTAAGCCTGTTCGAAAGTCCCTAATTTCATTTCTTATCTTACTCCATTTTAATAGAATATTAAACCTTATTTCATCAGTATTCGTTGATAAATGAACAAGAGATAAATTTCATTAAGTTTATCCAATTGTATGAAAAAATAAGTATGTGACTTGAAAACAGAGATTGATTTATGTGCTTAGATAAGAAATTACTTCTTCACGATTGCATGTCAAGAAAGTTCTGAGATTATACTTTGGAAAGAATGCGAGCGAAATTTGTTTTAACTCAAATAGCTTCATATCTTTCTTTGTTTGTTTTTGCAAAATATAGGGCAATAATAAATTTGTTGGTAATTAAGAACCTCAGAATGTTTAAAAGATTTAAACTATTTTGATTTTTTTTTTGTTTTTTTTTGGAATTACGCACAAAGCTACTCGAGGGCTATCTGTGCTAGCCGTCCCTAATTTAGCAGTGTAAGACTAGAGGGAAGGCAGCTAGTCATCACCACCCACCGCCAACTCTTGGGCTACTCTTTTACCAGCGAATAGTGGGATTGACCGTCACATTATACACCCCCACGGCTGGGAGGGCGAGCATGTTTAGCGCGACTCGGGCGCGAACCCGCGACCCTCGGATTACGAGTGCACGCCTTAACGCGCTCGGCCATGCCAGGCCAAACTATTTTGAAGCGAAAAAGAAAAAAAAATATTCAAATTTAGAGTTTTGGCGCCCTCTGTTAAATAACTATTTCACTTCCAAATTATAAAAATTGTAGTATTTGCTAGGTTATTGATGTGGAACGAAATTCTCCTAAGAGAGTATAACTCAATTACAACTGATAAATCGAATGATAAATTGATAATTTTACTTCATATTCATTTTTTAGCGTTGAAAACTGCTTCTCTGCTAAAAAAATCGCAATAATAATATAGTAGCACCAATTCTTCGTATTCTTCAAATTTATAATTTATTTCTCAATATTTTGGTTTACGTGCGTATTAAGCTAAATGGGTTAAATGATGTTATTGTTTCTGAATTAAGCACAAAGCTACACAATGGGCTATCTGTGCTCTGCCCACCACGGGTATCGAAACCCGGATTTTAGCGTGTAAGTCTGCAGACATACCGCTGAGCCACTGGTGGGCAGGATTAAATGAAAAAAAAATTTAAAGCTTGTGTGCCGTGAATTATTTTAACGGTGATTCTGTTTAATTAGAAATCAGCTTACGAGGCTGGCTGAATTAAAATTCAGCAGCTGCACTTTTAGGCCCTAAAAGAAAAAAAGCGTTTAGTGGTAGCAATAATGATGTAGTGTCGCATTTTTTCATACTTTTTTCTCCTTTAATTATTCGTTAAAACGACCTAAGTGGTACAATGATTCATAACTTAGGACTCAGATACCCGTAGTGAATGCAACAAAGGTATCCTATTGTGTGATTTTTCGCTTAAGTACAAACAAACAACACTTATTTGTTAAATTGCACACACACATCAACAATATTTAGTTTAGTTAGAAAATGTGATACATGTCGAAAGCAGAATATTCAATGATTACTTATTAAGATATTGAGAACGTATTTCTAAGTGACATAAAGAAACTAACTTTTTTACTTTTAAATATTTTCACACAGAAACAGCAAACTTTTTAATGACTAATTTTAACAATAATCACCTTGTTCATAGAAAACTTCAGCAATAATTAATGGGATTAAGCGTAATAATTATGGTATTTTTGTTTAAATGTTTTAGTGTGACATACATGTTATTAGGAAACTTCTAACTAAAAGAATTACGAGTACACAAACAATTGGTGAATCAGTAGTATATAAAAATATTTTAAGATCTGCTACAATAGACCCACTTAGTAAGTCCCAGGTGGCTCAATGGTTCGAGTTAGGGATTAAAATGCTATAATCCAGGGTTCGATATAAGTTGCGAGCACTTCGCAAATAGCACATTATATATTTTGCACTTAAACACTGTCAGATATACAATATAAACAAGAACACAAGAGAGAAAAGTGTAAGCAGAGAAGACAGGAGGAAATACTAAAAGAAGAAAAGGAGAACAAATAAAATGAGAGAAAGGAGAGATTGAAAAAGAATGACAATACAAACTCAGAAAGAAGAAAGAAAGAGGAGACTGGAAACAGAGAAAATAAGAGCGCAAGCTAAGAATGCTAAGCTCACCCAACCAAAGGAAGAAAAACACAAGTTTGACAACAGAGTAACAACCAGACGACTTAAGCTACCCAAATTTGAGGAACATAAAGATGACATGGATGCTTTTCTTGAGAGATATGAAAGATTTGCCTTAAGTAAAAACTGATTTAAGAAGTGACTGGGCAATCTGTCTCAGCCTACTTTTTACAGGGAAAAGCTTACAAGTATATGCAGGCATGACGTCAGAAGGTGCTATGGACTATAACAAATTAAAAGTGGTTTTACTGAAACAATATGATCTCACTATAGACTGTTTTTGCAGGAAATTCAGAGAAGTGAAACTCGATACCGGAGAAATTATACTTCACTTTATGGCATGTCTATAATGATACTAGATGAACTGACATGATACGTGAACAGTTCACGATCGCGTGTTCAACTAACACGCCACTGTTCCTAAAAAAGATATCACCAAATGACATAGTGGAAGATATCAAAGTAAAAGAACAGTATATGAAAAAACACATGGAAGTAATATAACTGGTAAGTCCAAAAACGTTTAGTTAAATTCGAAATCAGTGATAGTTGGCCAGAAGCAAGAGTCTACAAAAGGTGACAGGAAGCTAGACAAAAGGGACAAGAGATGTTATGTTTGTTATAAAAAGAGGCCTATTGCAAAGGAGCGAAAGTCCATTATCAGCAAGCAACTGCAGAAATCTCAACATAAAGAAGCTAGAACTGTTTATGGGGATAATGCTAGTAAGACATAAGAAAAGAATGACTGACACAATGGATGCTACTACCAGAAGCAATGGAATTGTAAAGACTATATCAGAGACAAGAAACTGAATGTCCTACGAGTACAACAGTGGGAACCAGTCTAGTATCTAATGATCAGATGATAGATAGGGCGCACCTGTGTTTTAATTGATGGGACAGTGCGAAAGTTTTTAATAGCAAAAATAAAAGTGAATAAAGAAAAGAGACTTACCAAGCAAAAGGTTTGGAAGGAATATCGAACCAGATCTATCAAAGCGGTGCTACTAGGGAAGTCAAATCCAAAGAGAATCAGAAACATCTTCATAACAAGGAGGCCAAGGATCAACATTTCAAGGTCTGATAGAAGGTTTTAGTTCTACCCACAGACAAAACACAACTTACTCAGCAGTATTACAGAAAGTGATCCACAGAATGCACTATAAAGTGAAAGTTCATGTAAAACCCATTGTTTACCATGTCAATCTATTGAAGAGGTACTTTAAAGAAAGAAAGACCCTACGGGTACAAATATTGATGTACAGATGTACATGGCAGGTGTAATTATCAAAGAAACAGAATTTGAAAACAGTGACTTCGTTGTAGAAGATAAAGATCTACTAGGCTAAAGAGCACAGAGTGGAGAGGTGACATACAAAGACATCACCATAATAGAAGGACTGATTGGTAAGAAGAAAAAAGTGGAACAAAATCAATCCAGTCAATATAGACATGGATTAGGAAAACCAGATCCCAGTCAAAACAAAATCAAAATGAAGATAATGAATCCTCCAAGAAGAAGCCCTACTGGACATCGTACGTCAGGAGAGACAGACAAAGGTACTGCAAATGTTTGAGTAGACTGTGTGAGAAAACTTAGTATATGAGAAAAAAAAGTCTTTACATGTATTGAAAAAAATTGCAAATAATTCTCTTGAAGAGGGACTTACGTCAAGTATACACTGTTTAGTGTAGGTAGTATTAATTAATTGACTTTGTAAGTGAATATTTTGTAATTGTTTAGCTTTTTATTATCAGAGAGTTAAATGCAGGTGATTAGTAGAAGTTTTGTTTGTGAGTCATTGATAGCGAGGCTAGGGAGATTTCTAGAACGTCTCAATGAGGAATATAAGTAGCAGTGAACAGATGTGTAGCAACAGAAGACAATCAGAGAATGGGAATGAAAGGCGAGGGTAAAACTGAGCGAAAGATAGTTTTAATTATAGAAAAGCTAGAGAATGTGAAGTTAAATGTTGTAGGGATGAATAGTCTACCGATTGATATGTTAAAAATGAAATGAACAGTTTACTGATATTGATGAAGAATAGTTTGTCTCCTTAAAAGGCGTTAGAAAACAATCGAGTCTGCCTGGGTGGACTTTGACAAAAAGCAGTCTATTACTTGGCAGTAAGGCTATATCCAAAAAGCAGAGGTTTATTGGAAGTAGGCCTAATTACGAAAAACATACAAGTAACAGAAATTCGAGATACGATTGCGATAACTCGCGAGACAGCTTCAGTTAATTATATATCTGTACTGTTGTAATAAAAGAAAGAAAAAAGAGAGAGAAAGAGTGAAAGGAATAGGTGAATAGTGTTTATGATAAAAATAGCGAAAAATAGTTTGTCTTGTCAACTCATTTCGAAAGCAATTAAATTGGCCTAAGTGGACTTTTGCCTAGAGGAAGAGAACTGCATAGTATTTAAGGTATAATTGTTTAATCTGTTTTGAATACATTATTTTAAAACAAGCAGAGCGCAATGTTTATTTATAGTTCGTATTTATCGTAAACAACTCACAGACAAGTATTGAAGAAGAATCCAGAGGCTGGCTATTTACAAGCACACACACACACGCACACACTTTTACAAGTAAACTGTTTGATAAACTCAAATAAACAAAACCATTGATAAATCTACGATTTGAAAATAAACGAAACAATATAAACTGTTTAGGTTTAATGTCTGTAAAGTTCTGTCAAATTTTGTTAAAACAGATCTAATGCACATAATACTGGGCATTACATATAGAATAAATTAAGCAACAGCAGAAAAATCATGCTGGAAGAATTTTCATTTTATACGACTATAAACCAGGTAGAAACAAAAAACGCACGTATTTGAATTATGCGCTGTTTCTAAATTATTGAGAAATATCTTTGTATGTAGCACAGGTAAAATACAAGTTGATATCTGAAACATTAATTTCTATCCAGTATAGAGATAGTAATCCGAACAGGTTACTTTAATTAAAATAGAATTTTAATCTCGAAAAACACGCAAAAAGTCAAACATTAGAGCTTTTAAAAAGTATAATTTCAATAAGTAGCTATAAAATAATTAGTTAAGTAGGAAGGAAAAATTAGTTTAATATGAATTTCTATTAATGTAAATAAGATAATGACTTGTATCTCCAGAATGTATCGTTATTAGCTTCGTATTTCGCTATGACAACCTACATGTTTGCCAATTCAGTTGTAACTAATTAAGTATTTAATATAATGATTATATTCGTTTAACATAACAATTTGATATAAAATAATAAAGCGCCCCCTGATAAAACTGTATGCAAAATTACATGCTTGTCGTTCACGTTGAACGAAAATCAGATGTAGTGTTAACAATATTGAGGAGTAAAATTTTAAATTTATAGGAAGATGACAGAAAAATCTGAACGATTTGATATGTTCATCGGTTGTGAAACAGGATATTTTAAAGGTAAATGAAAGCTAGATATAAGTATATTCACACAGTTTATATAAATATATCGAATTTTGTTTTTTATATGCAAAACGGCTCGTTTGGGTTCAAAAAATATTTTAAATAGAAGAGCGAACAACGTTTCGGCCTTCTTCGGTCATCGTCAGGTTCACAAAGAAAGAGGTAACTGACCGGAAGCTGACCACATGTTTGGAAGGGGTTGTGTAACTAAGTGTCGCAATGTAGAGGGCGAGGTAAGATGTTCGAATATATAATTTTATCTATAATATTAATATAGGTATAATGGCGTTCCTTTATATTGGTTTATTTTGGGTTTAAGTTGTTGTATGAGTAAGGCTTCTTTAACTTTGCGTTTGTTTATGTTTGTTTCTTTATTTAGTATTTGAGTGTTTTCTATGGTTATGTTGTGTCCATTTGACTTGCAGTGTTCGAAAACGTGTGAAGGTGACTTTAACATAGAAGTCGTGGCAATTATCACATTGTATTTTATAAATAATGTTGGTGTGGTGTTTGTCAGTGTAGTTCTTACATAGTATAGACTTTAGTTTTGTGCCTGGTTTTTGAATAAATTTAGTATTAACTGGAATGTTATATTTTGTTACTAGTTTTTGCCAAATGTTGGTTATTTGTTTGCTGATGTCAGGAATATATGGTATACAGCAGTATATGGTTTCGTGATTTTTTTATTCGAATTTTCTTCAAAACTTGTAATATTTTTAAATAATGCTTTATTTGTCAAATTCATATAAAAGGATTTCATATAAAATTGGAATAAAATTTAAAATGCTAAACTTCGAATGTTAAAAAGTAAAAAAAATATAAAGTATTTAAGACGTTGGCTCTCAAGCGTATTTTTCTGATACCTTCTGGGGGTTCAACAAGTCATTTTAAAATTATTTATTTTAGGAAGATTGTATATGTAGCCATTGTGTCTCAGCTAGAAGTGGCCCTTTAGAAAGAAACTAGAGTATGACTTATTAGTGTTTAGACATATTGGGCATGATTTTTTATACTAGGGATAACTTTAGTTAAGGGTTAATTAATATATCATTTTACAAAAAAATGTGTGCTTGGTTGCTTTTCTTTTAAAATGCCTGAATCTTAAATTTTAAGACTTTAAGTTTACCAGAATTTTCATCATGAATCACAGAAAAGTGTACAAAATGATGCAACATTACGTATGTAACTTTATATTGCTTGCATATTTTTTGCCAATTTTTCTTAGCACATCTGATTCTGAAAATAAATTTAACTTTTGTCTTATTTATCTAAATAGGAAAAATAGTAGGTTAACTGAAAGTTCATCTTTTACATTTTGTAGTAATATTTTTGCAGTGACATTTTTATGATTTATTGATTGTTGGTCACCATTGTATTATTCTGTACTAGTTTAGATATGATAGTTGAATGTGTTGGAAAATAATTCAACAAAATTATTGGTTTGATCCAACAGGGAAATATGTAAAAGTAAAATTGAACAGAAGTGCTAAAACAGTCATAAAATATAAATTTCTTTATTTTAAGGTGTGAACACTATAGAGAAAAAGTCGTGTAATTTGAACAAACTTGATATTTTAAGAAAAGAAGATGAAATAGTGTTCACGTGTTGGAATAATGAAGATGAAACTGAGGTAAGTTGGTATGGGTTTATTTTGTTGGTTGGGAGTGACAAGTGAAGCAAATATGCATATATTATTACCTAATAACCAGAATATCAAAAGTTGGGCTTTTATGCAATTTTTTGACATTTTTAAACTTGCAAATATCTTTTATTACAATTTTACTGTTATTAATATTAAATTTTTAAAAGGTATTACATTTTTTGACTAGAAAATATTTCTTTATTATAAACAATGAGTGATTCTGTTTTTGTTTTTTTTAAATTTAGTATGTGTACAGTCTGTATTTTCAATTAAAATTATAGCATCACATGACATTTTCCACGAACTTCCAGCTTTAGCTATTGTGTGAATACATTGTTTAATAATGTACTGCTCCTTACCTAGTCTGGATGTTTTTGATGGCTATTGTAGAAACAATATAGATAGCTCATTATGTAGCTTTGTACTTAACAATAAAACAGAATAATGTACTTGCTATGCATGATATCTTTCATCGAGTGTTTTTGTTGTTGTTGAATGACACATTTTGTGGGTGTGGTACTATTGTTGCTTATTCCTCGTTTATTCATTTTGTACACAGTTTTATATGAATCTATACTAGTACTGTAACAGTTTGCTGATATGACAACAAATATTTTCTATACATACAATACATGTATTGTAAACCATTATATTTTAGCATAATTATTCTGTCTATTGTAGGAGTTTCCATTCTGTTATATTTGTTTATTCATATTCTATTTAGCATTATAGAGAAATGAAGTCTTGATCATCCCATGAATACGAGAGCTGTTCAAAAAATACGTGGACTGACATCATAAAACAAAATGTACTTTATTTAGAAGTTATAGGTCTGGAACCCCTTTTAAAGTACTCTCCTCCCCAATGAACACACTTATCTCAAGGGTGTTTCCACTTGTTGAAACAGTCCTGGTACGCTTCTTTTGTAATGTTCTCCAGCTCCTTCGTCGCATTTGTCTTAATCTCGGGAATCATCTCAAATCTTCTTTCTTTCAAGGGTCTTTTGAGTTTAGAGAACAAGAAAAAATTGCAAGGAGCAAGGTCAGGTGAGTAGGGAAGGAAGAACAGTGATCAAGTGTTTGGCCAAAAACTCACGAGTTCTGAGGCACAAATTTCGCAGCAATGCAGTGCATCTTTAATTTTTTGGTCAAAATCTTGTAACAAGATCCAACTGATATCCCACACTTTTCAGCAAGCTCCCTGACAGTCAGACGTCGATTTGCTCACACCAGGGTGTTGATTTTGTCGACGTGTGGGTCGTCATTTGACATGGAAGGACATTCAGGACGTTCATCATGTTCAATGGACTGTCAACCATCCTTAAAACGTTCATGCCACTTGAAACATGCCGTATGCTTCATAGCAGTATCACCGTAAGCCATGTTAAGGATAGCAAGTTTCATTTGCAGATTTTCCAAGTTTAACACAATTTCACAGCAAGTTGTTGCTCCTTCAGATCATTCATTCTGAAATCCGCCAAACGAAAAAATTGCACTTCACTTAAAACCGCATAGCTAATACACGAATGAAGATATCTGCAATCAGGAAATGGCGTCGTAATCAGCTGATCTGTGCGAACCTAGCGACACCAAGCGAATTCCCCTGGAACCAACTGGAGCTGCGCAATTCAAACAGTCCACATATTTTTTTAATAGACCTCGTAAATCATATGCATACACTTTCGTATGAAGTAATATATAATATAACCTAAGAAGTATAAAACCTATACATTTCATAAGATATATTTACATGTGATATTTTAGTTTTAATATTAAATGATTTTTGGAAATGTCACATGAATGGTATGAAATAAGGAATATCAAGACAGGCAAAAACAGACTTGCTTCAAAATATAAACAAAATGTATTTAACTAATACTGTTTATGAAAGCACAAATGTCATAATGGTGTGTGTATTTGTTATTTGGAAATTGGCTTGTTTGATTGAATGTTTGTAAAAGACCCTAGAATTTTGTTTTTATTTTAATTTTTATAAATGGCTTTTGAGTTGTAAAATGATGCTAAATTTGAGCATTTGAACACAGTTTCATCATGATGAAAGGATATATTTTTCTTTTATTGGGGGTTTACTATAGCCTGTCATGCATATAAAAACAGTAACTGCTTAGATTAGGTTAGGTGAAATTTGGTTCTGCACATTTTACAGATCATTCAAGTTGGTTCTTATGTGCATGACATACCTAAATACTAATTAAATGATAGTAAGTCAGTATTTGTGTTGGTGTTTAGAAATAAATGTACCTTTCTATAACATGCTGCATTTCATATCTGTATTCTGAATTGGTCAATAATTTTTTATTTTTTTTATTTAAAGAAATTTAGTTACTTGTGTAGAGTCTGGTTTGATGAGTGTTTGGAATGTCGATCATACAAAAACAGTAAGCAAAAATGTTTTACATTTCTTTTTGTCAGTAATATCATTTGAAAGTCTGTATTTACATTTCTTATCTAATGTTGAAGGTTTATACACAATATTTTGTATTGTATTTTATAGGCAGAGTTTATGTGGTATTAATTTGCATATTTAACAGCAAATAATAATTTAAACTTTTCAAAACTAGATGGTGATTAGTGGAAGTTGCTAATTGATTGTCAGATTCATCAATTGATTTCATTCAACTAATATGTTATTCTCACATAAGACTTTCATAGTTGAAATAATCAAAAATAGTAATGAGAAAACATAATGGTTATGGTTTGATTGCTTTAGTAATTGGAATATTGGGAAGTAGTAAAATGTGATGCTAATTTTGATTACTTGATTATTTTTTATGGCATTAATAAATTTTGTCATTTCTGTTAATGTGCTTCATGTGACAGTTATTGTTGTAATCAACTAGAACTAGAAAATAATGTAAAATTAATAAGGACCTTTTTAAATAAAACTTTTAAAAATATTACCAAGTGCAAAATTAAAACAAATGTTAAGAAATGTTTCATAGATTTCAAGCTTCTTTTTTCGGTATTATTCACTCCTAATGATTGTGATTCTATCTATAAATATAAAGTTTATACACAAATTGCTTATAAAGCATAGTTAAAAAACATTGTTTACAAACACAGAACATAGTAAATCACATGTAGAAAATTGTTTACATATATAAATATAAGTGTTAGAATAGATTAAAGTCTAAATATTTAATTTTTTTCACAGATTATACATTTGTGAATCTTGTACATTTGTCTGAGGCTGTGAGGTTGAAATATTGTAATATAAATCCTGATTCTTTCTTAATATATTCAGTTTACTCTGAATGTTTTTAATTACTTTAGAATAAACTGTTATTAAATGCAATTTATTGTATTTGTGAAATTCTACTTCTTCCTGAAAAAGTTATTAATATATAACACATAAATTGTATTTTTAATAATGCCTTAATCATTTAGGCAGAATTTGAAGTTGGAAACAATATCTGTAGGATGCATCAAAGTCCATTTAAACCTTCAATTCTTGCTACAGGAGGAAAAGAAAACCAACTTAAATTATGGGATGTACAAAATCCTGAAAAACCAGTATATGTAGCCAAAAATGTAAGTTTATAATCGTGATGCTACTAGTTTATTTCTCATTGTCCTTGGGAAGTTATTTTTTTTACTGTTGTTGTGCTTGCATGTTAAGATTAGAGTTGTAATTGCAAGGTTGAGAATATAAAAACAAAGTTGAAATTGAATACATCACAAAAACAGCAAGGGTTCATGTTTTCTTTCAAGGCTGTTATTGCACAGTCATACTTGAGAAAAGTAGAAATTCAAACACATCATTTGTTTTTCAGGAAATCGTTGAATCACCTCTTAAACTTCAACGTTTCAGCCTCCACTTTTATCAGTATCAATCTTTTCCATAAATTAACTAACTTTTTAGTAAAATAAAACTCTAAACTAGAGGACAATTTACTTTTCAAACTTTTATTTTTACCAAGAAATGTCTTTGAATTCAAGTTCTGTTATTATGTATCATTGGCCATGCAATTAGCTGTTGTTTGTGTGTGTGTGTGTATATATATATATATATACTCTCAGGGTATTGGATACTATGGCTCTAATTTAATTTCAGTTGTCCTTCACAAAAGATGTTAAGTGCAATAATATTTCAAATCCATTGTCATAAATTATTGGCATGCTGTAAATATGTTTCATTTTCATTAACAAAACTGTTCTTTGATGGAACTAAAAGTATAGTTTAGTAAATACAAATCAACTTTTATTGTCCAATTTTTTAATCAAAGAATTGAGATATAGCATCATCCTTCTGATAGCCTCTATAAAAACATGAAGGGAGTTTGAAAATCTAGAAAAGAGAATTGGAGGGGAGATGCATCACATGACATACACATAAGTCAAGATTAAGGATTTAATGAAGTATTTCCTTTCAAATTGAAGTATTTAAAAATAAGATAACTTTGAATTATAAACTGTTTTGATTTTAAGTTTTTTATTGACATGCTTTAACAGTAAAATTGTTGATTAGATTTGAGTTTAATTCTGTAAAATCTGGACATTGATATGCATACTTTGACTATACATTATCTGTAAGATTTAACTTGTGTTCCTTCATCGTATTTTTCTTGGAAAACCACAAAAATATCAGATGCATTTATCATGCAGATCCCATGGATAACAATGTAAACTTTATTTTTGCTAATCTTACCTTTTTGTTGAAAATAAGTTGATCTTAATTTATTCCCATGAGATAATACTTCTGTTTGTGGAATCATCTTGGTAGCCCTTTTCTGAATATTTTTCCAAAGTCAGTATCTTTCACATTATATAAGGAGACCAAAACTGTAGTCAATATTTTTTGTGAGATTTGGTGATTTGTGTTGAGATACTTACTTTTTTCTAAATGGTATGTTTATAAATAGTCTTTAATGTTATTCACTTCACTACCAGAAAAAGTAACATGTCTTCACTGTACTTTGGAAGTTTTTGCACCATGTGTAAGAGTTTTATTACAACTTGGATACAGAGGTTCAGAGTATCTAACTCTCTGGCACACAGTTGGATGTACCTGTTATCCTGGAGTAAATTTGCTATTTGAATCAAATTTATGGAAAATGATCCTATGGTCATCTTTTTTTTAAATATTTGAATTTTTTCAGTGTAAGTTAATTATATATATATGTGTGTGTGTGTGTGTGTGTGTGTGTGTGTGTGGTGGGGGATGTGTAAATTGATTTTCCTGAATTTTTTTCTGAGCATGATGTGGCTGTTCTACTCTTCTAGGAGTAAAGTTGAAACCACTTTGAACAAAATAACACTAATTTCTCTTTGTAATCTCAATACAAATGTAGTTTTGTCGATTTTAAAAGTTGCTGCTTCTCAACTGTAGTTGTGAAGATGTTGTGTAAGTTGCATATACTTTACCTTTTGAAAAGCTATAAGCTAGTAATTTAAAAAACAAGTTCTTTCTTTTTCTTTTTAACAGTATGTTTACTTTGGCTTCCAATTCAACAGAGTTGTATAAAGATTGAAATAAAGTGACAAATGCTTAATTTTTTAAAGTTTGCTTTATTGTTTAATACTTCATTTGAATTATGAGGGGGCAGTATGATAGGAAAGATTTTTCATGGAATATGATGAGGACGTTTAATTGATTTTGCACTTGATTTTGAAAACTTGTTTTATTTATAAGGCTACTGTTTATTAGACTAGGCTTATATTAGGATTTATTAACTACTTGAAGAGGCAAAAAAAATCTCAAAGCAAAATAAGAAACATATGCAAATTAATATAAAATGGGTCTGAAACTTACATGTATTAAATGAAACCTTCTTATTAATGATTTAAAATAAATGACTTTGTTATGGTTTTAGTATTATGAAAAAAAGTAACTTTAAAAGTAATTGTAAACACTGAAACTACTTGTGTTTTTTGGTGTAAAATAAGTATACAATTTTCACATGTGTATGATGGAAACTGTTACATGGGGAACTATTTTGAATTATCTTTTAAAAAACAAACAAACAACTTACTACAATGAAATGTTTTAAGCTGTGAATTTATACAAATATCGTGTATGGAAAATATATTTTAATTTGCACAAGTTAGGTAATCTGTTGAAAGTTCATTTCAAGTTCAAACTATTTTACCCAATAGTTTTTCAGTATAATTAACAATTTAAGAGTTAATCCTCATGCAGAGCTACTTAATGTACAAATAGATATTAAATATAAAAATGCATTTTTTTTCATTAGCATTTTTTTAAACAGTATTTATCAAGTATTGCCTTGTCTAGTAAATTACCTAGGCTTTGTATAAGATCTAAATTTAAACTTCTGTGTCTCTTTGATGTCTTTACTGAAACTTAAAGAATTTTGTAGGTCAAAAGCTTGTTTTCATGGTATCTTAAGTAACTTATTTCTGGTAGTACATTTTTACTTTCAGCTATGTTACTGAATGCAAGTTTACCTCCTTTTTTTTCATATGTTGCATGAATTAACCTCCTGTGTATGGCATTGAGTTGAAGTATATTGCATGTCAATGCTTTTTATAGAATTGCACTTAAAGTATATTTACTACATTATCAATGTATGTCAGTAAGTTTGTCATGAAGCACAGATTATAAGTCAGATTTTATGTAAATTTTAATATCTTAGTTTCAAAAGGAAATATTAAGTAAATTATCAGTCTGAATTCTACTTTAGTATGGTGTATCTGGAACTCTGGTTATTCATTTTTGTTTTTTCTTTTTACTCTTATGTATTTCAGTCTGTCATGAATCAAACATACTATAGATATTGAAAGTCTGGATTATAAAATTTGAATGCCAAATTTTTGTGCTTTGCTGAGACACTTACATAACCAATTTGTCTTTTTAAAATGCCTATAAATTTTTGACATTTCAGTTGGAAATGCTTATAAAGAATAGAAAGGGCAAATTTTAATGTATAAATTGCAGGATTACTGACTTTGTTTGGTCAGTAAAAGCCAATGATTCACCATGAAAACTTGATGTGATTGAACTAAACATATTTCTCTGATTGGTATTGGAATTTGTTAACTATTTAGAGGTTAGACTGAAAGCCAGGTAAGTTGTACTATTTTTTGGGATGTTCTAATCAAGTGTCTTTTATGTGATATTCTAAAATGTATACTCGAAGACTAACTTAATTCTGGATAATCAACATTGTGGTTAAAAAAAACTTAACCATGCATCCAAGTGCAAAAGGCTAAAGTGAGTGCTATATTTCTTAGTTTTAAGCTTATTTTTTAACCAAAATAAGTAATGTAAAAGTTAGAAGAATTTAAATAAAATCTCTCTTTCAGGAATGAACATGGGCTATCCTAGTTTTATGTAACTAAATACTTAGGATTGCCCTAATTAGTACAGAATTCTTACTGGGTGATTTATTGCATTTTTGTAAATCTGTAAGAGCTTAATTCTTTTTAGGATGTATAATTCTCTGTTGCAATCTAGTTATTTAGAAAAAAAATGTATTTTTAATTTTATTTCATATTTTTCAACTTTTTTAAACAGAATTTCACTCAATATTAGGTAAGTAAAATGAGAGATATTGAATACCAAGAAGTTTTTAAATATTTTATACTTTAAGCGGTTGTGTAAATGAAATATAAAATGTAACTTAAGAAATACTTATATTCATAGCATGTAAAGAACTTTACAGACTGATTCAATAAAGCCTTCATAAATGTACACATTTTTGGTAAAACTACTTTTTTAAATAAAATGTAATATTCTGTGTACAACAGGTTTAAATGTTTATTAAAAGCTTTCCAGATTTTCTGAAAACATGCTTGGTAAAATTAGAACTATGGTAAATGGAGACTGGGCCTAGTGTAAAGCATCCAGTGTTATTCTTGTCAGGTTGAGGCAAAATTAAAGTGATATCCTGCAAGGAAAACTATACATGTGTTTATGTTACTTAGAATATTTTTAAAGGGAATATATATAAAATTTAATGCTAAAGATATGATATGTCATGGAAAAAATTAAAGATTGATTGGTATTTGAATACAAGTTTTTCATGCGAGAAACTTAAGTCACATTACATTGAAGTTACCATGAATAGTGAAAGACGAAACAGGACAGTGAATGTTGAGGGAAGTGTAGAATATTGATATTATGGCAAAATTCAGAAAAATTATAAATATTTGTGAAGTAATTTCTTCCTCTGTGAAAGCTAACAATATATGCATAGTAAAATATTTCAAAGTTTGCAAATGCATGGTATTTTTCATAGAAGCATGGGTGCTATGTAGTGTGGGTGTGTGTGTGTGTGTTAACTGATCATCTTAAGATGTAGCTCAGAAAATTAACATTGATTTTAGGCATAAGATTTAAAATACAGCACATATATAAACAATTTTTATTTAAATAATTTAAAATAAACGAACTGAATGTGTTGTTTTTTCTTCAGATTAGTTGGACTAGGTATTTTGTAGTTGTAGAAAGTATTTATACTTTCAATAGTATCATGGGAGAAATAAGACTGGATAAATATTAAAGGGGCAGTTTTAAGAATGTGGTCCTTGATTTCGTAGGTTCGTCCTGATTTCTTGGATTTGCGTATACCTGTGTGGGTGTTAGACATACAGTTTTTGCCTGGTACAGAAAAAGTGGTGGTGGGAACAGGAACTCATGCAGTGAGTACAATCCAAGTTTTGTTTTAGAATTATCATCTGGAGTTTTAAATTTGGAAGTGAATTTTTTTTAAAATATAGAATATATTTTCTTGCATTCAAAAAAAGTTCTAATCAAATTAGAAGTGATTTGTGTACTTCTATTGGTGAAAGTATTGTAACTAAAGGCTTCAGCTTTAAGCTGTCAAGTTTTTTCTTACTATGTTTTAATTTTCAATGTGATACTTGTGTAGTTTCAGGTTGCATGCTCTTTAAGAATCATAAACTGGTTTACTGGTATAATTAGCACTGTTACGTGTTACAACTTTTGTGTATGTCTACACAAAATATGGCAGTGTTTTAGTACAACTTGCAAGTCATCCAACCCTATCATTTACCTCAACATGTTTGTAATATTCATCAATTGCTAATTTTTCCTTTTTTTCAGGTTTACCATTTTTCTGTCACACATCACTTCTCTGACTTCTTCCATTTGTTTTTTTCTTTGATCTTTATACTTACTCTTCCATATGTTTGCTTAGTTAATCCAAGTATTTAAATTCTTCCACTTTTTTTAACTTTTCCTCCATCAAGGAGCACTGTAGCACTTTATCACTGTTTGCTACTTTCCCTCAAAAGACTATTTCTATCATGTACTCTTTGTTCAACTTATTGTAAAACTATATTTCTGGGCATTATTTCCATTTCCAAATAATATGTATATTTGTGCTTATATTTTTATGTTTCTAAATGTTCTGTCTATTGCCATTATGAAAAGGAAAGGGCTCAGGGCTGATCCTTGATGAGACTCCCATTGACACTAAAAATCTGTCTCCTATACGTCTTACAGATGTTTCCACATATTCGTACATGTGCTGGATCAGTCTCACATATAACTCTTGTACATCTCCTTATTCCTAAGCATAACCATATTAGCTTTTTTGACAATTTGTCATAACTTTTTTCCAGGTTGAACACTATATACAAATCTTCTCTTTTTTTTTCTCCGAACTTTTGTATCAATGTCTCATTGAGAATATGATAATTGCTGTTGACTTTACAAATACCTGTCAGGCATGAACCTCAAACTATTCTGCCCCATTTCTATCTCTGCTCTCAATATCATACCCACAACTCTTTCTGAAAAGCTTCATTGTATCATACAGCAACATTATCTTACTATTTATTGTAGTGTAGCATGTTGTCTTTTTCTTAGCTCCAGGATACTCTTTCTGGGCATCTTTCCTTCTGTCATTGTAACATTTAAAAAGTTTGCATATCATCTAGCTCCCTAACTTCCATATCTTAAGGGGTGTAACTGGTATGTCATCTGGGCCTGCTGCTTTCACAATTTGTTTTCACAAATTCCACTTCCTTTATTTCTTGTTTTTTTATTTTTTCTGGCTTCTCATCACTTAATAGATGTTTGAAGCATGCTGTGTTTTTCTTTTTGATATTTGACATGTGCCAATTACCTAACCATTATAGTCCTTAATAAAATCCATTCATATCTGTTTCTCTTCTTTTCTTGTCTTTTGCTAGTCAACACATAGGTTTCCATCCCTTTGTTTCAGTCCTGCATACAACCTCTCTTTGGTAATAACCACTGCTTTTTTGTCTCTTTCCTTAGTATTGTGTATGTCTATTCATCCTCCTTTTCGTTGTTTTGCAGTCACCTCTTAAACTTTACTTTCATGTTTGTATTTCCTCCCCCTCATTGTGAATTCCTGTATATGATGAAGGGACCTCCCAAAGAAGGTTCTGTTCCCAAAGTTTACCTCCTTTTGGATCTAAACATTCACCCACGTGTTTATCATGTGTAGCAGCCTGTGAAGTGGAGAAGATGATCCTGGTGGTTGAAGGGTCCAACCCTAATACACTACTTTGGCATTGAATTCCTGTAAATAGGTAGCCTTGAGGTAGTCTCCTCAGAGTCAAACAGCTGGTCCACATGGGTTAGGACCAACTGAGTACCAGTGTTGGATGTTCTCAGCAGGTGTTGTGGTGGACATTGCATCTGATGCTGATGTTTGGGTATAATGCTTACGAAAATCTGGCATTGCTGCAGTGTCCTTTGGCATTGTAGTGCCTTCCCTCATAGAGCTCCATGGTGGGAGGGGTCAGTGGGTATCAAAAATTTTTTTCTTTATTATGGATTCCCCAAATAAAAAATAAAATAGTGAAAAAAAAGACCATAGGTAAATGACCATGTCTTGAAGATTCTGAACAGCAATATTCAACTTTTTTAACAACTGTACCTCATTTTCTGATTACATTCTTTACCAGACAAATATTTATTGCAAAATCCTGATTTTTATTTAGAAGAGACTAGATTGACTTGTTGGTTCTCCAGAGTCAGTCAGAAAGTTACATTCTGGGGACATCTTGATGGAAACATCCACTCCAAAACATAGCAAACTTTTTCATTGAAAGGTCATTGGGGATATACCCATTGAAGTTACTACTCATGCTACTCTGAATTTGTCACGAGGAGTTATTGTTGAATGGGATTTGAAGAATATCCCCAAGTCGGAGATCCTTACTGGTTTCTCCACCCAAGGAGTTTCTACTGTGAGGCATATCTCTACTGGCAAAGATGGAATTATGATGCCAACCAGTGTCCTAATTTTGATGTTTACATCACCACACCCACCTCCCATCATCAAGGCAGGTTATCTGAACTGCAAAGTATAGCCATATATTCCAAACCCTTTCAGATGTGTGCAGATAGCCCTTGAGCAGCTTTGCGTAAAATGCAAAACAAACTCTCAGATATTTCCATCTATCTGCAGTTCAGTTACTCAAAAACATTAAGTTGTGGTTCCTTGATGTGTGTTCATGGGGTAGCAAGGACCATGATGCCTGTGTGTGTAATGGACGTTCATTGTATTAATTGTAGTGGCTCTCGCCCAACTTATGTTCATTTATGCCCTAGGTGGGTGGAATAAAAAACATGCAGCATTTAAATGGTTCACAACATTTCTCACCCTGAAACTCAAAAGTAACTGTATACCACCCCATCTTGGACTTATGCTGCTGTTTTCCATTCCACTACTACAATAGGAGTGCAGACAGATCTCTCCATGGTTTCAAATGAATCATTTTCAAACCAGTATTTTGCTCTCCATGGTTAAGAAAGTTGATTCAACATCAACAACCATCTCTGTCCCTTCCAACAGATCCCTGGATTCACTTTCTTTTGGTTCAAGATTTGGGTGTTTCCTCAGATCTATCTTCTTTTCCAGCCCTGAGATGCAGAATGATTATTCATTCATGCCCTCAGTCGCTGGAATTTTCTTCCAATGACAGACTTTATCCATTGACCCAGGACAGGATCAATGGAGGATGATAGACCTCTTTCAAATAAAGTAAAGAAAAAAGTCTGGTTGAAAACAGAAGGGCTTTTAGCTCAGTTCTCCTCCATATAGATAAAACTGACAACATTGATACAGTTGATTTTCATTCTAGTTGAGATTATATCAAGATGCTGATTGATTCCTATCATCCTGTGTCTTTTCTTACAGGAAACATTTCTAAAATCTGCCAATAGTCACCCTTCAGCAGTTTTCTTTGTGGAGAAATGACAGGTTGTGTTATGGATGAGTGCATGAAGGGATGGCATTACTGTTCATTCAGCATGTACTCACTTTCTATTTGCCACTTGACATACCCTTGGAGGCTGCAGCTATAGATGTTTGTTTTTTTTGGTTGAACCATCACTGTTTGCTCTTTATCTCCTGGAGAAACATATGATCAGTCAGATCTTGATGCTTTCTTTGAACAGTTGCCATTTCCCTTTTCACTCCTGATGGACTTTAATGGACATAATCTCCTCTGGGGAGGTGCTGATATTGATGGAAAGGGTCTCTCCATGGAGCATATGCTTTCAGATCATGGCCTTTCTCTCTTCATTACTGGTTCTTGTACTTATTTTCATGATGCTAGTCAGTTTTTACTGCTATTGATCACTCAGTCTGCTCTTATTGAGGAAAGTGATTATTTTCTTATTTTGAGAGAGACTAGCCATGGTTAATGCCATCTGACCTCTGTGCCTCAGTGGAAGCTGGACCAAGCTAACTGGTCCTATTTTACTGCTCTCTTGGAACCTGATTCTGCATGGCAGCAGTGATTGATTGTAGTATTTAGGGAGCTGTTTAATGCATTTTTAAAACCTTGACATGTTTTTCCATGGCATCCTTGTCCATGATGGAATCCTGTCTGCCACATGTGCCAGAAGCTCCAATGAGCCTAGGATACCATTTGTAGGTATCACACAAGTTGTGCTTCTTGTAGTCCCTGAGGTAAAATTTGTGGGGCATGACCATAAGCTGACCTTTATACCACACATCAAGCAACTATGAGTCAAGTTCACTGAACGTTTTTTGTGTCCCCTCTTCTGCCTCTTTGTTCTGTGCTAAAGATTTGTTCATTCATTCTGCCAGGATTTTAGTCTTGAAGATGCTGGACCCTGTTCATCATCAGGAGCTTTGACTTTGCACAGGAGCTTTCTGCACTTCCCACTCTAGAATTTTTACTTTCTTGTGAACCTTCTCTACACCTCTGCTATTTGTAAGTTTCTTTACTGTATTGTTTGAAATTTCAATCCTTTCTACAGCATCCCACCTGGGGTTGTTTTCCTTCCTCAGTGGGTCATGCTTTTTCAGAACAGACATTGTTCCTCTCAGCTTTCATATCCAGGCATAGTTGAATGAATTAGGTCTGTCCTTGGATGACATTGTTGTATCCCCTGATTAGCCCATCCCACCTTGGCTTTTTGCCATTCCCAAGTGTGACCTTTCTTTCAGTCATCTGAGAAAGGTAGATACTCCTGATTGGAAGTACCATCTTTTATTTGCTGAACATTTTTTTTGAACCATCCTTCCATTCCCATTTATATGGATGGTTTGAAATCAGGTGACTCTGTCGTGGTTTAAGATTCTGTGATTGCACACAGAATCCCCTCTACAGTTTCTGTGTTCACTGCTGAATTATGTGTCACTTCTCTTGTCCTTGGTCACATAGAAGTTAAGCAGTATTTGAATTGTACTATTTATACTAACTTGCTTAGCTCTCTGTTGGCTCTGAAATTACTTCATGTTAGTTTTCACCAATATTCTAGATAACAGGCCATGTTGGTATTTGCAGGAATGGACTTGCTGATGCCACTGTTTACTCTGGTGCTATTAATACTGTGTCTATTCTATATATGGGCTATGGTTCTGTAATCAAGGTTTGACTCCTTTCTAGTTGACAATCAACTTGGAGTGAGTTATGTAATAAAAAGCTTTTCCAGACAAAGCCCTTTCCTGGACTTTGGCTGTTTTGTTTCTGTAATGAAAGAAAAGTTTTCCTAACAAGACTATGCTTTGGTCACAGTTTTTTTTAACTCTTTCTTTTTTTAATCTGGGACTTGTGCACCAATGTGTGGTCTGTGTAACCCTCAAGTCACAATAGCCCACATGTTATTGTACCATCATTATTACTCTGAATGATGGTATCATTTTATACATGTTTTATCTACAGGTTTACCCTGATGCTAGACAGTGTCAACAATGGTGGTGACACTGTCCACTTTAATGCTTTTAATTTTTTGAGGACCATTGTATTTTTTAATTCTATTTAAGTTTTTAAAGGAAAAATTGGACTTTGTTTTGTTTTAACATGAATCCTTTTTACAAATGTCAATAATTATATTTTTATTTTTAATTTTTACGTATTAGGCACAGATAGTCTAGTTACTTTGTGCCATAAAACACTAAATAACCAATCAGCCAACTGCATTTCCTCATTTTATGACACTCTTTTGGTAAATTGTTTGTCCTTTGGTCTTTCCAATGACTTTTGTAACTGATAGGTAATCTGTTTGTAACTCCTAACATTATTATTTCTGTATGTTAGATGTTTTCTCCTTTCTGGTGCAATGTATTGGTTATAGCCAAGTCATGTGCCTAAACCATCTGCATGATGCTTTGCCTTCTTCCATTATTTACTTGTCCACAGCATGTCCACTGTGCAGCCTCTTATAGCTATCTTTGTTTTGTTCAATTTAGATCAGCCTCATTAAAATTAACCCTTCTCTTGGTATGCTCTACATCATCTTGTCCAGATGATCTTATTTTTTCTTATTGCATTTCACTCGTGGAGTATAGACACAAATGAAACTTGCCAAATTTTGTTCCTACCTTCACCACCATTACTCTGTTACACCACTTCTTTTCTTTTGTATTCTCCTGAAAGATGTTTGTTAATAGTTTCAAAGTTTCTCTGCCTTATGTCCTTTTTATCTTGTTTCATGTATGCATGTTATGTGTACTTTCCTCCTCTTCTGGGTATCTTCAAGGTTCCTACACTTCATCATGCCTCTCTTTGCTGTAAAGGATACTACATTAACTCATGTAATGATTACTAATGGAAGTTTTAGAGATCTATGGTTTAAAGTTTTAAAAGATTACTAGTGTTTAGTAAAAATTTTAAAATGAATTTACATTCATTAGCAATCTGCTTTTCAATATATTTTAAGAAACAATTGCAAACTCATTCATATTTTTTAATTTTTCTTTCAATTTTTTTTCATTATGTTTTTACTTTAATGTTTTTCTCCATAGAATCACTGTTCTTATCACCAAAAACTTGAAGTTTTTAATGTAACAATTAAAATCTAATGTGTGAAGTCCATTTTACAAATTAAATACAGGTTTGTGCAACTTGTATGAAATTAATTTGTTTATATATTTTTCCAAAAGTTAGCAAAATTTTGCTTATATTTAATTCAGTTTTTTTATTTTTTCCAGATTCACATTTATGATCCTTTAACTCCACAGAGACGTCCTGTTTTAACAGTTGAATTTGATGAATATCCTGTTACTGCCTTGGCAGTGCCTCATTCAGAAAAATGAGTTAGAGTACATTTTGTTTATGTAGTAGAACACAGTAATAACAGTTGTAAATATCTTACCCTTTTTCTTGTTTATACTGGCATATGTACACCTTGTAGTGAGAACATTTGTAAGTATTACTTTCAGCATCTGAAAGAAGTGTTAAACAAAAACTGGTTTAGCATGATAATTCCAACTTTTTATATGATAACAGTCATTAGCGTTTAGGTTCCTCTGACCTGTGGAGCAACAAATTAGATACCAAAAGCAAAAACTAAATTTCTATTAATTTAATATTAAGCAAGTTTTTCTTTTAGATAGAAGTTATCAAGAAAAAAGTTCTCAAAATTTAAAGCCATTAACTCTTTTAGATAGAAGTTATCAAGAAAAAAATTCTCAAAATTTAAAGCCATTAACTTATTTATAAGGCTGCAAGTTTCAGGTAAATCAGTTTGCAATAATTGTGTTGGGTAATGCTATAAAAATGTTACGTATAGAATTTTCTAACTGACTAGAAAGTTTATTATTATGTTAAAACTATTATAAATAGAAGTTTTTGCATGTTTTTATTTAGCTAAATTTTACTATTTATTTTAGTGTTCTAATTAAGCTTTTTACTTTATAGCAATTTTTTTATCTTAAAAGTTCAAGTATGATGTTTTCCTGTAGTCAAACAGTAAATTTAAGAGTGCTTCCATGTTTTATTGAACTACTAATTATAAAATTGTCAATAAATTTGGTATCAAACTATAATTCAAAATTTAGTATTATAAGTTAGTTAATTTCTTAACTTCAAAAGTAAATATTAAAAAAATTAAAACTTTTTAAATATTAAGTTTTGTGTGCTAGGTGGTATGTCAAATGCAACATTGTTTCAAATTGTGATGTTAAAATGCATATTCCTTAGTTTCTTACAAAATTTGTATACTCAAAAAATTAATATAGAATAAGAACCTTGTATCTTTTCTATTTGCTGAGATACTACTGTTTACTAAATCAAATACAGTGGTCCTACCCATTTTAGGAACATGTACAAACTTTTATGAGACAAGTGAATAACCAATCAAAGGCTTGGAATGTCCTCTAGTGGCTTTCTCATTCTCTTACGTATTTGGGTGGCAAACTATTTCTTTCATGCTAGATTGCAAATGGTAATTTAGGACTTTAATGAGCTCAATTTCATGTGTTTTAAATCCCAAATACAACTTAGTTACAAAGCTTGATAAATAGAGTGAATTCTATGGTATTCATATAGTAAATTATAATTTTTGATCATTTCACAATGTGCATATAAAACCTGAAAAACTTTTGTATTCTCAATGTGTGAAATTTGAGGCTTATCAATGAGAATAATATGCTTTACTCTTTTTTTTTTGTTTTGTTCTTTGTTTAATAAATTATTTGTAAACAGTAATACCTAACATATATATAATACCTTGTAACTGAATTGACTATTTTACAAGATACTGGTCTAGTTGAACACAGTCTTATATTCTTGGATATAACTAGTGCTCACGAGCTGTGTCACTGAAACTTCTTTTATGTTAGTCAGGCACAGCAGAAAGTTCGATATTATTATAATAATAATAATAATAATAATAATAAACATTCTAACATTATAAATGTATAATGTTATTAGTTTTAAGCTATTTAGACTGTGTTTATCATGTTATAATTTGTAGTCAGTCTAGAATGAAAAATGAATTTTTATATTTGTTACAAGATTGGTCAGATTGGCAGAACCTTTGCAGAGATTTGATAGTGAAAATAACAAACATTCAAACATTTTTTAAGAAAGTTTTATTTGTTATTTATTATTTGTAATGTATACATATTTTATATTTGAAATTTCAAAATTATTGATTCATAAAATTATTTTAAATTTTAAAACAAAATTACTTTGCATGTTGGATAGTTGACAACAACAACAAAAAGGAAGGCATGAGAAACACATTACTAAAATAATCTTAATTTAAAAAAGTTGATGTTTTGCATACGTAAAAACTCGTGAAAATTGTAACAAGCACAAAATGGTAACAGAGTTGGTCAGTGGGATTGAGTCCATGCTGAAAGAGATAATGTGCGTAGTTTTATGCCATAGAAAAGATCATTTGTTTGCCTTTGGTCATGGTTTTTATAAATCAAGTTTTTTATATTCATTTTTATTCCAAGTTTATTAATTACTAAATTTTTCCATATATTCAACTCTGATTCTTAACATGTGAGTGGACATCATTAAAGAAGTTCTAAGTATCACTTAAATTACTTTACTTTTTCAGTCATGTGGTTGCAGGAAATATAAGAGGAAGAATGGCCCTTATTGACTTAAGAAAGAAATCTCTGGCTCATGCTTACATAGGAGTTGCTGGGAGTATTCGATGTATTACTTGTCACCAAGTAAAACCCATTGTTGCATCTTGTGGGTTGGACCGATTTGTGAGAGTTCATGATTTAAATTCTCATTATCTTCAGTTAAAGGTACTATGTATTGTTTACAAATAGCACACGTTTTGCTTAATTAGAAATTAATATTAGTTTTATTACTTGTAAAGGAAATATTTCTTATATCACCTGTACTGGATTTCTATTCAGTAGTGAGACATATGTCTTTCAACAGAATAAAATACTTGAAATATTGAGTACCCCTTAATTGCATGCTCTAATTTAAGTTTTGAAATGCTATATATCTAAGACTGTAAGTATCCATTCATGTACTTGCTCATTGCATGTGAATTTTGTGATCTTGAGTAGTTTTTCATACACGGGTATTTAAAGTTTTGAGTCAAGCTTAATTTTTGTTGTGATTGACTGTGACTCAGGATGACAACTGGCTTAATCCATTTGACAGACCATGTGTCCTCTTTGCACTCTTTTAGTCTTTATAATTTTGATACTACTAACTTTTAATTTAATATGTATATCTTTGTAAAATTTGGCAAACATTATCTTTCATTTTCATAATTTCTTAAACTTCCTAAATATGTTTCAGATGTTTGTTTTCAGTTACACTTTATATTGTTGTTTTATCTACCCTATCTTTAGAGAAGCTTAGTCAAATCAATAAATTTAAATTACTTTGTCTTTCTAGAATGGTTTTGAACTGTAACATGAAACTACATTCATTTATCCTAAGTAAAATAACTCCCTGTTATTAGCAGTGAAATGATAAAGACCTTAAAATTGAAAGTGCTAATGTTTTGTGGCACCAGATATTAAATACATAGTCCTGAATTCACAGTGCAACCACAAGGCTACACTAGCCTAGGGGTGTATTGCTTATATGCTACATGCTATAAATATTAGTAACAGTGCATTATTTAGGCCAGGAACTTTACAGAGGGGTGTGTTTGGAAGCCTTTAAGCTTTCCTCATAGCCATATGGATTTAAAATTTATGCAAAAATATATATACTAAGAAAATTATATTTATGTTGTTTTCAAACCATGAGTAACAACACTTATTTGCTTAGTAACCATTGTAATATGTGGAAGGTGTTAAGTTAGCTTTGTTTAACTCTTTCAACTGTGAGTAAATTTTTTTATCAATTAACTACAATCTTTGCAAACAAGTTGTAGTACTGATATTATATTGTTGATATAACTATATCTTCAGCTCAAATTATTTTCAATAATTTTTTTAATGGTTAAGTATTGTTCCAAAGAAAATGTTACTGTTCTTTTATCAAACATACCATGACTGTCAGAGTAATTATTATATTTTGCAGGCCTGGAATTTTTTACCAAAGACTAAAAGTACTGAAACTGTATAAAAGTAGTATTTAAACAATCTCAACATTTTAATACATTTGAATTACATTGCATGACAATTTCATGAGCAGTAAACACAATGACAGTAATTACTATTATATAATCCAACATGAAGTGTAACTTCACTGTCAAGGTTTCAGTAATAGCATACAAGTGGGTTGACAATTATTCTACAATAGGTTTCTGTCTTTTTGGGGTTAAATATCAACCATAAATGGAGAGCACAAATTCATTTCTCTTACAATGTATTTGAAACAAGCCAAACGTGCATGCAAAACTATTTTACCCTATAGGATAAAACAGTTTTATCTGAAACTAAATTCTTTTTCGTATCAAAAGTCTAATCTGAAGGATTCAGTTACTTTATAATCCAGTTTACAATACAAATTATTTCTTTACTCATTTCTTAATAGTATCATTGAATAATTCACTTATGCTACTTTGTGGGCTACCACAGTTGTAATTTGAACCTTAAATACCTATTTCTTTTTTTTTCAAAATCCACACAGATGGGCACCTCGGTGTGGATTCCTATACATGGTGAGGGGCCAGGGTAGGTTCTGTTCTTTCAGTTTACCTCCTCTGGGATCTTAACATCCACATGTTTGTTTGCTGTGTGTGGTAACTCGTGAAGGGGAGGAGAGAGGATCCTGGTTGTTGAGGGATCCAACCCTAACACACCACTTTGGCCTTGAATTCCTGAAGATGGGCAACCTTAGGGTGGCTCCCCTTGGGTCAATTGCCTGGTCCACTCGGGCTAGGGTCAACCAAGTACCAGTTGTGGACATTGTATCTGATGTTTGTGTATGGGTATTGTGATCACAAAACCCTGGCATTGCTGCAGTGTCCTTGTTTGACGTTGTAGTGCATCCCCTCATAGGGCTCCATGGTGGATGGGGTTAGTGGGTGCTGAAACATTCTTTTTTTTTATTATTATGGATCCTCCAAATAAAAACTTAAATGGTGAAAAAACAGTTCATAGGTAAACGATCATGCCTTGAAGATTCTGAGCAGCAATCTTCAATATCTGTAACACCTGTTGTACCTCATTTTCTTATACTACATTCTCTTTCAGATAAACCTCTTGGGCATATGTCTCCCTTTTTCATTCAGAAGGGACAAGAAGGACTTGTTTTCTCTCCAAAGTCAGTAAAGAAGCTTTGCTCTGGGGACATATTGGTAGAAACATCCAAATCTCAAAACAATACCCTTTGCATTTAAAGGCAATTAGGGATATACCTACTGATGTTGCATCTCATGCTGATTTTTGTTGAGATGGATTTGAAGAAGATTCTCGCTGGTTCCTCCACTTAATGAGTTTCTATGGTGAGGCATATATCCACTCGCAAAGATGGAATTATGGTGCAGACCAATGTTCTCATTCTGACATTTATGCCACCATCAAGGCAGGTTATTTTATTTGCAGATTACGGTCATACATTTCAAACCCTCTTATTTTCCCAGTGTCAACGGTTCGATCACTTTAGGACATCATCTCATAGTTCCTTGATATGTGCTCATTGCAGTGGTAAGGACAATGATGTCTACGAGTGTGAAACAGACCCTCATTGCATCAATTGCAATGGCTCTCACCTGTCCCTCTTTCATTCTTTCTCTTAATGATTGGAAGAAAAAGAGGTACAGCGTTTGAAAACGATTCATAACATTCAGTGATGTCGAGAAACCCACTTGTTGAGAATTTTATATGCAAAAATGGCTCGTTTGGGTTGAGAAAATATTTCAAATAGAAGAGCGAACAACGTTTCAACCTTCTTCGGTCACCGTCAGGTTCACAAAGAAAGAGGTAACTGACCGGAAGCTGACCACATGTTTGGAAGGGGTTGTGTAACTGAGTGTCGCAATGTAGAGGGCGCGGTTAGATGTTTGAATATATAATTTTATCTATAACATTAATATAGGTATAATGGCGTTCCTTTATATTGGTTTATTTTGGGTTTAAGTTGTTGTATGAGTAAGGCTTCTTTAACTTTGCGTTTGTTTCTTTATTTAGTATTTGAGTGTTTTCTATGGTTATGTTGTGTCCATTTTACTTGCAGTGTTCGAAAACGTGTGAAGGTGACTTTAACATAGAAGTCGTGGCAGTTATCACATTGTATTTTATAAATAATGTTGGTGTGGTGTTTGTCAGTGTAGTTTTTCCATAGTATAGACCTCAGTTTTGTGCCTGGTTTTTGAATAAATTTGGTATTAACTGGAATGTCATATTTTGTTACTAGTTTTTGCCAAATGTTGGTTATTTGTTTGCTGATATCAGGAATGTATGGTATACAGCAGTATATGGTTTCGTGATTTTTTGATTCGTGAGATATATTTACTTTTGTTGGTTGATTTTGCTTTCTGTCTAGGTGTGTGCGTATAATGTTTTCTACGGTTTGTGGAGGAAACTTATTGATGTTGATGAAGTATTGTTTTATTTTGTCTAATTCATCGTTAATTTTATCTGGTGAGCATAGTTTTATGGCTGTGTTTATCTGGTTTCTTAGTATGTTGAGTTTTTGTTTTGTTTCATGTGCTGAGTCCCAAGGAATGTATAGTCCAGTATGGGTGATTTTTCGGTGGATTTCGGTCGAAACGTTGTTCGCTCTTCTATTTGAAATATTTTCTCAACCCAAACGAGCCGTTTTTGCATATAAGATTCATAACCTTACCTATCCTGAGGCTCCAGAATTGCTGTTCACCATCTTATCTCGGATGTATGCTGTTGCACTTCATTCCACAACTACAGTTGTAGTGCAGACATCTCTTTGTGCCTCCTTGGGAATCATTCTCCAAACAAGTGAAAAGTCTTTTGATTCAATGGTTAAAAAAGTTATTGCATCAACTTCACCACCTATCTCTGTCTTTTATATACATTCCACCAAACCACATCCTTTGGTTCCAGGTACAGGCATTTTCTTGGATACATTTTCTTCTTCCACCTCAAGATGCAAAACAATCCTCAGTCTCTGGAATCCTCTTCCAACGGTAAAGACCTGCCCAATTGATCCAAGGCAGAATCTATGGAGATCTGTAGACCTCCCTCGAAAAAAAAGTAACGAAAATGACATGGTCATAAACAGAAGGGTTCTCTACTCAATTTGCCTACACATGCATAAAAATGGCTACCCTGATACAATGGAACTGTCGAGGTTTACGTTCTATTTGAATGACATCAAAACACTGATTGCTTACTGCTATCCTGATTGTCTTTCCTTACAGGAAACATTTCTGAAACCTGCAGATACAGTCACCTTTCGGCAGTTTTCTCTATACAGAAATGACAGGCTGGCTGTGTGATGGTGAGTACATGGAGGGATGGTACTGTTGGTTGATCAACATGTGCCCACCCTGTCTTTACAACTCGACGCACCCTTGGAGGCCGTAGCCATCCATGTTTGTATGGGTTATATCATCACCATTTGTTCTCTCTACCTGTAACCTGGAGAGACGTATGACCAGTTGGACCTTAATCCTCCCTTTTTCATCCTGGGGGACTTTGATTGACATCATTTCCTCTGGGGAAGTGCTGATATTGATAGGAGAGGTTACTCTGTACAGTGTATACTCTCTGATTACAACCTTTCTCTTTTCAATACTGGTTCTTCTACTTATTTCCATGTACCTAGTCAGTCCTTTACTATTGATCTCTCAGTTTGCTCCCCTTCATTATTTTTTACCATTTTTATGAAGGGTTGACAATAATTCATGAGGCAGTGATCATTTTCCTATAATTTTGATAGAGACTGGTCGTGGTCGATGCCACCCGACCTGCATGCCCCATTGGAAGCTGGATCTGGCAAACTGGCCCTCTTTCACTGCTCTCACAGAACTTGATCCTGCCATTGTCTGTAAGCCATCAATAGACAATTGTGTGACAGCAGTAACTGATTGTATTATAAGAGCAACTCCACTAAAACCTCAACATGTTTTCCACTATATCCTCGTCCATGGTGGAATCCTGCCTGTCACATGGCATGGAAGGCTCAGAAACGAGCCTGGGATGTTTTCTGTAGATATCTCATACTCTCGAACCTCATCACTTTCCAGCGGATCCGTGTACATGCTCGTGGGTAAGACGTCAAAGACAGAAGGAATCTTAGATTAAGTTCATATCTTCTACCACCAGTTCCAGTGTCATATGGGGCATGATTCAAAAGGTCAATGGGCAATATAACACTGTTCCTCTCTTGATCTTGCTCTCTAATGGCCAAGATGTAGCTGATACCTGGAGCATTGCCAATACTCTGGGTGAAAGCTTTTGCCAGGTATCTAGCACTTCTGTTTCTTCCACCTTAGCCATCAAAACTTGTGTAGAGCAACCACCTCTTTCCTTTTGAGTTGATTGTGTCTATGACTATAATTGTCCATTTATACTGGTGGAACTCAAGCTGGCCCTTTATCAGTCTGGCAGTACATAGGGCAGTTATTCATGCTGTGCCATCTATCTCCTGTTTGTCTTGGTATTCTTCTGATTGAATTTGATCATACCTGGTAGGATAATGTTTTTCCTGATGCCTTGTGCCAGGCACAGGTCTTCCTACCTTTCTCCATGCCTAGGAAGGATCCCAAGATTCTTTCAAACTACTGTCCAATTGCTTTGACAAGCTGTCTCTGTAAGACCTAAGATAGGATGGTTAATGCTTGTCATGTTTGGTTCCTCGAATCAAACAACCTCCTGAAATGTCAATCAGAGAAGGCTTATGATACAACTTGAAGGAATGGCATTTTGCGAGACATCCGTACATGTGGTTTACGTGGCCATTTGCCCATTTTTATTAAAACTTTTTCAATGGATAGGAGATTCCGAGTTTGCGTGGGTTTGACAATTTTCCGTTCTTTTCTGCAGAAACTTAGAGTCTCTCAGGGCTGTGTCTGTACACTTTTCTGCATAAAAACTAATGTCATCACTGAATAGCTCTCTCTCATTTGCGAACGGGCTCTGTGTCGACGACTTTTACATCTCATGTCAGTCGTCAAACATGAGGTATATTGAGTGGCAGCTACAGACTGCCCTCGATTATGTACTAACGTGGGCCAGAGCAAACAGCTTTAACTTCTCTCTCTAAAACATTTTCCATGCAATTTTCCTATCGACGGGTATTCACCCTGATCTTGAACTCCATATTGGTAAAGCTGCAGTCCCTGAAACTAAGTTCTTGGGGCTTATCTTGGACCATGAGCCTACCCTTATTCCACACATCAAGCAGCTACGAGTCAAATGTATAAAAGCAATGAACATCCTCCGTGTCCTCTTACACCAATTGGGGAGTGTATCTATATTTTTTGCTAAAGATATATTGTGCTCTTATTTGATTGACACTCGTCTATGGATTGCTGGTCTATGGCTCTGTCAGACCATCGGCCTTAAAGATTCTTGACCCTATTCATTATTGAGGACTTCAGTTCTGTACTGGGACTTTCAGCACCTTCCTAGTTCAGAGCTTATACATAGTCTTATGAACCTTCTTTTGACTTCTGCCATTTGCAACTATCTTTACTATATGCTTTGAAACTTTGTTCCTTACCAAAGCATCCCACCTGGGTCATGCTTTTTCAGACCAGATGGTCTCCCATTGCTCTTTTTGGCCTTTGTATTTGGGCACAGCTGGATGAATTGGGTCTTTCCTTGGATAACATTGCTGTATCCATTGGTCAGCCAATTCTACCATGGCTTCTTACAGTTCTCAATTGTAACCTATCTTTAAGTCATCTGAGAAAAGCAGACACTCCCAATTGGAAATTGTCCGCTCTTTGCTGAACATCTTTCGAACCATCCTTCCATTCCTATTTATACAGGTGGTTCGAAATAATGTGACTGTGTGGGCTCTGTCGTGATTTGTTGTGCTTTGGTGGTTGCATGCAGAATTCCTTCTACAGCTTTTGTGTTCACTGCTGAACTGTATGCCATTTCTCCTGCCCTGTATCACATAGAAATTAAGCAATACTCAAACTACAATATTTATACTGACTCGCTTAGTTCTCTGCTAGCCCTGGAATTGCTTCATGTTGGTACACACCCTATTGTTGCTGATATTCAAAACTGACTTGCCCATTTTTCTTTAACATCTTCTATTCAGTTTTTCTAGATACCCGGGCCATGTTTGTATTTGCTGGAATGAGCTCGCCGACACTGCAGCTAAGTCTATCTGCTCTGGCATTATCACAGCTGTAACTGTCCCATACATGGACTATGTCCTGTATTCAAGGCTCAGCTCTGTGCCAGCTGGCAGTTGACTTCGAGTGAGCAACACGAAAACAAGCTTTTCCAAATAAAACCTTAGATTGGACTTTGGCCATTTTGTTTCAGTAAGGAGTGGAAAAAGGAAATTGTTCTAACTAGACTATGCATTGGTCACAGTTTTTTAGCTCATCATTTTTTTTTATATGGAACCAATGCTCCAATGTGTAGTTTATGTAACACTCAGATCACAATAAGCCACATTTTATTTTCTTGTTTTCATTACGACTCAACGACACCACCATTTTAAGCATGTTCTGTCCCAAGATTTATCCATAATGTTACAGTGTTGTTGGTGATGGTGACACTGTCCACCTTAATAAAGTTTTTAGTTTTTTAAAGGCCATTAATCTTTTTAATGCTATTTAAGTTTTTTAATTTTTACATTAGACCTTTTTAATGTGACTTCCTTTCAAAAATCAGTGCATCTAGTTTGATTTGAAATCAGAAACTTGCCATAACATTAACTCGAAACCAGGACTGAAAAGGCCAACTTCAGATGACTAATGCTGCTGTTTGAACTACTTGTTAGTCATCCTGGTGAGTTATTATTTCACTACACATCCTTTAAAACCTTTTTATTACATTCTTTTTTGAAAAGAGCCAGAATGTCAAATAACTTGGAACCAAGACTGAGAAAGGCCAACTTCAGGTGACTGACAATGGTTTTTGTACTTATCTGTTAGTCTTCCTGGCAACTTCTGATTATTACAGTTACACTACACAAAGTCCTTTGCAACTTGAATTACTGTAGTTTTTCTGTTGATGTTTTTGACTAGATGTAAACATTGGTTTTATGTTTAACTCTGTTTTGTTTTACCTTGATTTCCTTTAATGAATTTTACTAAATTTACTTTTAACTTTTTACCAGTTGTTTGGTGCAGATAGCCTAGCTGCTTTGTGCCATAAAATGCTAAATCAACCAACCAACCAGCCAAGCACATAAAAGAGCTCGCTTACTTTAGAACATTTTTTGACAAGACAAATTATCCTCCTTACTGTTATTAAATTGAAGTCACTCTTAGGAAAGCGTAAACAGCAATATAATTTCAAAACAATGTACGACTTAAAGAGTTAAATGACCAAACTTCTCATAACTATCACCTTTAGAATATTTATTTCTAACACACTTTTTATGAAAACTAAAAAAAAATCATTAAATATTAACTCGTAAAATAAATAATAATGCCTAAACAGTCATGTATATTCAATATAAATGCCTAGCTGTACACTGCCTTTTTCTTGAAATTCTAATACAATCCCAAACAACACAGGATTATGGTACATACAATATATACAAACTATATGAACCCTAAAACTTGTAAATTTGTAAATAATTAAATTTATCTTGTATTATGACAACTTTTAAAACTATTAGTATTTTAATCTATGATATAAATACTATGCTATTTTTTTATTTTCTAAATTTATAGTGATGTTTCTTTTGTGGATTGAAAGTAAGTCTACTCTTTATAAGAGTCCCAATTTCATGCATGATGTAGTATAAGATTGTTTTAATTAAAAAAGAAAACAGCAAATTAATCTTTATTCATTCTTTACTCATTTAACAATGTTGCTGAATGTTCTACCTATTTACCTGGATTTGTAAGAATTTTAGACATGAACTACTAACAGAAGCATTATGTAAAACCATTAAATCATTAGTCTGTTCAAATAAGTAAAATTCCTGCTTAATTATGACTGTCCAAAACTAGGTAGGAAGTACTGTAAAGGGCAAATGATACCAAAGTACTTGGTTTATTGTTTTCTCATTGTGAGCATGTGTATTTCGAGAGAATCAAGATTCATTCATTCAGTCTGTACCTCAAAATGTAAACATTTATTATTTTAGTGTGTTTTTTCTAAACTTTTGTCTGTGTCAGTATCTTCCTGTTCAAAGCCTATGTTCATATTTGTTGCTTAACATAATTATGTAGTGTTACAACATGTAATTTTGTGTTAAATTTTTAAGGCTTATGTTATCTAGTTCATATTAACTAGTGTTTGAGGAAAACATTAATTCTAAGTGTTTTATTTTTCAAGATGTACTTAAAGTCAAGATTAAATTGTTTATTGATGAAAACTGATGACAACATTTTTGAAGATTCAAAAAACAACAGCAGTGATACTGATGAAATGAGTGGTGAAGATTTTGATCAGGAAAGTGATAGCCTGTGGCTTAACATGGAGAACATTGGGGAAGAAGAAAACAATAAACAGGAAAGTCATGTTAAACATGCTCTTCCATATGGGGAAGAAAAGAATCTTAAACGTTTGAGATATGGAAATACAGAAACAAAAAGTAAGTTGTTGTTTTTATCCTTTGTTTATTTTAAACAATTTCTGAGTTTAATCTTCAGCTATACCATTTACACATGAATTCTTTCCTGTTTTAGGATGTCAAAATTAGCTCCATTATCATTCAAAGATTTACTAGTAAAAATACATAATTTGTGATAGTCAATTTTTTTTTCAAAGCAAACCATGTGACCAAGTAAATGGATACACTGTCTGGGCTGCTTAACCCTTTTTCTACAGGCTTGGTACAATATGCAAGAGTTCATCTTCGTATTTACACTATAACTTCTGATAAAGCACGTGTAACTTCACAATATTTGATAAACTTTTACTAAAGATTACAAGTATTATGTACAACAAATCAAATTTTTTAATGAAATATTATTACTAAAGGTTTGCTTGTGAAAGTAGTCTTTCATTAGTAGTTCGAGTGCAAAGTGATATCATGCTATGATAAAAAAACAACAACTGTTCTTTGTCCCAAAAATCTCATTTGTGTAATTTCAAATTTGAATATATTTCAAATCTGTGTTTTCAATAGGATTTCATATTATTTTCTATTCCCTAACTGTTTGGGATCTGACAATTAACCAATCTTGTAACCATCATGACAATATTATGAAATAAATAAAAATTGTGATTTTTTTCATGCTAGAATGACTATGTATTATAACATGAAAATACAAATATTTAGTTTGAGAAGCCTCAGTCTCATAATGCTGTATATGAACATGTATATTTTTTTATTATATTGAACTTCCAATTGTACCTACCTAACATTACGTAACTTGCATTGACGCAGTGCACATGTAATATAAAATTGACCTTTAGTGTTCCCTGTCTTGGCTGTGTTTTAGTGGACCAGTAATTATACAGTCACATTACAGTTATTATGCAATCTATGTACATATGTATACAGACTATTGCTATTTAGAAATAAATTATTAAACATATTTTTCTTAAAATATAGAACAATAAATCAAGAAGTAAAGCAATAATTCTCAGTATGATCTTTGTACTTGGTTGTTGCTGAACATTGGTTGCTAAACCTTTTTAAAATTTTGCATGTGGAGGATATCAAGCAAAATATTTTTACATATCCAATTACATGACCCAAAAATCACGATTGACTACACTGATACCACAGAATTCCACCGTAATTTATTAAGCTTAGAAACTAAGATTTATTTAGATCTGAAAAAAATATGAAATTTCAATCGGACTAAAGACACAATTTTCTACTTTCTTCGAAACTTGGATTGAAAGTGGTAACCTCTCTAAGATTAAAATGGCTTAGAAAACCACTCTGGGGAACATTCAAAGTTAATTGGTTATTGACGTTATATATTGTAGTAAGAGTATATAAGGGACGATATCAAAAAATGGAAAGAGTTAAATGGGGTCCTTAGTGTTTGATTCAGTTTATAAGCTGTATATTGGCAAAATAAAGATACAAGGTTCTCATTTTATTCCCAGTAAAAGCTTTTCTTGTGCATCTAGCACTTCTGCTTCATTTCCCACCTTCTTATCCATCAAGACTTTAGGCAGAGCAGTTGCCTCTTTTCTATCTGGCTGATCATTTCTGTGACTGTAATCATCTCTTTATGCTGATGTACCACCAGACCTGATTATTTGCTATGAGATGCTGTGCTATATCTCTCTTGCCTCTCTTTCTACTTTTCTGGCTATTTTCAACAGGATCTGGCAGGAGAATGCTTTTCCTGATGCTTCCCCTCTTCCAAGCCCAGAAAGAATCCCAAAGATGTTGACAAAATTAAAAGTTTGACACTTAAACACACCCTAAGGGAGTCCAAATTTCTTTGGGAAAGAAATGAAGTGTTGAACCCACACAAACTTCGTCTCCCTTAAGGTGTGTTTGAGTGTCAAACTTTTCATTATAAAGATTAATGTCATTACTGGACAATTCTCCCCCTACAATTACAAACAACTCATATCAATGACTTCCACATCTTGTGTCAATCATCAAACATGGTGTGTTGAATGCCAGCTACAGACTGCCCTCAATCATATACTAAAGTGGATCACAGCAAATGGTTTTATCTTTTCTCTAAAACCATCTGCAAGCACTTTTGCCACCAGTGGGGTATTCACCCTGATCCTGAGCTCTGTTGGAGTTAGGCTTTTTGTGGTCCTTGATTCAAAGTTCTTGGGGTTTATATGTCACCTTAAAGTGACTTTCATTCCATCTCAAGTAGCTATGCATCAAGTGTACAAGAGTGCTGAACATGTTCCGTGCCCTCTTTTTCTCCTCCTGAGGAGTAGATCAGTATTCTATACTAAATATCTTGCATGCCCTCAATTGACTGAAACTGGACTATGCGTCTCTGGTCTGTGGCTCTACCAGAACGTTGGTCTTAAAAGTATTGGATGCTGTTCATCATTTGGAGCTTTGGCTCTGCTCGGGGACTTTCTGCAGTTCCCTATTCCAGAGTTTGTTTACAATCTTATGAACCTCCTTTACACCTCTGCCATTTGCAGCTGTTTATAATGCATGGTTTACAATTTCGATCATTACCACAAAATCCCACTTAGGGTTGTGTTTTTCTTCCTTAGTGGACCATCCTTTTTCAGGAAAGGAATGGCAGACCATCTGCTGATTTTTGTTTTCAATGTAGGTAACTGAACTGGGTTTGTCTTTGTCTGCTATTCTTCCTTTTGACCTTTGTATCCACCACAGTTAACTGTATTGGGTTTGTCCTTGGAAGATGTTACTGTCCCAATAGGTCAGCCAGTCCCATCATGGCTTATTACTTTCCTCAAGTTTGATCTTTCTTTGAGTCATTTTAAGAAGGTAGATACTCCTCATTGGAAGTACTGTCTTTTATTTGCTGGACATCTTTTGAACTATCCTTTCATTTAAATTGATATGGGTGGGCTCTGCCATGGTTTATTGTGATTCAATGGTTGCACACAGGATTCCCTCTAAAGTTTCTGTATTCACTGCCAAACTGTATGCCATTTCCCTTGACCCAGATCATCTTGAAGCTCGTCAGTACATGAACTGTACTATTTATGCTGATTTTTATCTCTCTACTGACCTTGGAATTGCTTCATGTTAATTCTCATCAGTATTCAAAACCAGCTGGTCCATTTCTTTTTATCATTTATTTCTTTACAGTTTTTCTGAATATCAGGCCACATAGGTGTTTGCAAGAATGATTTTGCTGATGCTACAGCTAAGTCTCTCTGCATTAGTGCTAATCACTGCCATGTTTATTCCATACATGGACTATAGTCCTACACTTAAGGCTTGGCTCTGTGCTGTTTGGCAATTGACTTGTAGTGAACAACATAAGCTTTTCCAGATCAAACCTTTCATTGGACTTTGTCTTTTTTTTGTAACAATCTGAAGGAAGAAATTTTTCCTAACTAGGCTGTGAGTTGATCAGTTTTTTAATTAACTCGTTTACTTTTATCTGGGACTGATGTGTGGTCTGTATAACACTCACAATAGCCCACATTTTATTGTCACACTCTACTTACGACTGAGCAATGACACCATTTCAGACTTTTTTTTTACCATGGGTATACCACTAGCATTGGACAGTATCACTGGCGATATTTATACTGTCTTGGTTTACAAATGTTTTTAATTTTTTAAGGGCCTTTTGCCTTTTTTATTTTATTTAAGTTTTTATCTGATCTTGGGCCACAGTTTTTGTTTTAATTTAATTTCCTTTTACACTTTATAATGCCTTTACTGTTTTGTTTTATTTTTATCAGTTGTTTGCACCATAAAATGCCAAACAAATATGCTCAAACTTTATGGACAGACATCTGTTTTCCCAAATTGTATTATTGTAAGACCTTTTGAAGTTTATTTTTAGCTGTGTACAGGCTATATATAGGTAGTCTGAAATAAATTTAAGAACTTTAACTTTTTGTATATAGCATGGGTAATTTTTTAGTAAAATTCTTTACACAGGGTTTTATTGTATTGCTTGTTATGTGTAATAATCACTTCAAAATTAGTTTAACTTTTGCTCTCCTTTAGTAGCTGAAATGTATTTAAATTATTTAGAACAAAGAACAAATTAGAAAAGAGGAATATTGCACAACTAACTGTATTAAGAAGGGGATGAAATTAATGTGAAATGAGTAACTATTTCAAGTATTGATTGTAGATATCTGAATTTGATTTTTTTTTATTAATATTTTTTGGCTAAAACTGAAAATTAGAAGACCAGTGTTATGTAATTCACAAGACTTCAGAGTGAAATAACGTGCTTGACTTTAAAAGTAAACTACAACTGAAAGCCAAAATTAATTACCACATATTCAGCTCTTATTTACAATAAAACTTAGTTTTGTAATTCATTTTCAAAGCTTCATTTTAGTTCATATTGATTTTATAGCCAAAGAAAAGTTATTTGTGAATTTGTATATAAAACTGACGTTGCTTGTTTTTAATTCTTCTCTCTGGCTATAAGACTATTTTTGTCAAAATGTATTTATTTTACTTGTTTCCAACATATTTTTCTTATGGCTTATTTTTTCTAAGGTTAGAACATTTGAGAAACATAATCCAGTTGTTGAAATTGATGCAGAACATCCAGTAATTTTGAAAATTCATTATTTGTAATAATGACTAACACTGATTCTAAAAAGCAAGTTTTGCACCTGGAATTTTTTAGTATTAAACAGTAATTATAGATGTAAAGTAATTTCTTTCATGTGATGAAGTCAAAACATTTTTCAGTGATTGTCATTGTCTTAAGATTTGTATATTGTTTTTTTTCTCAGAAGGTTGTTTAGTTTTAGCTAGCATTATTCCATTTTACTTTGATTTAGATATTACTACTGAAAAAAATATGTGAAGATAGATACTTTATTTGTTTTTTTGACTACATTGCTTTTTTCATTACATTACTAAAAATTCATTAAATTATGCAATGAAAATGATAGTTTGATTAGATAACAAATGTAAATTATAAGAGATACTTTTAAGTCCTTTTTTTGTAGGTCAGTTCAAGAGGAAGAGATAACACTTCTGATGCTGCTTTTCTGTAGATAATTTTTTGAAATAAACAAATTTTCAGTTCTGAAATTTATCAGAAGTTATTTGAAAATCATTTATCTCATAATTCTTATTCCTTGTATTATTCAACAAAAACTTAGATCTTGGAATTCAGTAATGAATATTGTACTCTATTGTAGTTTATCTTTTCAAAAAAATTTGCAGATATTATGGGTTCAAGGTTGTTTGACTTTTCATTATTCTTAACTTAGCTTTAGTTATTTATATCTACAATAATAAAGGATATGTCTGTGTAAGACTGCTATAACTCCAAGAGGAAAGAACCTGGAAACCTGAAATTTTGCACCCATGCTAATTGGACACATGGTATTATTACTTATCCATGTACATGTGTGTGTGCATGCATGCATCTTTTTAATAAAGCAATCTGGTGAAAAATTGCATAGAAAGAAGTGGTTTCTTGCATAAGAGCCTATAATATATAAAAAATCTAGTGCATTTTGGTAAATGCATTCTGCCAATGGCCTTTTTATAATCTAATATTATTTTTAAGAGGCTATATGCTGAAATATAAAATTAAATGCATAAGCTACAAAATTGAAAAACATTTGTTTTCTAACTTAGAGGCTTTGTTAATTAAAATTTTTTTTTACTATATGGTTTTGTAATTTAAGTTTTTGAAATCAGTCTGAAGGAAGACTACCTTTATAAACAGGCAACATCCTATAAAGAAGTAACAAAAGTATATAATTACACTTTTATGAAAATGGTTTAGAATTCACACATTGATATAGTCATTTGGAATACATGAACATAATAACCTGAGCAGAATCAGGTAGCTTCACTGAGTTTAAGGACATAATTTTTCCAGTTTTTGTTCTAATACCTCAGAATTTGATTAAGTTTTGAGACATGCTATGCGTTAATCACTTCATTAGATGTATTATCACTTATCCATGCACTGGTAGTGGCAATAATTATATCTGATGTATATTAATTTTCATACCATTGAATCAAGAACATTTAAAAGGAATAATTTCCAAAAAGTTCTTGTGATATTGAATAAAGTGCAAAATATGTTTATTTGTAGATATTATCTTGAGTTTAGAATATTTTACATTGCATGATTTTATAATTGCTGTTTAGCAATGGTGGCTAGGTGTTAAAAGACTTAAAATATTACCACCATGTACATTTTAGTTAATTTACCATCTAATTCTCTGGTTCAAATGGGCAGGACATGAACCACAGGTATATTTTAAAATGGAAAATATGATATTGAACATAAACTGCCAAAAATTGTGGATATCTTTACTATGGTTTATTGTACAATTTATATAGATAAGTAAAATGGGCAGAAAACAAAATAGAGCCAAGTTTTTTAACATTAATTTACTCGTATGCTGTTATTTCAAGTTTTTAAGAATGACCATAAAAATCACCAGATTTATTTACCTTAAAAATATACACTATATTAGTCATAATTTATGTAGTAAACACTATTTATTCATAACAAACTTAATTTTGGGAGCTATAGACCATGTCAAATAAGTTTTGTTTAGTTCAAGTTAACCTAACGATAAAATTTGGATAGTTAAAGGTTTTTGTTAAAAATAAAAAAACATTGCACTAATTGAAAGGATCCTGAAGCACAAGCTATGATGTGGGATATAACATTCACCCTAGGTTTTGGAGGTGATTTGTAAAGTAGGGCCCACATTGCAGTGGGGATACACTGTCTATCAGTCTTAACTTCCTTTCACCAATTTCACATAAAGAAATAAAGTAATAGTAATTAAAATAATAGAAATTAGAGTAAGATGTGGGTGCTCAAGCTCACAACATCCTACATCTATATTAACCTTCACTGTTTGAAGACAGTTGTGGAAAAGTGACTGCTCTCGAAAGTAAAGAAAAATGAAAAGTAAATGAAAAATATGGTAAAAAAGGGTATTAACATTTGGAGGTAAGTTAAACTTATCTCTTGAACTTAGCATTCTAGCCTTCATTACGGTAGTAAGCTAATAATTGGTAGCCCAGCAAACGATTTATACTAGTATGAAGAGTCCCAACCAATTATCTGAACTAACTAGTATAACTCCCACAAAGACTGTCTTCTCTTTAGGTTTTGTCTCCATTTTTGATCTCCCAATAATCTTTTCTTCGTCATAAGGTTCAGTTTCTGAAAACCCTTTGCAGGAAGTGGTTTGAACTCTGCTCCACTTTTACGACCAGTGAATAATACTGAATTTAAAGTCTTTATGGCTTTAGCTTCTAACACTGTTTACTTCTTGTGGGATCAGTTCTGCATTACAGAGGACATTTAGTAGAGCTTAACCTTGACTGAATTCCTGGTTGTAGTCTCAGTGTTTGACAATTTTGTACGTGTTCTCTCCACGTTTTGTTTTCGATTTTCTCTCATCCACTCTCCTAAAGTTATTGCACTGAAGAGCCCTCCTTCAGTTCCTGTAGACGTTCATTTGAATGTTACCTTTTGTGATTTGTGGGATTTTGATGTCTTGCTTCTCCTTTTCTTGATCGCTTATGGCAATAACAGATGCTTCAGCAGTCTCTTTTTGTTTGTTTTCTTCAAACTATCTGGTATGTTGCCAGTTATCAAGTCATGTATGGGTGCTTTTATACACGTGGCTTCAAGGTTGTCCATTAGTATGGAGAATCCACTTTTATTGCTACAGGTAACTTTTTCTCTCAGTCAACAAACACACAGATGAACCTTGCCCATCATTTGGTCATCACATACAGGTTGGTTCTAACTGTTGCATCCAGTGTTATGTAGGACTCTCTTTCTTGTCTTTAACATAGCCTTCACCAACTGACATTTGGTTTGTTGAAACCTCTGCCATGTGCTTCAGTCACCACTAGTGCTGTTGACCCATTTGTTAAGTTGCGGTTACCATCAATTACGCATTGTTTACTTGTGGTGAATTGAGGTGCATTTGAGTTTCTTCAATTTGTTTCTTCTTGCAGCAGAATCCAAAATAACAATCAATCTCTTCATACTTCTTGCCAACACTATCTTTATAGGTAGCTCCAGATGCTTTATATTAAGATTTATGTTGTTGCTTGTTGTTGACAGACTTTCGGACATTGATGTGTTCCATTTTATAACGAGCATAATTTCTTTTGTCTGACTTGTCACTTTTTGAGGTACCTTGCTTCTTTTCAGCTTGAGTTCACTGGCCCTGAACCCATTGTCATTCTTAGGTTCTTTGTCTTTCTGTTTGGTGAGTGTGAAGATCTCAATTTGTGCTCTAATGGCAGTTTCTTTTCTTTTTTGTGCTGTTATTCTCTCTCTGTAGTCTCTTCTCATTTCTTTTTTCTCACTTTGTATTATTTTCTCTTCTCTTCTCTGTTGATGGTTTTCTTCCAGTCTCTAGGTCTTGTCGTTGAACAAACTTTCATAGATCATCATTTTTGAGTTTAAGTTGTGTCCCTCTCTCTATCCTATTATCAAATTAACTCGACACGGTTTTGAGTTGTACAGAATTTTTGCCACCAATACAGGTGTGTGTGTGTGTGTGTGTGTGTGTAGACTTACTTTGCTCATTTTTGTTTGTCTACCACTATAGTCCTGACTAACTCACCAAATATCAGGATTATATGTATGGTTGGGCTGGATCTTTTACATTAGATTTCTGTATTTTTGTGGCAAAAATTTCATCAGTAAATAAGCCCCCTGGTAGTACAGCGGTATGTCTCCGGATTACAACGCTAAAATCGGGTTCAATTCCCCTCGGTGGGGTGGGCAGATAGCCCGATGAGGCTTTGCTATAAGAATAACACAGTAACACAATCAGTAAATAAGCAGCACATAATCCACTTGTTTTTAATAATATATTTAAACAAAGAAAAAAAATAAGTTGTAGTAATATGAAGTAATGCAACAAGCACCAATTCATAACTACTGAATTCTCTGAGGTATGTTTCAAACTTACTTGCGCAAACAAATTTGCGATAAACTATTCCTCCAAAACATAACTAAATCTAACAATCGTGCCGTAGTTAAATTATTTAACTTATAATGCACATATTAAACTTTAACTGTTGTATACATTTAACAACAGGAATGAAAATCAGTTGTCCTATGTTCGTGATCTTTGAACACGCTTTTGTTCACGACAGTAACAATACAAAGGTTTGATAAATATTTCTTATATGAGTTATAAATTAATTCTTGCAGAACCTCCAGGCTAGGGCGCTTTACTTGTAAGCTGGGGGTCGCAGGTTCAAACTCTCGAACATGTTTGCGCTTTCAGCCGTGGAGGCATTATAATTTCCGGTCAATCACACTAGTTGGTAAAAATTTTATCGGTGAGTGATTTGCGCTGCTAAATTACCTGTGGTGGGCAGAGCACAGATAGCCCATTGTGTAGCTTTGTGCTTAATTCAAAACTGGCAAACCTAAGCTACATTATGCGATTCTTAAGTTCTTGTCATTTACGTTGGTGTTTAATGAGGCATTTGTTTATAAACCACTAAGGGCTTCCAAAATTAGCCAAATAATACGAACCATTCCACAAAAGAAAGTTTTATGCTGTTCTGAAAGGACTTGATGGTTCTGCAATCAGCTGTGCTGTTTACTAAGCCATTAGCTACAAAATTGTACTTTATGTAAGTATTCCTTTCTTATACAGTCAATTGCGTAAAATTTTAGCATTTTCTATATATGTATGTATATCGACGTAAAATAAAATCTCCGGTGGCTTAGTTATTAGTCTAAGTTAGGGCCAAAAATTGAGTTTTTAAATTAAAGATGAATTACAGAGTTCTATGCGTTTAATAAACAATACATATGTACAGAGTTACATAACTTTTACTGGCGCTAAGCTTACAGTAATTTTTGGTGAGCTGAGATTCTTCTGTTGGTAGTAAGTAACTACTTCGAATTTCTTAATCGCTATGACAGGCTCATTTATTTAGATTTCACGAATTAACTAATTATTCGATCTTGATTTTGACGTCAACAGACAAGATAAGTATGCCCTTTCAAGGCTATTTGTCTATTCGAGTAAAACCTTCAATAATCGATTATCTAGACTCCGTCCTAGGTACCCAAGAAGTGCTTTAAGTGAAGGTTGTACGCACACAATCAATATTGTATCATGTAATGGAGCTTCGATGTTATATTTTGTAAAACAGATTTTCTAAAGTTGTCTTCACTTAAAGTTCTTTTGTTTATTGCTGATTTTGTGGGTATAGATTTTCAAGAATCTATGAACATATGCATACATTATTTTACATGCACATGTATAATGTATTAATCGTGCTGTAGTACTTCCGTGTCTATTGTTCTCACAATAAGATTCAGTATAGCTATGGGGTTTTCAAGCTTGTAAAATTGATGCAATTCATAAACGTGAAATAGTCCATAGTTTGATTTTAGTAGGATGAGGTAAGATGTATGAAAGTACGCGAACATTACCACAAGACAGACACCTGCGCGTCAATATAACGATTATTTTCAGACTCTTGCATTTTCTTGCTTGACCTTAGCTTCCAACTGTGGACCTAATTTTATCACATCCAAACATTTTAAAATGGAGGCATGTATCAACTTTTCATAGTATTATTCCTCACTTAATGTCAGTTCTTAGGTTAGATGTTACATACATTTAGCAACGTTCACTGTATCACCAAGTTTTCTGCTTAGTAGAAAGTTCAGCGTTTCAATGTATTGGGGAGATAAGAGAATTATTTATAAAACATGTAATGTTGAAACGCACTTCTTCCACATTGCATTAACAACGAATTGAACGATTAATTTAAACTAGGGAAGTTTATATATGTGTATTCTCCCCATATCAATGGACTCGGCATGGCCAAGTGGGTTAAGGCGTTCGACTCGTAATCTGAGGGTTGCGGGTTCAAATTCTTGTCGCACCCAGCATGCTTTTCCTTTCAGCCGTGAGTGGCCATGGCTAGCTAGCTGCCTTCTCTTTAGTCTTATACTGATAAATTAGGGACGGCTAGTGCAGATAGCCTTTGAGTAGCTTTGCGCGACATTCAAAACTCCATATCAATGATCCCGCTGCAATAAATCTGGTACTGTTGTTGGTAAATGAGCTTTTGAATAAAAAAAAGTGGAAATTATTTTTTATTTACATCAATATGTTTTCAAGTCGAAAACATAATACACTCAGCACATAATACAATATTTGTTTATTAGCAGTGTATGGTGAAGGGAACATTTTAGATCTAAGAATAATGATTAATAAAAGTTCGAATAAACTGAGGACTTTTTAAAGCGTTCCTACATAATTCTATAAATGTGAATATATGATTTCGAAGTATAATTTATATTCTCAAGAGTAAAGTATTTGCTTTCAGTTTGATATCAGAATTACTTGCCAGGTGGTTAGGGCATTATACTCGCAGGTTCCAATCCCCATCACACCAAACATGTTCGTCCTTTCAGCCGCGTGGTCCTCACGAAGGTGGACTAATCCCTCTATTCATTGGTAAAAGAGTAGCTTAAGACCTGGTGGTGAAAAGTTATGACTACCGGCCCTTTCTCTAGTCTTACAATTAAGGACGACTAGTGCAAATAGCCCTTGTGTAGCTTTGCGCGGAATTCAAAACAAGCTTAACATATTGCAGTAAGAAAGCAATAAAAAATGTTATGTGCAATGTTATGGATGGGCGGCCCGGCTTGCCCAAGCGCCCCTACAGGCGTATGCTTCGTAATCCGAGGGTCGCGGGTTCTCGCCCGAGTCGTACCAAACAGGTTCGCCCTCCCAGCCGTGGAAGCGTTATAATGTGACTGTCAATCCCACTATTCGTTGGTAAAAGAGTAGCCCAAGAGTTGGAAATGGGTGGTGATGACTAGCTGCCTTCCCTTTAGTCTTACACTGCTAAATCAGGGACGGCTAGCACAGATAGCCCTCAAGTAGCTTTGTGCGAAATTTAAAAAAAAAGTTATGGATGCGTGTATATTCTCAGTAATGCGTACCAGCAAACTGACATTGTAATTCCAACACCTCGTGTCGCTGTGAATATAATCATTATAATTAATTATAATCGACATAAAAAGTGCAACAGACCTTTAAATAAGAAATGATGTAAATACTAATTTGTACAGGACAATGAGTTAAGACTGTTTAGATTTCTAAAGAGAAATACTTAACATTTCATGGCCATGGAAATATACAGCTACATTGAAATGAAATATTTTAACTATATACTGCAAGCGAGGGTTACTTCGGCAGACGTTAGGTATGTACATAACTATTATAGTATTTTGCCTGTTTTTTTTAAATAACGAATGTTGACTTCCCATTGTGACGAAATCATATTAACTTCTTTGGTTTTTACTTTTTGTTTCTGTTCTAGAATCTTGTAGTATCCAGCTGTTACTGAAATTAAAAACATTGCGAGTTAGTTTCAATTTCTGTTTATTCTAATCATGTTCAGAATCAGATTCTACGTTCTGTTTGTGCCGGAGTCCAAATTCTGTTAGTGTTGTAGTCAGACTCCATGAATATTTTCTTTTCAATGCTTTATAGTTCTGAATTTTATAGCTTCCCTTTTTGATGGACGTCTATGTCGAGTTTTAGTTGTTCAAAATTTTTTTCGTTGATTCGCTGGAAGTAAAAGTAATGACCATGACACTATAAGTTAGTTGTTTTGTGTGTTAAAGTACAAAACTATACAATAAGCATTCTTCTCTGTGCTAACCACAAAAACTGATTTTTAGCATGTAAGACTTCAGTATGAATCACCAAGTGGCGAAGCTTTTAGAGTAAAATTTGAGTTTTAATAAAGCATTGGGATTCATATTCTCAGTTTCTGTTAGTGTTAGGGGCTTATACTCCATTTTTATGTACACTGGGAGTCAGATTATACTTTGTTTATATTTGGCTCGCGAGACCAGTTTCGTTTGATGGTTATATTACAGCTTTCGCGTACGTTAGAAGTCAGATCATATTTTCCGTTTCTATTTGACGCACGAGTCTAGTTTCGTTGAATGTTAGAGGTTATATTACATTGTTATATACGTCGGGAGACATTTTATACTTCTTTTTTACCACTCGGAGACAGAGTCTAGTTTCTGATATTCAACTTTTATCTCTTTGATCTATTAGAATCAGTGTATATATTACGTAGAGCATGAAAGTTTTAGGGTAACATTGTATTCAAATGATTTCTGTGATAAAAGTGGTATCTTTTATCATAACTGAGATATCATTGTTCCGGAATGAAGCCCCCCAGTGGCTCAGCGGTATGTCTGCGGACTTACACTTTAAAATCCGGGTTTCGATACCCCTGGTGGGCAGAGCACAGATAGCTCATTGTGTAGCTTTGTGCTTAATTCAAAACAAAACAAAGTTCCAGAGTGTTTAAAGTAGAAGGACAAGTGTGTGAATTAATAAATTTATTATACTATTGAATCTAATTGACCAAGTCAATGTCAGCAACGTGAACTATTTTATACACAGGAATGTGGACAGAATTCACAGCCACTATTACAATACCAATAAAACAGTCAGGCGGATAAAGACCGAATGTGTACGCGTATGTAAGAAATTTCCATATGCTCTGTTACTAGCCTTGCTATAACATATAAGTTGAATAACTTGGGTAAAACATTATTCAAGACTGCAGTCAGCTAAACAACATACAAACTTGTTTTTAAGTAATGTTTGATTATGATTTCTCTTCATTAGAAATGGAATGATAGTTATATACTTGGATAACTATAGTAGTTTCAAACAGCAGTTTCATATGTCTATTTATATATATACTGCTGGCCAAAATCTTAAGGCCAATGAACATAAAGAAAAATATGCATTTTGGTTGTTAGACTCAACCACTTATTTGAGTAGAGCTTCGAAAGATGAAAATAAGAAAAGAGAAAATAAAAAAAATAGCATTTAATAGAGAATATGTGAACACTATCAAATTATCATAAATCCAAGCTGGTCAACATTTTAAGACCATACCAAAAAAGAAGTCCTAAACAAGGTAGGAAATGCCCAACATTGCAAATAACTTCAAATACTCACTTTGGCATGGTCGATATAAGCGTTTGCAGAAGGCTGGCTGGAATGTTATTCCAAGAGGTGAAGATGGCTTCACGAAGATCATCCACTGTTTGGAATTGACGTCCATTTTTATAGACTTCCCTTGCCATCCACCTCCAAACATTTTTAATGGCGTTCAGTTCAGGTGAACACGCTGAATGGTCCAAAAGAATCATGCTATTCGCCATGAAAATGTCCTTTTTCCTATAGGCATTGTGGATTGCAGCGTTGTCCTGCTGAAAGATCCAGTAATTTCCACACAAGCGAGGGCCTTCAGTCAATAAGGATGCTCTCTCCAACATGCCAACGTAGTCAGCTGCTGTTTGACGCCCCTATATAACCTGAAGCTCCATTATTCCATGGAAGGAGAAAACACCCTAGATCATGATGGAACCTCCTCCACTGTGTCGTGTAGAAAATGTCTCTGGTGGGTTATCATTATCGTGCCAGTAACGTTGGAAGCTACCTGGACCATCCAGGTTAAATTTTTTCTTATCAGAGAAGAAAACCTTCGTCCACTTTTCTACGCCACATCTTTGGTGCTTCTGAGCAAAGTTTAACCGAGATGTTTCGTGGTGTTTAAGGAGGCATGGCCTTTGAAGACGTTTACGGTTTTTAAAGCCTTTCTCTCGTAGTTGTTTTATTGTTCTTGAGCTGCATTCTGTATCCCTAAGGGTCTTAATCTGGTTCGACGATTGCCTGGTGTCTTGCCGGACAACCCGTCGAGTCCTCCTACTCAACGCCGGCGAAATTTTCTTGGGCCGACTGCTTAAAACTCTCGTTCCGTATCCCTCATTTGCAACAGCAGTTTTACTACGCCCGATCTCACCATCGATGGCACGTTGAGAGAGACCTTGCTTTTGCAGCTCGACAATTCTGCCACGTTCAAACTCTGTCAACTTTTTAGCCTTTACTATGTTTTTACCCAATGTCAGTGGGAGATGTTGACAACGCTAATGCTTGGACACAAATGATTCAATTTCGTTATGTGTTTACCGATTAACCCTTCATTTCAGTATGTTCTTTTGACCAGCTAGTATTCAGGCTAATTTCATAGTGTTCACATTTTCCATATTAAATTCTGAAAAAGTTTTTTATTTTTATTCTCCCTTTCCTTATTTTCATCTTTCAAAGCTCTACTCAAACAAATGGTAAAGTCTGACAACGCAAAATGCATATTTTGTCTTTATGTTCATTGGCCTTAAGATTTTGACCAGCAGTGCATATATATCTAAAGCAGAACTGTCTTTCAGTCCTGGTGGCATCGTGATATCACAAATTAATGTGAGAACTGGGTGAGTCAGTCTTGATTGGTTCCCGAAAGATCGTATTTAAATTGATAAGCTATTATTCTAACGGCTCATGTGCTGCGGTTATATCAGTTTTTCCACTCGCTGTTGACGTATTTCCTACTTCACAAATTCTTAATTACTCGTATTCATAAACTAACATGTGGAATAATATTTAAGCGTATCATCATGTCATGTTCGTGAAGCCAATGCGATGCACGGCGTTTGTTAATATAACTTGGTGAGTTGTTAATTACTATTAGCTTCACAAGAGCACATTTTCCATCCTCGATCTAGCTATGCTCACGTGAGCCGATACAGTTCGAAATTGTGACTTTGATTCGGTCATGGCATTTTTTGTTGTTGTTTTTTAACAGACCTTTTATAAACCAACCTCTATTAGCGCAAGGTGAATAAACGCTTGTTGCTGAATCTATTTGGAGCCCCTCGCATCAAACATTCTCGCCCTATCAACCATGGGGGCGTTATATGTGACGGTCAATCCCACTATTCGTTGGTAAAAGAGTAGCTTAAGAGTTGGCGGTGGGTGGTGATGACTAGCTGCCTTCCCTCTTGTCTTACACTGCTAAATTAGGAACGGCTAGCACAGATAGCGCTCGAGTAGCTTTGTACGAAATTCAAAAAAACGAAACAAATCTATTTGGAAAGCTGTGTAGACTCGAAAACTTCCATTCTGAAAGAATACAAAATATAATGTACCCGAAGCCGTCGATTACTCCTGAATAAGAATGAAACTTTTTTTGATAACATTTTATGTTATCGACAAAGATGGGCTGACAATAATTGATGTATCTTAACTGGTAATACATTTCTCAGGCGTCATAGGATTAATATGATTCACGTTGTAGGAGCTCGAAGAGCACAAAAATTCAACGGTAGCGTCACTGGATTAGAAAATAAATATTATTTTGTTTTGTGTGTTTTCTTGCAGTTGTATTAACTATAAAATAATATATAAGTCAAGTAAAAGAACTTGGAAATGTAGCACAAGAAATTCTGAAACGTGTTCATAGTGTTCATTTTTTATGATGACGAACAGAAATATATTAGTTTGTGATGCAAGTTTAAACAAACGAGATTTTAGGCTTTTTGTATGTAATATGAATTTACTTCCAGCAGTCGGAAAGAAGTCAGAAATATTAAAATAATACTTGACATATTCTATAATTTCCAAGATTCTGATATTCTTGTTGTTTAATCAGGTCTTTGTTTTCAGAAGTTTCTTAAAAATTAAAAAGAAATTTGATTCCGAACTGACGGTTGCCCAAACAGTAGCACATGTTGTTTTTGGTATTTATAATGTCAAAGGTCAAGAGTAGACATTTTATGCACTTTTCTTTTTAAACGTCAAATAATTACTTAATCAAATATCTTGCAAGACTGTTACGCTCTTGGCAAATTTTTACTTTCTATTTACATTTGATCTCAGTTAAAGATTACAACATAAGATAAAATCGTACTTTATATTAATTACAGATATTAAAATATAATGGAAATATAAAAAGTAACGAGTTTCGTCTAGTCAAATTCGTGTTTAAAATCAGTTACAATGTCTTGATGGTTTTCTTTTTTTGTGATAAATTTCTTTGTTGAGAGAACTGAATTTTATCGTGAATGACGTATTATGATAAGATCCTTTGTTGAAGAAGCTGGTATTGTGAATGACGTTGGTCTCCCGAGAAAAACTGCATAATCAGAAGTTCTGTAAAAACGCTATATTTTAAAGAAACGTACTGCGAACAACAAACAGAAAGAGAAACTAACTGGCTGCAGCGTTCGAAGAAGAATCAGGATTTTGCGTTCAAAGAAGTTACAAATAATTTTCCAGGCAGATTAAAGTTCTAGTGCAACATCTTACTAGCTTGTAGGTTACCTATATGGGTTATCGTTTAGATGCTATGTATTCAACAGTAGATAAATTCCCAACTCATACAATTTACCTAATTATATATACCTCCCCCTCCATCTGGGATATTTCATACCCTGGGGGGAAGTTGGAGCGCTGAGAGAAGATACATGGCCATGAAAGTATAAGCTTTGTATTTGACATGACTGATATATCATGCGACCTCAGTTTGTGGCCAAGATTAATTCACATTTACGGCTCGTCACATTCTTTTCGTAAATTATTTAAGTACCTTCGGACTATCTGTATGAGAAGTTTATCTGAAAGTATCTAAATAATACCATATAATTTGTTAAATTATTGGAAAGTTTGTTTGTTTGTTTTGGAATTTCGCACAAAGCTACTCAAGGGCTATCTGTGCTAGCCGTCCCTAATTTAGCAGTGTAAGACTAGAGGGAAGGCAGCTAGTCATCACCACCCACCGCCAACTCTTGGGCTACTCTTTTACCAACAAATAGTGGGATTATACACCCCCACGGCTGGGAGGGCGAGCATGTTTAGCGCGACGCGGGCGCGAACCCGCGACCCTCGGATTACGAGAGCACGCCTTAACGCGCTCGGCCATGCCAGGCCTATTATGGAAAGAAGTTCACAACTTCGTTACTAGTTTATTAAGGTCAATTTGTTTGACGAGATTGATGCATTAATATCAGTTCTCTTGCTAAGAACTCTATACAATGAATGGTTTACTAATATCAAGTTCTTTTTTTTTAAGTAAGATTATTTATTATAAATAGTGTATTTATTATAAATATCAGAATCGATATCTTGTTAATAGAGGGGTTTTGTGGTGAAAATGCATGCGAATTTTCCATAAAAGTGAACAAATAGTTTAGATAAAATTCATTCACATATTTTCTACACACAAGAAGCAACTTTAATCCGTGATGACAAGAAAACCCACTTGTAGAGAAAACTATATATTTAAAAACGGCTGATATGGGTAGAGAAGGCACTAACAGAGGAGCGTACAACGTTACGACCTTCTTCGGTCATCGTCAGTTTCACAAAGGAAGCAACTTTACTCTGTACAGTTCACACCTTATTACTTCTTTAAATAGTGATTTACTAATCTTGTGTGTTGTGATATGTTTGCTTTATATTTGATTATTTAGGTACAACAAAAAAATAATAGTCTTTCGTACGCATCAGAAAGTTTGTATTCACCTCTTCGGGATTGTGTTTCACTTTCGTCGATTTACTAAAGGGAGAATATGACAGTACATTAACTTTGTGATGAACCCTGCAGCTGATCATGGGATATTATAGACGAATTTAAACTAAATAACGAAAGTTCCAGAACAATGAACATCACTTTCTAGGGCTTAAATTTCTTGTTACACAGATTCATATGAATTAGAAACTCAAACATTAAGGTAGAATATAAAATGAGATTTATATTTTTTTTATTTTGCTGAAATGATTTATGATTATTTGTTTGTTTTTGGAATTACGCACAAAGCTAGTCGAGGGCTATCTGTGCTAGCCGTCCCTAATTTAGCAGTGTAAGGCCAGAGGGAAGGCAGCTAGTCATCACCACCCACCGCCAACTCTTGGGCTACTCTTTTACCAACGAATAGTGGGATTGACCGTCACATTTATATGCCTCCACGGCTGGGAGGGCGAGCATGTTTAGCGCGACGCGGGCGCGAACCCACGACCCTCGGATTACGAGTCGCACGCCTTACACGCTTGGCCGAGATGATTTATGAACTGAATCAAACAAACACGGTGGCTCTGTATATGCTCTTACATAAATATATGACATGTGAATAACCAATGGATATTTTAGAATGTCTATCAAGTGATTTTCATGGCCATTTTAATGTGCTAAAAGGCCACTTTATTCTTTCAAACCAAAATTTAAAGAGGTAGGTTGTACATCTGCTTGAAATTTCATTTTTTTCAGACAAACACAGGTTAGCTAATAAGCTTCATACATTCTAGTGGAATCGTATAGTATCGCCCCCCAGTGGCTCAGCGGTATGTCTGCGGACTTGCACGCTAAAATCCGGGTTTCGATACACGTGGTGGGCAGAGCACAGATAGCCCATTGTGTAGCTTTGTGCTTAATTCAAAACAACAACAACATATAGTATCAATATAGTAATTTATGATTTTTTGGTTACTAAATTGTATATATAAAACCTAAAAAAGTTTCATTTCATATCTTTCACATGTACAAAGGTCGTAGCTAGAAGATACAATTATTTTTCTTAAATAAAGTAAAACAAGTTTAATATTATATTTCTAAACTGTATTAATGTATAGATATATGCAAGGTATAATTACTGAAATGTGACTATTTCACAAGAAAGTGGTGTACTGAAGCACAGCAAAGGGCTGGAGTACTGAGGGTTACTCTGGTCCAAAATCACTACAACAAGAACATAGTAGCAGCCGACATGAAAGTCAGAGATGGAGGAAGAGGTCTTGTGCACCTGACTCTCCTGGGTATCTAAAATTCAACATACCCAAACACCTGCAAAGAAGAAAGTTTGTTTGTTTGTTTGTTTTGGAATTTCGCACAAAGCTACTCGAGGGCTATCTGTGCTAGCCGTCCCTAATTTAGCAGTGTAAGACTAGAGGGAAGGCAGCTAGTCATCACCACCCACCGCCAACTCTTGGGCTTCTCTTTTACCAACGAATAGTGGGATTGACCGTAACATTATAACGCCCCCACGGCTGGGAGGGCGAGCATGTTTAGCGCGACGCGGGCGCGAACCCGCGACCCTCGGATTACGAGTCGCACGCCTTACGCGCTTGGCCATGCCAGGCCACCAAAGAAGAAAGCGAAGCGAACAATGAACACTTATGGACTATTTATGTAGATATTTATAATTATCTAAAATGAAAGCATCGTATTTGAGTGTGACTTTCTCTTTCTGGTTACTGTTTTACCAATAGAGTATATATTCACGAGGGCATCTAGGAAAATACGTTATGCCGAATTCTGTGTCATGAATCGATAAACTATATCAGCTCAGACTTACATATGTTGGTCAACAAATAACATGCAGGGCTTGGACCTCGAGCCCTATCGATCGAGTACTAAGAGGCAGGTTTTGTATAACAGAGTCCTTATGCTTGTGTCCCCAATTGAACAACTTTGATCCTACGATCGGAAAATTTTGTAAACTATATTTAATGATAAGAGTAAAAAGAAGTCGGAGTTAGGGTGCTGCAGTCTTGTTGTTTTCCGATTAGTAGTCGCAACCATCAATTGTAAGTCTTACCAAAATGTTATATTTATGTTGAAAATAAGTTACCTCCTCTTCTTAATTCACGACAATGGGCTTGCTTTGCTAATTTGGTGCTGAGGCTTACATCTCATAATAGCGACTATTAAGATAAAATTTAAAAAAAAAGATTACCTGTCATACGTAATTTGAGAAATCTAACAATAACCATAGTTGGCCTGTGAAGTGTTTAATATCTCCACTAATGCAATGCTCCTCATTGCCAAGCTGGATTCCTAGTGGGCTAAGGACTTGTCATTTGTGTTTGCATCCTGATAGATTTGTGTGGAGACCAATATACGTTAATGTTCCATGCGAATAGCAAAATAAATAAATATCTCTACTGGATGAATAAGGAAGAAGTACATTGTTTAGCAGATTAGAACAATTTTGATGAAAATCAACCAAGATAGTGGTTTCCCTTTACGCACTTGTTGGATACCTTTTTATTAAAGCAACAAAATCATTCATTGAATTTAATACGTAGATTAGAATTTCTGTCTTATTATTTTTTATTGTCATTAATTCATTCTATCCTGCTGTAAAGAAATAATAATACTAATTTTTTTTAGTTACAAATTTAGTTTTTATTATTTATTTTTAAAGTTTATTTGGGCTTATATGGTGAAAAATTATAGATGGCATACCTTTATTATTGTTGTTGATAAGCATCTTGTATTTTGAATTTTTTCTGCAGTTACTAATAGACCGGGCCCGGCATGGCCAAGCGTTTTAAAGCATACGACTCGTAACCTGAGGGTTTGAGTTCGCATCCCCGTCGCACCAAACATGTTATAATGTGACGGTCAGTCCCATTATTCTTTGGTAAAAGAGTAGCACAAGAGTTGGCGATGGGTGGTGATGACAAGCTGCCTTCCCTCTAGTCTTACACTGCTAAAGTAGGGACGGCTAGCGCAGATAGCCCTCGAGTAGCTTTGCGCGAAATTAAAAAACAAACAAACAAAACAAACTAATAGATCTAATACGTATGATAAACTCACATTGACTGCACATGTTTTTCTACATTTTTCTTAATTTCTCTCGCAATTCACTATCCAAGAGGAAAACAAGAAAGATAGATTTCAAATGCTCTTTTTATTCGACTCTGATTTTGAATCCGCGATGGCCAAATGAAGATAAATATGTGAAAAAACGTAATTGCTTTAAAATCAAGAAACATATCGAATATAGGTTTAAAAATTATGTAAAATTCCAGAAATAATATCAGTACAGGATAACAAAACTGTTAATAACCTTTCAGAAGAAAAAATATCGTGATATTACCAGTGGACAAAAATAAAAATATAAAAAAAGAAAGTAACCTGATTAATATGTGCCCTTATAATCAAATCGTAGAGAAAAACATCATTTTACATATAATGAAAACGGCAGAAATTATAGGAAATTTAATACCATTGTTCACCTCCCAAGTTTCATGACCTTTACAAATTTTAGGCCCGGCATGGCATTCAACTCGTAATCCGAGGGTTTTCGGTTAAAATCTCCCTCGCACTAAATATGCTTGCCTTTTTAGCCGTGGGGGCGTTATAATGTGACGGACAATCCCACTATCTTTGGTGAAAGAGTAACCCAAAAGTTGGCGGTGAGTGGTGATGATTAGCTGCCTTCTCTCTAGCCTTACACCACTAAATTAGGGACAACTAACACAGATAGCCCTCGTGTAGCTTTGCGCGAAATTCAAAACAAAGAAAACTCAAATTCCACAAATCTGAAATGATTTTATGACCTATATTATGCTATATTGGTTTATTCACGCATATCTTCAATTTTGAAACATTTGACTCGTAACTCCAAACACTCTTTGAGACAAAAAAGTTAATAATGAAGATATTTCTGCCAGCTCTTATGTAGTGTTCGTGCCCACAAGAGTTTCTTTCTCCATTATTATTAATATTAGAAAAGATTCATTAAGACCCCTAGTCACAAAAATCCGACCCCTCTAAGCATTGTACCAAATTTTGAAACACTATCTCCCAAAAGATGTTGACTGATAGAAATAAATTACTTGACTCCACTGTTCTGAATCTTTTTTGAGATTTGAAATCCATGAAGTCCAAAAAAATACAGCTGTATATAGCAGTAATGGTTTCACAGGCTTCAGTATTTCCATCTTTTTCAGAATCAATATCACACATCTTGCTTTCTTCTAATCTAATTTGAGTTTGACCTCTCAAGACATCTGTTCTTCTCACGACAGTGTTCCCTCGTGTATCGCGGTAGATGCGTTCCAGAACCCCCCGCGAAAGGAGATTTTCCGCGAAGTGGGATCGCCGATTTTTACGTATATATTTATGTGCATTTAGACTTTTAAAACCCTCCCTGTACAACTATTTAACCCTCCCATTACAATACTGTTCATTATTGCTGAAATAATAAGAACAATTATTAAGATATTAAGCCTTAAAATTAAAAATTACATATCTTCAGCAGGTGGTGTCTTTTCGGGGGACACCACTTCCTCTTCTGTGGAAGGTGAATCGGCAATTTCTTCGTCGGTTGTTACAACTTCAGGAACAGTACTTGCCACCGGTACCCTTTCTTTCTTGCTCGGCTGGAAAAACATTGTTATTGGCAGTTGTTTTCTCTGCCTCTTTTGCCTATCGAAAATCATTCGATAAGGAGTCATCAGTTCTTCTATTTTATTGCAAAATTGTACTGATCGAACCATATCGTTGTCCCATTCCTGTGAGCACTCCTTCACTTCGTTAATTAGTTTCATTAGTTTACCTAACCGCTCTAACGACCATCCACTTTGCTCGATTGTTTCCTTGGCTTCTTTCGGTGTTTCCTCTTCGTCGTCTTCCTCGGCAGCAGACTTCGTCAGTGCTTCTAAGTCTTGGTCGGCGAGTGGTTCGGATTCTAAATCAATCAGTTCCACTACGTCTTCCTTCGTCATATCGGCAAATCCTTCACCTTTGATTAACGAAGCTAATTGCACAGCTTTTTGAACAGCCGAGTGTTGGATTTCTTCAGGCGTGAATCCCTTGTCGTCGTGCACAACCTCAGGCCACAACTTCTTCCAGCTTGCATTAACGGTGCAAGGCTTCATCTCTTGCAATGCCTTATGAACATTTTGAAGACATATAGCAATGGTGAAAGACAATCAAAATGGGTAGCTGTCATTGGCCGTCTTTCATTTCTTCACCAATCATAGCCCGTCTTGCACATCGCTACGCCATGAAGCTGATCTCGCGTAGCCTTCGCAGACGCACAATGCGTACATCTATAGCCTTTCCAGTTGGTTCTGTTTCCATTTTTACGCTGTTATAAATTCAAATATATGTTTATATCTCAAAATATACCTGTTTTTTTTTCTTTACACTATTAATTATATTTATTTTTAATATTTTAATGGTATTTAATGCTATATTCTATATTTAATGTTTATTACTTTATATATATGTATATATATGTGGGGGTCGCCCGAGCCCGCGAAGTGGTGAAGGAACACTGTACTCTTCTTTCTGCACTTTAAGCATCATTTTTTCGCTTCCAGTTAATACGATTTGTATTATTCGAGCATGAATCCAAAGGTAAGCAATATTTACAAACGCCACACGTGAAGGAGTCTCATTTCTTTCTCTGTTTATATTCCTGATAAAGCCTTTTATCAGATTTCATTTATGAGTATATTTTTGTTAAAAGAAAAAGAAGCTTTTTAGATTGTATCATTGGATTAAGATTACGTAGTCTGACGTTTCAAATCCATATTTCGACTCTGATATTTATTGCTCCTAAATTTGGGATAATTTTTTTACAACTGAGGGTCTTATATAAAGATATCTCTCTTCCTGACTGGAAACTAATATTAGTTCAAAATATTATAAAATGTGGTAATATATTTAGAATTTACCTATTTTTATTAGACCTCTTACTACATCAAATTTGAGGATAGAACTTCAATAGGTTCATCACGATGCCCCATGCTTGATGAAATTCACTATAAAATCTTCCAATCGTTATATTTGGCTGATGACATTTTTGTTTTACAACAATAAGATAAAGAAGGTTTGGATCAGTGTTTTCGATTTAAATAATCAAACACGTCTGTCCGATTTATGTTAGAAGTGGAGACATAACACCTTACCCTTTCTAGATGTATTGGTTATGAAGAACACCGCTGACCACAACCTGAAACAAACTATGTGTATATAAGAAAGTAACTCATACGAACATTTACTTAAATTTCAAATCATGTCATACTCTATTGCAAAAATGAGATATTTAAAACTTAACTTTTAGAATATTCAGCAATAAATACATAAACCCAGTTTGAACATCTACAACAGGGAATTTCATTGGTAAAAGCAATATATCAAAACAGCAAAAAGGAAAAGGCCAGTGAAGAGCTATGCAGCATAAAATAAGCATTTATTAATCAATGAGATAAGCACAGAATGGCCATACCCAGATCCTTGCGGAGGAATTTAAATTTGACTGCTGTAGTGTGTGTTTAAGCATGTTAAGCGCACATACACTATATGTCTGCAGGCAATGAATGGTGATTCAGATGTTGAACGTGGTGGACTTGAGCACCCGCATCTCGCTCTCCTTATTTCTAAACTTTTAATTTTCTTCTGTGAGACTAGCGAACTGGAGGTGAAGAAGTGTTAAAAACCAATGGATCTAAAATATCACAATAACTGCATGTGTTTTGTTTTTACACTCTTCTTAGTTTGCTCAGTGTGAATTCAAAATCAACAGCGTGTAAAAATTGCATTTCATATCTATATTTTGTCTCCCATAAATCACTCCCCGGGAGGTTTTTCCTATACTTGGGTTGAACGATGAGACACAGTGTATCCTCTGAAGCATTTTTATACAAGCAGCGTTATTCTTTAAACAGTAACTTTTAAAGGATTGTACTGCGTATATAAGTATTTTAATAATATTTAACTTAATGAAAAGAAGTTTTAGGGACCACCAGTTTCTTTTTCTACTTGTAACTTTTCGTTCCGATTTATTCATTATAAATTTTCACAGCATTGAACTCGTAAAAGCTATCTACCAAAAACAGTAACAAAAAAGGCCAATGACGAAATGTGCATCATAAAATAAACATTTATTGATTACTAAGATAAGCACAGAATTTCCATACCCAGTTCCTTGCGCATACTTCAACTATTATGGTTCATTTTTAATTGCTGAATGTTTATTACTAAATTAAGTCAGTGACTACATTTTCTTGTCTTAGTCATTGTAAGCACATTATGTTATTCTGTATGATGAATTTTTAAGAACTTGTATAGAACAACGTAACATCTTACTTGTTAAAATAATTTCTGAATATCGAAATCCTGCTACGTGTTACTGGTAACTTAACAAGTTCGAAAGTACAAAAATGTATTTGAAAATGTTTTTTTTCCGCATCGTTTAGAAAAAATCTCGTGTATGTAAACCTATAAAGCAATTCTGGTCTCTAGTTGTTTACCAAATTTTTATACATCACAAGAAGTCTTTAAAGAAAAATATTTACAAGTTTTAAGGTAAAGGATTTGTTGTTGTTGTTTTGAATTAAGCACAAAGCTACACAATGGGTTATCTGTGCTCTGCCCACCACGGGTATCGAAAACCGGTTTTTAGCATTGTAAGTCCTCAGACATATCGCTGAGCCACTGGGGGGTAGGGAGAAAGCTGTGCTTACTTTATTTGTGTTTATATATATACCTACCAGTGGCTTAATTAGAAACTCAAAGCTTACAGTGTTAAAAATTGCTGTAGCTTCGTGATTAACAACAAAGAAACTTTTATATTTTTACTGTGTACCAGAACGATGTCATCTATTACAGCACATTGAAAGGACGCACTAACATTTTCATATTAATAAATTTACTGGATTTTTCATGTTTAATTAAATTTTCACAAAAGATGTAAGAGTTTCATTTCACAAGGTTAGGCTAAAAGAAAAATTAATTTTGACCAAAAAACAGTTTCTTGATAAGGAAAAGGCGGTGACAGACAAGAAAACAAAATTATATTATTTTTTCTTACTGTTATTAACGATTTTCTGACAAATAGACGACAGTGTAGTTGATCGTAGCTATCACTTTTAACTTTTATTTTTTGACTTTTTTAATTTTGTGAACAGAATATCCCAGTATATACACTGCGTGTAAAACATAAACGAAAAGCAAGTATAACTTTACCCATCAAACGTATATGCGGGATTATTATATGCATATCTCAAGCAACTCGAATGAATAAAAAACTTTCACGTACACTGTTAATGCCCTAGAAAGTGTCTAATGCAGCAAGCTTGTATTATTTTAATTTAAAGTGAAGTATATACCTATATCTTTCGTATAACTTAAGATTTATACAAACTAGAATATTTTAAAAAAGGAAAATTAAACATGGAAACCAAGTAATGACAGGAAAGAATATGTTAGGATGTAATGAAATTCATTTTGTAAACAAGTGGAAACAAAATAAAAAAGTAATAGATTGAAAGTTATAGATAACAGATTTAAGGACACTGACGTTATAGAGATGAACACAATTCAATGTGACAAGCCAATAAGCTTCTTCAATTTCCCTATCAGCTTGGATAGTGACACCAGTTCTAATGTAAGTGAAAAATATTCTTAGTAGAAGTGCAATAGATAAATATTTCCTATACATAGAAATAGCCATATTTATTCATTAATTTTTGTGACTTTGGCAAAAATGTTTAGGAATTGAAATTTTTATACTGGAGCATTATTAACCGTAATTATTTCCTTATATATGAACCCACAGATCATTCTCGTGCAATGTGAAATAAAAACAGTATTAACACCCATACCAGCCGATTTGAGATATATTTTTATTTCTAGTGGGTTTTTCGTCATCAAGAAATAACACATAATTTAAATGAGTTTTGTTTTATATAGAAATGATTTCTTCATACTACACAAGGAACCAATCTTATGGGATTATTGCGAAACATGACAAGTCTGAACAATTTACAGAATGAAGTCATTTATCTAATATTTTTATTTGATAAATAAAGACAGTTCGTGTTGTTGAACCTAACGAGTTTTAACTTAATAAAGTGTATAACATATGCATTTTATTATATGCAAAAGTGTTCGAGACAACAGGACTGTTCGTTGAGAAAAATTAACCTTTTTCTAAATGCATTTTTAGACAACATTTTCTTTAAAGCCAAATTACTAATATACAATCTAAATGTAAAATTATAAAAAAAAATTGATTGATATCAGAAATATGAAGTACTTTTGTTTCGATAGTTTACATTACTCAACAAATAACAATAGAAAATTGTCACTAAAAACGATCTGTTTTAATTTTACAAAAAATCAAATTTCCAACGGTTAGAACAAAAACTACTGAAATCAATTAAAGTTGCAAGGTAACAATTTATGTAGTACTTTTGTTTATTTATATCTTTGTTCATTACCAAAATTTGTATGCGCCGATGTTTTATTTTTTCCAGTGTTTTCCAGTTTACATCTATGATGAGTTATACATAAGTTACACTAAAGTATTTAGAAACTCCCTAGAACATTAATTTGATGTATGAGGATCCTTGGGTTCGATTTGTTCTCACCCACAAAGCGACATAATGAGTTATCTGTGCTGTGCCACTACGAGTATCTAACGCAGGTTTTAGCATTATAAGCCTTCAGACCCACCGCTGAAGCCCTGGTAGCCCTTTAATTCGATCTACCAAAAATTTTAAAACGCAAAAAACTGTCATCTTTTAGCTTATTTTGGCAATAATATTAGAGAAAATAACGATTTTTACTGTCCAAATCCCTATCAAATGTTTCTTTGTTTGTGGTTAAGCACAAAGTGTTATTTGTGCTCTGCCTACAACTGGTATTGACACCCAGTTTATAGCGGTGTTAGTCCACAGGCATGTTGCTGTGTTACTGGGAAGCTAACAAACGTAATTTTACGTAACAATATTTAGCCAGAATAGAGGTTTGTAATCTGAGTACAATATCTTCAGCGTCTTTTTCTGACTTTTTTACAACTCTTATTTGCAGGTTTTAAATTCCAAATTTTTGTATTTATTTTATTTTTACACCTTGATGTTTTTCCTATAGCTATTATCCAACACCAACTGGAAAAACTTTATGACTGCAGATATAAGAGTTAGCACTAGACATAAGAGTAAAGTTATTATTTTTCTTTCTCATTTTTAAGTTTGTGTGCAGGTATTCTCTATTCTGTGTCAAACAAAGTTTTGTGTTCATGTTTTTATTACTTTTATTTAAGTAGTTTCTACAATCGTCAGAATTTGTTACATTAAAAAACACTTGGAGCACTTACTTACGAATATTGTGTCAGAGGATAAGGAGTCTTGATGTGAGGTAATTTATAGATTTCAGCTATCATTTCCTTGCGAAGGGGCCCAGCATGGTCAGGTGGTTAAGGTGCTCCACTCGTAATCTGAGGGTCGCGGGTTCGAATGCCTGCCACACCAAACATACTCATCCTTTCAGCCATGGGGGGTATTATAACGTTGAAACAAACAAACACATCCTTGCGAACATATGGTTTCCTATAGAATGGCGTTAAAGTGACAGACAAGTATTTGTTCCCATATAAAGCACATACTGTTGACAACACTCATAAACTGTCTCCAAAACCTGATTTATAGTTAGATGTTATGCAAACACCTATTCCGCATTTAGGTTTTTAAATGATGTAGAGCTAAGTAACACAGCATTTTGAAGAAGGAACTGAAAGTCTTCGATGTTCTTCATGGAAGTGGAAAAACTTGCACTAGGGAAAGTTTAGGACGACAACAGGTTCCGGAACATACCTCATAGCAACCCAGCCTTAGGGGTTAATCTGGAAGTGGAACCAAGAATTTGAAACGAGAATCCCCAATCCATAAAGTCAATGCAGAAAAGTACTTACCGATGTTAATATAATAAATAACTAATCTAATACTGACTGGCAAGGGAATAGCTAGGTAAACACACTACACTGATATGAATTTACTTTGGAACAAAATCTTAGTCTCAATTTGTTTGTTCCAATAAAAAGTAGACAAAAGTGCCAATGATCAAAGCATAAGTATCGACAATACTTTAGTTCGGTTGTAGGGTTTATTTGTTATACATTATATACACACAAACTAATCAGAATGTGTCACTTCAGCTTTAAATATAAAAACTTTTCTGAGGGCGTGTTACGTTTTTTATGTATGTAGACTGAACGCAACAGAAAGACATAGATAACCAAATGTTCAACAACAATTCGTTTGATATCTGCTTTCTTCATTGCTTGCTTTACTTCCAAATTGAAATGTTTTCCAACATTAAGCAATTCAGATTTTTTTAGTTCACTGATCAATTCGAAAGAGGGATTCTGATTAAATTTGTCTATAAAATCTTCGAGTTGGAATGCCATTTTGAATATACAAGCTGTCGATCTGTATAGAATATAAATCTAATTTTGGAATAGAATTAAATTGTTTGATCAATCCCGGACGAGCCCCCAATTTTCTGTTACGTTTTTTATGTATGTAGACTGAACGCAACAGAAAGACACAGATAACGGCTTATATAATTTATTACAATAAACTATTATATATGTAACAGATATAACATAAATTATATAATAACAATGACAGATATTCAGTTTCAACCTTCAAAGTTAATTACAATACAAAATGGTACTGGCCTGTGTCTAGTTCTAGAAATTTCTACATGAATAATAACATATATACATAACGCTTTATACATAACACAGAGTAATCTCGATTAGTCTCGTACTGACACCAGGCCATTACAAATGATCGATCTACCTAATTCTAAAAATTTCTACATGAATAACAACGTTAGGGATATTATACGCTCCTCCCATGCAATTCTCCTCGTCCGTGCTCCAATTTTACGCATAGCTGATTGAGGAGAAGACAGTATTTAAAATAATAGTCACACCTTGAAATTAAAAATTGGTTTCATCATAAAGATGACGGGATATACTTGAATCACAACTGTGTTGTTTCACCCCATACGTGTCAAGTTCTCTGATGTCACTTTATTGGCGTGTTTGTTAGCCGTAGCGATAAGTTTCGAGTAAAACAACAACAAACAAGTAGAAAGCTTATTTTTTACGTGACCGTTATTCCTTCTAACTAATTTTAATAATTTTACGTTTATTCATAGTAGACTCTCTTGCTATTCACGAAGCAGAAAAGGGCGAATGTTTTTTCCAAATTTTTCGGAAAAAAAGACGTTTTTAATAAGCTAAACTAGGGTGTAAAATACTGTAATGAACCTGTAGAAAGGCAATGGTTAACTGAGAAAAAATCAACATTTCATAAACACAGGAGCATTTCTGGATACATAGTATATACACGATTACACGTAATAATAAAGTGTCCAAAGACGAATTTGTCAAATGTTTATGTTGTAGTGCACATGTTGTAAAGTACAACTTTATTGAAGCTAGTCTAATTTAAAATCGTTTTTTTTTTATTCTTTGAATAGATATATTCCCCCAGTCAGTCAGCAGCAAGTCTAAAGGCTTAATGCGCAATACATCGGGCACAGAACAGATAGCCCATTGTGTTAACCTGAATATGACCTAGGAAGGTCGAAACAGTGTTCTCTGCTTTATTATTAAAAGTGTTAATACCCATACCAGCCGTTCTAAGATACGTTTTTTATTCCAAGTGGATTTCTTGTCAAGGCAAACAAACAAATAAAAGACTGGATGTATCATAAGTAAATATAAATTGAATGTAATAAAAAGTATTCACATTATTATTTCAATGTTTTTAATCACAATTGCAATGTTAAAAATATTATTTTTAAACATCATTAAATAAAACATGCTTAAGCAATTGTAACTTTAAGCAAACGTTTTGCTGTTCGTAAAATATAAGTGTGTAGATATGATGGTTTGAAGTATTTAACTCTCTACATAGGAGTTATTAACACCCTAGAAGTCATGCGACAGAGTTTACAAGCCTCAACAGCTCCTGAAATAAGAATATTAGAAAATAAGTAAGTACATTTGTGCATCAAAATAATATTATTACGTAAATTATAGCTTGTGTATTTAAAATACGAAAGTCTTTTTAAGGCCATTTTAAAACTGTGGAACAAGTATGTGTACCTTTCAAATTTTAGGAACGAAAGTTATGTGGTGTACTCTATTCGCCTCGGATATATCAAGGTGAGTATACTGCTTTTAGTGCAGTAAATCACTCGAGTTGATACAGATCGAACAAGACTTACAAAATAACATTCCATTACAGATATTTTTATTCTGTAACACACTAATTCAGCGTAACTTGAATAAAATCACCTGCAGATATTTGTGTTTTAAAAAACTCTTACTAAGCTTAAAACTGTTAATGCTTACGTACGACTTTCATGTTTTGATATTACTCTTTTATTTTAAATATGTATTCAGTTTACATAACTATAAACAAATAATGGCTAAAATCATTTTGAACTCTGACTTTAATGTACTATTGGTAACATTATTTTATTTGAAATTCCAGGAAGCTATTTATTCACAAATTAATACTAATTGTGTAATTGAAATTATGCCTGGAAAAAAATTAGATTGAAATTGTAAATATTAATTTAACTTTTATAATAAACTGCAGCTTTTACATAGAAATTCTTTTTTTTTTAATCTTACCACCTTCTGTTATACATACTAAAATTGTATTTTAGTCACTTTTAGAAATATAATTTCTATTCAAAAATTCAAAGTATAATTTGTTTTTATTGGTAAATATTAATGCTATATAATGGAACAAAAATATATTTTAAATCAGGTTTTTATCTTAGTAAATATATAGTTCAGAACAAGAGGAAAGTAGAAAATTCACTTAGAGAAAAGATTTTATGGGTGTGAACCTTTTTCCTTGAAATACCAGTTGAATGGATTTTTAGCTTTTATTTTGTTACCTTATTATTCACTGGCGTAAATATAAAAGGGATAACAACGCTAAACTCGGCTTCTATATTTTGCTATATACATAATCTCGAGTACTTTTTAATACCCTGTAAGTATATTCGTGTTCTTTCTTATGTCAGTAATCAGTATAAATAATGTAATTCAAAGATCACCCAACAACTTTATTTATAAATTCAGATAAAGTATTTCTGAGTGAATATACTTTTTACTATTTAATATTCTCATAGTTGATATTTATTAATTAATATTTCTAGATGTATTCGTAAAATAACCGAGAACACTTCAAATCTCTCTTACTTGGAAACATATGTTGAAACTAGAGGCTAAATCTCGATGTTGTTGCTTGATTTACATTAACATCAAACATAAGATATCAGCATAATGGTCCACTCACAATAACCTTTATGGTTTATTCATGTGTACTTTTTTTGACAAACAAATATATTTTTCTTGCAGCACTTAGTACATCGAAGTAATACTATTACGTAAACTATATCTCATGTATTTAGCATATGAAAGCCTACAATTTTATCTTAATAACGTTTTCTTTAACGTACACACACATAAAATATTTATATTTTCTTTATTAAATATCATTGTACAAGTTTGGCGACTAGTTTTTTTTTACTGGAATTCTTCGATAAAAATTGAACCCTGTTATGAGGTAAAATCTTTGAAAGAATAAATCCCGCTACGGGGTAGGATTTGTATAAGAAATGAATCCTGCTTTCAGGTAGACATATTATGAAAATTGAACGTTGCTTTGAGATAGAATTTTTTAAAACTTGCACACTGCTATCAGATAGGATTTGTATCAAAATGAATTGTGCTATCAGAAAAACCTTATAAATATTGAACCTACTGTTGCGATAAAAGCTTGAAAGTACCGGATCGTGATTTAAGGTGTGTGTGTGTTTTCTTATAGCAAAGCCACATCGGGCTGTCTCCTGAGCCCACCGAGGGAATCGTTGTAAACCCGTAGAATTACCGATGTACTACCGGGGACGTGGTTTAAGGTAAGACTTTTATTAGAAATGAAACTTTCTGTAAGGTGCACACTTTGTGAATCGAACCTCTACTATCAGATAGTTTGTTTATTAAAAATTATTTTATACTATAAAATAGGACGTGAAGAATTATGTTCATATCTTATTATCGTATTTTATTTTAATTGATACCTGCTATTATATAGAAGCTTTAAGAACTGATTCACAAAATCAGACGGAATTCTTTTCGAACTTCAACAACTATTATTTAGGATAATATTTTTATACAAAATGTTACTTCCTATGTAAGAGGACACTTTCGAAAACTGTTTGGAATGACACGTCTGCTCTTCCATGCATGTGTATTAGACGCTGATTTAACACTAGATGCATGCCCTCACTTACATGTGTGTTAATATTTTAACATCATATTTCCGCTCTTATTTACGCGTGTATCAGTTACTGGTTTGAAACCCGATAGTCGATCTATATTATTTAATAACCTCTGGTTTAAAACTAGGTGTTTGATCTCACTTACATGTATATTAGACGCTAGTTTAACATCGTATGTTTGTTCTTACTTAAACACCAATGAAACGTGTTTCCCATAATACGTTCATTTTAATACTTACCTTTGTTTTAGTTTGATGCATAAGGTGCCCCGGCATGGCCAAGTGGTTAGGGCGCCCGACTTGTAATCTTTTGTTTGTTTGTTTTTTTGGAATTTAGCGCAAAGCTACTCGAGGATTATCTGTGCTAGCCGTCCCTAATTTAGTAGTGTAACACTAGAGGGAAGGCAGCTAGTCATCACCACCCACCGCCAACTCTTGGGCTTCTCTTTTACTAACGAATAGTGGGATTGACCGTCACATTATAACGCCCTCACGGCTGAGAGAGCGAGCATGTTTGGCGCGACTCGGGCGCGAACCCGCGACCCTCGGATTACGAAGCGCACGCCTAAATGCGCTAGGCTATGCCAGGCCCTACTTGTAATCTGATGGTCGCTGTTTCGAATCTCTGTCGCACCTAACATTCTCGCCCTGTTAGCCGTGAGAGCGTTATTATGTGAAAGCCAATCTCACTATTCGTTGTTAAAAGACTATCCCAAGAGTTGGAGCTGGGTGGTGATGACTGCTGCCTTACCCCTAGTCTTACACCGCTAAATTAGGGACGGCTAGCGCAGATAACCCTCGTGTAGCTTTTCGCGAAATTCAAAAACAAACAAGCAAACAAACGTTGATGCATGTTGTATATATTGTTGTATGTGTATTGCGCAAGTCCCGCCTGTTGTCTAAATGTGTAGATGATTTTGAAGAGTAGGAATCAACAATGTACGATATATGTAAATTACTAGTGATTGCTATTATTGCTGCAACCAATTGATCTTTCTAGAACCTCCCTTAAAGCTTATAAATCGGCGCGCCAAAAAACTGAAGGAATATTGTTGGCCAGCTACAGATAGTGTACTATAAGCCTCGGGAGCTACAGATATTTGACCAGGGACGTTTAAAAATTTCGAACATTACAAACTGTTCAACTTTTCTGAATTAACTTTGGATGTTAGCATTTATACGAGGAAATTAAATATCTTCGTCAGTACAAAGTCAGCTTAAAAGCGGTGTGAGGCCAGCCAAGAAAAAACAGCTAACTACTTTAAGTGAGATGTAACAGTATCAACTCAGATTTAAACTGCTCGTGTGGATTTGGACTGTCAATAAAATATTCAGTTCTAGATTAGATACAAGAATCTGTATAGTTTGTACGTTTATAAAAAACTATTGCATATAAACTGGTATTTGTAATAACGGTTAGTACAAATTGTATTATTGTTTGTTTATTAATAAATATTTGTGTTAAGAAAAAACTGTATGTATCAATCTTGTTGGCAAATATCATAAATTTGATACACATTGACATTCAATTAATTTCTAAATTAAAATTTCCGGCTATTTGAAGTCTTAATACCTAGTTACGTAACATATTAAATTGGATCCTCGTCCGACATTAACCGTAATACGCAACATTAGTTTAATACCAAATGTCAAAACTCACTCACGTGTTTATTAAAGACTAGGCCTGGCATGGCCGAGCGCGTTAGGGCGTGCACTCGTAATCCGAAGGTCGCGGGTTCGCGCCCGCGTCGCGCTAAACATGCTCGCCCTCCTAGCCGTGGGGGTGTATAATGTGACGGTAAATCCCACTATTCGGTAGTAAAAGAGTAGCCCAAGAGTTGGCGGTGGGTGGTGATGACTAGCTGCCTTCCCTCTAGTCTTACACTGCTAAATTAGGGACGGCTAGCACAGATAGCCCTCGAGTAGCTTTGTGCGAATTTCCAAAAACAAACATTAAAGACTAGTTTAACACCAGACGTGCTCTCGCTCACACGTTTATTAATCAGACAGTGGCTTAACACTGGATATCTATAACACTCATCACCTAATTGAAGTCTTGTTCCTAAAATCAAATATACTGTCATACGGAAGCTTATTGAAGACTAATTTAAAATCAAACGTCTGCTATTGCGCGTGAGCTTATAAATATAGTTTAAAGTTGAAAGCAGAATATTAATAGAAAATTTAATTTCATTGAAATAAGTCGTGATACTAAATACAGCAGATTATAATAACTGTTACTTTTAAATATGGCTAATTACGAATAACGTTTCCGAAGAGTTATTTTAGGCTTTAAGATACTGATAACGGTTGTGTGCTGTTTCAAAATTATCCACATATTTTTATTTAGTATACAGGATACCACAAACCGTATGATCTCTTCGTGAACATTTGGTTACGTTATGGCTATACACTTTTTTTTTCCTCGAAAATAATTTCCAATTATTAATATATATGTTTATATTTCTAATTTTTATTAAAGCTTGTGGAATATCTGGAAGCAGTGTAATCCGATACTTTGGTCCCGTAGTCGAAAGTTCCAGGCTTTCTGATCCATGTTGTTTTGTTTTCAAGCAAAATATTTTTACCTCACTTTCTTCAATGGGTAACAAGGGATAACTGGAAAGCTATCCTTCGATGGACTGGTATCCCATCCAGAAAAATTTCGTCAACCCTGTGTGCCATTGGAAGTTTAGTAATAGCCTTATGGTACGAAAAGGACGAACTTTCTCATCTAATGACACTGACATACATTTCCATACATTATTTCATTTCTTTCTTGACTTTAGCTTGATATATAGATTAAGAATTTCTGTTAAATAATATATTGACACATGAATCATAAGTTAACGAAGCCTATCGTTGAAATGGAATTATGAAAATTTTCTTTCAAGAAAATACATGACATGGAACAAAGACCGCAAAAACAAATTTTGTGTTAAAACTATAACTAGACCTTTTTAACATTCGCTTTTCTTGTATCTCTGAACGGCTGGGTATTGACACTTTTATTGATAAACAGAGAATTATACGCATACACCTAAACCAACAACAAACAAACAACAATAAATCCCAAGATACAACAAACTATAAAACCTTACACTGCCTGCATACCATATGTTCCCGACATCAGCGACAAAATAACCAACATTTGGAAAAAACTTAAAACATATCATTTCAGTAAATACCAAATTTATTCAAAAACCAGGTACAAAACTAAAGTCCATGCTATCTAAAAACTATACTGAAAAACACAACTCCAACATAATTTATAAAATACAATACACAAATGCCACGACTTCTATACCAGAGAAACAACCAGAAAAATGGAAACTAGATTCAAGTGTGTGTGTTTTCTTATAACAAAGCCACATCGGGCTATCTGCTGAGCCCACCGAGGGGAATCGAACCGTTGATTTTAGCGTTGTAAATCCAGAAACATACCGCTGTATTAGAGGACGGGGGAGGAACTAAGATTCAAAGAACATAAAAACATCTTCACACATTTTTGTACTCTGCAAATCAATTAAACACAACATAATCATAGAAAACTCCCAGATAATAAGTAGGGAAACGAATATAAAAAGACGCAAAATCAAAGAAGCCCTACTTGTACAGCAACTAAAACCAAAATTAAATCAATGCAAAGGAACACCTTTCTATCTATAGTAATTAATATTCTAATATTCAACTGCAACTCCCCCCTACAATCCCGTACCCATTTATAATCTCGTCCCTAAGACATATGTCCGGCAACGGTCAGTTGCAAACTCTCTTTGTTAACTTGAAAATGACCTAGAAAGGTCGAAACGTTGTTCTCTGTTATTAGAAAAAGTGTTGATACCCATACCAGTCGTTTTGAGATATATTTTTATTTCAAATGTGCTTTTTGTCATCAAAGATTCACTTTTTTCCCATTAAATGATGAAAATTATATAAAATTTCAATTTCAACCAAAACAAATATAATTTCCGAGATCTTCCACAACAGTGTTTACTCTGTATGGAAGGTAAAGTCAGTTATAGATAAAAATCATTTTGATAGTAAGAAAAATAGAGAAGTGAGTCTAATACTCCTCGAATGATTAAACGATTTAAAAAGGTTATTAAAATTTATGTCTTTGACTGAAGTGAGGACAAAGTCTGTTAGACTGAAAATTCTCGAAATGATTTAATCTTTATGGGCTTGCTAAATTAAATGTGGAAGTTATCATGGAATTTCCTCTCGATTTTGCTAACGTATTATGAAATTTTAAAAAAATTGAATATTGAATATGTTAATTTTTTATTGAATTTTATTCAGCTCGCTGTAAAAGATATGTATGTTAATTCTGTGAATCTTGAAGAAAAAGCACTTCACGTTGTCTTTATAGAATCTTCATTTTGATTCTAAAAAATCTCGACAAGAGGATTTTCTCAGAATATTAATAAACCACAGAAGTGTTTATTTCTTTAACGATCACATGAACTCGAGAGTTAATGAAATTGCATGTACACGGAGTGGTGTGGTGTTCTAGAGAGTTGCGAGTATAAAAATAAATCCAAAAACTCGAGTGCTATCGGAAACACTTTATAGCTGTTCAGATTGTTTGTTTGTTTTGGAATTTTGCACAAAGCTACTCGAGGGCTATCTATGCTAGCTGTCCCTAATTTAGTAGTGTAAGACTAGAGGGTAGGCAGCTAGTCATCACCACCCACCACTAATTCTTGGGCTACTATTTTACCAATGAATAGCAGAATCGACCGACATATTATAACACCCCCACGCCTGAGAGGGCAAGCATGTTTTGTGTGACAGGATTACGATCGAGTGCCTTAATGATATGGCCATGCCGGGCCCTCTTGGCCGAAGTGGGAGCATAACCATTTGATGGCCTGCCTATTCAAAGGGCTGGAATGAAATTAATAAACAGAAACCAACTTTTGTCTTTCACTTTCTAACCCAAATGACGAGTTCTGATTTTTAAAGTTAGAGATTTTAGGAGTAGCTTGTGAGGGACAAGAGATAGATCTGAAGAGTTATTTTTACATACGTTTGTTTTTGGATCCGAAATAAATAAAAATAGTTGTTGTTAATGCATAACTACAAAAAGTGCCATATGTGTTCTGCCCACCACAAGTATCGAAACCTGATTTCTAACTGTATAAGTCGGATGACATATCACTGCGGGCAAAATTAAGAGGAATGTGAAGGAAAAACACATTTTCAGTTTGCATGATTTTTTATCATAAATTTGAGGTTTATTGATCTCTAGCGTTTCCCCAGATTTCGGTGTTTGAGCCATAACTTCTAAATTAAATAAACGTAAGATATATTTAGAGGTGAAAAATAATTACCGCAAGTCGTTTTGAGACAACTCCTATAATAAAGAATTTATAAAGGTTTATAATGGGGTGAATAATTTATTGGCCCTGTACACATGGAACTTCACAAATGCTCAAATATTAGAGCCAATAAGCTCAGTGAAAATTCCCAAAACTTTCAGTATTCGTACTATTTATCCAATATATAACTGTTGTTTTTTTATCAATTCTTAAGTTAATATTTTCATATTTCCTATAAAACCCAGCTAAAGTTTTAGAGAACCCATTGTAAGTCTATGCACCTGGCGCTAGGCTCATCTGTTAGTTATTTATTTTACCGTTATTTAACTAAAACTGGTGATATTGAGTAGCTAACATTTCAAACGTACAGACTTTTAAAACTTGTGGAATTTGGAAAACATAGTTTAGTATATTTCATCATGAAAATTAAAGTATTCAGGAGCTAACAAATTCTACATTCAGACTTTGAAAACTGCTGTTTTGGTAAAATTTATCTTGAAAATAATATTATTCTTCATACTTTGTAAAATGTTATATTTTTTGACGTTTGAGTTAAAACCATAACAAACAAACTGCTCATAAGAAACCTGAAATAACAGTTTTAAAAAGAAATATTGTTTATAATATGTTACCGAATACAGAGTTCTCCCTATTCAGTTCGTACTACGTTAGTTCTCAGCGCACGTATGTATTTTCTGTATAAATAATATACGTTATAACACAAGCAACATATTTTGCCGATACTGACAGAATCTTAAAACCAGAATGCATCAGTACAACATAAAGGATTTTGAGAAAAACTCACAAAATCACACAATAATAGAAAATTATTGTAGTAGCACACTTTGGTTTATTACAAATGGCAAAGTTAAAGATTATTACACACACAGTTTTTAGAATTACCTTCTGACTCATGTAAAATTTTGTAATTTAACTCGTCACATTTAAAAACCAAGTTTTTCCACTTTTTAAAACCTGCTAATCATCATTATCTTGCTTATATATGACATATTTATATCATATCTGGGTTTTGATATAACAATAACCCCACTCTGAGGAAATCTTGGTGCTAAACATTTCGTAAAGTTTCCTGTTTTAAAAATGGTTAAAAATAAATGTATTCGTAGTAAATTATTCATTGTTTAATATTTTGATATCTCATTGCTTGTTCCATTTGAAGAACGAGTTTCCGTTGACGTCTACTTTTGTATTTTACAATCGAGCAAACTTCTATGATATGTTACTTTATTCTTGTTAACATGTTTTCTTTCCTTTCGGGGGAAATATCAATACAAAATGTGATGAATCAAAACAAAACCAAAGTTTAAACAATGTGGAAGACTAAATGCCAGATAGATCTTATTAAAAATCATCAGAACTTTTAGGTAAGACTATGAAAATTATCACTACGTGATTTTTCTCGCCATTAAAGTAGCTATATACAAAGAAAATGCAATGCAAGATACATTTCAAAGTAAAATAATGAAAAAAACGTTCATTTTAGTCAATAATGTAAACTGATAAGGTGAACGCCCAACTGTTTCATTTGTACTCTCGGAACACACCAATAAGGAGCAAGCTCTTTCACCGAGCTGCTACAAGGTCACAAGAAAAGAACCTGCGAGAAGCCCGTGCTGCCGGTGCACAGGCGCAGTGTCTCAAGCATAGCAAAAATATAAACATTGTATAATAGGAAATGTTGAAAAAAAAATAATAACAGTGTAATATATATAACTTTAAAAATAGTTATACGTTTTTACTCAATTTAGTTATCTTAGTGTGAGATACAAATAAGTGAAATATATACATTCATACAAAGTCCTAAAGTGTAAATAAATATAGCTACAAACACCTAAAATCATTCTTAAAGAAATTGTGTGAAAGTGGATTTGCATCGATAATAATGCCAATCAAAGAACTGGCAGAGAAAACTGATATAGAAACTTATTTCCAAACAAATCATTTACACGTTACTGTAATGATCAATAAACACTGTCTGGAACATGGTTTTTGTTCATTGTACTTTAAACGTTCTGTGGGAGGTAGTGAGACACCTGTACTAACCCAGGCTTTCCTGAATATAGCTTATGAGTTATTCCTCTAGGACAAGGAGTTTATGTCGTATAATAATTTTTCTTTATAATCACCCTGTACTATGAATATTTTGTTCATTTCTCTTGCTGCGGTTAACCTGAGAAAACCAACGCGAATGGTTCCTGAACCAAAAGTTCTCATCCAATCAGAAATTAGCTTAATACTTTTCAACTCTTGGTCTTTCTTAAAATTATGCACATGATATTGACCAAGAAAATAGGTTTTAGTAAAAGTATGCGAGAATATCTGTAAAATAACATAAAAAATTAATGTTTTCTTTATCGAATAAATTTGATTATATTTTTAATATTATGATTCAAAACTTCATGTAGCATACGTTATTTTACTATGTTCAATGATCAAGCAATAATAGCAGATACTTGTATAGTTTATAGAATTTAACCTAATCTACTGACCTCTCTATGCTCAACTGTATGTTTTTTACATATTCTGAAATTATTTATTAAATCTCAGCTTTTAATAAAGAAACTTATTGTCATGACTCACAGGGTACACAAAATAATAATTGATCTAAAACACTGGACTTTTCACAAAACTTTTAACTGAAATAGGAGCATATTCGTTAATATCCATGGACTCATAACAATGTATAATACAATTTATTCTTGAACAAAAAAATCTTAAATCATACCATGTACAAAACCAAATAGACTGGTGATATCAACAAATCTCTCTTTAACTCTCACATCTATGCTATTCATGTCCTCTGTTTGGACAGCGGTAAGCCTTCGGATTTACAAAGCTAAAATCATGGGTTCGTTCCATACGGTCGACACACCAGATAGCCCGATGTGGCTTTGCTATAAGAAAACGAATACTGTGTTATAAGAGTTCCAGGAGAAATTAGCTTGTTTAGGTTTTTATGCTGTATGTTTGCCACGAGATATCCCAAGCTGTACAATTTTATAGTATCTTTTTTAAGATTTGGCACATGTGTAAATGAGCCTGTAACCTTCCTTTATAGAAAGTGTGTGCTTTAACCATCCTAAATGTACTACTTTAAGATGTTTTTAGCACGGTTATTTTATTTGTTAAAGTGATTAAAGATCTCCTAAGCGTTTCTACGTTAATATAATATTCTCCAAACCAATAGTTGCTCAAATCAGAATATATTTATTTTTATCCGAATAAACAAAAACGGCTTTGAGAAAATTTTCCCTTTAAATTGTTATTAGAAGTGCATTATGGTGGCATCAAATTGGCTGCAAATCATTTAGTCTGTTTGCATATATTCTAAAGACTGGTGCACATGTGAAACTTGGAAGTAATTCTACCTGCGGTATTCCAGCCACTGTTGTTCATAACCATTTCAGGAGAACAACAAGTGGTACATCCATATTAGTCATTTGTACAAAAAAGACTTGGAACAGGAAATAAAGAATTTATTTTTATGAAAAATAATTAATCTAATTAAAAATAATAATAGAAATAATGGAATTTAATTAATCAGATCTCCTCTATCTCAAAAATTAATTCATTTTTCCATGCAGGTTGAGATAAAAAAATCTCATTTTTTTAAAATAAAATTCTTTCCATAACTTGTATTGCTTTTAATTTTATTAAAAACCTCTACGAATTATCAAAATAGCATGTTTTTTCTTCATTGCAAGATAATATTATTCTTAACAATCTTTGCTTACTGTTAATAAACCAGAATGATTGCTTAACATCTTCACAACGAGCAAAATATCAAATTAATGTCTTATTTTTGACAAATTCCAAACACTGGTATTAGTACAATCGAAGTCAAAAATTGAAACATAATTATATATTGCGGAGACAAAACAGAAACTATGTACAAATTCAGTGCAGTTACTTAGTTCAAACATTACATTAGGTTATATGTAAAAAATATCAATATACTTATTTCTGAATAGTTATTTACATATCTATACACCAAACAATATAATACAATACAAGGTAAAAGTGCAAATTTTCAATGATAAGCTATAACAAAACAGGAGAAAAACTGGGATAGAAAATAAACATTGCGATAATTTGCATTGAGCGTTAACATTATATTTGGCAAGAAATGTAAGGGACGTGTTGTGTTTCCTGAAGCTTTTGGCACTAAAACTTCAATTATGCAATTCCATTGGCTATCATACTGCAGTTTCCATGCTTAATGTAATATCGTTATCAATTCTTAAAGAAATTTGTTGTTCCGAAAGAAAATTATCATGCAGATTTCTGTCAGTTGTGGATCGTCGGAGGGGCAGGAACAAGGGCCTACTCAGAAGTAAAGCTTCTTCGTAAGGAGGAGGACTAGTCCTCGTTGTACTTTGATTTGGATGACTATTCCTTCTCCATACCAGTCCACCATTTGGCGATAATGGAGATGTTTGAAAAATAATTTGGCCGTTATGGAGGGAAGTACGGCTTACTGATGCATTTAATCTTGGTCTGGTAGGTGGCGAACGCCTAGTTCCGGCTGTCCAGGAACCTCGATTACTGGAAGTACGAAGAAAAGTTCTGGAAGGTTCTCTGGACCCTATGGTCCTGTTAATCCCTTGCAGTGACAGTCTTGAGTCCGTATCCATGCTAAACCTTACAGGAAACACTTCATTTGGAATGTTGCCATTCGAATCAGTTGGAAGAGATAACCCACCAGCTGTACCTTCTAACAGTAAGGCTTCCGAATAACTTGGAGCAACAGTAAAGTTATTATTAATAAGCCCTTCAAGTTCACTGCTGTCTAGAGTGCTTCCTCGTGATAGCCTGTTAGAAGCTACAGTATCAGCGCTAGCTGGAGTCAGATAATTTACACCAAACAATTTTGTAACTTGGTAGTGGACATAAGCTGTTTGACATTCGATTAGTATTCGTAAGGGCCAAGACAACAGCAGCAAAGAGCAAGTCCAAAAGACAAAGCTAGAGACGTACCACGGAAGACGCTCTGGATCTGCAAAGGAAATCATGTACTCTTGGAAATTTACACCTATTAAATCTAGTCCTTCTCTCATCTCCAAATAGTCGTCGAATCTCTCGTTTGTTTGAAAAAATCGTGTTCTTTGATCTTCAAATTCGCTGGCTGCTTCAAGATTTGCAAACGCGAAGCCTTTACTAAATCGAATCTTGGTTGCTGGATATTTTTCAAGGTCCACAAGAACACTTGAAATATCCTTCACACCGCAGTGTGTGTATCTAAAGCAAGATCCTGCAACGTGAGTGTTTATCCTTTCGTAATAAATCTGCGTCGTGGTGTAGGCGTCCCCATTTCGATAACGTGTCACTTGTCTGGTTCGTCGCACATAATGATAGCAAACAGCTTTCCACCAGATCGCAGGCTGTGCTTCTCGCATTTGTTGAATTTGTTCGTAGATGGCGTTAACGTTCACTCTGTATGTAAGTTCTAGCCTGGTGGAGCAGTGCCAACACTCTACCAAGTATACTAAGTACAACATGGCCAGAAGTGCTACTGGGATATAGATGTAACCTTCATCGCACGGGCTTACGTTTCTTCTGGTGGTTATGGGAAAACTCTGAAAGTTGACCACGAGCCTGGTAACTTCCGTTAGACGGCACCATGTCACTGCTCCCAAACATCCAAAAATTAACAAAGTTAATACAAGGCACTTCACATGGGGATCCCTCCGGAGGCTCTGACAAAGAGTCGGTTTCAGTGGTCTCTGCTAAGCAAAATAAAAAATAAAAATAAATTTCAGGAAGCTTAATACCCAAAATGTTAAAAACCTAATTCGGAAGGTGTGATCAGAACAAGAGCTTATAACTAAGCATTTGTTTGTTTAATTGATTTGAATGTCTGCAAAGCTACACAAGGGCTTAACAGAGTAAGACTAGAGGGAAGGCAGCTAGTCATCAACACCTACATCCAACTCTTGAGCTACTCTTTTACCAAAGAATATTGAGACTGACTGTCATATTATAACGCCCCTACAGCTGAGAGGGTGAGCATGTTTGGAAAGTCTGAGATTCGAACCCGCGACTCTCAAATTAGGAGTCGATCGCCCTAACCACATGGCCGTTTTTAGAAGAAAAAATGAGTAGTTAAATTGTCCCAAACTCTTATTTTCAAAATTAAATCAGTTTTCAGCTGAGCTTGAAATTATAGTGATATCAGATATTTTAGGCATTTCGCTGGCATCGAGATATAAAAAAGAAAGTTTAGATTGGTTATTCTGTGATAGAGAAAATAATGCTAAATATTAGACCACATAAATACTTTAAAATATATCATGAACTCGAAAAGAAATGTGTCGACTGTATCGAACTGATTCAGCCATAAATAAATTTTATTTGCTATATTTCGTTACCAAAAATATATATTTGAAAGAAAGTAAACAGTCTTGAATAAGATTAGTCGCAAGACTATCTGTACAAGAAAAAAGTAAGAGGCGTTTAGAGTTTTTCTTGAAATTCGGTGTTTGTGTAACATATTTTTAACATGATAAGAAAAGTATATATCAAATTATTTTATTTAATAAGTTGATTAAAAGAGCGTTCATAATTAAAATAAGAAGAATAATTAATAAATCACTTTAAAATAAAACTTGTTTTTTCACCTTTCAGCCGCTTCTTTGGTTTATCTTATCACATAGATCATTAACTTAGTGAGTTTAGTATAATTGATACCCTTTAACTGAAAAAGTAAAAGGTACTTGAATAAAAATACCAAATAAAAATTGCGTAAAGACTTAAATAATCACGAAAACTAATGCGCATAACAAGAGTTGTAAAGTTGTCATGCAGTTGGAAGGCATAATCTACCAGCTTATATTTAATACTTTGTGAAGTACAAAGAAGTAGTTTTACAATAGCAAGAATAGCGTTTGTAATTAAAGTTTTTTATTATTATCGTAAAGTATATATGCTATATATTGAATTATGCCAAGATGTAGGACTTAGCTCTGATAACCCATTGTTGTAAGAAAATACTGGAACCTCTTGACGTCGTATTACTCTAATTTCCAAGATAACACAATATTGAAAAAAGAATTTGCTCAGTTTTGTTGGTCTCAGTACACTTAACTATTTTCTGAAAATGAATTTCTGTAATAAATTTGTTTATCAAATCATTTTACAATTTTACAATAAATAACACTTCTAGCTTGTATTGTTATGGTTCTAACTATAGGCCTTTTTAGTGTTAATGTTTCAAAAGCCTTTAGGATGAAACGCCTCTACTATTAATTTCATAAAACTCTCTCTCTCTATATATATATATAAGACCTTCCCAGGAATATGTCTGAGTAGCAGGTATTATTGTTAATATAATAATATCCCTAATCGGCATTATTTCTAAATAGTTCTTAACATTATATAGTAAAACAGAGTATTTTATTACAACGTATGAGGTACTAATTCCTCCAACTTTAAAATGAAAACGTTTTATTCATAGTTCCAGAGTAGTACCGAATTTAAAATGTTACAAAGGCAAGTGAATTAGTAAGCTTTACAGAATGTAAGCAGTATGACAATAAAATAATATATAGAAATGAGTTTTCAAAAAGTTTCCATTTAAAGTTATAACCCAAGAAAGTGGAATAGTTCACTTCTAAAAACATGGAATAACTCATGTTTAGTGACGGATGTATTTGTAGGAACGCAGTCATGTTTCACAAAGGGTCTTTTCCTAAAACCCAATTCATTCTTAATTGCTTACGTTTGGTTTGGTTTGAATTTCGCGCAAACCTACACGAGTGCCTTGTCCAATCGGCCATGCCAGGCCAATTACTTATGTAATGATGTGGTCATTATTCAATATGAAGGTAAACTTTCTGGCTGTCTATAGACTCCTCTCCTTCTAAATGAGTTGACCGATCCAAACCAAACTTATCACCCCAATGGCACAGCAGTATGTCTGTGGACTTATGCTGCGAGAAATCGGGTTTCGGTACCCGTAGTGGGAAGAGCATAAATAGCTCTTTGTGTAGAGTTGTGCTTAATAACAAATAACATCCATACCAAACTTAATATGTTAAATTAGTACTCCAAAAACAAACCAAATTGATATTACACTTTACCAAAACTAATCTCTCACGAAAAAAACTACATATCAAAGAATGTAAATGAAATTTTCAGCATTTAGACTTGTCTTGCCAAGCAATCAAAATATACAGTAATAAAGTATCCAGTTACAATGCGAACCCAAATTTGGATAGATGGTTGGTCGTTATTCGCGACCGTGGAAGGTTAGGTTCTATCTAGATTTCTTCCTCCTTCTTTCACAGTTTTGAATGTTTACTGTAAAATGATGTATTAATATTAAAATAATAGGGTACGTATATCCACCATAATCCTTCTTCCCTCTTTTCAGGACCATGCTCATGAACACTATACTGTAGCATTTAGCGATAACTCGTCACATTTCTTCTTTTGGTCGTTATTAATCTGTAAATAATTCCATGGACAAATTCTTACATTTTCACTTTATCACATTACTGAACGCGTATTTGACACAAAATAACCTCTTTAAATACATTTTGATTATTTAATATAAGCGATATATTGATTATTTAGGAAAGATGGACTTTTTCTTATAACACATGTGTGAGTGGTGAGAAAAGGTTCACCTTAATTAAAACTATCATCATCACGTATGATACAACGAACTATGATGGTTAATAAATCATCATCACATATGATACAACGAACTATGATGGTTAACAAATCATCATCACGCATGATACAACGGACTATGGTGGTTAACAAATCATCATCACGTATGATACAACGAACTATGGTAGATAACAAATCATCATCACGTATGATACAACAAACTATGTTGCTTAACAAATCATCATCACGTATGATAAAACGAACTATGGTGGTTAACAAATCATCATCACGTATGATACAAAGAACTATGGTGATTAACAAATAATTGTATGTGTAAATTCTTATCAAAATATTTGAATAAGCAGTTCAATAGAGATTGATTGTATACTTGCATATTTGTGCATGAATTTAGAATTTCCTGTTCTAAGTACTCAATAAACTTTAATAATTACTGAATTTTTGTATACTTTATCATTTGTCAATATTGGGCTGGACTGCTCCATGCTATACTGGCATATTGAATTACCTGGCGTATATACTTTATATACAAGTTGATTGTATTTTCTGGTGATACATCGTTACTTTTATTCAACTGTCTTCTCAATGACATACCTTATACAATACGGGTCTCCGATGAGTCTATTTGTGCGCGATCTGGGAAGATCAGGTTCTTTTCAGTCAGGCTCCTTCCTCCATCCTTTACTGTTTGTTATATATTAAACTGTAAATGCTATAATATATTCGTGAAATCATGGCTTGAACCCAATGTAAAACACTGAGCTGAAATACTGATTTCACTTCTCTCTTTAGGGCTAATACAAAGCGGAGCTTACTTTCTTTTTCTTCATTGGGATTCGGTTAATGTTTTGGGTCAGGTTCAACATTGAACTCTTTTTCCCTTTCAGAAAATGATAGTTTGTCTATGCTGTCACTGAATCCTAGCTATTAACCCTTATTATGTTATTACACTACTCACAGTGTTTTAAATTTTGTCCATTATCCGCGATTTTAAATAACATACTTTTTTCGTGCCATATTCCAGTCATAGGGCAATATTAACTCGTATATTTTTACTGGCTTCACTTATGCATGGGTGCAATATCAGATTCTATTCAAGAAAGAGTTTCGCACTCACATAATCTTATTTTTATACATAAAACATTTCAAAAATAGAATTACGTTAGTGTCTAGGATTCATTTAGTCTAGGACTCTTTAGCCTGTAAATTTCTCTTTTATGATGTTCAGAGAACCAAGGTACATAGGGCGTGGTTTATCATATATTTGGCAGATATTAAAATTCTGCTGCTACTCAAGTTTCCGCACTTTTCAGATTCACGTTATTCAACTTTTGGTTTATATTAGTGTTAGAATAGCCATTTAAACCTGGATTGGAGAAGCATTTCATGATTGAAACATTTTTATTATATATCTTACTTATTTGACGTGTAACACACTTTTCCGTAGAAGCAAAATTAAATATTATTATTAAATATAGTGTAGTAAGTGTACCCAATGTTAACCACATCTTTACTGTGAAATGAACTACTTAGAACAAGAAGTGACGCAACTGTTCGTCAAGTTTTTCAACTGTACTTCTGCACCTCCTCACTTCCGATCCACTTTCCCTGTTGTAAAATAATTTTATATGAGAATGAACGTCATTGAAAATCTTCGCAGAGACTTCGCTCATTTTTAGCCAGTTTACACGTGTTTTCTGTACTTTCAAGAAAAAATAAATGGATGAATGCAGTTTCCTTCAAACATCCTGAAAAACTCATATTTTAAAGATAAGAAATTTAAAGTGAAATTTATTTGTTTGTTTTTGAATTTCGCACAAAGCTACTCGAGGGCTATCTGTGCTAGCCGTCCCTAATTTAGCAGTGTAAGACTAGAGGGAAGGCAGCTAGTCATCACCACCCACCGCCAACTCTTGGGCTACTCTTTTGCCAACGAATAGTGGGATTGACCGTCACATTATACGCCCCCACGGCTGGGAGGGCGAGCATGTTTAGCGCGACTCGGGAGCGAACCCGCGCCCCTCGGATTACGAGTCGCACGCCTTACGTGCTTGGCCATGCCGGGCCTTAAAGTGAAATATAAGAACCTAGAAAAGAAAGTCCATTGTGGACTGAGAGTTCACTTTTACTTGTATACTTTCACCTCATCAGTTGGACTATCACCAAGGGAAGAGCTATGTAATTTGTCATTCAAAAAGTATATACACTTATAAATGTACGTATATGTAACTATAATTTTAAAATGTTTGATCTAGCTACATAAGCGTACGAGGAGGAAATAATATAATTATTCAAGCAAATGCTACCTTCCTGATGAATAGCTTCTGTATTGGATACTTGTTCCCTAAAATTTAGCTTTCTCACTCAAAACATCATTCGGGCAAAATTTGTAAAGCCCCCTCTAAACAATCCACCGTACATCTATATCTACCTGTATCTTTATAAAACATAACCAGAATAAAAAGCCAAATAAAGGAAGATTCATATAACTTAATTAATTTAGAGATAAATGGTATTTAAATAATAACTCAATACTTTCTCAGCGTTTGAAGTTTTTCGAGATTGGAATTTTATATTCTACTTTTATTAGAGAAACTAGAACAATTGCAGCAAGCTAGACAGTTGTACGAAGATAAATAATTGTTTTTAATATATAGGCCCATCCAATGTCCTATTGCAAAAAAATTTGAGGATCCCAGTGGCTATTGGCTATATCTGAGGTTTCAAGCCCCTATAACCCACGTTTCAATGCTCGCTATGAGCTCAGCAACAGTAGTTCATTCTCCAACTTTGCGCTTAACAACAAATAAATGTTTGAATATAAATCGTAGTACTCAAGAAAGTGAATGAAAAGGCAAGTAGTAAATAAATATTATAATACACAATAATAAATTTATTAATTTTCTTTCTGCGTTAATTACAACAAATAAACGTTATCAATAGATTAGCTACATTTAATATACCAATCGCATTACAAGGCTGGAGAGAAACAAATCAAATTTATAATCATGTCTGTTATCTTAAACTGAAACTGTTATTTCAGAAGGAATACCAAAATTTGCTACATATTACATAAAACCCGATAAATTATAAATATTTCATGATTGTGGAAAACATAAGGAAAGTTAGTTGTTACGTAAAAACTGTACTATCTCGAAGCTGTTATAAAAATTTTAGTTTCTTTTCATTTAGATCAGTACAATGGTCTAAAAATTGTGATGTCACACATCGAAGTTTATGTTTGACAGGACGCGCTCGTTGAGTATAATATGATTAGTGACATACATGTTGATCACAATAATGTTGTAATAAGGCATGGGAGCACGTGTTGATCACGGTGATTCTGCAACAGTGTAATGACGTTCTTGTTGATAATAATAACATTTTAATGAGATAATGAGGATATAATATTGTTTACGTTATAATAAAAAAAACGATGCTAGGATTATTTCTGGTACGGAGGGATTGTTTATCCCTAAATAACACACGAATCTGTACGTTACATGGTCTATAACAAGGTTGGGCCTGGCATGGCCAAGTGGTTAAAGCACTCGATTCGTAATTCAAGGGTCGAGGGTTTTGAATCCCCGACACACTAAACGTGCTCGCCCTTTCAGCCGTGGGAACATTATAATATGACGGTCAATCTCTCTATTCATTGGTAAAAGAGTAGTCCAAGAATTGGCGGTGGATGGTGATAACTAATTGCCTTTCTTCTAGTCTTACATTGCTAAATTTAGGACGACTAGAGCAGATAGCCTTCGTGTAGGTTTGCGCGAAATTCAAAACAAACCAAATCAATAACAAAGTGATTTTGTGGTTTAAAAAGTGCGTCAACAAATGAAAGAGGTTATGAATATAATATTATGGCTTCATGTTTGGCAGTTTTTGCAGTATTAAATTTAATCTGTGACTGTCAAAATGGCCATGCGGTTAGGGTGCTCGACTCGTAATCTGAGGATCGCGGGTTAAAATACTTGTCACATTAAACATTCTCGCTCTTACAGCATGGGGTATTATAATGTGACGGTCAGTCCCACTATTCGTTAGTAAAAGAGTAGCCCAAGAATCGACGGTGATGACTAGCTGCCTTCCCTCTAGTCTTAAACTGTAAAATTATGGATGGCTGCAGCAGATTGCCCTCGTGTAGCTTTGCACGAAAATTTAAAACAAATATACAAACCATCAAAACGCGAATGAGATTTAAAAGAGGGTCGTACTTACCCAGAGATACATCGGTATACCTACGGACTTACAACGCTAGAAATAGGGCTTCGTTACTCGTAGTGGGCAGAGCACAGATAGCCCATTGTGTCGCTTTGTGCTTAATAACCAACAAACAAATCTTATCCGATTCTTCTACTGAAAACACCCATCGCTTGTTAGTAACAGTATAGAAAAGAAATTGTCAGATACGTTAACGAAGACGGCATTTAGGTGGAAACTGAGATACCCTTAATTATTGAGATGACCTTGTTATGAGACAGTGGCGAACATATTTTACTATCAAATAGTGACATGCATTGAGAATAATGATGTTGGCATGAAAAACATTTTTTTTTCCACATGTTATCATGTGATTTTCTTACATTACAATGAATAATATATGGCTGTATACGTTTTCCTTTCTTGTCGTTCTTTGGCTATCGTCTCTTTCAAATATAGACTGTATGTAGTCTGATGGCAGGATAATTTGAATATCTTTCAGATATCTAAACTTTGTTATTTAGAAATTATACCCTTGAAAAGTTCTTCAGTACTAAAGGAGTGTAATTTGAAAAAAAATGCCTTGAATATCATTGATGTTATTATTGCAAATTATATTTTTAATATCTTCATCAATATTTTTGTTTGTTAGATAGAGCTTGTCATACGCCATGATGAGCAAACATCTAGACATTTTATGTAAGTCAAGGCCTTGATAGAATCTAGAAACCTTTTGTAGTGTGTAGAAAAATTAATAATGATATAAAAATGTCAGAGTGAGTGGTTAGTTGACAGTGAATCAGCTATTTAGTTAGTGAAGTATTGAATGAATGACATATTCAGTTTGGTATCAGTCAGATAATATTTTTCTTCGCTTGTGTTAGAGTAAAGCCACATTAGGCTATCTGTTGTGTCCTCCGAAGGAAGTCGAACCTTGGATTTTAGCGTTTAAATGCATAAATTTACACCTGTCTCACCAGAGTGTATATGTGTTATATAGTAAAAGTTGTCACTTGCATTCGTCTGCTGTTCAGTTTGTCAGTGGGTGAGGTAATTTTGCAAGTATATTTTTTAAGTTAGGAATATATTAGTTTCGGAGATTAAACACTATTTGTAAAGTTAACCTACCAGTAAACGTATATTGTAGCAAATGTGATTAAAGAAATGAATTAAATCATTACCAAATAATCCAAACGAATCCTCTCATAGATATAATACGTTATAACATTAAGATAGAATGCAGTGCGCTCTCATAAAGTATCTTGTACATTTAAAAGACCTCTGATGCTAAAAAAGTGTGGCTAGAAAAAATGAGAATATGATAAGATAATTTACAAATTGGTTCATAATTTATTCTGTCACCAGACTACATACAGTCTACATTTAGATAAAATGATGAATAAAATCAAACAAACAAAAACACATGAAGCTGTTGGGTAAATGGTGCAGCTCATACATTTATAATGCCTTATTACATTAAAACAAAAGTACCAGTCCCCAGAGACGGGAAAAATTTAAGGTCATCCATCACTATAAATTATTTCACGGACTTTAAAAAATTAATTGTATTGCACTCCTAGGTTTCACTCAGAGCCAAGGCTGTGAAGTATTTACACCATGAAAAGTAGATGTTGAGTATTTCAGTCATGCTAAGAGATGCTTAAGAATAACATACGGTAAATGTACATTTTTATTCTTGGAGTTACTTCACATTTTAAAACGTGAACGATAATGTAGTTAATTTCTAACCATTTAGTGTTGAATATATTGCTTGCGAAATAAAATTTGACTGTTCATTGTAAAGTTAGATAATTTTACGTTCGCAAGGCCAACAAAGTGATCTTTTGTTATTATCGAGTCATTTCCATTTAATTTATAAATAGTTGTCATATTGTAGGATTCTTAGTTTGTTGTCACTGTTTTAAAAGAAGGATATAGAATGTTACAAGATGGACAATATATCACAGTGAAAGTCTTTTGTGATCGATAGAACATCTTGAAGCCATCGTGAAATTCTTTTAGAGTTCTAGACGAACGAGATAGAAATTTTAATAACAATGAATCGTATTTTGTTTTCATGAAACACTGATAGAAAATACTGTTTTTTCTTCTTCTTCAGTCACGATCGACCATTTCCAAACTTGAAAACACGACAACAAACAGGACGTAAATAAATGTATATGGTCTGATTTGAATCAGCAGAAAACATTAGTCAACGAAGGCAATCATTATATATTTGATAAAAAATCTAACAAACTATACAAAGGTTCCTCTTACCTTTTATAAGACTTGACTCTAAACTGCATGTAAAATAAATTTCAGTTAGTAAGCATATGAAGTTAGATATAATTTTGTTTTTACTCTTATGAGAACAGAACATAATCTTCATTTATTTAGAATAACAAGCTTTTCATGGCGCTGAGATTCAACTAGTCTTTGTAAAAAATAGTTCGGAACAATATCAGGATATTTGAACTAGCATCAAAGGTAGCGCTCGTAATTCAAAACATGTAATATAAATCAAATAATCCAGCCTAATTAGTTAAGTAATGGCTACTTTTAGTGATTTGTCGGTATTATTTGCACAGCATAACACAGAGATGGTCGATTTGTATTCTTAAAGGAGGACTGTGTCTATTTACCTGTTGGTAGGCAAAACAAACTTGTTGCTTTAGTTTAAAACGTCTACATACACTTATTTAACGCTTTCTTCCATAATTAGTCTTAAAGCCGTTAGTCGATATACGAAACAAAACAAGCAAATTAAATGTGGTAAAAGTCACAGAAGAAACGGACAAAAGCCGGTATATCCATAGAAGTAACTCAGAATATTTAAAAAACAGTATATTTACAAAAAATGTATGTATATATGTATAGTAGCCTCTTGTGTTATCTACGAAACATTTCAGCTTAACAACAGAATATTTGACTTGTGATTCATGGGAAACAGTTACCAATATATTTTTCCAGCGAATACTTTTGAAAGAACTATTTTTCAAACACGTTGCAATATTTTTAAATGGATTTACATGTTTTCTGCGAAGAAAAGTAACGTTTTGTGAATACAGAGTGTCCGAAAATTATCAAATCTCTGCATAAAAATGTTGTTAAAGTAATTCAAGGATAGCATCTACACAATAGCTCTTGTTTTGTCAAACTTTTAGGTTTCCTTAATTAAATAGGTTTAAATATCTTTATTTTTCCCCCCCGCTAGTACAGCGGCATGTCTCCGGATTTAGAACGCTAAAATCAAGGGTTCGATTCTCCTCGGTGGGCTGAGCAGATTGTGCGATGTGGCTTTGCTATAAGAAAAACACACAGTCTTTATTCTTCAATCTGTCTGAAATGACAAATGTTTCACATAAACTTTATGTCTGGAAATTATGCCATCAAATTTTTGAGAAACAAGTTAACGTAGTTCACGGATGTTTAGTATATAAAAGCTTTTCGTCCTTTTGTCAAACTCCTGGATTTATTTAATGAGCCTGACAGTTTTTAGTCTTCATGTTATCTAGAATCTCAACTAAGTTGAGATGAGCCCACAGGAAATGAAAATTTGGCTGCATATAAGAACTTGATGAACTTATCTGAAAGAAAGCTGACGCTCGTTCTATAGTTTCTTTCATCAGCCAGCTTATTTATCTTGGTTAGGAAAAAAAGGACATTATCAGAATGTCTTTAAACGAAGAATTTTAAACTTTATGTTTTGCATTAAGGAATTATCCTTTCTTTTTCATTATTCATTAAAATGTATAAAAAAGTAACGGCGAAGTAAACAAATTACACCTTCAATAAATTTTCAGCTTCACCATATAATTCTTCTTTTTTTTATTCGGCTTCAACTTGCTAAACAGCCTATTAAAATTTATCATATATCTCATTAAATATGTATTCGAAAACTTATTTTCTATATCTCATCACGTGTAAGTGTACTTTTGCAGATGCTTAGTATATTTTAGATTATATACTCTACTCTATGTTCCACTTTCCTGAGTAAAAGTTCAGTTATAATAATTTGATGGCGTTTAAGTATTCTCAGTAAAGTACGTATGAAGATGAATGTGGTTTCCTCCATAACTCTACTTTAAAGATAGATACGATATTAACTTCGAATTTTCAGTTTTTTAGCGAGAACCTCACAGGTATTATCAATGAAAAACTAATTAAACGAGATGCGTAAAACACAGAAAATCTGTATTCCCCAAAAGAAGATTGATTTTGTCAGATCAATATCAGTGTTTTAAATTAGAAAATCTCAAGTCAGCAAACACATGATAATGTACAATTTGAAGAACAAATAATAACAGTTGTAACCCAGACAAAAGACAACTTCATATGCTTCTGCTCACCAATCCGCAAAAAAAAAAAAAAAATGTTATTAGTTTGAACGAGCGGGAAAGGAAGTGATTTTTTCATACCGACATTCAACTGCTAAAGATTTGACAAATGCGACTTAAAATAAGACTGTTTTTGTTAAGGGAAATAATAACGTTTTGTTTGTTTTTTGATATTCGTGCTAGTCGTCCCTAATTTAGCAGTGTAGACCAACTCCTGGGTTACTATTTTACCAATGAATAGTGGGATTGACTTTAACATTGTTACACCCCCATGACGATGGCGACATCCTAATTTAGCAGTGTAGACCAACTCCTGGGTTACTATTTTACCAATGAATAGTGGGGTTGACTTTAACATTGTTACACCCCCATGACTGAATGGGCGACATGTTTGGTGCGACCGCGATTAGAACCCACGACCCTTAGATTACGAGTCGAACGCCTTAATACACTCGGCCATCCCGGGCCTAAATATTAAAGAGAAATGAATAAAGAAAAGTAATTGAAATACACATGTATTTTACAAGTTGTTATTTATAGAACACGGTTTTTATACCTCATGAAGTTTAAAAACTGGAATAATTGTTCATAAACTATAATTTGACAATAGTAATTTCCAAAAATGAAAATATTAAAACAGTAGCAGCTACGAATGTATATCACGTATCATTTTGATATCAGTAAACCTAAAACTGGAATAGCTGTCCGTAAGGTAGTTTGAAAACAAATATTTTGAATGCTGTAGTCTTTCTGTAGTGTTTCAGTCTGAAGTACATTTTAAGACATGAATATCTGCTATTGCGTCACTTTGAAACGGACACTTTTAAGATTGAAGTGTCTGTTCTCATGGTACTTTGAAACTAGGCTTTCGACACTGAAATACCTACTTTGTAGAACTTTCATATTTCAAAATCTACTGAAATATCGATTGTTGTGATTCTTTGGAACTGATACTTTTCAAACTGAAGTGAACACTTGTAGACCATGTTTAGGTGGATTCTATAATAAAAAAACAAACAAAGATGTGACGCAGACTGGTTCATAATAAAAATAAATTACGATTAAATTTGTATAAAAATACCCCCCTAGAATTATTATTTTATTTCACAGAAAACTAATATTGATTGTTCTTTGGGATAAAGGTTAACAAAAATCGCACCAGTTATTTTTCTCAGTGAAGTTAAAAAACAAACTCTTATGTATGATGAGCATTATATCTTATAACTACAAATTCAGGGTTATCTTTGTAATTGTTAACATATATACCAAAAACTGTATGTGGTTTCCGCAAAATGTATAAGTTCCGTTCATTTTCCAAAATAAAAAAGCTTAGAAAACATATTGCGTTCTTGTGCAGTCAAATTGTTATTAGTTTGACAAAATGACCACTTTTACAGTGTATGTGTGTGTTTTTTATAATAAGGCCACAAAGAGATATCTGCTCAGCCCACCAACGGGAACCGAACCACTAATTTTAGCGTTGTAAATATGGAGACATACCACTGTACTAGCGAGAATCAACCGATTTTACACATAATATAGATCGGATCATTTTCTTTCTACCTTCATTGTACTTTTGGCATTATTTATCATTCAAATTTTGAAGGGATTCCTTTCTACATAAATTTCGTTGCCTTGCATGATGAATGAGAATTCCATACTGCTTTATATTTCTAATCGATTTACTAAATAGTCGATTTTTACTGTATCATATGATATATAGGTACAGTTGTCATAAAAGAAAAATCCTTGCACTTATTTCCGGAGGATACGTGAACAAAACTAGGACGCCCATTTCCAGTACTGGTGACTCCTGGGTGATGGAGAATTCAATAAGAAGCTTGGTATTTATAATTGATTTATTTTATCTTATCAGCATTTCTTGTTTCTAAAGAGATAACATGCACAAAAACACTTTTGTACAAAATCGGAATCTTTGAAAAAATATTTTGTTTGAAATTGTACTGAAATAAAATGTACTTCAATTAAAATTAGAATCATGTTAATTATCTCATCTATATTTAAACACTGGATGCTTACTTACCACTTCCATGATTTTAAAGATATTAAGTGCTAACCATTAACTGCTATCATGGCATACTAAGAAAACAATACTGGCTATTAGCTGTTGCAAGACTAATTACATAACATTAAAATAAATTCGTAATTATGTGGTTCTTATCTGACTAACATAAGTGATCAAACAGTGAACAATAAACGTTGTATTATAAACAGTTAAAATTTTATTTAAAACAGATAAACAATCATAAAAGACACTTCAACATCATTCATGTCATCCTCAGGAGTGTAAAAAATATTGTGCAACATATAATTTAAAACAAATCCGTGGTTATGTGCCCAATAGCTTATACACTGCTGACCAAAATCTTAAGGCCAATGAACATATAGACAAAATATGCAATTTGCGTTGTTAGACTCAACCACTTATTTGAGTAGAGCTTCGAAAGATGAAAATAAGAAAAGGGAGAATAAAAATAAAAACTTTTTTAGCATTTGATAGGAAAAATGGGAACACTATGAAATCAGCCTAAATACTAGCTGGTCAAAAGTTTAAGACCATACTGAAACGAAGCGTTAATCGGTAAACACGTAACGAAATTTAGTCATTCGTGTTCAAGCATTAGCGTTGTCAACATCTCCCACTGACATCTCCTGTGTTACATTGGGTAAAAACATAGCAAAGACTAAAAAGTTGACAGAGTTTGAACGTGGCAGAATTGTCGAGCTCCAAAAGCAAGGTCTCTCTAAACGTGCCATCGCTGGTGAGATCGGGCGTAGTAAAACTGCTGTTGCAAATTTCTTAAAAGATCATGAGGGATATGGAACGAGAATTTCAAGAAGTTGCCCCAAGAAATTTTGCCGGCGTTGAGTAGGAGGATTCGACGAGTTGCTCGGCAAGACACCAGGCAATCGTCGAACCAGATTAAGGCCCTTAGGGACGCAGAATGCAGCTCAAGAACAATAAGACGGCATCTACGAGAGAAAGGCTTTAAAAACTGTAAACGTCTTCAAAGGCTATTTCTCCTTTTACACCAAGAAACAGCTCGGTTAAATTTTGTGGAGAAGCACCAAACATGGAACGTAGAAAAGTGGACGAAGGTTTTGTTCTCTGATAAGAAAAAAATTAACCTGGATGGTTCAGATGGCTTCCAACGCTACTGGCACAATAAGGATATTCCATCGGAGACATTTTCTTCACGTCACAGTGGAGGAAGTTCCTTCATAATTTGGGGTGCTTTCTCCTTCCATGGAACAATGGAACTTCAAGTTATACAGGGGCGTCAAACAGTAACTGGCTACATTAGCATGTTGGATAGAGCATCCTTATTGACTGAAGGCCCTCGCTTGTGTGGAAATGACTGGATGTTTCAGCAGGACAACGCTGGAATCCACAATGCCTGCACGACAAAGGACTTTTTCATGGCGAATGACGTGATTCTTTTGGACCATCCAGTGTGTTCGAACTGAACCCCATTGAAAATGTTTGGGGTGGATGACAAGGGAAGTATATAGAAATGGACGTCAAACGCTTATATCGACCATGCCAAAGCGAATGTTTGCAGTTCCTCGCAATGACGGCCGTGCAACTCACTACTGAGATCTCTTGTTGGGCATTTCCTACCCTGTTTAGGACTTTTCTTTGGTATGGTCTTAAAATGATGACCAGCTAGGATTTCGGCTAATTTCATAGTTTTTATATTTTTTTATATTAAATGCTAAAATGTTTTTATTTTTATTTTCCTTTTTCCTATTTTCATCTTTCGAAGCTCTACCCAAATAAGTGGTTGAATCTAACAACGCAAAATGCATATTTTTTCTTTATGTTCATTAAGATTTTGGCCACCAGTGTATACAGAAAAGAGATTATTTACTTTATTTGTGATTTCACGGCCAAAATAAAGTTTTTCCTTTCTCATTGAACAGCATGACCAGTGTTATGTGTTACGCGATCAGCAAGTTCAGAGTTTTCACTTTTGTTTTCGACATTGCTCTTAAGTTCATTTACTTTAAAATTTAAATTTCTTATTGTTTAACTAGTGTAAAAATCTCCACATTCACATTCAATTTTAAAAGTATCCACTTTGCCTATTAGATTAATTTACATTTTAGTTTCGTTTAGAACCTGATTACTTTTAATTAATGATCTATAAATTTGAATGAGATTTTTTTTTAATTTCCAAAAAATACGGCATGATAAACCTGGGACATATGATAAAAACAACTTTTATTTTTTTATCTATTTTATCAAATGTTTATTTTATTTACTTTTCATATATTATTTGTTATTTCATTGAATTTTCTCCCAACTGTATCAACATTATAAGGTGAAAAACTTCTACCTAATACTAAATGTTTAATTAATAACAATTCATTTTTAATTATTGTGGATAAGAACATAGCTTTAAAAACCTGCAAACATTAGAATAAAAAGCTGACATGACTCTTGATGTGTTACGGCATGATAACAGTAAAATGTTTATGCCAGACCGTACTTTACAACTTAATTTTTTCCTTAACTTATGCATTCAAAAACGATAAACTATTATTTCCTCCAACTTAATAAGTAGGTTGAATAATGGATTCAAAACTATTTGAATAATTAGAAAAAAACTATTTCAGCTTAACCGAAAAATACAATTACTAGAAATATTAAAAAACAACGTAAATAAGATTAAAGGGTTAGATTGCTGGAAAATCAGAAAGTAAGTGGATAGCATGATTTAAAAAAAAAAGTAAACTAGTAGTCATTCGTTCGTTTTTGAATTTCGCCCCAAGCTACACAGTAACCAGTTATCACCACTTACTGCTAACTCTTTCACCAACAAATAGCAAACTCACCGTCATATATAAACGCCCCCATGACTGAAGAGGCGATTTTTGACGAGACGGTGATTCGAAGCCACGACCTTCAGAATGCGAAGTCGAGCACATTAATCACCTGGACGTGCCGGCCAGTTGTTATGCGCTCATACTTTTTGTATTTAAATTTGCGCAGCATTTGTTTTTCACACAGAGTAACTTTATACAATTGTTTGTTTTTATGTAACATTTTAATTTTGTATTATACAATGTTGGTCGTCCTTGAATTTTGTCCATAACATAAGTGGTATTATCCACGTATCTTAGGTATTTTCTTCCACTCCTTTATTTAACTATTAAATTCACCTACAATTTTTCAAGTATGTTCAAGCATACTAATTTAATGTATAACATTGGTAAAAGAAGCAACTAAACCTGTGGGAGAGACATCTCGTGCCAATTAGATCAGTGAACCGTATAAGGGGGGGACTCATAGTTTCTAAAAATACAAATGCAGGTGATGCATTATTGCTATATAATGCGACGGAGCCAACACGTGAAATGTGCCGTTCAGAAAGCAAGCAGCGTTAGCTCGAACAGTATCTAAAAGGCCATATAGTCATGTAATTATGGACTGTCCACATAGTGGAGATAAATGAGACCATTTGAACCGCTATGGCTGCATCTTTCACATTGTCCTAAAACACTGATTGACAAATCTGAGATAGCTAGTTGATGATTGAGTAAGCTGTCTGAATTCACCAAAGTTACAGAAGCCCAGCTGTTCGTTGTTTGAACATAATTTTATTTATTTTATTATATTAATATAGGTATAAAGGCGTTCCTTTATATTGGTTTATTTTAGGCTTAAGTTGTTGTATAAGTAAGGCTTCTTTAATTTTGCGTTTGTTTATGTTTGTTTCTTTATTTAGTATTTGAGTGTTTTCTATGGTTATGTTGTGTTTATTTGACTTGTAGTGTTTGAATCTGGTTTCCATTTTTCTACTTGTTTCTCCAATATAGAAGTCGTGGTAGTTATCACATTGTATTTTATAAATAATGTTGGTGTGGTGTTTGTCAGTGTAGTTCTTACATAGTATAGACCTCAGTTTTGTGCCTGATTTTTGAATAAATTTGGTATTAACTGGAATGTCATATTTTGTTACCAGTTTTTGCCAAATGTTGATTATTTGTTTGCTGATATCAGGAATATATGGTATACAGCAGTATATGGTTTCGTGATTTTTTGATTCGTGAGATATATTTACTTTAGTTGGTTGATTTTGCTTTCTGTCTAGGTGTGTGCGTATAATGTTTTCTATGGTTTGTGGAGGAAACTTATTGATGTTGATGATGAATTGTTTTATTTTGTCTCATTCATCGTTAATTTTATCTGGTGAGCATAGTTTTATGGCTGTGTTTATCTGGTTTCTTAGTATGTTGAGTTTTTGTTTTGTTTCATGTGCTGAGTCCCAAGAAATGTATAGTCCAGTATGGGTGATTTTTCGGTGGATTTCTGTTTTTAATTGTGTGTCGGTTCTTGTAATTTTGAGGTTAAGAAATGATATTTGATTGCTTTCTTTCTGTTCACATGTGAAAATAAGGTTGGGATGTATAGAGTTACTGTGATTGAAAAAACTAAGTATGTGTTCTGTAGATTCGAATCCCGCAACCGTGTCATCTACATATTTGTACCAGTATAGTGGTGGATATAACGCTGTGTAAATTGCTTGTGTTTCAACTTCTGTCATAAATATATTGGCTAGAACTGATGATACTGGGTTGCCCATGCTTAGGCCATTTGTTTGTATATAGTTTTGGTTGTTGAACATGAAGTTTGTCTTTATCGTGATGAATTATGTGAGGGTTGCTAACTGGTTACTGGGATTGTCTACATGTCTCGGGTATAGAGTTCTAAGGCTATCTTGCAGGCTTCAGTGGTTGGAACTTCTGTAAAGAGGGATATAACTTCAAAACTGGCCATTAAGGCTTTATGATTAAGTTGATTTGGATTAGACTTGAAATTAAAAGAGTCTTTGATGAATGAGCTGGCTGATGTTACATATTTGGAGAATGCCCATGCTATGTATTTATCAAGATTGTAATTAAACGATTCATATGTGGACATTATTGTCGTAATGGACAATCTGGTGTGTGAGGTTTGGGGATGTATATTTGCGATGTGCGTGAGTCGGTTTTTACGCTGGTAGGAATAAAGTGTTTGTGAAATTGCGTTGGCTTTTTTCACGTATCTCACGAATCAAAAAATCACGAAACCATATACTGCTGTATACCATGTATTCCTGACATCAGCAAACAAATAACCAACATTTGGCAAAAACTGGTAACAAAATATGACATTCCAGTTAATACCAAATTTATTCAAAAACCAGGCACTAAACCAAAGTCTATACTATGGAAAAACTACACTGACAAACACCACACCAACATTATTTATAAAATACAATGTGATAACTGCCACGACTTCTATATTGGAGAAACAAGTAGAAAAATGGGAACCAGATTCAAAGAACATAAAAAGTCACCTTCACACGTTTTCAAACACTGCAAGTCAAATAAACACAACATAACCATAGAAAACACCAAAATACTAAATAAAGAAACAAACATAAACAAATGCAAAATTAAAGAAGCCTTACTTATACAACAACTTAAACCCAAAATAAACCAATATAAAGGAACACCTTTATACCTATATTAATAGAACAAAATAAATAAAATTATATATTCAAACATCTAACACCGTCCTCTACATTCCGACACTCAGTTACACAACCCCTTTCAAACATGTGGTCAGCTTCCGGTCAGTTACCTCTTTCTTTGTGAACCTGACGATGATCGAAGAGGTCGAAACGTTGTTCGCTCTTCTATGTAAAATATGTTCTCAACCCAAACGAGCCGTTTTTCCATATATAAATGTATATACTTGCAAATGGTGATACAATATTTGGATACTTTGGCTACTGGTGCTGATTGCCATTTAGGTCAGTAAACGTATTTTACTTTAGAAATTATAAGTACACTGTTTTGATCTGAATGTGTGTTAATACATGCTGGAGTGAAAGCAAAAATATTAATCCTGTCAGTAATAATTTTAGCTGAAAAGTCTTAATTTGTCTAAATTTGACATTGCTAATTCATATTGTGATTTTGGAAGAAGATGAGTCTAACAAGACCTTGGTGAGAGCACGTAATGATACTACTGTTATAGAAACACGGCTGGCTGAGGTAGACCAAGTAGGCTGCTATAGTAACAATACATGAGTAAGAGGTAATTAGTTTAATGTTAGTAATATAGGTTGAATATATATTATATTAAAATTATTTTCTAATATCACCAAGAACTTGCAGTACAAACGCGTTGACATGTCTTGTTATGCTCTATCTGACAACTGTTTATTTGCAATATCCTTGCATCATAGTTTTCATTGTAAAACTATTATCACGGTGAAAGCACGTCTATCAATACACGATCTGTTTTATGCGATATATGGTCTCTTGTTGACCAGATCAACAGATTCTCACACAAATTCGGAGGCACTGCATCTGCTGACTTGATCAGTATGTTTGCTTTCATACAGACTTGTATGACTACCCATCTAATCCATCAGTTGCTTCAGTTATGTAAGCATTCCGGTGGTACAGTGGTATATCTGCGAATTCGCAGCTCTAAAAGCCAGGTTTTAACGCCGTGGTAAAAAGAGCACATTGTGTAACTTCATGATTAAACTAACAACAAACGCTAAATTGATATGTTATGGAAGCAGTTTGTACACACGTAACTTTTATAGATGAAGATCCTTTTTGATTTTATTAGGTACGCTCATGAATGACACTCGACTTCTTTTGCCTCTGATGTGCTAAAAAAGCTCTGCTTTGTTTATCATGACTCATGTATAAATTGTTGCAGGTATCTTTCTGGATAGTGCTGATACTTCAAGTTGATCCATAATCATTCATCTTTAATTCCATTAAGTAAAAAGGATATTCTTATTTTGGAAATTCTAAATCCTCAATAATAACACATTTTTATTATTAATGTGTGAGAATGTCTTGCATTAAAAAGAGCTGATATAGACTCTTCCCAAAAGTGATGAAAGTTCAGTGACATCACACAATCTATGAATGCAAAACATTGTCAAATTCTGGTTTTGATATCTGCCACCTCGCTGTGACTATACATCGGTTGTGATTGTTAAGTGTTTTGCATGTTTGCACATTCAACATTGTTTAAATGCAATGTAATAAGCCCTTTACTTATCACTTAAGTTCATCTCATTTTTCTTCAAAATGTTTCTTTGTTTTTGAATTTTGCGCAAAGTACCTAATTTAGCATTATAAGACTAGAAGGAAGGTAGCTAGACATCATGACCCACCGCCAACTCTTCAGCTATTCTTTTAACGACGAATAGTAGGACTGACCGTCACATTATAACGCCACCACGGCTGAAAGGGCAAGCATATTTGGTGGGATTAGGATTCGAACCCGCGACTCTCTTTTCAAAATGTTTAAGCACACACATTATGTAGGCGTAACGTAAAATATTTATAAAAGCAGCAGCTTGTTTATGTTAATCATTCCTTTTATCTCCTCAAATGCAAACACGATTAAATATGTGAGTTTAAAATATATAAATACTTTCACATCTTTATAGGGAGGAAACTTATCTTTTTTCACCCCTAGTAACTAATTTATTTCAGCGACACTGTGACTTAAGGAAGAGGGGGGAGAATTAGAAATCTGTTGATATGACATGGCTGCTCCTTTTGCTTATATAGTAGGCCTATTGTCCCTTTATATATGATATCTTCATACGTATATAATAGTAATAGTGGTTCTTTTTGGATATGATAGGGTTTCTCTTTCTACTAATATCATAAGATCATTGTACCTAAGAAATGATAGGGCAACTGTCTTTACTAATGTGATAGGTTTTCTCTTTATACTGATATGTTAGGATTGCTGCTCCTTTTTTCATATAGTAAGCTTATTGTCGCTGTTGACATTTTGGTTGTTTGTTTTTTTAATATAGCGCAAGGCCTCACGAGGGCTATCAGCGTTAGCCGTCCACAATTTAGAAGTATAAGATTAGAGGGAAGACAGCTAGTCATCACCACTCACCGCTAACCATTGGGCTACTCTTTTACCAACGAATAGTGGGATTGACCGTCACATTATAACGCCCCTAGGATGAAGGGGAGAGCATGTTTGGTGCTTCGAGGATTCGAACCCGCAACCCTCAGATTACGAGTCGAGTACCCTAACCGTTTGGTCATTTTGATGGTCACAAAAAATTAAATTTAATGCTGCAAAAACTCACAAACATGAAGTCATAATATTATATTCATAACCTCTTTCGTTTATTAACGTATTTCTTCAACCACAAAATCACCTTATTGTTGGTTTGGTTTATTTTGAATTTGACGCAAACCTACACGAAAGCTATCTCCTCCAGCCGTCCCTAATTTAGCAATGTAAGCTTGTCATCACCACCAACCGCTGACTATTGGGTTACTCTTTAAAGAACGAATAGTGAGACTGATCGTCACTATATATCAATCCCACGGCTGAAAGAGAGAACCCTATAGTATAACGAACAATTTCTTGTGGGAAAGGTTAGCATAAAGTGGAATGCACTATATAAAAGTAGAGAGCAGTATTTTACCAATAGTGGGTCAGGAGACACCTATTTAATTGGAGTAACTAATAGTGGCATGACTAACGGTCACAATCTTGAAAGAGTAGCATTGTAAAACTGAATATATAATTTTTAGTTTTTCTCAGCTTGAAACAGGTCTTTTGGAGAGCTTTCAAACTCTAGTGAAGGCTCAGCCCTGCATTATAAGTCTTCGTTTTAATTTTTAATTGTGTAATGAAAAAATGTTTTTATACGTTTGTTTCACACTGTGTCCGGCCAGGCGCTCGACTCATAATCTGAGGGTCGCGGATTCGAATCCCCTTCAGACCAAACATGCTCGCTCTTTCAACTGTGGTACCGTTATAATGTGATGGTCAATTCCAATATCTGTTGGTAAAAGAGTAGTCAAAGAGTTGGCGGGGGGTGATGATGACTAGCTGCTTTCCTTCTAGTCTTACAATGAAAAATTAGGGACGGCTACCTCAGATAGCCTTCGTGTAGTTTTGCGCGAAGTTTAAAACAAACAAACAAACACACTGCGACCAGTATCTTTGTCATTTAGAGCTCAGTCGGTGGTAAGATATTTCTACCGAAATTCCTGTTGTCATGCGGATCTTATCCGATTACTTGAAAAGAAATTAGTGAAACTGAAAATAGGATTTTGTCATTCTAGGTGACCAAAAAAAGATACTGTCCACGAGGTTTTATTTTCTTCTATAACTAATATAACTCTGGAAACTTGTTTAATACTTGCGTCCAATTGGAAAATTTCTCATAAAAAACAATATCAAACATTATGCCAATAATCCAAACTGTCTTTAGAGGAATAGATTTCCTCCTGACATCCAGTTCATTGTAAATAGATTACTAAAAATTGAAAAATAGGAAAGTGATATTTTCAGTGAAGAAATCATCTTCTGTGTCTTAACCGTTCATGCTCTAATTAAAAATGTATAACGATTTTTAACCAAAGTCTTATAAAAATAACTTTAAATTTCAGCCTAACGAACTGCTACGTTTTAAAAATAACTCTTCACTTGGTCGTGAAAAGTAAACTACACAAACTAATAGGATTTTGGTTGATTATTTGTTTAAGAGCAAAGCTACACGAGGGCTATCAGCTGTGTCCACCATGGGTTATTGAGCCTCGGACATTAGTGTTATAAGCCCTTAAACCTACAGTTGTCCAACCGAGTAATCGAAATAATAAAACAATCTAGTAAGTGTCAAAAATCTGGATTAAAAAACATTTAATCGTGATGGCTAAACATGTTAATCACTCTTATTGTTGATTTCTAGATATTTATAACCGATTGTTTACAAATTATTAGTTTTTATAAACTGAAAATAGTTTAGTACATTACATCATGATAAATATCTTAGTTTTCACGTAGCAAATTTATAAGTGACTGTAAACCAATTATAAATATTTCTTTGAAATGTCGTACATTAAACATTACTATCTGACAATGTTCATTTTTTTTAATCAAAACCGCGCATTAAACAGAAAAATGTATATAATTTTTTTGAGTTTTTTCCTTCTTCAGATACCAATGTTTGAAAAATAATACTGATAAATATTCCCATTATAACATCTCATTATTATTCCACTGTCGTATATCCAACTTCTTTCTTCATTGTTGGTTTTCTGTCATTTTTAGATTACTGTTTCTTTGCAGCACTTCCCATTCTGAACCCTACACATAACCATAATTCCTTATGTTCCCAACCCCATCTTAGCGACATTTTTCTCTCATTTTCTAACTACAATCACAATAGAAGGTTATTTATCTATAAAGAGTTCCTAAACATTGAAAAGTATCTCATAAAGTTATTCTCAACTTTCTAAATTCAATGAGAAGTTGGGCCTACGGTATGAAAAAAATTATATTACCTTTCGCTTGTTTGTGTTGCCCATTCTTTTTCTCTTCACAAATGTAAACACAGTTAAATATATTTGAGTTTAAAATATATAAATCTTTTCACCTCTTTATGGAGATGCAAGTTATTTTTTCACCCCGAATGAGACTGTTCTAAAATATCTCACATTTCCATTCAGCGACACTGTGACTTCAGGGAGTGGGGAGAATTCGAAATCACTGCCTATTCATATGATAAGGTTACTCTTCCTGCTTATATAGCAGGTATACTGCCCCATTATATGTGATAGGTGCACTCTTTGTACGTATATGATAGTGTTACGGATTCTTTATTGATATGACAGGGTTGCTGTTTCCACTGATATCATAGGATCATTGGAGCTGAGATATGATAGGTCAACTGTCCCTACTAACTTGATAGGTTTTCTCCTTGTACTGATAGGTTAGAATTGCTGCTCCGTTTTTTCACATAGTAAGTTTATTGTCGCTGTTGACATTTTGTTTGTTTGTTTGTTTTTAATTTCGCGCAAAGCTACACGAGGGCTATCAGCGCTAGCCGTCCCTAATTTTAAAGAATAAGATTAGAGGGAAGGTAGTTAGTCATCACCACTCACCGCTAACTCTTAGGCTACTCTTTTACCAACGAATAGTGTGAATTACCGTCATATTATAACGCCCCTACGGCTGAAAGGGCGAGCATGTTTGGTGTGACGGGAATTCGGGCCCGGCACCTTCAGATTAGGAGTCGAGCGCTCTAAACACCTGGTCGTACGGGGTCTACATAATAGGATTACTCTTTTTTTTCATTAGTACGATAGAATTATTGTACTTTACTGATATGACATAATTACTGTTTCTGTGTGTATACGATAGAAGTGCTGCTACTTTATTTATATCACACAATTACTGTTTCTGTGAATTACCCAAAACTGCGATTACAAGTGTTTTCACTATCACGATAATGTTTTAATACACAGCTTTACCAGCTTTATGAAGTGTTTATCAGTAATATTTTTTTCGTTAAAATATTCTTTTTGATAAAGGCATCTGTTTCAAGAGACAATTTCTTAATGCGCCCGTTTGAAAATTCAGGGTTGTTGAAATGACCAGTGTTTTAGAAATCATCTCAATCGTGTTGAAATAATTGAGACTTTGTGACAGAGCTCAATAAAAACAAATTCTGACTATTTTGATAATTCTAAATCATTTCCAGTATATATATATGCTGCATAGATTCGCAGTTATAGAGCTTTATTTTATTGTTTTCACTCTGAAATTCAATAGGATACCACTAACATAAACAAATGTGCAGACTTTTGTCCTTTGTTGGTTTGCGAGATATTATTTTTGCTTTTCAACAGCACAAAATAGCTGACTGGCTGACACGTCTAACCTTCTGATAATCATAAGCTAATCAAATCACCTCTTCTTATAATCAGTTTTTCTACAGAGTACTGAAAATACTCTTTGGATATACGAAACCCAAACTAATAATACAAAACTAAAACACTAAGTTAAGATCAGTTACAACTGCATTTTCTTCGGTATCTCCTGGATCACGCACAAATAACTTTCCTGCTTAAAATTTTGTTCGCTTAGTGTGAACAGTGAATTTCTTTTTAAACTTACTCTCTTATCCTTTGACGCGTCTCTTGTAGTTTTGAATTAACTTTTCAACTGTCATCTGATTTTTTAGCCTTACACTATGGTTTCTTAGTCTTACGCTACAGTTTTTTAATGGTGTTTTGTTATATTAAGCTTTTCTCTTCGCTCCTTTTAAAACCTTTACAACACTACAAACTGAGGTTCGATTCCCCTCGGTGGGCTCAGCAGATAGCCCGATGTGGCTTTGCTAAAAGAAAACACATCTTTTAAAACCTAATATTTTTTGTAGTTAAGCACAAAAATACGCTAAGGGCTGTATACTATCAAAACCATTTTTGTACAGTTATAAACTCTCACACTCACCGTTGAGCCAAAGATGGACATAAATGGTGTAATCTAACATATTATATAGATTTCAACTTGCATGCAACCAAATTTAAAAATACTTTGACAGCATCACTAAAAACACAGTCATTTTTAAAATTAGAAAATTCTTTGATATATATCAGTTGTATGTCAAAAATTAATTTAATTTTGAAAAACGAGGAAATGGCCTTCTTTTTTATCCTTTTTATAATATCCTTTGCCACTTTCACTTATTACTGTGAAAAAAACATAAAAATGTATACAAAGCAGAAATGACATCTATCAGAGCGATCATAAGATTAACAATAAGGCTATCACTTGTTAATGATCTCGCTTTGTTATCCATTCATTAAATTGCCCCAAATTTAGCTGAAGAAACCATTGAAATGTGAGCTAAAACAGATTCTTGCTATTAAAAACATCCAAACTAGATCACTGTAATTTCAAGTACTAAGCAAGACAGAGACAAGGATATCAAGCTTTCGTTTTTTGGGGAATTTCACATAAAAAAACGGTTTAGCGATAAGAGCCAATCGTACTTCGTGAAAGACATTATTTGATGCGTACATTTTTTGTTTGTATCTGAAATTTTACTTACATCTAAGGAAATGAAAGTATAATGGAAAATTCGTTATTTTAACATCTTTCCCACAACACCAAGACGAACTACATGCTCACAAATTCTTTCTTAGCTCTTCTGAGCTACCCCTTTAACCTTATGTATCATATAATTATTTGCATTCTTTTAGAACTGAAAAGCATTAACCTCAAGTGTTTGTTTAAAGACAAAAAAACAAAAGGTAGAAAAAAAGGTTGTAGGTTGAGGAGGTAAATCAATGTGATTATGTAACAACACACTTAAGTACGTTTTCTTACAATTCACCGCATTAAGAATAAATGACCCATGCATGTTAATTAACAGCATTCACACACTTTGTTACACTCACGAAAATAATTGATACTTTTCTCAGCGTATTTGTTAAGTTGGAGTCACAACGAAATTATGTGAAACAGCGCAATTGTTATTTTTATTTTAGATTGTTCTAAAATCTCCATACTTTAAGCTATAATATCTACATATTGTTTTGGGTTTCTAGAATAAATATGAGTAGGTTTGCGTTTATGTATTGCAAACTTATGTGTAACTCTATTTCATATTAAAGAAAAACTTGCCACCTTGAAAAATCTCAGTTACTGTTTCATCATTTAAGCTAACCCAAAAGAAAGCAAGCTTATAATAAGACATCTACCCTATAATGCTTTCTGACACATTATTTCACAGGTGAGAGAGTATGACGACTATAGAAATAACAGCATGATATCGACCAGGTCACTACCTACTGTATCACATATTGTATTATTGATCCAATGTAATGTTGAGCTCACAAGAAATTTTCTAAGACAGCACATTAAACATTAGTTCAACTTTGCATCATTCTTCAGTTTTTTATTCTGTTTTTACTCTCTTCTTCTGTTTTTTTGTTGTTTCTTATAAGAAAAAAATTGTATAAAGGATGTGAATTTGTAGGGAATACCAAAGAAACAAAATACACCTATTGTACTAATGACCAGCTTTCGTCAAAAAAGTGAAGTGAACAACCAAAGAAGTTTTGTACAAGGATTTCTTATAATTTTATTATTATAATGTATTAAATAACGATAACAAAAATCACTCATATAGATATAAATAATTTCAATACTTTAACGTGGAACACATAAAACCAGAAAATAACCAACACGTTAATTAAATGTCAATTTGTACACTATGGGATTTTCGTAACTTCTACAATTACATTATTTTAAAGCAAAACAATTACTACCGATGCGGTGATATAAATTATTTCATTACAATCTATAAAAAAACATGTTCTAGATTCAGATATGTATAATGTCATATTTATACATGGACAAGTGATAGCATCTTGAATCGTACTTTGAACTTTCAATTTATCGTCAAGATGAGACTTGGTAAATACTTCTGCTCAACAACATTTTTTTTTTTACCAACGACAATAATTTTAAAAAGAGGTTTTAAAATAAATTGTGTTACACATGCAAACAAAATATTGGGAAAGTTTATACTAATGCAGACATTACTATACGTTTTGAGCAACCGTTTACAGGTACCAATTACACAAGCCGTTAAGCAACAAACGTATACAAATTCATACGTTTGTACATAGATTGAGAAATATGAACATACCTCTGAATCCTCCTCTGCCGAAACGCTCATGATGTCACTGAAACGCGTAGTGTTTTCCTTTCGACCAGCTAGCAATAGAGAATTCTAGGGCGGCACCCATTAGCTGGTTTCAGGATGGTCTTTCCACCAGCAATACTTCAGTGGTACTGGCGCCACTGTAGCTCCTTCAAGATATGAAAGCAGGAAAAACTGACAGTTCAAGTGTTACTATGACAACATTGTGAATTGAACATTTAAATAAAGCAGAAGGTTTAGAACGATCAGTAAGAAAAAAAACAAACAAACTTGTGTTTGTTGTGAATCAAGACTAAGTAAAAATGTTTATCGTTTGCAGTCTAATATGCAGTTTTATTTATTTCAATCAAATGAAGAAATCTCTAACGAAAAAAAAATGATTTACCAAATACTTCCTCAAACAACCATATTCCGCCATCTATGTTTTGGATAAATTACTATAATGTATCATTTCTTGCGATTGCTCCACGAGTCCAGCTTAACTTAATACATAATTGATGATTTCAAAGATGTGTGTTCCAAGGTCAACAAGAACTATTCTAACTACAACTTCAAACTAGGAGGACTAAAGCATAGAAACGCAGAAGTGGAAGTCAAAATAAACTGTTGTAGTTTATCAAATATATAATGCATATATAAAATATTGCTTGCCAAGGTGGAGAAGCGTTTTATTATTTGATGTAACGATGATCAATTACAATGGAATCGGCTAAAAAAATTGTTGTATAGATTTCAAAATACAATTCTTACTTTAAACTTTATTAGAAAAATTCATAAAAGTTTGAAACACATGTAGTTATTTTCAGCATCTCTTGCCTCTGTGTTAGTACAGCGGTATGTCTACGGCTTAACAACATTACAATCACGAGTTCTGTTTCCCTCGGTGGGCTCAGCAGATAGCCCTCAGTGGCTATCTGAAAACACACTCATTCATTGTTTGTAAATGAAAAAAATGAGAATGTTGTTTTAACCATAAATTGATAATTATATTTCTATTTTTTCTAAGAAAGAATTCTCTTTCATTGGTCTGTCATTTTTTCTCTTACCTTTGGTAATTAACGGCAATTATGTTTCTAGGAAATATGGTGTTTAGTAGTAAAGTTGCGGAGTCTGAAAAAGTGTTATATTGTTAGTTTTCCACATAAAAATAATTATACTCTGCGCTATTCTTGTGGAATACATCTACTGTTCATTCTATTTTACATTACGTAATAATAATTAAATGCAAATACTTCTGAAACATTTTCACGGCAGATGAGTCTAGATTTTTTCCATGAGAAAGTTATTATAATTCCATCTGAGATGGGAATGATGGATTGAAGATAATATACCACATGACTATGATTATAGCCTAGTTTTTTTTTCCTTTCAATTTATCAAAATTGCAGGCTTGCAAAAATGTGAAAAATCAATGACAAAACGATATAGTGACTTAATATTAATTTCTGCACTGACGTATTTTTGCATACCATACACTTTCGAAAAAAAGGAATAAATTCATTCCCTTACAGCAGTAATAGCTGTGTCACCACAAAGTCAACTTCAAAATAGTACGTTTGTACCATTATGAAATATATACCATTATACGTTTTGATGTGTGTACAAATTATATCATTCCTCTGAAGTACTCCCCCAAAAGTATAAATTCATACTCTGTAACGCATAAGATTTTTCTGGCTGATGGCAGAGCTTACTCCGATAATAATAACCTACGAAAAATAAAAAAATACCTATTGCAATCTTGTAGAATTGGATTATAAAAAATTATAAAATACAGTTTTATTCAATATGCAACTAAGCTATATTTCCATCAAAAGTACATAAAATAATAAAAGAAATTTTAAATTTTCTAAACAAAAATCTGAAAAACACTACAAATAATTTATAAACAAATGGATACCATGTTTTAAATGCATTTTCAAAAACGACTTAAAAATTATAAGTAGATTTATTTGCATCATACACGGATTTTAGGAATGACAATTTTAGATAAGGTTCTATTCTTGGTGTGAATTTCAAATAGACAACAACAACAACTATTTCAGTTATTTTATGAAACTTTCTGTTACACCTATTAAGGTCCAATAAACATAAAATGAAGATGTAAAGACAACAGTTGAGACCAAAAACTCAAGTGACAGTTGTTTTATCTACAGATAGCTTCAACTCCTTTAACTCAACATTTTCCTTCTGCGTACAATACAAATTAGTGTGAATGGCAAATGCTGATCCCATAAAAATGTTCATGATATTTAATAAGTTTATCCTGTTGCAACACACATTTATAACATGGAAATTTATCTTCAGGCAAATGAATCTCATATTTTATGCCAGGAATATTTCTTTTACATTAACCTTAATTTTTCAAACTAAAACTATGTCATTACAGTAACAGATATTGCAGCTGAAACGTATAGAGTCTTCTCTATACGTATATAAGTTTTTATTGTGAATATTAGGTACATAAGTTACAGTACATTTTCAACTGAAATCATTCTATTGATATTGCAATTCATGAACCATGTTGTTAAAAAGTAGAAATAGATGTAGATCCCATATTACCTTTAAAAGCAGAAAATATTTTTCAACTCAAAAAGAGGTATAGTTGAGCATACTACATACATAACACTGTATTCAAATCAATAAATTCAAGATGTTTCAAGTCAAAATATAAATTTTAACGTCTTGAATTAGACAAACAGAAATATGCAAATCACATATTAGCCGGAAGTGGCAAATACATATGAAGTGAGTAATATTCAATGTATGAAAAACTTATACAACAGGTTTTGGCAAACATTTATATTCTGGCCAAATAGAAAACAGTCGTATGATTAAATATCATCGAGTTGAGTCATTATTTATATTTCAACAATAAATATACCACAATCATTTAGGTTTTACACTTGATTTGATTTTCACTAAAAATTTATGACCTTATACAAGAACTTTAAAATTACCTTATCCATATCATATCCATTAAAAACAAGAGAATCAGCCAAGAGAGACCTGCTTTATAATATCATCCTGTGGTGAATCAGCAATAAGTATACGGATTTACAATGCTAAAATCCTAAAAATATTAATACAGTACCTTCTCAAAAGGCATACCACAACGGTATTTCCCGGATTTACAATGCTAAAAACCAATTTTCTATAGCCATAATGAGCAGAACACACATAGCTCCTTGTGCAGCTTTGTGCTTCACTACAAACAAACAGATGTTCTCAACGGTTCCTTCATCCTACGGTTAATAGAAAGTAAACTCAGTGAAGACAAGAAACATTATAATAATCACTAAACTTGTGCAAAAATTGGAAAAATATGTTTTATTGAAAGAATATGGTGTTATGAAAATTGTTTAGTATTATAGCTTCAATTAATTTGTTATAAGAATGTTATTTTTAACATTATATAATTTCGTATGGTTTACTTTTACAATTACTATTACTTGGTCCAAAATGTTTGTGTATAGGTTCGTTGTCATAGAGTTTGATCATTTCAAAATGAATTATAGACAATTTTTATGACATTCTGCCAATAATTTTCATAATTTGTCTTTAAGATTGGACATTATAGTCGTTTTAGCTAACTCATTAACATGAAAAATAAACTGTTTTTACTTTACAGGATGATAAAGCATAAGCACTTTTCTGAATGTTTTGTAATAACTTTACCTTTATCAGGCATTTCCTGCATCAAGTTTGGTTCACGCAGTCGAAAATAAAATTTTATCATAAAATGTAAAATGCAGAATTGTTCAAAAATGCTCACAAATTTTAAAAGCTTTCGAAGCCATTCTGATCGTGAAAACAAAGTTTTCAGCAAATTAAAAATCATGAAGTTTCATCTCAAGTAAGTTTTGAAAATGAAAGTAAACGTACCTTTGAAATTGAAACACATTCTTATGATTCACTCTTCTCTAGTCTTTTTGGGGTTCTGAAGAACCACACTCATATATATATTCAAATGCAGTTCACTGAACTCAACAAATATTGTTTATCGACGTTATGTTATAACAAATTAATATTACAAAAATGTCAATGTATTTATATTCAAATTTTGATATCTAACGCCAAGGTTTTTCTAGAGCACTATTTAGGTAGTATTTCAAAAGTATCCCTAAAGCATGTTATTAGTTGGTGTGCGCTTAGAGTATATTTTCTATACAGAGTCCTATGTGAATTATTTTTACATGCCACTAATTACATGCTATTTAGATTTGTGAACCACAAAGAGGTTATTTTAAAGGTGCTGAGATTAAAAACACTTTCGAATATTTACTGAATATTAGGTATTTTTAAACAATGCAATTGATTTTGAATTTCAGGACATTGTTATATAATACACGGTTGTAATCATAACAGCATATATCATGCCAAAGTACTGTACATCACTGACAAAGTACTGTACAACACTGACAAAGTACTGTACAAAATTGACAAAGTACTGTACATCATTGACAAAGTACTGTACATCACTGACAAAATACTGTACAATACTAACAAAGTACTATACATCACTGACAAAGTACTGTACAACACTGACAAAGTACTGTACAAAATTGACAAAGTACTGTACATCATTGACAAAGTACTGTACATCACTGACAAAATACTGTACAATACTAACAAAGTACTATACATCACTGACAAAGTACTGTACATCACTGACAAAGTACTGTACATCACTGACAAAGTACTGTACATCATTGACAAAGTACTGTACATCACTGACAAAATACTGTACATCTCTAACAAAGTACTGTACATCACTGACAAAGTACTGTACAACACTGACAAAGTACTGTACATCACTGACAAAGTACTGTACAACACTGACAAAGTACTGTACATCACTGACAAAGTACTGTACAACACTGACAAAGTACTGTACATCACTGACAAAGTACTGTTCAACACTAACAAAGTACTGTACATCACTTACAAAGTACTGTACATCACTGACAAAGTACTGTACATCACTGACAAAGTACTGTACAACACTAACAAAGTACTGTACATCACTGACAAAGTACTGTACAACACTAACAAAGTACTGTACATCACTGACAAAGTACTGTACATCATTAACAAAGTACTGTACATCACTGACAAAGTACTGTACAACACTAACAAAGTACTGTACATCACTGACAAAGTACTGTACATCACTGACAAAGTACTGTACATCACTGACAAAATACTGTACATCACTAACAAAGTACTGTACATCACTGACAAAGTACTGTACATCACTGACAAAGTACTGTACATCACTAACAAAGTACTGTACATCACTGACAAAGTACTGTACAACACTAACAAAGTACTGTACATCACTAACAAAGTACTGTACATCACTGACAAAGTACTGTACAACACTGACAAAGTACTGTACATCACTGACAAATTACTGTACAACACTGACAAAGTACTGTACATCACTGACAAAGTACTGTACATCACTGACAAAGTACTGTACATCACGGACAAAGTACTGTACATCACTTACAAAGTACTGTACATCACTGACAAAGTACTGTACATCACTGACAAAGTACTGTACAACACTAACAAAGTACTGTACATCACTGACAAAGTACTGTACAACACTAACAAAGTACTGTACATCACTGACAAAGTACTGTACATCACTGACAAAGTACTGTACATCATTAACAAAGTACTGTACATCACTGACAAAGTACTGTACAACACTAACAAAGTACTGTACATCACTGACAAAGTACTGTACAACACTAACAAAGTACTGTACATCACTGACAAAGTACTGTACAACACTGACAAAGTACTGTACATCACTGACAAAGTACTGTACAACACTGACAAAGTACTGTACAACACTAACAAAGTAATGTACATCACTGACAAAGTACTGTACATCACTTACAAAGTACTGTACAGCACTGACAAAGTACTGTACATCACTGACAAAGTACTGTACAACACTAACAAAGTACTGTACATCACTTACAAAGTACTGTACATCATTGACAAAGTACTGTACATCATTGACAAAGTACTGTACATCACTTTCAAAGTACTGTACATCACTGACAAAGTACTGTACATCACTGACAAAGTACTGTACATCATTGACAAAGTAGTGTACATCACTGACAAAGGCCCCAAAACTTTATTGCTATACCTCTCACTCTTTTCAAAATTTGCTGCTAAATTAGGGACGGCTAGCACAGTTGCGCGAAATTCAAACAAACAATTAATCTAATTTAGTAGTTTACATTTGATCAAAAAATAATATTTGTTGATTAAATGACTTGTAGGAAAATAAGTAACACTAAAATAAATAAATAAGAAATTCAAAAACCAATTTAAACCATTTGCGCAAAACCGCCAGCTTTTATGCATTTCTTTATAGCTGAAAGACGATAACTTGAGAAATGTACTCGAGAATAGAATGTAGAAAGAATAATCTAAATGTTCTCTTCAGAAACATGGAACAGGTGCATAACACGTCAGTACGAGAAAAATCATTTCAAGATAAAAAATCTTATGCTATCGGGGTCGCTGAATAAAGTCATAACTGAAGACAGGTGGTACCTTTCATACTTTTATCTCCATACAACTTTGAATGGTAACATTCGAGTTGAAAAACAAAGAAACACGACATAAGATAAAGAAAAATATGATAATTGTAATTAAACTGATATAAATATATTAATATATCGCATTTTTGATAAAGTATATTACATACACGTATACAGTGCTTTAATGTTAGATTCGGCCTGGCATGGCCGAGCGCGTTAAGGCGTGCGCTCGTAATCCGAGGGTCGCGGGTTCGCGCCCGGATCGCGCTAAACATGCTCGCCCTCCCAGCCGTGGGGGTGTATAATGTGACGGTCAATCCCACTATTCGTTGGTAAAAGAGTAGCCCAAGAGTTGGCGGTGGGTGGTGATGACTAGCTGCCTTCCCTCTAGTCTTACACTGCTAAATTAGGGACGGCTAGCACAGATAGCCCTCGAGTAGCTTTGTGCGAAATTCCAAAAAACCAAACCAAATGTTAGATTCCAAAACTTATTTCAACAGAATATAAAAATGAACAACTGGTATTTTTCTGAAGCATAGTGTAAATTTTAGGTTTTAAAGCAGTATTACATATGTCCATCAATTGATATAACAGTGAACGTACGCTGTCATATAAACTGATGAACATGGAGTCACGGGCGTCTCATAGTGATCACTGTCCTAATAAGGTGTACCATTGTTTTTGGTCTGAATTTCTACTATTGTTCCCAAAACACACTGTCAGTTAGGTTCTATCAGGTGTATGGTACAGTTTATCCTTATTTCTTCATAAGTTCAGGCAACCAATACGAATGAAAGAGTGAAGCTTCACCTTTCGAATTTTCTCTTTCATGTGGCTTTAAAGATGTCATGAACGGTTAAGACTGAATGATTCTGTTATACTGATGTTTTAATTTTGAAACCAAAATAAGACACACGTGTTTTCTAGCACAGTGCATTGTTCTAATGGAGCAACAAAACTGCCGTTAAATTATTCGCATGCATGTCTTCGTATTTGTAATTGGTCATCATTTCAAAATGATGAACATTTCAGCACTCACAACATTAACACCGAGCAAAAAAAAAAAAAAGAGATAAAAAACGAACATCTACCTCACAAATGATGCCACTTATTTATACGAGGATGCACGGGGCCCAGTGAATTTCCGGCCCGGCATGGCCAGCTGGTTGGAGCCATTGACTCGTCCGAGGGTCGAGGGCTCGAATCCCAGTCACACTAAACATGCTTGCCCTTTTAGTCGTGGGAAGTTATAATGTTATGGTCAATCCCACTATTCGTTGGTAAAAGAGTAGGCAGTGGGTGGTGATGACTAGCTGCCTTCCCTCTTGTCTTACACAGCAAAATTAGGAACGGCTAGCGCAGATAGCCCTCGTGTAGCTTTGCACGAATTTCAAAACAATCCAAACCAAATTCCTTGAGAATTTGGTGCAAAAATGAGTTCAGAGTCCTAAAAAAAGATTTGAAGCTTCATTTAGCACTTGGATTACCAGAGATTTTATATATTGCACTATTAAGGCCGTAATATGTTGTGCTATTAATGTCCATTATGTGTTGTAGTATCAAGGAACTTTATAATGTTAGATAAAATACGTGCAAACAGCACTGAAACTATTTAACATATTACATTCTAATATTTCTGGTATCCTATAAATGTTTCCCTCTCAGATACTTGAAGTTCGTGACAATTTGATAAGTAATCTGCTTCTCAACATTACTAAGTTATTTATCTCTTTAATGTGTGATTTTTTAATATTTACATTTACCGAGTTTCCTTGAAGAGCATTCGGGGTCACTAATGTTTTATGTTCAAATATGTCTGTACCCCGCTAGTACAGCGTTATGTCTTCGAATTTACAACGTGAAATCAGGGGTTGGATTTCTCTCGGTGGGCTCAGCAGATAGCCCGATGTGGCTTTGTTATAAGAAAACATACATACTTCAAATATGTCTGAGTAGTTTAAGTAAATTACGTTTTGTACACTTATGACCCATCTTAAAAGCTTATATTTTTATCTGTACTTACTCCCCTTAAAAATAAAACTGGGTTGGTTGTGTTATACGTTAAGAATGTTTCAGTGTTAAAGGGAAAGTTAATTTGGTGAATTGTTTTATCTGTGTTTACTGATTTCCTTCAAAGAGTATGCTGAGTCAGTGGTGCGCTCTCCTCTCTAGTCTTTGTGAAGATGTTTAATTAAATTGTATCTGACAGCCTGGTGTTTGTCTGCTAAATAAATAACCTATTTTTTTTTCTTATCATGAAGCTTGTCTTTCTTCTCATGTCAATCAGGCCAGAATTCATTTTCATATATATTTTGAACCTCTGGTAGAGATTTTCTGTTATTATTTACAAGATTTTCATAGTGCATACGAAAATATTAAACGTGTAGAAGAATTTTCAGAGGATTTCGAAATACGTCTTCCTTAAATAAAAAAAACAGTTTATACTTCCGATTGAGTCAATCATCTTCCGAAAGCGAATCTATAGAGTGACAATTACTTTATGTTTTGTTTTTCTCCCACGCATAAATTTATTTTTAGAGGTCTAGAAATATATATCAATCTTAGATAAGAATTGATTGTTTAACCAATAATTCCGATATTTCCAGGCTACATCAAATATGTCATATGATTAATTATAATTTCTTTCCTGATTAAGAATGAATCTTTGTGAATATCGCAACTAAAATAACTTCTAGACTCTAACACTAAGAACCTGTAGAAGAAGGATAAGTGTACGTGTAACGCATATATTTTAATAACGTTTATTTATTTCAATAATTCACGCAAAGCTATTTAAGAGCTGTCTCCGCTGCCTTCTTCTAATGTTGAGGTGACGGATTACAGGAAAAACAACAGCATCCACCAGCCACTCTTAGATTACTCTGAACAAAAGTATTTAAAATTATGAATTTGAAAATGATGTAGGGGTGCTGCTTGAGACAAGAATTAAAACCAGAATCACAAAGATATCAAATTTAATCTCTACGTTGGTAGATTTGTACACTTATATGTAGACAAAAATAAGGGTTATATTTCATAAATTTGTAATTAAGGTTTTAATTCTTGTTTCATAGGAGGATCCTTACTTCATTTTAAAATTAATGATACTTTAATACTCTTGTTTGTCTAATTTTTATGTTGTACCCCTATAAAGTATATACTTTACCTTTAGAAACTGTCGTGTGACTATCCATCAATATGTAGAGCTATCCTTTGAGTTGATTTGGATTGACAGGGTACTTATGTACATACGTGATATGTTTGTTTATTTTTGAATTTCGCACTAAGCTACTAAAGGGCTATCTGTGCTAGCCGTTCCTAATTTAGCAGTGTAAGACTAGAGGGAAATCAACTAGTCATCACCACTCACCGCCAACTCTTGGACTGCTCTTTTATCAACGAATATTGGAATTGACCGTCACATTATAACGCCCCCACGGCTGAAAGGGCGAGCATGTTTGGCGCGACGGGGATGCAAATTCGCGACCCTCAGATTACGAGTCGCACGCCTTAATACGCTTAGCCATGCCGGGCCCGTGATATGTTTATCATTTATATTATATCTATGTATATATATACAGATTTTAATCAGAATGTCAAAAGTGGATACCCACAGACCAGTCAAGTGAGTTGGAGAAATATTGTAGCGATAGTCCGAGCTATCTAGGCAGGTAATAGACGAAAAAGTTGTTGTTTTAGAATTTTTTTAGAACTGTTTATTTTGAATTTTCGTGAAAAGCAACACGAATGCTATCTCTGCTAGCCGTCCTTAATTTATCAGTGTAAGACAAAAAGGAAGGCAGCTAGTCATCACTGCTCACCGCCAACTCTTGGGCTACTCTTTTACTAACGAATAGCGGGATTGACCATCACATAATAACATCCCCACGGCTGAAAGGGAGAACTTATTTGATGTGACAGGGATTCTAACTCGCGAACCTTAAATTACGGACTAACCATCTGGCCATGCCAGGCTCTTAAGAATTGTTGTATCGGAAAATGTTACCGACCTTTTCAGTGTATTAGTAGTATATATGCGCATAGTCGGTTTTTTTTTGTTTAGGAATTTGATAGGTCGGTATTTCGATTCCTACTCTTAAGTACTACCGTACTTAAAATAATGGGATTTTACTGTCTTTCTATTATAACGCACACACAATCTCAAAGTGCAGTGGGTGATTTATTTTCTTCATTTTTGCAGTAAAGGAACAGAAATTACTAGGCTAGACTTGATGTAGATATTTTATCTATAGAAACATTTGATATTTTTCACTACTTTAACTTTCCTGTTGCTATGTAATACAGTTTGTACCTTAGATTTTAAGATTTTTTGTAGATAAACTGAAGTTATAATCGTTTAGATTCAAACCTTAATCAGCCTATTGCTGTGAATCAAAAAGAATTTGCAACGTAAATAATGAGTTGCAATATTACGAATTATAACTTGTCACTTTCTGAAAGTTGCTTATAGGAAAAGGCCTGGCATGGCCAAGCGCGTAAGGCGTGCGACTCGTAATCCGAGGGTCGCGGGTTCGCGCTGAACATGCTCGCACTCCCAGCCGTGTGGGCGTATAAAGTGACAGTCAATCCCACTATTCGTTGGTAAAAGAGTAGCCCAAGAGTTGGCAATGGGGGGTGATGACTAGCTGCCTTCCCTTTAGTCTTACACTGCTAAATTAGGGACGGCTAGCACAGATAGCCCTCGAGTAGCTTTGTGCAAAATTCCAAAAACAAACAAACAAACCTAGAATTTAAAGAAACATTACCTTCAGATATTCTCCTACTTTAATCTCCGTCACATCACACATGCTCATCCTTTCAGCCGTGGGGGCGTATAATGTTACGGTCAATCCCACTATTCGTCGGTAAAAGAGTAGCCCAAGAGTTGGCGGTGGGTGGTGATGACTAGCTGCCTTCCCTCTAGTCTTACACTGCTAAATTAGGGACGGCTAGCACAGATAGCCCTCGATGCGAAATTCCAAAACAAACAAACAAACAATGCTTATAGGAAACCAAACTTACATTCTGCAACTAGTAACAATCAGCAAAGTCACGAGTTTGATTTGTCCTACATTTCGCGCTAAGCCAGACGAGAGCTAGCTGCGCTAGTTGTCTGTAACTTAGCAGAACTAATTGTTATGTTTAAATCGACCCCTACCAAATTGCATAGACTAAATACGTAGTTCTATGTTCCATCACTTGAACATATTAAAATTTAAAAACAATAATGATAACAATGAACAAGCGTGTGATATATCTCATGTTAATCATATAATCGATTTATTCAACTTGATTATTACAACTTCTGACGAGTAAAGTCGAAATTATTTTTATTTTTAACATTAATGATACCATAATTCAGGAGTACATATAATTTTAGAAATTTTACATCAAGAGGTGTATTAAAGGTACCCGAGTTTATGTACGAAATTTGTTTAGATAGAAATGTTGTATGTTGTATCTAAATTTCATTTAGATTCCAAATAACGAAGTTAAGGTCGGAATTGATTCTTTGGCGGGTTTGTGTAATTGGTTCGGATTGAATAGTATTAGTAGGAATATCGCAATCATGGTTTCCCAGTTCGATAGGTGTCGCTTGCTCTTTTATAAGGTCGTTTGTAAATTCTGTATTTTGAACAGGAATTTTCGGGTGTTTTGACATATATGACTTGGCCCATTTTTCCTCTGGATTTCTAGGTTTCACTTCTATTTCTACAACTTTGTTGTTCTTGTGTTGAATTTTGTTTCCGAATGTTAAGGCACTTTTTTGAGAAATAATGTCCAGAACCGTATCAGACATAGAACGTTTTGTACATTTAAGCTTCTTATAATGAAGATTATAAGTTGCTGTTTCTTTGGCGTTTGTCCTTCTTGTTCCATAAAAATTATTAGTAATAACGGCGGTATTAGTCAATAAACAAATTCGTACAATTACTGTAATAACCAAACATATCGCCAGCAAAGATAACAGTAGCACAACCCCATCTAAAACAATCACGATTGTTCGAGCTTTAGCAGGAGATATTCCTTCTTGGTTGTTATTGAAATCCGTGCTTGTAGTAAGACCGTTTGTAATCCAGGCTGTGTTTGATGTTTCGCTGTCTTGTCCAGTGAATTGAGTTACAGTTTTGTTTTGCATCTTATCACAATTGCTTTTATTGTAATAAAGCGTACATACAAGTTTCTGTATGTCGTGGGTTACAAAGTTTTTCATTTGTCCTTTAAGTGATTTTCTGTACATGCTACGTTGTGTCTTATTTGGGATTTGAGCTATTTCTTCCTGAACTTCAATATAAAGTTCCATTAGAGCCTTTGGGAATGCTCGATCATTTACTTGATACATACAGCCCGACACACTGACAAATCCAATAGTCTTAAGAACCTTTAGAGGCAGCCGAACCTTCATTGATTTCGGCTCCAACCACCATGTCTGTTTTGTCGTTTCAGTTGTATGAAGATAATGGTGAAAACTGAATTGGACGGTAGGATTATTGTTCCCTTCTAAAGCTTTTTTCTTCAGGGCAAACCCATTTTCATAGGTTGCTACTGAGAGCCCTTCTCGAGAAATAAGAACCAAAACCAGAAAGAATGGCATTAAACCGTCGTGGCTGTCAACCATGATCCTATTATCTGGTTTACGTTCATGTATTTCACGATTTTTGATTTTTATATCACATATCCTAGCAACACTCCCAACAATGGTTGCTAAAATTCATGATTTATTTTATACATTGTTGAAATACAAGCAAATCATAGAGTGTTTACAAAATGTTAATATTCAGCTTTTTTAAAATTTAATATAGAATATTTAAATATACTTATCAACTTACAACAAAAATAATAGATGCTGTCAGGTTCATTCTAAGAACTAAATGAAAATAGGCTGAGCATGTAGCAAGATATTCCAATAATCAATGGATCTTAATAACAATGAAACAGCAACCTTTTAATAGGGAAAAGATCTAAGGGAGAGCAAAAGAGAAGATGGAGGGATGTTGTAGTGGCAGAAGCAGGAAAGAGATGGACAGAGTATACTAAAAATGAGAAATACTGAATTGGTCTGATAAAGAGATACATCTAACGAGGAATAACTGCAGCTTAGATAGATAGATAGATAAAGAAAATTCTTAATTTGTCTTTAAAACAATCCAATGTGATAACTTCACTTGACAATTTAATACTTTTCTGACGTATGAAGACCATTAATGTTAAAAAATGCGGGCTGATCAAATTGTTACATTAAGAACCATTACAAATATTCACGTTTCGAGGTTCGTGATATGCAGTATTTTTATGATTTACGACGGCCTGGCATGGCTAAGTATGTTAAGGCGTTCGACTCGTAATCCGAGGGTTAGAATCCCGATCGCACCAAACATGCTCGACCTTTCAGCCGTGGGGGGTTATAATTTAACGGTTAACTCCACTATTTAGTTGGTAAAAGAGTAGCCCAAGAGTTGGCGGTAGTTGGTGATGACTAGCTGCCTTCTCTCTAGTCTTACACTTACTTAGGAACGGCGAGCACAGATAGCCCTCGAGTAGTTTTGTGCAAAATTCGAAAACAAACACACAAGCAAGCTTTGTGCGAAATTCAAAAATCAAAAACACAGTACTTTACAACATCAAAAGTAGTTATGGCACTTAACTCGTAATCTGCGGGTCGTGTGTTCGAATCTCCATCACACCAAACATGCTCATCCTTTCAGCTGCAGGGGCATGATTGTTATGGTCATCCAACTATTCGTGGGTAGAAGAGTATTCCAAGAGTTGGCAGTGAGTGATGATGACCAGTTGCTTTCTCTCTAGTCTTACATTATTAAATTAGTGACGGCTAGCGAGAAAATACCCTCGTGTAGTTTTGCGCGAAATTAACAACAAATAAACAACTGTGTCAGGATCATTAATACATTATTAAAAAGTAATTTACTAACTACGTCTGAAAGTAATGATGTGCTTGAAACTAACTAAACTCATTTTAATTCATGCAGTGTCTTTCTGAGGGTGTATTTCACCAAGTAACGAAAATTTAATGATCAACTCTCCCAAAATATAAAAATTATTTTTATTTATTTTGAGATTCTTCAGAGCTTGACCTTGAGGAAAGCCCAATGCACAAATGCTTGGCCATGAGATTTTTTTTCAGGGTCAGACTCTAAAGAGTCTATATATGAATTATTTTTTTTATTTTGATAGATACATTCTTTACATCTCTATAATACATTTCTTTTTAACATTAAAAGAAACTTCATAAAAACCTCCGACGTAAAATGGGGCCCAACATGGCTAGGTGGTTAGGGCGCTTCACTCACAATCTAAGAGTGCGGGATTCGAATCCCAGACTTTCTAAACATGCTCGACCTTTCAGCCGTGGGGGCGTTATATTCTACAGTCAATCCCATTATTTGCTGGTAAAAGAGTGTCCTAAGCGTTGACAGTGTATGGTGATGACTAGCTGCTTTCCTTCACTGTTAAACAAGTGACGGCTAGTGTAGAATAGCCCTCATGTAGCTTGGCACGAAATTCAAAAACAAATAAACCACTTGAAATAATAATTATAATATTTTAATTGAGCTATTATCGGAGACATCAACGAACAAGATGTTTGTGGCGCGTGCTTTATCAACACGCTTTGAAAGTATTATCTATCTTTGTAGAAAGCTCGTGGAAATAAAGTTATGATGAAGAAAAGAAATGTTACTAGAGACAGTACAAGAAACTCGTTGCTGTATAAAACATCTAAACTGATGAAACAAGAGGGCTTATTAAACCTAACCAAGATGAAAATATTGTATGACTGGACAACTTTTTCACCATATATATTTTAATTAGTCGAATACAGCTTTCATGCCAGAGGTCTATTACACTAGCATTTCAGAATTACCCTTTAACTGCCGTAACCTGATGTAACCTTCATAGTAAATAATTGTAGTAAAAAGATGACATAGGCGCAAGTTAAATAAAGTATAATTTCTTACCAGAAACTTTTTATCAGTCTTATTGTGATATAACACATTTAAAAATTAATGAATACATATGATATTCATAATATGAGTTTCTATTACAAGAACGTTGAATTCGAGTGGATTGCTAGGTTTTTCAACAATAATATCGGTGAAAATGTAAATATGAATAAGATTTTGATTATGCTGTAACATTTACATTTTTGTAAAGTTACTTTTGATAAGCCGTATTATGTTCTAGAAATTTAACGTTCTCAACATTTTATGCAAATCAAATTAAATTATTGTTTAGAAGATTTTAGTTTAAACGGTATAATTCTTACATACCTATCATTAGGCTTATTATCGTACAAAGTAATTAAGTACCAAATAATAGTCGTGAGTAGAAAAAAAATATTGTTACGTTCAAATACAACAAAGACAAAAACAGTATTGTTATATACACGCTGACAAAGTTTGATATTTCCACAAAGACAAATATAATTAAACGGTACAGGGAAAGAAAACAACAAAATTATATAATAGGTTAAACAATCGCCAAGTTTTAATGCTTTTTAAGTGTTAACGTCATTTTTCTTTTAATTGAGAAAATTTTCAACAGTTTGCTGTAGTTGTTAGAAAGAATACCGTTGTATTTATTTCTCACTTTCTACAGGAAATATTTTTCAGTATGTTACAACATGCACAAATAAATGGCTTGAATCTTTCGTATCGTAAAGACGTTTTGCCCGTTCTACTGTAACTGCCATGAAGCTATAGTTTAATAAATACTAATAGTATTTTTCTATTTTGTTCAAATAATTCATATATACACTGATATGTGCTTAATATATATATTCACGAGTTCGAATCGCTGTCGCACCAATCATGCTCACCTTTTCAGCCATACAGACGTTATAATGTAACGGTTAATCCCATTATTCGTTAGCAAAAGAGTAGCCCAAGAGTTGGAGGTGAGTGGTGATGACTAGCTTTAGTCTTACCCTGCCAAGTTAGGGACGGCTAGCGCAGATAGCCCTCATGTAGTTTTGCGCAAAAATTTAATACAAACAAAAAAAATGTGTTTAAATTTCTGGTAGAACAAAGAACTTTAGCCTGTGCCAATTATGATTTTACATCATCGATAAATAATCATCAGTGTGCATTTATTTTGCATTTTACGGTAATGAAAGCTCAGCAATGTTATTGTTAGTTTTGTTTGTTTGCCTCGAGTTCTTGAGCAACGATACACAAAGGGTATCTACACATAGCCGTCACTAATTTTGATATTATAGACCTGTAGGAAAGTGCATAGTGAAAGCATTAATCGCCAACTCTTTTGATACTCTAATATAATTTGATCGGAAGTCTTATATGCTACCACGGCTCCAAAGTTCGAAGCGATTTTTTTTTCTTCTCAGATTCACAGTCTAGTTGCTAACCACTAAGCTACGCCCGATCTATTTCAGATTTACAGACATAAAACCTAAGATTGGGAAAATGTGAAGATAAATGCATTTCTCAATAAAAAAAATAAAAAATAAAAAACTGGTGTTAGCATAACAATCCTTATGTTGCCCAAAACCTATATAATGATACATTTACATTCTCTGTTTACATTTTATATAGATGGTTAAGATGGCAAATTTCCTCACACACAAATTTCCTTAATTTAGGATAAAACCACACTCTCAAATATCTACATATGTACTTGAATAGAAAACAAACAAACCAGATGACATTTTTGCCCTTATTGAAAAATGTGACTTGCATGTTGACAGATATGGCCGGGCGTAGCCTAGTGGCTAGTTTGCAGGACTTTGTTTAGGGTCTTGCTGCTGCAAATACAGTTTTCGAATTCTGAGGCGGTAGGTGGCTGTAAGAGTGATGGTGAAATTTCATTCTTCAATCAAACAAAATATGTTCCAAGAAGTGGCGGTGATTATTTTTAACTAACTGCTTTCACTTTACTGTAGCAGTTAAAAAATAAGGGACGGCAAAAAATTCTCAAGAAACAATAAAAAACAAACAGATTGATATATATATAATACTCAGTAAGCGTGAATAAAACAATTATTTCAACAGTATAAAACAACAGGACGAAGCATATGAATAAACAAAATGCACACAAAAGACAAACCAATTCTATAATATTGAAGGTCCCCCGCTGGCAAAGCTGTAAGTCAACGGATTTACAACGCTAGAATCAAAGATTCGATTACCCTTAGTTGTCTCACCAGATAGCCGAATGTGACTTTGCTTTAAGAAAACACATATAACCACACACTATAATGTTGAAAAATTCTTGTAGTACTGAAACGACAAAATAAGAATGCGTATAATTTGTGGTTTGAAAGAATAAGGTGTCGTTTTCTTCAGAGCGTAAAGTCATGCATAACAAGAAATTATTGTTTAAAATGTACATGACAAGTAAAAAATTACTAACTTAATTAGCTGACAATTTTTGTTAATATATGTGCTCGATTGTCTGAATAGGAAGCATGTTATTTGTTTTATGTGTAGTTCTACAAAATTTGTTTTTAGGTTTTATCATCTTATATGAAAAGCATATATTTTTTAACATCAAAAGATACAAAAACAATAAAAATAAAGAGTCAAAACCGATTTTACATAATAAATTATAGTACAGTTATAAAAATAACCTTTATGCACTATCACGTGGAAATAATAATACGAAAACTGTCAGTAAAAGCGTTACACTGCAAACGGGTTGCGATAAACGACAAACATATACCTTTGCCATTTCGTATAGTTATGTAGTGGTCTCAAAACAAGTGATAAGATCAGTGCCTTACGTGAAGCGCTGATAAACAACAATATATTTTACAAATAATACGAAACATGCATTAGCAAATGTGAGAAAAATTACGTTTATAATAATAGTCGTTATGTTTTTATCACAATGTATCTATACACATATCGATGCCATACACAAATATTTAATTTTGTATTAAGCACAAAGCTACACAATGGGCTATCTGTGGTCTGCCCACCACGGGTATCGAAACCCGGATTTTAGCATGCAAGTCCGCAGACATACCGCTGAGCCACTGGGGGGCCAACTATTTAATAGTCATACTAAATATTGTTCACCTGCCTACATCTTTATTCAAATTTGTAGCCCAGAAATTGCTTGTAATCTCAATGAGCAAACAGACCAATACTTTTAGAAATGGGTCGAAATACCAAACCAGATAGATAGATATAAATTCGTTATAGGTTTGTATACGTTTCCCCATTTATATTTATTATTAGTAAGCCTTCAGAATGCTGATGGTTTGTGGATAGGCCCTCTAGAAATCGCTAATGCACTTTTTTTGCCGTGATTTTCACAATGTCTGACCATATGTGTATAGACGTCCCAAATTCTGAACTACTAGATCAGAGGGAAAGCAAATAGTTAACAGTATTCACAGCCAAGTCTTGAATCACTCTTATGTTTTTATACATGTCCTCAACGGTAATCATACAATAATGTTTTTATATCTATAAATACCGCTGATTTCTCCAAGCACGTTCCCTTGGCTGTGGCTTTGCTAGATAGTAGATAGGGACAGTGGGAATCTCGTTAATCCATTCATGCGCGTCACTAATTAGATGTCGAGGCATTTGGCTACCTTAAGAGAGTCATAGTTCATACCGAGTTCAGTCGGTAGTTTATACGCTCCCACAACCAGGGGCGTAGATTTTTTACACCCGATATGGGAGATGATTTTCACAATCACTCATGTAAACTGTTCAATTTGGAAATTGGTAATCTCTGATTACGTGAACCGGAAAGCTGTAAACATGCAGTCAAAGAGTATTCTTGTTGCCACAATACTTCAAGGTTTCCATGTAGGTTTGTATAAGTGAGGTGTTGTGAACAGTTTTCAAAATGTTAATAAATTAAAAATAAATGTGTCCCAAATTAACTGCCACATGAATTTATATCTGCACACTGCACAGTATAAAAGATGGCCATTATACTTGACAAAATTACTAATAACTTTCACTGCATGAATTACGTTTTCAAATATTAATACAATTAGTAATTACCCTTGATAAGTTTATATCTACTGAAACACTGTTTATGTTGTTTGATAAAAATAATTAAAATGCCTTTGCGAACTCTTGAAAATTACACATCAATACAATGTAGCACATAATTATTCAAACTTTTCATTGAAGTAAGATTCATTTAGTCCTCTAGTCTACATGTTCCCAAACGTAGACCTCCTTTGTGATGATCTGTTTATGAATTATTTTATAAGCTCTTCTATATTTATCTTGTCGACTTCATCTTTGTGAGTCTGACAAACTGCCACATGGTTGACCTTAACCACGTCTTCAATCGTCTTAATGCAGAAAAACTTCGTTCACATTTGCAGTTGGACACTGGACATACGAGCAAAATTTTCATGATAACAAACACTTCACTAAACATCTGCTGGCTTGTTTCATGCATTTTACAGTAAGCATCCTTTGCACCTTTCAGAGATACTGCTTTTGTTGTTCCTTTGAACATGGGCAATTGAAACTCGAGCCGTTGTGCAAAGATTTCTGGATAGAAGTTTATAACCGAGTTGTCAATCTTGCCAGATGTAATCATGTTCTCAAGTGCCAGATATTGCCTCAAGTCATTGTTGTCTGCATTTAATCTAGTGGCTAGATGTTCTATGACTCTGTCCACAATTTCAAAATATTGGTTTCTGTAGTAATCTCTAGCTGTTGCTGAATGGTGTGCTGAGCCATCACCTGTGATCCTTCTGGGGAGTCTGCGAATGCGTGGTAGTTCAATAGGCACCAGATCAACAAAAGTTACTTTTTTCTCAACTTCATCAAATATCTTGTGGGAATTTTTTTTCTGTTCTCAATACCCGCAATTGCTCAACTGTCATTGCAGGTAATTTAATCATGCCAGATACTGTCACTGATTTTGCTTGGAATGCACAGTTTAGTTCCTCCTATGCAGCTAATGGATGCTGAGCCATCAACAATCTTAAAACTGTCTTTCCTTTGCCAAATCTGTCCAGCAGACCTCGTGCTTTCACTGCTATATCTAATTTTTTAATTTGCTAATTTAGTCAAAGAATCAACAATGCCACTGTAGTGATCAGTAGCATCTGTAATTACAGATTTTTTGTGTTTTTTTTTCGTATAGCAAAGCCATAAAGAGCTATCTGCTCAGCCCACCGAGGGGAATCGAACCCCTGATTTTAGCGTTGTAAATCCGGAGACATACCGCTGTACTAGCGGGGGGCATTAATTACAGATAGGCAGCACAACCAGCATGTTGGACACAGTGGGTGGATGTTTTTAACTGAACCCTGATGACACAATATTTTTAAATATTGTCTTGTATTTGCCTGACCTCTGAAGCAAGACACCAAATTCGTGTGCCAACTGGATAGTAGAATCTCGAACACATTTACAAGCTTTAACTGCATGTTGCATCATTAAATTAGCCTTGTGTGCTCTGCAGTGAAAAAAACAAAGCTGACGGTTGCTTCTCTTTTATTTTTGCCTAACATCCACTGTATGAACCACTTATGTTAGCGGCTCTATCATAAGTTTGTGCTCTTAATCCTGACAACGGTAGATTGAATCTAGTCAATACATCAAGTATAGTCGAGAATATTGTTTCACCAGTTGCATTGGAAACATTGTACAAACCAAGAAATGTCTCATGGACATCAAGGTTCTCATCTTCGTATCTTACACATATTGCTTCCTGTTCGGCACCTGTAACGTCTTGAGTGCTATCAACCATTAATGCAAAGATTTTACTTTGCTGTACTTCGTGTGCTATGTTCTTCAGTATTTGATGGCTAAACATCTCCATTATTTCATTTTGAGCCTTGGGTGATGTGAATGTGGTTTTCTTTGACAAGTAGGCCGTCAACTCAGGATCTTCCTCTTCCAGGAACTTTATTAACTTCAGGAAGTTCCCCTTCGTATCAGTATATCCACGTAATGCTAAACCTTGACGCAGTAAGAAACGTAAACTTCTGAATATTTTGACTAGACTTCTTTTGCATTCTTCCTACTGCTTCTTTTTTCCATCATGTAGCTGGACAGTCACTGGAGTTACATCAAGTGAACCTTTTGGAGATATAGCGAATCTGTGCTGAGAGGAGGATTGGTGTTCGTTGAATTTCTGTTTTGTCCTTTTTCCAGCTGCAAAAACCGGTGGATATATAGGTATACTCCACTGGCCTCTCCAATTTCCCTGTAAAAAGACCTCTATTTTCCGCCTTGGCACAATGAAAGCATATGACTTTTTGAGTCGGGATTGTCGAAGTGCAGCCATGGGAACTCATCAAACCATTTGCCCTGGAAGTTAATATTTTGAGATTTTGCTTTCTGTCGTGCGTTTAGATGATATGGTTTTCCACATTGTATTTGTGGTTTGTCATATTTTTCATTACTACACAAACTTGTTTCACAACTATCTGCTTGTTCATGATGTGCAATAGTTGCACAAGCATTTTCAAACTCGTCCTCTAATGACCATGGTATTTCCTCTGTATAGCAAGTTTCTATTCCTTTGATTGAGGTTGTTGGATTATCTGCATCTGCATTGTCACTCGTAGTACCAGTAAGTGGCTTGAAGAACTGTTTAATATCGGAAAGTTTTAGACGCTTGCTTGTCATAATTGGAATCTGTTTCCCAAATGACTCAACAGGCTAAAATACAGTATTTATTGAAAAACTCTAACATACAACGAACGAAGATAGAACAGAATGGAAGTTGGACGCAAACGCAAACTAACGTGGCAGGGGTTTAGTTTAGAGAGAGAGAAATCAGAAGACTTCTCTCTCCAACTGGGGTGTTCAGGAACTTTGTAGTTCCTATTCGTCCCCTTACACGGGAATTTTTTTTTGAAATATACGTGGAATTTTTACTTTATTTTTAATATTTCAAAAATGGAGTGGGGTTTTTGTGAGTGAGAGGAAGGACGGGAGAACTGGACGGGAGCAGCGAAAGTGAAGTGAGCCAGACCTTGCCTCTAGGACGGAGTACGCTGGCGAATTGATTTTTAAAATTTACTGTGATTGGTTTGATTCCTGGTGACTCGGTAAACGGCCTTTTCAGATAAGGCTGGGATCTACAGGTCCGATGCCAGAGATTTTGCTGTGGGGGGAAACGGGAGTACCCCGAGAAAACCCACTTTCACGGCCTGAGCACCGAATGATCTACCCAGACCTTGCCCGGAAATAGCTGGAAAAAAAAAAGATATACGGGGAAACTGTTAGCTGCAGTCTTGTAGATCAGGTGGTAACTTCATCTTGAACTTGTTTATACGCTTGAGACCCATTGGTGCAACTGAAAAACGTGGTCTCGGTGGTGGAACTACAGGTTGTTCTTCGCTGGTCTGTGATGCTTTGTTTCTTCTCGAGGTTTTGGTTTGAGTTTTCTGCGTGGAGGTAGTTTGTTTTTCAGTTTGTACTGTCGCGTCGATGGTTATCTTGGTGACTGTTTGAGTCTGGCTGGTTGTTGAATTCTGTGAAACTGGGATTGAAGTCTGGCATGCACTGTCCTTTTTCTCTCTTGAACTACTGGAACTTGGCGTGTTGCTAGCAGTGGGAGTTTTCGTCATCTGGGTTGAGTTGTCTGAATCTGTCTAGCCCCCCAGTGGCTCAGCGGTATGTCTGCGGACTTACACGCTAAAATCCGGGTTTCGATACCCGTGGTGGGCAGAGCACAGATAGCCCATTGTGTAGCTTTGTACTTAATTCAAAATAACAACAGCAACAACATCTGTCTTCATGTTTTTTCTAATTATATCTGGACTCGGCGGATTTTTAGTAATTTCATGTTGGAAGATTTCCATTGGTTGTTTGCGATATCTGAGTACTTTGTTTGAACCGTTATTGCGTGGTTGTCGATGTGGGCGTTCGGCTCTAAAATGAAATATATGATAATAACAGCCGTCACGTAAAATACAGTCAGCACTGTACTTCGACGTTGTCACTATCTTCATGAAGTGAGTGGGATGGTTACTGTTATTAGAAAAAAATTCGATGAACTGCATAAACCTTGGCTTGTATTTGGGGTTCTATGGTTTGTCTGATTTCTTCTGGTTGAATTGATGGGTCGACGCCCCTCAGGAATACAGAATAAGACTGACTGGACTTTTAGTGGGGGAACAGCTTACTTTGAATTCAGTGTTCCATGGCTGGCACAGGTAAATTTGGTCTGCATTAGTGGCTGGTTGAATGAGGATTCCGCCCCGGCGTAAAATTCGGGTCCTGGACGGTTCAATGGTTGCCCCTGGTTTGGCTCGGGCGATCAGCGTAGCAACTTGGTACGGCGTGAGGTTCGACGGTACACCGTCGACGATTATCGGCGGCACTACCGGCCTGACTGGCGAGGATGGAAGTAGGACAAACTCAAACTAACGTGGCAGGGGTTTAGTTTAGAGAGAGAGAAATCAGAAGAGTTCTCTCTCCAACTGGGGTGTTCAGCAACGTTGTGGTTCCTCTTCGTCCCCTTTCGTGAATTGTTATTAGGAATAGTTTTTTTTATTAATTAATTCTTTTTTGGGTGGAGAATGTCACTCTAAATGTTGTCTTAGGTGGAGGCAAAGGCATCACCGGAAAGAATGGCCGGGTCCCGTCCCGAAAGGAAGAAGTCAAGTAAATATGAACATGGATACAATTCAATTCAATTCAAACGACCCAAGTCAGGGTCTGGTAATAAAGTTGCCTGGGCTGGGATCTAGAAATCCAATGCCTAAGTTTTTTCTGTGGGGGGAAACGGGAGTGCCCCGAGAAAACCCACTTTCACAGGACAGGCGCCGAAAATTTTGCCTGTCGTGGGCCCGATATCTGAAAGAAAAAGAAGAAAGAGAAAAAACATATTATTGACCTGGATTTATTTCTTTTAAATACTTTGTTGTGTAATTTGAGATTCTTGAAATATGTTGTAAGGTGAAATGTATTTTGTTGGTGCACTAGTTAATTTGTGTAGTGATGCCGTTAGTTTGTTTCTATTTTCTGCTTTTAGATAATATTTGAGTGATATTTCCGTTATTCTATCTCTTAGTGTTGATAAATTACTAATTTGATGTATATAATTTGTTGGCGTGAATGACGGCAGACTGAATACAGATTTTAATATTCTGTTCTGTTGAACTTGGATTTTGTGGAGTGTGTTGTTTGACATATTGTATGTTACTTGACATCCGTACTCTATTAGTGGACGGATGTCAGCCTTATATATTTGTATAATGGTGTTTGGTGAACATTTTGATTGTTTATTGGTTAGTCATTAGATGTGAAATCCTTTTTCTGATTGATGAGTGTATGTTGTTTATATGCTTTTTCCATGTTAGTTTTGTGTCGAAAGTGATGCCAAGGAATGTGATGTTTTTGCTCATGTTAATGGTTGTATTTCGGAGTGATAGTTTTATTTTTCCTTTGCTTTTTTAATTTCCTGTAGAAAGTGATTGCTTGTGTTTCTCCACTTGTTGCTCCATGTTGAGACGTTGTTTAGTGATTCTTGTACTCGAGACATGGCCATCACTGGGTTTCTGGAGGTGCTCCAGATAGCGATGTCGTCTGCGTATTGTGAATTGTGCGTGCATGTTAAATTTGGGAAAGGTATGTCAATGACGAAAATTATGTATAGAAGTGGGGAGAGGACTGATCCTTGGGGCACTCCTGCAATTATATTAAATGATTTGGATATAGTTTTACTGACTTTAACTTGTGCTGTTCTATTGGTTAAGAAATTTGAAATCCATTTAGCTATCGTGAGATTTATTTGCAGGTGTTTTAGTTTGTATTTGATGGCATTGTGCCATACGCTGTCGAATGCTTTTTTGACGTCTAGGAATACCCCGATGGTTACTTGATTGTTGTTGAAAGCTTTATAGATTGATTCGGTGAGTCGTGTGAGGTGATCTGTTGTTTGCCTATTTTTTCTGGAAGCGTTTTGAGATTCTGGAAGGATGTTATTCGATTCGCAAAAATGGAGAAGACGGTTGGAGATAATTCTCTCCATCAGTTTGCCAAGGCAGCTTAACAGACTAATGGGACGGAAATTATCTGGATTTGTTTTGTTGGTTTGTTTCTTTGGGATCGTTGTTATGATGGCTTTTTTTCCAAGTGTCAAGATAATATCCAGTCGCTAGTGAAATGTTCATGATGTTTGTGAGGTGTTGTAACAGGAGAGTAGAGCTTTTTTTCAGAATGTTTGGTATTTGGTTTAGAGCCAAAATGTCGTCTGCGTATTGTGAATTTTGCGTGTATGTTTAGTGGGAACCTAAACTTCCGGGGAAAGTATTCTTCAAGTTTTTGATGTTAATTTTTAGTTCGGTTATGGTTATTTTTTTATTGATTGAACTTGAGTATGCTTCTAGTGTCTCGCCAGGGAATCGTGGTGAAAATGAAGCTTGGTTTGTATTTATGAAATTGTTGACATGGTGTTGGTGTTGTGTGTCAAAATCTACTGAGTTTAGGTCGCTAAATGAGGATTTGTAGTAGTCAGCTAATAGGTCAGCTTTCTCTACGTCCGTCCTTGCGATTTTATTGTTGTGTGTGATATGTTGTAGCATGTGGTTTGTGTTTTTGTCTGAAGCAATACTCTTGAATTTTTTTTTATTGTTCTTGGTTTTATCTAATTTTTACAGAAGTTTTGCCAATTAGTTTCTTTTGCTTTTTTAATTTATTGTTTAATTTTTGTATTTGTTCTATTGATTTCTGTTTTAATGTGTGGATCGCGTGTAACATAGTGTGTTCGTCTTAATTGTCTGCGTTTGATTATTAGTGCGTGAATTTCTGGTGTTAGAGTCCATCGAATAAGTGATTGTTTTCTTTTTGTTTTTATGGCTTCTGCAACTTGATCTACATAATTGTCTAGTTCTGTTTTGTTGTTAGCACGTTCAATTGGGTGTGGTAGGTATAAGTCCAGAGTGGCATTAAAAGTGAGCCAGTCTGTTTTGGTGTAGGTGTATGCAGAGGGAGTCACGTACGCCACGGCAGGGTGAATCATACATGACATGGGGAAGTGGTCACTAGTGATTTCATCATGTAAAGATTCTGTTTACCATGTCCTTGGATGCGATGATGAAATCGAGTACATCGTATGAGCCGTTGGCGGCTGAGGAGTGTGTAGGTGTATGGTCATTAATTAGGTGCATATTATTACCAGAGAGAAATTTTTTTATGCACGTTCCTCTGTGTGTGTTTCTGTTTCCCCTGTATGCGGAGAATTAAAATCCCCAATAATGATTGGTTTGAGTTTACGATTAACACATTTTTGAGGAAGTTAATGTCGATATCTTTGGTTGGTGAGCAATATATGACTAGAATCGGAATAGTTAACCGGTTGTTAAAGTGTATATTACAAAAAATGGTTTCATTTACGTTAGATCTAAAGGAATCTTCTATCGAGATTAAATGCGATATTTCCGTTCTAAAGTAAGCTATTATACCTCTGTTATTTTCTCAGTGAGGTATGATGTGCGTGATGAATCCGGGGATTGTGGTGTGTTGTTTCTCTGTGCAAAGTGTTTCTGAAACGATGATAATGTTGGCGTTTATATGTTTGTTTATGTTGTATATTTCTATCCTTTTGTCTTTGAGATTTCCTTGGCAGTTGATGTGTAAAATTTTAATGTGTTGTATGATTTGTGTTGTTTTATTTCCCTTGCATGGATTTTGAGTGAAAGATGGTGTGGTTTGAGGTAAGGAAGATGAAAGTAATAACTTGCAAGGCTACAAACAGCCTCGAGTGACTCGTGCCTTGATTCGAATGTGGGAAAATCACTCAATTCTATTAGCATTGCCAGTAAGTTTGTAGTGAATTCTGTAGGGTTGAATGCTTGTGTTGTTTTCCAGCGTGTGACGTCTGCATAAGTACGTGTTGGTTGAGGTTGAGAGTGTTTGATTTGTATGTCTGTTGGAGTTTGTAGTAAAGGTTGTTTTGTGATGTGGGTTTGATTGTTATTGTTCGTAGTTTTCAAGATAAATTTGTTACGTATTTGAGTGTATTTGGGGCAGCCTTTGCAACTGGCTGCGTGAGGGCCCTGACAGTTTGCGCATCTCACTTGGTTACGCTCATTAGGACACTGAGCAACCTCGTGAGAACATCTGTTCTTGGCCATGCAATTAGTTTTCGTGTGTCCGAACCTTTGACATTTGTAACATTGAATAATGGGTTTTTGGTGTGTTTTTTCCGGTTCGGTCGTGTGTCTCTTGAAAAATAGAAAGCAACCGTTTTTTAATAATTTGTCTTGATCGTCTTTATTGTTGACGGTTACCTTGATCAGTGGCGTTTTTTGTTTCGTTCTAAAGGAGATGATTCGGTTTGATTTTACAATGTCGTAACCTTGTGTTTTTAACTCCTCTGTGATTTCGTTATCTTCGATGTCGAAATCGACACCTCTGATAATGACAGTTAACTTCGGCGTGTTGTTTTTTGGTGTACTGATGGCATCCTTGAGCCAGTGGGCAAAAATATGTGCAAATTCTTGCGGTTCAGAGCATTTTAACATGATTCTTCCGTTGGGAAGACGTTTAATGTCCTTAAACAGGATGCCCGGGTAATAGGCCCTCAGTTGTTTGACTATCTGTGGGATGCGTGTTGTGTTGTTTATTCCTTCAATAAACAGAGTTGGGATTCTGTAATGAGGAGAATCGTGTGTTTGTATGACAGTGGTTGTGTTCTTAGTATTCAGGTTAGTTGCGTTATTTTTGTTAGAACTAGTGGCATTGTTGTCATTAGAATTAGTGGCTTTGTCATTACTTACATTGGTTATGTTATTGACACTTGAATTTTTAGTATTGTTAGTACCATGGTTAGTAGTGTTATTAAGGTTAAGGCTAGTAGTATTGTCCGAAACTATATTTACCTTATCCTTTTTCTTCTTCAGCCTCCTCTTGTTCGGGGTCGCCTTTGCTTCTTGAGATTCTTGTCTCGATAATTCTTCTGCTCCTGAGTAGTCGCTTTCAGAACTCTCTGTCTAACTGCTCAGGGATTCTGAGGCTGGTCCTTCGATCGCCTTATTTAGCATTTCAATTATTTCTTCGTTTGATAGGGCTTTTCCATTAGATCGCGTTGCGATCTTCCTCCTCTTCATCCTATTTGTTTTACTAGTCCTGATAAGGACTAAGGGTAAACCTTTTAGAGTAAAACTTGTGAATTATGCACTTCAGCAAAGTATACCTTGTCTTTAAAGTACGTGTCTCGCAGCTCTTGACTTACACGTCCGCTCTGCTTGACGACGGCCTTGAAACCTGTGGAAGTAGGACTAAAACTAAACTAAACTAACGTGGCAGGGGTTCAATTTAGAGAGAAAGAAATCAGAAGAGTTCTCTCCCCAACCGGGGTGTTCAGGAACATTGTGGTTCCTCTTCGTCCCCTTTCGTGGATTGTTATTAAGATTAAATGGTGTTTTTTTATATATATATTATAATTATTATTCTTGAATATTTGGGTCGAAAATGTTTCTTCTAAATGTTGTCTTGAATGGAGGCAAAGGCAGCAGCGGAAAGGAAGCCCGGGACCTGTCCCGAAAGGAAGAGGTTGAGCAGATGTGAACATGAATATTATTCAAATCCAAATCAAAAATAAAACAATTCAAACGGCACGATTCAGGGTCTGGCAAAAGAGATGCCTGGGCTGGGATCTATAAATCCAATGCCTGAAGATTTTGATGTGGGGGAAACGGGAGTGCTCCGAGAAAACCCACTTTCATAGGACAGGCGCCGAAAGTTTTGCCTGTCGTGTGCCCTGTATCTGAAAAAAAAAGAAAGAAAGAAAAAAAAAGTAAAAAAAAGTTTGTTTGTTTGTTTGTTTTGGAATTTCGCACAAAGCTACTCGAGGGCTATCTGTGCTAGCCGTCCCTAATTTAGTAGTGTAAGACTAGAGGGAAGGCAGCTAGTCATCACCACCCACCACCAACTCTTGGGCTACTCTTTTACCAACGAATAGTGGGATTGACCGTCACATTATACACCCCCGCCCCCCAAAAAAAGGAATTCGTGTTAGTGACGTGGATTATATTTGTTTAGATTCTTTGTTAAGTAGAATGTGATTCTACTAATAATCAAACGCAGAAAATTAAGACGAACACACTACGTCACACGCGATCCACACATTAAAACAGAAATCAATAGAACAAATACAAAAATTAAACAATAAATCAAAAAAGTAAGAGAAAACAATTGGCATAACTTCTGTAAAAACTTAGAAAAAACCAACAACAATCCAAAAGAATTTTGGAAAAAATTCAAGAGTATCGCTTCAGGCAAAAACACAAATCACATGCTACAACATATCACCCATAACAACAAAATCGCATGGAAGTAGGACTGAACTGTACAATGTATTTAAGTCGAACGCGCGAACCTCACAGTGACAACCGAGCCGACTGACCACCTGAGCATCGCTGGGACAGTAATGTGTGCGAGTTACAACACAAGTAATTGGAAGTTTCTCGAAAAATACTTAAACAATCTCAAATATATTGTATTTCTTTTAAAGCTCATCTAAAGGCAAACACGTTGTGATATAATGACTATAAGCATGTCTTTTAAATAAAAACACTTAAACAAAAACTAGTAATACAATTCGAGTAGAGGCTTCAGGCCGTTGAAATATCTCCTTTTAAGTTCTAGTTATACAAGAAAATACAATATTTTTACTATCTATGATAACAGAATATATTGTTCTTTTACCATAAAGTGCAAGCACTTTATTAGAGGGCGGTGATAATTTGAAATTTCATGGATTAATGAGGGCCACAAACACAGGTCTAATGAGTCCTGTTGTAAAATCGAGGCTCAGACTAAATGGAACGGAGGGGGGTTATGTAGGGCACGTCTGGATTCGAGCGGCCCGAACCTGTCGTTAATTGTTTACTAAACGTGCACTATTTTATATGCAAAAAACGGCTCTTTTGGGCTCAGAAAACACTTCAAATAGAAGAGCGAACAACGTTTCGACCTTCTTCGGTCATCGTCAGGTTCACAAAGAAAGAGGTAATTGGCCGGAAGCTGACCACATGTTTGGAAGGGGTTGTATAACTGAGTGTCGCAATGTAGAGGGCGCGGTTTGATGTTTGAATATATAATTTTATCTATAATATTAATATAGGTATAATGGTGTTCCTTTATATTGGTTTATTTTGGGTTTAAGTTGTTGTATAAGTAAGGCTTCTTTAATTTTTCGTTTGTTTATGTTTGTTTCTTTATTTAGTATTTTAGTGTTTTCTATGGTTATGTTGTGTCCATTTGACTTGCAGTGTTCGAAAACGTGTGAAGGTGACTTTTATGTTCTTTGAATCTGGTTTCCATTTTTCTACTTGTTTCTCCTATATAGAAGTCGTGGCAGTTATCACATTGTATTTTATGAATAATGTTGGTGTGGTGTTTGTCAGTGTAGTTCTTACATAGTATAGACCTTAGTTTTGTGCCTGGTTTTTGAATAAAATTAGTGTTAACTGGAATGTTATATTTTGTTACTAGTTTTTGCCAAATGTTGGTTATTTGTTTGCTGATGTCAGGAATATATGGTATACAGCAGTATATGGTTTCGTGATTTTTTGATTCGTGAGATATATTTACTTTTGTTGGTTGATTTTGCTTTCTGTCTAGGTGTGTGCGTATAATGTTTTCTACGGTTTGTGGAGGAAACTTATTGATGTTGATGAAGTATTGTTTTATTTTATCTAATTCATCGTTAATTTTATCTGGTGAGCATAGTTTTATGGCTGTGTTTATCTGGTTTCTTAGTATGTTGAGTTTTTGTTTTGTTTCATGTGCTGAGTCCCAAGGAATGTATAGTCCAGTATGGGTGATTTTTCGGTGGATTTCTGTTTTGAATTGTGTGTCGGTTCTTATAATTTTGAGGTTAAGAAATGATATTTGATTGCTTTCTTCCTGTTCACATGTGAAGTTAATGTTGGGATGTATAGAGTTAATGTGAGTGAAAAAGTTAAGTATGTGTTCTGTAGATTCGAATCCCGCAACCGTGTCATCTACATATCTGTACCAGTATAGTGGTAGATGTAATGCTGTATTAATTGCTTGTGTTTCAATTTGTGTCATAAAAATATTGGCTAGAACTGGCGACACTGGGTTGCCCATGCTTAGGCCATTTGTTTGTATATAGTTTTGGTTGTTGAACATGAAGTTTGTCTTTATTGTGGTGAATTCTATAAGGGTTGCTAACTGGTTACTGGGAATGTCTATAATCGGGTTAGGGTCTCGAATATAGAGTTATAAGGCTATCTTGCAGGCTTCTGGCCATTAAGGCTTTATGATTAAGTTGATTTAGATTGGACTTGAAATTAAAAGAGTCTTTGATGAATGAGCTGGCTGATGTTGCATATTTGGAGAATGCCCATGCTATGTATTTACCAAGATTGTAATTAAACGATTCATATGTTGACATGTTTAGAAGACCTAGCCAGGAGACTTGTGATATTTTCTACAGAAAACAAAAACAACAAACAGAAAGAAGACAACTTAGATAATTTTATTGACATCCAACAGCCAAACTTCCCAGGTAAAATTACAAATTTATATTTTCCAGAAACACCTAAAAACATCTTAAACGATTTTTTCAAAGAATTTTCTTACAAAACTATCAACATAATTTCACAAAACAGAAAACTAAAAAACAACCTTACAAAAAGAGACATTAATTCCATTAAAAACCTAAAACAAGACAAAAACATAAAAATTCTAAAAGCAGATAAAGGTAACGCTATAGTAATAATGAACAAGAATGAACACATACAAAAAATGAATAACATCCTATCAGACACGAACAAATTTAAACCAATACACACAAATCCAACAAAGACACATGAGACGCAACTAAACAAATTACTACTACAAATGAAAAAAGCCAACACAATTTCACAAACACTTTATTCCTACCTACGTAAAACCGACTCACGCACACCGCAAATATACGGCATCCCCAAACCTCATAAACCAGATTGTCCATTACGACCAATAATGTCAACATATGAATCGTTTAATTACAATTTTGGTAAATACATAGCATGGGCATTCTCCAAATATGCAACATCAGCCAGCTCATTCATCAAAGACTCTTTTAATTTCAAGTCCAATCTAAATCAACTTAATCATAAAGCCTTAATGGCCAGAAGCCTGCAAGATAGCCTTATAACTCTATATTCGAGACCCTAACCCGATTATAGACATTCCCAGTAACCAGTTAGCAACCCTTATAGAATTCACCACAATAAAGACAAACTTCATGTTCAACAACCAAAACTATATACAAACAAATGGCCTAAGCATGGGCAACCCAGTGTCGCCAGTTCTAGCCAATATTTTTATGACACAAATTGAAACACAAGCAATTAATACAGCATTACATCTACCACTATACTGGTACAGATATGTAGATGACACGGTTGCGGGATTCGAATCTACAGAACACATACTTAACTTTTTCACTCACATTAACTCTATACATCCCAACATTAACTTCACATGTGAACAGGAAGAAAGCAATCAAATATCATTTCTTAACCTCAAAATTATAAGAACCGACGCACAATTAAAAACAGAAATCCACCGAAAAATCACCCATACTGGACTATACATTCCTTGGGACTCAGCACATGAAACAAAACAAAAACTCAACATACTAAGAAACCAGATAAACACAGCCATAAAACTATGCTCACCAGATAAAATTAACGATGAATTAGATAAAATAAAACAATACTTCATCAACATCAATAAGTTTCCTCCACAAACCGTAGAAAACATTATACGCACACACCTAGACAGAAAGCAAAATCAACCAACAAAAGTAAATATATCTCACGAATCAAAAAATCACGAAACCATATACTGCTGTATACCATATATTCCTGACATCAGCAAACAAATAACCAACATTTGGCAAAAACTAGTAACAAAATATAACATTCCAGTTAACACTAATTTTATTCAAAAACCAGGCACAAAACTAAGGTCTATACTATGTAAGAACTACACTGACAAACACCACACCAACATTATTTATAAAATACAATGTGATAACTGCCACGACTTCTATATAGGAGAAACAAGTAGAAAAATGGAAACCAGATTCAAAGAACATAAAAAGTCACCTTCACACGTTTTCGAACACTGCAAGTCAAATGGACACAACATAACCATAGAAAACACTAAAATACTAAATAAAGAAACAAACATAAACAAACGAAAAATTAAAGAAGCCTTACTTATACAACAACTTAAACCCAAAATAAACCAATATAAAGGAACACCATTATACCTATATTAATATTATAGATAAAATTATATATTCAAACATCAAACCGCGCCCTCTACATTGCGACACTCAGTTATACAACCCCTTCCAAACATGTGGTCAGCTTCCGGCCAGTTACCTCTTTCTTTGTGAACTTGACGATGACCGAAGAAGGTCGAAACGTTGTTTGCTCTTCTATTTGAAGTGTTTTCTGAGCCCAAAAGAGCCGTTTTTTGCATATAAAATTCTCAACAAGTGGGTTTCTCGACATCACTGATTGAAACGTGCATTATTGTCAGCGACTTCGAGTAAGGCGTTCGACAATAAAACCGGCTAGACATGCATAAGAACAAATGGCGTTGGAAAACCACACAAGATTGATGCAGCTACAAGCTACAAATGGCTTTTAGGAGTTTATGCTTGGGAATGATATTTTCGAATTTTATGCTCTGTTCAATCTGTTGTGATGAAAATTTTACTAAATCTTACACAATGTACAAGACGTAAGTAGATTCTGTGATAGTGCTTGCATGTATACTTAGGCCTACTGACTGATACTTACGAACTATTGTTTAGATCGAAAAGCTCAGAAGCACGCCTCTGTTAAAGATGTACATTTCGGCTATTGAAAAAGCCTACATCTAGGCCTAATTGTGTAATTCGATTGGTAAGAACACGAGAATCATAAGAACAAACACGCAATTCGTAGGCCTGTGGCGCAATAAAACAATTCAACAGACCAAACTGTAGGGGGGATGATTTTATGCACCATACCCCTAACCTGAAATGACGGGGAGATGTATATCCCCCATCCTCTCAGGATCTATGCTCCTGCCCACAGCCCAAAAGTTCGAATTGACTTTTTAATGGTAACTGGGTGCGAACCATCAAATCCTCTGGCTCACAGACCAGATGGTGCTGGCTATTAGACCATCCTCAGCCAGTTATTCCACCATGTTATTTATTTTAACAAATTAACAATTTCTCACTAAGAAGCGACCTGCTGAACATAAGAATTTAGTTCAAATGACTTCTTTTAGTCTTCATAAAACTTGAACTTGGCTAAGTGGTTAGTATGTCGGCTTGCGGCTCGAACGGTCTAAAGTTCGAGATGTGATATCGCAAAAACGTTTAGTACTCTGAATTATGAGCGTGTAAAAATGACAGAAATCCTGATATTCAATACAAAGAGTCAAAAAAGTCCTTGGTGACTGGTGCTGCTAACTAGTTGGCCTCCCTCTGGTGAGCGGTAATAAAAAATAACGAACAACTGGATAACCATACTTAATTTGTAAATACCTATAACCTTTACATTTAGTCCACATGCGTGTGAAAAATTTGAAAATCCAAATTCCTTTATAAATTAATAGTAAATCTGAAAAGATTAGCATAAATAATCATGCCTTTAAGACAAATTTAACTTGTCAAGAGAATAAAAATATATGTATGGGTATATATATATTCACTATGTTCTGTGAAAATAAACTCTAGTAAACCGACAGCAATAAATTGTTTTGTTTACGATGAAAGGTATCAAGTTAAATCTTGAATTAAATTCAATCAATCAAGTGTCACCCAATTCCGTAAGGAACATAGGGGCTTATACCCTGCGGTTTCATGAACAGGCCGCTTTTTAAGTGAGTAAGTTGTTAGCTTACCGCACCACCCCCAATTTGGAGGACAAATTCTCAGCCCACCGAGGGAAATCGAACCCCTGATTTTAGCGTTGTAAATCCGGAGACATATCGCAGGACTAGCGGGGGCTTGCATAAAAGTGTTTGATATGAATTACAGCGAATTATATTTAAATATTTAACTACAGCATCGAACAACTTTTCTTTCATGTAGAAGTAAAATAAAATATCAGTTTTATTTCATATGAGATTTGTTTAAGGCCAGTGTGTTAATGAATACAATATTTTCAAATAATACATTACTAAACAATAAATTTATTTTTATTAAGTATACATCTTAGGCAACTTTTAATATTTACGATATGATGATATCCTAAATAACTGGCTTTAAAATATCACGACAGACTGCACATGTTTTTTTTCTTTCACATTCCTTCTTATTTATTCATTACAGATTTTATATCAGATGTATGTAAAACAGCATTTTAGTTAGTTTTATTTTGTTTGTTTATCTTTAATAAGTCACAGTGGAAATCTTTTATTCACTGCCATGATACTTCAGCATGAGCTGGACTGTGACAAAAGTTTATCTGAAACGCTGTTCATATAGGTAATATGTAAAATCTTGGCCTGGCATGGCCGAGCGCGTTAAGGCGTGCGCTCGTAATCCGAGGGTCGCGGGTTCGCGCCCGCGTCGCGCTAAACATGCTCGCCCTCCCAGCCGTGGGGGTGTATAATGTGACGGTCAATCCCACTATTCGTTGATAAAAGAGTAGCCCAAGAGTTGGCGGTGGGTGGTGATGACTAGCTGCCTTCCCTCTAGTCTTACACTGCTAAATTAGGGACGGCTAGCACAGATAGCCCTCGAGTAGCTTTGTGCGAAATTCCAAAACAAACAAACAAATGTAAAATCTTCTTGGATCTGCACAACGATTTAAGTACACAGCGAAAAACATGCCATAAAATTAAGTCTTTCTTTAAAAAAACAAATAAACAAAGCTTCAATCCTTTGGTAAATTATTTAAGTTAAATCTTGTTTGTTTCTGAATTTCGCGCAAAACCACACGAGGACTATCTGCGCTAGCCGTCCCTAATTTAGCAGTGTAAGACTAGAGGAAAGGCAGCTAGTCATCACCACCCACCACCAACTCTTGGGTTACTCTTTTACCAACGAATAGTGGGATTGATCGATCGTAACATTATAACGCCCCCACGGCTGAAAGGATGAGCATGTGTGATGTGACGGAGATTCGAACCCATGACCATCAGATTACGATTCGAGCGCCTTAACCCACCTCACCTTACCGGGCCTAAGTAGAACCTTTTTAGTCTCGTGTTTATTTATGTTTAACACTAATTACAGCGGTGGAAGTTAGTAGATTATGAGGTGCTTCAAATAGCAGTATAATAAAATGTTAATTGCTTTAAATGCGATAAAATTTATTAAGGAGATAATAGTCGTAGGCTAGCAAATGAGTTAACAAAAACAATATAATATAAAAATTGAATTAACAAAACTGAGATTTTGTCATCCAAGGCGTTTGGGTCATGTCTATTATGAAGAAGGTTTAAAATATTGTTGTAACTTGTAAAACAGTAAACATACATACACACAGTACGCTTAATTACTTTGGAATAAAAATTCAACTGAATGTTTTGCAAGAATTTAAATAAGTTGAGTGTAGCAAAATCATACAAACTGTTTGAAGATTATCCTTGATTTAAATTTTGCACGTAACTTAAGAAAATAAATTAAAATTAATTAACTTGACTATTAAGATCACTAATGAAAAATGTATAAGATCATTGACCAATACTTTATTAATTCATTTGCACTAAACATTGTCAAGTGTGGCTCGCTTATAAAATAACGGAATAAAAGCTTCAATAAGGATATTTCGGATAAGATCTAAGAGTGAATATGATTAGCAGATTAGCTCTAAATGAACATACGTAATTTAACCATAAGTATAAATAATCGGCACCTGTTTGGTTCTAAAATTAAATAAGTATATTACATTACATTACTGCATTCCACACACGATTTACCTCCGCTGCTGACTCACCAGAAATTGAATCGTAACTATCACGAAATATCTATGTTTAGTGTAAAAATCATAGTTAATGGTAAAATGAGACATGATATAACCAACCCACTAAACAGAGACTGTTTTCATGAGTAGATGCTGCTGCAGAATATAGGGTTAACTGACATATGATCTCGAGTGGATTAAACATGTTCTGAATAAAGCTATAAACAAAATGCAAATATAAATTAAATATAATAGAAGAGTTATATAAATTATATTTGTACGGTACATTTGTCAAGGGAATGGCTTTGATAACTATATATCTGTTTTTAGACATTCACTCATACATTCCTTTGAAAGCCAAAAAGATTCTTGCCATTAATCGTTGTCTTGCAAACTGACTATCATATATTTACACTTCTACATTTATAGGTCACGAGCATTTACGTGACATATGATCACACATTAATAGACCATTATTTTTCATACAAAATTAACTGGACAGTTCTATAAGTGTGTCGGTGTATGGGTCCTAATAAATTGCTTATAAATCTTGAAAGTTTTGACCACTATATTAAACAATTCAAGAAATCGTTTTTAATCTATCGATTTTAGTTTATGGCTAAGTAAAGGGCTATGTCTTGTACTAGAAATATTCCTTTAACAATAGCTCTAAATTTTAATTTTTTTTAACGAAAATCCATAAACGTTCGAAAATGCTCTAGTTGTTGGTTAAAAATATTAAATAACAAGTTTACTCATATAATCTTGAATAAAATTCAAAACTGACAAAATATTTTTGCTAAGGAACCAGAGGATTAAATTATCAGTTAATGAAAGCAGTAAAATAAAATAAAAATTATAATCTTTGGATCTTAACGCACTATTACTTGGTATGTACTAATTCTAATTTGTTTCTTACCAAGACACGATATATTTTGTTATTCATTTACTATTAATATTCATATAATAATATAAAAAAGGTAAAACTCATATCACAAATTAATCCGTGGATTTTGTTGTACATATAAACAATTCATAATTATTACAACATGCAAAAAAACGTATCGCTCAAATTGTAAGACATTGGTTTTATGCCTTTAAAGAACTGATAACTTTAGCCTAGTCAATTTTACCGACGTGGCACTTTGCGCATTAAGTAGCAAATCAGAACTTGTCATACAATGTAAGTAGCCAATCACAGAGGTCAGTAGAAAAATACTACATGCGTATCACAGTGTCACTCCCGATTTGTGAAGTTCAAGAATTCCAGTGTGTTGTTAGAAGCCGGCTTCATCTGTTTAGTCTGGTCAGTTGTAGCGCTGGTTCGCTAGTTTGATGAAAGTTTATTAAAATTACATCTTTTTATTATATGGTAAGTCTAGAGTAAAATTACAATAATATTATACTTGAATATTTAAATTCATATAATTATAATGATTACTGTTATGTGTTAATTTTGCACTCAAGTCGCAGTGTTGGCCTTTATTATTATTACTAGTGCTACTAGGCGTACTTGAAGTTATACTAAGCCTAATTGAACACGGACGGATAGTAGTGTAATGAACGGACGTTCAGATTCATTGTATTTTGCTAACGTTAGCTGACGTGTACTATACGACTTTGCACTTGTGGAAAGTGGAACGTTTTAAGTTGTATAATGTTTTAATAGGCAAACACGTAAAGTTAAAAAAAATTATTTCATATGTATATTTATATAATTGAATATTATGCCAAATAAAATGTAAAGCTCAAGTAAATTTCAAAATTTGGTTAGCATATGTCAATACTTTTATCTCGTTACTTTATTTTTTTATATTGTCTAAAGTTTGAGTATCATTATCAGTATTTTTACTTGTTATTGTTAGAAATATCGTTTTTGTGGTGTGTATGCACTCGTAGTTTTGTTTTAAATTGATATAAAATTGAAATTTCCTGATAATGTTTTCCTATATATCTGAGTTGAGAAAAATTTTGTTTATCTGACTAATCTTGGAGAAGTAATAACTTTGCCACGAGTAGGATTTACCTTACCATCACTACTAGGCTGTTAATACATCATGATTTGTATTGTCTTTTCTTTACTATTCATCTGTTTGTTAGAATAAAAATTATAATAAAATGGCACTACAATATGTGCATCAATGGGTGCAAACAAATTTATGAATGTGATATCCATATAGTGTTGTTAGTTTGGATAGTTTTGACTTTAATGGGCTCTTTAAATACAAGAGCTTTTCAATCTTGTATCATTTAAAAATATAAATCATTTTGTGTGTTAGAATTAGATTAAGCTTTAATATCATTAAACATCATATATTACCTGGAATAATGATATTTTGAGTCGCATTTAAGTTTTCTTGTGATATTTCCTGCCCATCTTTAGTAACAGGGTATTGTAAGCTAAACTTCTTGTGCAGTATTAAAGATATTCAACGTAAATGTTAATGATAAATTCTTTAACTTTAGGGTTGTCAATATCTCTTGAAAAAATGGATTCTTACTTACTTTCATTATTGTTTTATGAATATAAGAAAAACAAGGTGACTAGGCCATTTGGGCCATTGAGATAATCTCATTTAATGAAATGGTCTATCAAATCTACCCTTGGTCTTCAGCATCTTTGTATTTTATGGGACTAGTTTTAAGATATCAGCACCCCAAACTACTATGATGAAATTTTGATTTTTTTGTAATTTCATGAGGCAAACCATGCTTTAAATCTTAAGATCATGATTCTTAACAGACCTGGTCGAGCAAAGTTTAAATATACTTATCACTTCCAATACGTAACTTTCTATTTTAACCTTATTATTGCAAGACTTAAGCATTTCAATTCATACAGTTTATCAAACATCTGTTCAAACTTTAAACTTTCATCATTATTTGATTTTTAAACTATGTATCTTTCAAATAATTCTATCTGCAATTTCTTATTCTAGAACTTAGGTGTGTGCTTCCTATAAGGAAACAAATTGAACACAGGACTAAAAAAGTGGTTTTACCATATTCTGATCTGGGCAGTTTCAAACAAACTCAGTTGTGTGTGTGTGGCTTTCTAGAAAACCTTTAATGAGGTGCTTCAGTTATTCATTAAAATGTTTAATTTTTATGAGTACTATTGATTCTCTCAAGAGTCTCTTCTGTGAGAAGTTTTTTCAGTTTTTCTGATTATGTTAAGATTTTGGGAAAAGGCTTGTATTTTGGAAGAGATTGGATAATTTTAATGTCTTGGCCAGAATGTGTGCAGTTTGTTGCATTATTGAAAAAAAATTGCTTCTTACATCACAGAAGTGTTAGTGATGTTGGGAAAAATGCAAAGATATTGATTGAAATGTATTATCTTTACTTGACTATTTAGATGTGAAAAAATGGACTGAAAGTTTATACAGAATTAGAATTTAAGAATAAAATATCTGTTATAATCTTGCATCAACTTGACGATACCTCATTGAAAATGCTGTGTGCAATTGTATGAAATACAAGAAAATGCTCCAGAGTGCAGAAACAAGTTGGTGAAGTGATTTACTTTGCTTAACAAATATAAGCAAGGAAGAGATAACACATTTTGAGCAAAACCACAACTTAGAAAAGACTTAAGCTCAAAACTTTTCAGTAGATAGCAATAAAATAAATCTATGTAAGGATACACAACATTTCATCATTACAAATTAATTTAAGTCATTTTAATGACTTAAGTCATTGTTATTTGTAGTTGTAAAGTATTTATTCATTGCTGTTATCCATAAATGTTTTTAATTTATCTGGCAAAGTTCTTCATAAATTTTTGAAAGGATTTAATTCAAGCATTTGAAAGAGATTTGGGTTATGGCTTGCTGGCTGAGTGATACAATAGTTTGAAAATGTGGACAATAGCTTTACACTTTGAAAGCTTTGACAGATTTGTTTGTTGGTAAAAGCATTCCACTGTCAGTTATGTTGTGGTGTAATTTGTCAAAAGTATGTAAATGTGGAGTTTTATTTAATATTTAAAACAATGTTCTTGACAGACAATTGAATTGCTTTCATGTCTTTACCATAAATTTAGTTTGCAGAAATTGGACATTTTGATGCGTAAGTTTTGACTAAGCATTATTGATACTTCCACTGTTTAGAAGAAAAAAGAATTTGTTAATTTTCCTTACATTATGGGCTTTAAATATTTTATGGCAGTTATGATTGTGATTTTTTTCTATTGAAAAGGTTTAATTTTAATTCAATAGCTTCACTACAAGTAAAGTGAGTTAAGTAGATAATAGAAACATAACTGAGTAAAACCTTTTGATCAGCCTTTAATACAAGTTTTTTTGTACTTTGTAAGATTTTCCAATGTGCTGAACATTAAACAGTTTTTACGGACTCAAAGCCATATTACTTAACATCTGAAAATGCATATTTGATTTTTCTTTTTAATCTTGCCCTATTATGAATTTACACTTTGTTCTGAAAACTACAGGGTGGTCGCTAGAAAAGCGGAAAATTTGTCAAACAGCTATTTATTTTTACAAAGAATAACTTTTACAAAGTTTTTTAAAGGTATATGTTATATTACACTTATAGATGCTCAAAATGCATTTTATTCATGATGTAAAGAAATCAAAATAGAAATGAGTAAGCACGCATTTTATTCATGATCTCTTCTGACCCTCAAATTTTCCGCTTTTCTAGTGACCACCCTGTATATTTGGAAGGTTATGGGCTGAAAAGTAAAAATATAGAGAGTACAACGAGTTCAATTCTGATTTCACATATAGTATATATGAAAGTCATTAGAAATGTAAAAACTTGAAGTAAAAGCAAAAACTTGTTTTTATTAAATTTGTTTTATATACCATAAAGAAAATATACAGAAATTGCTGCTTTTGGACATCTTAAGGATTCTTGGTTTTAAGTACAGCATGTAGGTTTAGTTTTGTAACTATTTCTTTTATATTAAAAACAAAATATATAAGACTATCAGTCTAGTTCAAGAATTGCATTGTAATTTAAATTCACTGCACTGAAGTGTAAGTACAATTTAAATTTAATCTTAGTTAATTGCAAGATACCCAGTAGAAAAATAATAAAAATATAGATAATTAAGTGTAAATATTCATTAGTAAAATGCATTAATGTGTAGTATAATTTTTCCTTCTTTTTTTTTATACAAAAGGAAGATTGCTATTAAAGTAATCGCTGAATATGGATGTACAGACAGCACTCATTTTTATTGGTGTGTTTTTCTTCATCGGTTTACTGTTGTACCTTATCTCTGTATTTGGAATAAAAGAAAAAACCTATGAAGAAGCTATTGAAGAACAACGCAAGTTAAACTTGGAAGCTGAACTGCAACCAAAGTCAGATAAAACTTCAAAGAAAGAGAAGAAATTTAAAAAGTGGGGAAGAAAATCAAAAGAGAAAGGAGATGAAAATAAAAGTACTCATACAGAACACTATATTCAGTCCAAACTAGAAACTCAACACATTGAGCATGTCGAGTTTAAATCCACAGCAGAAGTAATTTATACAGATCCAGAAGTAGACTCAAGACCGTTAAAGCCCAAGAAGAAGAACAAAGTTGCTCAGCCTAAACCCATTTTTGTGAACAGAGACTCATCACCACCATTGGTTGATGATGAACAAATTCAAAGGGTGAGGAGCAATTCTTTTGGTAAGATTCAGCCAAAGGATGAGTTAGAACTGAAACACATGACCCATTCTCAAGACTCATCTATGGAGCCTGAGAAAATTAAGAATAAGATTGGTGAGACAGAGGAAACAACAGTAGATAATGGTTATGCAAAAGAGGATTCTCCCTTACAAAAGCAAGAAGAGGCAAAGAAGAAAAAAGTTCAGGAAGAGCCTATGAAAGTAGTAAAAGATGATACTGGACATCCAAGAGGACTAGAGTTGCAATCTAAAAAGAGCAAGAAACAAAAGATTGATTATGTATTGCCTGGTAAGCATTTTAATTATGCAAAAATTTTTGAAATGTTACAAATAACTGAAGAAGTGAGGTAGTAATGTTTGCTTTTTTTTTTAAATTTAGGTTCTAGTGATGGATTGTACTCTAGTTACAAGTAACTTAGTTACTAGAACTTTCCACATCAAATATAAAAGCAAAATGTTAATAAGTAGCAATAAACTTAAGTTTGTGAATATTTTGTAAGATCTTCCTTTCCTGTAGAGAAGACTTAAACTGAATTATTTGAATTTGATTTGAATGTTAGCAGTAGTATAAATTAATGTTTTCTAAAGCAAGTTAAATGTTTACTTTTGTTTGGAGAAACAGATTTGATGATTCAAGTGATATAGCAACTCTGCTATGATCAACTGAGTACCAGTGTTGGATGTTCTCAGCAGGTGTGGACATTGTGTCTGATGCTGGTGTTTGGGTATAGAGCTCACGAAACCCTGGCATTGCTGTAATGTCCTTGCTTGACATTGTAGTGCATTGCCTCGTAAGGCTACATGGTGGGTAGGGTCAGTGGGCACTGAAATTTCCTTTTTTTCCTATGGATCCTCCAAATAAAAATTTAAATAAAATGGTGCTAAAAACATTCAATAGGTAAACGACCACATTTACTACATGAGCAGCAATCTTCAACATCTGTACCACCTGTTGTATCTCATTTTTTATCCTACATTCTCTTTCAGAGAAACCTTTAGGGGCAAATGTTCCCCTTTTTTATTCAGAAGGGACTGGAGGGACTTGCTGGCTTTCCAAAGTCAGTAAAGAAGCTTCGATCTGGAGACATTTGTGGAAACATCCACATCTCAACACAGTGAACTCCTCTTGAATACCTCATGCTACTTTGAATTCATCACTAGTAGTTATTGTTGAGAGGGATTTGAACATCCCCGAGTCAGAGACTCTCGCTGGTTTCTACACTCAGAGTTTTTGCAGTGAGGCATATTTCCACTCGCAAAGATGGAGTTACATTGCCAATAAATATTCTCATTGTGACATTTACATCACTATGTGCACTTGCCACCATCAAAACAGGTTATCTTAATTGCAGGGTACAGCTGTATGTTCAAAACCCTCTGATGTTTTCAGTGTCAGAGGTTCTGTCACTCAAAGATGTCATGTCGTGGTACCTTGACACGTGCTCATTGTGTATTGGCGAGGACCACGATACCTATGAGTGTGAAATGGACCCACATTGTGTCAATTGCAATGGTTCTCATCCATCCTGCTGTTCATGCCCAAAATGGTTGGAGGAAAAAGAGGTGCAGCATTTGAAAATGATTCATAACATTACTTATCCTGAGGCTCAAAAATTGCTGTCCTGCACTTTATCTTGGATGTATGCTGCTGCATTTTGTTACACAACTACAGTAGGAGTGCAAACAGATCTCTGTATCTACAAGAAAAGCCTTTTGACTTCCACGATTAAAGAAGTTGACAAATCAACTTCTACACCTATCTCTGTCTCTTCCATACATTCCAACAAATCCCAAGATCCACATCCTTTGGTTCCAGGTACAGGCATTTCTTTGGATACATCTTCTCCCACCCCAAGATGCAAAACAATCATTTGTTCCCATCCTCAGTCACTGGAATCTCCTTCCAACAACAAAGGCCTGTCTAATTGACCCAGGGCAGGATTCATCTCCCTCAAATGAGGACAGTTAGGGAAAAAGACGTGGTCATAAACAGAAGGGTTCTTCAGCCAATTCACCTAGACGTCATCAAAAATGGCCACCTTGATACAATGGAACTGTCGAGGTTTACATTCTAATCTGGATGACATCAAAATACTATTGCTTCCCATCATCCTGTATGTCTCCTTACAGGAAACATTTCTGAAACATGCCAGTACAGTCACTTTTCAGCAGTTTTCTTTTTTAAAAATGGCAGGCTATGTAATGGAGGGGTGGCCCTGTTTTTGTTACTCAAAACACCCTTGGAGACCATGTTTCCTTGGATCATACCAACACTGTTTGTTCTCTCCACCTGTCTCCTGGAGAGAGACATGATCAATCAGACCTTGATGCTCTCATTGAACAGTTTCTATCTCCCTTTTTAATCCTGGAGAACTTTAATGACATCATCCCCTCTGGGGAAGTGCTGTTATTGACATGAGGGGTTGCTCTGTAACGTGCATGCTCTCTGATCACAACCTTTCTCTTTTCAATACTGGTTTTTCTACTTATTTTCATGCACCTAGTCAGTCCTTTGCCGCTATTGATCTCTCAGTTTGCTCCCCTTCATTATTCTCCCATTTTTCATGGAGGGTTGATAATAATTTATGAGGCAGTGATCATTTTCCTATAATTTTGATAGAGACTGGAGATTTATGGACTTATACAACGAAACATAAACCAAATCAATACTAAGAACGACAGACAAAAAGATCTGCCACAACAAAAAACTTGAAAAACTAAGATGCAAGCAACAGAAAAGACATCAACATGACAAACCGTTGACCAACCTCATAATTAACAGATCTGACCGACAATTAAACACAGACGAGATACATCTACTTAACAAAGGACTCAACTTCGCAATAGCACCAAGGTACATTCCAACCATAGAAATCAAAACATGTTTAGAAGACCTAGCCAGGAGACTTGTGATACTTTCTACAGAAAACAAAAACAACAAACAGAAAGAAGACAACTTAGATAATTTTATTGACACCCAACAGCCAAACTTCCCAGGTAAAATTACAAATTTATATTTTCCAGAAACACCTAAAAACAACATCTTAAACGATTTTTTCAAAGAATTTTCTTACAAAACTATCAACATAATTTCACAAAACAGAAAACTAAAAAAACAACCTTACAAAAAGAGACATTAATTCCATTAAAAACCTAAAACAAGACAGAAACATAAAAATTCTAAAAGCAGATAAAGGTAACGCTATAGTAATAATGAACACGAATGAATACATACAAAAAATGAATAACATCCTATCAGACACGAACAAATTTAAACCAATACACACAAATCCAACAGACACATGAGACGTAACTAAACAAATTACTACTACAAATGAAAAAAGCCAACACAATTTCACAAACACTTTATTCCTACCTACGTAAAACCGACTCACTCACACCGCAAATATACGGCATCCCCAAACCTCATAAACCAGATTGTCCATTACGACCAATAATGTCAACATATGAATCGTTTAATTACAATCTTGGTAAATACATAGCATGGGCATTCTCCAAGTATGCAACATCAGCCAGCTCATTCATCAAAGACTCTTTTAATTTCAAGTCTAATCTAAATCAACTTAATCATAAAGCCTTAATGGCCAGTTTCGATGTTATATCCCTCTTTACAGAAGTTCCAACAACAGAAGCCTGCAAGATAGCCTTAGAACTCTATATTCGAGACCCTAACCCGATTATAGACATTCCCAGTAACCTGTTAGCAACCCTCATAGAATTCACCACAATAAAGACAAACTTCATGTTCAACAACCAAAACTATATATAAACAAATGGCCTAAGCATGGGCAACCCAGTATCACCAGTTCTAGCCAATATTTTTATGACAGAAGTTGAAACACAAGCAATTAATACTGCATTACATCCACCACTATACTGGTACAGATATGTAGATGACACGGTTGCGGGATTCAAATCTACAGAACACATACTTAATTTTTTCACTCACATTAACTCTATACATCCCAACATTAACTTCACATGTGAACAGTAAGAAAGCAATCAAATATCATTTCTTAACCTCAAAATTATAAGAACCGACACACAATTCAAAACAGAAATCCACCGAAAAATCACCCATACTGGACTATACATTTCTTGGGACTCAGCACATGAAACAAAACGAAAACTCAACATACTAAGAAACCAGATAAACACAACCATAAAACTGTGCTCACCAGATAAAATTAACGATGAATTAGACAAAATAAAACAATACTTCATCAACATCAATAAGTTTCCTCCACAAACCATAGAAAACATTATACGCACACACCTAGACAGAAAGCAAAATCAACCAACAAAAGTGAATATATCTCACGAATCAAAAAATCACGAAACCATATACTACTGTATACCATATGTTCCTGACATCAGCAAACAAATAACCAACGTTTGGCAAAAACTTGTAACAAAATATAACATTCCAGTTAACACTAAATTTATTCAAAAACCAGGCACAAAACTAAGGTCTATACTATGTAAGAACTACACTGACAAACACCACACCAACATTATTTATAAAATACAATGTGATAACTGCCACGACTTCTATATAGGAGAAACAAGTAGAAAAATGGAAACAAGATTCAAAGAACATAAAAAGTCACCTTCACACGTTTTCGAATACTGCAAGTCAAATGGACACAACATAACCATAGAAAACACTAAAATACTAAATAAAGAAACAAACATAAACAAACGAAAAATTAAAGAAGCCTTACTTATACAACAACTTAAACCCAAAATAAACCAATATAAAGGAACGCCATTATACCTATATTAATATTATAGATTATTATATATTCAAACATCTAACTGCACCCTCTACATTGCGACACTCAGTTATACAACCCCTTCCAAACATGTGGTCAGCTTCCGGTCAGTTACCTCTTTCTTTGTGAACCTGACGATGACCGAAGAAGGTCGAAACGTTGTTCGCTCTTTTATTTAAAATATTTTCTGAACCCAAAATGAGCTGTCTTTGCATATAAAAGAGACTGGCCATGGTTGATGCTGCTCAACCTGCATGTCCCGGTGGTAGCTGGATCAGACAGACTGGCCCACTTTCACTGCTCTCAGAGAACTTGATCCTGCCATCGTTTTTCAGCCATCAGTAGATGACTGTGTGGCAGCAGTAATTGACTGTATTATACAAGCAGCTGCTCAATGTATTCTTAAAATCTCAACATGTTTTCCACTATATTTGCATCCATGGTGGAATCCTGCCTGCCTTATGGCATGGAAGGCTCAAAAATGGGCTGGGATACTTTCCATAGGTGTTTCACATTCTCAAACTGCATTGCTTTCCAGCAGGCTCATGCACATGCTTGGTGGGTTAGACATCATAGCCAGAAGGAATCTTGGATTAGTTCACAACTGGCATATCTTCTACCACCAGTTCCAAAGTCATATGGGACAAGATTTGAAAGCTCAGTGAGCAATACGTTATGTCCCCCTCTTTGGCCAGGAAGTAAGTGATACCTGGAGCATTGCTGATACTCTAGGTGAAAGCTTCTGCCTGGTATCTAGCACTTCTTCTTCCTACACCTTCTTAGCAATCAAGACTCGGGCAGAGCAGTCACCTCTTTTCTTTTGAGCTGATTGTCATTATGACTATAATTGTACCTTTACACTGGTGGAATTGAAAGTGACCATTCATCGGTCTGGCAGTATATCAGTTGGACCAGATGATGTACACTATGGCATGCTGTGCCATCTATCTCCTGTGTCTCTTGATATTCTTCTAATTGTTTTTAACCAGATCTTGCAGGAGAATGTTATTCCTGATGCCTGGTGCCAGGATATTATTTTACCTCTCTCTAAGCCAGGGAAAGATCCCAAGATTTCTTCAAACACTATCCAGTTGCTTTGACAAGCTGTCTCTGTAAGACCTCAAAGATGATGGTCAATGCTCGTCTTGTCTGGTTCCTTGAATGAAACAACCTCCTCTCTTCCACCTAGTGTGGTTTCTGTTGACAGCGCTTCACTGTGTGGACCACCTGATTTGATTTAAAAAAGAAAAAAGAAAGGGAAGCCTTTCTTAAATGACAACATCTTGTATCAATTTTTTGACATTTGAGAAGGCTTATGACACAGCATGGAGGTCTGGCATTTTGCAAGATCTCCCTATATATATGGGTTACGTGTCCATTTACCCATTTTTATTAATTTTTTAATGAACAGGAGATTCCAATTCCATATGGGTTCAACACTTTCCCATTCTTTTCTACAGGAACTTGGAGTCCTTCAGGGTTGTGTTTTGAGTGTCACACATTTCAGTGAAAAGATTAATGCCATCACTGAACAAATCCCTCTCACTATTGGAAATGGGCTCTATGTCGATGACTTTTACATCTCATGTAAGTCATCAAACATGAAGTATATTGAGTGGCAGCTTTAACTTCTCTCTCTAAAACCGTTTGCATGCACTTTTCTTGCCAGTGGGATATTCACCCTGATCCTGAACCTCATATCAGTGAAGTTGGGGCTTATCTTTAACCATAAACTGACATTTATACCATACATGGGTCAAATGCACAAGAACACTGAACATCCTTAGTGTCTTCACCACCACCACTTGGGGAGTGGATCAATGTCCTATACTGAAGATATATCATGCTCTAATTCGATTGAAACTCAACAATGGATCACTGGTGTATGGCTCATCCAGATGCTTGGCCTTAATTCTGGACCCCATTCATCATCAAGGACTTTGGCTCTGCACTGGGGCTTTCTGCACCTCCTCAGTTCAGAGCTTATACATGGTCTTGTGAACCTTCTTTGCACCTTTGCAACTGTCTTCACTATGTGCTTCAAAACTTCGTTCCTTATCAAAGCATCCCACCTGGAGTTGTATTTTCCTTCCTTGGTGGGCCTTACTTTTTCAGAACAAATTGGGTCTGTCCTTGGATAACATTGCAGTATCCACTGGTCAGTTCATCCCACCATGGCATATTACAGACCCAAATGTGACCTTTCTTTAAGTCATCTGAAAAAGGCAGATATTCCCATTTGGAAGTACTGTCTTTTATTTACTGAACATCGTTCAAACAATATTTCCATTCCTATTTATACGGATGGTTCAAAATCAGGTGATGCTGTGAGCTTTGCCATTTTTTGTTGCAGACAGAATCTTTTCTACAGCTTCTGTGTTCACTGCTGAACTGTATGCCATTTCTCTTGCTCTGTATCACATAGAAGCTAAGCAATACTCAAACTACACTATTTATACAGACTTACTTTGTTCTCTACTTGCCCTGGAATCACTTCACATTGGTTCATACCCTGTTCTTGCCAATATTTAAAACCAACTGTCCCATTTCTCTTTAATATCTACTTCTATTCAGGTTTTCTGGATACTGGGCCATATTGGTATTTGCAGGAATGAGCTTGCAGGCCCAGCAGCTAAATTTATCTGCTCTGGCACTATCACTGCTGTGCCTGTTCCATACATGGACTGTGGTCCTGTAATCAAAGCTTGACTCCATGCCAGCTGGCAGTTGACTTGGAGTGAGCAACACGAAAATAAGCTTTTCCAAATAAAACCCTATATTTGACTTTGGCCGTCTTGCTTCCAGAAGGATAGGAAGGAGGAAGTTCTAACTAGACTATGCATTGGTCACAGTTTTTTAACTCATTGTTTTCTTTTATCTGGAATTGATGCACCAGTGTGTAGTCTGTGTAACACTCAGATCACAAATAAACCACATTTTACTTTCTTGTTGTCGTTATGACTCAACGATGGCACTATTTTAAACATTCTTTCCCAAGGTTTGTTCATGACATTAGACAGTGTTATTGGTGATGGTGACACTGTCTACCTTGATAAAGTTTTTAGTTTTTTAAAGGTCATTAATCTTTTTAATGTCATTTAAGTTTTTTTTATTTGTACATTTAACCTGTTGATTGCCAAGTATTTCAGTTGCTGCAATCCAACTCTAATGCTTCTTCATTTTGTAAATTTTTTGTGATGCCATTTTGGATCAACAGTGAAACAATTTGTAAGTAGGTCAAATGCATGTATGGTGCTGACATTTAGTGTTGAAGTTAGGTATTATTGAGAACGAATTAACTCGTCTGTGGCACTGTGTTACCGATCGGCTTGGACAAGTTATCTTATGTGCGACGCTGAACACAGAGATGCCAACCATTATGATTTGAGCTTAATCATTACGATTTTGGTGTATACATTATGACTATATGCTCATACAGACAAATATTATGACTTGTTGCAACTCCCAAATTATTATATATTATATAGGCCTATATAATAGTGATAAATTTTTTCCACCAGGGCTTGAAAGGTTGAAAAGAAAATTTTTAGTGAGATAGAAATAAAATTTGGTAATACATAAAAGACATAGTCTAAATGGCTACTTGCAATAATAATGTTTGTGCTTGAAATAATAAAAAGTATTTATCTTTGACATCTACCAATTTTGCACAAAAGTTCAGTGCTTCACCATACATGGGGGAATCCATAGTTACGTCATCGGTGCTTGTCAACCAATCAATGCTTGCATAGATGGGTATTTTCTAAGCAGCATAGAAATGACAATGGGATTGTTCACAAATTGGAAAAAAAATGAAACATCATTCACCAGATTGTCTTGTTTCTGGCAAATCTAAAAGGACTAAAACTGAATCAAAAAATTTAGGAAAAGTATAGTGCAAAATATTCAGTCATTGCATCAAAAGTCAGTGACAGTCATGCATTTTGTACAGTTTCTCACATTAATTTTTTCTGTGGTGCATGGCAGGATAAAAGATTGTTCCAGGCTTTGGCAAAGACAAACGATGCAGATAACGACATTTATGAATAAGAAATTAGAATATGAAACCATAAATGCAGAAGTGATGTTCACACAATTTGTCATTGCTCATAATTTACCCCTAGCTGTAGCCGATCATGCAGGACATCTATTCAGAAAAATGTTCCCAGACTCTGATATTACAAAAAAAAATACTCTGGACTAAATAAAAGACATAATATAAAAGACGTTTTTAAAATATATTTATTAAATACACAAAACAGTCATATATGAGCAATCTATAGCAGTAATAAATAATAATAGTTATAATAATAAAATAATAATAAACAGCTTAGAGACATTGGTCAGGCCTGTAGCTGCAAATGATAAAGGGCTTTGTCTATAATCATTATGCTCAGTCATTTGAAATAGTTGACATCTCTGTGAATAGGTTAAACCTTTTTTAATGTGGTTCCCTTTTAAGAATCAATCTCTCTAGTTCAATTTGAAATTAGAAAATGGCTGTAACATTAAATAATTCAACACCAGGGCTGGAAAAGCCAACTTCAGATGACTAATGCTGCTGTTTGAACTACCAGTTGGTCATCCTGGTGAGTTATTAAAATTTTGCTACACATCTTTTAAAACTTTTATTACTTTTTGAAAATGGCCATAATGACACATAACCCAGAACCAGGACTGGAAAGGCCAACTTCAGGTGACCAACAGTGGTTCTTGTATTTACCTGTTAGTCTTCCTGGTAGGTTATGGTAATTACAATTACGCTACAGAAAGTCCTTTACAACTTCTCTTACTGTAGTTTCTCTCTTAATATTGTAGACTGGATGTCAACATTTGTTTTATGCTATTTATGTTTTAAAACTGTTTTGTTTTACTTTCTTTTCCTTTTTTGAATTTTACTACATTTCCTTTACTTTTACCTTTTTACCAGATGTTTGGTGAAGATTGCCTAGCTGCTTGTGTCATAAAACACTAAATGAATCCAACTAATTAAGTGATTTAATTTTGGGATTTTATAAGTAGCTTGTTTTAATTTTTAACATTGTAAATGTAAAGTAAAATTTTTCAGTAATTAATAGTGTTATACTTCAGTCTAGTAATTTGTTATCTAAGCAGCTTGCAACAGAGATGTTAAGTCTTTAAGACTTAAAAAGTGACCTTTATTTGTAACTTTTTGAGACAAGTTTTACAATTGTCTTAATGCTGTAACTAATGTTTTATCAAATGTAATGATTTAGTAAACTTTATGGCAGCTATAATATTCAGATGTAGTTATTTCGTTTTAATTTTGTGAAACGTGACACACACACACACACACACACACACACACACACACACACACACACACACACAAAGATTAGAGGCATCAGAATTGAACACTGACCATGACACTCCTGCAGGATACCTTAAAAGTGCATGCAAAGTTCAGTTGAATCAGCTAAAAAGTGTGTATAAAAAGCCAACACAGGTGAAAATTGAAAAGTTTTATTTAAATACATCTTGTCATAGTTTCTTGTGGTATATTTTACAATTTTGATATTGCAGACATTTTCTAAAAGGTGACCAGTAATTTTACTTCCAGGAATTGAAAACTCATCTGAAATTGTCAAATGTAGGATAATTTACTTCCAGCACAGTAAATACTAGTTGTAGTAATACAGGGTGGTCGCTAGAAAAGCGGAAAATTTGTCAAACAGCTATTTATTTTTACAAAGAACAACTTTTACAAAGTTTTTTAAAGGCATATGTTATATTACACTCATAGATGCTCAAAATAATTAAAATCATGCATTTTATTCATGATGTAAAGAAATCAAAATAGAAATGAGTAAACACGCATTTTATTCATGATCTCATCTGACCCTCAAATTTTCCGCTTTTCTTGCGACCACCTTGTAGTTATAAACTTAAATTGAGATTTAATGTTAAAACTTTTAAATTAATTTTAACTCTCAAAGAAAGAAGAATTCTTGGCACATCTGAAGAAAGTTCAGTTTCAGTTGACAGTAAGGAAAAAAAGTAAAAATATGAGCAGATGGCTAGAAGTTCTTGCTAGATACAATCCAGATAAATAGATTGTTTTATATATAATAGCTAATGACCTACATTTCTTTTAATACTATTTAATAAATGTAATGTTTATTGCTGATTTTTTTTTAAATCAATGTCACTTAGTTTTTTGACATGGGAAATGAAATTACTTAATCATCCTGATAGGTGTAAACACAAAATGAAGGTTTAGTTGTTTTCTGGTATAAAATGTTCAAAGTTCTGGTATGTAGTACCACAGTAAAATGTAGTCTTTTATTCTGTTTTTTACTTTTAAAATGTGCAAGTTGACATACATTGTAATTAAATTTTTTAGTTGTGGAACATTTCTTTACAATAATTATTTGGCTTGCATTTTTGGAAAAAAGATTGTGTAAAGTGTTTGAAGTTATTTGTTTAAGACCACAACTAGTAATAAGAAACATTTTAAAGAATGTATTTATAATATACTTTTAAAAAAAAAAAGTAACATACATGCACATATATAGTTACACTGATACTTCATTTCTATAGGATATTAAGTTAGTGCAAGGAGTCAATTATTCTAGTTAGTTAGTTTTTTTCCTGAAGAGATTGACTATGAAAATACAAACTTAAATTTGAAAAAGTTCCCAAAGAGTTGTATATTTTGAATAATGTATGAGAGTTTTAAGTAATAGCTTTGAAAGATTTGACATGATTGCACATGCTGAACCCAAAGTTTTAGCAGAGTAGGTGTCAAGGTCAGAAACAGTGCACATGTAGGTGATCTGTAACTTGGCTGGAAAGATAAGATTCAACATGGCAGAAGTGTGTGTTTGTGGGAAAGGCCATGCTCTCTTCCTGTTCATGTACAATTTCAAGTGTGTGACATAGTTGGAGTTCTGTGATCTCATGTCCTTGAGACTGAGACAGTTTTTTGAAATTACATGGTCACACATGCCATTACACTGATTTCAGTATATTATGTATGGAATATGTGTTTTAGATTGTTTGCTTTGATTTGAAGCAACATATTGTTAATTAATACAAAATTTATTGCATTTCTCTCATTTACAAACAATGCTGATATTAGAACAGCATGTATCTAGATAAATGATTGTTTATTTTTGTAAATTTAAAGAAACCTGATTTTGTGTAAATGTACAATACATAGAAGAAACTGTATTCAATAATACACAAAACTTTTAAATTGTGAACAAATCTTATGGAGTGTAAGATTCAAAAATACCTAACAAAATAATAAAATTAACTCTAAATTTTAAAGCAAAAAAAACATTTTGTTTGGACAAACTTTGTTGTAGTTTGTTAGTTTTGTTCAAGGTATATTTTCCTACTTTGTGTAAAAAAAATATTGTAAATGCTTAACATTACAAATTAAAATTGATTTGTATAGTGTACTGTGGATAAGTGCAGATTACTAACATCTTGAAACTGTTTCAGTTACACACACACAAAAGCTAATGTATTAGCACATAGCACATACTATCACAAACAGGATAGATCAAAGTAGGTCATCAATGCTTATGGTGTTTTTAAACCAGTTGTACAGGCACAGTTATTGAACTTAGACTGATGCTCTCTTTAACTTCTTAAAACCAAACTCTACTGGTTCAGTATAAATAACATGTATATCCAGTTTAATGTACACGGGCTATCTTATCTCAGACTGAGTTAGAGAAATGAAGCTCATTTATTCATTAAACTGGTATAAATTTTGTTGTTTAACCAAGACTTAAAACATGTTCAGTCACCCATATGATTACCATGATCTCTATTTAACCTCAGTTCAAGTTATTTATAATGAAAGATTTGTTGAGTAATACTGAAAAAGATATGTTGGATGTAATGGTTTTGTGTTGAATGTAGTACAGTCACCTGTGATTAATCATTTACTTCAAAAACTAACATTTATCATTGATCATAAATGCTGTTGGACCTTAATTGCTTCTTTAATCACATTCTGTGTAGCAATAGATAGGGTTCTTGTTATTTTCATTTTTGATACTGTAATTATTGTCATTAGAAGTATTAATTTCAGAAGTAATTATGTTTATGCATTTTGCATGGATGGAGAAGTTAAAAATATCTAATAGAAATGAAAGAAAAGCAAAAATGTAGCATTGTAATTTTTTTAACTTGTGTATTGTCTGACATAAGTTATATGAGAGATAATGAGGAGGAAAAAAAAGGCTAAAATGATAAAAACAGTAAGTTAATGTTTTGTTTACATTATACAGATGCATCTTATGCATCAAAAAATTAGTGACAATTATTACTCAAGTGTACCAAAATATCAAACTGAGTATTTATAAAATAAAAGTACCCTATTTTTAACACCAGAAGATAAAGTATACTGTTATATAGATACTATATATCATTTAAAAAAAATAAAAAAAATAAATAAATTGAAATAAGTTCATGCAGGACTGTGTAGTATGGAAACAAAGGCGATTCTGTGGACTGCAAATGTTAATCATCAGAAAACAGTCAAAACGTGTTTATTTTAACCCTTCTTGAATATAATAAAATTTTATTTATGCATGTGTGAAACAAAATTTCCAGCAAATTTTTTATTCATATTTTTGAAATATGAATGTTTTGAAGCCTACTAACTTCTATATTTTTCTTCTATTAAAGGTCTATGTATATAAGTAGTAATTTGCTTTGAGAAGAAAAAATTGGAAGTGGATAAGAAAAATTAATCTGTTTATGTGTTTAATTTTCATTAAATTCTGTTGAAATTGAGTGTATTGTTTTTTGTGATTAAGTTTTTTTTGGTTTTAAAAATGTACATAGTTTTCCCACTTTGCTGAAGAGATTAACTTTATGTTAAAGGTATTGATTTCTTGATCCTTGTTTATTTGTTTTCTATCATCTGAGCTTTTTGAAAGTCAACTAACTTATGAAATTTTATTTACAGGTGCATAAAATGTATATTTAAATGTATTATTAGAACTATAAAACTATTGAATTTTTAATCTAGTTCTCTTAATGTAAATATATTTTTTTACAACTAAGTTAAATCTGTACAGTTATATTGGTTATTGCAATCATAATAATTCTGATGATTTGGTTAACAAGCACAAATGTATCGTTAGAAACTTTTTCAAATCCTATGATAAATGTTTAGCTAGTTTGGATATCCTATGTGGCTAGTATTCAAATTTTTTCCCCTCAGTATGGATTTCTGTAGGTGATGAGGAACTGTCCAGGGAAGGTTCTGTTTCATTTTATCTCTGGGATCTAAATATCTACCCACATGTTTGCTGTGTGGTGACCCATTAGGGAAAGGAGAGCATCCTAGTGGTTGAGTAGTCCATCTCTAACTCACCACTTTGGCCTTGAATTTCTGTAAACTGGTAGCCATGTGGTGGCTCCCTCCCCCCAGTCAATCAGCTGGTCCACTTGGGCTAGGGTCAACCAAGTATCAATGTTGGAGTTCTCAAAGGGTGTTGTGGACGTAATGTCTGATGTTCATATTTGGGTATAGTGCTCACAAAATCCTGGCATTGCTGCAGTATCTTTGTTTGACATTGTAATGCATCCCCTCATAGGGCTCCATGGTAGGTGGGGTCAGTGGGTGCTGAAACTTTTTTTTTTTTATTATGGATCCTTCAAATAAAAACTTAAATAGTGAGAAAACAGTAAATGGGTAGATGACCATGTCTTAAATTCTCAGCAGCAATCTTTGATATCTGTGACACCTGTACCTCATTTTCTTATACTAAATTCTCTTTCAGACAAACCTTTAGGATAGATGTTTCCCATTTTCATTCAGAAGGGTCTAGAGGGACTTTCTGGCTCTCCAGAGTCACTGAAGAGGCTTTGCTCTGGTGTCATGATTGTGGAAACATCCATATCTCAACACAGTGAACTCTTGCATTCAAAGGCAATTGAATTGTTGAGGTTACGCCTCATGCTACTTTGAATTCGTCATGAGGAGTTATTGTTAAGGGATTTGAAGAACATCCTTGAGTCTGAGATTCTCGCTGGTTCCTCCACCCATGGAGTTTCTACAGTGAGGCATACTTCCACTTGCAAAGATGGAATTATGATACTGACCGTTGTTTTCATTCTGACATTTACATCACTATGTCCACTTGCCACTATCAAGGCAGGTTATCTTAATTGCAAGGTACGGACATACATTCCAAACCCACCATGGCTTATTACAGTGTCCAAATGAGACCTGTTTTTAAGTCATCTGAGAAAAGCAGATACTCCTGATTGGAAATAGTGTGTCATATACTAAACATCTCTTGAACCATCCTTCCATTCCTATTTATCCAGATGGCTCAAAATCAGGTGACTCTGTGGGCTCTGGCATGCTTTGTTGTGGTTCTGTGGTTGTGCACAGAATCCTCTCTGCAGCTTCTGTGTTCACTGCTGAACTGTACTCCATTTCTAATGTCCTGGATCACATAGTATCTAAAAGAGTACTCAAATTGCATTATATATCCTGACTTGCTTAGTTCTATACTGGTTCTGGAATTCACGCTTGTTCACACTCTATTCTTGCCGATATTCAAAACTGACTTCCCATTTTTCTTTAACATTTTCTATTCAGTTTTTCTGGATACCAGGCCATGTTGATATTCACATGAATGGGTTCATTGACAACTTGGCTAAATCTGTCTGCTCTGGTTCTATTGCTGCTGTGCCTGTTCCAGACATGGAATATGGTCCTGTATTCTAGGCTTGGCTCCATGCCAATATGGCAGTTGACTTGGAGTGAGAAATGTGAAAAGAAACTTTTCAAAATAAAACCCTCTATTGGACTTTAGCTGTCTTGCTTCCATAAGGATCAGAAAGAGGAAGTTGTCCGAACAAGACTACACATTGGTCAGTTTTTTTAACTTATTTTCATTTATCTAGGATTGATGCACCAATGTGTTATCTGTGTGACACTCAGATTGTTGTAAGTCGCATTTTACTGTTTTGCTATCGTGACAACTCTGAACTATTAACGTGTTTCCTTTTTAAGAATTAAAGTACAACTAGTTCAATTTGAAATTGGCCATAACTTCAAATAATTCAGAACCAGGACTGGAAAGGTCAACTTCATATGTCTGACACTGGTATTTGAACTACATATTAGTCATCCTGGTGAGTTATAATAGTTAAATTTTTTCTACAGAAAGTCTTTTAAAACTTGTATTACTTTCTGAAAATGGTCGTGATTTCAAATAACTTGAAACCAGAACTTTGGCTGTCTTGCTTCCATAAGGATAGAAAAGAGGAAGTTGTTCTAACTAGACTATGCATGGGTCACAGTTTTTTAACTCATTTTCTTTTATCTGCGACTGATAACCAATGTCTGTGTAATGCTCAGGTTACAATAAGCCACATTTTACTGTCTTGCTGTTATGGCTCTGAACAATGGCACTATTGTAAATGTTTTGTTCCAAGGTTTATCCATAATGTACTCTTGTTGATGATGGTGACACTGTCCACCTTAGAAATGTTTTTAGTTTTTTAAAGGCCATTAATATTTTTAATGTTGTTTAAGTTTTTTAATTTATACATTTCTTTTTTTTTAATGTGATTCCCATTCAAGAATCAAAGTAAATCCAGTTTGATTTGAAACTAGAAAGTGGCCATAACATCAAATAACTTGAAATCAGGACTGTAAAGGTCAACTTTAGGTGTCTAAAGTTGTTTGAACTACCTGTTAGTCATCCTGGCGAGTTATAGTAATTAAAATTTATGTTACAGAAAGTCCTTCACAACTTCTGTTACTGTAGTTTTTTTCTTACTGCTGTAGACTAGAAGTAAAAATTGGATTTAATGCTATTTATGTTTTTAATTTAAAAATTAAACTGTTTTGTTTTACCTTTAATTTTCTTTTATGAATTTTAATAACTTTAATTTTAACTTTTAACTGGATGCTTGGTGCAGATTGTCTAGTTGCTTTGCACCATAAAGCACCAAACCAATCAACCATTCAAATTTTATATTTAAATTTTCAGCTGGTGATAATGTAGAACTAGCAGCTAGTAGGCTACTTGTACTGTTAAAAAATGCTGAGTTAAGTGCTGAGGACAGCCAGATGCTAATTGATGTACTTCTGACTAAGCAGAATGAAGATGCAGTTGTGTGGACAAAGGTACATATGTTTTTTTTGTTGTTGTTGTATTCCATGTTTGGTAGCAACTTGTGTATATATACATATGGGATTAAAATTTCATTCTGAACATGGACTTGTTCATTTTGACCAGTTTTGTAACCATTGTAAACTGTGAATCTGTACTTACTATAAGTGAATTTATTTGGTGTATCTTCATGAACTTTGGCAAGATTTTATTAAACGTTAAGAGTTTATTGTACTTAAAAAATAAGGTTTTAAACCGAGTATTTGTGATGGATTTATCTGTGAATTCATGAAACTGTTAGTGTATGATAAGTGAATATCAAGAATAAAAATAAGGGATAGTGTTTTTTTCAATAATGACTGCAGATTATATGAGATAATTGCCATTATTTTTCTTAAGAGATTTAGGCCTCTAACTTTTCATGACTGTTTTAATTTAATTTTGCTTTATTACTCTGTGAATGGGGTTTGTCTTGTGCTAGCAAAAAACACCCAGTGGAATACAGAGAGATTAGGGTAAACACTTCCAGACTACATCATTCTTGATGATTAGAAATCCACTTGAAATAAAATACAATGCAAGAACTGCCACGACTTCTATATGGGAGAAACAAGCAGAAAAATTGAAACTAGATTCAAAGGGAAAAAAAATCATTTTTTAACACTGCATATCAAATAAACATAACATAACCATTGAAAACACCTAGATGCTAAGTAGGGAAACAAATGTAAACAAACATAAAATCAAAGAAACCATAATTTTTCAACAATAAAACTAAAAGCAATATAAAGGAACACCTTTATAGCTTTACTAATAAATAGCCTAACATCTAACTGCAATGCCCCCTAGAATCTCGTACTTGTTTACATTCTTGTCCCTAAATATGTGTCCAGTTAAGGTCAGTTGCAAACTCTTTTTGTTAACCTGAAGATGACCTAAGAAGGTCAGAATGTTGTGAATACCCCATCACAGCTATTCTGAGGTGCACAGACTGCATCATCAACATTTATTTGCTTGTTTGTTTTGAATTTCTCTCAAAGCTACTCAAGGGCTCTCTCCACTAGCCCTCCCAAATTTAGCAGTATAAGACAAGAGGGAAGGCAGCTATTCATCACCACCCACTCCCAACTATTGGGCTACTCTTTTAATACAAACAATTGGATTAACAGCCACATTATAACCCCTACAATTGTAAGGACGAGTATGTTTGGTGCAGCAGGGATTCGAACATGCAACCTTTAGATTACGAGTCAAACGCCTTAACCCACCTGGCCGTGCTGAGTCTTTTAACTGCTTATATTTTGTATTTAACTTGGTGTGATAGATATTTTTTTACTTTTGTTAAGGTTTTTTATTTAATCTACCAAAATTTTAATTTGGTATTGTAGTTACTTTTATTAAAAACAAACAAATATGTATAGTAATAACTAAGAATATACATTAGAAATTTTGAACATTAACTTTAGGCCAGCTTGTAGCTGCGTGCCTACTTTTGCAGCCCAGTTTTTGTATAGATTTGGAATATGAATTTTAAAAAAACTAAAGACATCATTCACTAGATTAAATGGCAGGAAAACTTCTCTTGTGAAATATAGCTTTAAAAATAGCCTTTAGGTAGGTTAAGAAAATTTGATTACAATATGGATTGGAGCTTTCAATCAAAACCATCAGGCCCAGAGAGCAAATTATTGGCATTTATGGCTTAAACAGAACAAGTGATTATGATATATGTAGTGTACAATTTGTTTTTTGTTGTTGTTGATTATAAATATGACCAGTAACAAAATCGAAAAGAATTATGGATGTTTTTTGAAAGACAGGATGTGGAATGTGTGTTTGACTTGTTTCTTGAAACTTGGATGTTTTGAGGCTAAATATTTGATAAAAATGTAATTTGCGACTTTTAGGCTAACATTTTGAAAATTACTGCTGTTAGATTAAGTTTATCATTTGGAAAGAGCAAAATTTTTACACTTTAAGGTTATAGGCATATGAACCAAAGTATAAGTATAATTTCTACAGTTCTCTTAATAAATTGCTTTAAAGTTTTTTATTATTTTTTTAATCTAATAAATTTAAAGTAATTAATACTTATTGCTTAAAATGTTAATTTTTGGCTTGTGTTGGATATCTCATTGTTAGCAAATACTGGTCATTTAATCCTGAAGCAACTATATTCACTATTATGTGAAAAAAGGTGATAAAAAGTTATGAATTTTATCATGGTGTGACAAGTATTTTGTATTTTAGAAGGAATACTACTGGTTCTTTCCTAGATCAGTGAAAAGGTATTTTATTGGCTGTGTCACTTAATCAAACATTTTAATAGCTCAGGAAACTTTGTTAGTGAGAGAAGTCATTAGATTTAAGAAGCAATGACAAAGGTAACATCCTTGTTGCCATTTTAAGTAATATAAGCTTTTCATAACAATACCTCATAGCAAACTAAATCCTAAGATGTTTAAGGAACTTTCATCTTTTGTGCTAAAATGTCAGTTGGAACAGTGGTGATTATGTGCAGAATTTGTATTATAATGTTTTTGAAAATACTGGAACAGATTTTTTATAAAATACCACTTGATTTCATAATCTAATTTTGATGTATTTAACATTTAATGACACAAAAAAAACGTATCTTAAAAACTGCTTAATAACAATTTTCCTAATTTAATGTTTTATTTTAAATCTCTTAAATATAGATATTCATTTTCAATTCCAGGAAGATTTTAAGGTTCAAAGGTAAATAAATGTATTTTGTAAACTGTATTGAGGTTCTTGCCAGGTTAGCCAAAATGTACTTTCTAAGAATTTAGTTGGAATGATTGTTATATTACATAAACATTTCTCCAATTTACATCTAAGAGTATTTTAAAGCATACTAACATCTTTCTCACAAAGTATGTGCTTCTTTTAAATAGAAGAATGACCCAGTGGCTAATTTAAAGAAACAACTTCAAGAACGTGAACAACAGTTAGAGTCAGAACAGTGTCAAGCACAAGCTATTAGTGCTAAAATGAGAGAGCTGAAACAGGAACTAAATAAAGAAAAAACACGTTCTTCAGGACTTGAACGCACCTTACGAGAAAAGCTTGGGCAACACCAAGAAGAAATAAAATCTCTACAATCTAGCATTCAAATTAGTCAAGACCAGCACAAAAAAGAAGTTTCTTCTTTTCAAGCAAAAATCCAACAAGTGTGTTTCATATTTCTTTTTAACAACATTGTTTGCTTTTGTCCCAGTATAAAATTTGTATAACTTGATTTATGAAGTCACTGAACTAAAATAGTTAACCAGATTTGCTAAACTAATGTATCTTATGTTCTAAAGGGTACTGATGTGAAGTGACAAAATTTCATTTGCTCTACTTTGAGTTATGTTTTTAGGGTGCTGTTTACTAATTATCTTCTTTGGAATGTACATTTAATTTTTTGTATTAATTTTTAAAATATATTAACATGGAGAAAAGCCATTATTAGGCTACAGTGTCATCATATAGACACAACACAGAAAATTTTGCCTGTTTTTTCAGTTGCAGAGAAAGATAACAGAAGAGCAGGCACCCACAATCCAGAGACTTCAAGAAGAAAATAACACACTAAAACAGAACCTATCCAGATTAGAAAAAGAGTGAGTTTATTCATGTTGACAGTGTTGAACAACTTAATCATTGTTTCCTTTATCCTTATTACTTTTTGGATTTTTAGAAATATTCAGTAATACAGTGTTAATAAATTTAATTTGACTGTAAAATAAGATACTGGAAGTATTGTTTTGAAGAATAATGTCTCTTATAGGTGTTTAATTATTTGCATAGGAGTTGTAGCAGGGTGGAATTATCACAATTATCCCATGAGTTGGATCAAGCAAAGTCAGCTAAAGAACTTTATGAGACTAAACAAAATACTTTGCTGAAGACAAATGAAGAACTCCAACAAGAAAAAGAAAAACTTCAAGAATGTGTACAGAAACTCAAAGAGGAAGAATGCAAGAATACCCAGCAAGTCAACAAATTGACACAGGAAATTGAGAACTTGAGAACCTCTTTTCACAACATTGAAAATAACAGTTCTCTGAAACAACAACTAGAAGAAGCAAGGCAACAAGGTATTGACAAAGAAAGAAATATGAAAGAACTTTACGACTCCATTGAGGTACGTTTCAATCTGTGTATTTGCAGTAACTTATAAGAAATATACTTAACCTTAGTGTAGTAAATAAAAAAAATCAAGAATTGATGAACACTGTGGTTGTTTTTTGCACATGCACACACACATGTTCCAGTATACATTAAGCATAAGTTTTACTGTAAATAATTGGTAATAGCTGTTACAGTCAGTTAGTCAACATGCTCATAGGAAAGAAGCTTGTGGACATGACTATTACACATTTTAGCAAACTTAGTTGAACTGAAATATACAGTGTGTGTATTTTAGTGAATAAATTAAATTAGTAGATGTTTCCGTATGGAATATTCCCCCATGTTTAAAATAAATCATGTTTTGGAATTTTTTTCATGCAATTTGTAAAATATACTGTGAAATGAAACTATGTGATATAATAGTCCATTACCCAGGACTTCATTATGCGTTCAGAATTGCAGTTTAGTTCATTTACTGTACAAGAGGTCTATGGAGTTGAATGTTCATCAACAGCCTGTATATGATAATTGCTTTTCCAGCTATCAGTATGAAATGTTGAATTTTGTGGCACCTTTAGCATCAATCTGTGGGTAAAATAAAATGAAAAACCCTTATGTAGGGAAACGAACTTCATTGTTTATTGCTTGCTTTGGGTTTGATAACAATCTAAGGAATATTCTGATTAAGAACTTTTTCATTCCATTTGTGAAAATTGATTAGGCTAGTATCATGTGAGTTAGCTTTAGCTGCTTTGAACTTGGTGCATTGCAAGTAATTAATGAAACCGTGATTACCTTGTGACATTGTTATATTCTAGCAGTGCTGTACTGTCTCCATTAATGGAAATTTAGTAATGCACCATGTTCGTCAATGCTTTAAAACAAAATTTCTTTAATTGTCCAGATCTTAATCTATTAGAATTGCTCCGGATGTTTTGAAATGCTGATGGACAAAAATAAATTGCTCCCAAAATCTTGCTACATATGGTGCTGTTATGTAAGAAAAATGAGATTTTGTTCTGTTTGATTAGTAACAGAATTTAAACTATGAGTAAAGCCAAAAGGTGGTTCACTTTTTTCATGGGTAATTTTGTCCGTGTAATTTAATATTTATAAACAACAATTACATTAATCAATGTTATGAAAATTAACAACAAATCCAAATTAATGTTTCTGAGCATTACTGTTTTCAGTTATTCCAACAATCATTTAATTGAAATTACTTTTAAATTGCTTGTTATGAAAATAATTAACTAATCAGAATTAGGTTTTTTGATTATTCCAAATAGCCAAGTAATTGGAATATTGCTATTATTGCATAATTGGTGCTTAGCAGGTAATACTTTGTAATTTAAGTGTCTAGGGTTTGATTCTCATTACCAATAAATTTTAGTACTAAGACTATCTGCTACTGCTTCTAGTTTTAAACTGATGTTTAGAGGAAATGCAACTAACTGGTAATATCCATCAATGACTTATTTACTAAATAAAGTGTAAATTTACTATTTTATTATAGTTTATATTTCTGATTTATAATTGTATAACTCTTGGTTTACAAGTAGGCATAGATCTGGGGAAAGACTTAATGTCCATACTTTTCTCCATTTTTGTTCCAGAAATTTTGTTTAATGCTGCATAAGCAATTGTAGATGTAGAGGGGGGGGACAAAACCCCTGTCCCATTTTTATTTTTTACTTTTTAACTGAATTTAAATCTGTTTAGATTGGCACAGATCTGAGAGGTTATTCTATTATTTTCAAAAATATTAATAAAATGAACAACCATATGATATCAAAAAATAATTGTTATACATCAGTTCTTTTATTTGGCTGATCTGTAATTATCATAAAAGCTTTTCTTTCAGTTTTTCTGAAGTCAGAATAGCTGCAGTCTACAGCAATTCAGTTGTGGTCTTAGCCAATTACCAGTTACTTCTACTACAAAAGAATGACACTTAAACGTTTCAATATATTTTAAAAATTGTACTTTTATTTTTTAAAAAAGGGGGGGCTCAATGCTGATTCTTGAAGGACTCTTACATTTACTGGAAATATCTGAGGCTCTTACCAAATTTATTACAAATGTTTTCATTTCTTTATACATAGCCTAGACCAGCTTCACATACAGCTTTGGTGTATTCCTTTTTCATTGACTTTTTTTTGGATGGGTCACAAGTCAAAGGACTATCATTGTTTGTTGACTCGCATTGAAAACTTTATTGAACTACTGTTACATGAATTTACATCAATAAGCTTAGTATCAAATTAGATTATTATAAATTTTAGTATTATACATTATTCAGTTTAATTTAAAATAAATATGAACAAATAGTTAAACATTGATTTCTATGTGTCACATAGCATGTTGAATACAGCACTGGTTCAAGTGAAATTTTTGTGATGCCAAAATACTAAGTCTATAGTTTCAAATGAATTAGAAACTCAAGTTTACAAGCTGAGATATAAAAGAAGAATCTCTCATATTTTCATTTTGCTTAGATATCACTTGTGTATTAAACTGGACAGTGACCCCACTTGTCTTTTTATTTTTGGAAGTGTTCTTTTATACACACTTATTTCAATATATATGACATGGGAATAACCAATCAGAAGCTTAGAATGTCCACTTAGTAGTTTTTTTTTTAGCAATTTTAAGTGTTAGGTCACAGTGTTCTTTTTAATCAAGATTTTAAGCAAGTAGATTGTACTTTCAGTCTATTTGAAATTTTGTTTCTTTTTAAGACTGAAATACAGCTTAGTTACCAAGCTTTATAAATGATAGTGGAGTTCTGTGTTATTGATATAGTACTTTAAGATTTTTGGTTATTCAACTGCATATATAAAACTTTTTAAAAATTTTGTTTCGCATCTTCTATGTATGAAAGTTTAAAAGGTTTGGCAATTTGTATCAGGCAACAATCCGGTACAAAGGTAGTAAATAGAAGAGATAATTGTTTGCTTTACTTCATTTACTTTTCTATATTTGAAGACAAATTTTAACGTATTTCTAAATAATAATAATCTATGTACATATATAAAGTATAATGATTGAAAAGTGACTGTATTACAAAATGCTATTTAACTAAAATAAAAAAAACGGCCAAGACAAGGTCACTTTGTGTAAACTAAAACTCAGTTTTGAATTAGATATGGTAACATGAGTGCACATGTGCCCTATCATTATAACTTCTGTATTGTTAGCTGGACATGATTGAAAGATTAGTGTAATAAAAATAAATATATGTAAATGTATGACATGAGATTTGAGGTATTTAGTTTAAACATTTGTTTTTGTGTTATAATCCATTGTCATTCTAGAATGAGAGAAGCAGAATTTATATTTTTCCTGATTTGTTTTAATGGTAGGTATGAGATAGTTCAATTTTACCAAACCTGTACAGAGATTCAATAGTGAAAATAAAGTATAGTTTGTTTGTTTTTTAACAAGTTTGTTAACTATCTGGATGTTAAAGGTTTTGCATATGAAATTTGAATTTTTTTTCTGATGCATGAAAGTATTTTTAATCTTAAAATAATTTTTTTGCATTTTGGATAGGCAATATGCAATGAAAAAATTGTATGAGAAAAATATAGCTTAACATACATTAAAACTAAAAATAATTTGATATTTTATATATGAAAGCACTGTAATGTTTACTGATGATCTGGCAAATTTTGTTAATGTATACTTACTAATCTAAAAGTTATAGCATAAAAACTGTAACAAGCACAAAATGGTTAAAAATATATATGCAAAAACAGCTTGTTTGGGTTGAGAAAATATTTTACATAGAAGAGCAAACAACGACCTGTTTTTGCATATATATTTCTCTACAAGTGGGTTTTTCGGCATCACTGAAAATGGGTAAAAGATTTGTCCCAGAGACTGAACCCATGTGTTACGTTTTTTTTATGCGGACTGAACGCAACAGAAAGACGCAGATAGCAGCTTGTATAATTTATTATAATGATCTACTTATGTGATAGACACAAAATAAATTATCCAATATCAATAACAGATATCCAGTTTCAACCATCAAAACAACTTACAATACAAAAAGGTACTGGCCTGTGCTTAATAATATGATCCAGAATAAGTGTCCAAATCCGAAATCCAAAGTTCTAATCTAGGCGGGGAATTTAGTCCCACGGAGAAATTTTCGAAGTTTGAATGGGTAATTTCAAACAAAAATTCACAGTCCAATTCGTATTGACTTTCGGTATAATCCGTAATCCGACTGAATTGTAAAGATTGACGGAATAAAAATTTCACCGCTTTAGTCGATCTAGCTCTATTTACAAATTCAGTTTAAACTTTCTCAAACGAGACAAACTTCTTGATCCGAGTAAAAATGGATGATTACTTACCTCGCATCGCCGTCTGTTTATATACTAATCGCGTAACTTCCCAGAATTCCACAGTACAAACACCAGGCCAATACAAGTGATCACTCTACCTAGTTTTAAAAATTTCTACATGAATAATTCTAAATGAATTTTAATTCTAAAATGTTATTTTAAATTTCACTGGTTTAAACCTCAAATATAAATATAAATAATAGAATTATAAATGATAAATATGGGAATTCAAACACGACATTACATTATATTTACATAACATATGCATGATATTTACATGACATTTACATAACACTCTCGACAACATTTACATGATATTTACATAACACCATGCTAAAAGAGTTAAGCACAACCACATCTTTCTTGGCACTGTCAAATTTTTTTCAGATCAATGAATACTATGTACATGTTTTCTTTGCCCCTCCAAACTTCTCTATCAATCCCCTCAATAAGAATATAGCAATTGTTGTTGATCTCTGAAGAGTCTACCAGGCATAAACCCAAACTGTTCTGTTTTTATTGCTATCTCTTCTTTACACTTCAATAGTTTCTGCAGTCTTGCATGTTGTCTTTCCTTTTGATTATTGGCACAAGAATACCCTGCCTCCAGTTATTTGGTACCTTCCATTTTGTCATTATAATATTAAAAAGAGCAGAGTATCTGTACCCCTAACTTTCCTAAATCTGTGGGTTTTTTTTGTACCTTTTCCTAGTTTCTCCCATTCATTTTCTCCATTTGTGAGGTGTTTAAAGAATGTTCCTATTTTATTTTTGATATTTTCTTTGTTTCTTTTTATTGACTACTGTGTGTGTATGCCTGCAGATCCTCCTTTATATTGGTTTGCTGGCATCTCCTAAACTTTAACTCCTCACTATTCTATACTCCTAATTTCATTGCCACGACTCTTTTGGGATACAGTTTCTTATCTCCAAGTCCTAATATGGCTTTTTAGAACCTCCTCCATACCTGTCTTTATCCTACTGAATCTGCTTGAACTCCTTCTGGTAAAAGAACTTCTTTGACATATCTAGTTCTTTTAGTCTCCACCAGCCCTGTAATTGTCCTGAAAAGAAAAAAAGAAAAAAGAAACCTTTTATTTCTTTCTAAAATGGCTGCATATTGTAACAAAACAATACAACTGTTTACACTAAATAGTTTAAGGCTTGTAATAGTACATCTTTCTATTTAATTTTATTGTTTTATTATTTTTGAACTATGTTTAACTTGTATACAAATTCTAAATCACTCAGTGTAGCTTACTTTACTCTATGGAATAGTGTAATTTACAAACTACTTGCAATAATTCATTGAATAATTTTATTTTTTCATTATCATATCTACTGTAACCTTACTTAATCTAATAATTTTTTTACATTTTAGTTACTTTTATAACAATAAGTAACTCAATGTGAAACAAGAAATATAGTTATGTTTGACCATTTTTTATTGGAGGGGGGTTTTGGTGAAATATTAGCATACTTTTTTTATGATGGTACTAGTATACTTAATAGGCTTAGTAACTAAGATAAAAGGGGTTTGTAATGATTCTTTTGTTGATCTGAACCCTGAAAGATAAACTTTTGGACTGAAAACAAAGTAGCATGATACATCATTTGATATATTAAGTTTCTGCCTTTCTATTGGTTATACATGATAAAACATCAGAGAAAATTATTGCCATTGTTGAAAAAAAAAGAGGTTGTGACAGGTGGGTATAACAAATGGACCTAATTTTCTATTTGGTCTTTATATTATGAGTAATTTATGTTAAGTTTCTAACTTCAGAGAAGTGTGGTAAATTAGGGAAGGGAGAAGTTGTAGAAGACAAATTCCCAATTCTCATTCAAGGAGAGACTGAGGATTTATTTAAACATATCCTAATAAGTTTAAGGATTTAAAACTTGTATTAAAAATGTTATTCATTTACTATTTTTTTTTATGTCCAATACACACACACACACACACACACACACACACACACACACACACAGTCAAAATAAAGTGCTCAACTAAAGTTTTGAATGAAACTCTGAAAGAGTCATGACAGATACATTTTGAATTGCTTATTGTGAGAGGGTTAACACTGGCTGAAATTAGAGCAAAGCAGTCATTAGAATTTGCTAATTTAATAATTGTCAGGTTTGTTAATTGGTTATCTTAAATTATTTTTTACAAGACTTGAGTAAATTTATAATGAGAAACCCTGAAATAATTTAGTTTATTTTCATTTTAGTAAGTCATAACATGAATCAAGTAATAATGGATTTTTTTGAGTATTTGGGTAGTTAGAATAACTGAAAATAAAAATAATAGGAAATAATGTTGACTAAGTGTTTTACAACACTAACCAATATCCATAGATTAAATTTTAGTTGTCCAAGTTTAGTTGAAATAAGGTTTTAATGTATCAGACTGTTCAAAACAGAGTTCATTCTCTGTTATTATTGCAATGTTAAATTAGATTTTGTTCATTCTTTTGCCATTCATAAAAATTTGTGTAGTTTAACATTCCAACATAATTGTTTTTAATTCTTGAATTTTTTTTTGTCATGTTCACATTTCTTGGGAAATCTGGGAAGTTAATTAAAAGTACATGTTGGATTGTATGCAAATCCTGTAGTGTCTTTTAAATAATTCAGATATTTTAATTTAAGTTATATTTATTTATGTGTGCATTATGAACCAAATCTTATTTTATAAAGAATCAAAACTTGTAATATAGCAAATTAAATGCACTTTACACTGAATTATGAGAAATATTTGCAAGCAATTTTCATTTATTAAGAATATTTTTTTTACAATTAGGAAGCTAGGAAGAAAAACGATGAAGCAGAGTCTCAGTTGCATATTTTACAGACTCAAATATCTGATTTGACCAATAAAAATAATGAGCAACGGAATGAAATAAATAATCTTATCCAACAGAATGAAACGCTGTCTTCAGAGATTAGTTCTCTCCAAGAACAAAGTGCAGCTAAACAACAGGAATCCATGCAACAAAATGGAGAGCTTTATAATAAGGTACACAGATGACTTAAACACATACTTGATAATTTAAACTCTTTATATTTATAAATCCTAAGATGTTTAACTGGTTGATATAGCTTGTGTATGTAAAATGCTTAGTCAGTAGATAGTTCATTTAATTTCCCAGCTGTAGCTGAAATTAAATTTTCAATGTATCAATTTGTTTTAAACACAGCATTTACACTAGTAATAGAGAAAGTTCTGAATTTGTCAGAGTTAAAAAGTAAAATAAAAGTGGTTAAAATATAACGAGAATGTTATATTTTAGTTTTAATGTACAGTCTTACAAGTCTTATCATAATTTAAGGAAACTATAAGAAGTAAGATTTGGGCAGGTTTTATAATGCTAAAATTATACCAGAGTAATCTTCAAAAGAAATTGCATATGTATAACAGTTTAAAAGAATATCTTTACATGTGCTAAACCAACTGTACTACAAGTATGTTAGGTGAAACAAATGTGTAACATATGTAAAAGAGAAGCTTAGAATTGTAAAACAAAGTTGTCAATTATGATTTGTACCAAAAATATACATATAAAAAAAGGTATTGAAGAATTTAAATAAAATTAAAACAAAAGAATATTAAAGTTAACTAATTGAAAGTAAACAATAAGGGAAAAAACAAGAAAATATACTTATCAGTGCAACAGGCACTCTTTCTCATGTGTAGATGTGGCTTTCTTAGGAATGTCCTATTTAAAATGATATGTTGATATTCTTAATATCTGCATTGTTATTCTAATTCTGTTAAATGTTCTGTATTTTAAATAGACCGGGAAAAAAAGAATGAAATATTCAAAAAACTAAATTTGGAAACATTCAAGAATGTTTTCTATTCAGAAGCATGAATTCTCATATACAAAAAATGTGATTTGTTTCAGAGAAATTCAGATCAGGAAACTGTAAATATTTTTGTAAGAATATTGTGTGTTCAAGTGTTATATCAAGGTTTCTGGTAAAGTATAGTAAAGTTTGTCAGTTATGCTTTTTGATGATATATTGTAATACATGATAAAATGCAAATAAGTTTGAGCAAATAACTAAAAATACCACAAGAAGTGGTTTGTCCAAACTAATGCAAACAAATATTTTATGTAACATTGAGGGTGCCATAGTTATCCTTAGCAAACTAGGGAAGGGATTAAAATTACTACTTGATCTGACAAGATTAGCCCAAGAGAAGGTGGTATTTACTAGCTGCCTTCTCTCTACACTTTTACTGCAAAATTGAGGACAGCTGTCACAGACAGCCCTTGTAGTTTTGTATAAAACTCAACAAAAAAAAAAAGAAAAAAATCTGTTAACATGCCTAATCGGGTTTGAGATTATTACCAATTAGCTGGAAATTAACAGTTCCATAAAAATATTACATTGCAGAATGATTAAGTAAAATTAGCTGCAAAAAATAAAAATATTAACTGCAACTGTGACCAGTGTCTCTGATAAGTCTATAGGCTTATATTGCTGAAATCTGGGCTTCAATACCTGTTAGTATAGACATCCTATTTCATAACTTGGTGCTTAGCAGAAACAATCAAAAACTATTATAACATACAAAGTAAATTAGTTATTGCTCTGTATGATATGCAGAAGGTTTGTGAAATTTTACATGCTAATAACTGTTTAGCTTAAAAATTATATTCTCTGGAATCTTCTAAAATTAAGAGTATTTAAAAAAATACTTTTTTGTAGTTGTGTATTAGACATAGAATTTTTAAAATGTAGTCCATTGTAGAATTTGATTTATATAAATTAACTTTTTGAAGAAATCAATTCCTTTTACAGAATTGTGCACCCATAGGATTAAATAAATTTTACAGATCTAATTTTAAAATTAGACACAATGTAAAAATGATGGTAATGTTATTCTATCTGTTTGAAAAATTAAAATCCTAAGTGAAAGTACATAAATTGTTGAGCTTTTAGAAAATTGTAGTTTAATTTTAGTTTCTCTGAGGGTAACCACAAGTGAAGGAGAATTGTTATGAGTAAGATTAAGACAGCATCAGTAATACTGAAATTAAGAATAATCTGCAAAAGAAATTACAAATTCTGATTTTTCAGGTTGTAGAGAATAGGGTTATGACATTAATGATGAATTGATAACTTGCTTTAGATAATGCTCATTATTATAAACCTAAGCCATTTTAAAAGTTTGCTATTATACTTGTTTATTCATATCCCATTCAAGAATCTACATCTTAGAAGTGTAATAGCTACTACTTTTGCCACTTCATTTGGAATCTATAGAGCTATAAATCTCTCCTCATTCTTCCCTCTGAGGGGGGTATTTCATTAAGGGGGGACTAAACCTGTTTTATTTTTTGTAATAGTCTATGAAGAAACTATAATTATTAATATAAGAATGTCGTGTACATAATTACTGCTTCCAGATATTTAGTAAAATGTTATTGTTTGTCAGTTAAACTACTTGCAGTTTTCCACATTATTTCTTCTAAACAAATTTTTTTAAAATTTACTTATTTCAATAATTCGGATATATTATTTGTGATAACCATTGGTAAACAAACTCATTTCCCACTTCAGGAATTGGCTTTATAGACTTTGCTTTTTTTAAATGCCTCTAGATCTTTTACTCATGTATTATAAATTGTTATTAATAGATGAAACACTTTGTTGTTGCTAATTGCAGTTTTAATAAAGTGAAGCATATTTTCACGATAAAAAAATTTTTTGTTTCAGATGAATGAAGATCAGCAAATGAATCAAATTGATTTAATAGAGCATCAGAAAATGTAAGTAGCTATCCAACAGTGATGGTGCATTTTTTATTACATCTGTTTTGTAACTACAATTGTTTTGATTCTTAAGGTATAGCAATTCCTATATTTTCTTTACTAGTATAAGAATATTAGCTTATAACCATGTTACTTAGATGTTGTACAGGTATCATACTTGGTTATATTGAAATATAGTGTTGAGTGAGTATGATTTCAGCATAAAGAAATTATTATAGCTGTAGTGTGAGGTTTAAGAGTGCAATTAATTTGGAATTGTAATTTTTACAATTCGCCAGATGCAACTATCTTATGATTTGTAATTCAAATTCTGTGACTTATTAACTAATTATAAACTCCTTTGATTGCAGTATATTATTAATACATTTTTAAATTTGCTATAGATCTTCAAGTGTCAAGCACATACTTCCATATTAAATTTCAAAAGTTAAGTAAAAATAAGATTTCCAGTTATTTCAGTAATTGTTCACTTTTGTAACATTTAACATATTTGCCCAAAAATAAACAAAATAAGTTTCAAATGTATATATATATATATACACAGCTCTAAAGACTCTTGTCTCTAAACTAAACAGTTATTTCTGTTTATCTGCCCATCCCAGAGCATAAATTTGTTTGCTAATGAATTGCAATCTTTTTAACTAATTTAACAAGGAATATTGTTCATTTTTCTATGGTTTGCAGTTCGAAGTAGTGACAACTTCACCTCCAAATCATAAAATAATTCAAGAAGGTGATAAGTAATAGTTTCTTTTCAATAAGTTAATGTATTCAGTGCTATCACCTGTTGTTTAATTAGATTTATAAAAAAAACTTAACTGATGGTCTCAAAGACAATTTCTACAGTGCTCAAAATGGTTCCAGCAAAAAAAAAAAAAAGAATGGTAAAAAATTTTTGAGGCCACAGATTGTTGTCATATTTCTCTGAACTTCCCATTAGAATTCATTGTTCACCTCTACAGAATCTGCAAATAGCCTATCATAAAAGACAAACTTACTGCTGAAACATTATCTACTCTACATTGAATTGCATAGTTCATAATTTTCTCTATTTAATGGTATGTAGCTGTTAGCTTGATTTTTTATTAGAGGTGAGCATCACATTGTGACATTTTAGAAGGGTGGCAGCAAAAGGCTGTGGTAATAAAACTACTAGTAGAAAAGGAAAGTCATTATAAGAACAAGATATGGATCATGTTTTTAAAGGATGATAGATGTATAACTAAAACTGATGCTTTAGGACAGAAAGAAAAATATCTTGCTTCTTATTGGCAACACTCCTGTGTTGTGCATATATGAAAGTCGAAAAATTTACTTTACTTTGCAAAATACACTGAAAGAATACTATAATGAAAAATACCACTTTTAGGATACTTTTGAGTAAAACAGTTTTTAGCTATGACATGCAAATGTTCTTTATCTAAAAGATGATTTTATAGTCTAGTTGACCCTCTAACCCTAGACATTCACTTCCTGTGCATTTTGCAAAGTTTGTGACTTACATTCAGAATTTATTTAACCACTTTTGGTTTGTTACAACAATTAGTATAGCATTCATATTTTAATAGTATCTAATTTTTAATTTTATAAGGCCAATATATTTAAAAATCTTGAATTTTCCCTACTGTGTGAAATGACCTATTTTCTCCAAGCATTCCCTCTTATATTTGCTTGCCCCTCCAATAATTACAAAAGTTAACGTAAATTACCCTCTAAAAAATCATATCTCTGACAAACCATAATTACTCAAAGCCTTGAATTTTATTTGGTAACAGGGCCATTAAATAAAAATTTAACCCCCTCTTGCAACAGCCACCTATCACATTCTGTTAGGATTTGTTAATATTTCTCTCCTACATTTAATTCTGTATTATGTATAATCAACAGAAAGTAAAGTTCAAGTTTTCACTTATGAAATGATGAATTGTATTATTGTTTTCTGATCAGAGAATTGTCCATTTCTTTGTTAGTACAAGCTTCGCTCCCATGGGAAATATGACATCTAACTTGAGGGTATTTGTAATGGCTCTTATTACATAGTTAGAAACCCAGAAAGATTGAGGTAGCTAGGAGAAATTGTCTGCTTTTGTATGTTATTGTTCTATTTGGTGCATTATTTAATTAAATGAAAATTCAGTGCATTACTGCTACTTGTATAACAAAATAAGGTTAATCAACAGCAAAAACAAACCTTGGTAAACACTATTTCTAGTTTTTTGTTTATTCTTTATTTTAACTAAAATGTTAAAATAGCCATCTTTATTGGATAATTAAGGTTAGGTTAGATAATACAAGAATATTTCATCAGGCAACATGTGATCAGCTAAAGTAGTTCATGGGTAATGTAAGTTAATATAGTAATGCGAGTTTCACATTTTATAATTGCACAAATAATAGTTAAACAAGGTTGAAAAATAAATTTTGGAATAAATAGGTGTAAAGAGTTTAAAGCAGTTTGATAGATGAATGTAGTTTTGTGTTACAATTCGAAGCCACTCTAGAAAGAAAAAAAAAGTAATTTGGAGTTAAATTTTTTTTGTATGTGGTGGTTATGAGATCTGTCAGATTGACCAATCTGGTATAAAGTTATGTGTAGAGAAAATAGGTAAAATACTAAGCTTTACTGAAAACAAACATTTATTTTAAAAGTTTTAGGAATTACGAAAATGAAATTTTAGATTTTTGAGATGCAAAAAAGTATTTTAAATTTTAACATGAAAATTACTTTACATAAATTACTCAAAAAGATTACTTAATATATTCATGAACAAATCTTTCTTTAGTTTATTAAAAATACTTCACTAAAAATTACTTTTTGTATATGAAAGACAATGTTTTCTGTGAGTCTAACAAATTATTGGAAGATTTACATTCTGTATTAAAAGGTAATAGTAAATAAACTACAACAACTAAACTAAAGCATAGAGGTCACATGGTTTCCCAAATCAACTGAGCTTATTTTTAGAGTTGAGATAAAATAAATTTTTCATGTTTTAGTGTATTTTTTTTCTTTTATTACTTAAATTTAATTGTCATGTTCCTAAACTTTTGTTCACAAATGTTACATTTATAGGCTAGAGGAAAAGGATCAAGCTTTACAGCAGCTTGAGGATGAACTCAGCACACACAAAGAACAGTTGTTATCTCTAAGAGAAGAAATTGAAAATCAAAAGCAGAAAAATAATGTAAGTGTTTAAGTTTGAAGGCTTAAAGTACTTTATTGTTTTATGGAAGATAACTTTTCTATCTTAGAATTTGTTGAATTATTTTGTGACCTTTTGTGTTCTACTTCATATATTTGTGATAATCATGAATATTTTTAAATGATACATAAATATTGTTCTTTAGGTATAAAATGTCATTGTTTTGAGTCCATATATGGACAAAAAAATTAATCAGTCTTAGTATAATCCTTTATGGAACTCTCTGGTCAGCTCTAAACAGTTTTTTTTTTCACAAGAGCTTGGAAACTTCACAACATAAATCATATAACAAATGTTGGTAAAGAGTAAAATAAAATACTAACTCATTTATGCAAATTTTTATATAGAATTTTTTTCAAAATATGGCCCATCCTACTTTTTAACAGATTTTGTCTCAAGGCCTAATAGGCTAGACTCAACATGAGTAGTGTTACTTGTAATATTTTATTAAAGGTACAAACCAATATGCTCTCCAATTTGTTCATTTCATGTATGGAACTATTTTTTTTTCACAATGAGATTACTCAGCAATACTGAGAATGTGCACAGCACTTGATTTGTTGTTATGCAACTCAGAACACTGGTGCATATGCATTTTTGAAAGCTTTTGAAATTCAGAATTAAATTTCAAGGGCTTGAATTTATATCATAGCAGAATATATTGACATATCTAATTTTAATGCATGTTGCAGAGTTTAGCACAACAGTCTTTCATTTCTTTGTAGTCTACATTCATATGCTGAATAAATAAATAGGAATTTTATAAATTTCAATAGAATATGATTAATTGTGATACTTTTTAGCTTCCAGAAAGTGCTTGAAAAACATTTTGAAAGCTCAGGAAGTGCTTGAAATTTATGAGTAATTCAGTATGAACCATGTTTATTTGATACAGAAAGGGTTTAAAATTTAGTTTTGAACATTCATTTTTGATATTTTTTGATAAATATTAAAATTAACTGTTTGCATATACAATATTTTTAATATTAGGAGCTACGAGAAAAGAACTGGAAGACTATGGAAGCATTACAGATTTCAGAACAAGCATCTGAAGAAAAACTGAAGCAGTTACAAACAGAATCCACAGAAATGAATGATAGGTTAAGACAGGAGGGTGAAGAAAAGGTGAAACAGGCTGAACAGAGGCTACAGGAAAGACTTCAGCAAGTTGAGAAAGAGCAGGAAGAGAAATATCATCAGCTGGAGGAAGTAACAAGAATAAAAGAACATGATATAGAAGCAAAGGTTCAGAGTGCTTGTACAGAGGTGGAAGGAAGACTTCAGCAAGCACTGCAAGATGTTGATAGGTGGAAAACAGAAGCAGATAAAATAGAGAATGAAAAATTAAAAGAAATTTGTAAATCAAAAGAGGTAAATTCAATTGTTTGTAAGAGTCAATCAGAATTTAAACTAAAATCAAATAATTTTTAAAGGAAATATTTTAGTTTCTTTTCAATTTCTGTTACCTGTGTGATGTCGTTTGTTTAGTGTGTGTTTTCTTACAGTAAAACGACATAAGGATATCTGCTGACTGATTTATAGGCTTACCATTGTACTAGCTGGGAATGCGTTTGTTTAGTACTGGTTAAATTATGTATGAACACTGCAAATGGAAGGATTTAGCAATACTCTGTAAAAGTACTCTGTCAAGTGACATAACTTGTTAGAAAATCAGAGCTTCTTTTAGCTATTCTTAGCAACTATTTATTAATGGGTTTGGTGAATAACTTAACATGCTGCAATTATTATTGAGATTTTATTTGTTATTCTGTTAGGGGTATAGTGGGCTTGGAAGAAACTGTTTGTTTATGCTTAGCAGAGTTTTCTACCTGTTTGAAAGTGATTAAATAGAGATACTCAAATTTTGCTCTTAATTCATGAGAACATAAAAATACTTTGGGAACTAATGTGGAAATTTTGGAGTAATACAACTTCTAACAGTGTGTATTTTGTTGTGGTAGATAATTGTTTAATGGTTTTCAGGAAGCAAATCAGAAATTAAGAGAACAAGAAAATAAAGTTCAAGAGCTTCTCCAGAGGATATTTCCTAGTATAAAGATAGATAACCAGTTGGTAAGTATTACAAGATATTGGTTTTATGTGTACCTTTTTAATGGGATTCTATCTTCCAAATGTATTGTTTTTTATTACTAAATCTCCGAAGTTTGCAGGGAAGGTTGCAAAAACATTCCACAGTAGTAAAACTATATATATTAATACATACAATATGTAAATATAAGATTTTTCATTATAATTGAAAAAATATATGTTAGTTACCAGTACAAATGCATGAAAACAAAAAATAATTTTTCAAACATTTATGATATATATTAACACACTTTATGAAATTGAGTGATATAAATTTTCATTAACTCCTTATAAAACCAATGAGAAAAAAATCCATAGTTATAGCATTATATTTTTATATATGCCTGTTTAAAATTATAACAGTAAGTGATATAAAATGAAACTTGTGTAAAGTTTGTTTGAGATAGTTTTCACACATACCAGGAAACAAAATAGTTTAGACAATAAAAGTGCTTCAATACAGTATCTTGTAATGTGTTATGCTTGAAGTTTTCAATCAATCATATTTTACCTTCTCTGAAAAATGTTACTTATCATATTAAATCAGATTAATATTATGATGGAATCTTTACATATGATATATACAGACATTACATAAAAATAGTTGTTTTAAAAACAAATGAGTAGAAAACAGAATAAAGATGTTTTTAGTGTTAGCATTATGTAATTCATCATGAACCTAATATAACTTATCATAAGATTGTGCATTACTAGAAGTTGTATAATGCTGAATAATGTGGTTGGTCTTGGATAAATATCAATAAAATTTTGCTGTGTATTAATAAATTTTGTAGGATTTTCGTGAGTGGCTTTCATATTTTGAAAAAGAGGCCTTAGAGTGGTTATATAAACTGAAAGAAACTAGTGAAGATCATGCTGAATGTAATGTGATGAAACAAAAATTAGATGAAGTATCATCAAGGTTACAAAAGCTAGAGATGGAGAAACAGAAGATAGAAGTGCAAGCACAACATTATAAAACTGCATTAGCAGAAACAGTAAGTTGGATATTTTTTTTTCTACTACTCATGTTGGATTTTAGAGTTTGTTTTTATGTTAAGTATTACTTAATGTTTTTCATTATTCTTGAAACCAAAATTTGTTTGGCATTGCCTGGTGGTTAAAGTACTCAACTTCCCAATCTGTGGGTTGTGGGTTTGAATCCATGTTCCATCAAGCATGCTTGTCCTTTTAGTTGTTGAGACAATCCAATGGGTTTGGTCACTTATTATTCTTTTGTAAAAGAGTAGCTCAAATCTCTTCAAAGTTTTCCTCTATTTACTGAAACATATAGCAAAATATTCAAATGATTATTATAGCTTGATTCTTATATATTTATGACCTTTACAAATTGGTTATTTAGATTTGTGTAATTTTTTTTAAATAAGGAAAGCATTCTAAACAAGCTGCAGAATAGTGTAGAAGGTGAAGAAAAGGTCTGGAGAGAAAAGTTGAATGCAAAGGATCAAGAACTTCAAAAGGTATGTGTTTGTGTGGAATGAGATGTATCATTTGATTGGAAAAGTTGCTTTCATGTAATAAAGAAGCAACACAAATACAAATGATAAGACAAAGAAATGGTGAACCGTCTCCTTTTAATGAAATAATTATTTTGATAACTTTTAAGTAATATTGGTGTAAGAACTGCTTTATAATTATGCATTTTTACAAATTACATAAAAATTAGCCAGTGAAAGAGACCAGTTTTTAAATTTTTCCCTCATTTCCAGAAATGATTATAAATATTTTGCTCAAAGATTGTGGAAATATCAAGGTAGCTTATTTGTTGAAAATGTACCATTTAGAATATGCTTCTGAGAACAGCAATTTCTTCATGCAATAGTCCCCTCAATTGTTTGAAAAAATTATTCTTTTTGGAGACATTGAAGGAAATTGTGTTTATCCTAAATATCTTTAAGCTCAATAGTATACATTTGTTTGTACTTACATTTTGTTCTTCCATTACTCTAACTCTTTCAACATGGATCCAGTCTGCATGACTGAATGTATGACCACTTTGTACTTGTTCAGTCTTTTTTTTTTTTTTTTTAATTTAATACTTCTAACTTTCAATATAATGTGTATATTTTTACAAAATTTACCAATGTTTCAGTTAATATTATGTTTTTAACAGACAAAATCATTTTCTATAGAAGTATTTTTAATAAAATATTTATACATGAATATATTATACATTTTGAATAGTCCATGTGCAAAGCAACTTTCATGTTAAATTTAAAAATACTTGTATCAAAAATCTCAAACTTTCCTCTGTATAATTCCTAAGACCTTCTAAATGCATTTCAAACTTTGTTTAGTATAACTTTATAGTTAATCCGTTCTTTCTCTCTATCCTGATTCAAAACAGGATCAATAAATTTGACCAACCTTGTAACCACAAAAATAAATCTAAATTTCTTTTTCTTTCTTCAACAACTACATATTGTAATATGAAATCACATTATTTTATCCTCAATAGCTCTAAGTCAGTAATAGTATACATGTATTTATAATTAAATTTTATTGTTTTATTGTTCTTTGAATTATGACTAAGTATTGCCTGTGCCATTATAAGTTGTAAATCACTTTTATTATTCTACTTAAAATAAACATGATAAAATATTTTCTTTTTGTCTTGCTCTAAGTTGAAGAGAGTGAACCATGATTTTTATACTTCTTTTAGTATTCTAATTAATAATCTTTAATTAAATAATGCTCCAAACAATATAGACTTATAACATGCAAAAAGTAGACAAATTTCCTTACCTCTCAAAAAATTTTATAGCTTTCCAACTCTGTGTTAGGTCATATACAGATTCATCCAAAATATGACATTCCAGTTAATACCAAATTTATTCAAAAAACAGGCACAAAACCAAAGTCTATACTATGGAAAAACTACACTGACAAACACCACACCAACATTATTTATAAAATACAATGTGATAACTACCACAACTTCTATATTGGAGAAACAAGTAGAAAAATGGAAACCAGATTAAAAGAACATAAAAAGTCACCTTCACACGTTTTCGAACACTACAAGTCAAACACAACATAACCATAGAAAACACCAAAATACTAAATAAAGAAACAAACATAAACAAATGCAAAATTAAAGAAGCCTTACTTCTACAACAACTTAAACCCAAAATAAACCAATATAAAGGAACACCTTTATACCTATATTAATATTATAAAATAAATAAAATTATATATTCAAACATCTAACACTGCCCTCTATGTTCTGACACTCAGTTGCACAACCCCTTTCAAACGTGTGATCAGCTTCCAGTCAGTTACCTCTTTCTTTGTGAACCTGACAATGACCGAAGAAGGTCGAAACGTTGTTTGCTTTTCTGTGTAAAATATGTTCTCAACCCAAACGAATCGTTTTTGCATATACAATTCTCTAAAAGTGTTTTCTCAACATTACTGAAAATTTTGCTTTGCCTGAATAATGACATTATAATGAGTAATTTATATTAGATTTGGTACCCCTTGAAAGGGTGACAAATAAATTATAAAAAGGGAGATGCTTAGAGATAGCACATTTCACAATTATACTAAGGAAAATTCAAGAGTTGTTTTCGTATTCTTTTATAAAATTAACTTAACATTTGCATATTATTGAAATTAGGGTAATTCACTACATTTTAATGCTATACTTATTGGTATACAGAAAGTAGATTGATAAACATTTCAATGAAACTCACTAAAACTTATCTAAACATGAAAGGATGCTTGTGGTGAGAGGGTTAAAGAACTAGTCTATTTACTGCTTTTTAGGTTTGTATCTCGGTGAATCAACTATTATCTATAGCTTTTTTATTCCTTTTTTTTCCTGTACATATAAAGTAACATTTCTATTCATATTGTGTTTTATAGGCACTTAAAGAAAAAGAAAGGTTAACAGAAGAAAAACAGACTCTTGAAAACAGTCTTCAAAAACTAGAGGGTTTTGAAGAGGTAAGCATTGTATTGGTAACATTCTACACGCTTCAGGTAATATACTTGTATGTAAATGTTTTGAATTATGATTTGCTTTGCTGACTAACTTAGATTGTGAAATTTATTTTGTACTTTTGATTATGAATGTGAGCTTGTGTTCTTTTTAATGCAGATATCTGAGCTGTGCATGTTGTGTTCATTTTAATAAAGCAGAAATTTAATGGAATTATAATGCTAAATTACAGGCCAAAAATTCAATTCAACATAATTTAAGTTTAACAAATTTTTTTTTTTAATTACTAAAAGAAATGAAAACAAAGTCCTGTTTTTTCAGCAAAATTAGTTGTGTGAATGCAGTCCTTCAAACGATATGTGACTTGTTAAAAACCCTTTGAACTTATTACAGTTACCTGAAATACCTTTCATTGTTTTAACATCATGGAATTGTTTCAGTACATTTAAGAAGTAATATGTTTGCCTCTGGAATATTAACTTGATAAACATTTCTATCAAATAAACATATCTATGTTAAAGGTGGTATTAATTTCTCTCAAGTGAAATTTGAGATTGTACCTCTTAAAATGTTGGAACAACAGTAAATGTATTGTTTATAATATACCACTTGACATACTCGTGTTTTAGTACAATTAAAATCCTGTTATTGGTTTTTTTTAAAGCAGATGTTGCTGCTGCTCTTAATAATTTGAAAAAAAAGGAAAGCTTCTCCATTTGATATGTTTCTAAAATCTTTTTTTCTCTTCACTTGCAAATACCATTGGATTTGGTTTACGACAGCTCCCCTCTTTCAGTAATGTGGAGAAACCCACTTGTTGAGAATTTTATATGCAAAAACGGCTCGTTTGGGTTGAGAAAATATTTTAAATAGAAGAGCAAACAACGTTTTGACCTTCTTCAGTCATCGTCAGGTTCACAAAGAAAGAGGTAACTGACTGGAAGCTGACCACATGTTTGGAAGGAGTTGTGTAACTGAGTGTCACAATGTAGAGGGTGGGGTTAGATGTTTGAATATATAATTTTATCTATAATATTAATATAGGTATAATGGCATTCCTTTATATTGGTTTATTTTGGGTTTAAGTTGTTGTATAAGTAAGGCTTCTTTAATTTTGCATTTGTTTATGTTTGTTTATTTAGTATTTTAGTGTTTTCTATGGTTATGTTGAGTTTATTTGACTTGCAGTGTTCGAAAACGTGTGAAGGTGACTTTTTATGTTCTTTTAATCTGGTTTCCATTTTTCTACTTGTTTCTCCAATATAGAAGTCGTGGCAGTTATCACATTGTATTTTATAAATAATGTTGGTGTGGTGTTTGTCAGTGTAGTTCTTACATAGTATAGACCTTAGTTTTGTGCCTGGTTTTTGAATAAATTTGATATTAACTACAATGTCATATTTTGTTACTAGTTTTTGCCAAATGTTGGTTATTTGTTTGCTGATGTCAGGAATATATGGTATACAGCAGTGTATGGTTTTGTGATTTTTTGATTTGTGAGATATATTTACTTTTGTTAGTTGATTTTGCTTTCTGTCTAGGTGTGTGCGTATAATGTTTTCTACGGTTTGTGGAGGAAATTTATTGATGTTGATGAAGTATTGTTTTATTTTGTTTAATTCATCGTTAATTTTATCTGGTGAGCATAGTTTTATGGCTGTGTTTATCTGGTTTCTTAGTATGTTGAGTTTTTGTTTTGTTTCATGTGCTGAGTCCCAAGAAATGTATAGTCCAGTATGGGTGATTTTTCGGTGGATTTCTGTTTTGAATTGTGTGTCGGTTCTTATAATTTTGAGGTTAAGAAATGATATTTGATTGCTTTCTTACTGTTCACATGTGAAGTTAATGTTGGGATGTATAGAGTTAATGTGAGTGAAAAAATTAAGTATGTGTTCTGTAGATTTGAATCCCGCAACCGTGTCATCTACATATCTGTACCAGTATAGTGGTGGATGTAATGCAGTATTAATTGCTTGTGTTTCAACTTCTGTCATAAAAATATTGGCTAGAACTGGTGATACTGGGTTGCCCATGCTTAGGCCATTTGTTTGTATATAGTTTTGGTTGTTGAACATGAAGTTTGTCTTTATTGTGGTGAATTCTATGAGGGTTGCTAACTGGTTACTGGGAATGTCTATAGTTGGGTTAGGGTCTGGGATATAGAGTTCTAAGGCTATCTTGCAGGCTTCTGTTGTTGGAACTTCTGTAAAGAGGGATATATCATCGAAACTTTCTATTAAGGCTTTATGATTAAGTTGATTTAGATTAGACTTGAAATTAAAAGTCTTTGATGAATGAGCTGGCTGATGTTACATATTTGGAGAATGCCCATGCTATGTATTTACTAAGATTATAATTAAACGATTCATATGTGGACATTATTGTCGTAATGGACAATCTGGCTTATGAGGTTTAGGGATGCCGTATATTTGCGGTGTGCGTGAGTCGGTTTTACGTAGGTAGGAATAAAGTGTTTGTGAAATTGTGTTGGCTTTTTTCATTTGTAGTAGTAATTTGTTCAGTTACGTCTCGTGTGTCTGTTGGATTTGTGTGTATTGGTTTAAATTTGTTCGTGTCTGATAGGATGTTATTCATTTTTTGTATGTGTTCATTTGTGTTCATTATTACTATAGTGTTACCTTTATCTGCTTTTAGAATTTTTATGTTTCTGTCTTCAATTTTTACTCTTCTATTTAAGATATTTTCTCAACCCAAACGAGCCATTTTTGCATATAAAAAAGCTCCTCTCTTTATAGTTCCAAGTGTTTTAACTAGTTTTAAAAAAAGTTACAAAATTGTGTAATATGCAAGCAAAACACCATTTTTAATGCATAAAGGTTGGTAAGAGGCTGTTTAATTAAAGTAAGCTTATCAGAAATTAAATTTTATTCCTGTATAATTTTTTTATAGTGACTTAAATTTATAAGATAAACTTCATATTTTTGTGCAATATAAGCCATATTAAAAGTGACAAAAGACATGTTGAAAGGTTATAAGGCTGTGAGTTGTCCATGTCTCTTTTATATTATGATGGGTAATTGGAATATTATGAGAATGTATTTCATGTATTCCAGATCCTAATCATAAGTTTCAAGTACTTCAACTATGGCAATTAATATGTAATACCATCATTTCTTGGAGGTGTTTCTAAATTCATTTTGTTTTGTGTTCATAAAAGCAGCTTTTGATGAGCAAAAGACATTTGGATGTCAAAATTTCAAGTAATGGAAATTCTAAAACCTTCAGTGTGTTAGGAAACTCTTATAAATTAGCTTATGTTTCTAAAATTTAAGCTTCTGTTTTTCTAGCACTTTTGGAGGATTTTAAATGCAAGTTTGGTTATAGTCTCTTCAAAAGTAACTTAAGTTGTGTGTGTATTGACATAGTAAAAGAGACCTGAAGGTTCAATAAATTTTGATGTGATACATATTTAAAACAATTTTATAATCAGTGTTCTTTGCATAGTAGAGCTATACACATGCATTCCAGCAGTCTGTGATATTAACCTGTCCATGGTGGTGGGAATTTTTATAACCTGACACGTCTATGTTCTGTTGCAGGCAACTTCTGAGGTATGTGGAGTGAAATTTGCCTTTAGTTGCATAGAAAAGACTCTTCCTAATATATTAAATGAGGTATGCTGCTTATTCAGAATATGAAAAGTTTTATGGCATGCCAGAGCTTAACACCCAATATGACTCTCTGAGTATCTAGCTTGAAATTCTCAGGTTTCTGGTTCTTTCTCTTTCTCTCACCCTCTGCTATGCAGGTGGCTGTCATAACAGATCATGTAAAGAGTGATATTTTGATTGTGCATAGTGTATTTTAAAGTTTCTTTCGTTGAAAGGCAGAATTTTGATGTACAAGTCTTAAAAGTATGCATTGCACTAGTTACGAGCTGTTCATTAGTTTAATGAAATCTCTCCATATTATTTACTACATTAATTTGGATTATATTTAGTTGTATGTAAGTAAAAAAAAGGGGGATTGAGCAACAACTTTCACAAAATTGGTACTGGAATGTTGATGTATTGTATTACTTGGTTGAAAAATTTGTACAGTTTTCACTGTTGAAATTTTTTGTCTTAAACTTAACATTTACTTAAACAACAGTTTGATATCTGTACATTCTTTTGGGATTGAAATGTGCGAGTTTACGAAATTCCAGAAAGTTTATGTATGCTTGATTATAGAAACACTGGATTAATTCACCTTCTTCAGAGACATTCTGAAAAAACTGAAAGCATTTAAAAACTATGATTATTTTATTAGGTGTTAATACCTTTGCGGTTAAGTATTTAACTTTTTGCTGTTGATACCAAGCAAGAAAGCTTATTCCATTTGCTGGTAGTTTTAATTCTCTGTAACTTTTGGTCTGCACAATTCATACACGTGTCTATTCTCCACACACGTCACTGTATTGTTGCAGGTGAGGTGTTTAGCACATAATTACTAATAAATTTGTAATGGCTGGATTTGTCTAGTTACATATCCCTCAGTGTTAAACATATTTTTACCCAATAAACCTGTTTTAGAAATTGAAACCTCAGTAACTTGGAATAGAAAAGAAATTCCCTGCTGTAGTTTAACTTCGTAGATAAAAAAAATGATTTTCATTAACTAACTTTGTTTACATTTTTTTTTTTTACCTTTATTAGTAAGAAATGACTGAACAGTAATTATAGAATCATAAGTTAATACTGTTTTATACTTATTTAAATAGTGGATTTTTTCACACTTCACATTTATTAATGGGGTGATTTTATCATTGGTCAGTCTCTTTTTTTATTTTGCCTTTCCAATAATCAAACATTCTTTGCTCATTTTTAGATCACATCCATTGTGTGTTTAATTGCTGGAATAGTTTTACAAATCTAAAGCAACCTTAATGTTGGAGGCATCCTAATTTTTTTATTTTTAACAGTAGAAAATAGTTAATAGTGAATAAGTAATTTGTTGATAACATCTAACAAAATTTGAAATTACATGATCAAAATATGCTTAAAGAATTTAGTTTTGGCAAATTTATCTTTGAGAAAATTAGACCTTCTCATAATATCATTGGCAAGTTAATGGTTGATGGATTTGGAAGTATAACAAACTGTGTTTATCAGGTTACCATTTGTTCTCTGCAGTTTTTAATTTGTTCTAACTCCTGTTAAACTGATGAAATAATCAACAACCCATGCTTAAGAAAAACCTTTATCTTCAAAAGATAGAGTTCTCCAGCCTTATGTTTTATGATAAAAGAGAACATTCTATAAACATTAGAGTAGCTGTATGCAGTAGGTTGCCTTTATTCAGAAGGCTAAGAGTTGTCAGATTTGGGCAGTTTATAAGCAATGAACCTTTATGAGCAGCCATACCTACTGATTCCATAAAAATCAATGTATAAGTTGCATGGAGCTGGGTTTTGTTGTATTCAAGTTATTGTCTTGGTACTGTGTTGTGTACTACATTCAAAGTAATGCGAGTTGATCCTTTATACTCAGTGCTCTTGGCCGTAAGAGCTCATTTTCATAGTGTTTTATTATTATTATTATTATTATTATTATTATTATTATTGCTGTAAAATGTTTTTCATTTATGCTTGCAGATTAAATTTGAAACAAACTTGTGATCAAAGGTTGTGATCATTTTATTACCTGATATGAAACTGACAGAAAGCATTAGGTACTTCATATTCACTTTCACTATAATCAACCTTTTTCTTTAGTTAAACTAATTGACAAATTTGTATTGGATTGATTATTGTATCATATTAGCAGGTTTAATTTCAACTTTGTAAAGTTATAAAATCCTTTGTTTTAAATTTCATTGAAATATACATGTAGTTAAGAAATTTGACTTTTATTTGAAAGCTTACCACTAGCAATAAACATCTAGGTTAATGTGTGGTTCTTTTCCAAACAAAAACATTAATCTCAGAGAAGAAAAGTTGACTGAGAGGCATAATTTATTCTTTTATTCACTGCTTCTAATGCAACAATGAATAGTGTACCTCAAAATTAAACAGAAATTGCTAAAATTTTTATCACTGTATAAAGGTCAGTTTATTTGCTTTGCTCTCAAAGTAGCACTAATGAGCAATGAATTCAGAAAAACTAATGTACCTTAGAAGTAGTGAATCAAACAACAGATTAAGCCTATATATCACATTTCATTGACTGAAATTTACTCTTTGGTGAGAAAAATTTATTCACAAACAAATCAATAACCAGTTAGTCCAGTGAAATAATTAGTTGTGATGATATGTCATGTTATCTGTAAACCTAAAGTAATTTGGGTCATCAGTAGTGCTTTAAGTTACTAATGGTGAAAAGAACTGTATATCAGAATGAAATGAAACTTGTTCACGACTACATATTACATCTGTGTGTGTGATGTGTGTGATGATAAAAGCAAAGTGAAATATAAAAGCTAAAATATTGTGTAAAAATGAGTCTTTTTACTGATAAATGTTTGTGTAAGAGATATTGGTATATTGATAATTCTAAAACAAAAATAGTAAGTGTATTAAAATAGTTAAAATGTATGGGAAAATTTCTTTTTGTGACTAACTTGTATGTTTAATTGAACAGACTGCTGACACAAAAGAGGAGTTTGGTCAAACTGATAAGCTGAATCTAATTTATATCAAACTGAACAATGTGCAAGTCAGTGGGTGGAATTTGTTCAAATGAATTACTTAAATTCTTAGTGTGGTGAACATAATGAAGTTCTTTATGAAAAACAAAGAGTAAAACATTATCTTTATGCACTGAAGATTTCTAAAATTATGCAACTTTTTACAAATTTTTTACCTCTGAAGGTGAGTTTATAAAGCAGTGTTTTGACTAATTTGATGAAATGCTCAGGATTAGGAAACATCTGCTTAAATGTGATACTGAAACACAATCTCAAACAGAAACTTAGTTTTGTACATTCAATTTTTTTATTTTGCCTCTGCATGCTTGGGTTTAACAGTATACAGTTTATATGCAGCTCATTTCTCTGAAGGCTAATTTGCATGCACCAGAGGTTTTACTTTGCTGTTGTGTAAAAACCAAAAATGCATGTTTAAAGAAAATTTTACAATTAACTCTTGGTATGAAAGACTTGTTCTGCTCATTTTTATAGTATTGTTGCATGCTGTGGTTAATTTTATTTCACAGAAATATTCCCAAAGGAAATTTTTATTTTTTTTCAATTAGAACATTAATTAGTTTTTTAATTAGAAACTTCGTACATTTTGTCTATGTAATTATGCTAACATTGTATTTTGGTAGATTTTTTATTTACTTAAATTACAAAATCAAGTTATTTTTTCCACCAGTCTAATACTGATTGTTTAAATGAAATAAGCGGTTGTACAATTAAATAAAAAATATATTAGTTATAAAATAATATAGAAATTATTTTACAATAAAAGTAACTTAAGAAGTTAAGGGTTTATACTTCCTTCGTCCTAATGCATTATTTTTAAACCTTTTGGAACTTCATGGTAAACTGCTTTCTTGCTGATATGTTAGAGCTTTTTTACTTTGAATAGATAAATTTAATTTGAAACTTAAACTTGTATTTTCTTTTCTGAAAAAAAAGGATATATAGCAATAAATAAACTTAATTTTTTTATATATTTTTATTGCTATGTAATAGATTAACAAATTTAATCTTAAATTAACATACTTTGATGTGAAATCTTTAAGGTAGAGCTCTGTATTTTGGTTATAGTGAGATGGGTTTGATTCTTTGTGATGGTATTTATTTCTCTGTATATGAAGCTGTGGTTATGATACAAAAGTGGCAGTTGCTACTTTTGAATGTATGGTAGGGCACTGCTGATTGGCTACCTTCTCTTAGGTCAGGTTCCCAAGTGGCACAGTTCTGACTCTGGATGTCTGATGCTAGAAACCAGGTTTCAGTACTTGTAATGGACAATGCAGAGGTGTCCTTTTGTGTGTAGCTTTGTGCTTAACTGCAAACACAAACTTCTGGTTGGTGGTTCAAAATAGGGCTCATGGCAGATAGCTGTATTACCTATGCTGCAAAGACAAATTAAATCTGGTTTAACACATTTACTTCAACTTTGGAGATCGGTACCTGTTCTAGGTGCCATTGAGCTTTTTGTTGGTTTTATTTATTAAGAGCTTTTGATAATGCAAAATGGTGTTGGAGAGTATTTATGGGAATGTATGTTAATTCAAATAATATCTGCACCATGAGCATCATCTACACTGCCACTAAAAGTTTGGGTGCTGCATATATATAGTCATGGTGTTTTGGGTATCTTTTATGTTTCGAATGTACAGAAGGATAGATTATAGTCGTAAGACTATCACATTTGAATATATCCCATGTGAATCAACAACCCTAAAAATCTTTCAGCTTGTCAATAGTAATATCCTGTTATTGTGTAATGTGTAAATTTTTGGAGGCTATTTAGCATATGCATTGGTTTTAATAATTCAAAGTTTGTAAAACTCCTCATTAGCATAAAAAGAGAAAAAACTGAATGAAATATCTACTTTTAACCTGGGAGTTCCAGTAAATTGTAATGCTTTGTTTGCATCATCATTCCATTTAGTCATACCAGGATCTGTTGGCCTGTTACTGTTACTAAACCTAGCAATGTTAGGCACAGTGTCTTTGTTTTCAACTGATGATTCATTCAGTAGTTTGAAGGAATTTATTCTCATTATTAATGTCACTGTCTTTAGTTGGAAAATACTTGTACTCACTTTCTAAGAAAGATAAGCTTTCAAAGTTGTAATAAATTTACTAATTCTTGACCATCAGAGTTTCAGTGGAGGCTTCAAATTATTTTCATAACACAGCTTTGAAGGAGTTTCGATCCATTCTATAAAAGCCAATCAGAAAATACATTTAAAATAGATTTACAGCCAAACAAAGCATGTGAAAGGAGACTTGTGCATGTGCTATCATAGCAGAACAAACTTCTAATGCTTGCTGATTCCAATAAAATACGTTTTTCTAATTTTTATTTTTAGTTGATTCACATGTGTGTCTGCAGTACGTGCACCTTTGCATACTTGCATCTATTGACAGTGAACATTTTGAACTTACTATTTAAGGACATCAGTATTTTTTGGTTATGCCTGGTTATTTTTGTTTAGAACATTAGGTACAAGCATTTAGTTACTTTTCTTTCTTTTTCTGTTAAGGGAAATGTTTGTAAAAGTCTTCTCAGTAATGTATCACTTGTGTCTATGAAATGTACAACAGTATAATCTGAATGAGTTAGTTTTCATTTTATATTTTTTGTTTGTGTTTGGAGATTGAACTGAAGCTATAGCTGTTATTATCATATGCATTTCTAAAACATTGAAACATTTTTGTTTTGTTTTTAGATGCAAGCCAAGCTTTTTGAATTGCAGTCAAAACTCCAGGGAGAAGAGAATGAAAGGAAATTATTAGAACAGAAATATGATGAAGTATGTCATTTTTATGCTTGAATATTTTTTTACTATTATGTAACAGAAGAACAGATTACATAACAAAGAACCTCTTGTACTTATGGTAAAGCTTAAGTGAGTGGATCACATTATTGATAGTTATTGGCATGTATTACCAAGTAAGTTTTTATATTAATTAGCAATTTTGTTACTAGATAGTAATTATACAAACTAGTGATTTGATGCCATCTTAATAAGAACCATACTTGTGGTAGTTTCGACCACAACTGCATTCTAAATCTTTTTATTTGAAAGACTGGTTGGCTACCCACTTGTCTGGGATCTCCTTGCTTCTGGATAAGTTAACAAAAATGTAGGTTAACATACCAAACAACCTTGTTTGTTAAAAATGCATTATCATTTAGAATATGTACTGTGAATTGTTGGTTTATAAATACGTATATTAGAAGATCAAGGTTATTTTACAAATAGGAATGGATATTATAACTTTTTTTACATTGCATATATTTTAAAAAATGTTATACTTTCTTGGCACTTTGTTTGTAGTTACGGTAAGGGATATTTTTAAGGTGTATAAATATAAAGGAAGGACAGTATCATACGTAGTTTTATTTTTTAAGTTTTATAAGAATAAAATTCTGTTTTTATGTCTAGGTTTCTAGAAATGCCCAAAACTTGCAAGAAAAATTAGATATTAAAGATAAGGAAATTGAGGAGTTGCAGAAGGAGAAAGATTCTGTTGAATCAATTACAAAAGTAAGTGGAATTAACCTAGTGTAGTCCAGGATGGTCAAGTTGATTGATTTTGTAACTGTGAAACTGTACACATTATAATTGAAGGTAGTAAGCGTATTTTCATAAGTCTGGTGTTTTGGTAAGGTACTTTTACTAAAGATTTATCATTGAGTTCATAAAACCTTTACTGATTCAGTCTGGGTGAAAGATTATTTTTCGTTTTAACAATAAAAAATAATTTTTCATCTGGGTTTTCGTATTTTATTTGCTTAATCTTTCAGACTTTCTAAATTATTATTAACCATCTCTGTGCAAGTGTCCTTTACTGTGTATGTTATGATGGTTTTAGTAACTTTAATTGAAAATTGAATTAAATGACTGTTTAAATTATACTAATTAGTATAGCATTGGTATAATGTATATTAGTATAGCAATTATATAGTATCGTACCTAATAATCCATATTTTACTAGTAGTTAAATTTTCAGCTCTTAATTTTATAGGGCAATATTTTAAATTTTGAATTTCCTTTAATGTAAGAAATGTTACACTGTCTTTAAGTTATTCACCACCAATGCAAGAAGTGTAAGATTTAACATAAATTACTCATTATAATATAAATACTGCTGGATCAAGGTTGATTTCTTTATACCTTTCTATCCTGTTTTATTCACAAAGCTATAAACTAAAAAAATTAGACCTATTTGCCATGCTTACCTGTCACATCCTCTTATATAAATGATCAGAAATCTGTTTTATACTATATTATGTGTAATTAATAGAACACTAGAGTTTTAATATATGTATAAAATGGCATACTCTAGTACATTGGTTTTTGTACAGGATATTGTCCAGATTTTAATTGAATTTGAAACGTTTTCCCCCAGGAATTACATTGATCTGAATGCTTAAAGACTTGTCATACAGTTAGAAAGTCAGAAAAAATGATAATTATTGTACATTGTTTGTTTTTTGCATGCAGTTATTCTGTGTTAGGTGCATTAGTTATTTCATTTAGTGTAGTAGTAACATTAGTTTGAAAAGTAGGTTAGTTTTCATTGACAGTAAACAGCAAACAAGACCTAGATAAATACTATATTTTTTCATATATATTCTTTCTTTATTATTATAAAGTACATAAATGTCAAAATTGTAAAACTTGTTAGATTAGGTAGGATAATTAAAGAATGGTAAGTTCTTCATGGGGTATGCTCATAAGCAGCTTGTGCATGTCATAATTAAATACAGTAACATGGGCTGCACATTTTTCAAGAGATTTATAACTTGTAACAGCATACATTTAACTTTATGGCCCTTTTAGCAGTGTCTAGCTGATAGTTCTACCATACGAGTTTCAATTCTATCAGCAAAGATGTACCAATCTCATAATAATTTTCATGTTATCACTTTTAAATCAGTAAATGTATCTTTACAATGTTTTGCAGATTATCAGTAAACAGAACTTTTGTTTCCAAGAATATAAAACAGACCTTTACAAAATGATTTATCATGACTGTGTTTTTGTGGACTTGTATTCTGTAAAATAGTTATATTTCAATTATAATGCATTATATGTATATACATTATTGCAATTTACAAAAAATTTTTTTCTTTAAACATAGAACAGTAAAGGAAGAAGTAAAGTGAACAATTCTACATTTGAACTTTGTATTCTGTTGCTACGTGTCATTTGTTGATAAGCCATATTGGATTTCTTTCTTTTTTTTTAGGTTTTATATATACATTTTGAAATAACCAAAAATTGTAAATTGCTATATCAGTACCCAAATACTTCAGAGAGGCTGTGAAAGCCACCAGGAGGACATTCAGAGCTTTTGTTTCTTTTACTCATTTTTACTCATTGTGTGAAGTAGATGTGTGTGGTCATATATTTTTGTAATTGAAGAGGTTGGAGGCAAGCTATTGTGGGTGTTTCAATAAAATTATTAATATCTCAGAAAATTTAGTTAACTCGTGTATAATACTAAAATTTGAATTTTATATACATATTTCAATAGAATGTTGAAAGTTAGTCAACGAATGCGATGACCTGGCCTCAACTTTTGTCGATAGGATAAAGCTAATTAGTATAAACAATTGTAGTTTCATGTTATAATTTGCAGTCCTTCTAGAAAGAAATAAAGGTAATTTAGATTTTAAATTTGTTGTAGTTGTTACTAAGTCAGTCAAAATTAACTGAATTGTAGTTTAAATTGAAAAAGTATAAAATTATATTGAAAAATATTTATTTATTGAGGTGGTTTATGTGAAATTTTACAATTTTCAGATATTTTTAATCTTGACATTGAACTAACTCTACACTCTTACTTCATGTATTCACAGACAAAGTTGTAGTAAAAATACTTCATTAAACACTTACTTTTCATCTAAAAATTGTTGGAAAGGATTACTAGAAAGGTGCCTGGGATGGAGGTGTTGTGATATGAGGAGAGTCTGAGATCTCAAATTGTTTTCTCTTGAGAAAACAGCAGATATTCCAATGAGGTTTTGCTATAAGAAAACACACACACACACACACACACACACACACACACACACACACACACAATATTGAAGCAATTTATATGCTCATTAAACAAGTCATTGTAAAAGTACATATTGTGTTAAGATCAAGATATATGTTAGGTCGACATAAGCAGCATATAAATAATTTTCATTTTTGATTATTTTATTTTGTTAAACTTGATTAAATTGTAGGCTTTGAATATTAGTTGAGCAATAACTGAAGGTTGGTTCTGGTTACAGATTTTTTTTCAGATAACGTTAAGTTAATGGCTATAATTAGTGTAGTTATTTTGTTTCATCTTCATTGATTACATTCTTCTAATGGTTTTGTATTCTGTAACTGAATTTTATCTTTTTTTAATTGTAATCTTGGTGTTCAGTTTTACATTATTAAGATGCAGTTAACTTTGCTGTTACATGTGTGTTATGTTTAACATGTGTGATAAACAATTGCGTATTACCTAATTGTATGATCACCACTGTGTGGTAAGTATTAACATTTTAACTTACAAACAAGATTCATTGACACATTTGTGAAGGAATTGGAGCTGTCAAAGTCTCAGTTAGAAAAGGAAAGAAAAATTACCAAGGACTTGTCATCCAAAACAGTAAAGCTGGATTCACTGGTGAAGATAGGCCAAGATTCACTCAAGTATGAGCAAAATATCAGTAGAAAACTAGATGAGGATCTGAAGACTAAGGAGGCAACAATCAGTCAACTTCAAGCCCAGCTACAAGCTTTAAAGGTGAAGACAACAATAAAAGATTTTTTGATTAATTACAGGTTAATGAGGCAGAGAATGCAGTGTAATGGTGAATGATACAACCACAGAAATAAATAACATTTCATGTTAATTTTGAATTACACACATTCTATCTAAAGCAGCTTTTTACAATAAATACAGAACTATTAATACAAATTATAATAAAGTAATATTGAAGAGAAATTTACATGCTACAAAAATGGTTATAAGTGCAATATGAAGATTTGGAGGACAGGAGGATTATTGTAAAAACGTATTGGTAAATGAACTTGCACTTAGACCCACTTTTGTCATACAGAAATTCTAAATTTCTGTCCCATAGCTAAAAGTTTAAAGTTCATTGATAAGAGTTTTATACCCAATAGTATGGCAACTGTGTATGAAGAATAGAAGCACCAAGAGATGATACATGGTGGCCAGTTCTATACAGTTAAGTGACATTTGGGTTTGCTAATTTTGTTAGTTTTACAGCTACATATGCACACAAATGATCCATAAATGGAGTGGAATCATAATGTAGTCTTTCTGAAGGAAAAACAGTTATCTTATGTGTTAATATAAAAACAAATTTTTATAGTACTTCTGTAAGAGTTGTTTATTTTTTAAAATTAGATTTTGTTGAACTAAGGAAGACACAAGTACATGGACCATTTAGGGTGTAGTAAGTCATTTATTATTGCTGAGGGTATTGAGTTTCCCATTCAAAATATCATGAGTGATGATTTGAACAAAAGTTCCAAGATGCACAGTTTTCTTAACAGGAAAATTTAGAAAATTTATTTCATTTTTTATAGAAATAAAAATATGCTATGAGATGTAGTGAATAAAGAAGCAGTCAAGTTATATTTATAGTAAAAGAAAAGCTCTCAAAGTTGGTGAACTTTTTCCTGAAACTTTTGGGCATAGAAAAACCAATTGGATCATGATTTATAAGGATGTCCAAGACAGACAAGCTGTGGTTCTTTTCAGTTTCACAAAAACTTTGTTGGAGTGGCAATAGTTAAGGTGTTCTATAAACATAGGTGCACAATCTTTTAAATGAAATATCACAAAAGTATCATAAACCTTCTGTAGTGTATTAGTTTAAATTCAGTCAGGCAGTACTCCAACCTAAAAAGACCATACTGAGGGATGTGACCCATAAATATGTCACCTCGTCAAAAAGGAAATCGTTGAATAAAAAGTTAATGTTTGTAATAAAGACCTTGAAGAGTTCATTAAATTATTGGAAATTAAAACCATTTACTATCTGGAAGTCATTTAGAAAAGATGGATGGTAATGTTGATAGTTTTAACTGTAATGTTATTTTGTTTGTTTATATTTTGGAAGTACTCGTGTAAAAGTTGGCCATTAATTTTCCTGGACGTGAAGTAAGGTTATCTCATTAAGGAAAATGAAAGTCTTTAACTTTGAAGCTGGTGATGATATAAGGCAACTGAAAACTTAACTAATAATGTTTGCAAACAGAAGAAAGTACAAGTATGATAGACATATCTGGTTTGTTTACTTTAGTGTACTAGCTTCAGTAAAAGTAGATTTGGAGATATTTGAAACAATGAAATTTCTGAAATTTGTTGAACCTTTTATTGTTTAAGGGAATGATAAGAACATTTGGTCAAGTAGTCTAAATTTGGTGGAGTCGTATCAGATGGAGATTCTCTTGTGATATATTTGCTTTGAATATTGCATCAAAATTAATTTTTTTATTTGAAAGTTGATGGTTAGCAGAGTTTTATATAAAAAAAAAAAGAAAAAAAGTAGAGAAAATGCATCTGTTGAAATTGCAAAGGTGCTGAACTTTTGATAAGTAAAAAGTTTTATAAATTTGATTATTCATAATGACTGTTTCTGACACTGACAGTTTTATGTATAATTTTAATGCTGTCTAATTTTTCACTAGGTTCCCACTGCCAATGGCCCTCCTGTCCCTACCACTGTGGAATCACAAATATCAGCAAAAACAGATGTAAGTGAATAACAAAAAAAAAAACAAAAAAAATTTAAATGCAAGTTTTATAACTTACATTAAAGTTAATAGGGTAAAAAAAAAGTCAGTAAAGACTACATTAATAAAATTATATATTAATTATTGTCTCCACATTTTGTTAATATACAAAAGTGGTTTATGGAAATAGTGAAAGATATAAAGCTATGGGTTTCAGTTAGAAAAGGAATGAAAAATTAAAAACTTTTCATCAAGAACAGTGAAGCTGGTTTCACTACTCCATAGTGCTCTCCAATCCCATTCCAATGACTGGTTTTGTAGATAGTAGACAAGGGAAGCTTATTAATCCATTCACACTTTCCACAAAATGACCATTTTAAGAGTTTTTTTGTTGTTTAAAGACCTTAAATACCGATGTTTTTAACTAATGGTAACACATGCACCACTTTACATATCGTGTCTACTATGACCTCTGTCAGTTCAGGTGACAAGAATGAGGTACATGTGCAATCAGTATTGATAGAAGAACCATTTGAATACAGTAGCATACATCATTATTTAACAATTTTAACAAACTGTTTCTTTAATCAGTTTCATTTTTTCATATTAATACTCTGTTTTAATGAAAATTTTTTTTGAATTGTTAAGTTAATTGCATAGTTTTAACATTATTTCTTGCAGATCATTTTAAAAGAATTATCACTGACTTAATTTTATGTAAAATTGTAAGAGGAATTGGTTAACACATTTTAAAGGTGAAAGTTGTGTCAGATTTTATCCTCTTGTCATGAGCCTTACACATGCACTAGAAATAATGTAAAATATCAAAAGGCATTATTCCTTTTGCAAAAAAAGACAATGTCAAGAAAGAGTTACCAGTTTTGTTTTTTCTCATTCAGAATGACAATTTAAATAGAACTTGTTTTTTGTTCAATGTATAATTAGTAAATGGAGTTTCATTATTAAGAAAAATAACTTTTGGAATCTAAATTTATTATGATGGTATTTGGGTATATTTTGGTTAGGTGACTAGATTTTATTTTTTGTAGGCTAATGTAGAAATCATCTTTTATTAATACTGTTTGCTCATTTTACTGATTGTTTTATCTATTTTCATATTCATTAGTGACTTTGAACGAAGCATTCAGTATTGAATTTCTGGGGAAAATATTGATGTTTTCTGCAATACAACTGAATTAAGCATTTGATATACTGTAAAGTGTTTGTTTTTTTGTTTTTTCATGTTATATTTATCTTACTAGTTAAGTTTCTCTTTTAATATAACAAGGTTATATCTGCACAACATTTCTGAGTTGGTAAGAACCATGCTTTTTTCTATTATTAATACCTTTTGCATGTAGCTTTGTACTGTAACCTAAAGAACCTTGATTTGATTGGTATTAAGCTGATTGTTAGTGTTTGTAAACTGTTTTTAACCATTTGAAGACTGGGTAAACCACAACGACATAGTAGTGCTAGGCTTTGACTAGGATTTAGATTAAAAATGTTTTAGCCATGAAAGATACACAAGATTGTTGTATAAGCAATATGCAGATCGATAGATTGTTTAGAAAAAAATTACACTATAATAAATATTTAATAATATGCAAGTGGATTTTCTGCCCAATCAATTTTTAAAATCATTCAAAGAGCCAAGAGGCCATTTTGTATAACCCATTTATTCTGATTACATTGGTTTTTTTAAAGGCTGAATAAATTTGTTAAATCTGTTCATCAAAGCATATAATAATAAAAAAATATACACATGTAGATTAGTTGTGTAATGTTAGGTTGGTAAGATAATATTGTATTGGATGCTTTTTTTTCTTATTAAGCCATTAGGCTTTAGGTAACAAGTCACTCTTCTGATTTTTCGAGATGCAGATGTTTCAATTAAAAGTATAATATTTGATGTTTCGTATTTTTGTTGTTTGAAAGATGAGTGGTGAATAATACACACCTACAAAAGGATGCAAGTTGCCATGCAATGAATACCAAATTGTCAAATATGCATATTAACACCACAAAGAATTTTTATCAAAGTACATAATGAGGTTTTGGTTTTCAAGATACGCTAATAAATTTAACATTTTTAAAAATGAAATCATATTAGAAACAACTTAAGGTGAAAAACCAAATTTGTACAGTGTTAAAAACTGTGAGTGTAGCTTACATGGCTTTAAATTACATACAGTCTGTCACCTAAAACATAGTACCATGTTAGATGTAAATGTAACCAGTTGTGGACAGGTTAATGCTCTTACGGTTTAAACCTTTGATTTTTGTGATGAGTTAACTTTGACATCTTGAAGTAAAAATATTCATTCAACATTGTGACAGTAGAGCTTCTTGATTATTAAAACTGTGTGATCAAGTGAAGGGTTATTTTATAATCATTTTTATTGACTCTTTGTTTTTATTCTGTGAAAAGTTTGACATTATTTTTCATTTAAAAATATTCACTTCTCTTATCTGTTTCCTTCCTTTGAAAGAATAGAGTTTTAGTTGACCTAATATAAACGAGTTTATAGCCATCTGAAAGAATATTTTTACTTCTAATTCTCTGCTTTGAATATGTTTGTGACTTCTTTTTCTCAGCTATGTCTATAACTTCTCACTTTCAGTCTCGGCCAAAAGCTGTCAAAAGTGAAAAATCTAAACCAAAAAAAAGGGTAAGAACAACATTTGAGATGCAGGGGGAGTTGTTAGTGGTGTAGTGCACTCAGCATGTTGCATGATTATCTGCACCTTTTTTGTTATCCAAGCATGCTTGGTGCTTTCTTATTGGGATACAAAAAATAGCTTTTATTCTATTTAAGAATAACTTAATATTGGTGAGAAGAAAAAAACAAAAAACATTTTGAACTCATCTTTTTCAGCACAAACAAAAAACTTAAATCAGAAGATTTTGTTGATCTTACAGGTGTAGAATTCTATCTTTTGACAAGTTTGACATTATAATAGCTTTAGTATTAAATGTCTACAAAATATTTCTATCTGGATATTTAAGAAGAATAGGAAAGTAAACAGTGCATTTAAGTAAAATCACATTGGGTGTTTAAGAATTAAACCTAGTTTATTGCGTTGCTTGTTGTCCAAAACAAGTGTCAATCCTCTTATTGAGCATTGGTTTAAAAATGAACAAACTACAAAATTAGTTTGCAACGAATGATGGTGAGGTCCATAATTCTCCAAATTTTCTTTAAGTTGCATTATTTTGTCATTAAAGTTAATTATTCAACTTTATTTACACCAGTCTAACTCAATGAAAAGTTTTATATTTTGATGTTGTATTCTGAAAATTAATACACTTGTGCCTTTATATCAACTTGACTAATTAAAACATTAGTGAAAAATATTTTAATACAGTTTCAGGAGCTGTTTTTTTTTATAATGAAAGTTCTTTAATGTTATGAGCTTGCATACCTACCACATGTAGTAACATGTTTTATATTTATTCTGCTTTATAATGAAAATAAAACTTCAAGAGCTCTTTGTCAATTATTTTACATTGCAAGCAGTAAGTCAAACAAAATTATATTAATTTAGTTTCTTCATTGATAAATTAACAATGACATTACTCAAAAATTTATCAAGGTTAATCCTATGAAATAGTACTGTTGTTATTCATGGTTTTACACAACAGTATTGACAAAGTGGAACTGTTATTAGTTGGAGCTTCACCCAACAATACTGAAAAAGTGGAACTGTTATTGATAAAATAAAACTTTACATTGATTCTGATGTACTTTTTAGTTGATTTTAATTAACTTTTCAAGACTATTGGAGTCATAGCTGATTGCATAAGTACAAGTTAACTAAAATTTGTGGAAATTCAGTTGATTTCCAAGAAAAATTGAGGTCTTCGTGTTAGTATCTCTAAGTATGTAATGAAAATGTTAAGCTACAATTTAAAACAAGTTTTCAACAAGCATAAAATGGGAAATTTATTTTTGAAACATCAGTGTTTTTATCTTATTTTTTCATTTTCATTTTTAACTTGTTGATCAGATAGGAAACCATCCAAAAGGTGCATTCTCTTTTGTAATTATTACATGCTTGGGATGTTGGCAGAAAGTTTCCCCTCTCCTGCTTTGTATGTATCAGCTTTTACTATACTGTGGTTGTCACTGGTATTCTGTGCATCTAGGATAGTGTTTCAGCTGAAATTATGCTTTCAGAACAAAATGTTTTCTGCAATGATTTATTGAACATCATATTGTGGGTGGTGAAGGTATTGCTTGTTATAAATATAATACTAAAAATTTCTGTAATCTAACTTGTGATAAATAATTTCTTTAGTTTAAGACATTGCTGATATACATCATATATTGAGTTTATTGGCAAAACACTTAACCCTGCATAATAAAGAAATCTGTGTTATATTTACTTCAAGGATGTTAGATTTTAGTTTTGATGTAGTAACTTGCGACTTCCTTAGGATATCATAATATCTCTTAACATTTTGTATCTGCCCTTTTTTGTAAATGTTAGTAATGAATTAATATATTTAATGATGTTAAGATTAGGTTTATGCTTATTACTTTATTATCATTTGCTGTTTGTTCTTAGTTAAGGGTTTTTTTCAGACACATTAGACATGAGAAATATTTTATCTGTCCTTTAAATTTAGTTGTGTTTATTAGGAAAAGTTAGAATTACATTTAATTTTCCAGGAATTAACAACAGTAAAAATAATTCATGGATAGTCACCATAAGGATGAACATTATGCTTGTGCATATTTGTGCTTGTGTATTTACTGTAGCCAGTTGTACACTATATTTGAAACTTTTTCATTGCAAACCTCTGGTTACTAGTGGCATAGTTAAATATTAACCTTAAAGCTCAAGGTCGCTCTGTAACCAAGGTATTTTTTGCTGTATTTTTATAAGTTGATGCTGCTAGCTATGTATGAGATGAAATTGATCTCAACTCTCATGTCACAAATAATTTCAACTATTTTTTACTTGTTTCAAGGGTAAGACAGGTTTGTTTCATAGTATTTTAAGTATGGTTAAGTTATAGCTGTGATATAAACTGATAGTAATGTTAAAGTTCACAGAAATCAGATGCATTCTCTCATTACTTTGGTTAAAATCTGAGGTAGGATCACAAATATAGCATTAATATTTATTAGAATAAACTGTGTACTTTTAACTTAACTCTATAACTGAGATTACTTTGTTCATAGTATTATTGCTTAAATACATGTTTTTTGTACAATAATCCTTTCCTCTTACTCTTGGTTGTGAAGTTCTCTGCTTTTTAACATTTTACTTACCATTTATGTTTTTGTTTTTAACAGCTTTTAATTAACATACAGTTACCAACAGTCATGTTAATATTATTTTTATAATAAATTTTATAAAGTACAAGTTTTTAGCACATGTTTCTTTTAAACTTCCTCTTGTTTTGGTTTTCTTTTTGTTTCTACTGTAAACAAGAAAAATTCATGGAGTGTCATTTAGTTCAATTTAGTATTACTTACATGCTGCAAAATTAATAAGACTGTTAATACATTAACCAAGTTTGTTTTTTTTCTCTTTCTCTAATAAAACTCGTGATGGATTTCAAATAAACATGTTTATATATATACGTGTGTGTGCGTGCGTGGAAGGACTTTGTGATATAACTGTCCTGAGGTCAGTCTTTCATCTATACACACAACTTAAGTAAAAAAAAGTTAAACAGGGTATGTTGGATCAAAATGACCTTTTAGAAGCAGAGTGAGTTACATGCTAGTGTAATAAAACTTTTATGGAAAATAAAAACGTACATATTTATGCATGCAGGTCTGTAGAACCACAAAGATTTTCAAAGAACACTCTAATTGCTGCTAGTTTTGGGGGTTGGAAACACCTTATTCATTAAATAAAACGAGCTTTATTTTAAGTTAATGTTTCTGTATTTTATACAGGGTTTGGAAAGTCACTGTGCACTTGTATATTTATTAACAGACATGTTTCACTAGAATATAAGAGGTAAATATCAATGAAAGTTATAAACAATGTTGAAAGTGACCCCAATTGGCATCAACACAGGCCTGGATCCTTCTTATTTTGTTTCTAAACACTGCTATCAGATGGTGGCTTGAAATAGACTGAATAAAATATTATTACAAAACTGCACATTGACTTTCCAAACACCCTGTATAATCCACGTGAACTATGGGGGGGGGTCTTTGGTTTACCACGGGTACCTATGAATGCTGCCTTGTTTAATGAGTTGTAAAAGTTTCACTGATGGAAAACAGTAGTAGTCAGGGTCAGTGAAATAGAACTCAAAAACTAAAGCTAAAAATAAGGAAGAGTTGGTCAAACATAAAGACTTCTCTTGCTTTAATAATTATACCAGAATGTTAAAAAAAATGGGAAAACTACATTCATGTAAATTTTTCTTGATAAAACAAAACCCACTTGAATTGAAAATGTATCTCGGGACGGTTCGTACAGGTATTAAAACTGCTAGTAATAAAGCAGAGAACAACGCTTCAATCTTCCTAGCTCATCTTCAGGCTGACCTAAGATACGTGTAAATTTTTCATAATAATGCAATGGTGTAAAATTTATTAATGTAGTGACATGTACTGAATAAGGGTTAATTCATTTTAGTTAATTAGGAAAGGAATTGGTATTGGTATGAATCAAATAAAAATTACATAACTGCAAAATGAGACTTCATTGTTTAAGTTTCCTTTTTTCACATTCTAAATTAATATAAAGAACATTAAATTTCTATCTGACATTAAAGAGGGGGTGAATACAGCAAGATAAAGCTTGATATTTTCACTAAAAAGTATTGGTGTATTTGTTAAAGGTTATCACCTTTATATTGGCAAAAACTATCCTTTACTAAAACCTGGAATGTTTTTTATTGTTGTTTTTGAAGAAAATTGCATCTGTTTCAAGACTTTTCATACATATTTGTGCAGCCCTTTACTTCCTTTCTCTTAATGTTTGGTTAGATCACATTTAGAAGGTGTGTGAAGAGGTAGTACATTTTGGTGATAGATAATATCTGTGTACATGCACATTGCCGATGTATGTGGTCTTTATACGTCATTAGGCATGGTAACTACTGAATGATGTTGAGAGTTGTCCAGAAACTTTTTCAGGGGTTTAAAACTTTTTTTTCTTTCCACTGAATATATATATATGTATGTATGTATAGCATGTGTGTTAATGCTTGTTTTAATAAGGTTACACTAAGTTTAAAGTTTGTTTTTCAGGGTGCTTCAAACAAGAAATAGAAGAGTTTAACCTGAACCACCACATGAACCAAACCACCTAGCTAGAGGGGTCCATCCATGTTAAGGATGTTGTATTTTTTACCTGTCAAGTCTTGCTTCTAGTTGAACTGCTGCTGAACTCTACAGTACAATACATATACTGTGTTGTCTTGTTGCATGTTGACTGTTTGTGTCCAGCAAGTGCTGAATGTTGTTAAATTGTGAATTGATGCTACCTATTACATTTACATACACATGACTGAACATTATTATTTTCTTTAGACGTTAACAAATTCAAGTTTGTATTCATTAACACGTGTTCTAAGAGAAGTTTGAATTGAACTCCTATTCACTCTTTTTATAAACCAAACATCACTTTCTAAGCTTTGACAGAAAATGTTCCTCAACAAGCTAAGCATTTTAATCATAAACTAAGATTAGGTAACCACAATTTTAATAGTTATACATAGATATAAATAGAATTTCTGGAGATGTCATTAAATACCAGTTTAGCACAAATGTGTTAAGCCTCAAAGTATCTGTCATTATTCTTTACAAAAATAAATCAAATACAAACTTGACATAATAGTTTATAAATATAAAAGTGTTATGTTTACTATTTTTGGGTGTCTTGATAAATATTAAAAATTATAAACCATTTGTATGGGGGTAGTGTTACTCTTGTTATGGTGCTCTTGTTATTTACTTGTATTCAAGACTGAATAAACTTATCATTCATGTGTAATGTCTTGGTTATAATGTTAGTGTATTACAGACTGGTATCCTATATTTCTGTACTAGGGAAAGATGTATAACAATTATGGCTGAGCTAATTTGTTTGTTACTTGTATTGTGCATAGCTATCAGTTGTGAGTTTTTTCTGATATTGAATTAAAAGATTTTGCACAAAATTTTGTTTCTCATGTTTGTAGCATTTGTAAAGAAAATAACAGTTGCTGTACCAACATCTTACTAGTTACTTGAATTTTGTCAAAAAGAAGTGTTCCATTTCGATGTATTTTGCACAAAGTGAGCTACAAATTCCATTTTGCAGTATTTTGTTCTTGAGCAATTATACACTTCAGGAGGCTTCTAACATTTAAGTAATTTGTTTCCATGTAGGTAAAATTGTTCAATTTCATCAAGTATATATATTTGTATATTTTCATTGCCGTCTTTAGGTTTGTCCTATCGTATAAGGCCCGGCATGGCCAAGTGTGTAAGGCGCGCGACTCGTGATCCGAGGGTCGTGGTTTTGCGCCCGCGTCGCGCTAAACATTCTCGCCCTCCTAGCCATGGGGGCGTTATAATGTTACGATCAATCCCACTTTTCGTTGGTAAGAGTAGCCCAAGAGTTGGCGGTGGGTGGTGATGACTAGCTACCTTCCCTCTAGTCTTACACTGCTAAATTAGGGACGGCTAACACAGATAGCCCTCGAGTAGCTTTGTGCGAAATTTCAAAAACCAAATCTATCGTATATGAGCATTTAAAAATTGCAGTATAGGGAGAATGACATGGATGGTTTTGATATCTATGATGGGCACAATGCTAGTTACCCATTGTGTAGTTTTGCGCTTAACAAATAAATCTGTGAAAGTGAATATATAGTAGTTAGCATCAAAAGAATTAACTTATCAGTGCAATTATAATTTACAGTACCTACCTAATTCAGAGTTCTGTTTATAAAACATCGGACATTTTGTTTTTCTACTTTCACAGAAGTAAATGCTAAATAACAAATTTTTAAATTATTTATAAAAATAAGTTTATTCTGTGAAAATGTATTTTTCTTTCAAAATGCCGATATCTTATTTTACATTTTCAGTACAATCTTGTTAATGTTCGGTAATTATTTTTCAGTTTTCTGTTGTGATAACACAACACATCAAGATGTCATTGGCTTTGAGAAATTTTTTTACAATTTGAGAGATCGGTTTAAACCTTCAAAATTTTAGAGCAAAATCTTTCAGATTCTCTCATTTAGTAAACTGTGATATCCTAGTAGGTGCAACATTTTATGTGGTCCTGCGAAATATTTGTAGAGAACTAGCAACTAGTGATATTCTAGATGTGCCACTACTTGGGGAAAATATACAATTATTTGAAACGATTTAGTTTTGTCTTTTAATGTTGAGGTATATATTCAGTAGACTGAGTAGAGGTATACAAATGTAAGATGTTTTTGGCTATTACTAAGTATGAAATTAGTGATTTCTGTAAAATTTATCTTTGGTCATGAAAATTGTATGCTGCATGTAATTTCTCAACTCCTTTTTGTGACATATTTTAAAAGTTTTGTATAAATTTGGATGACCAAGCAGGGGTACTTTCAATTTGTTTACTTAATTACATCTTTAGGGGAGATGTATGTTCAAAATTTGTAGAACAAAAGAAACTGTTTAGTTTTCCTTTTCTAGCACTACCTTCCAAATATTTGGTAAGAGAATCTATGAGTTTCGGGATCGAAACATTTCACCAAGGGCTTTATAATGTGATTGTTAATCTCGCTGTTCCTTGATCAAGAGTTGGTGATGGGTAATGTTTGAGTAGCTGACTTTCCTTAAGTCCATCACTTAAAAATAAAAAACAGCTAGTGTAGATAATCCTCTAAGAGGATTCAATAAACTAACAAACTACTTGGTATGTTGCGTTTCAGTGTAAAGTTAAAATTCTGAGGAGCTTTTAAAAAACAAAACGTTAATATCCCAAATTTCGAACTTCTTTTGGTTGTTTACTGATGGGAATTAATGAACAATAACAAAAGAAATGCATCTTAATTTCTAACCTTAAAGAAAAATATTTTTGTTCATCCATACGAAGCTTTGCAGTAGCTCAGTATTAAGTCTGAAAACTTACACCGTTAAAAAAACAAACTGGGCTTCAGTCCCTGTGGCAGTCACAGCTCAGGTAATCCATTGTTTAGCTTATTGCTTAAACAAATCAACTGTAAGAATAAATTGTAATTTAGAAACTGTCATGTTGAATAAAGGATAATTACGTAATAAAAATATTAAAATTCACGTTGTGGATAAGAAAACAGTACGAATATTTTTCTTGTATGTTACTGAAAACTTCAGTTGGCTAATATTATGTCTGTTTCTGAATCATGAGATTCAAGTTGGTTAATGTACTGCACTGTGATTCCTATGGAATTGGTTCACGTATTGTTACATCAAAATTATGTTTCGCATTTCTAGCCCATGGTTTTCTTAAGTGAGGGTCAGTCATACCTCCTGCGAGTCGACTATGAAATGATTTCTGAAACAACTGTTTTGGAGTAGGAGATTTTTCAGCGAAGAAGTAAAAGTCTACAGCATTTATCTTTCTTACGGATGTATGTGGTTAAAATGCATTAGCAAATCAATTTAATATACTAGATTATAATTTCAACGTTTGTTACAAACATTTAGCGCAAATATTAAGTTTAAGAGTTCGTATTTAAGTTGTATAGGAAAAATAAAAGTATATCATGTAGCTAACTTGATAGCGTCCTCCGGTAGGACAGCGGTAAGTTTTGTATTTACAATGCTAATGTTTGGGATTTGATTCCCTTCGGTAGACAAAGCAGATAGTCTTATGTGAAAAAAACACAAGCACTGATGGTAGTGAAATAAGTAATATAGTGTTACTAATCCTTTTGTGAGCTGCTTTGTAAATGAAGTGAATAAAATTTATAACATTTTAAACAAGCTGGAGTACTCGTTTTAATAACTATATACATGCTTAAAACATGGTAAACACTTCACGATCGTTATGGTCACTTCGTAGCAATTCGGGGTGCTTTTAACGTTTAGCATAGGGATGTTTCCACGCTGTTTCAAGTTATTAGTTCATTGACGATCATTGGTTGCCGATGTATATTATGGGCTGGAGTTGGAAGGTCAAGGAGCGGAGTAACAATTGGGTATAAGTGAGGAAACCGCTCTTCGTATCAGTATTGTGATGGTCAATTTTTTATTTAATTCCTTCCTATAAAGTGCTACAGAATTTTTTGTTTTAGTTTGTGTAAAAGACTTGATGCCATTTATGAATATAATCAACGTTAACTCACATCAATGATAATAAATGCTTCCTTACGGCAATAATTGTGGCGTAGAAGTTGAACACCCCACTCCACCCATTAACATGCCCTTTTTTCCAGTATCATTCCATGAAGTTTGGTTGAGATTTGCCGAGAACCTAGGAGTAGTTAAAGGGACAGGCACGCTCAAATTTTTGTGCTAAATATGTAGAGAAATTCACGTACTTATTTTAGCTCACACAATAACGGTCATTGTTCATGAAATTTGATGATAGTAAACATCTAGGCGATATTTATATCTATGGATTCCAACGAAATCTGGTGTTTCCTAAAAGCGTCGTTGAAACTGGATATGGCCATTGTAATGTGGTTAACGTATCATAATATATTTACTTTCATTAGTACGTTTTTAAACTTATTTTAGTACTCGTGATGCATGAATAACAGTATTTTCATTCTACGACGATCTTAATAGAATGTGAACAAATTTTATGCAATCTGCTCCCCTTTTTGTGGTTATTGGAAGAATAAATATGAGAGTCCCAAATTCGTCGTAATCGATTTTTGATTGGTGAATTGTAAAGTTTATGTATATTAATTTGAGATGCTTTACTACTATATGGTATCTTTTGATGTTTTTGCGTTTAAGATTTTTCAGTCTGCTGGGTATGTATAGGTGGTTAGGGTGCTCGCCTGCAATATGACGGCGGTGCGTTCAAATCCCAGTAACCCCACCCACGCTTGTTTTTTCAAACATGTAGGCGTTGCAATTTTATTATTAATCCCACTATTCGTTGGTAAAAGAGTAACCCAACAATTGGGGGTAATGGCTAGCTGCCTTTCCTCTAATCTTGCATTACTAAATTTGGAACGGCTAGTGTGTGTGTATATATATATAAAATCCTTATGTTGTTTGCGCGAAATTCAAATCAAACCAAACTATTCGATTATTATGCTGAGGCCACAGTGATAATGTTTCAGTAGAGGACTGGCATTTAAATTAATAGAAGCTTTCTTCTAGTGATACTGGGTGTGCCTCGATTAGTTCATAAACGAAACAATAACTGAATTTAAAGTAAAATCATGATTTTAATTACATATACCTTTATGTTAATACAACCAATATGTTACGTATTTTTTATGTTTTATGTTCTTCGTAGACTAAACGCAACAGAAAAACGCAGATAACAGCTTGTATAATTTATTACACTAAACTATTAACAAATATAACAGATATAACATAAATTATATAATAACAGTGACAGATATTAAGTTACAACATTCGAAATTAATTACAAAACAAAATAATACTAGTTTCAAACTTCAAAATTAATCACAATACAAAATGGTACTGGCCTGTATCTAATATAATGATCTAAAATGAAAGTCTCAAATTCCAGTCTAGGGTGTGAATTTGGTCCCACGAAGAAATTCCGAAGCTTAAATGAAGAAGTTCAGGAACAGTTCATAGTTCAATAAATTCGCCGACTCTCAGCACAAACAGTAATTCAGATGAATCGTAGAGATTGACGAAATAAAATCACAGCTTCCGTAGATCTAACTTTAGTCACAAATCCAAGTTGAATAATCACAGCAAACACTTAATCTTTCTCAAATAACTGACTCTCTTCTTTTGAAATAAAACTAATGTCTGACTCTCCTGTCTCTCTCGCATCTTCGTCTGTTTATATATTGTAGGCCTAGACCCCTCGAATAACCGCGAAATTTCTACAGGTCTCCAGAGCAATCCGCGCATGTCCGTTCTTGCACGAGACTACACGTCTAGACGCCAGCACTTCATTTACAAACATATGATTGGTCTACTTAATTCAAGAAAATTCTAAATGTTACCCTAAATAAATAACAACATATTTTATTAGTTTAAACTTCGAAACAATAATATAAATATGGAAACATAGATAATAGAAATGAAAATCCAAACACAACACGACATGTTGTCGTTTACAAAATATTTACACGACATTTACATAACACAATGAAACCAGAATTTATATAAATAAATCTCTCTCACACACATAGAGAAAGTAAAGATATATTTTCCTACTGGTGTGATCGTTCATAAACTTTGATTATATTTTAATTATTTATCTTGCACGTTAAATCAACTATGTTATTAAGACGCAGCTACGATATTCTTAGGGTAAGAATTCGTTTGTATAACGAAATAAATGCTCAAATAAAACGTATTATTTGAATGAAAATGTTTAAAGCCACAGACATCAGCAGAAAAATTCGTGACATCTGTAAACTTTAATATAGACAAAAATTAGATGAAAAAAGATGCCAATAAATAATATTTTTAGATAATATTAAAGATGCCTAAAGAAATATACAAAAACAAATGTACAAGTTTTATAACGGAAAGATTTACAAATACAAAGGAATTGTAGTCAACTCCATTTTACCATTATCAATTTGAATAAGGTAAGTATTTCAATTATTTGTCACCAGGAGACCAAGGAGAAAATTAATATTTTCAAAAAGATTTTCATGGTCACTTTAAGATCGGTAATAACTTTATATGAGATTAAACCTCCGGTATAATTAACATATAAATAGCTTATAATATAATAATAACTTAATATGAACTATCAAAAATCCAACTTAATGTCCTGTATGGACAAGTTAAGACACACCTATACACAATTATCATGAAATTTATTTTTGTTATATTTAAAATTATATAATACTAACCACATTTATCTATTATTTTTTATATTTTTATAGACGTGGTTGTGGGCTTACTTTATAAAGCTTTGAGCAAAGGACGCATCTCGATATTTTCGTACTCTAACATAGCAAATAGAATTAAACTTTAAAAATGTGTGTCATTGTTCAACTATTGAACGATATAACATAAAAAAATGGGAAATACCAATCATATGGGTTGTGCCGAGGGTATAATTTATCATTTTTATTTAGAAAAAAGTTTATATTTGTCTTGCGACTTCAGGCTTCAGCTACTTCTGAAATAACACTTATTTAGCTGGCTTTAAATCTAACAGTTTTACTTATCTTCATTTAAAATATAAATACTAAAATCAATTATTTAGTTAGACTTGTTAATGACAGTTTTTGTTTTACTTTTCCTTTTTAAGTTCAATTATCAATCAATGCAAATTTCTGAATCGTTAACCAGGATAGGCTGTACTGACATGCGAAAAGAAGATGCTAGTCTATGAACATACCTTATAAACTGAAAGGAAGCAAAATTATATTTCGACCACCTCTGTATTTAACACGTAAAAAAACAAAAACCCGTAACTGTCATCTTCACTGTTTATCACATGGGTTAAAAGTTTGGTATAAACTGTTTTTCCTGTTCTGTTAAACATTTTAATCTTATTTCCTCAAAAGTTTCCTGGTAACTTGTACGAAATGAGACTGTCACAAATAGTTTTCATTAAATTTTGACCCGGCTGGCAACATCTTTTGTAAACGTCGGAACTCTTGTACAACGAAGAGCAGCTTTCACAAAGGTCTCCCTTAGCAGTTCCTGGCACACATACGTCACGTGACACTGAGTTTGAGGTTGTTTCCACCTTGGAACGTTTCAATAACTACCGAGTAGGTGCTGCCATCGTAGGATGATTAAGTAAAGTAATTAGTATACCTCCAAGAAAGAGCGTCCAGAGGAGAAATTTTCCAAATCGAAGAAAATCCATCCTTGTTTGAGGAGAATCTAAGAACTAAAAACAGAGGAAAGCTTTGTTTTAATATAGTTTGAGAAAGTGACAGTTCTATACTAGGATAATTCAAAAGTAAGTCGTACAGAAGCCTGTATGAAAAATTATAAAACACAATTCAATTAAAATGTTATAAAAATGTGGGATAAGAAAACTCCGTTGGTACATGTAATCAATGGACATTTTTTTTAACGTTACATGGATCTTGCCAAAAAGGTAATTCATCAGCAAAAAGTGGTGGTATTTGCAGCTGTATCCTGATAATTTATTAAACAAAAAACAACTCAAATATTTCCAAACTATTCTTCACATTTATAATCCATATTTATGCCAATACATGTGAAAATGCTTATTGTTCGCTTTTCCTACAACGAAATAATCCACAAGACATCCATGTGTAACTTAAATTTACAGTCAGTATTTAATACACATGAAAAAAGCGTAAAACGATAAATGTTTTACTCTTTGTGGGATTTTCTTATGGCAAAGAAAATTGAACCCCTGATTTTAGCGTTGTAAATCCAGAGACATACCGCTGTACTAGCGGGGGGCATTTTTTTTACTCTTCTGGTAAAAATAGTTTAAACATCCCCAACCCCAAGTTAAGTTTAGTCTCCTAGTGTTCAAGAACGAAAATATAATAATAATAATAATAATAATCACTTTTTTTTTGCAATCACAACTTTTTGTTTTTCTAAGTGATTCTACGTTTTACGGTTATTTCTTTGTATAAAAAGGTTTCTGAAAAGAGACCCAGACGTCATTTAATGATTAAAGTGCCAGGATTTTTAAACCCCCAGATACCATGATCATGTCAATTGCTACCCACAGAAAATTTGCGCGGTAATGGGTACACTATAACAGTGATGTTCAAATCCCCCGGTAAATAAGTAATATTGATGAGCGCTGTTGATTAGCTATCTTTCCTTAGTCTATTACTTCAAAGTTAAGGATTGCTATGCTCAGATGGCCTTACGAGCAGCTTCACGTCAAAAGTCTGAAACAAACAAACAATTCTGCAAAAGCAAAAATAAATTAACAATATTCTTACAAATTGCTGAACCTTTTAGTGATCATAAGACAAAAGCGCTCAAACTATCACTTGTGAGGTATCATGGTGCCAAGTAATTTAAACAATATCACTTTACAAAGAATTATGCCAATTAATTTAATGTATTTGTTATACTGTGATAAAGTAATTTAATATATTTGCAGTCTTAAGAACCGTGCCGATATAGAGGGCCAACTATTTTCAGATTCGTTATGTGTATATTGCATTTCGCGTTATTAATTTCATTAAAATACATTTAGAAAACTCATTTCGGAACACTTTTGAAACGAAACCTGTTATTTCTCATTTTTCTTATTGATAACTTACATCTAGGTCTAACTGAATATGCCATAATATCATAACAAGAACTCAAGGATACAAATGGCTAGAGCTAGTTTTTTTTAATGTCTTTAAAGACGGTAAACATAATTATACCGTTAATTAACCTACTCCAATTCTCACCTTGAATTCTGTGTTAGTGTGCCACTCGTTACTTGATGCCTTGATGTATGTGATAAACAGTATTAAATCATGTCATTATTTTGCATTTTTTTAACTTTATGTCCTTTAAGACGTTTGTTGTAATTCAAGAAGGATCAAAGTCGCATATTTTATATTAAATGACTGCACTAAAGTAACGTATAGAAAGTTAATGAAAAGCATGCATTTTATTCGTTTGTTCTGCAGGTGTAACTACGTTATTACTGTACACATTTAAAATCCCATTTATGAATTTCTTTGTTTGTTTCATGTTAAGCATGAAGCTACACAATTCACTAACTGTCCTCTGCTCATTACGAGTGTGGAAACACGGTTTCTAGCGGGTAAGTCTGCAGATATACCGCTGTGCCATTGGGGGTCCAGTGTAAGAGATCGTAAAATCCACATCTCGTTTGGTGCTGAATTTCAAGGATTCGGGGCTGTACCCAATATTGATGGGACTCCGTATGAGTCCCCGGGCCCAACCCATTATTATCTCTTATTGTTACACAATCGAGCAAGGGACGTCCAACTTCGAGTTGGCAACTTGTGCAAACGCACCACTGGCATTGTTTACGAGACGATCCTGCATGGGCTGTAGTTGTAAAATTGGTGGTTCGATGCTCGCGGTGAACACAGCGCAGGTGGTTCGTTTTGCAGCTTTGTGCTAAAAATCAACTATACCCAAATCTATTAATATAAGATTGTGATCGGTTGGTTGAAATTAAGTGGCCGAGAATCATCACAATATAAAGATAAAAGTGAAGTATAAAATATAAACATGGACAGAAGTTTCAAGTCGTTAGTCGCTATATGTGATGACAAACGTAACTTGTATTTTATATCACGGATTAACTTTAGTAACAAACCTGAGCGTAAGATCAGCCTTGAAATCGTTTGAAAACTTCTAGATTTGAATAGTAACGGTATTATTAGCTATGACAATATTTTAATCGAAACAAGATTATAGCCATGAAAGGCTTGGATATAAACAAAAACCAAAAAATCTTGAATCTACCTAATTCACGAACTTTATTTTTATAGCAGTTTAAGTTGCAATAAATGTCAACAGTATTCATACATTTTAATGTTTATCTTAGAACAGTGGTTCCCAACCAGGGATGCGAGATAACATTTGTTTTGTCCACCTTCACCTTTATTCTTAAATAAATAATTACTGTGAGGAGTGCGAGAACATATTAAATTTTTTTAGGGGTGCGGGGCATAAAAAAGGTTGGAAACCACTGCCTTAGAAAAATGTGTGTTGTTTCCATAATACTATGTGGTGAAGACGCAACCTCTCTCAGTAAAACAAAATTGTTTTCGGGAATGTGTGTTCTCTAAAGATGGAACAACTAATCACAAGATTGTTCTGTCTTAGTGGTTTCTTTGGATCGCTATTCAAAAACATTTTAAACTTTACGAAACAACGGCATTAATTTCATTCGCTACAGTAAAAGAGTATTTTTCTTACAATTAGATAATCTATCGAATATATTCTGATACAAAAAATAACACTTACTCTAAATGTGAAATACCTTTTATCTGTTCGAGAAAGTTTTCCCTCCAAACTAACCACTTCTAAAACAAAACGGCTTAAATCGTTACAGACCTCCTTTAGAACGCTTGAGAAAAGGTTGGGTACTATTTGATAGTAAGTTTCCTCTAGAAGAGATTTCCTGAAATATAGTTCGCAGACCCGGCGTCTCGGATTTTTAACCAACTTTTGAAGTAACAGATGTGAAAACCACGTGGTAGTTTTGACGTCATTACTCCTGCACAGTAGCATTGAACCAATGACTGATATAAAATATTCCTTTTTTATTTATTAAACTGTATCTTACGGGAGGAGCTTGAACTGAGCCAGTGGGTGGGAAACACTCAACAAGAGACTCTTTGCTGAAGTGGGCGACCTCAGTACAAGCTATCACGTGGGACAATTACTTTCTCTGTCTTCAGTGTCAGTGTTGCAAGTAATAGCAACTAGGAATTATGACAAGCAAGTATACATATAGCTAATAACCTCCAGTTTCTATATTCTCTGCTGTTAAATCTCTAGTATTCTGCTGAAAGAGAATTCCTGACTTAAGTCTAAGGTTAAGCATAAATTTACTTATGATTTTATTTTTCAGATGTAAAACTGTAGTATTTAACTTTGCAGAAAATAAATTATTTATTCCTTTGAATAAAAACTCAAAGCTCGTGTTTTATTTCTTGAAACCACCTATTTAGTGCAGTTAATGTGATTTTTTGTTGCAAACATTTTGAAAGCAAAAATTATGGAAATAAATAAATTATATACACAAATGTTGGCTGGAAAAGTTCTATGTTGTTTTTTTTCAATAACGTTAGAACTTTATTTTCATGCCTAACCAGAGTTTATAAAAATTTAGTATTTCTACTGAGCATTTTGTTCTATACTGCCAGTCTTAATTCTTGTGTAAGAAGATTAACGAGTAGAGTTTCACTGCAGTCTTAAAGAACAGGAGACACAGAGTCTGCAGACTAATCCTGTGGAGCTCTATGGTAAAGCTCTTCTTTCAATTCTTCTATCCTATATCGGACTAACATTGCATAATTTTAATATAACGTAAATTGGCTCTGTGCTAATGGTTGAAAATAGTTGATAATTTTGAAACAAAACAAAAAAAATGTAAAACTTCTTTTCATTTCTTGTCGACTTCACATTTTTTAGTTGAGAACGATATATTAAAAAGACAATTTTGAACTGGAAATAACTAAGTCACGTGACTGATTGATTTCATAATGTTTGGCATTTTGTAGGTGGTGAGCAAGCCCGGCATAGCAATCTGAAGGTTGTGGGTTCGAATCATCCTCCCACCAAACATGCTCATTCTTTCAGCCGTGGGAGCGTTATAATGCGACGGTCTGTCCCATTATTCGTTGAAAAAGGTAGCCCAGTAGTTAGCGTTAGGTAATGATGACTAACTATCTTCCTTCTAGTCTTTCACGGATGACTAGCGCAGATATCCCTTGTGTCGCTTCGGGCGAAATTCTAAACAGACAAACAAAAGACGTGAATAACAAATCATCCTATCTATCAAGAAGATCTATGTTCAAATCCCGTTAACTAACATCAAATAAATATTCTTTTACAGAGGATTAGTAGTCAAAACATAGGATAGAAAAGTTGGTAGCTATTAATATTTATACTTAGGTTGTCGTATAGGCTAAGCATGACAACTACTGTTCTTTCACTTTAATAATATATTATTTTTATGATAAATTAAGAATAAATATTTAGAACACTTAATGGCAATAAATATGACCAAACATACTTTTCTCTGGCATTTCAGTTGTACAAACTTTAAGCAGTATGACAATGCAATTCGAGGTTTGATCCCTGTAATGTGTTTAATACAGATACATCAAATTGTTCAGCGGTGTGCAAACAAACTTCTGCACGTGACACAGTATTATATGTCAATATATATAAATATTTATAGTTGATTCTTTACTCAGAAGGTACTTCAAACTGAAGACGTATAATATCTTCTTGAATATTGCTACTTTTAGTATTACATATGATATGCATTATTTTCTTGCTTTTTATATTTATAGCTTACTTTATCAAATTCATAACATCCTTGAGGGAAGTCTTTTACTCCAAACTTCCTATTCCTCTCCTTATTACATGTGTCAGATACGGTGTTTTTATTGATTCTGTTGGGTAGCTGCCCTTTCTGTAGTCAATAGTTCAAACTAGAGACGGTATTGTCTGAATCCTAGAGTTATTTGACGTAATCGTCAAGTTCATGTGCGCATACGGTGTCGTTCAAACTAAAAAAATGGTCGATATTTATTGCAAATTCCTAACACTTTTACTATATTCATGTTTCAACTTATTATATAATGTAAAACGCACAAATATTTAAATAATAATGGATTACTGCCTCCTTTCCATCTAGTCTGTCAGTTCAAAATTAACAAAAACTATGCAGTTTTTCGTGAAATAAGCGAATCTAAACAGATTTACGTATCATTCACAAATACATAGTTTGTTTTTCAGTATATGTATATATATATGTACAATAACCTTGCAAAAATATTAATTCGTAAGGCTGACCATTTATACAGCTTTGAATGATTCAGTTATCATGTGGATATGTGTTCAAGTTTATAATCCAATACATTAGTTATGTTTTATCATTTTAATTTGAGAACTAACCAGGCTAACCTGTAACACAGCCAGATTTCCTGTTCTACTTATTTGGGGCTATAATTATGATTAAAACAAGGCACAACAGCGTGGCCCAATAGTTTCCTGTTTTGGTTTCGTAGTTGGGTTGTAACGAGTTGTAGCCTGCTCGCGACATGGTTTTACTTCCTTGAGCAAAAACAGAGCACTTTCGGAGAACTGCGTAACTACATATAGTATATATTCGTACATATATAATTCAGTAAAATACCTAAACAATCTGAAAGTGATAACCATGTCTAGTAAGTGAAAGTAATATATAAAATTATAATTAACAAGATAACTTAAATATGTTCCCGTCAGTAATTTCAAACTGTGAAAGACCAAATAAACAAAAGCAGTTCAGGTTATTATATTCAAATAAAAATTATTCATTTAAAACGCGAGCATCTAATCTTATGCTAAAACTTGTAACTTCTTTCCATACTTTAGGGCTATAGGTGCATTACAATAGCTACGGTTAAATTCCGTTAAACAGTCTGACAAGAGTAACATAAAAACTGTTTATTGGCTGACTTTCTTCTTGTCTATCACTTTAACATTAGAGATGACTAGCATAGATAATTGTTGAGTGACTGTTCGTAAAATTGGACAATCAAACAAACATTCTTATGGTTTGAGATTTCACTTACATAAAATAGATTAAACAGACAAGATATACGGATGAAACCCGTTGTGACGTCATGAAACTTTGTGTTCGATATAATAATAGTTTTATTAGTCTTCAAACATTTTGTGGAAAAAATAACTTTCATCTTACCCTTTTTGTTATTATAGCCTGCCTTACTTAGAAGTGGTTCACTTTTTTCAGAAATTTACATCTATGGACAAATATCATACTTGTAATAGTTTATAAACTCATTATTCATGAGTGAAATGCTTTCAAGATAAGATTTGTAAATAGCTGGGTATAGGAGGCCTCTTTTATCGTTTAGTTTCTCAATTATTTCTTTTCCAAGATTCGATATCGCTTTGAACTTTCTTTGATTTATTTTTGAACAAGAAGTTTTTTTATATTCTTATGTCGGAAACGACTATAAAATAAACTGTAAAAATTTAAATGGTTATTAAAACGGTTAGGAATGAGAAACAATGCAAATTTCCTAAGACCTTAGTAATCAAGTAGTTTTTATATACTCAAACGTTGTTGATAGTTATTGTAATGGAGAACTTGCCTGATTATATATAATTATTAGACGATATCTAGATCGAGTTATGTGTATGCTCTTTCGTTCTGTGGTTCTTTCATATTCAAGTGATGAATTTCGAGGCTAGTATTGTAGTCCACAATGTAATTTTAATATAAAAACTAGGAGTATTAAATGGCAAACTTTTCAAGAAATACTGTCACTTTTATGCATATTTTAGGATAAGTCTCACAGAAAAGAATATAAACTCAGACGTCCATTAGTACAAAGTGATTGTGGCTTTTGTTTTACTGTGTGTTACTATAAGGACAACGACCACAATGGGATTAGATCGCTGTTTTCTTTGAATTATTTTTTGTCCAGCCAAAGACCGTTCCAACGTTTGTATACTAGCAATTGAAACTTTTGGTTGTGTGGTACTCAGGAACATTGATTTTCAACAGTACAAGTGATCCACAATAAACAGCAGTTTCAGAAAAAATAATTTTTTAAGAATAAAACGAACACGATCTGAAAAAAAAGAAAGAAGAAGACACAAATGAACAGATGAAAGTAAAATATCTAATCACGGTAAATGTACTGAAGTTTGATTATACAGGCCGCTTTTTTTGGCCAGTTTTTATCCAAGATATCTTTATTTATTGACAACTTATATCACGAAATATTCATATTTCAGTACTTTAAATTGGTATCTTTTCATCCTAGTTTTAAAAGATGTTAACTTTAAATCTTCTACTTAACAGTAAAATATGGAAGGATATCATAGTTCCAAACGTTTATTGAACAATTGGTATAAACAGCAAGTATATAGAAGTGTAATTTACAATATGTACATGCTTGTTGTTGTTAAGCTGAAAACTACACAATGAGCTATCGAAACAATAATCAAAAGTCAGTCTATAGCAGCGTGAGACTACAGACTTATCGATGAGTCACTGGGGGGGGGCATTAATTTGATTAATAAAGACTAAAACATGTTTAATATAATAATCAAAATTTAACTTTTAAAGTATGCTTTAGTTGATTTAAGAAAATGTGTGTTTGAACTATTTAAGTTTAAAACGTTGTTTAATCATTAAAGGTTATGATATAATTAGATGCAATATCGAAGTATAACTAAAAATAGATGCTTGGAGTAGTAAGCTTTAAAAATTACTTTGTTGAACTGTCGTAGCTTCAACAAATATACGTGTAGAGCTAAAGAAATCATTAGTTATTGATCAAGTAAAAGCTGAGAAATTATATACACGTTGTTTGATTAGTAAATCTTAAAAAAAAATATTTGTTATTCGGCTAGTAGAGCTCAAGGAATTATGTACTGTTCGGCTAGTACAGAGTCAAACAAAATTGATAAATTATGTGTTGTTCAGTCAGTAGAGCTTAATAAATTTTGTTTTGATCTATTAGTAGAGCTTAAGAAGTTATGTGTTGTTCAGCTTGTAAAACGCTTAAGAAATTATTGATGATTTACTTAATAAAGATTGTTTGTAAATTATATGTTGTTCGGCTAATAGAGCTTGGAAAAACATGTCTTGTTCGGCTAGTAAATCTTTCAGTTGTTGCTCAGTTGGTAAATCTTAAGAAATTGTGTGATTTTCGCTAGTACAACTAATAAATTGTAATTCGTTGAGCTAATAAAGCTTAAGTCAATAGAGGTCGTTGTGTAAGTGAAGCTTAATTAATTAATTTAATTAGTATAGCTTAAGAAAATTTGAATGGTTTAACTTAGGACTTAATTCGATATTGAAGGTTACACAAGTAGTGGTAGAATGAAGAAGTGATATAGGTAACAGTAACTGACAGGTGATTGAAAATATATTCACATCCCTAAAATATTTATTATAGCTCGTGATAGCAGAATATAACCAGCTCCAAAAGTAACATTTGATAGCATTTTAGAATGCAGGCATAGTTACAAATCACATATGATGATGGTAAATATTTATGATTTTAATTATTTACAGTGGTGATTAAGTGAACCTTAGCAGTAATAAGAAACAAACAGTACATGTGTGCTTTCGTAAGTTAAAATATTACACGCTACACAATCTCCACCTTTCATGCTGTGTTGCACAAAACTCAAACTGTTTTTCTGCTGTTTCCCACTATCTCTGTTTTTGTTTAAACTTCTTTATAGTTTAGCTTGCTTGTTCCTAGTGTGCTTTCTTCATATAGCAAAACAACAGTTGTTTTTCCACTACCTCGGCCCGTTATGGCCAGGTGGTTAAGGTACTCAACTTAATCTGAGGGCCGAGGGTTCGAATCCTTATCACACCAAACATGCTTGCCCTTTCAATCGTTGGGGCGTTACAATGTGACGGTCAATTCCACTATTCATTGGGAAAAGAGTAGCCCAAGAGTTGGCGGTGGGTAGTGATGACTAACTGCCTTCCCTCTAGTCTTACAGTGTTAAAAATTAAGGGACGGCTAGCGCAGATAGCCCTAGTAAAGCTTTGCACGAAATTCAAAACAAACACACTGAACCTGTTATCTTTGTTTTTCTGTAAATCTCCTTTCTGTATACAGCAAAAGAGAGAATTTGACTCCCACTATATCTTTGTTTCTTTTAACACAGTTTTAGTCAGCCTTTACCTCATACACCTTCTATATACAGCAAAGCTGCAAACTGAATTCTTATTATCTCCATGTTGTTTTAATCCTTATTAGATTGTCCCTAATGTATATTCAGTATACGTCTTTGAAGCCACTTTGAATATCTTAAAAAAAAACAGTTTTTATCTTGTTTATTTTTTTGTTGTTTTTACTTTTCATATTTTATTTATATTTCAGTATTTTTTACACTTTTGTGACTCTTGTTTCTCTTTCTGTACAAAGAAACTTACGAGGCAGTCTAAAAGAAAGAAACGTTACTCATAAAGTGTATTTGTTTTCTAAGTTACCTGCTTTGTTTTAGATATTTAATAATTGGTTTATTATATATTTTTCATGATACTTAAAATAATATAACTTATCGTTATTTAATAACATTGTAGCACTTTTGTTTCAGCTGTAAGTATCTAACTGTACCACTTAATGATAAATTATTACAAAAGACAATGATACGTAGTTTCTTTGCTTTTAGAGAAGTCTTGTTTACAATATTCAGTTATATAAGACAGATAACGCATTCACTGTTTTCTTTTCAGCAGAGCCACATTGAGCTACTTGTGTTTACCGCGAGGAACTGAACCACACATTCTAAAGTTGTAAGTTTGTAAACTTACGGCTATCCCACGGAGGATTTAACCTATAAAACCATAACGAATATAGTTCATCTTGTTCCAGATACTTTATTAGAAATACTCATCGTAACACTTTCATTTTGTACTGTTGTTAAATCAGTCGATGAGGAATTTCAAAGAACTAAACAGCAAAAAAGTTTTTCTGGTAAAGAATTGGTTCGATGTAAGTTTCACGCAAATCTTCTCGTAGGATAACTGTGCTAGCTGTCTCTAACTTAGCAGTGACAGACTAGAGGGAAGACAACTAATCAACACCACATGAGGACTACTCTCGGACAAAGTAAAGATCTAATAAAATCCACAGCGAAATAGTGCAACCTCTTTACTGTGTTTTTACTTTTCTTTTTATCGGCGTGTGGTCATTGTGCGCGACCAGGGAGGACCAGGTTCACTCAGACCTCTTTCTCTCTTATATTTTGTGGATTTTCTGGATTATTTTAAATTTCGTGCAAAGATACGCGAGGGCTAACTGTGTTGTATTTTGGGAAATAATATTATAAGTTAGGTCTGAATGATAATCTAACAGTTTATTTGTTGTAATGAACTACAGAGTTGTAAGTCCATAAACTTAGCGCTGACCCACTAGGGTACGCATCCTACCAGGTGTAGCTAACCATAGATCTAACCAAGTCCTTAACATAAAACGATTATTATAAGTTTGACTTCATGAAACTTTAATTTTAAATTTCAAGAAAAATTAAGTAAACAATCTTGGATTTTAGAGCAGTTTTTAGTAAACAAGAAGTAACAAAAAATATCTGATTTTGGTAAATTTTGTTATACCTGATAATAGTTTTATATACAATTAAATTGAGATAAATGTTATAAGTAAACAAAATCCCGAATATTTTGTTTTAGTTAAAATATATCTTGAAATGCATTGCAGAATAAATGATATTTTAGTCCGATTGTACATGGAGTGTACATCTATGTCAGAGACTCATGGGTTAAGTATAGTCGACCCTTCTTTAGGACTATTGATAGGAGGAATATCAGCCAGTCAGCAGCACCTGCTACAAAACAGGTGCTTTTAAACGAACTGCTGAAAGTAAGGAACAAGATCAGCGTCATGTCGCGTGTTTGGAGGTTAAACTTTCCAATTCGAAGTTAGCAAACTAATCAGTAGTAATCGTCCAACTTAAGAGCTATAAATTATATTTTCTAAGTTCAAATCAATAAATTAATATTTAAACGAAAATTACAGTGCTTACAAACTTTTCAAAGATTTTTATGAGATTTAGCAATTAATACAATTATCGTTCATCTTTGTTAACCTGAAGATGACCTATGAAAGTCGAAACGTTGTTCTCTGTGTGTGTGTGTGTTTTCTTATAGCAAAGCCACACTGAGCTATCTGCTGAGTCCACATTGTTCTGTACTTTATTTTAGTTAAAGTTTTAATATCCATACTAGCCGTCTTGAGGATACATTTTTACTTCAAATGGGTTTCTCGTCATCAGCAATATATAAACGATGGTAAAAATAGTAAATGTTAAATGCTTTGTGCATGTCACACATCATATAAAACAGTTTTTGAATGTTTTTTAAACATTACGATATTTTATTTTGATGGTACATATTGGAGACATCGTAGTTTACAACGTGTATTATGTGGTTCTTTAACAAACCGTAGTCTTAATTTGATTTGCTACCGTTCAGATACAAAATAATTCTCACTTTCTGGCCTATTTTCAGAACATAATTTGCTATATTTTTATCTTTGACAGTAGTTAATGGGATAGTGAAATGTATACTTAACGATATTGAAGTCCACGTGTAAACAGTTCCGTGTATTTCTAGTTAGATCTGCCGAATTTTATGCTGACCGGTTTGAAGTTGGATTCTGATATATCAGTTCAGACACTCGTGCAGACAAAAAAAACAACAAAAAAAACCAGCCAAAAACATCGTCAACTAAACAACGGTGATGTGACAGTTTTAAAAGTGATGGCGTAATATAAAACCACTAGTCACGTTGACCTTAAAAGAAATATCTTTCAAGTTTTCTACTTAATTCATGGACGTTATCACATCAAGCCCACCTGCAGATTTTACAGTCTTTCATCCATTAGTGATTAAACATGATCTACCATTGATATTAATTACTTCTCATTTTGTTGCTTTGATAAGTGTTTGCTTTATCTTTTTAATGTTTTTTACAGTTTAATAAAGTACTTGTATTCAGAGCTACAAGAAGCAATTTAAAAATACCATATAAAAGAGATTTACCCTTTGATGAATAGTAAAGCTGTTTCTTAGAGTGAGCATTGTTAAGTATTGAAATCGAGATGGTTCTGATAGAGATTCGCATTATAGTCTTTAAAAACGATCAAAATCAATTCCGAAAGATAAATTTTAGCATTCGTTCTTAAAGGTTTTAGTTTTATAGAACGGCAATTATATAAAATAGAAGGTTCTAATTCTCGATGTTTCCAGAAGCGCTTATTTATTCTTTGTGATGTAAATAGATGACATTAACGCAGATGATATTACCCCAAATTTCTTGAGTTCGGTGCAGAAAGATATATGCTGAAGGTATAGTGTTTACCACAGTTTATTCAGGCGTTCTAATTTGCCCCCCAGTGGCTCAGCGGTATGTCTGCGGACTTACACGCTGAAATCCGGGTTTCGATACTCGTGGTGGGCAGATCACAAATAGCCCACAGATAGGTTTGTGCTTAATTCAAAACAACAACGACAATCGCTCTAATTTAATCTACTTATTAGTTTTTAATCCCCAAATGTCAGGCGGTAAAATTACTGTTCATCATTAATTACATAAAACGAAAGAAGCAAGAGAAAAGTAAAAAAATAAAATCAAAGTTCCGTTGAAACATTTGTAAAAAAACAGGTTTTAATGCATTAAAATAATGTTTGCACGTGAAAAATGTCAAGATGAAGCTAATGTTAATAGTGAGAGGCTAAAAATGTCTCCTAGATTTTCCCTAGGTGAGAAATTATTTAATTTTGAAACAGTAAAAACAAACATTATAATAGTAAAATACAACATTTGACAACAATGATGAAGGTCCATCATTGAAGTTTCAAGAGATACTGCATGATATGTAATATCTAAAAGGTCCACTAAAAGTAAAAAGTAAAGTTTCTATACGACAATAAAGAAAAATGATTTGCTACAGCCTGTCATAACTGCAATATTACTAATTGAAAATAAATGCTAAGACAGTACAACGTATATAAAGAGTTGAGCATGTTATATTTAAACGATTTTGTATAGGTAAAGAATAAAGTTGTGTAATGACCAAGGCCGATATAAAGTCACGGTGTAACGTGAAACGGCATGCCTCAAAACTACAGTTCGTCATTGTTTGATATTTTATGGCTAATTTGATACATCAACAAAAATGAGTTATCTTGAGAAAAGTAGCAACAGTTCTTTCAGAGGCAAAATAGTCATAAACTCAGATTATAAAAATGTGTCTCAATCGGCAATTTAGAATTTCCTTGTACTTAATGGCATTGGAAGTCGAAAAAAAAACAAGCACGGACCATCTTGGGAAACCAGGGCCATCCAGAAAGAGATATTCGATAAGTCATACTACGGTAGGCATTATGTGGCGTCTTGGCAAAAGTGGCAAAAGTTGTCTATAAAATTACACAACAAAAACAAAAATAGTCACCGCCTTGAAAAGCAATACAACATATGTGTTTAGAAGTTACTTTCACAAAATATAGCTCAAATAATGCATACTTCAAGCAACTAAAGTATTAAAGATATATTCATTCTATTCCACATATACATATTGGTTAAGCTCATTAAGGATTTCTATATGATTGAAATGTTGAAACTGACGCTGGGAAACCTCACTCTTAGAAACTAGATGTTTCATGGAAATCTAGCAAGAAAAGGTGTGTACTTTGGATATGATTATCTTACCGAAAAGGTTTCAAGGGAAAATAAGTTGTGGGGCTATTGTAGAGATAAATGATAGTCAGGTATAACATGATTGGATGTGGCCGTCAGTACTGTAACGACTTCTCAAAACTCAAAATCGTTTTATTATAACGTACTCGACCTCTGAAAATGGAAAAAAAAATATTGAAATTGGGTCTAGAACTCTGGCACTAAATTCAGAAACATTCTTTGTGTTGTGTTAACTTTATATTAATTTTAATGGCGTTTTATCCTTTTTCTTTCATTTTTTTTACCGATCCAAAGTGTGTTTATCTTTTTTTTCCAGGTGTACAACACAAAAGATATGTTCTAAAAAATATTTATTTAAACTAATGCCGAACTGTCCAGTTAACTTGCACTCAGGACTTGTGGAATAGTATATTTTATTTACTAGCTAATGTAGAAATTATTGAATTCGCGTACATTTTTACAAAAGCATAAAAAAATTAAATAATAGATGTAGTTTATTCTGAAACAGATGAACTGAATCATGTAGATTGCATTCCCATTTACAAAATAGTTGTTTTTCATCTAGAGCATAAGAGTGGGGTTTGGATCGTGATAGCTTAAATGACTGTTTATGTTAAACCTTGTTAGCTTAAGTGTTCATAAAGATAAAACTATCTTTGTATTAATTACAGGAGAATATGTGAGTATGTATGGTGTTTAGTTATCACTCTTCAGGTGGAAAGTATAATGTTAGATTAATATTAAAAATCATTACGTTCACAGTATTCAAATAAACTTAAAACAGTTGAGACGGTATACAATATCTTAAAAAATCACCAGTGCCTCATGAAAACTTGAGGTTTTAAAATCGGTTTGATTACAAATGTTCGATGTAGCTTTTAAACAAGAAACGAAAGAGTTTATATTACGATATGATTTACGTTAAGGTAAAACTTTTGGAAAACTTTAGACCTTGAAGAATATTATTTCATAGTTTTCATGTCGGTTTGATTACTTGTGCTTCGTGGACATATTTACTAATCTCATTGAAGAAATTAAGCCTAGAAAAATATCTTTGGATAGTAGAATTAAAATGTAATTTAAGTTTTTAGCAAACTGTGTTACCCATATTACTTGAAATTATTATTTTTTACTTAAGTTCTTCTTTTCACATCTGCCATCAATGAAATCCCAGCACATTTTTGAGTTAGTTTTTGATAGTCTATTATAATATCGATAGCGAGTACTCACATTGTCCAAGTTAACTCTTGTAACACATGTAAAGACAATCTGCATATCTGTTATATATTATAAAAATAGTTTGCACATACAATGTATGGTATAATGATAAATTCAACACTCAACGTTCAATGTAAAGATAGTTTACAAACCCAAAATGACATTCGATGTCTAGTGTAAAATTATTTTACAGACCTACTAACCAGGATTTGACGTAAACACTGCACTCAAACAATATAGTTTATAGCTAATTTTTCACCATGCACAGTAAAGTTAGGCGATACACAGATACAGTGCCTGATGTAAAGGTATTCTGAACACCTCATGATCAGCCATGAAGATCGCCCTAATGTAGTATTATTCTGTGAGAGGGATGGGTATTTTGGAATCCCATTCCTCTTAATACATTAAGAATATTAAAACACGAATAAAACACACAATCAAAGGTAAAAAATGAATCAATCAAACCTAATTTTCAAACATATTTTATAGTTTTTCTATACAGAGGGCACTGGACACCACAACGGCGGTATTGATTTGGTTTCAAAAGGGAGAGGAACAGTTACTGTGCGTAAGATACCTCTTAAGAAATTTATCAAAAAAGCATTATATTCTTCTAAAAGTACAGGAAACATGTCACCCGTGAGAATTCCTTCTATGGCCACTATATACACATAAGATCACTGTTGTTCTCACCGGTAAAAACACAAACTCGAATGATTATATACTTTTCATGACAAAAAATAGGTTGTCTTTAATGAGTAGTAAACATGTTTATTCGTGTATAAATTAAGTCATTTAACGTTTTTTTTAAATTTATTATTACGTTATTCTTGAAAAGAACACTAGTAGGGTCTCGCTAAGTGGGTATTTGGGTATTAATGTTAAATACCCAGGAGGTTCAGGTATATTAGACCTCTTCCTCCCTGCGTTAGCCGTACCTAATTTAGTAGTGCAAGACTAGACGGAAAGCAACTAATCATCACCACTCACCGACAACTCGTGGGCTACTCTTTTACCAACGAATAGTGGATTTGACGTTATAACGCCCCCACGGCTGAAAGAGCGAGCATGTTTGGTGCGATTGGGATTCGAACCCGCGACACTCGGATTACGAGTCGAACGCCTTAACACGCTTGGCCATGCCGGGCCCTTTGATAGTAACTTGTGCTGTTATTAATCATGTTTCTAAATGACTGAAGGAACTGGGAATTTCCAAAGCAACAGTTAAATGTAGCTTCAGCATAACATAGTTATTGTTTATAAAAACAAGGTCTTCTGTTCTATTGCCAAATTGTAATTATTGTATTTATTGTTCAACTTATTTAGTTTTCCTTCGTATTTCCTATAATAACGTTTTATACAAAGAGAAGAACCAAAAAAATGTCGAAAACGTGACTAAATCGATAAAGAACAAACAGTCACCACATTTTTGTTTAATATAGCTATATAAATATTTACTTGTTTAATATAGCTATATAAATATTTACTTGTTTAATATAGCTATATAAATGTTTACTTGTTTAATATAGCTATATAAATATTTACTTGTTTAATATAGCTATATAAATGTTTACTTGTTTAAAGAATGTTAATTGTTGGTCTGCTGATAGATATTTTGTAAGTTTATACATAATATTAAGAGCTCAGTTCCCCAAAGTAAATCTCATGACTTATCGTATAAAACATATTTGGACTTACGGTTATTGATATAAAAACATGATCCTCGCCAATAGATTTAAAAATACGTTTTCTTTCGTTAATGTCACTTTTTCTATACAAATCAAAATGAACTCGAATGCCAACATAATTTCCTTCACGGTTTCCTGAAGTGATGTTTGCAGTAAATAACCTTTAAGCAGTTAACGAGATAAGTTTTATTCATAATTGGATCTGTAATGTATTTATGTGTTTCTTACTCAACACATATTTTAAATTTGTATTCGGGCTTTATTAAATGATAGTTAATGCAGAATGTTCTGTTTCCTCTCTTATTTACCTTTCTCGGGCCTTTAACACCTTCCTTGACAATCTTAAAATATTTATTGATCAATCTTGCTGTATAACATAATCCACCTACAAAATCCTAGACGTAATAAGAAATTTTTTGTTGTTGATGTTACAAGCAAAACTTAGTCAAAATAACTGGTAAATATGGAAGCCTTTAGTGCCATGAGCATTCTCAGTATCACAAAAATACTCAGTGTTGTTACTTACTACACGAAAGTCTGTATGCGTTTATTCATAGACCAAGTTATGTTTAAGACAGTATTAAAGCTCCAACTGTGTTTTTTCATACATCAGCTTATCTTCATGAAACTGTCAATGTTCTAATTTTTTGTTGAACAGAAAACAACACTTAATATAGCTTGCATACTTTGCACTTACTCAAGAAGCATATGATATTTTTACTAAGCCACCTATAAGTTCCTACTAAGAGTATGTAAAACGTATGATATACATACTTAGTACAAATTATTATACATTCAACAGATAATTAACGTATATGAGTATGAGTGTGTGTGTATAAATATATATATCCCTGCGTCTTAATGATAAACTAGAGGAATTTATATTTGATATATCAAAAATTGTGACAACAGGCTAAGTAGAAATACGATTAAAATAATCATATATATAATTAAGCATAAATACAACACAAAATACCGTACATGTCTTTAGGATAAGTATTTTTTTTCAAAATGACACAGCTTTGATCGGGAACTCATCAACCTAGAAATAATAATAATAAACAGTAATTACAGTTCTAAGTTATAATAATATGAACACAAACAAAATTATATACATCAAAAAATAAACTTTTCCAATATATTAAAATACAGTCGAAGTAAAATAAAATTCAGCTTTAAACTTTAAGTAAAAAATGGCAAATTTGGGATTCTTTTTCTCAGGTTATAGAGAAACCAATAACCGCTATGTAAAGTATCCTTTTCTAAACTGTTAGTAATCTAGAGCTTGTATTTCTCATGGTATCCCTTAAAATATAGTATTAAAAACTAGATCATTCGTTGTTCATTTTCCTTAGTTTAAATTATATATGCTTCCTATTTTTCTTTGGCACTTCCGATCTCAGTAACTCTTTAACCTCGGGATTACTAATAGAGCCCGGACCTCCATAGATATTTTTTTATTTATTTATGTATCAACCAGTTTGTGGATCTATAACTTTGTCGATAACAAAACCCCAAAAATCTAATAATTACACAAAAAGAGTAAATATTAATGCGACCAGAATCATTGTTTAATCTTACTAATTACTTTCTGACGACGAGAAACCCACTTGTGGTAAAAATGTATTTCAGGAGAGCTGGTGTGGGTATTAACACTTACTAATAAAGCAGAACACAACGTTTCGACCTCCTTCATCTTCAGGTTAACCTTTTGTTGTCCTGAGATACATTCTTACTAATTACTGATCTCCCCGCGACTCAGCGGTAAGTCTGGGGGCTTATAACGTTAAAAATCTGAGCACAATTAGTCCATTGCATAGCATTGCGCTTTGCAACAATGTTGGAACATCCTATGTGTCTTACATGGAAAATAAGTTATTTCATTTTTTAAGTTATTTATATTGAGTTTTCTTGCAACAGATAAAAATGTAAAATTATTCAGTATGATGTTGTATATGATAGTGCACAGTGTAAGTAGCAGAAAATGGTAGTGCACAGTGTAAGAACAAATAAGTATTGTGGTCGTTAACTCGAAGAGTGCTTAACAATGAATTTAAATTAAAAAAGCCTATAAGTAAAAAACGACTCCGAGATATAAAGAAAATATACATTGTCTCAATCGATTTTCACTTATAAGACTTTTTGTAGTACCTAATTTGTGATAGATACAAAGACCAAACCACAAGAAGTCTCTCCATGACGTACATTTAAGTTCCAACAAAAACAATGAATTGTTATAAAATTCTAGTTAACTACGAATATGTTTGTGTTGTTTTTCTCATGTTTCTCTTCATTTGTACATTGCAACTCAAAGTCAGGGGTGTGTAAATATAGTATTTCTTCAGATCTGTCTTTTGTTTCTCACAAGTCGCTGCCAAGGAAAATTTCTGTTCAATACCAGACCTCATCATTGGACTAAATAGTAAAAGACAAATATTCTATGAAGTGCTGTTTATGTGTTAAGTATAATGCTTCAAAATTTACTGTTTAAATGTCGAAAGCTCATGAACTATAAATAATCAATATGAGCTAAAAATTGTTATAAAAATCATATTAACTGTGAGCGTTGTTTTGTCACTATTACTTTCATTTTATACATTTCAACTCAAGAGGAATGTGAAAAAATCTGCAGTTATTTTTATTTTTATGACAATTCTTAAGCCTTTTGGTTTCTAATAGTTCCCTTGTTTTAGATGTTTAAACAGCAGCTTAAGAAACAATACTTATTAAGCATTAAAATTTAAGTGAAAAGTCAATAAGTAAAAAACATCTCTGGGAAACTTAGATCTGAAAAGTCCAGTTGAAATATATGTTTTAACAGTGTAGCTTATTAAAAGTGAAGTTTCATCAGTTGGTGCACGTCAAAATAAAAACCAAAATGTTATGTTAATCAAGTTTTAACTTTAGTGAAACATTATGAAAAAGATGTCATCAACTTACTGATAAAAAGCGCATTAGAATTAACCGCTTATTCGATTTCTAGAAATGTCTAACATTTTCTCGTCATTTATTTCCCACTCTTTGCAATACGTTTTATTTTTAATACTTCTCCAATTGATATGATTTTCTAACGTACCAGCTGCTCGATTAAATGAGGCTACAAAGCACTCCACATGGCAGAAGTCAGGAACCAAGAGAATTCCCAACGGAATCCAACCCAGCTGTTATTGAGTCATTGAGAGAAAGCAGTTCTTTTTGGTTGCTTCTAGCTATATGGTGCAAGGTCCAAAGACTTATCTAATCTTTCGACATAACTCGCTGTGTGATGAGATTCGACCCACCTGATGAAATAGAAAACATCCCTGTTTTCTCGGTTGGCTGAACTAAATAAACAATGTTCTGTAACTGTTGAAACTCTTGGTGATAATTTTGTTGTTGTTGATTAACGAACAACATTTTCTTCACTGATAAATAAAACCATTTCGCACGTGGTTCTACACTTCAGGCATCTTAGGTTGCATGTTTGTGTGAAATTTACTACTTTTTAAATATTTATTCGTCTTTTGAAACACACGGAAATTCTGAAGATAGTTAAATTTATCATAATAAATACTAAATACTCTTAGGTAGTTTATCTGCGAATGCTAGTAATATAGAAAAAAACATTCTTAAAAATGTGCTTTAGATAAAACACCTGCAAACATCTTTCTTTAGTTATTTCTGCAAAGGTTCGTGACAGAGGAACAATACCGTAAATTTGACATTAATTCTTGTGCATAAATAAGTTACCATCACTGGTGAATTTTGCGCTGATGTAAAAGATTATGGTTATTTATATCAGATATCTAGTCATTTGAGTATCAAAAAGTGTATTGTTTTCTAGTACATAAATGTGCTGGTTAACAGAAAATTCCTTTTCTTTTTCTTCCAACCTTTATAAAACTTCATTCATCTCAGGACCACAAACAAACGAATTCTAGCCTTGAAAAGCTTCAGGCCTGGCATGGTGAGGTAATTAGGGCGCTCGATTTGCAATCTTTGATTCGTGGGCTAAAATCTCCGTCCCACAAAAAATGCTCGCCCTTTCAGCATTGGGGGCGTTATAATGTTTACGTTCAATCCTACTATTCATTAGTAAAATAATAACCTAGGAGCCAGAGGTGGGTGGTAATGACTAGATGTCTTTTCTCTAAACTTACACTGCTAAATTAGAGATGGCTAGTGCAGATAGCCCTCGTGTATCTATGCGCAAAATTTAATCCCCACTTATAAAAAAGCTTCGTATATAAAACATTCAGGCCCAGCATGGTCAGGTGGTTAAGGCACTCAACTCGTAATTTGAGGGGCGCATGTTCGAATCTCCGTCGCACCAAACAAGCTTGTCTTATAACAGTTGTGTCTTATAATGTTACAGACAATTCCACTATTCGTTGGTAAAAGAGAAGTCCAAGAGTTGCCGGTGAGTAATGATGACAAGCTGCCTTTCTTTTAGTTTTACACTGCTAAATTAGGGACGGCTAGTGCAGATAGTACTCGTGTAGTTTTGTATGAAACTCAATTTCAAATTGAATTTGAATTTAAGTTAATTAACTGTTAATGTGTATCAAATTTACGATAATTCCCAATCAGATTAATGCACACAATTTCCTTCTTTAACACAAATATATTTTAATACACAAAATCAATACAAATTGTAATGACGGTTATAACTAATAGTTATTACAAATGATGATTTATATACAATAGATATACATACTTACAGACAATACTGATTCTTCTATTCGGTCTAGAACTGAACATTTTATCGACTATCCAAGTCCACACCAAGGACATTAATTCCGATTTCATATTGTTGCACCTCGCTTGAGACAACGACGTCTTTCTTGATTAACTTCACACTGGTTAGAAGTTCACTCCTTTCAAAAAAGATATTTAATGTCTTTGTAGAAACACTAACATCCAAAGTAATTCACTGAAGTTGGACGGTTTGTAATGTTAAAAATCCATAACATTCCTGATCAAATTCTGTAGTTTCCAATTGATATATGTTAATCACAATTATAGCTTCCAAGGTCTATAATACGTTGACTGTAGCTGTCCAATAATATTTTCTCTCAATCTCTTGGTTAGCCGCTTTTTATAGTAATTACGCAATTTTCTCAACATTTCAACAATATTCTAGAGTGTTTTCGTTAACAAATATTGTTGATTCTCACTTTCCAGAACGTTTGACAAATTTGGAGAATCGGCGAGACTTGCGCAATACACAGACAAAAATATACATCACACGCAAAAAAGAAAACTATACAGAATTAAGCGTAAGCACTATAAATGTACAACAGTAAATACATTACAGATTTCAGTGCCATTTACTGTCCTAAAAGCTCTGTTATCACAGCTCGAGCTTCAGGTAGGTGCGGAACTTTGTGCAAATTTAAGAACGGTGAATTATTTGTGTTTTTGAATCTCCCGCAAGTCTGACCTTAATGTAAAAAGAGATAGAATAGAGAGAAGACAACTAGTCAACGCTACTCAGCACCAACTCTTGAGTTACTCTTTGTTAATGAAAAATGAGATTGACGGTCACATTGTAACACCTCTACAAATGAAAGGGCAAGCATGTCCATTGACGGGATTTGAACACGCAAATTATGAGTCGGGCAAACCCCAGGCCACGCGGAGTTGAAAATAACGACATCAATGTGCCACTTTGTGGTCTATATGAATCTCGCAAAAGAAACTTTAAATAATAACAATAAAACATCAAAATAAATTTCCTAACATCATGTGATACTTAAAAATGTAATTCAATATCCACAAAATGCTAGTAAAACATTTTAATAAATCTTAGGATTTTTATTTCAGTTTTATCAAGACTTCTTGGACCTACGTGTTTTTAGACATCATTAATAAGTCTCAAATACTAATTACACGATTTTCGAGAAGTTATTCCTGAATCAGAATAATTACAATTTTATTTGCGCTCTTTCGTGGCAGTTTTTGTGTAGAAGGTATGAGTTGTGTAGACATTTTAAACACATATTCTTCTTGCAGTACTTAAGTATCGGAAATTGAACTTTGATTCAGAGAAATACGTAAAAGCTCACTGAATTAATAAATAGCTCAGTTATGAGAGTTGTCATGCGTCAGTTCTCTGACGAATAGAACAAACCTTGTTACTGTCTGGAGTTTGGATAGTATATTATTAAACACCGTGTTCTATACAGGGACAGTAGTAGCTATAATCCAAAAATAAATAAAAATAAAATTTTAGTTAGAAAATTCTTTGTTCAGTCGAGGGACTCCTACCAGACAGCAGCGGCAGCTGTGAATTATCCTCTTCCATGAAAAATACTGAAGGTTGTCTTCTTTGAACCTCATGATTTTTTCGTTTCAGGATATTTTAACATCACTGTATTAATGCTCAAAGGTTATATTTGGGCGGAACTGACTTAAACTATCAGTGTCAGTAGTCTTCTGATTGAATTTATTAAAGTGGATACAAAAGGGAGTTCCATAGCTTTCAAAATCGAAATAAGACCCCATAAATCCACTTTGATGGGTTGCATTGTCAAAGCGTAGATAATTTGATATGAGCTAATACCGAGGCACTAAATATGTTGACCGTGGTGGCATGCTAATATATACCATGCGCAGTTCGTTTTCATAAAGTGTGATTTTTTAATCAACATAATGAAGAGAAGGTAAACATTTTTAAGTCAATAACTTAACCTCGTGTGATACAAAATCACAAAATGTATTCCCAAACTTGATCTAACAAAAGAATATGGCGTGTACAGAAAATTGTTAATTAAACAAGAAGAATACAAACAAAAATAACCATTTAAAGAACAAAAAGAGAATGTTTGTTTTTTTGGAATTTCGCACAAAGCTACTCGAGGGCTATCTGTGCTAGCCGTCCCTAATTTAGTAGTGTAAGACTAGAGGGAAGGCAGCTAGTCATCACCACCCACCGCCAACTATTGGGCTACTCTTTTACCAACGAAAAGTGGGATTGACCGTTACATTATACACCCCCACGGCTGGGAGGGCGAGCATGTTTGGCACGACTCGGGCGCGAACCCGCGACCCTCAGATCACAAAGCGCACGCCTTAACGCGCTAGGCCATGCCAGGCCAAAAAGAGAAAGAAAAAGTCAGTTCGAGCTACCGTCTGCAGCAAAACTATTTTTGACAATAATTCATTAATCTAAGGGTTACTGGTTCAAAACCCTGTTACATCAAATATGCTCGTTCTTTCAACGTGGGCGTTATAAGTTACAGTCAATCCAACTATTCATTGGTAAAAGAGTAGCCCAAGAGTTAGTAGTGGGTGGTGATGACTGGCTGCCTTCCCTCTAGTCTTACTCTGCTAAATTAAGGACGACTAGCGCAGATAGTCTTCGTGTAGCTTTGCGCGAAATTTAAAAAACAAACTTTCTTAAAAGAAATATATTTTAATACACAAACAGCATTACAGTTTGTAATAACGATTCTTACAAATAATGATTTTTGTACAACCATTTTATAAACTTACATACAATACTGAGTTTTGTATCTGGTCTGGAATTGAATATTTTATCGACGGTTCACGATTAGCAAGACTCCCGCTAGTCCAGCGGTATGTCTCCGGATTTCCACCGCTAAAATCAGGGTTTCAATTCCCCTCGGTGGGTGGAGAAAAGGTTCCTCCTATGTGGGGGTTGTGCAGTAGGCTAACAACCTCCTCACTTAAGAACCATGGGGGTTGTGCAGTAGGCTAACAACCCACTCACTTAAGAACCAGCCTGTTACTGAAACCGCAGAGTTTTCTCTGCCCTATGTTCCTTAAGGAATTTAGTGGCATTATTATTATTCACGATGAGCAAAATATATCTATGTTGATACACAAGTACCCTCCACGTGACGGGAAGCCAGCTAGCTTCTTCACACGTGAATTTTTTTATCGACGAAAATATCTGTCCTCGTAGAAATACAAATCATCAAGGCTAATTCAATTAAGTTAAATGGTTTGTAATGTTCGAAATTTATAAACGTTCCTGGTAAAATATGTGTAGCTTTCCGATTAAGAACCGTTAATCACAATTCAATTATAGCTTTCTAGGTTTATAGTTTACTGACTGTAGGATACCAATAATATTGAATTGTCTCTCAGCGTGTTGAGATCGCTATATTATGTAATCATTAGACGAGATTATCGAAATTTCCGTTGGTAATAATACTAGCAGTGACTAGTATTTTATATACGTATACATTTTTATTCTTCAGCACTTCTTCTACAATTTTAGAAAACAGGTTGAACCATCGCGATATACATTTGACAATATAAGTTAATACATTTCTAAATATATATTAAACTGAAACAAATATAGATATTAAAATAAATATATAATATTAAATCCGTTACACGATGAACTTATGGACTTATAAGCAACAATATATTACGGGTAACAAAATTTTTAGGACTTGCGTACAATGATATGTTTTGAAGTAATTCTAAGATTCAAGTTTTTATATTACTACAATAACGTTATGAATCGTCTAGCTCCTCTAACGGAAGTAGATAGTGTACTACGAAGGTCAAGATATGTTATTACAGCATGTCTTTCAAGTGATACACGAAGTGGAACCATGCTTTGACGTCACGATTCGCGAGTCAGACTGGTGATGCTCCTTCAGTCTCGAACAGTGCAAATTATTCTTTGAGTATTGACTCGATAACTCTTCTTTTGTTCTGTATTTTGTTTAACTATTTCATACAAGGAAAAGGTATCTTAATATTTACTTTGACTAATACGTTTGCTTGGTGTGCGCATATAAATTAAACATATTTACATTTATATATCTATTTAAAATATAAATTATTTTTAGCTTTGTACAATTTGATGTATTGGAATACTTTATTGTTGGGCAAAGTTACATTAGAATGGAAAAATCATCAATCATACTTTTGTGTTATTTATAATAATTAATTTTTATTATCATACACGATCTGGGATTATTGTTGATTCAGTAATATGGGTTACTACTATTGTGGTGATCTATTCAGTATGCTTATCTATAATAAAAACACAAGAGAATGGTACAACTAAGCGAGTGGTTTTGCTATAGGATTTAACAAGTTGTTCAACAAGGTAGATTACGTTAATTTTTAACTTAATCTTAACTGATCTTTGTACGCCATTATCAACTTCCAACAAAAATGCTACGTTTCTTTACAATATTTGGAATGTACCTTTGTACACCATTATCGACTTCCACCAAAACTGATACGTTTAATTATCATGCTCTCGAACAGGGGCGTAAATCCTGGAGAGATGAGGAGATACATCTCCCTTCATTTTAGGTGGGGGATATGGTGCATACAATCATTCCCCCCTACAGTTTGGTCTGTTGAATTGTTTTATTGCATCACAGGCCTACAAATTGTCTGTTTTTTCTTGTGATTCTCGTGTTCTTATCAACCGAATTACATAATTAGGCCTAGATGTAGGCTTTTTCAGTAGCCAAAATGTACATCTTTAATATAGGCGTGCTTCTAAGCTTCTCGACCTAAGCTGTTTTTGTTGTTGTTTTTCGAATTAAGCACAAAGCTACACAATGGGCTATCTGTGCTCTGCCCACCACGGGTATCGAAACCCGGATTTTAGCGTGTAAGTCCGCAGACTCGATCTAAGCGATAGTTCGTTAAGTACCAGTCAGTAGGCCTAATTATACATGCAAGGGTTTCAAGCACTATCACAGAATCTACCTACGTCTTGTACATTGTGTAAGATTAAGTAAAGTTTTCATCACAACAGGTTGAACAGAGTATGAAATTTGAAAATATTATACCCAAGCGTAAACTCCTGTGATCTAGATCTGACAGGCCATTTGTGGCTTGTAGCTGCATCAATCTTATGTGTATATTGTGCGGTTTTCCTACGCCATTTGTTCTTATGCATGTTCTTACTCTCTTTAGCTGCCGAATCCGCTGACCACAGTGAACGTTTAGTGTAGAGTTAATGACAGATTCGGGCTGCTTGGTTCCAGACTCCCCTTCGCTCTCTTTAGTCTGAGCCTTGATTTTATAACAGAGCTCATTAGATCTGTGTTTGTAGCCCTCATTAATCCATAAAGTTTCATATTATCACGGTTCTATAGTAAAGTGCTGGTGCTTTATGGTAAAAGAACAATATATACTCTCATCATAAATAGTAAAAATATTGTATTTTCTTGTATAATTATAACACAAAAGGAGCGATTTCAACGGCCTGAAACCTCTACTCAAATTGTATTGATAGTTTTTGTTTAGGTGTTTTTATTTAAAAGACATGCTTATAGTCATTATATCACGACGTGTTTGCCTTTAGATGAGCTTTAAAAGAAATACAATATATTTGAGATTGTTTAAGTATTTTTCGAGAAACTTGCAATTACTTGTGTTGTAACTAGGATACATTATTGTCCCAGCGATGCCCAAGCGATCAGTCGGCTCGGTAGTCACTATGAGGTTCGCGCGTTCGACTTAAATACGTTGTACAGTTCCATCCTACCTTCATTCTGTTCTATCTTCGTTCGTTGTACGTTAGATTTTTTCAATAAATACTGTATTTTAGCCTGTTGAGTCATCTGGGAAACAGATTACAATTATGACAAGCAAGCGTCTAAAACTTTCTGATATTAAACAGTTCTTTAAGGCAGTTACTGGTACTGCGAGTGACAATGCAGATATAGATAATCCAACAACCTCAAGGAAAGGAATAGAAACTTGCCATACAGAGGAAATACCATGTTCATCAGAGGACGAGTCTGAAAATGCTTGTGCAATTATTGCACATCATGAACCACCAGATAGTTGTGAAACAAGTTTGTGCAATAATGAAAAATATGACACTCCACAAATACAGTGTGGAAATCCATATCATCCAGACGCACAACTAATACCGCGACAGAAAGCAAAATCTCAAAATATCAACTTCCAGGGCAAATGGTTTGATAAGTTCCCATGGCTGCACTTCGACAATCAGACTCAAAAAGTCATATGCTTTCATTGTGCCAAGGCGGAAAATAGATGTGAAATTGGAGAGGCCAGTGAAGCATACCTTCATATCCACCGGTTTGTGCAACTGGAAAAAGGCAAAACAGAAATTCAACGAACACCAATCCTCCTCTCAGCAGAGATTTGCTATATCTCCAGAAGGTTAACTTGATGTAACTCCAGTGACTGTCCAGCAACATGATGGAAAAAAGAAGCAGCAGGAAGAATGCAAAAGGAGTCTAGCCAAAATATTCAGAAGTTTACGATTTTTACTGCGTCAAGGTTTATCATCACGTGGATATACTGATACGGAGGGGAAATTCATGCAGTTAATGAAGTTACTGGAAGAGGAAGATTCTGAGTTGACGGCCTATTTGTGAAAGAAAACCACATTCACATCACCTTAGGCTCAGAATGAAATAATGGAGATGTTCAGCCATCAAATACTGAAGAACATAGCACACGAAGTGCAACAAAGTAAAATCTTGGCATTAATGGTTGATGGCACTCAAGACGTTACAGGTGCCGAACAGGAAGCAATATGTGTACGATACATAGGTGAGAACCTTGACGTCCATGAGACATTTCTTGGTTTGTACAATGTTTCCAATACATCTGGTGAAACAATATCCTCGACTATACTTGATGTATTGACTAGACTCAATTTACCACTGTCAGGATTAAGAGCACAAACTTATGATAGAGCCGCTAACATAAGTGGTTCATACAGTGGATGCCAGGGAAAAATAAAAAATAAACAACCGTCAACTTTGTCTTTTCACTGCAGAGAAAACAAGGCTAGTTTATTAATGCAACATGCAGTTGAAGCATCTGCAATGACAGTTAAGCAACTGCGGGTTTGCGAACAGAGGAAAATTACAACAAGATAGTTGAGAAAAAGGTAACGTCTCTATTAACGCCTATTAAACTACCAGCATTCGCAGACCCCTTCCAGAAGGATCACAGGTGATGGTTCAGCACACCATTTTGCAACAGCTAGAGATTACTACAGAAACCAATATTTTGAATTTCTGGACACAGTCATAGAACATTTGACAACTAGATTCAATGCAGACAACAATGACTTGAGGCAATATCTGTCAGTTGAGAACATGATTACACCTAGCAAATATCTCTGAAAGGTGCAATGGATGCTTACTGTAAAATGCATGAAACAAGCCAGCAAATGTGAACGAAGTTTTTCTGCATTAGGACGTTTGAAGACGTGGTTAGGGTCAACTATGTCTCAGTGTCGCCTCAACCATGTGGTAGTTTGTCACACCCACAAAAATGAGGTCGACAAGATAAATATAGAAGAGCTTATGAAAGAATTCATAAACAGATCATCACAAAGGAGGTCTACGTTTGGGAACATGTAGACTAGAGGACTAAATGAATCTTATTTCAATGAATAGTATGAATAATTATGTGCTACATTGTATTGATGTGTAATTTTCAAGAGTTCGCAAAGGCATTTTAATTATTTTTATCAAACAACATAAACAGTTTTTCAGTAGATATAAACTTATCTAGGGTAGTAACTAATTGTATTAATATTTGATAACGTAATTCATGCAATGAAAGTTATAAGCAATTTTGTCAAGTGTAATGGCCATCTTTTATACTGTGCAGTGTACAGATATAAATTCATGTGGCAGTTAATTTGGGACACATTTGTCTTTATTTTATTAACATTTTGAAAACTGTTCAGAACACCTAATTGTACAAACCTACATGGAAACCTTGAAGTATCGTGGTAACAAGATTACTCTGTGACTGCATGTTTACAGCTTTCAGGTTCACGTAATCAGAGATTACCAATTTGCAAATTGAACAGTTTACATAAATGGTTGCAAAAATATCCTCCCATCGGGTGTAAAAAATCTACGCCCCTGCTCTCGAACTTACATTTCTAACATTAAGTCAGACTATTTTCATAAATTAATTGAAGCAGTATATAAGACATTTCTTTTTTTAATAATTATAATAAGTATATCGCACAAAGCTGCATTAAAGGTGTGGTCTATGAACTACCAAACAATGTTACAAAAGTTATTGAAAGATGTGTTTATTTGTTTGTTTTGAATTTCGCGCTATCTGCGCATGAAAGATGTGAACAGTAAACAAAACAATTCAAGTTATATTTTTTGGACGTTTTTTTAATAATTACTAACATTTTATCAGAATGGTCCTGACGGTATAGTATGTATACTATGCATATATATAAATGTTTATTACACATATATTTATTTATACCTTTTGTCAATTTTATATTTTTTCCACAATATAATATGCCACTTTATTATTTTTTATTTCCAGATTAATTCTTCTTAACGATTAATAACTATTTCCTTAATATCACAAAATCATATACTTCTATTATTATACTTCTTAGAATTCATGTATTTATTATTTCGGCGTTAGTTAATTACTAGTTTCGATTTTTGTGTTCCATAGGTTTGACGTAAGATACTATAAACTTTTTTTAAAAATATTATTGTTGTTTTCGCTGGCAAACTGTGTAAAAACTCATCGAATCATCATAGTGGACGAAGAAGTCTGTTACTCGGGTCCGATAACATCAAGTTTAGCCAAAGGGGTGACCTTGACACGAGACATATATAGTGAATTTGTTGCTAACCGTTAGTCACTTGCTCCATTTATTCCTAACAAGTTACTTTATACCAATAAAAATAAAGTTACTATCATTCGATCTTCCAAAATTAATCACGTGTTTTTTGTGTTATAACTGCTTCTACAGATTTCTTATGTGTTACATATATTAACATAAAGCACCTTTTTGTTGTCGATTGTCTGATTTCATCATTTTTTTGTGTATCTTATTGTAAAGTATCAGCCTCAGTTACACTTCTAACCGATAATTTTCTTAGTTAACCCTTTTTCCTCTTTGTCGGCTCTATTTATTTTAAATACAGGACAATTTCTCAATGTTTAAATTTAACTTAACTGAGTATGAAACATGGTCACAAAGTCAAGACAGAATTGAAGTGGACTAAGTGGATTTCCACGCAATCAAAATTTCCATTACTGAGGAAAAAATAAAGGCTGAAACTGATTGAGACTAAGCCTAAGACAATACGGGTAACCTCACTAATGTACACAACAAAACCTTCGAATTTCTTACTTCAACAATCATATTAAATCTATAATTCCACGGGAATTAAGGCCAGTTACCCAAGGAAGTTAACTCTCAATGGATTACAGACAAAAAACTAGAGAGGCACATAAGAGCTGTTAAAAACTAGAAATAACTAGTACAGCATTGAAGTGCTGGTTTTAAGCGGTCAGCGATGGACTACAGAAAAGCAGTCTTTAAATACACTATAATTTTGATTAAAATAAATTAAAGATCAGAGTATTAAACAAGCATCGTCGAGCACATTCAACTTTAAAATACCTCTTCATATTATCAGTCTAGTAAGACAAATACAACTATAATATAAACTGCTTCATCTTTCCGATATAGTAGAGTAGTTATAACTATCACATTTCATTTCATCTTGAGCATATCGTAAAGTATGTGTAACTGTTTTAGATATTATTTCATCCTGACAGTATCGTAAAGTACACAAAACATTAGTATATACTGCCTCATCTTGACAGTACAGTAAAGTTAATACATCATTACTATATAATTTTTCATTTTGGCAGTATAATAAAGGAAATACATCATTACTCTATAATACTTTATCTTGACAGTGTATTAACGCAAGTGCAACATTGCTGTTTAACATTTCATCTTGATAATATAATAAAGCAGATACAACATCACTATATAACATTTTATCTTGGAAGTATAGTTACGATCATACAATATTACTATTTATAACTCATTATATTGACATTATAGTAAAGCACATGCAACGTTACAATATACAGCTTTATCTTGACAGAATAGTAAACCACAAATAACTTTACTGTGTACAACCTCGTCTTCACAGCGTAGTAAAGCAAATACAATATTACTACATGATTCTTTATCTTGACGGTATAGCAAAGTAATACAATATAAAGCAAAACGGTAAATACCTAAAACATCGTTCTTACTTAAATGTCACTGACCCTAAGAATTATATCTTGGAAATATTATGAAGTCCATATAAAATAACTTGTAGATTCGCTCTTGAAAACTCTTAAAGTATTTTTGAAGTTCTGTCTTATTCCTTATTTTATTTAACAAGTGGTAATATTTATATATTGTTTACTTCGTGTTGAACTCAAAGCTATAAAATGAGCTATTTTCTGACCACCTCTGAATATCGAAAACGTATTATAAGTCCTAAACTTACATGCCACGAGTTAGATAATTTGTTCATTAACTATAATTACTGCTTCCCAATGGCTCAGCGGTATGTCTGAATGCTCATAACACTAAAAACAGGGCTTCAACAATAACCGTGGTTTGTACGAGTAGCCCATTGTGTAGAGACAAACAAACTATAAATATCAAGCACAATAATAATTTTAACAACTATATCAAACTATTATCGATAAACGTAAATGTTTTGTTGTTAATGAGGGCACGCTAAGTGTAACTTTATGATTTGTTTGCAACTTGAACGGAATTGTATGTGCAATTTATATACTGCATACTTGGTTTATAAATGTTTATATTATTTGTAAATTAATCAGTTTGCTGAAAAATATAAATATATGTGACAGTGCTTAATATACCCTTTGTTTTATTAAATCGCCTTACAGGGGCCTGGCATGGCCAAGCGCGTAAGGCGTGCGACTCGTAATCCGAGGGTCGCGGGTTCGCGCCCACGTCGAATTAAACATGCTCGCCCTCCCAGCCGTGGGGGTGTACAATGTGACGGTCAATCCCACTATTCGTTGGTAAAAGAGTAGCCCACGAGTTGGCGATGGGTGGTGATGACTAGCTGCCTTACCTCTTATCTTACACTGCTAAATTAGGGACGGCTAGCACAGATAGCCCTCGAGTAGCTTTGTGGGAAATTCCAAAACAAACAAAAAACAAGCCTCGTAGGTTTATAAATTATCATATAGAAGTAAATATCTCTTTTGAGAAAAGCAAGTATTTTATATATTTACTCGTCTTTTCAGAAAATAAAATTGTAAAAACATTTATATTTTTGGGTGATCGGAGTGCACAACATTAGTTTTTAAACATACGGGTAATTTTACTCTTCTAAAGTTTCATGATGCAATTCACACTTTTCCATTCGTTATAGAAACGTGTCTGAAACGTGAATTTCGTATTGACGCGTATATTGTGCGTCTTTTTATTTATTTTACTATACGGAATCTGAAAAAGGAATTTAAGTTAAAATGCTACACTAAAGCCATCAGAAATATGGTTTTATAAAGGAAAGCAAATGAGATAGTTTTGTGGATACTTGAAATCATATTTCTCACAATATTATAGAGCGAATTAACTGAAGTTTCCGCTGCAAACTCATTGTTCTTACTTCTACACCACGTAACCGACATAGACAACCGACTTGGTGATTCATCCTATTTATTTGTCGTTTCAACTAAACTTCCCAAATTCTTTGCATCTTCATAGCTTCAGCATCAATCTCGTGGGAGATAATTTATCAAACTTTGCTTGTTAGCCGCTTTCTTTCAGTCCAAACTAGTAGCTGCAGGGAGGGCATTGTTAAAGAACACCCCACAACCGGCAGAATTCTGCTCGTCTGTAACATTTCTTTTCCTTTCTTTAATGGTAATCTCTCATTATTTACTTGTTTTTGCAGCATTGTGCATACATGCGAAAATAGTATGTATATACTTATCAGATAAAATTTACTAGAAATATTTATTTGCAGTGATAATAAAAGCATTATTACATCTTTCGGAATTTTATTTTTGTCCACGGTTACTAAAGTTACACATGAAAGGAGTTCCACTTTGAACCAAAGAGTTCCATCCCTAACCCTGGCTACAGATTTGATTTAATCCGCTGTCTATTCGTACTATGTTGTAATGTAGATGTTTTTGGGATTTTAGATTAAGTACAACGGGCTAGCTGTGCTCTGCTCACCAGACATACTGCTATGCCACTGGTGGCTGTTGGAGTGTAAAGCGGTACTTAAGTAATTGTATAAAATCGATTGAGTAGTCATCCAGCACGATGAAACAAACTTTAGTACATATATATTGAATTTGATACCTATCTCATCTTTTATATCTTAATTTCTCCACCTTCTCCGAATTAATTGCGTTAACTGCTGAGAGGTGGCGTCCGTATAACAGGTATATCAAAGATGTAGAATTTTACACATCATAGATCCTTGTTGTTGTTTTGAATTAAGCACAAAGTTACACAATGGGCTATCTGTGCTCTGCCCACCACGGGTATCGAAACCCGGATTTTAGCATGTAGTCCGCAGATATACCGCTGAGCCACTGGGGGGCCATCATAGATCCCTCAATGTTGGTTGTAATTACGGCTTTCTATTTAATTGTGGTTTATTTGCTAAGATTACGTTAATACTTAGTATCAAAATGAAAATCGCTCTATTTTAAAACGTTTCTTGTTCTCCTAATACGAAATGTCTGGCATTTAGAATAGCATGATCATTTTTTCCTGTCTAAGAATACGAACATTGACTTCAGTTCTGCATGTGGTGAGAAGACAACTGCTGGAAGGACAGAGTTGTTTGTTTGTTATTAAACACAAAGCTCAACCGACAACGGGTATCGAAACCTGGTTTTTTTTTGGGTATAAGTCTGCAGACATACTGCTGTGCCATTTGGAGACGAAAGCCAGACTATTGAACACACGTGTCTGTCTGCAAGACGTTATATGACGATTGGCTACTTTACTTTCTTGGGTTGTTTGTACTTCTTTGGAAATAAGTACGAACTAAATATTTTAAACTTGCGTATCCAAGAGTACCTACAACTCGAAATCTAAATATATTATCTTGTACATAGATGTACAATAAATATCACCAGCCTCGCGTCTTTCATACTTTAAACGATATATAGAAAAGAAATAATAGAAATGTTTTATTAAGTTTATACGTGTATCGACTTTTGTGACAACTCCAATGCTTTTCGTTTTTTCAAAGCTATTTTCAGCTTTTATCTATCGATAAGAAATGAAACACACACGCATTCAACAAAGGTCAGTAGAGTTCAACACTATCGAAAAAAAAAACTTGTCCCAGTATAGTTACCATAAAAAGCAATAAAGGCTAACTATATTATAGATTTAACAGACAGTATCCAATTTATATCAATATTCTCTCTCTTTTTTTGTAACGTTTTACATATTCACATTTTAAATAGTGTTGCATTTTATTAACTTTACAAACAAGCAATCTTGTATTCTGGACATACAACAAAAGTTTTAAACATGTCATTTCGCTTTCTAAAGTAATCCTAAATCTTATTATATACTTTCCCTTAGTAAAATAATCATTACAATAAGCTTGCGTTCTCTATTTAGTCTATACTACCGTTATATAACCTGCTTGTTTTGGTATATTAGTAATACTACAAATGTTTACTTTAAATGATGTGTTAATTTTAATCGAAGTATTTCTATAACTCCATGTTAGTTTTCTCCGAAACTTCCCGCCTACGCCATTACTTGCGAAGACTTTCAACGAAATGATAATTTTAGTAAAACAATATTGTTTTATACCAGGTTTTCGATTACACAACACTTCTGGCAGAACTTACAAGACTTAAATAGCTTTGACGTTCCACTTTAGTTTTATTATGGCTGACTTCTCTAGACTTCTTCACTTTATAAGAGTGCGACATAAGAAATATCGGAAAACCACCAAGCGCATCATCTGCGAAACTCCCACACAATGTTGACTTGATCTTGACGCAAGAAAATGTACAATTAAGAAGTGTTCGCGTTATTCGGATGAAACAATAAACTTTGTCATGTTTTACCTGTGAAACACTGCTTAATAAATCATAAATTCGTAATCTAAGTGCATACACCAGAGTAATTGTTTATTTTTTGTTACTTCAGCTATAGTTTAAATCATATCACGTCAACGATAAAGAGCAGGTAAAACAAACTTTGATTTTAAGAGCTGTCTTGTAATAATACGGATAGAGGTTAATCATTTCAAACATTGTTAGATGAGTGCTCAGGCTAAAAAAAAAATTGAGTTTGTTAATTAAACAGTACAGACCTTTCAGTGTTTATCCAGCACAGTTTGTCTCAGTTAAGCTTTAAGTTTTTCCGTCACACATGAAGTTGCCGACGTTTTGTTAGTTCCAAGGATACACCAGTTACATTTTAATTAATATCGCCCTCTAAAACAACGTATTAACAACTTTTTGTTATTTAAAAAAAAATCTTTTCATCCAAAATGTTTTCGAGCAAGAAAAAGTAATACATAGAAAAACAAGAGGAATCCTAAATAGCTACGGCTGTAATCAGATCTCAAATCCGTTAAGAGATGAAGCTATGAGATACAATTTGTACTTGGAACTTGATGCCATTCTAAGATCTACTATGACAGTTAAAAACGTCGGTTTAACTGCATTCAGAAAACTCACTACTGAATTCATATTTGTTTGCATCTTATTAAAAATATACTTACTTTATGATTGTGAAACTTTGAAAATGTGATTGATTCCTGTGGCTTCACTCTTCGGATAAATAAATATATCATATATTAATTCACGTTGTGTATTTCTTTGCAAACAGTTTTGAAGGTAGTAGAACCAAATTTTGTAGGCAGTATCGTGGTAATGGTGGAAAGTTTTACCGAATTGGCAGAAGACTAAAACACTCATGGAAGGTCACAAGGCACAACAGGGATGATGGGGAAATTTAGAAGCAGGTTTGCAAGTCTCTGATTACAACCACATTAGTCACAACACTTCAACAACTACACGTGTGTGAGAATTGTAATTTCACTGCTTCAGATTAAACTGGTAATAAAATATTGATAATTTTGTGACTTCTAACACTAAAGGTTTATACTGATGATAAGATCTAATAGCCTTGTTATTTCAACACTGATAAGGTGCAAATCTATACCAGTGGTAACTAGTTTTGTCACTTCCAATATCCATATGGTCCATGTCGATACTTAATTTAACTTTCTGATAACAGTGTGATCATTATCACTAATAGTTCATCTAAGTAATTACTGGTGTGACCTTTCACACTAAAAAGCAATTAATTTCATTACTTGGAAAAACATCCCAGAATACACACAACTTTTGACATCATAATAAACTCCACACGTTGTGTGACCTATAAAACTAGTAACTAATTCAACTGCTTATTGGGATATATTACTTTTAACACAAGTGACTGGGTCATACAGAATGAAATGACTGGTCCAATACAATAATACTGAAACATCCAAAAAGTACATGACAAACAATGCTTATGTGTTACTTGTGCTTGCATTAGCTAAAATGTATTAACAACTACATGGAAAATACCAATATCTAGCATTTGTTTATAGAAGTGGTAACACCCAAAAGATATGCAACATAATTTTATGTGTATACCAGTAGGAACATCTAACAATTTTGTAACATAGTTTACATTTGTACCAGTAATAATACCTAACAGCTATGTAATAGTTTTAAGTTCATACCAGTAGAAACACCTGACAGTTATGTGTCATGTAGTGTGTGTTTTTTATAGGAAAATCCTAACAGCTACGTGACACCTAGTTTACATTTATACAAGTAGAAACACCAGACAACTAAGTCATACAGTTTTATGTTTATACCATATAAACATCCAACAGTTATGTACCATAGCTTATATTTATACCAGTAAGAACATCCAACAACTATGTAACATAGTTTAGATTTATACCAGTAGGGATACCAAAGAACTATGTAACAGTTTTATACCAATTAAAAACACCCAACAGCCACGTAACATAGTTTATGTTTATAATACTAAGAATATCCAACAACTATGTAACATAGTTTTATATTTATACAAATAAGAACACTCAACAGGTAGGTAACATAGTTTATGCTTATACAAATATAAACATCCAACAGCTATGTGACATGTAGAGTATATTTATACCAGTAGAAACACCCAATAGCCATGTAATATAGTTTTATGTTTATACCAATGAAAACACCCAATAATATTAGAAGCATCCAATCACTATGTGACCTTCGATATTATTAACTGAGAACATCATAAAAGCTTTGTGATATCTAATACTGATAACTCCAATATACAATAAAAATAATCAGTATTTTAGTGATCTTCATTACTAGTCACTGATTTACTATTTGCTCTTGTATCGTTGAAATTAATGGATGAAATATACAATGACATTTATTATCCTTTTTTAAACATTTTTTTTAATTGATAATGGTAAAGTTGTCCTTCCTATAGAATTATTTGTTAAGTAATTTCTGTAGTAACATTGCTTATGTTATTTGTGAATTGACATGGAACCTGTAAAATGTTAATACATCTTTTTATGTTGTTAAAACCTCTTAAAGCAAAAGAAGTTGTAAACTCCTTCAATGATACAATGTATGAATTTCACTTTATACTACTTGTTGCTTTAAATTAAGTTCATTATCCAGATTATTGCATCAAGCTCTGATAAACTGTCACTCTTTTTTAACGACTTCTTTCATAATAAAATATTAAGTGTTTTTAAACTGCAATGTATACACTCACACCTGATTCAACATGTACATTACTTCCAATACACTTTAAGATATCAGAAAAATGAACACTATTAAGAATTTAAATCAATAATTTGTTTTTATTGATCATTGGTTTGATATCTAAATAAAGCATTATGAATTATCGCAAACCTAACACACCTTCAAAGAAATAAACCTTTTAGTTTTCTTGTACATTTTATGTGTGTATCATATTCAATATATGTTTTATTTGAAAAATTATGAATAAATGTGAAATATTTAATTTCAATTCAGGCAGACCATTTTTTACCCAACTACAATATATCAAGCAAATCAAATTCAAATTTTCCTTTTCATTACTTTAAATAATTTTAATAAATTTAAGTGTTAAGTAACATAGAAACTGTTTTCACTACTCAATATATCCTTTATATGATTTTAACATAATTCAAATTTCATAAATTGTCCAGCTAGTTTTATAAAATAGGATAGATAAAATTACTCTGTATTTAAAGAAATAAAATATAACAAACCTTTCCTCATGATTAACAATTTCTTGTGCATTGATAAAATTTTACATTTATTTGTTTTTCAAATCACAGGGTTTTTAAAATTTTAAGTCAATTATCACTAATGGCAGTAGACAGGTCATTGCACAATTCTACCATCCAAATCACTTGAAAAAAAAGAAAGTTCAGTAAATGTTAACTTTCAAATGGTAGTGACACCATGATAGTATCACAGTTTTATTTTCTGGTACTTTTTCAGTTCTTCTGGAGATACTGATGGTGTTAGATTCTGTAAGGCAACATCAAAGTCTCTTTCTTCTATTACCATACAAGCATCTGAAACATTTATTCGACCTGAAAATAGACCAAACATTATTAGTTTTTCAGACATAATTTTCTTTCATTGGCTCTATATGATAGGAAATAATAACTTCTTGCTATTTGAGCTGCTGTGAAGAAGTATAATTTTTAACTAATTGTACACAAGTTATCATATTACAGTTACAGAAGACTACTGCAAAATACTTGAAAAATTGTGATTCAAGTAAATCTCAATAGATAAGTGAAGCATCAAGCTGAAACATCTTTTTTTCACATGATTATATCAAAATTTATAAAATCATACTTAAATATAACCAGTAAGATACAAAATATACTATCTTGAGTCTAATTTATATAGCTTGATGTTCAAACAAGAAACAGGTTTTAAGGTTAGTATATCTGATGTGTAGAATATTGATGCAAATACTGAAAAACTATTCACACACTATACAGAACAGAAACCAATTGTTCACATGAAAACAAGCTGCAACATTTATTCTCACTAACTTTACTTCCATAAATTCTATATATATTAAAAGATACTGAATACAACAACAACAAAATTTCAAAAGTTACTTTCAATCAACAATTTCTCTGATCTATCAATGTGTTAGTAAAAACCCCTTAGATAAGTCATTCTATCTACCAAATTATATGTGACCAACTAATAGATGTCATTAACTGCTTAATGAGTGAACTTAGCATAACTTACATAAATTACCAATATTTTCAGTTTAGTTTTTATGAGTCAGTATTTAATATTGATTATCTAAGCAATCACATTAATATTTTCCTGAACATTTGTCAGAGTTTCATGTAATAGATGATATACACATATAGTGCTTAGGCCACTACTATGTCAGAGTTATCCCATGCATTGTGATCTGTCCCCATATCAGGTAATAGGCCTTGTTAATAATGGGTATTATAGATATAATGTGTATGAAATATTGTTACATGTTCTTTTTTTGTTTTCATGTTCTTGGAATTATTAATGTAATTTTCTTTCACTTGACCCTCTGGTTGACTGACCGGCTCCAAAAAGAAAAAGACTAAATAGCTGACTTAAAAGTTCTTTTGAATGAAGGTACAATTAATTAAAATAAAATAAAATGAAATAAACAAACAATCAGCAGCAAAAATTAAATAAATAATAGTGTGTTAATAATCCTTACTTTGATTCTGATTTGTAAATGACTTAAACAAAATTGATAATAATTACAATTCACTTAATTAGCTATTTCACCCCATAAGTTATTATTTGAAAGTTGATTGTATGGAGTTCATCAGCCAATACTGTGTCTGTCCTTTCCCATCCAGCCTGATAAACAATGATACTATTGAGTAAAATGCTGCATCAGGACTGAATATAAGACACGTATATAAATGTGATAGGCATATTATGTATTCTTTTTTTACTTTTCACCAAAGGGCTCTTAAAATTACTGCTTAACATGTGGAATTTTAATGTCCTTTTATGTCAGTTACCGGTTGATGACTAAGAGGATAAACAAATTGTACTGAAGGTTTTCTCATTGGCAAAGAAAAATGGATTTTTTCAATGTTATTCTTTACAACAACATTTTCATTTTTTTATTACAGGCTTAGTGGATTCAATCAAGTTCATGACCCCAAACTAACCTTTGGAGATTTCATACTATAATTTTTAACATTTTCCATATATCTTCAGAGAATTTTGCAAGCTTTCCAGTAAACACTACAAGTCTTTTATAGACGTAAAAACAACAACAAAATATTTAATGAAGCATTTTTACTAGAGATTTATCGTGAATAGATCAACTAGTCTGAGTGCAAAGTGATTTTCCTGTTAAGATTGAAAATAATTTTCTTCACCTGTAAATTGTCAAATTTCACTTATATGATATCTAAAAACCTCCTAAATGATTTTAAAACTTTTTTTCAGCAAAATATTAAATTTTATTCATTATTTTGTCTACAAAATATATACAAAATAAATCTAAATTACCCTTTTTCTTTCTAGAAAGATTACAACTTGTAACAGAAAATTATATTCATTTATCTCAAGTAGCTTAAAAGTTGTAACAGTATACATCTGTTTATATTTAAAGTTTATTGCCATTTAAACCACGTCTTACTTATAATCTCACCACGTTGGAAATCACTTCTTGAATGTGTAGTTCATATTATCCTACTGAATTACCCAGCATAAGATGCTTCTAAGCATACCTCATAAATATTTTTTCTTTATCTTACCTAATAATGTTTTTACAATTTAGTCACTTTTATAATAAGAAATAAAGAATATATATGAAAAACAAGAAATAGAATACTTATTTGAACCTTTTTTTTCTGTTGACTGTCAATGAAATTTAACTATATTTTTTATTCTAATGGTACTACTACACTAAATAAATTTTTATTTGATTAAATAATGCAACTCAAAACACAGAATAATAACAAGTAAAAAGCAAACAATGTTCTATGGCTATTATAATTTTCCTGGCTTTATCACTACACAATAAAAGTTATTAAAATTCCAGTTAAGTTCAATGATAGGTTTCCCATGGGAATAAAGTTTGAACTGGAAGCAAAAAAAAACAATTCTCTGTAGAGAAGATAAAATAATATAATAAGTCATTTGATACATTAAAACTTCAAATTTCTATTAGTTATAAATAATATAGTATTAAACATCAGATAAAACTATTGATGATTTGTGAAAGAGAGGAGATAAGGCTGATTCTCTGGTCTACATCTACATAAACAATAAGATTAAAGGCTATAAAATTATGTTTCCCTTGGTAATAATTAAAATAATGGAAAGGTAGTTAACACTCCTACAAAAATTGGGGCCTAATAGGCCCCAGAGCAACTTGAAAGGTTATTAATATTAAGCTAATAATTTTGTATTTAAATGAAATTGCCATTAACTGACCCTATCCCTTTATATTTTAAGGAGCAATAATATTGACTTTTCAGACATTTGCAAAATAATATTTAATTTTTTTTTAAACATCCACTAAGGGTATCACTTTAGTGGATGTAAATATTTTTTTTCGTAGGAGTGTTAATAAAGTAAAAAAGAGAAAAGATGCAAAGAGAAAATGCTACTGTTCTCATACTAAGGGAAATGGAGGATTTTTAAAGTATTTCTGTACAATATAAAAAACATATTTTCATGCCATGTTTATTCATACACCATAATAATAAAGTAGTTAAACTAAATTCTGACTGTAAATCTAAAAAGTCATGACATGTGCACTTTTGACCTATCTTTAGAGAAAGGGTTAAATAACTTAAGAAGAAACTTCTAATGTCTGAAATGCTTCATGTTAAAGAGGATTTGCTCTGTGGAATTTTTAATGATTTAAGAACTACAGCTTTCTTTGTTTAGTAGTTTATTTCTTCAACATTTGTGTATGTTTCTAATATTTAACACGTTCTTTAATTTCTCTAATCTATTTTTATTTTCATGCTTTTCTGTTTGATTAGGATAACTTCTCCCTCAAAGTTAGAATTATACTGTGAACAGTAATTTTCGTTATGGAAAATTGCAAGCTTCAACACATGCATATTGGCTTTGAATATTTAAAAACCCATTTAATCCCCCATGAGACCCTTGCCAAAAGAAGTTAAATCTTAAAAACAGTGTAATATGTTATAGCTATCTTATTAGGATACACTATTTCTATTCTGTAATTTGTGTCCTAGTCTGATCCTATTCATTCTTTGGCCAATTTATTTTAAATTATGAATATATAAATGTAAATATACTTCTAGAATATCCAATTTATTATTAAGTTTATTGATTACAGGAAAAAACAACTGAAAATCAGACTTACCTGTTTCAATCTCGTGAATATTTCTACCAAGAGCATTCATCATGGCATTGGAACAAAGAGAGTAAAAATCAGCTCCTGTTAGGCTTGGGGGACATTTATCTACTGGTACTTCCAAATCAAGGTCAGTCCCCAGAGTAAATCTATACTTAACAAAATAAGATACATCTTTGCATTATTCAAAAGACTAACCAAGTTTTATATCTTAATGCTTCTATAATCCTTTGATACTTAAAAACGTTTTTCTATTTAATTGTGTGCTAAGTTCAGTGTTAAAACTACCAACATGTAACAGTTAGAGAAAACAGCTTTTGCGTGCTAAGTTCAGTGATAAAACTACCAACATGTAACAGTTAGAGAAAACAGCTTTTGTGTGCTAAGTTCAGTGTTAAAACTACCAACATGTAACAGTTAGAGAAAACAGCTTTTGTGTGCTAAGTTCAGTGTTTAAACTACCAACATGTAACAGTTAGAGAAAACAGTTTTTGTGTGCAGATTGAACTGGTTTACTACCTTTGCTGCTCATAAACTGTTTCTTGCAATAATTACTTGACACATGCTAGTTATTATTATATATATAAAAGAAATGATTGCTTAAATGAAGAATTAAACCATATCCACAAAAAAAATACCTTACAACATTCTACCTATTTTATATTAGATGATTTTACTGCTATGAGATGAGGGGAATCTCAAATGTGGTGAGGATGACATGAAATTTATCCTTTAACTACTAGATGGATCTTTTGAACACTAACTCTCTGACTGAGCTGTATTGTTCACAACTGTACTGTCTATCAGACAACTTGATCACAAAAGTGTCTTAAATTTCTTTATCACTAGGTATATTTTTAGAAACCATGCGTACAATGAAACAATATACCCAACACCTGTCCTGTGAAATTCAAAGTAAATCCATAAATTCCTTGATATCTAATTATAAAATGGTGTGTATTTTCATTACTACTTGATAATTGTTTGTCAAAATTTGCACAAATACATTAAAAAAAATCTAAGGTTTCTTTACAAGAGATATTCTAAACAACATCCCTTAACCAAAAACTGCTACATTAAAAGATTCTTCTCATCAGGAAACATAAATATTGAAAGAAGAAAAAAAAATAAGGATTTGGTCTAAAATGCATATAAATCTAAGTTCATCATTAAAGTCTAACTAAATGAATGTACTACACAAACATTATCAAATGACTTACTTCCGAGTTAATGCTTTTAAGATTTTCAGTCTTGAGGCTTTTTCTTCAGGAATACCCACATATACAAGTCTATCAAACCTGATAAAAAGGATATTTACAATTATTTTTATCATATTTATCTGAAAACATATAAGAAAATTTGGGATCAGTTTTTTGTACCTTTAAACCTTCACATTACTATGTTGTTTATCTCAACTACTACATTTTAAATTCATCTTTGACATATTTTAGCCACTCCAGAATAATTCTTAATATTCTTCTTCATCAACTGAAGTTTCTCTAACAAAGCCAGCTGCACATCTGAATCTTCCTTGAAGACAGAGATACTCACCTTCCAGGTCGTAACAAGGCACGATCAAGTAAGTCAGGACGATTAGTTGCGCCAATAACAAATACTTCTGCAGCCTTGTGGAGTCCATCCAGTTCAGCAAGAAGCTGTGAAACAACTCTAAAACACAATGAATCAGGCTTCAAAATAACAGATAGGATTAACAAGTAACCAACATGTAGGAAGTACTATAGTTTTACCTCAGCAATGCATACTATAAACCTAACACATAAAGCTGTATACAAATTTATGTTGGATTGAGTAATAAAAGTTTAATTTAACAATTTATTACATTATATCAAACTAAAAACACAAGTCTTATTCATTCTACTAATACAATAAAGTAAAAAATAACAAAATAAGCATTATTATGCCAGTAGAATGTAACAAAATATAATAAACTTCATTCTACTAGTAAAATACAGAAATATACGACAATAAAAGCTTAAATTTACTATTAAAATACAGCAAAATATGATCACAGAAGCTTATTCATTTATGAAACAAGACATATGCCATTCCTTCATATTTGTTGGAATGTTGAGTCTATAGAACACATCTACTTAGCAAGTAAAGCAATGTTGTGTCATAAGCATAACACTGATTGCGTTTTCAACATATAAAATATTTCAATCTTGAAAGAATTATTGTTTTTAAACTTTTCTAGGGCATTGGAACTATAAAGGCTAACTCTGTACTTGCATTCATGAAACTTAGTAGCTCATGAACAAAACTTTATTTGATATGGACATTATGAACAAAGAATGATAACCAGTGAACTTTTAGAAACATACATAGATAAGTTTTGATATATTTAAATTTTACAATAATATAAAGCCAAAATATGATATAATGTATACTGTGCATTACATAACATGCCTGTAACCTTTTCTCTGAAAGACAAGTTTGAAACATGATTATTAGTAATAATGCCATGCACTAGCCAACATTGTTGAAAAAAATACTGCAATAAAATATATTATGCATTATTCAAACCAATAATGCCAGTATTATCTTACACATCACATCCATAAATGTTACTTTTTACTCTTTAGAAAACACATACAGCTATTTCAAAAAGATCTCTCTGTTAAACACCAAGCTTATGTCACAAGCTCAGTTCACAGTTAAAATACAGAAAAAGTTTGTGTAAAAAACTGAAAAAGCAATTACTTAAAACAAAAGAAAAATAACAGAGCACCAATATAATAAATTTATCTTTGAATAGCATAAAAAATACAATACCATGACATAGTTGGATTGTATGGAGGCAAGTAGTCAAGAAAAACTTCTGTTGTAATAACTAAGTTCTGAAACTAGCAATACAATTAAAGAATAAAAGGTGATCTGAAAAAAATACACCATGAGAAATAAAATAATCCAAGCTTTTTATGATGTATTTATGATTTTTGTTAACATTAGAAGCTTAAATGTTCTAACAAAAAAAATGCAACCTGTTGAAATTTTATGCTTTTAACACCACTAACTTAAAAAACAAATACACAAATAACACTTCCAAATTATTTACACTAAATATAAGAAACAACTATTTCCAAAGACCAGATTTCTGGCTTTGTTTCATATGTTCCCTAGTTTTATCTGTGTGGATTGAACTTTGAAGTAGTTTTATTCCTCAAATAATTACAAGAAGGGTTAAAACTGCAAATAGAGTTAGCAGTTTAAGATTTTTTTAGTATTACTTGATCTAAAACAAATTTTAATAAAATATAGATAAAAAACTGTAAACCTAATTTTTTTATATATAGTTTCATTTTGTATATAGCTTGAGGACAAAAATCAGAAAGAACCATATAAGGATGTCAAACACTTGTTAGAAAAAAATCATTAAATACACAACTGGAAATAATTGACACCTAACAGTGTAAGTTTATTATTATCTGGGGGTTACTGATTTGGTTCATGTCACTACAATGAGTTACAGTGCATATGCATATAGAAATACTCAAAATCATTCTACCTGCCACAGTTTGTCATTTTATTTGCAGTCATTGAAATATACTACTATCATTCATTGCAAACATAAGTTAAGATTAATTTTAAAGTCATGAAATTACAATGTTACATACTTTAACCACCAACAGAAGATTCAATATTTAGATACAATGTACTCTAGCATTATAGATGTCTCAAATGTAGCTCAACATACACACACACACACACACTAGTAACTTACTTGTATTTCTAATTACTTAGTAAACTGTACGTAAATCAAGAGGAGACAAGCAAACCACTTTAATGTATCCAGAACTAGGTTATATTTATACATCATAATTTCTTCCTATTTTTACTATTGCAATAATTACATTTCTACATCTGTGTGGTCATTCAAAGAGAACATTTGTGTTAGTTTATAATGTGCAAACAAATAAGTTTATTGGACACTCTGTATCTTCCAAAACCTGTATAAAATACACAGGTTTTTAGTATTAATAGCAGAATTACAAGCATTTTTATAAACAATAATTCATCTTTCAACTTAAACTTTTTGTGAAAATATCTCGTAATATGCCCCCATTCCCAGTGTTTAGTTGATAATTTTTCATTCCAGTTTGACCAATAATATAAATATAAACTCTACATATGAACCTTATCACCAGTGTTTATTGGGTAATCTTTATGCTCCCACATTTTATCAATGATATATTGTAGAACTACACATCAAAATGACTCTTACCTGCCAAATTCTGTATACTGTGTTTGATAGAAAGTGTTTTATACATGCTAGAGAGTATGGATCACATGTGCATTTAAATCCATTTTTATGCATGATTCTTACTATCTTTGGTGTTTCATAGATAATATTACATATTATAATGACTGATGAGAAACCTATCCTCCAAAGTATATTTTACAGACTAACTTGTATTCCAGAGTGTGTAACCAATAACGCAAAAATACCTGTCCGTAACACCTCCAGAATCTCCACTATTTCCCCTATGAGGAGCCAAAGAATCTAGTTCATCAAAAAATATAACACAAGGAGTGGCATATCGTGCTCTCTGAAAAACTAGAAGAAAAAATGAAAAACATTAACAGATGGCAAAGTATTAAAACATTAAAATAATGAAATGCCTTTTTAATAACTTTTTCAATATTGTAGTGTAAACATTAATTTTTTTCTAACATCTTAATTTAATGGAGTATATTCTTTCTTCCATATTTACATTATTCTAGAAAAAAATATCCAGTAAACATCATATGAAGGTAAAACACTAAATGACGTAATTTACTCATGAGTTACTGCAATATTTTATTGGAATGTTTATCGTAACAGTATGGTTATAAATAAAACAAATGAAAGAGGATGATATCATTGTATTTACACCATAATTATTCAAGTAGCACTAATATCTAAAAATCAATAAAGTCATCAAAGAACTGGAAAATCACATATCTTTTTTCACAATTTCCATGATTAACAATATGCTACAATAAGAACAATGCTTACCTTCCCTAACATTTTCCTCACTCTGTCCAACATACATGTTGATCAACTCGGGACCTTTCACACTACAAGTACCCAAAAATATGAAAGTTTAATTTACTATTTTAAAATTCTCACATATATAAATTAAAATGAAAACTCAAAGTTCTGTATATTGTACATACTGCATTTCTTTATTTCCAACATCAGTTTACCAACTAAGATAATGTACAAAAATTTACCAAACAGAGAGACACAGTAGACATTTTTTCTTTAAAACTCAATTGCCAATAATTATTCTAAAATATTACCTAAGAAAGTTAAGAGAGCATTCTGTGGCGACAGCTTTGGCAAGAAGTGTTTTTCCTGTTCCTGGAGGACCATATAGCAATAATCCTAAGGGTAAAACATCAGTCTTATTTAATAAAGGCACAGAGTGAGTCTATTTGATATGATGAAATTTTTACTCATCAGAAAAAAATATAAGTTGAAATTATCTCATATAATCATGATGATATCGATGTACATTTGTCCACTGCTAATCTGAACAGTAAAGTTTAAACTAACAAAATTATGCTGTTCTACTTCAAAAATGTTGATTTTAAATATTTTTCACATTAACTGATTTTCAGAAAATAAAATACACATTTTGATTGTTGGAACTGATGTTAACATTAACTATTTCATAACAAAAATTGATGTTGATGCTGTTATAAAGAGGCACTAATACTTCAAATGTTTAACTATGGAGACCAATTACTGATACTGTTTGACTATAGTTCCCAATTCCTACATTGGTCCACTACAGACAATGATGTTGACAATTGATACTGGTGTTGAAATTATTTCCCAGAAGGTACTAGTAGTTTCAGTCTGTTGATACCTAGTATTGATACTGAATGCATTCTACATGGGTACTAATCAGGTGTACCACTAAAACATCTTAAAGTTTATATATTATCATTTGTTAACATTTATTTATTGCATCATGTAGAAAAGAACCAAAATATGTTACAGTTCTCATTTTTGCATAACTTTAAGAAATACTGGTTATATGCAATGGACTTACTGACTTTTTGGACTTTTTCTACTCATCTTAGGCTACTGTTATATATTTACTGTGAAATTAAAATGCTTTGAGAATATAAATTAACCATGTCTTTTGTCTAACATGATTTATTTCCTTCGTTTATAATATTTTATTGTTAATATAGGTTTTATTTTCACTCTTTAATAATGTCACACAGAAAAAAAAATGTACTCAGCTGAGTGAAGTGAACCTGTTTTTGGAAAAGAGAAATAAACGTATTTGTAAACGTAAAAACAACAAAGCAATTCAAGGGAAGGAACCCCTAATTTTAGCTGTAAATCCATAGACTTACTGCTGTACTTGGTTGTGGAGTAACAATTCATATATTTTGGTGTTATTACCATCTTAAAAACAAGTGCTGGTACTCAGCATCAGTGAGTACTGGCAGAATTTCATCCCACTTTAATATCATGGGATATAAACAATTATTAATAAAGCACAGCTTTAAAAACAGCTACAGACAACATGTAAATAAAATTGTTAAAAAGTTATAAATTGCTTGTGTCAATGTAGAGTAAATAAAATGGTTTAAGAAGAAATTTATAGTTTTATAGTAAACTGATTAAATGGAACTCTTGTACGGATGAACACAGTTTAGAAGATTAAAACAACAGATGTGCTGGTATTTTGTCATAATCTTTTCATATGTTCTTTTCATTCTTAAAAATGCCTCATATTAAAGTTTATCCTTCCAGACAGTTTCAAAAATTTTCTTTTATTGCAAAACATAAGGTGAAATTAATTAGGTGTAGTGAGTATTTAGTACACACAACAAATTATAGTAAAATAAACTATTTGTGTATATAAATGTGTGGACCTTTCACACAGTCCTTCCATATATCCACATATTTTGCATGAAATACAAGTCTTTACATAAGTGAAATTCATAACTAATGCTGATACTGTTTGATGAAAGCTAATTATATTAACCCTTTTCCAACAGATTAAAGACCATGTCATTATGTTTGTTGACTTACATTCAAAATTTTATTGAACTACTATTATATAAATTTATGTCAATAAGTTTGGAATCAAACTGTAAGTTATAATTCAAACTAATATTATGTATGAATTAATTCTTTAATTTAAAAGTAAATACTTAAAGAACACATCTAAATATAAATATCAGTGAGTCACATGATATATTGAATACAGCACTGATTAAAATTAGATGTTTATAATGTCAAAATACTAAGTCTACAGTTTCATACAAATTAGAAACTCAAATTAGTAATACTGACAAGCTGGAATATAAAATAAGAATGTCACATATTTTTACTTTGCTGAGATATTGCTTATGTACAAAATTGAACACGGTGGTCATGTTTACCTCTTTCATTTTTGGAAATAGTTTCTTATACATACTTACTTCAATATACAACATGTGAATAACCAGTTAACAGCTCAGATTGTACCTATGGTGATTTTCTTGGCAATTTCAATATGTATAAAGATTACCACATTCTTTTAATCCAAGACTTCAAGGAAGTAGGTTGTGTCTTAGTATGCTCAATGTTTTTTAAAATCTAAATAAAGTTTAGTTACTAAGCTTAATAAATTATAGTGGAATTCTATGGTATAAGTGTAGTTATTTATGATTATTTGGTTATTCAACTGTATATATGTGTATATATGAACCCTAATAATAAAATTTTATTTGATATCCTCCATGTGTGGACTTTTAAAAGACTTGGCAGCCTATTTACAGCAGCAATCAAGAACAAATATCAAAGCAAAAAGATATAATTTTTTGCTTTACTTCTTGATTTATCTTTCTATATTCTAAGAAAAATATGTTTAAAGCTTATTTCTAAATAGTAATAATTTATATTCAAATACAATGTATAATTACTGAAATGAGACTGTATATTATGAAATACTAGTTGACTAAAACACAGCCAAGACAAGGAAGACTAAAGGTCAGTTTTTATATTACTGGATAAGTAACATAAGTGCATGTGTTCCGTGTCAATGCAATTTATGTAATATAAAATATAAAATATAATAAATATATATGTAAATATATAGCATTGTCAGACTTAAGCCATTTAGACTAAACATTTGTGTTTTCATGTTATAATATGTAGTAACTCTAGCATGAAAAAAAGCATAACTTATAATTATTTCCTAATTTTCTCTTAGGATGGTTATAAGGTTCATCAAATGACAGACCCCATAAAGTTAAAGTATAGAAAATAATATAAAATAAAAAGTCTTACTAAATACAAACATTTGAAATGTATTTAGGAGGCTTTAAAGATTAAGCAAATAATAGTTGAGACTTTTGGGACAAAGAATAGTTTTATTAATCACAACATTAAATCACTTTGCACTCAAACTAGTAACAAAATAGTTTGTTTTCTGAAACAAATCTTTAGTAAAATATTTCGTTAAAAAATCTGACTTTTCATACACCAACTACTTCTAATCTTTACTAAAAGTCTACCAAACGTTTTGAAGGTACACATGCTGTATTAAAAGTTATAGTACAAATACTTATTGTGCAAATGTATATACAAACTCGTGTATATTATACAGAACTCATAGCAAAAGTGTTAATAATGTTTGGCAAAAAGTATTTATACTGATGCTATTGTATCGTGATACAAATGTTGGAATAAAGTTTGAACTGAAAGTGAAAAGGACAATCATCTGTACAGAAAACAATGTAATATAATAAGACATTCGATAGATTAAAACTGCCATTTTAGTGGTTATAAATAATAGTGTTAAATATCAGTGGTACTTTGTGAAAGAGATCATGTGACAGGTGGACATGGCAAGATGGGTCTGATTCTCAAATTTATGCCTTTCTAAAAAATAAGATTGAAGGCTATAAAACCCATGCTTTGGTCGAGTAATAACTACATTATATTACTGTGAGTAATATATATTGCATTTTGTATGTCTTGGACCAGAGGTAAATATATTATGAAAGAGTGAAAACCTGGAGAATAAAATGTCACGACTTTTGAACTAAGATTTAGGATTAAGTATTTCCTTAAAAAATTAGGAACTTAAAACTTATATTAATATTTGATGCCAAGCTTATTCATATACCATTAAAATAAAGTAGTTTAATTAAATTTTGTAAGTCTGTAAACCATTGTGGCATGGGTAATTTGACCTGTCCATAGCAAGAAAGTTAATGACACTTCTTTTTAATTACAGAAAGTTCACAATAAGTTCATTAAAATATTAAGTAACACATCTTTAAAGGATTAAAATTATACTTTATTTTTAAGCTTCCATGATATTGAACAGGGTTATTTGACATTTCAGGTTAACAGAATGTACCATATGTACCTGAATAAATGAAATACATTAAATATAAGTTTTAAGAGATGTAAGGATATTTCATGTAATTCTTAAAAATTACATTTATATTGCACATAAACTTTATTCTAATCCAAAACAGTAGCACTACAGCAAAAAATTGTTAACACATTTGCTAAAAGAATGATTTAAAATCTACAAATTCCGTTGTTACATGAGCAATCTCTAACACATCATACATCAAGGTTATACACTTTTACAGATTTAAGAAAATGTTATTATATGTTCTCAAACACCCATTAATTTTACAAACATTGCTGTGGTGATCTTGTTTCTAATAAAGTCTGGTTTTCATCTGACAAATCTAAACATTATGCAATGGTTATTAAACATAATAATCACAAAGTATTACAGAACTAAAACCTGCCAAAACTAGACTTCAAGAAGTAAAGAAATAGTGTTTATTAGGCAAATACAATGGTGTAACTAAGCCAGCATGTAACACATTTAGAATGCTTTATTTAAATTAGATAATTACTTAAAACGACTAGAAGAAAAAAAAAGACCATTTATGAGTTACCTGAACAATGAAATCCTGAAGCCACAAGTTCAGGATGTTGTAAAGGAAGTTGAATTGTGTCCAATATCTCCTGTTTAATATCTGACATACCCCCTATGTCTTCCCAATGCACATTAGGGATCTGTTGGAGAATAAAACAAGAGAAGTATGAAAATCTTCCCCTTTCAGCTTGGTTGTATGATTTTACTACTTCTGCATTTATAGTCACAAAAAAAACAATAACACAAAATTAAATTATATTTGACACTTCAAACATAAAGCATGATAACAACTGAATATTTTTCTACCTTAATTAGGCTTTTTGGTAAGCTTGAAATTTATGATAAAATAAAATTCACTACATAGTATAGCTGCATAATTTGCAGTTAGACAATATGCCCATAACTGTGGACCCAAGAACCAAGTTATCAGTAAAATACAATTATAGTCCTAATGACACTATAAAATATTAAGCCCAATGCGTTAAAATATATTTTAGAATAAAACGTTTTACATATCAATAAAAAATGTGCAAAAGTGTTAAAACATGAGAATATTTTGTCACTCTTTTCATTTTATGAGGCTAATTCTTACATACTAATATAGAATGTAAATTTGAACACTATTATACTTGTAATCCACGCTAGTTTATCACCATACTAGTAATCCTGTTCTGACGTAGTGTTATTGTAGTAATCCTTTTTGGTCTAATAACATACTAGTAATCCCATGTTAACCATGTACTACAACAGTAATCCTGTACTGACCAAGTACCATACTAGTAATCCTTAGCTAACCTGAAATAATATCCTATACTGATCTAGTATTACACTAGTAATTCTTGTTGACTCGTGCATCACATTGGCAATCCATACTGATGAAGTACACAAATTCTGATGGAAATTTTCATTATGGTGCATGAACTGGTTACCATAAACACAATACATAAAATACTATCTATGTTATATTAAAACTATATCACAATACATCATCAAAATAATAATCTCTAATGATGTGTAACATACAATAAATAGCCAAAGATTGCTTCACCTATGGTAAGTTTTTAATTTACCTTTGGTGCACCTATAGCTTCAGCATGTTTAGCATGTAAAAATTCTAATGATTCCAAAAGGTCTTTTTGTAAAAGCAAAATCCCTGCATAGCAAATATCTTCCTCTTCTTCTAAACTGAGTGAATAATCTTTTCTACAGTAAAGAAAAAGGTTTGAACATGCCTTTCATTTCACTCACCTAGTGATTAAAATACGAGTAGATTTTAAAAATAAATTAAGTATATTAATACCTCAAAATATCTTTCACGTTCCCTATTTTAATAGTATATAACATTAGTACCTCAAATGTTAAACTATAAATCTTACTTTAAAATAAGTAAGAAATGATTTCTTCAAAACTAACAGTACAGAGACCAATTTTTATTTCCTGCAAATCAAAACTGATAAGGCCTTTTACTCTTTCTTTATCTTATGAGATCAAATTGATTATGATGACAAAAAATGGTGTATTGAACCACAAGTTTTGATTTCTACCAGATGATAACATGTAGCAGTTGAAGCTAAGTAAACCTTACAGGTGTAGAGAGACATGACCCTCTGTCATACACAATTTTCTAAAAATGTGCAGAAATAATTAACTCTAAAATTACTAATAGCATTTTAATCCTACTTTTTCTAATCTACTGATGCATCAAGTTCCTTATGGATCTTTGACTTTGTTTCTTAAACAACACACAAGCCTCACAAAATATTTAAATAAAAACACCTTCAATTCATCAATATCACAATTAATTCCCTTATTTGCTACTGAAATTTACTCTATGTTTTATACAGAAAAAAGATATGTCATCCAGTATTTTAGTCAGTTAAATACAGAAAGTGCTGTAACAGGTAAAGTTGTAAATTTCTCAAAAAGGTACAATATGTAGACCCCCACTGGTGGTGATGCATAAAAGCAAGTAAATAATTTGATGATTAGTAATATTTTACAGTTTTATGTTTTTCCTTTCAAGAATGCAAAATATTTCATGACATGTATCATAAAAGCCTTAACAAAAACGTAGAATAAATGTTATTATCATGAGCTACTTCACAGCACTACATAAAACAATAATGGTATTCTTTGATAGATTGTTTTGGCAGAGTATTCATGACGAAACTTTGTAGAATGAACAGCAACTGCCTGTTGTAGAGACACAAGTGTTTCAAAAAATTTCCATCTTTTTATCTTCAAGACTTGAAGATGAAAGACAGAAGACTTTCAAAACATCGTCCTCTAAACTTGTGTCTTCACAACAGGCAGTTGCCTTCCATTCAATAGTTTCATCAATAATAGTATTTTTAAGAAATTAAAAAAATATCAATTTGGGGGTACTTAAAATCAAAATGTATAAACATTCAGAGAAGTTTCCAAAAATATATGACAAATTTTCAGTATTAAAACTGTATATCTCCATGATATTAAAAAACATACTACTTATGTATGGATATGCAGATGATGTTTTAAACCCAAATCAGGTTATTCTTCTGAAATATTATTAAAAACAAGTATAAATTCTACCTCATTTCAAGTATATGAACCAGATATGTATTACGTATGTTGGGCCAAATCAGTGCCATCATCAGATACACATCCTGAGGAATAGAATATATTGTGTAACTTTAAGGCAATTGGAAAATGTTATGGATTTCTACTGAGGACTTAAAAACTTTAGAATTTAGAACTGCTGGAGGTGCTGCAGTTGACACTGATCCAGAATGTATCAAGATAAATACATATCTAACTTCCACAGCTTTCCTAATTCTTCTATAAGCATACCAAACAGCTTGAGAAACAAGAGCTGAGAAGTCTCCCAACACAAAACCCTAAGTGCAAGAAAAAGAAGGCAATAACTTATTGTTCAACATTCTATTAAAGGAGTCTTTGAATAACATATTGTGGAAAAACATGTTATTATGTAATGAATTAACTGCAAAGGAACTAATGGCTTGATTCAGTAGTTTAGGTATCAAAAAATTTGGGCTCTGAAACTAGTTGATGCAATAACCAATATATCTGTACATTACCAGCTTGACTCTGGCTTCAGCAATTGTCGAGATATCCATGAATTATTGATAGCTTGACTCTTAACAGTTAAAACCAATGTAAAAACATTGTAATTCTCTGATTCAGTATTAAGTAGAAGTTGAAACACTCATGAACTTATTACTGAATGAATAAATCAGTAGATGAAATATTCATGAACTAATGATTTGATTTTAAATCAGTGTGATTTAAATATTACAACGTAATAGTAGTGTACTGGGATGTAATTGAGTATTAAATATGAAACATGATGACAAGAAAACCCACTTGTAGAGAAAAAATATATGTAAAAATGACTGGTACGGGTTGAGAAAATTTTATGTAGAGAAGTGAACAACGTTTCGACCTTCTTTGGTCATCATTAAGTTCACAAAGAAAGAAAGAGGTAACTGACTGATAGCTGACCATATGTTTGAAAGGGGTTGTGTAATTGAGTGTAGAAATATAAAGGGCATGCTTAGAAGTTTGATTATATTTATTAATATAAAGGTGTTCCTGTATATTAGTTTATTTTGGGCTTGAGTTCTTATATAAGTAAGGCTTCTTTAATTTTGCAGTTTATTGTTTTATTGCGTTTATTTGATTTGCAGTGTTTGAAAACGTGTGAAGATGACATTTCGTGTTCTTTGAATCTGGTTTCCATTTTTCTATTTGTTTCTCCAATATAGAAGTTGTGGCAGTTATCACATTGTATTTTATAAATAATTTTGGTGTGGTGTTTGTCAGTGTATTTTTTACATAGTATAGACCTTAGTTTTGTGCCTGGTTTTTGAATAAATTTTATATTAACTACAATGTCATATTTTGTTATTAGTTTTTGCTAAATGCTGGTTATTTATCTGCTGATGTCAGGAATATATGTTATGCAGCAGCATATGGCTTCATGATTTTTTGATTCATGAGATATATTTACTTTTGTTAGTTGATTTTTCTGTGTGTCTAGGTGTGTGTGTATAATGTTTTCTATGGTTTGTGGAGGAAACTTGTTGATGTTGATGAAGTATTTTTTCATTTTGTCTAAGTTGTCATCAATTTTATCAGGTGAGCACAGTTTTATGGCTGTGTTTATTTGGTTTCTTAGTATGTTGAGCTTATGTTTTGTTTCATGTGCTGATTCCCAAAAAACGTATAATCCAGTATGGGTGAATTTTCAGTGGATTTCTGTTTTAAATTGTGTATTGGTTCTTGTAATTTTGAGGTTAAGAAATGATATTTGACTGCTTTCTTTCTGTTCACATGAGAAGTTAATGTTGGGATGTATAGAGTTAATGTGACTGAAAAAATTAAGTGTGTGTTCTGCAGATGTCAATCCCGCAATTGTGTGTCCACCTATTTGTTCCAATATCGTGGTGGATGTATTGCTGTGTTAATTGCTTGTGTTTCAACTTGTGTCATAAAATTATCAACTAGAATTGGTGATAATGGGTTGCCCATACTTAGGCCAAGTTTGTATATAGTTGTGGTTGTTGAACATGAAGTTAGTCTTCATCATGGTGAATTCTATAAGGGTTGCTAACTGGTAGAAGAGGTCCTAAAGATCCAAAAAAAATTCGAATTTAAATAGATAAGACATCAGACAAATGGCTTGAGGGAGGCAACCATTTCAATTTTACTACCAGAATATCACAAACATGGGCTGTTACGTTTTTTTATGTGGACTGAACGCAACAGAAAGACACAGATAACAGCTTGTATAATTTATTATAATTATCTACTTATGTGATAGACACAAAATATATTATCTGATGGCAACAACAGATATCCAATTTCAACCGTCAAAACAACTTACAATACAAAAAAGGTACTGGCCTGTGCTTAATAATATGATCCAGAATAAGTGTCCAAATCCGAAATCCAAAGTTCTAATCTAGGCGTTGAATTCAGTCCCACGGAGAAATTTTCGAAGTTTGAATGGGTAATTTCAAACAAAAGTTCACAGTCCAATTCCTATTGACTTTCGATATAATCCGTAATCCGACTGAATTGTAAAGATTGACGGAGTAAAAATTTCACCGCTTTAGTCGATCTAGTTCTATTCACAAATTCAGTTTAAACTTTCTCAAACAAGACAAAGTTCTTGATCCGAATAAAATGGATGACTTACTTCTTGACCTGAGTAAAAGTGGATGATTCACTTCCCTCTGCATTGCCTTCTGTTTATATACTATATCGCGTAACTTCCCAGAATTCCACAGTACAAACACCAGGCCAATACAAGTGATCAATCTATTTAGTTTTAAAAATTTCTAAATGAATTTTAATTAATTCTAAAATGTTATTTTAAATTTCACCGATTTAAACCTCAAAACAATAATATAAATATAGAATTATACATAATAAATCTGGGAATTCAAACACGACATTACATTATATTTACATAACATATGCATGATATTTACATGACATTTACATAACACTCTTGACAACATTTACATGATATTTACATAACACTCTCCCCCTTAAAAGTAAAAAAAAAGTTTGAACTTGTGAAAATCTTTTTTTTTGTTTGTTTTCTTTGTTTTTTTAAACCAACTTAAAAGGGTTAAATCCAGTAGATTCTTGCATAACTTCACGAACTGCAAACAACAACAAGGGAACACCCTCAACCCAGTTCTTTGAGTGTTCGTGGCAGTAATTTGGTGGAAACGCCCATGGACACCTTGTGACTCAGGATGGTATACACTGGATGAAACTTGATGGATGTTTAGTTCAGGTATGGCTTGTTGAAATATCTTGGACATAAAATTTGATCCTTGGTCTGACTGCACAACTTTTGGAATCCCGAACATGGTAAATAATTTGACAAGAGCCTTGACAATGTTGGAAGCAGTAATTTTTTTCAAAGGGATAGCCTCAGGGAAACATATAAAAGCACACATGATCGTCAAGAGGTATTCATTTCCTGCTTTGCTGTTTGGCATCGGGCCAACACAGTCGATAATGACTCTTGAGAACGGTTCTTCAAAGGCAGGAATAGGCTGCAGTGGTGTTTTGGGAATCCCTTGATTTGGTTTTCCAGTCATTTGGCAAGAATGGCATGTTTTACAATAGTCAACAACATCTTGGCGCATCTTTGGCCAACAGAAATGTCGTCGGATACGATCTAGGGTCTTTCTTATACCCAAGTGTCCTGACAACACATGATCATGAGCAAGACTAAGAATATCATTCCGATAGCATTTTGGAATGACGATTTGGTGAATAACATTCCACTCTTCATCACCAGCAACGTCAGGAGGTCTGTATTTTCTCATTAACACACCTGACTTCTGGTAGTAACAAATAGGGACAGTTCCTATTTCATTTTCATCAACGGCCAGTTGTAGAAGAGAACAAGTTTCAGGATCATTGTCCTGTTCCTCAACAAGTTTGTTACGATGAAGAGAGTTGAAAAATGACTTAGAGTCATCAGTAGAACTTAAAGTTGAGTCAGAAATCTCATCGATGAATGTATCAGATAAAGAAAAATCCTCTTTGGGCTCCTGAGAACGTGTTTGAGAACGAGTAACAGCACAGGCGGGGAAAACATCAGGAAACTCTTCAACGAGTTGCTCTGTACTGGGAGTAATAACAGGTGCTTCAACAATATGGACCTCTGGTACCACCTTATTACCAGCCAAATCATTTCCCAAAAGCATAGACACACCTTCAACAGGTAATGAAGCTTTAATACCCACAGTCACTGGGCCTGAAACTAATTCCGAATGCAAATCCAATCTATGAAGAGGAATAGAAACGACGCCACCTTCTACACCAGAAATGAGCACATTGGCCCCAACGGATGACTTTTCAGAAAACGGAAGTACACTTTCCAAAATCAAACTCTGAAAAGCTCCAGTATCCCGCAGGATTTTAATTGGTTGTAGATGTGAATCGCCAAAAAAAGAAACAAAACCTTCAGTAATGAAAGGCTTAAATTTGTCCTCAACAAGATCTTCAGGTACATCAAGAATATTGGAATCCACAGTGGACTGGATAGGGTCAAAATCATTGGGAACCAATGATGTATCCAACGAGGGTAAAATGAAACTATGGGGTGATGGCTTGTTTTTGGGCTTATAGCACTCAGAAATCAGATGGCCAGGTTTCTTACAATAAGCACATGTTTTGGATGAGAATGACACGTTTTTTGTAGATGATGAGCTTTGAGAATAAGATGAAGTCTTTATTTGAGAATCAGAAGTTTGCTCTTTTCTGTCTTTGTTGACATTTGCATAATGCTTGAATGAGTCATTGGGTTTCTTCGCTGTGTGATTTGTTTTGCTCTTGTACGAGAAATCTTTGTGAGTCAAAGCATACTCGTCTGCCAAGACAGCAGCATCATGAATTTTGGAAGCTTTTTGATCATCAATATAAGTTTTAAGCTCTACGGGAATACATCTTTTAAATTCTTCGACTAACATGAGTTCTCTGAGTTTTGTATAATCATCTTTGATTTCTTTGGAATCACACCACCTGTCGAATAGAGTTTCTTTTTCACGAGCAAATTCGGCATAAGTTTGGCTGTCAAACTTTTTGTAATCACGAAATTTTTGTCTATACGCCTCTGGCACTAATTCATAAGCATTCAAAATGCATTTTTTGACGTGCTCGTAATCATAACTTTGCTCGGCCGTGAGTTTGGAAAATACTTCCTGGGCTTTAACTTTGAGAACACTCTGAAGTAATACTGTCCAATATTCGGTGGGCCATTTTAGCCTAAGAGCCAATTTTTCAAATTGTTGAAAATATTTATCTACGGCTTTTTCATTGAATGGAGGTACTAAACGAATTTGTTTGGAAGCATCAAAATTTTCCAACTGCATTTGGACAACCTTTTCTTCTGTCTGTGCCCTTTTCAGACTGATTTTCTTATCAGCCTTAATGCGTTCTATTTGTATTTTGGCATCAAGGCGTTTGTTTTCTTGTTCTGCCTCAATACGTTTGGTTTCTATTTCTAAACGAAATCTCATATCTATTTCCATTCTTTTTAATTCAAAATCTGGGTCAAAATGAGAGGCAGGCAATTGTTGTACAACTTTTTGAGGTAAAACTTTTTGGTTAACCAAATGTTCAACAACAATTCTTTTGACATCTGTTTTCTTCATTGCTTGCTTTACTTCCAAATTGTTACGTTTTTTTATGTGGACTGAACGCAACAGAAAGACACAGATAGCAACTTGTATAATTTATTATAATTATCTACTTATGTAGATATATTATGTAATATATTACAAAATATATTATCTAATGGCAATAACAGATATCCAATTTCAACTGTCAAAACAACTTACAATACAAAAAAGGTACTGGCCTGTGGTTAATAATATGATCCAGAATAAGTGTCCAAATCCGAAATCCAAAGTTCCAATCTAGGCGTTGAATTCAGTCCCACGGAGAAATTTTCGAAGTTTGAATGGGTAATTTCAAACAAAAGTTCACAGTCCAATTCCTATTGACTTTCGATATAATCCGTAATCCGACTGAATTGTAAAGATTGACGGAGTAAAAATTTCACCGCTTTAGTCGATCTAGTTCTATTCACAAATTCAGTTTAAACTTTCTCAAACAAGACAAAGTTCTTGATCTGAATAAAATGGATGACTTACTTCTTGACCCGAGTAAAAGTGGATGATTCACTTCCCTCGCATTGCCTTCTGTTTATATACTATATCGCGTAACTTCTCAGAATTCCACAGTACAAACACCAGGCCAATACAAGTGATCAATCTATTTAGTTTTAAAAATTTCTAAATGAATTTTAATTAATTCTAAAATGTTATTTTAAATTTCACCGATTTAAACCTCAAAACAATAATATAAATATAGAATTATAAATAATAAATCTGGGAATTCAAACACGACATTACATTATATTTACATAACATATGCATGATATTTACATGACATTTAGATAACACTCGACATGGTTGTCGTTTACATAACATTTACATAACACTCTCGACAACATCTACATGATATTTACATAACATGGGCTCAGACAAATGAGGCAGTAAGTTGCATAAAGTGAATCTAAATGAATGTGATGTCTAATACTGTGCATCACATGAACAGTTCATGTGCTTCAGCTCAAAATACAGGGAGGCAAGCTCACACCTCCATTTACAGCATTACTTTTTAAGTCCACCATTACTAAGTGTACACTTCTTGGTTTTAATACATTAAGCTTTAAACCATAAATGTTAATATATTTTTCTTCTACAGTGAATAAGACATTAAAAATAAACTGACTGCTGTCCTCTGAGCCAGGTAAGAGGCATTGACATCATTTCCTCTAGGGCAAACTTCCAAGAATCCTTCAATCATTTCTTTTCTCTCTTTTTCATTTGGTGGCTGTTTGAGAAAAAACTGTATTACTAATTAAAACTTTTTGGTCATGACAGCAGACTATAACTAACAAACAGCCATTATTTATATATGGTCTACAAACTAACAGTTCAGATAATTGAACACTTCATCTAAGAAATAATTTCTGTCAACTCTTTTGTTAAACACAATAACTCTCAAGATGTGTTTTTTTAATTAAAAATGAAACACATTTAGGTACAATCTGATAAGATGTTTAAAATACAAAATAACAGTGTATAGTATATAATTTATGACTAATAAGTTTTTTACAGTCACTATGCCGAAATAAAGTTAATCGACAATTAAGTTATTTCTTAGCTGACCATTCTATAAATAAAAGTAACAAGTTATGAATTTCACCTCCTAATAATTATTTATATTCTTCAATCAGCAGAATAACCATTTTTATTCATGATCTTAATAATAACCCTCAGAAGCTCCCACCAGCATGCACTTAAAACATTATTTCATTTGCCATACAGAATGTTTATTTACTAATATTCTAATGACTGTATATTGTTATTATGAAAAATAAGTAATTAAAATATAAAAATGCTTTTTTTTACTTTTGGACATTGTTCAAAACTACTCAGGAGCTATTTGTACTAGCTAATCATAATACTGAACTAATAAACTAGAGGAAAGGCAACTAATTAGTCAGTAGCATTTGTTTGAATAAATGGTGGGATTTTGTTATCATTCTTGTTATTTACTCATAGTTCAAAAGCATGGAGATCAAACTGTTTTTAATAATGGGACATAGACAATATATCTGCAGATCTATGATTCAACACTAACATTTGAATAAAAGTGCATTTGAACAATATATTTAATGAGACTCGATTCTTTTAAGCTTGAGGTCAAAGTTAACTTGTAACTAAGTTTATTGAGCTTTGTTTTGTTATTGTTTCTTTGTGATTGTTCTCTACAAATTTATATAATTAAATGTTCTGTATAAATACATGCCAAAGTATGAAACTACCTAAAAGTTTAATATAAAATAATTTAACCATTAAAAACAACCAACATTATGCTAAATTTTCAAAAAAACAACAAATCATATCATATATGAAATAGAAGTACAGTAAATCTCAATTCACATCATCTAACTACTTTTGGTGCAAACAAAAATGTTTATTGAGCATTTTCATAACACAGTTAATAATATAAAGTTAAAAATCAAGTATTTTTGTTCTGAATCAAATTAGAAAGCAAGTTTTAATCAAAGAAAAATAGCCTTTATAACTAAAAAGTAATTATTTTTCCTGAAGAAATTAAAATTTATTTTTGTTAATAAGATAAACTAAGTAAAAAACTAAATTACAATATTAATCTCTCAACACCAATTAGTATGCTTTCAAGGAAAATTTTAAGCCTAACCTGTATCCTTAATTAACATTTAAGATAATTTATGTTTACAACTCTCTATATTTCCTTTAAAAAAGTTTAAGTGTGATTTAACTTCTTACTGTAAGAACAGAACTTCATAAAATAAAAATAAAACAAGAATGAAAAAAAAAAGTTGTTCTTATTTTTTAACAAATTATTTAACATGTATGTATACATATGCAAGGTCCTTATAAAATTCTTAATTTTTATCTTGTATCAATAACATGAAACAAAAGTAGAATTCTTGAATATACAAATAGATATATTTATTACCCTTTAATATTTGTACTCATATGATGTTAAACATTTTCACAGCTAAAAATTAAATCTAAATTTAATCAATTATGGTCTTAAGCCTTACCTTCACTTTAATAAGATGCAAAAAAGTACCAGAAAATTCTACACTCAACACTTTTGAGTGGGATTCTGAAGTAGTAGCAATAATAATTACTGGCCACTGTGTGCTACTGACATTGAGACACTTAATGGTGTTACAAAATGTGCTCAGGACTCGAGGGTCTGAAAGAGTTAGTTTGTTACAAAAAATTCCAGAAACTAAACTATAAAATAATGAAAGAAAACTGTCAAAATGTTAAATCAGTCAATACAAAATCTCAAAACTTCACATAAAACAGATAGTAGTATCATCTTGAAGTACAATGTAGAATTAACAGAGAAATATTTAACTATTATTGAAAACAGAAAAAGTACCATTTAAAAATATTACTTGAAAAGTTAACAAAAAATCTTAAAGTGTTACTTGTAACAAGCAATTAACATTAAAATCTCAAATTATCACTTGAAACACAAACTGACAGCAAATTTTAACATATAACTTGAAATAGTTAAGAGTAAAACTTCAAAGTGTCAGCTGAAACAGAAAGTTAACACTAATATCTCAACTAGTTCACAGTATGTGTGATTAAGTTGTAATATTTCTTGTGAAACACCATTTATAAGAAATGATGCCAACTCCTATAAACTGAAAACTTTTGTTGACACTTAAAAGACAACCTAGGAAAAAAAAATCGTTCAGTTTTAAAATACAATAAAATTTCATTATTCTTGTGCATGTTTGTCAAATTCAAATATGTAAACATGTCAAAAACTTGTACGAAAATGTACATCAACAGATACAAACCAAAAGTATACTTTTTCTTTCAACAGCTACCTAAATAACTATTACATAAACTTATGCTCACCATCACCCAAAAGTTCTTTCTCCCTTCCAACAGCATCCACATTTTTCAGGGTCAAAATGCATGGAGCAAACATTGCTGCTGTGGTATTGATAATAAACTCAGTAAAAATACAAGCAAATTTAAAAATATTATGAAACAAAAGAAGACTTCACTTTTATCTCACCACAGCCTAAAGTCTTTTGATCAATTTAATTAAATCCAATCACACTTTGCAACCATTTAAGATCAACAGCTCTAAAACGATTTTCACAAAACAGTAAACTTAACAAACTATGTGGGTAGGTTAATATCCAGAAAAACCTGAAGAAACTATGCCTACATCTTTTGGTATTGGTGTAAGCATTTTAATACGTTTTATAAAATAACATACATGAACATGCTATGTTTTAGGTCTAGTATTACTTTGTCTCTTTTCATGGCAAATTGCTAAAAAAAACAAAAAACAATTTCTGACCTTTTAAGTCACTTTTTAATATTTCTATAAAATGATTAATTCCATGTAAGTAATTTTTTAAAATAAAATATTTTCTTGTGGAAAATGTAAGTGTTAATATCTTACAGAATATTTTGTCTTTTTATTAACTCTTTTTACTTCTCTTTCATTTTTACCAAAAGATGTCTCAAACTATATCTGTTATGTATAAAGCGTTTGGAATGCCATGTTGTTGTTTATATTATTGTTTTGAAATTCAAACCAATAAAATATGTTGTTATTCATGTAGAAATTTCTAGAATTAGGTAGATCGATCATTTGTCTATAAATAGAATATATTCGGCCTGGTGTCTAGACGAGTCTCGTGCAAAAACAGACATGCGCAGATTACTCTGGAATTCTGTGGAAGTTATGCGATATTTCAAGAACACAGAAGGCATACTAGTATATAAACAGACGGCAATGCGAGGAGAAGTCAGTCATTCGTTTTCATTTGATTCAAGAGAAATTGTCTTCGTTTGAAAAATTTTCAACGTTTGCTGTGTGTTTATTCAACTTGGATTTGTGACTGGAGCTAGATCTACAAAAACTATGATTTTATTTCATCAATCTTCACGATTCATTCGAATTACTGGTTATATTGAAGGTCAACACGTACAGGACTGTTTAGGGGAGACCGGGGCAAGTTGGAAAACTACAAATTTGAGACATTCATCAAAAACATCGTAAAAAGAACTTCGTCAAATTTATTGGACTGTGAATTGTTTCTGGACTTCTCCATTCAAACTTCGGAATTTCTTCGTGGGACCAAATTCACACCCTAGAGTGAAATTTTGGATTTCTGATCTGAACTTGTGGACTTTCATTCTGAATCATTATACTGGACACAGGCCAGTATCATTTTGTATTGTAAATAATTTTGAAGGTTGAAACTGAATATCTGTCATTGTTATTATATAATTTATTTTATATCTGTCACATATATAATAGTTTATTGTAATAAATTATATAAGCTGTTATCTGTGTCTTTCTGTTGCGTTTAGTCCACATAAAAAACGTAACAATATCATCTTCATAAAATGCAAAAGATGATTCAGAGTGAGGTAAAACATTGTAGCCATATATATATGTAAGTAAACTTGATATTTTCCCATAACATAAAATATTTACTTTGCAAAATCAGTCTTGAGATACACATGTGGAATTGTTATAAGATCTAGTGAAAAAAGAGATAATGAATAAATTACATGCTACGGTAATAAAGAAACCATCTATATAAACCATAAAAATCAAACTTTGTATGAGCAAGATGAAAACAATTTATCCATGTTCAACAAAAAAATCAAGACATGAACACCACTGCAGAAAATACTTGTCATTAAGACCCCCATTAAGGAAAAAAGTCAATGATGGAAAATAATTAGTTACTACGAAAATAAACTTATAACATAAGTTGTCAGTTACCACAGCTGCAACTAGATAGATAGGTATTACCTTTCAGTAAGTTTTAAGTGTGTAATAATAGGAAAGTAACAAATATTTCTCTTTTCAACAAATTAATAATAATTATTATAAAACTTTCAAATATAATTTTTTGACTCTTCGTTACTTTATGTTTTACCAAACATGTATTATATTCACTCCTATTGAACACTGTATTGTTAGAGAACTTAATAATTAGTAATCTGGCATTTTCTTAGTGCTTGAGAACCCTCTTAACTATCATCTCAATGGTGTTTCCCCTTCCTGGTAACTATCATTCAAACACCATCTCAATAATAGAAAAACCTACTTCAAGTTATCATTCCAGCCTCATCTGAGCACTATAGATCTCTAGTAACTATCACTGTGATATTATTTTTATTTAAGATTTCATACAAACATTAATACAGTATCACTTTAGTGTTTTATAACCCTAATAAGAGTCACTTTCATTCACCTTTCTCCTTTTTTAATTGTATACATTTCAGTATTAAGTTTTTATTGTTTTATTTTTACTTATACAAGTAACAGTTGGATTTCCTTAACAAAATATTTCCAGAAAAACAGTTCAATGAATTTTCTGATACAAACTAGTTTGTAATTCATATTTAGGATATAAATGTACAATCACTGTAAACTATAACACAGACCTACTAACAAATTTTTCTTTCTTTTTAAAAATAAAGTTTTTCTTATTGATTCATATAACCCTTGGTAAATGATTGTTAAATATGAAGTTAAATTGGGAAAAATATGCACATTATTTTAGATAACTGTTGTTAAACATACTCTTCTGAAGCATAGCTTTTAGACGATTTTCAGTGGAACCAGGGGAATCTCCTGTGACTTCGTAGCAGTTGACCTAAATAATTACAAGTACCAAAACAAAGATAAGCATCTCTGGAATCTCCAATACAAAAACAGCTTGATTTAAAGAAAACATGTAAAAGGCTAGTTTTGGGTACTGAATTAACATTAACATGAGCACAAGAATAAAATGTACTATAGGGAAAAAAAATCTGAATTTAGCATTTGATATTTAATGTTGAACAGAGAACAACTGTGCTTTTAAATACCCCAACAAAGTAAAAACTAGAAAGGTATTCAGAGATTGCAACACCCCACCCTCACAGAATTTTTACTTTTATTAGTAATAATTAAAACATGTACTAAACAATTCCTTACATTTACAAATGTAGCTCTAGGTCCTAATATAATCTATCCCAATTTATTATTGAGTATTAATTCAAAATTTCAAAATGTTATTTTTATAAAAATGATTTTCAGTGTGAATCTGGCCTTTGTGGTACACAACACTACTGATTACTACATAGGTGTACACCACAGTTCATTTAAAATCCCATGAAAGCTATGGACAAGAGGACTTGACATAAAATGTCTTCCAATCTATAAAGTTAACTTAGTGAAGTGGGTTCAACACACAACTTCTTCCGAGTCTTGGACATATAGTAACTGATTAAGTTACAGTCCAATAAGAAGTGTGATAGAAGTATGCTTTTCCAGTCCTGATGTCGAGTTATTGAATGTAACAGCCATTTTGTAATTTTGAACTGAATTAATTTTAATTCATAAAAAGGAGTCATGTTAAAATATAGTCTAATTTATGAATTAAAAACTTAAATAGTATTAAAAAGGACAATGGCTTTTAAAAAAACTAAAAACATTTGTCAGAGGGACAGTGTCACTGGTGATAGTGACACTGTTTAACATCAAGGTTAAAACTTGTACTGTACTTCCAATCAGGAGTATTTGCTTTTCTCAGATGTAAAGAAATGTCACAATTGGGAATGGTAAAAGCCATGGTTGAATGGGCGAACTAGTGGATACAGCAATGTTATCCAAGGACAGACCCAATTCATCCAACTGTGCTTGGATACAAAGGCCAAAAGGAGCAATGGCAGATTATCTGTTCTGAAAAAACATGGCCCACCGGGGATGGAAAATACAACCTCAGATAGGATGAAGTTCCTGGCAGAACCATAGACTAAACACCCATAGTCCAGTTCTGATTGACTAAAAGCATAATATATCTTTAGCATAGAACATTAATCAGTCCCCATGTGGTGGAAGAAAAAATACAGAGGATGTTCAGTGCTCTTCTACATTTGACTCGTAGCTACTTGACATGTGGTATAAAGGTCAGTTTATGGTCAAAGATAAGTCCCAAAAACTTTGCCTCAGGTAGCATTAGAAGCTACTTCACCAACACAGAGCTCAGGATTGTAGTGAATTCTCCGTTGGTGGCAAAAATGCATGCAAATGACTTTAGAGAGAGGGAAGTTAAAACAGTTCATTGTGGTTCATTTCAGTAAATGATTGAAGGCAGTTTGTAGCTGCCACTCAATAAACCTCATGTTAAACGATTGACACAAGATGTAGAAGTCGTCAACATAGAGGCCATTTGAAACAGTGAGAGTGAATTGTTCAATGATAACATTAATCTTTATGCTGAAAAATGTCACACTCAAAATACATCCCTGAGGGACTCCAAGTTGCTGTAGGAAAGAATAAAAAAGTGTTGAACCTACACAAACTTAGAATTGCCTGCCCATTAAAACATTTTTAATAAAATTGGGCAAATAGCCACATAACCCATAAAAATGGAGGTCTCACAAAATGCCATACTTCCATGTAGTATCATAAGCCTTCTCAAAGCCAAAGAATATTGATACAAGATGTTGTCATTTCAGAGAGGCTTCTCTGATCAACATTTCAAGTCAAATCAGGTGGCCCATGGTGGAGCTCTGTCATCAGAACCTACACTAGATGAGTGAGAGAAGGTTGTTTGATTCAAAAACTAAACAAGAGGAACATTATCCATTGTCTCTAAGGTCTTACCGAGACAGCTCATCAAAGCAATTGGATGGTAGTTTAATGGAATCTTCGGATCCTTCCCAGGCTTAGAAAAAGGTAGGATAATAGCCTGGTACCATGCATTAGGAAAAGAATTTTCCTGCCAGATCCAGTTAAAAACAATCAGAAAAATAGCAAGAGAAGCAGGAGATAAATGACACAACATTTCATAGTGTATATCATCAGGTCTGACTGATGTACTGCTAGTCCAATGAAGGGCCAGTTTGAGTTCCACTAGTGAAAAGGGAGGCATTTACAATAATAGAGACAATCAGTCAAAAACGAAGAAGGTGATTGCTCTGCCCAAGTCTTCATGGCTAAGAAGGTAGAGGATAAAACAGAAAGGTTAGATACACAGCAAAAGCTTTCACTCACAGTATCAGCAATGCTCTAATTATTAGCTATTCCATGGCTATCAGAGAGCAAGATTGAAAGGGGAACAGAATTATACTGCTCATTGACATTTTGAATCTCATCCCATATGACTTTGGAAATGGTGTTTGTAAATTTAATCACAGATTCCTTTTGGCTTTGATGTCTACCGATCATGTTCATGGACCTGATGAAAAGTGATGCAGTTCAAGAGTGTGGGGTGTCTATAAAAGGTACCACAGACCCACTTTTGAGCCTTCCATGCCTTGTGGCAGGCAAGATTACACCACAGCTGAGGATATGGTAAAAACATGTCAAGGTTTTAGGAATATGTTGAGCAGCTGCCTGGATAATACAGTCAGCCACAACTGCTACTCAATCATCTACCAATGGCTTAAAAATGATGGCAGGATCAGGTTCTGTGAGAGCAATAAAAGAAGGCCAGTTGGCTTGATCTTGCTTCCACCAAAGCACACAGGTCGAGTGGCATCAACTACAGCCAGTCTCTCTCAAAATGATAGGAAACTGATCACTGCCTTGTGGGTTACTGTCAACCCTCCATGAAAAGTGGGAGAACAGTGAAAGGGAGGAAGCTGAGAGATCAATAGCAGTAAAAGAATGACTAGTATAAAGAAAATATGTATAAGAACCAGTACTGAAGAAGGAAACATTGCGATCCAAGAACATACACTCTATGGAGCAACCCTTCCCATCAATATCAGCACCTCACCAGAGGCGATTATGTCCATTAATGATCCACATGATCAAAAAGGGTGATGGCAACTGTTCAGCAAGAGCATCAAGGACTGATTGATCATAAGTCTCTTCAGGAGATAGATACAGAGAACAAACAGTGATGGTACAGCCAAAGATGGCTGTGATAAGTGGCAAAGACAGGGTAGGCACATGCTGATCAACCAACAGTACCACCCCTTCATGCACTCGCCCATCACACAACTTGCCATCTCTGTACAAAGAAAAATGCTAAAAGGTGACTGTATTGGCAGGTTTAAGAAATGTTTTCTCTAAGGAAAAATACACACAATGGTACAAATCAATCATTGCTTTGATGTCATCCAGATTAGAACATAAACCTTGAAAGTCTCACTGTATCAAAGTAACCATTTTTATTTATGTTTAGACAAATTGGGTGGTGAGCCCTTTCACTTTTGATTAAATCTCTTTTCTTTATTTCTTAATTACAAGGAAGTCTATAAACCTCCATGGATCCTGCTCTGAATTGATTAGGTAGGTCTCTGTTGTTGGAAGAAGATTCCAGTGAATTAGAGTATGAACAAATGATTGTTTTGCATCCCACTGGGCTGGAGAAGGTGTACCTGAGAAAATGCCTCTAATCGGAATCAAAAGAAATGGACCTGGGTGTCTGCTGGAATGAATGGTAGGAACAGAGATGGGTATTAACGCTGATTCATCAACTTTATTAACCATGATTTTTCATATGGTTTGAGAACCATTCTTTCAGAGGCATGGATAGATCCCTCTGCACTCACACTGTAGTAGTGAAATAAATCTCAGCAGCATGCATCCAAGGTGAAGTGGCAGACAGTAACTTTCAAGCCTCAGGGTAAGAAATGTTTTGAATATTTTTCAAATCCTGTACCTCTTTTTCTTCCACCCACTTACAGCAAGAACAAAAGTAGGATGGGAGAGAGCCATTACAATTAATGTAATGAGAGTTTGTCTCACACCCATAGACATCGTGGTCCTTACCATTGCAATGAGCACACATCAAGGAATCATGATGATGTTTTTGAGTAACTGAACCACTAATACTGGAAATATCTCAGATGGTTTGGAATGTATTGCCCTACCTTGCAATTAAGACAACCTCCCTTGATGGTGGCAGGAGCACTCACTGATGTAAACGTCAAAATTAGAACACTGGTTGGCATCATAATTCCATCTTTGTGAATGGAGATACACCTCACTGCAGAAACTCCTTGGGTAGAGAAGTCAATGAAGATCTCTGACTTGGATATGATTTTAAAATCCCTCTCAACAATAACTCCTCTTACCAAATTGAAAGTAGCATGAGGAGTAACCTCAATGGGTATATCCCCAATGGTCTTTGAATGCAAGAGGAGTTCAATGTGTTTAGGAGTGGATGTTTCCACCAATATGTCACCAGAGCAAAGCTTTTTGACTAACATAGGAGAGCCAGCAAGTCCCTCTGGTCATTTCTGAATAAAAATGGGAGAATTTGTCACAAAGATTTGTCTGTAAGAGAAGGTAGTATAAGGAAATGAGGTAAAGGTGTTACAAATGTTGGAGATTGCTGCTCACAATCTTCAAAATGTGGTCATTTACCTATGGACTGTTTTTTCACTATTTTATTTAGGAGTTCCATAATAATAAAAAAAAAGAATATTTTGGTGCTCACTGACCCAAATCCCTATGAAGCCTGTGAAGAGACACACTACAGTGCCAAATAAGGGTGCCACAGCAACAACAGGGTTTTATGAGCACTATATCAAAAAACCAGCATCAGATACAATGTTCACAACACCTGTTGAGAACAGCCAATGCTGGTACTTGGTTGACCTTAGTGCTGGTGAACCAGCTGATTGACCCTGGAGGGGACACCCCACGGCTGCTCGTCTACAGGAATTCAAAGTGGTGTGTTAGGGTCGAACCCCTCACCACCAGGATCCTCTCCTCCCCTTTATGGGTTATCATGCACAGTAAAAGTGTAGATGGATGTTTAAATCCCAGAGGAGGTAAACTGAACAAACAGAACCTTCTCTGGGAGGTCCCCTCACCATGTACAGGAATCTACACCAAGGGAAAGTGTATAGGAAAATTAAGTTAGGATAAAAACAATGTTGGATAAAAATGTAAATAGAATATGCCATGGTATTGACACACACTGATAATACAGCTGTTTAATTAAATTTTGAATACAACTCTGTTAAAAAGTCATGATATGCACACTTTGAACCAACCATATCCAGAAACTTTACATTCTATTGTTTCTTTATTTAACTTAAGGTTATTTTAACTTTAATATACTTAACTTTCTTAGCTTACAGGGTAAGTTTCACACTAGGCTAGTAAGGTTAAAGGTTGCTTGATATTTTTATTATCAGTTCAAATACACTAATATTTAAAAAGGAATAAGATAAATGGCATAATTAATCTGTTTTAAACAAAAATTTAACTTTGTAATTCTTTTCTAGAAGCACCTATGAAGTCCAACTAACACTTATATTACAGCAGCTTTGTACTGACTATAATTATTTGTATTATTTTTTGCTTTACATGAGCAGATCAATAATGAACAACATAGCATGGCAGCAACTACAAACATTTGGCACATGTGTGTGCAGTACCCAATGTTTTATTATTGAATGTTTTGTTGTATACATATTCCATCTTCAGCAAACTATATTGAACAAGGTAGATTGTTAGGTACAAGTATTTATAAAGTTTAAACATTTTATAAAAAGTAATTAAAATACCAAATAAAAGGATGAAATAAATTTAAAGATGACCAAATAAACAAAGGATAGGATAATGTTACAATATTACATAAGTATTCAGAACAGACTTGTTTGTAGTACACACTTGCCCCTCAAACTCCCATTCAGGTCTCATGTATCAGTTACCTGAAGTTTACAAAGATAACATTCTCTCAATATCTACTTTGTCTATCATCAGTTTGCATACTTATTTGTATTCTAATTTCACTCATTTACAATTTAGTTTACAATTAAAGTTGTTTTTTTTCACAATAATTTTTTTTTTAAATTAATAATGCTCATCAATGTTTACTTCCCAGTTTTGACATTAAATCTTTATTCACAAACATTCCATTTGATGAAACAGTACAAGAAATCTCAAAAAAACTTTCCCTTAAAAGAATGAACCATACAGAAGCTTTAATCACCAAAGGTATGAAGAATTACTTAACTTTGCCCTCAAGGATAATACATTTGTCTTCAACAGTAAATAGAGGGCATAGCAATGGGATAACCCTTAGAGCTGGTTCTCCCTATTCCTTTGTCACTAGGAGTATTCTTAGCTAGACACCTGTCCCATTGAATACAAACTAGCTCTATATAAAAGGTATGTTGATGATATGTTTTTGTTATTTTGAAGTGCCACTTATATCAAATAATTTTTTGGATTATTTAAATTTGAAACACCCTAACAATAAGTTTACTTGTGAAACTAAAAAAATAAATAAATAAAAATTAAACTAACTTCTCTTGATAATTTAAACCATCAAATCAGATAACCATTTCACATCATCTGTTAATAACAGAAAAACATACAGGCATACATACTCAATTTAAAAGTTTTATGTAATTTCATACTCAATCTTCTCAATAGAGCATATAACATCTGTTCTAACTACTTCTCTCTTCATATCAAAATCATTGCCTTGCAAAACATTTTGATAAACAACAGCTATCCCTTTCATTTTATTCAAACCCTAACACACACAAGTTCCTTTCTCACAAATTTCAACCCTCAAATAAACCACACACTGTTCATAAATACCAATTAAGGTTGTCTGTTCCTTTTCAGGTAAGCAAAGTTTCATAGTGAAATTGCTAATTTTAGGAATAATTAAAACACTTTATCCATAAATGTTGTTTAAATTACCTTTGAAAATACAAAACCTATTCTGATCTAAAGACCTATTACCTTCACCTATGTGTTCAAGAATCATACATAAATACACGTGATAAATATAATGTCCCTTACACTAGCAAAACTACATGCCAACTACACCTCCAAGCATGTGAATATACAGAATATTAAACAGAACTGACAAAAAAAACTATCAAATCCACCAGATTCTACAATTTGCTCACATAGTGAAAGCATCAACCACCCCATCTTGATTACGAATTTCAATGTCATTGTATCTGGATCATCAATATCAAACTTTTAACTGGAGAAAGTTTATCTATTATAAATTAACCAACAACTTTAAATAATAACATAACTTTGCTATAATTACATCTATTATGAATGCTTATGTAATATTGTTGCATTATCCTTTATTTATTTAGTTATCTTTTAATTCATCTTATTCTTTTATTTAGTATTCTAACTACTTTTTATAAAATATTTAAACTTTATAAATACTTGTACCTAATCAATCTACCCTGTTTTATATAGCTTGCTGAAAATGGAATATTTATTTTACAAAACATTCAATAATTAAACATTTGGTACACACATGCCAGATGTTCAATGTTGCTAGTAAATTGTTCAAAATGAAACAGTGCAATGAGAAAATATCTTAATAATTAATGTTTATTGCTTAGTGCTGTTTCTATCTGTACCTGGTAAAAATGCATGTTAAGACGTCGAGAAAGAGCTTTGACAATAGTTAACTTTCCACAGCCTAAGGGACCACTCAGCAGTATGAAAGGACTTATTTTTGTTCTTGACGATCTAAAAAATATCTTTTTGTTAATAATGTACAACAATAAAAATCAAGAGATGACAAATAAAGCCCTATAGTCTCAATGAGAAAACTAAGTGGTTATTTATAAAATTTCAAATATACAGACTTCAAAATAGATGTTTGTTAACTTTGACCAACAAGAATATATTTCTCAAAAATCTTACAAGATTGTCAACAGACCTGAAAGTGCTTAGATTAGGATCAATTAGATTTATGAATCATATAGCATAAATAATATCAAATAGCATACTTAATTTAATTCGATATGTTTATTACACAACCAGTTCATGTATGATTATGTTATTTCTTAACCAATTATTCTATAAGCAATAAATGCTAAATCATTAATTTAATGGAACTAAGGAGGTAATACTAACATTATTTTACAACAGTGACTAATCATGTCATAGTTAAATTATTACAAGTTTTAACTTATTTTATGCAGTGTTACTAATTCAAGAATAGCTGTAACAAATCTTATACCACAAACTTTAAAGTTTGCTGGCCAAGTGCAATATTACTGTGCGATTTCACACTTTCTGTTTTCAGAGGAAAAGAAAACTAAAACAAAACATTCTAAAAACCCAAAATTAAAGCTTTATTACCATTAACTCACAACTCTGAAGTAAGATTTTTTACCCCTTTTAATGGATTTGCTTTTCTGTGGCACACACTACATTTTCCCTGCAACCCAAAGAAAATCTGCTATACAATAAGAGTTCAATGCATATATGAATTCTACTTTGGCAAGTTATACCACAGAAAAGCTTTAGACTGTATAAACTAGAAATACCAGTTATAATTTCTTTTAAAGTCCTGTAAAAATAAAACTCAGTATAAGACAAATCTTATCTTACTGAAATACTGCTGAAAGAGAAAAAAATGAGCTTAAAACATAAGCCTTACAGATTATACATTACCAAAGAAAACTCACTCAGAATTCAAAAATGGTGTTAAAAGGAGCTCAAGATGTTCCACATACTCTAAAATACCTGGTGGTTCTGCAGAATACCATATTGGATGATATGGCACAGAAGAAAAGAAGGAGTCCACTGTCATAGGTATATAAGACTGAGATGTTCCTACCTATGCAAACAGAAATGGGAAACAGTTAAATAATTCTTATTGAAGTGCCAATTTGCTTAGTAACTTAAAGTCTTGAGTGTATTATTAAGAAAGGAAAAGTATACAAATAAGATATGGAAAAACCAGTAAAATAACTCTTGGGCATCCTAGTTTGCTTAGACATTTAAAAAAAAATTGAGTGAGTTATTACAAAACAAAATTACTTTTTGAATTATGAAACTAGAGACTTTATACCATTAAAAAGATTTACTGTTGTGTTGCTAAACATTCTGAAATTTAACACTATGAAATGTTAGTTTATTTCATTTACCTATTTGCACTACGAGATGAATTAAAAAAATCAATATAGTTAAATGTGGATATATATAATGCAATTAAAAAATACATTTAAATAAAGTTAAATAAGAAAACAACATCATGAGGAAGGACTATATTAGAAACAGCAAATTCCAACCTCTGATTAATTATAACCACAATTTTTAAGCCAAAACAAAACATTATGGTAAAGGTACTAATTAACATGCATTGAACCATATCAGTATGCAAAGTTCATTGTGATATTTTTACTTTAACTTACAGATATATAGATGATTTAATAAAACATTATTTATATTTAAAAATTAAAGTAATTGTTAAAAAGGATATCAATAAAAATATTTTTGACAAAAGAAAAGATTTTGACTTTCCAATTTATGGTTTACCCACTTTAAATAGTAATGTGAAATACCCATCATCTGTTATAAATAATTCTGCAGTTATTCAGATATTGTAAAATTTATAAAAAATTACAATATTTTATTAATAATGTTGAAATACTGATATAAATATTAATAATTAATGGACTTAATACAGAAGTTTTAAATAAAATTATTAAATTATTCTGTAATAAATACAAAAATATACTAAATAAATAAAAATCATAGAAATTTTACTAAAAATTTCTAACAATTATTTTTAGTTAAAAATTAGGTCATTTAAGACCTTGGCACTACTTTACACAGATGAACACTTTAAGTCACATATAAAACCATAACAGCCACAGTAAACTTAGTATACCTTTATTGTTTAATGTCATATTAATTAGTGCCTCTACCATACTGAGGGCAGGAATGTTAACATCAAGAGGTAAGTTTCATCTTACTTATCCTAAAATGGTAGTACCTTATTTTCCTTATTTTTATTTTATTTTTTCATCTTTTTCTTATTCTTATTTTAACTTGGGAGAGCAGTCACCTTCCCACAACTGTCTGCAGGCAGTAAAGGGTGGCTTCGATGTAGGACATTGTGGGCTTGAGCACCTACATATCACTCTCATAATTTCTCATCTAATTGTGTCTTATTTCTTAGGTGACTAATGAATTGGAGTTTAAGACTGATAGATGGTGGTGTATCCCCACTGCAATGTGGGTCCTATTTCTTCAGTCACTACCAAAACCTAGAATATATTTTATAATCCCATATTATAACTTATTCAGCATATTTTATTTAATTTTAATGTGTTTTGTTTTGGAGTAAAAATTATGGTTATATATATAAATATATATTTATATGTAACAAAAATAAAAAACTGAAATATATACAGATATTTTTATTATAAATCCATAGTTTTATATCATACATTTTTTTTACTTCTATATACATTTATTTGGTAGAATTAAAAATTGCAAGTACTTGAATTTCTGATGTCAATATTTAGAAATTAAAATAATTGATAATGATATCAATCTAAATATTTTTCATAAAAGAAAATATATTTCTTTTCCTATATATGGTTTACCCTCTTTTAATAGTAACATACCATACTCTTCTGTTATGAGAATTATAACTTCATCACAATTATTCAAATTTTGTAAAATCTGTAATAAGTTAAAATATTTTATTATTAATATTGAAATACTGATAGAAAAATTAATATTTAATGGATTTAATAAAGAAACCAAATAATATTATTAAATATTCTGTGATAAATAAAAGAATGCATTAAATAAAGAAAGAAAAATTTAAGGTAATTTTACTGAAAATTTCTAAACATTACTAGTTGCTAATAAAGTTTTTTCAACAGCTCAGAACTACTTTTATGAAGATCAACACCTTTTTGCAAATAAAGACTTGTTCAAAGTCTTAAAATTGGTAGTTACAGTGTAATTAATGGGTTGTGGTTGGGAGTTATTTTAGATAACTGGTTGGGACCCTTTATACTTCCATAATTTGTCTAAAGGACTACTAATTAGTTCCTTAACACCATAATTGAATTTGGAATATCAACTTCAGGAGGTATGTTTATCTTACTTACTCCCAAGTGAAAGTACCTTATTATTTTTACATTTTCTTCTTCTTTATTTTGGAGAGCTGTCACCTTCCTACAACTATCTGCAGGCAGTGAAGGGTGATATAAATGTGAGATGTTGTATCCACATCTCACTCTCCCAATTTCTATTTCTTTTGATTATTTTATTATTTATGGATTTCTTCATGAAAAACTGGCAAAAGGAGGTTAAGACTAATAAATAGTGTATCCCCATCACAATGTGGGTCCTACTTCCACAGTCACCTCCAAACCTAGGGTGCATTTTATATCTCACATTATAACCTGAATCCTATGAATACTTTTGATTTGTGCAGAATTTTTTACTTTTGTTTGGGCTTGTTTTTTAAAAACAAACATATATATATATTGTATCTTTGTCATTATACTTTTGCACTTAAAATTATATCTGACAAAAGCAAAATTATTCAGTGAAAATATTATATACAAATTTTAGATACTTATAACAATAATATTAAATGAACAAAATATTATTTTATAAAAGCTGGACATAAGATTTATTGGTAGTCACTATCTTATAAAAAAAGCAAATATCTTACAGTATATAAATAGGTGTGACCTTTCTTAGCACGATATCCCAAAGACGATGGAGGTCCTTCCACAAGAACAACTCTATAATAAACAACTGGCCACCTTGGAGAAAAAGTATTAAACATAAATCTCAGCATACAAATAGAAACTTAGCAAAAGTAAATAGATCCCAGTTTTAAAGAATAAAAGCTTATTCTGAAACTTTAAATAGCACTGGTTGGTAAAACTTCAACTGCTTTGAAGTGCTGCATATATCTTTATGCAGGCAGTTAATGGGCTTATATACACAGTGCAGAAAATATCATTATTTTTCGTCTGAAAGATTTCAGCCCATTCTTGGCACAGAATCTGCATTACAGAGTCCTGTGAAGTGGATTTAATGGAATGCTTTCACATGAATTGGTTAAGGATAGTCCATACATGCTCAAAAGGGATTATGTCTGGTGATTAGTCAGGCTATAGCAAAATTGTAATGCTTGGACTATCTTTCCAGCTGAAAGGTATTTATTTACTTACGTTAATTGTTTTTTGTAAAATTTGACTAACAAAAGACATTTTAACTTTCATACATCTTGTGGAAAAAATTATTAATTATACACAAATTGCTTTGTCTTATCATAAAACTTGACTGATGTTAAATTTTCTTAATGTGAAAATGTATTTTCAATAGAGTTATTGAAAATTTATTTATTTACACAGAACAGCTTTGCACATCTGCCCATGAGATTCATATGCCAATAGCACCGAGATAAACCCATCTAAAAACATGAACTGTACTGAGCATGATGCTGCTATCATGCAACAAAAGCTTTCCACATATAGAAGGGTGACACAACCTACTTGCACAGAAGCTTCCCCTAAGAACTAACTTTATTCTTAAAAAAGGCAACAAGAAAGTGCACCAGGTCAAAAAATGTTAACTTCTAAAACAAAACAGCTAGAATCTTGTGTGAAAATAGTGGAGTGGTTTGGGCAAATACTGAACTTAGATAAACCCATAAAATGTTACATGCAGTGACAGTCTTCATAGAGGCACACATGTAGGAGACCACATCATCTCTGGATTAGGGTATATTCTTCACCTGGAATGTAAAAAAACAAAAAACACCAAAGTGTCATATGGATGGGTGGAATTGAAGCATGACCAATTGAGCACTAGCTCTCAGACTGTACAGCTTGTTTTAACTTGATTCAACTGGACAGCCCTGACAAGAGGTGTTGAACCCATCCTGCTTCGGAAGGAGAGAACACTAGCTGTCTGAAGGGTGACCAACACTACATAGATAATGCCATCACTAATGAACTTCTAATCAGTGGCTATAAACTGGTAAGAAGCAAGGTTCTTCAGTGCTCCAGCTGAAGTTCTCAGATTCTCAATGGACATTAGCCAGAAAGATCTTTTACTCATGAAAATATAATATGTGACAATAAAGCTACTTTGTAAAGCCAGAAAGTACAAGTAAAAGAGGGCAATCACTTCTTTGATGTCAGTTTTTTCCTATGATAGTCCATACAACTGACAGTCTGGATCAGGCAACTGAGTAATTCTAATACCAAGGAGAAAACTTCTAATGATCTTGCAGAATACTCCAACTCAACAGTGAGCCCTGGTAGGACCAGGGTGAATGAGTTAAACACTTTCAGTTACCCTTTAGCCCAAAAATGTGTTTGAGAAATAAGCCCACCCTGAGAGAAAACACCAGCCCCCTAGACTCCTATAAAAGAAAGGAGGGTTATGAAGAAAAAAATATAATTACTGTTTTCAAAGATAATGTGTAAACTGAAAAACAGTGACTGGAAAAGTCTGAACTCCACAGGCATTGAAACACCCAGATGATAAAGATAATGAAAAATAAAAAGTATGCAATCATTAGCATACCCACTTAAAGGCTCTCATCCATGGGTCAGTAAAAGTGACACACAGTAGAGTGAGACAGGTGCTGAATCTGAAGTGATTATGTCTGTGAGCATAAATATTCAGGGAAAATATACAAACTGAAGCAGCTGGGGATCCATTAAGTATGGATAGAAGGAAAGAGTTTCCTGGACACAGAGGTGATAGGAGGCACAAACAAACAATGATGGGATGTGTAAAAGGGAAACATTCTTGCTAAATAACAACGAACAGCCTGAATTGGACACAGTAAAGCAATCCAGATCCAAAAGAGAATAGAGGTGAGAAATCAATGGGAGAGAACTATGAGAGAAAAAAGAATCATCTTCCAAAGCAACTGAAGACTAAAGGAGAAAAGCTGGTCATGGTAGAAATTGGTTGGTTGGTTGATTTGATGTTTTATGGCACAAAACACCTAGGCTTTCTGTGTCCAACATCAAGTAAAAAGTTAAAATTAAAGTGAATTTAGTAAAATTCATAAAAGAAATTTAAGGTAATACAAAACATAAAGTTTAAAAAAATATATAAATAGCATAAAACCAATGTTTACATCTAGTCTACAGAGTTAAAAGAAAAACTACAGTGATACAAGTTGTAAATGACTTTTTGTAGCACAATTGAAATTATCATAACTTGCCAAGGAGACTAACAGGAAAGTTCAAAAACCACCATCAGTCACATGAAGTTGGTCTTTCCAGTTCTAGTTCTGAGTTACTTGATGTTATGGCCATTTTCAAAAAGTAATAAAAGTTTTAAAAGACTTGCAGCAAAATTTTAATAATAAATCACCAGGATAACTAACAGGTAGTTCAAACAACAGCGTTAGTCACTTTAAGTTAACGTTTCCAGTCCTGGTTTTGAGTTATTTGATGTGATGACCATTTTCTCATTTCAAATCAAACAAGATGTACTTTAATTCTTAAAATGGAATTACACTAAAAAAGGTCTAATGTATAAATTAAAAAAACTTAAATAGCATTAAAAAGATGAATGGTCTTTAAAAAACTAAAAACATTTCCAAGGTTGACAATGTCATCATTGCCAATAACACTGTCTAACATTATGGACAGACCTTAGAACACAACATGTTTAAAATGGTGCTGTTGTTGAGAGTCATAATGATGACAAGAAAGTAAAATGTGGCTTATTGTGATCTGAGTATTACACAGACTACACACTGGTTCATCAGTTCCAGATAAAAGAAAATGATGAGTTAAAAAACCGTGACCAATGCATAGTCTAGTTAGAACAACTTCCTCTTTCTGCAAATAACAATGTGGTCCAATATCCAGAAAAGCTGGAAAGAAGTAGATGTTAATGAGAAATGGGCCAGTTGGTTTTGAATATCGGTGAGAACAAGGTATGAACTAGTATAAAGCAATTCCAAGGCTAGTAGAGAACTAAACAAGTCAGTATAAATAGTGCAGTTTGAGTACTGATTAACTTTTATGTGATCCAGCCCCACACAGCCACTTGATTTTGAACAATCTGTATAAATAAGAATGGAAGGATGGTTCAAAAGATAAGATAATAACAAACAGTATTTCCAATCAGGAGTGTCTGCTTTCTTCAGATAACTTAAATATAGGTTACATTTGGGGATAATAAAAAGCCATGGTGGGATGGGCTGACCAGTGGATACAGCAATGCTATCCAAGGACAGACCCAATTCATCCAACCATTTCTGGATACAAAGACTAAAAGAAGCAATGGTAGATCATCTGTTCTGAAAAACATGGCCCACTGAGGATGGAAAACACATCCCCAGGTGGGATGATGGTAAGAAACAAAGTTTAGAAGCACATAGTAAAGTCATTTGGAAGTGGCAGAAGTGCAAAGAAGGTTCATGAGACTCTACGTATAAGCTCTGAACTGGGGAAGTGTGAAAAACCCCAGTGCAGAGCCAAAGTCCTTGATGATGAATGAGGTCAAGCATCTTTAAGGCGGAGGTCCTGGCACAGCCATAGATCAGTTATTCCTAGTTAAGTTTTGATCAAATAAGAGCATATCTTTAGCATAGAACATCAATCAACTCCCCAGGTGATGGAAGAGAGGACAAGGAAGATGTTCAGTGCTTTTGTACATTTGACCCGTAGCTGCTTGATGTGTGGTATAAAGCAAACTCTTCACATCAATATCAGCACTTCCCCAGAGGGGATGATGTCCATTAAAGTCCCCTAGGATTAAAAAGGGAGACAGCAACTGTTAAATGAGAGCATCAAGGTCTGATTGATCATAGGTTTCTCAAGGCATCAGGTACAGAGAACAAACAGTAATGGTACAACCCAAAAAAACATGGATGGCTGTGGCCTGCAAGGGTACGTTAATTGGCAAAGACAGGGTGGCCTCATGCTGATCAACCAACAGTGCCACCCCTCAACGCACTAATCCTGTAATTTCGGTACAAAGAAAACCACCAAAAGGCGACTGTATTGGCAGGTTTCAGAAATGTGTCTTATAAGGAAAGACATACAGGGTGGTAGGAAGCAATCAGTGTTTTGACATCATCCAGATTAGAATGTAAACCTTAATAGTTCCATTGTATCAAGGTGGTGTTACGTTTTTTATGTGGACTGAACGCAACAGAAAGACACAGATAGCAGCTTGTATAATTTATTATAATTATCTACTTATGTGATAGACACAAAATATATTATCTAATGGCAATAACAGATATCCAGTTTCAACCATCAAAACAACTTACAATACAAAAAAGTACTGGCCTGTGCTTAATAATATGATCCAGGATAAGTGTCCAAATCCGAAATCCAAAATTCCAATCTAAGCGTTGAATTCAGTCCCACGGAGAAATTTTCGAAGATTGAATGGGTAATTTCAAACAAAAGTTCACAGTCCCATTCCTATTGACTTTCGATATAATCCGTAATCTGACTGAATTGTAAAGATTGACGGAATAAAATTTTTCACCGCTTTAGTCGATCTAGTTCTATTCACAAATTCAGTTTAAACTTTCTCAGACAAGACAAACTTCTTGACCCGAGTAAAAGTGGATAATTTGCTTCTTGACCCGTCTGTTTATATACTATATCGCGTGACTTCCCAGAATTCCACAGTACAAACACCAGGCCAATACAAGTGATCAATCTATTTAGTTTTAAAAATTTCTAAATGAATTTTAATTAATTCTAAAATGTTATTTTAAATTTCACCAATTTAAACCTCGAAACAATAATATAAATATAGAATTATAAATAATAAATATGGGAATTCAAATATGACGTTATATGATATTTACATGACATTTACATAACACTCGACATGGTCGTCGTTTACATAACATTTACATAACGCTCTCGACAACATTTACATGATATTTACATAACAGTTGGCCATTTTTATTTATGTGTAGGCAAACTGGGTGGAGAACCCTTCTGTTTATAATTGTGTCTTTTTTCTTTACTATCTTTATTCAAGGGGGTCTTTCAACCTTCATGGATCCTGCCTTGGGTCGATTGGGCAGATCTTTGCTGTTGAAAGAGGATTCCCGTGACTGAGAATGTGAACAAATGGTCATTCTGCATCTTGATGTGGAACAAGATGTGACTGAGGATCTGCCTGTACCTGGAACCAAAGGAAGTGGATCTTGGGATTTGCTGGAACATATGTGATGGATAGAGATGGGTGTTGAAGTTGATTCATCAACTTTAACCATGGGGGTTAAAAGACTTTTCATTTGTTTTGAGAATGATTCTTATGGATGCACAGAGAGATCAGTCTGCACTCCCACTGTAGTAGTGAAATGAAGTGCAGCAGCATACAACAGAGATGAAGTGGTGGACAGTAACTTTCAAGCCTCAGGGTAAGTAATGTTTTGAATTGTTTTTATACACTGTACCTCTTTTTCTTCCAACCATTTAGGGCAAGAATGAAAGTGAGATGGGTGAGAGCCATTGCAAATGATGCAATGAGGGTCCATTTCACACTCATAAACATCGTGGCCTTTGCACTTCAACGTGCACACATCAAGAAACCATGACAAGACATCTTTGAGTGACAGAACTGCTGACACTGGAAACATCTGAGAGGGTTTAGAATGTATGGCCATATCCTGCAATTAAGATAACCTGCCTTGATGGTGGCAGGTGAGCATGGTTATGTAAATGTCAGAATGAGGACACTGGTCAGAATCATAATTCCATCTTTGCAGAAACTCCTTGGATGGAGAAACCAGTGAGAATATCTGACTCTGGGATGTTATTCAAATCCCTCCCAACAATAACTCCTTGTAATGAATTGAAAGTAACACAAAAAGTAACCTCAATAGGTATATCCCCAATTACCTTTGAATGCAAGAGGAGTCCACTGTGTTGACAGGTAGATGTTTCCACAAATATGTCACCATAGCAAAGCTTCATTACTAACTTTGGAGAGCCAATGTCCCTCAAGTCCCTTCTGAATGAAAAAGAGAAACATATGCCCTAAAGGTTTGTCTGAAAGAGAATGTAGTATAAGAAAATGAGGTACAACAGATGTTACATATGTTGAAGATTGCTGCTCAAAAGACACTTATTTACTTAAATTTTTATTTGAAGGATCCATGAATAAAAAAAGGAATACTTTTGTGCCCAATAACCCCACCAACCATACAGCCCTATGAGGGAATGCACTACAATGCCAAACAAAGCCATGCAGCAATGCCAGGGTTTTGTGAGCACTATACCCAAAAACCAGCATCAGATGCAATGTCCACAATACCTGTTGAGAACATCCAATACTGGTACTTGGTTGACCCTGGAGGGGCCACCCCAAGGCTGCTCATCTACAGGAATTCAAAATGATGTGTTAAAGTTATACCTCTTAACCACCAGGATCTTCTCCTTCCCTTCTGGGTCACCACATATGGAAGACATGTAGGTAGATGTTTAGATCCCAGAGGAGTAAACTGAACAAACAGAGGTCCCCTCATCACATACAAATATCACCACTGAGGGATGATATGACAGAGACAGTTAGTGAAAACAATTAAACAACAATTAGAAGGAATTTTGAGCTCTTTTCCATGTTTAGAAAAAGGCAGAACAATGGTCAAGCATTAGAAAAAATATTCCCCTGCCAGATCTGGTTAGAAACAACCTAAAGAAGAGCAAGATAGCCAGAAGAGAGATGGTCATAGTAAACATAATTAGGCCCAACCTATGTACTGCCAGACCAATGAAGAGCAGGCTTCTAATTCATCAGTGTAAAGGTGCAATTACAGTCATAGAGACGATTGGCCAAGAGGAAGGAGGTGACTGCTCTGCCTGAGACTTGATGGCCAGGAAAACAGGGAAGGAAGCAGAAGTGCTGGAAAAATGACAAATGCTCTTGCCTAAAGTATTAACAATGCTCTGCACATAAGCAACTTCCTGTCCATTGTAGAGAAAGGTGGAGAGCATACCTACCAAATTCAAAAGAGATTTCTTTCTTTCTTCCAGTGTAATTATTTTCACAAGATGTCAGAAGAATGTAGCTTTTTGACTGAATTTGGAGAGCAAGCAAGCCCTTTTAATCCATTCTGAATAAAAAAGGAAGACATTTGAAGATGTAGTAATTTACAAATGAGATGTATATTTTTACCATTTTATTTTTTTGGATATAGGGATCCATAATAAAAGGAGATTGATTCAATGCCAACTGACCCCACCTACCATGAAGTCCTATTCAGGGATGCACTACAATGCCAAACAAGGATATGGAGGCAACATCATGGCTTCATGTGCACTATACCTATAAATCATCATCAGATCCAATGTCCACAATACTCATTGAGAAAGTCCAAAACTGATACTCAGTTGATCTTAATCCAACAGAATCAGCTGATTAATCAATGAAAAAGCAAGATGTGAGCAAAGTGAAGAGAAACTAGGAAGAAAAAACCTGAAAGTATCATAAAAGACAAAATATAGTTAAGAAAGACATCTAATAATAAGTAAAGTTGGAAACTGAACAATCATGAAAAACAGGCTGAAAGGTTAGTCACAGTAGCATGGCCCAGAGAAAGGATTTGGTAAATGGACCAATGTAAAAAAAACTCACCACTTCTGATAATAGACAAACAGTGTTTAAGACACCAGCAACACAGCACAACAAATTTTTTGAAAAGTTTTGCTTCCTAAAAAGTTTTTGCTGATTGTGACAGGAACCTGGTGGGTATGCACAAATATAGTTTTGGTTTTACTTCATCACGTAGGAATTCTGAAAAACAGACAGTTAACTGTTTACCAGCAATAACGTATTTAACTGCATTTATGTTTCTAATACACTATTAAGTTCAACATAATTAAATGTGTTTTGCTCCTGATTTTCATTTGTATTCAATGTCTGGTGTATCATGTTGCAGTGTCCAACAGTAGTCAGCAAGCATTGACAGATTCCAGTTGCTCTAATATCGTCTTTCCATTGTAACAATGTCCTGATGAAACCTTTCACCATGTTTCTCACTGACAGCAATGAGATTTGCAAGGAAGAAGTCCGAGTGTGAGGGGAGTAAATGAATCTTGAGTGACATGTTGAATTCCATTATTCTGTATGCTTTGAGAAGTTTGTCTACCAGCTGAATGTAATGTGGGGCTCTGTAATTGCCAAGAAAATTGTCAACAACATCTCTGAAAGCTTTTCCAGCAATTTTTTCTGGTCTAACTAACAGATCTTCAAACTGCTTGTCACTTATAACATGTCTGATCTGATGGCCAACAGAAATGCCCTCTTTGATCTTGGCCTCAGTTATTCTAAGGAACATTTGTCTTAAATAACAAAAAAACCTTCACCTTCTTTAGTCATTGCTTTCACAAAATTCTTTGTAAGTTCCAATTTTATATGAAGAGGAGGTCAAAAAATAAAAAAAAAATGTTACACAAACATCAAAAGATTAATATTTAAAGAATAATAAACAGTTTGGTTTGCAACTATTTCCTTTCTTTAATGTTAACAAAACAGAAATCATCAAACAATGTAAAAGTATCATTAAAAATCAAAATTAAAATTTTTTGTGTGAAAGTGTGATTATAAAGTGACAATAATTTGAAGAGCTTTCAATAAAATATTACAAGTATTTTGTACAGAAAAAAATAACAATTTCTAATAAAGTATTTTTACTAAAAATTAATGATTCAATAATGAAAGATGAATATTGAGTATTACATGTTGTCTTCCTTTCTTTTATCAAAAATATTACATGTAAACTGACATAACAAATTAACAATAACAAAATAGAGAGATGTGTATTAACTTTTTTTTAAATTTTACTTCTCTTGCCAGCTGGTATTTCGTTGACAAAAACAAAGTATTTAAAAAAACACTGTAAAACAAAGTACTTAAGTAAGACAACTTTAGCAATATGGATAGTAATTTACAAATGAAAATGTCACACTTTGTAACAAAAGTTGGTAAAACTTCTAGTATCTACATACATAATATGGCATCAGTATCTGGATATCTGTCATACCGGCTAATGAGTTACAAACCCATAGTCTTGTAATTAAGAAAACTTGATAATAATAGTTTTACATATGAAAATCAGTCATTTCAATATATAGCAAAGATGTTTTCCAAGATAGAGAAATTTTATATTTTTACAGTGAGACTCAAGTACCATTTTTATACTCTTAAATTATTTATCTCTCATAATGACAGAAAACAAAATACCAAATTGACTGTTTGATGACCTAGAAGTATAAATCTCGAATAATTGCAATCACAGTTAGTACCTGATACTATGAAACAAAAGATTAAATTGATGTTAACTTTTTACATTTTGAGAATTAAAATTAATAAAAAATATTTATCTCTGAAAAACAACATGCTTCTTTTGGTTGAGTAGAACTCACTCTGGTAACAAGTCATGTGAAAAGTGGTAAAGTGCAATAGAAGTATAATACTACATTAAAGACATTTAGGTCTTTAGTCCAGATGACACTTAAAAGCAAGTTATGCCTAAAAATAAACTATGTTTCATATGTAAGACTGCATGTTTTCAACCCAAGTTTTACTTCAAAAATGTCAAATTTGTTAAATATTCTTGATTACAACAAACACAGTTAGACTTACTTGGTATAAAAAGAATTTTCTAGTTCTTGGTGAAAGGAAACATCCTCTGAAAATTAAAATTAAATTAAAATGCACCATCTATGCTGTTGTGAAATAGCATTTACTATGATGAGTATATTTAGGTATTGTAAATCTCAAAATTCTATATTTTCTTTTATACACAATCTAATATATATATATATATTTCTAACATTCTTCCACATAATGTAGGACAAAGTTATTACCATATACTTAATTTATTGTAATATAATTGTCATCTCCAGAAGGAGCAAATGTTTTAATCTCTGTACTTTTCTACAGTCAGATCACTTATTTCAACAAAGGTCTATAACTTGCAAATAAAATTAATAAAACTGGTATGTTTTTCATACTTGGTATTTTTACACATCATATGAAAAGAATTTATATGTCTTCACCATAATCTTGTATCTCTTGGCCTTTGTAAATCTCCTTGATTACAGGAGTTTAAAAACAATTATATTACAAATCTTGATCTGCATAATGTTTGTTATTATTTCATATTCATCTGACAACTAGGCCTTTATAGGTATGGGCTATATTTTAACAAATAAAAAAATAATAAATAATACAGCATTACCTTAAGTTAGGTTAAACTATTAAAAATAATTTTCAATATATAACAGAAATGAATGTACATTATGGATAAAAAGTTATAAGTTGCATTAACATGAATATTATCAACAATAGCAGAACATTTTACCTCTAGAATCAATGGCTAAGATGTCTCCTTTGACAACATATCTGAAAATACATATTAAATTACATATTATTAGAGATTTTGTAAAATGTATACATAAGAAGCTATTAAGATATATGCATTAAATAACCCTAATAAAGTTAAATAGTAGAATTAATAGCATTTATTTTCCTAGTTATTTAATATTGTAGAAGAGATAGAAGGAAATTTGTGAGCCAGATAGCAATTTGTTATAAACCTATTGTAAAACATCCTACTATTTGGCAAGTTCTTTTTAATTATTTGGTAAAAATTCTGAGTCCAATTCATTTAATGATAAAAGAAATTATTTATTTTTCCAACAAAATTTATGAAAGGCTAGTTTGCTTATAGGCTTAACCTAAAATATTACATATGAGCAAATATTCAAAGATTAATAGTATCTAACTTACTTATATAATTCCTTCACTAATTGATCGAGTTTCTAAATAAATTTCATGCAAAGCTACATGAGAGCTATATGTGTTACCCATCCATAACTTAGCAGTGTAAGACTAGAGAAGAGGCAGCTTGCCATCACCACCAGCTGCCAACTTTTGGGCTACTCTTTTATTATCACTGAAGAGTTGGATAGATCATAACTTTATAATGCTGACATAATTTGGTGGGATTGTGATTGTCAAGTTCCCTAACCACCTGGTCATGCTGGGCCCTTATTATAAGTAAAAAAATAAAAATAAAAAACTCATTTTTTCTTAGTACAAAGGTAGACAAAAGGCAATTTTCACTCTGCTTACCATAGAGAATTAAACCCTAGATTTTTTTAACTAAATATGAAATTCATAAAATTGTCACTGAGTGACACACAAAGGGATCATAACAATGGGAACACATTTCAAACAAAGTTTCATTTGACATGCTTGATTTAGAAAAAATACTTTTTATGTACTAATTATCTTTCCTTTCTTTATCATTAGCCAGTTATTCAAGTTTTAACACATGAATTTATAAACAGAGACCATTACCTCTTGTATTGACCTCACTGAGTTCAAAGTAGTTTACTTTCCAATATGATGTTTCACAAATTAAGAGTAAATTAAAATGTCATATATATTTTAATAATTAAACATGTTGTATTTTGAATAAACCTATTTAAAGATAAAATCACTGAACCTCTAAAACTGAAAGAAATTATTTATCTTTAAAATAATTCAGACTATCCATATTTTAAAAGCAGCTTCCAGTTTTGTTTTAAATACAAGTTCCTTATCTGCCAAAAGTCATTAGATAAATATTAGATATGGATCATTGTTTAAGTCTGTGACCTAGCTTCATTTGATTAAATTATGAAACTCATCTTCAACAGCCTTGAAACCACATATTTTAAGACATAGTTTTTATTCACGGCCTTCAACCAACCACCAGCAACCTTTTCATAGCTGAATTTGGAAGACAAGCTAGAACCAGTTAAACTGAAGCTTCAAACTGAAATACCATGTAGATAATACCTTCATCAAATAGCTACACAACCACATAATTAATAATGATTTTCTCCAACATTTAAGCTGATAAAATAGAAATTTGGGCAGAAAACTGAGTTTTAAGTCAAACCATGATATTACTAGACATCTGCATTCAATAAAACATAACTTAGAAAAAAATAAGAAAAGAAAAAGTATGATGCTGAAAGTTTGAAACATGAAATTAATATCATCAAGTTCTTCCAAACTGATGGTTTTCTTAAGCAGTTCATTAAAAAAAAAATCACTGAAGTTGAAGGCCTTTTCACTGAACCCTTCAGAAGAACACTTTACCATAATTTATCAATTTTTTATCTAAACACAACTGCAGAATAATTTGTAAAAAATTTAAAATCAGAATTTTTTTTCAAACGTAGCAAAAGTTTTTTTAAAGATCTTTACAAGACTTCACATTGCAATAATTCCAAGAAACAAAAACATTCAAAGTGCTGCCCTGCAAATGCAATAAAACTAACATTGGGGAAATGAAAGTAACTGTCAATCAGAGACCAAGAGAGTAAGCTTATGTGAAATGGAAGCTACTGTTTTCAAGCACAAATGCTAATGTCTTTGTTAACATTTGGCTTCTCATCATAAACTCAGTTTTTATGTTCCTATTACCACAAAACAAACCATTGTTTAAAAAATATACTAACTTTTGCAATTCAAAACTGACCATAACAATAATGACTTTTAATGTAAAACTAAAATGCTAGTATTTATTTTTACCTGTTGACAAACTTTCCTTAACATTATGATCTCAATGATGTCTCACTTTCAATATTCAGAATACTGAATAATTACACATGTATATATAATATACAAGAAATTACATTACATAAATGGTATACAAGGCTAACTTTCACAGTGTCTACTACAAAATATTTCATATAATCATACAATAGACACTAGTGCATAAGAAAATAATGAATAACAGAAGGTTATTTGTGCAAAAATATTGGTACACATTTATTCACTGCTTAAACTGTTTCTTTTCATTGTAACACAACCTATTTCTTAAAATATCACTTAAGAGTTGTTGTTAATTGTAATATCAATATATCTATAAATGTATTTACAGAGTGCATTTAACATTTTATTAATAGTACATAACTTCAGTAAAATGTTTGAAGTTTCCTTTAAACAACAAGTAGCTTAAACAATATTCAAAGGCCATTAAATTGACATTAAAACTGCCAATGAATCCTTATAAAAAATACACCATTTCTCCACTTTTTATACCAAATAAACACTAATCAAATAAATGTGTAAGAAATTTAAAAACAGTTTGATTCAAATTTATCAATTTATTAAAGTTGTGGAAGACTGTTTCCGAACTTATTGACAATTACACAATATGCAATTTGAATTACTGCTGAAAATGTTATTTTCCAATACTAAAAATTTTTTTCTAATACTTACCTCTACTCACATAATAGCTTTCCTCAATTTGTACTACCCTCTATATGCTCAACATTTGTTCACCACTAACCTTGAAGCTCCTATCTAAGATCACTTCACACATTGTATAGTTACATTGTAGCAACAACCCTCTACTAACAGAAGTCCAGCAAACCCTTCTCTAGTAAATTACTCCCTCTACATGCACAGCACAATCATCAGTTTCAGAGTAGTCAAGAAAAGACACATTAGAAATTGGAAGGATGAGTGAGAAGAGATATGTATTTATTAAAAAAAACATTTTCAGTATTGGAAAATGTTAACTTCCAGTACTATTTATTAGTTCTTCCCAAATAATAGCTAGAATTCCACACTGAAACAGTGGAAGAAGTGGTACAAAAGTTACTTAGATAAGCCTCCTTTAGATTTAAATGGCATGATCATAACAAATAGAAAGAGTATTGTGCAATGTTCCACCAACACTTTTTGTGATCTCATGCAAAGTAAAAAAGGTGATGCAAAAAGTGTCCAATTACTAAGTACATTGTTTGAGATCATTATCCATAGAACTATTTCTTCTAACCTTGTATATGTATATTAGTTGGATAGTTAAATTGCATTAAAGTTTAATTTTTGTATCAGAGTTATTTATGTATTATTTGCATTTGAAAATTCATATCCAAAAGGTTTGATAATTATTAAATTGTATTCAGTGCTTTGCCTTGTTCAATGCACATTTTGTAAGCAAGTGTAAACACTTTAGCTGCAAGCTAAAATGTCTGTTATAGATAATGTTAAATCACCCATATGGCACTCACTGACATTTGTTTGCATAAATAATCAATAGTAAAGGATAGGAAAGGACATTAAAAATAAAGTACAAGTGAAAATGTAAAGATGTGAAATTGAAAATATGACCCAAAGAAAATGTTAGAGAAAGTAAAAAATAAAACAAACATATATTCTCAAAAAAACTTTTGATATTTAATTAGGAAGTTCTGGAAATTATGCAAATAAAATTTTAAAACTGTAAAATAATAACTAGTATTTTTATATTCAATAGAAAATCCCCCTACAAGGGGACCTATTCAGGATCTCAGTGCAAATAAAGGTTGTTTTTTTTAACTACTATATACTTTTAGGAGTGCTTGTCAAATTGCAAATAATTTCATCCATTAGTTTTATTTTTTGAATACAATATAACATTAGCAATATTAGGTCCTACAAGTTGTAGGAGCTGGAATAAAAAAAGTTACTTATGATAGTTCATGAAATGTTAGTGTCTGAATGGACCTTAGTTATGAAGAATATATCAGAAACAACCCTCAAAACAGATGACCATAAAGGAAAAAAGTGTCCAGTTGAGAGTGCAGCTGTATGAACAACAGAGAACTGAAGGAGCAATTCATAGGCAGTACACATCATCTCATCAGGAAGCATTAAAAAAGGTCACAAGGTGAGAATGTAAAGCTAAGTATACTCAAACATACATTACTTACCATTGAGTTGGATCCAGATATGTAAAAATGGTCACTGTAAAGGTAAGATATATAAAAAGAAATCTTACCCATTAAAAGTTAGCAAGGGTATGTAGAATAGCAATAGGAAAAAGTCAATATCCTGAAGAAGAGGAAAGACCAGAAGAAGAAAAAAATAATGTACTATGAAAGGTGGGGTAATCCACATACCAGCCTTAAAAAACTCTTCCAAGAAATAATAAAAGTGAAGAGCCATAAAGAGTAAGGTATCAGATTTGGTGTGAAGAGAATTGAAAAATGTGATGTGAATCTACACCCAGTAAAGCATAGGTTACATGATTAAGTTGCAATATCTTTTGAAAGCAATGGGAACAATATCTCTGGTAGATGAGGAATACTAAATGATAAATAGACAAAAGCATGAAAAGGAGAAGAGTGGACCAAATAATGAATCACATGGATGGGAGAGAGAAAATGATTTGAGACACAATAAGAATAATAGTGAAAAACAGAAGTAAAAACCTACATGAAGCACCAATAGCTCACATAAGTCATACGTTTTACAGTTACAGGAAAAAAAAAATTGTATGCGAAAGATATTACAAGGAACAAAAGGCTAAAGATTCAAACAGAGGAAAGGTAAGAGTATGTAGAAAAACATTCAGGTTCTAATCAGGAAGGACTGCAAGTCAAAGAAAACAACTGTGGCAAAAAGAATGAAGGAGAAAAAGACAGGAGAAGACAATACTTGACAATAACAAGAAAACCCAAAAGTATTAGGTAGAATTTTCCAGTAACCAGTCATGGTAAAAATGTAAAAGTCTCTGTTGAATAGCCAATGAAAAATGTGGAAAGATGGAAGGCTACATAAGAAGAAAGCCTAGAATGTTACCCAAGAGAACAGACAAAACCACACATGAAGTTAGAGTGATGAACCAGATTGAAGAAGTATGAGATGACAGACATTGAGGTAGAGAAGTAAAGAACAGGAGAAGATGCAAGAGAGGAAACCATGGCTAATTCAGCCAGTGTAGAGTTAAAAAAAAAAAGACTTAAATTAATGAAAAAAAGTAGGAGGATAAACTTGGAGAAGAAAGATGGACCAGTCCTGACTAAATGCATCCCCAATTAGAGCTATGAAAAAAAACAAAAAAAACAGATGACCATAAAGGAAAAAAGTGTCCAGTTGAGAGTGCAGCTGTATGAACAACAGAGAACTGAAGGAGCAATTCATAGGCAGTACCTTAGCAGTATTTGAAAGATAATTTACAATAAGATTCAAAACACCCAGTATAGAACATGCAATGAAATGCACTTTTAAAGAATGAGACCAAAAAATGGATGTTGATAGTGTGAAAACAGAAAGAGTGAGAGAAATACAAAGGGATGATATATTGTGATAACATTGACCTGAATGGATGTGAAAGTTGACACATCTCCCCCTCCTCTTTTCAAAAAAACATCTGACAACAGGAGGATAACTGGGTGACAAGGAGGAAAAGGAATAGCCACTAAAGAAGCAGTTTCAATAAATCACCAGGTGAAGTCTTTGAGTAAGGAAGGAGAAAGTTAAGAACAAAGTATCCAAAGCAAAGGACCAGTTATCATTCAGAATTCGTTGTAGGCACCACAAATGAGCACAACTCATGTGTATATGAGATTCCATTGATGCTAAAGTCCTCAAAAAAGAGAGAACCTCCCATATTGTTATGGAAGGAGAGGTTATTGCTCCAAGTCACTCAAAAGAAGAGGAGAGAGCTGAGCCCTCTGAAGATGTGAATGATAAACAAAATGTGTAAGAAATATGACTTCTCTAAGTTGACTAATCAAACAAGATATGCCATCTTGTAAAGGAGAAAAAGAGAATGGCCATGAGAGGCTTGTTGGGATGGAGCAAAATAAGAAAACAACTATCTAAGACATATAGGAAAATACCATTACAGAGTGAGAAAGCCCTCAAAGAAAAGTGAGAGAGGATAAGAAACTAAACAAAACATGAAAAATATAAGATCTAACACCTATATACAAATTCCCTGGGAACGACAAAGAGACAGGGTTATGATCCTGGAAAATGATGAGAAACTTATACAACAGCAACTCTAGCCATTACAACCAACACTAGAAAGAAACAAGATCCTTTGGAGGAGGTAATATAACAGGAGCAGGAGACAATGAAGAAGAGGGAAGACCAAACAACTGGCTTCAAATGGAAGGCAGAGACCTTTAAACTAAAAGAAAGATATCCTACTGACCCCAAGCCTAGAGGAAAGTTACTACCTAGACTGACAACACCAAACTCTATAAGTGGTGGAAGGAAAGGAATGGGAAGGGGTAAGAAAGAGAGAAGAGGAAGAAAGTAGACAGGAGATTGAGAGAGGGAAAAATGGAGCATTAGAGGAAGGATAAATTAGTGAGGATAAGGAATAACATGGCACCAGGAAATGAGCACAAAAGTAAATTACACAGATTATTAAAGGAGCCACACAAAGGTAAATGAGATAAAAGCAACCATACAACAAGTGATTCATGCCCGAATCAGCTCTAGTGACAGATCAACCATATATGAAGTAAAGAGGCTAAGTAAGAACAACACCTCACTGTGGAAATGATAAGCAAATGAACATCTGCCAAAAACCCCACAGGGAATAGTGGATTACCACAGAAAGTTAAAGGAGGAAAAATAATGGAAAAAGACAATATGAAAGACAAAGGTAGGAAAACTTTATGTCTGAGAAAGACAAACAAACGACATGCTACAATTCAACTATACTATTCATAAACACTTGATGTTAAGTGGGATCCTCACAGCTATTGTCAAGTGGAAAATATGCAAATAGAGAGGTCAGCACAAATTTAGAAGGTTACTATGCGAGAGGAGATAAGGAATTGTATCTGAGAAAGTGAAAATTATTTATCACACAAGATATAACTTTTAAACAAATTATGAATAAGCAGCAAATGAGCATTAACAAGGTCTACCTGTCAATTTCAAAATATTTACTCAGCAAAAGTAAGTCACTGAAAGAGGTATAGGCTGGAGACTGAACAAGAGACAAATGCAGCTCATTTGCATAAGGAGGTGAAATCTCCACTTTCTCTAAGTCATCTTCAGGCAAATCTTCTTGGGTAAGCATTCCCTAGTTATATTAGAATGATTTAATCCATAAATAAATATACAGCACTAAGTGGGAAATAAATATAGCTTTGACACATAGTAACATGATTTTGTTCCAAAATGAAATGTAAACTATTAATTCCTCATGAAATTTTGTCAGAATGTTTACTTATTATTTTTTCAGAGATTTAAAATATACCAATTCTAATGCCAAAGTTAAATATGGTTTTACCAACACAAAAACAAAAGTTAAAATTAGATTTCAAAGATGAAATCTTGTTCCACTATTCCTTTAAAAAAATCCAAATTCTCAAAATATATTTACCTTTAGTTCTCTTTAAACAGAATTACTTCTTTAGGAAGTAACAAGAAAGTATGATTTTATATAAACATTTCAAAAAATCAAAAGTGAGTCAGTCCGTACCAAATCAATCTCTTCAGGAACCTTTCAAATGAGATCTTTTCCAATTGTGAAGATAATTTTCAAATATGTTGATGCCATAAATATATATTATTTAATCATGTTTCATGTTTCTAGGTCTAATGGTTTTTATTTAAGACATCACCAAATATCTGATCCCAAAATGGGTCCCAAACAAAAATATATAATACAAAAATAACAACAACTTTATTTTTAACTCTACAGTGAAGCAAAAATATAACTGGAAAGTTCACTTTGTGTCCTTGTCAAATATACCATTTTTCTCTAATACCTAGAATTAAAAATTAATATTTTCCTTACCTGATAAATTATTTCCAATAGATACTCATCTTCATACACATACCAGCTTGAACACTCATACATTTGTGCACGAGATTTCAATGTCAGTGGCCTTGAGCTAATTCCCATCTAAACATTGTGTTTAATGTAATCTGCAATGGCAACTTTCCATCAATAGGAAGGTGACAAAATCTCCTTGTACTGCAATTCCCCTCATGCAACTGCACTCAAAATAACTTCATTCTCAGTTGAAGCAAGAAGAAAGTGTACAAAAACAAAGAAAATGAGTGGGAAGGTGCAAAAGGTGAGAATCTACCTGAATTACATTTTCAGCTAAGGAAAGTGTTAACTTCCAAAATAATACCTTATCCTCACACACCAGACCCAGCAAGGATGTTTGCTCAGGAGCTTGTGCTCGATATTCCTTTCACACATAGAATAAATAGAACCCTACACTGAAATTGTGGAAGTATTGATGCAACAATTAAATTCAGATGAGCTCCATTCAGAAAGTACCCTGAGGGAAAAGCCCATGGAGTGTAATATCTGAATACAAGGAGTTCATATGGATACTCCCCTGGGAGATTGCATTTCATCTCAACCAGAGTATACTCTTTGTTCAGAAGGAAGAAAGAAGAAAAGACAAAAGAGGCTTAAGTGCTGCTGGGATGGGTAGAATTATTAAATGATAAACTGATCATTCATACAGAAGTAGTCAGTAAATCAAGAAGTACTCCATCTTTTTCCTCAACATAACTGAGCAAACCAAGACAGGGTGATAGTAAAGACAGTTGTAAATGACAGAGGTGTGAAAAAAGGTTCATGAGACTCCATGGATAAGTTCTGAACTGGGGAAGTGTGAAAAGCCCCAGTACAGCACTGAAGTCCTTGGTGATGAATGGGGTCCAGCATTTTTAAGGCCAAGGTTCTGGCAGAGCCATAGACCAGTGATTCATAGTATAGTTTCAACTGAATAAGAGCACGATATATCTTTAGCACAGAACATCCATCCGCTCAGCAAGTGGTGGAAGAGAGGACATAGAAAATGTTCAGAGCTGCTTGATCTGTGGTATAAAAGTCAGCTTATGGTCAAATATAAGCCCCAAGAACTTTGTTTTAGAGACTACAGGCAGCACAACTTCATTGATATGAAGTTCAGGATAAAGGTGAATACCCTGTTGGCAGCAAAAGTGCATGCAAACAGTTTCAGAGAGAGAAAAGTTAAAGCTGTTTGCTGTAGTACACTTCAGTAAATGATTGAGGGCAGTCTACCACTCAATATACCTCATGTTTGACAACTGACATGAGATGTGAAAGTCATCAACACAGAGCCTGTTTGCAAAAATGAGAGGGAGTTGTTCAGTGAAGGCATTAATCTTTATATTGAAAAGTGTGACACTCAAAACACAGCCCTGTGGGTCTTCAAGTTCCTGTAGAAAAGAACAAGAAAGTGTCGAACCCACATGAACTCGAAATCTCCTGTCCATTAAAAATTGTTAATAAAAATGAGCAAATGGCCATGTAACCCATATATATGGAAGTCGCGCAAATTGCCATACCTTCATGTTGTATCATAAGCTTCTCAATGTCAAAGAATATTGATACAAGATGCTGTCATTTCAGAAAGGTTTCTCTGATTGATGTTTCAAGTTAAATCAGGTGGTCCATGGTGCAGCGTTGTCATCAGAACCCACATCAGGTGGGCAAGGGGAGGTTAATTGATTTGAGGAACCAAACAAGACGAGCATTAACCATCCTCTCAAAGGTCTTACAGAGACACCTTGTCAATGCAAGTGGACGGTAGTTTGAAGGAGTCTCGGGATCCTTCCCAGGCTTTGAGAAAGTTAGAGCAATAACCTGACACCAGGCTTCAGGATAAACATTCTTTTCACAGATCTGGTTAACACTCCTACGAAAATTGGGGCCTAATAGGCCCCAGAGCAACTTGAAAGGTTATTAATATTAGACTAATAATTTTGTATTTAAATGAAATTGCCATTAACTGACCCTATCCCTTTATATTTTAAGGAGCAATAATATTTTGACTTTTCTGACATTTGCAAAATAATATTTAAAAAATATTTTTAAAACATCCACTAAGGGTATCACTTTAGTGGATGTAAATATTTTTTTCGTAGCAGTGTTAAAAACAATCAGAAAAACAGCAAGAGAAGTAAGAGATAGATGGCACAGCATTTCATAGTGTACATCATCAGGTCCAACCAATGTACTGCCAAACCAATGAAGGGCCAGTTTGAGTTCCACCAGTGTAAAGGTACAATTATAGTCATAGAGACAATCAGTTCAAAAGAAAAGAGGTGATTGCTCTGCCTGAGTCTTGATGGCTAAGAAGGTAAAGGAAGAACCAGAAATGCTCCAGGTATTAACCACTTCCTGGCCATTAGGGAACAAGATCAAGTAGGGACAGAATTATATTGCCCACTGACCTTATGAATCTTGTCCCATGTGAATTTGGAACTGGTGGTAAAATATATGCTGGTTGCAAACTTAATCCAAGATTTCTTCTGGCTTTGACATCTTACCCACCAAGCATGTGCACAAGCCTGCTAGAAAGCAATGCAGTTTGATAGTGTGGGATATTTACAAAAAGTATCCCCAAGCCTTGTTTTGCAAGTTTTGCAAGAGGAGTGAAAGAGGGCTAGTTTGTGTGATCCAGCTTCCACCAGTCCATGTGGGTTGGGAGGCATTGACCATGGCCAGTCTCTCTCAAAATTATAGGAAAATGATCACTGCCTCATGGAGTATTGTGAACCTTCCATGAAGAATAAAAGAATAGTGTAAAGAAGCAAATTGAGAGATCAATAGTGGTAAATGACTGATTAGATACATGAAAATAAGTAGTACTGGTATTGGAAAGAGAAAGGTTGTGATCAGAAAATATATTTTCTACAGAGCAATCCCTCCCATTAATATCAGCACACAACAGGGAGGGATGATGTCCATTAAAGTCCCCAGGATTAAAAATGGAGATGGCAGCTGTTCAATGAGAGAATCAAGGTCTAATTGATCATATGTCTCTCCGGGTGACAAGTATAGAGAACAAACAGTGATGGTATGACCCAAGGAAACATGAACGGCTACAGCTTCCAAGGGTGTGTCAAGTGGCAAATACAGATTAGGGATGAAAAAGAAAATGCATCTAGAATAGCAATCAGAGAGAGTCAAAATCCTGAGAACATGTAACAATCTAAAGAAAAAGATAATGAGAAACAAATATCTGTAGATTTATACCCAATATATAAATGGGAATTGAATGATGGTTCAAAAGAATTTTTTTGATGATTTGAGAAAAGGTTACACTTGGGAATAGTAATAAGCCATGGTGGGATGAGCTGACCTGTGGAGACAGCAATATCATCCAAAGACAGACATAATTCAGCCTGGATATGAAGACCAAAAGGAACAGTAGCACACCACCAATTCTGAAAAAGCATGATCTACTAAGGAAAAAAAGCACAGCTTTAGGTGAAATGCTGTGGTAAAGACTGAAGTATAGAGTAAAGAGAGTTGCAAATGGCAGAGGTGAAGAAAAGGTTCATACAAAATCTGAACTGAGGAAGTGTAGAAAGCCCTCATACAGAGCCAAAGCCACACGTGGTAAATGGGATCCAACATCTTAAAGGTCAAGGTTCTGGCAAAGCCACAGACCAGAGACTCACAGTTCAGTTTCAACTGAATGAGGGTACAATAGATCTTGAGCACAGAACATCAATCCACTCCCCAAGTGGTGGAAGAGAGGACACAGAGAATGTTCAGTGTCCTTGGACACATGACGAGTAGCTGTTTGATGTGTGAAATGAAAGTCAGCTTATGGTTAAATATAACCCCTTAAAACTTTGCCTCAGGGACCACAGGAAGCACAACTTCACCAAGATGGAGCTCAAGATCAGAGTGAATACACCACTGGTGGTAAAAGTGCATACAAATGGTTTTAGATAGAGAAAAGGTTAAACCATTTGTTGTTGTCCAGTTCAGTAACTTATTTAGGGCAGTCTGTAGCTGCTACACAATAAACCACACACTCTACAACTTACACAAGATATGGAAGTTGTCAACATAGAGTCTGTTTGCAACTGAAGGGGGAAGTTATTCAATAATGGCATTAATCTTTGAAATGAAAAGTGTGACTCTAAATTCCTGTGGGAAAGAACAGGAAAGTTTCAAACCCACATGAACTTGGAATCACCAGTCCATTAAAAAATGTTTAACGAAAATAGACAACTGTCCACAACCCACATGAATGAAAGACTTGCAAAATGCCATTCCTCCACATAGTATCATAAGCCTTCTTATGGTTAAAAACAAAACAAAAACTAGATGTTATCACCCAAGAAAGGTTTCCACGAGTGACCTTTCAAGTTGAATCAGGTGGTTCATTGTGAAGAGCTCTTGTTGAAACTCACACTGGGTGAATGATTGGATGTTGTTTGATTCAAGAAATCAAACTGGGGAAGTACTAACCATCCTCCGTAAGACTTTACAGAGACAGCTCATCAAAGCAACTGGACAGTAGCTTATAAAAGAATCTTGGGATCCTCCCTGGCCTTGGAAAAAGAGAGAACAATAGCCCAGTGCCACATATGAGGAAAAGCATTCTCCTGCCAGATCCGGTTATAAACAACCACAAGAGTAGCAAGAAAAACAGGAAAGAGATGATGCAGAATATCTTAGTGAATATCATTAGGTAAGACTGATGTACTGTCAGACTAATGAAAACCGAGCTTGAGTTCTACCAGTGTAAAGGAGTGATTAAATGCAGAGACAATTAGCCTGAAAGAAAAGAGGCAATTGCTCTGCCCAAGTCTTGATAGCTAAGAAAATGGGAGATGAAACAGAAGTGTTAGATGTTGAAAAAAGCTTTTGCTAAGATTACCTGCAATGCACTGGGTATCAGACACTTACTGGCCATCAGAGATCAAGATCAAATGGGGTGCAAAAGTATGCTGCCCACTGACATTCTGAATCTTGTCCCAAATGACTTTAGAACTGGTGGTAGAAGAGATGCTAGTTGAGTACTTAATCTAAGATTCTTTGTGGCTTGAATATCTGATCTGTTCATCATGTGCATGGGCCACTGAAAAGCAATCTGGTTTAAAAGTGTGGGATACCTATGAAAGGTATCCCAGGCCTGTTTTTAAGCCTTCCATGAAATGTGGCAGACAGGATTCCACCACAGACGAGAATAATGTGGAATTGATTGATTGATTTAGTGTTTTATGGCACAAAGCAACGAGGCTATCTGCGCCAAACAACTGGTAAAAATGTAGTAAAAGACATAAATGGAAATGAAGGTAAAACAAAAAAAATATAAAACCAGTGTTGACACCTAGTCTACAAGGTTAAGATAGAAGGCAAAGTGTAAAAAGTTGTAAGGTAGGTATTCTATCAAAAAGGTATAATCATAACCCGCCAGGATGACTGGCGCCATCTGTCCACAACCCACATGAATGGAAAACTTGCAAAATGCCATTCCTCCACATAGTATCATAAGCCTTCTTATGGTTAAAAACAAAACAAAAACTAGATGTTATCACCCAAGAAAGGTTTCCACGAGTGACCTTTCAAGTTGAATCAGGTGGTTCATTGTGAAGAGCTCTTGCTCTTATGATAGATAAGTCACCTGAAGTTGGTCTTTCCAGTCCTGGTTCTGGGTTGTGTCACAGCAACCAGTATCAAAATGTAAAATAATAGAAGTATTAAAAAACACACAGTAAAATCACAACAATAAGTAGCCAAATGTTCTGTAAAAAGAGAAAAGTCACGTAAATGGAGTAAAATTTGTAAAAGAAAATAAAGGTAATAACAAAACAGCAATTAAAACAGAAAATGGTGTAAAAACCAATGGTGACATTCGGTCTTCAAAGTTATAAACTATTTACTCATAGCATAATAATAATGATCATAACCCGCCAGGAAGACTAACGAACAAGTTCAAGAACCACCGTCAGTCACCTGAAGTTGGCCTTTCCAGTCCTGGTTCTGGGTTATGTGTCATAGTAGCTATTATCAAAATGTAATGGGATAAAAGTTTAAAAAGACACTCAGCAAAATCATAATAAAGAGTAGCCAAATGTCCAGTAAAAAGATAAAAGTCAAGTAAATGGAGTAAAATGTGTAAAGGTAATTGAAGATAAAAACAAAATGGCAATTAAAACAGGAAATGGTGCAAAAACCAATGACGACATCCAGTCAACAAAGTTGTAAAGGACAACCTGTAGCAGAATGGGAATGATCATAACCCGCCAGGAAAACTAACAGGTAGTATATAAACCACTGTCAGCCACCTGAAGTTGGTCTTTCCGTCCTGGTTCCGGGTTATGAGTCAATATGGCCAGTACAAAAAGGTTGTAAAAGTACGAAATGATATGCAGCGAAAGTATAACAGTAACTCGACAGGAAGACTAACGAGTAGTTTAAACGGACAGTTCAAACAGAAGCGTTAGTCACCTGAAGTTGGCCTTTCCAGTCCTGGTGTCGAGTTATTTAATGGTCTGGCCATTGTTTAATGTCGCATTGAATGAGAGAGAATAAAACTTTAAAAAGGAGCCACAATTAAAAAGGTGTAATAAATAAATATACCACACTTAAATGAGATTAAAAAGATTAATGGCCATTAAAAAATTAAAAACGTTATTAAGGTGGACATAGTCACCATCACCAATAACTCTGTCCAATGTTACAGACTGACGCTGGGAAAAAATATGTTTAAAGTATTGCCGTCGTTGAGGATTGTAACGATGGCAAGAAAGTAAAACATGGCTGATAGTGATTTGAGTGTTACACAAACTACACATTGGTGCATCAGTTCCGAATAGAAGAAAATGATGAGTTAAAAAACTGTGACCAATGCGTAGCCTAGTGAGAACAACTTCTTCCCTCCGAACTTTACGGAAGCTAGATGGCCAAACTCCAATTTTGGGTTTAATTTGAAAAAGTTTATTGTCGCGTTGTTCACTCCAAGTGGACTGCCAACTGGCATGGAGCCGAGCTTTGAAGACAACACCATAGTCCATGTACGGAATAGGCATAGGGGTGATGGAGCTGAGGCATACATATTTAGCTGCCATGTCTGCAAGCTCGTTCCCATGAATACCAACATGGCCTGGTATCCAGAAAAACTGAATTGAAGTAGCTGCTAATGAGAAATGGGCCAGTCGGTTTCGAATATCTGCAAGAATAGGATGTGAGCTAATGTGAAGTGATTCCAAGGCAAGAATAGAACTAAGCGAGTCAGTATACATAGTGCAGTTGGAGTACTGCTCAGCTGCAATATGATCAAGGGCAAGAGATATGGCATACAGATCAGCAGTGAACACAGAAGCTGTAGAGGGGATTCTGTGTACAACTACTGACCCACAGCAAACCATAGCAGAGCCCACTGAATTTCCTGATTTGGAACCATCTGTATAAATGGGAACTGAATGATTGTTTGAAAGATATTCATTGAATAAAAGACGGTACTTCCAGTCTGGAGTATCCCCCTTTTTTAGGTGATTGAAAGAAAGGTCACACTTGGGGGCTGTAAGAAGCCATGGTGGGATGCGTCGACATGTGGAATCTGCAATGTTATCCAAGGACAGACCCAATTCATCCAATTGCGCCCGGATGCGAAGGCCAAACGGAGCAATGACAGATCGTCTGTTCTGAAAAAGTACTGCCCACCGAGGAAGGAAAACACATTCCCAGGTGGGATGCTTTGGTAAGGAACGAAGTTTCGAAGTATATTGTAAAGACAGTTGCAAACGGCGAAGGTGTAGAGGAGGTTCATGAGATTCAATGTATATGCTTTGAACTGGAGAGGTACGGAAAGCTCCGGTGCAGAGTCGAAGACCTTGGTGATGAATGGGGTCCAGTATCTTTAAGGCCGAGGGTCTGGCAGAGCCATAGACCATTGATCCATAGTCAAGTTTCGATCTAATAAGAGCACAATATATCTTTAACATTGAACGGCGATCTGCCCCCCAACTGGTAGAAGAGAGGACACGAAGGATGTTCAGTGTTCTTGTGCATTTGACCCGAAGCTGCTTTAAGTGTGGTATAAAGGTCAATTTACGATCAAAGATAAGCCCCAAGAACTTTGTCTCTGGGACCACTGGCAGCAAAACTTCACCGATATGAAGTTCAGGATCAGGGTGAATACCTCGTCGACGGCAAAAGTGCATGCATACAGTTTTGGAAAGAGAGAAATTAAAGCCATTCGCAAGAGTCCACTTCTGTACACAATTGAGGGCAGTTTGTAGTTGCCGCTCAATATATCTCATGTTTGATGACTGACATGAGATGTGAAAGTCGTCAACATATAGCCCATTCATAACGGTGAGAGGGAGTTGTTCAGTGATGGCATTTATCTTTATACTGAAAAGTGTGACACTCAATATACAGCCTTGAGGGACTCCAAGTTCCTGTACAAAAGAACGTGAAAGTGCCGAACCTACACAAACTTGGAATCTCCTGTCCATTAAAATTTTTTTAATAAACATGGGTAGATGGCCACGTAACCCATATGTATGGAGGTCTCGCAAAACGCCATACCTCCATGTTGTGTCGTAAGCCTTCTCTATGTCAAAGAATATCGATACAAGGTGTTGGCGGTTGAGAAAGGCCTCTCTGATAGAAGTTTCAAGACAAATTAGGTGGTCTATGGTGGAGTGCTGTCGACGGAACCCACACTGGGTGGGTGAGAGGAGGTTGTTTGATTCAAGGAACCAAACAAGACGAGCATTAACCATCCTTTCTGAGGTCTTACAGAGACAGCTCGTCAGAGCAATTGGACGATAGTTTGAAGGAATCTTCGGATCTTTCCCTGGCTTAGAGAAAGGCAAAATAATAGCCTGGCGCCAGGCATCAGAAAAAACATTCTCCTGCCAAATCCGGTTGAAGATAGTCAGAAGGACATCAAGAGAATCAGGAGAGAGATGGTGTAGCATGTCATAATGAATATCATCAGGTCCAACAGATGTACTGGCAGACCGATGAAGGGCCATTTTTAATTCCACCAGGGTAAAGGGATTATTATAGTCAAAGAAACAGTCAGTTTGAAAGGAAAGAGGTGATCGCTCTGCCTGAGTCTTGATGGCCAGGAAGGTGGAGGAACAAGCAGAAGTGCTAGATACCCGGCAAAAGCTTTCACCTAGAGTGTTAGCGATGTTTCGGACATCAGTCACCTCCTGACCATCAGAGAGTAAGATCGAGAGGGGAACAGAAGTGTAGTGCCCATTAACCTTTCGAATCTTGTCCCATATGATCTTGGAACTGGTGGTAGAAGATATGCTGGTTGTGAACTTAATCCAAGATTCCTTCTGGCTTTGACGTCTTACCCACCTAGCATGTGCTTGGGCCCGCTGGAAAGCAACCCGATTTGAAAGTGTGGGATATCTGCAAAAAGTATCCTAGGCCCGTTTTTGAGCCTTCCGTGCTAAGTTGCAAGCAGAATTCCACCATGGACGAGGATATCGTGGGAAACATGTCGAGGTTTTAGGAATACACTGAGCAGCTGCATGTATAATACAATCAGTTACCGCTGCAACACAGTTGTCTATTGATGGCTGATTTACGATTACAGGATCAAGTTCTGCGAGAGCAGTGAAAGTGGACCAGTCTGCCTGATCCAGCTTCCACCGGGGCACGCGGGTAGGGTGGCATCGACCACGGCCAGTCTCTCTCAAAACGATCGGAAAATGATCACTGCCTAGTGGATTACTGTCAACCCTCCATGAAAAATGGGAGAATAATGAAGGGAAGCAAACTGAGAGATCAATGGCAGTGAATGACTGACTTGGTGCATGAAAGTAAGTGGAAGAACCAGTATTGAAAAGAGAAAGATCGTGATCAGAGAGCATCTGCTCTACAGATCGACCCCTCCCATAAATAACAGCACTTCCCCAGAGGGGATGGTGTTCATTAAAATCCCCCAGGAGAAGAAATGGAGATGGCAACTGTTCAACGAGAGCATCCAGGTCTGATTGATCATATGTCTCTCCAGGGGACAGGTACAGAGAACAAACAGTGATGGTATGACCCAAGGAAATACGGATGGCTACGGCCTCCAAGGGTGTATTGAGTGACAAAGACAGGGTGGGCACATGTTGATCAACCAAAAGTGCCACCCCTCCATGTACTCGACCATCACACAACTTGTCATTTCTGTACAGAGAAAACTGCCAAATGGAGACTGTATCAGCAGATTTGAGAAATGTTTCTTGTAGAGAAAGACAAACAGGCTGGTAGGAAGCAATCAGCATTTTGATATCATCCAGATTAGAACGTAAACCTCGACAGTTCCATTGTATCAAGGTGGCCATTTTTAAGGACGGGCAGGTGAAGTGGTTGGAGAACCCTTCGGTTTATGACCTCGTCTTTTGTCTTTACTGTCTTTCTTCGGAGGAGGTCTATCAACCTCCATGGATCCTGCTCTGGGTCGAGTGGGCAGGTTTTTGTTATTGGAAGAGGAATCAAGTGACTGAGGACGCGGACGAATAATTGTTTTGTTTATTGTGGTGGGAGAAAATGATGTATCAGAAGAAATGCCTGTGTTTGAAACTGAAGGACATGGATCTTGAGGTTTGTTGGAAGTTATGGGAGGAACAGAGATGGGTGTGGAAGTCGATTCATCTACTGTTTTAACCACGGAGGTCAAAAGGCTTTTCATTTGTTTTGAAAACGATTCTCTTGGAGGCACAGAGAGATCTGTCTGCACTTCCACTGTAGTTGTGGAATGGAGTGCAGCAGCATATGTCCGAGATGGGATTGTGGACATCAATTTCCGAGCCTCAGGATAACTAATGTTATGTGTCGTTTTCAAACGCTGCACCTCTTTTTCCTCCAACCATTTTGGACAAGAATGAAAGTAAGAAAGGTGAGAACCATTGCAGTTGACGCAATGTGGGTTTATGTCACAATCATAGGCATCGTGGTCCTTGCCTCCACAACGAGCACATGTCAGGGAACCACGACAAGATGTCTTTGAGTGGCCGAATCTCTGACATTGAAAACATCGAAGAGGGTTTGGAATGTATGGCCGAACCCTGCAAATGAGATAACCTGCTTTGATGGTGGCGTGTGCTCGTGGTGAAGTGAATGTTAAAACAAGGGTATTTGTTGGCAGTGTAACTCCATCTTTGCGAGTGGAGATGCGCCTCACTGCAGAAACTCCTTGAGTGGAGAGACCAGCGAGAATCTCCGATTCAGGAACATTCTTCAAATCCCTTTCAACAATAACTCCTCGTGAAGTATTCAAAGTAGCATGGGGTATAACCTCAATAGGTATATCGCCAATTACCTTTGATTTCAAGAGGAGTTCACTGTGTTGGGATGTGGATGTTTCAACCAATATGTCACCAGATCGAAGCTTCTTTACTGACTTTGGAGAGCCAGCAAGTACCTCTAGCCCCTTTTGAATAAAAAAAGGGGACATTTGCCCTAAAGGTTTTTCTGAAAGAGAATGCAATATCAGAAAATGAGGTACGTGTGTTACTGATGTTGGAGATTGCTGTTCTGAGTATTCAAGACGTGGTCGCTTACCCATTGACTGTTTTTTTACAATTTTATTTAAATTTTTTGAAGGATTTATAGGAAAGAGAAAAGTTTCGGTACTCACTGACCCCACCCACCATGGAGCCCTACAAGGGGACGCACTACAAAGTCATGCAAGGACAATGCAGCAACGCCAGGGTTTCGTGAGCACTATACCCAAACACCAGCATCAGGTACAATGTCCACAACACCCGTTGAGAACTTCCAACACTGGTACTTGGTTGGCTCTAGCCCAGGTGGACCAACCGATTGACCCAAGGGGGGCCACCCAAGGGCCGCCCGTCTACAGGAATTCGAGGCCAAAGTGGTGTGTTAGGGTTGGACCCCTCAACCACCAGGATCCTCTCGTCCCCTTCACGGGTCGCCACGCACGGCAAACACGTGGGTGGATGTTTAGATCCCAGAGAAGGTAACCAGACAGAACAGAACCTTCCCTGGGAGGTCCCCTCACCACGTACAGGAATCCACTCCGAGGGGAATAATGTGGAAAACAAGTTGAGGTTTTAGGAATACACTAAGCAGCTGCCTGGACAATACAGTCAGTCACTGCTGGTACACAGTCATCTACTGATGGTTTACAGATGACGGCAAAATCAAGTTTTGAGAGAACAACGAAAGTTGGCATAATCCAATTTCAGGTAAGGCATGTGGGTCGGGTAGCATCAATCACAGCCAATTACCTTCAAAACTACGAGGAAATGACCACTACTTCATGGGTTACTGTCAACCATCAATGGAAAATGAGAAACAAGTGAAGAGAAACAGATAGGTAGAGTAATAAGTAGTAAAAGACTGACTAGGTGCATGAAAATAAGCATAAGAACCATTATTGAAGAAAGAAAGGAGGTGATTCCAGAGCATGTGCAATATGGAACAACTTTTCCCATCAGTAGCAGCACCACCCAAGAGGGGATTACATCCATTAAAATTCACCAGGATTAAAAAACAGAGATGGTAACTGTTTAATGAGGGCATCAAGGTCTGACTGATCATAGGTCTCTTCAGAATACAGATACAGAGAACAAATAACGATAGTACAACTCAAGGAAACACTGAAGGCTGTGGCTTCCAAAGGTGTATTGAGTGGCAAAAACAGGGCAGGCACATGCTGATTGACCAGCAGTGCCACCCTTTCATATATTTATCCATCACAATACCTGTCATCTCTGTAGTAAGGAAAAAAGCTGAAAAGTAAATGCATCCACAAAATTCAGAAACGAGTCCTGTAAGATGAGACACACAGGATGATAAGAATCAATCAAATTCATAATGTCACCCATATTTGAATGAAAACTCTGACAATTCCACTGTATCAAAATGGCCATTTTTATTTAAGTGGAGCAGAATAAGACAGGAAGCTCTTTTGTTTTCGACTTTTTTTTTTCTTTATTGGATGAAGGTTTATTAACCTCCATAGATCCTGCCCTTTATTGTTGGAAAGTTGCTTTAGGATGGTTTACCCTACAATTAAACATAAAGGGCACTACCAGTTACAAGTATAGGAAATCTTTTATTAATAGAAGGAGCAGACATCTAGAATTAACTAACGAGAACACATTTTGCTGGCATTTGTGTTGACTCAAGGAGCTTGTAAAAGGCCATACTTTCTGCTGGTAAAGTATGCAATTAAGCATGTCTTTCAGGATAAGTAATCAACATTCAATTCTAATCTAGACAGAATGTTTATATAAAATGAGATGCATAAATTAGCAAAAGACACAGAAATTGTAACTGATATTTGGATAAACTCATTAGTAAGGAAACAAATGAATACAAAAAGAAAACAATAATAAATCTTCTAAGTTAAACACTAAAAAACTCAAACCAGCATTTACCATTCAAATATTTATCAAACTTTCTCTTAAACACCCTTTAACTGATTGAAGGCTCATTTCAAAGGTGAATCACCTTATTAAACAAATAAAGCTGTTTCAGTAAAAGATTACTCTCAACCCTTTTCCCATCCATTAAAATACCCCAGGATTAAAAAGAGAGATGGTAACTGTTCAATGAGGGCATCAAGGTCTGACTGATCATAGGTCTCTTCAGGATACAGGAACAGAGAACAAATAACGATAGTACAACTCAAGGAAACACCTTATTTAGCCTGAAAGGACAGAGGCAATTGCTCTGCCCAAGTCTTGATAGCTAAGAAAATGGGGGATGAAGCAGAACCATTAGATGTTGAGAAAAGGTTTTGCTAAGAGAACCTGTAATGCACTGTATATCAGAAACTTCCTGGTCATCAGATATCAAGATCAAACAGGGTGCAACATTCAATTCTAATTTAGACAGAATGTTTATATAAAATGAAATGCATAAATCAGCAGAAGACACAGAAATTGTAACTGATCATTAGTAAGGAGACAAATGAATACCAAAAGAAAACAATTTTTGTAACACAACATAAAAATCTGCCATTGAAAATTTCCTCTTGTTTGTAATAAATTTGCATCATCTCAAGTTTGATTTTAGCATATCCCACAAGCATAATTGAACCTTGTGCCAGTTGTAAACCAGACTGAGCTCTATCAACTGAGCATAAAAGAACAAATGCAAATAAAACTGTCATACAGACTGAATTAAACTTCATTTTGGGTAAGATACACTTCATATTCTTAAACTTTTGAAATAAGATTTTAAAATGTTTTTAAATTTATATTTATAGATAAATTATTTTCATGGGAAAACTTAAACATGGTAATAATGAAGACTTGAAAAAGATACTGGTTCAAAGGTACTGTATTTTCTTTTATTTAATTTTAACACTCTTAAGTTACACAAAAAACAGTTACCAGAACCATACTTTAACCATTCATCTGGTAACACAGAATAGCCTTACCTCACAATTCAGCCTCGCTGCTGATTCAAGAAAAGATGAAGGATGTTTATTTAAGTTGAACCATAAATTTGGAGAGATAAAAGCTACATTGTTCCTTATGTCAAATTTTGGAAAGTCTGTGCTTTCATCATCAGTATTTATGGAAAACACTCTCACCAGTCTTACTTTATCTGCTGGAGTTCTTATTTCTGATTCAATGTCTATTGAATAGCTATTTGCCTTTTTAGTAGCTCTTGAATAATTTGAACAATCTTCCCTTGGTTCTCTATCTTCTGTTAACCAACTTTTTCTCTTTGTCTGTTTATCTTTACAAATACACATGCTTATTTTAACCCAGCTTCCATTTACAATATTAAGTTCCTTAAGAGAAACATCAGACACTATAATTAAATTTACAGGATCAATGGAAGAAAAATCCCTTTTTGTTAAAAAATACATCTTCGGAAGTTGGGGTAACATCTTAACATGAAATATACTTTTGTTAGAATGACGGAGTAAGTTTTTGTGAACTGCTACTGAGAAAGGATTAACAGATCCTAGAAGTAATCCATAAGGCAATAAACTGTTACAGTAACTGAAGACATGAAGCATTGTATTAAAACTAATAACAGGTTCTTGAGGTTTTCTCACAGTTCTACAATCATCTGGCTTGAACTTAGTTACTACAACTGTTGTATTTATGGTCAGAATACCCTGGGCCACTGGCTGACACTCAACAGCAATCAGGTCAAGTATTTTAGAAACACTAGGTTGGCCTTCAATATCAAATGACTTTGGCATTCCTAACAAAACATCACCAGAACGACAAAGTACTTTTTTAGGGTTACACACTGAAAGTGACAATTTATCGCACCAATCGTCTTGTATCGCCCAATTATAACACTCATCAGATTTTGCTAAAAACACTACCTTCTCAAGAGGAAGACAATATACAGGCTTAAAATAAAACTTCTCCAACAAATTCAAACCATAATGTTTTACAAAAAAATCTGTCACATATAACTTCACCACTGGAGTATCTTCGGAAAACTGATAAGTACTGGCAACACCTCCATCATAGTTTTTTGGAACATTTATCGTTTCTTTTACAATAAAAACATTAATAAACTGAGTTAGCTTATTGAACATTCTAATTTCATTGTTGCAGTACCCTGTTTCTAATATTCTGCTATGTATCAACGTTCCAACAAATGTTTCCCATTCAAGATCAAAAATTTGTGTACCAGACTCAAATTTAAGTCTTAGTTTTTTCATGTCTGACAAGTTAATACCAACAAAAAGTGGATGTTGTGGTAACCAAAAATTATTGGAATTCACTTCATGAAAAATTACTTTTAACGGCTGAATGTTTGCCATTTCTAACTTCACATATATGTATTGAACGTATTAGACTCACTCTTCGATCAGTTTAACACCACTACTGTTATCACTGTCGATACTTCTACTCTAGTTCTAGTGTTGCTGTTGGTACATAACGGCAGGTCCTGTATCCTAAGTTACTCAGTTTAAAAAATTAACACAAATATTTATCAGTATGCAAAAGCATATTAGACCTGAACACATCTTTTCATAATAATTCCATTTAGAGAAAACCCATCAAATTACATTCAGTCAAAATCATATCCAAGTAAAAAGTATTGTGCGCATGCGTTTTTCTTAAACGTGACGAAACGTTTAGCTTCCTGAACGAATAATAATAATACGTATATGGAAGCGTGATGTACGTCTGATGAAAAATGTAACTTTGTCTTCATATTCAAGCCAAGTCGATGACTAATTCATTTTTGTTCTGTTGATATTTAGAATTCAACATTTGTGGTACCAAGTAAGATAGCTTTTCGCAATTCACGAATTTAACAAATTTACTGTTTGGTTTCCGTCAAACTACTATTTGTACAACTGAAGATACCAGGCAAAGAGAAAAGCGGTTTCTTACAAAACCTTTTAATTACATAGCAAGGCTTGTACATATTATCATAATTCACTTTCTTCTTCTACCAGTTAATCAGTTGTGATTAATTACCATTTGTGTTATTTTATTCACATGCATAACCTCTAATGTTTCCTGATGAATATGAAAAGTTGATTATTTTTTAATTTTTTTCTATCTTAACACTAACCACTGTAGCGAAATTATTAATGAATAATGAAACGAATGTTGAAAAATATGAAATAAAATGATTAATATATTTTTTCTTCTTTTTTTTTCGTTTTAATTTTATGGTTTTATTGACAGACTTGCACCAACCGGAGCTGTAGTGATCCTTGAATTAAAAGTAACACATCACAGTGAAAGCCTGTTGACTTTTTGTGAACACATGCAATTCACGTAACCGTTTCACTGGTAAGGTTAATTCTGTAGGCCTCATTTTTTGTTAAGTACATTGGTTATTTAAAAAGTTTTTAGCTCTGCCTTTTAACACAAACAGTATAACACTCACTAGAATGAAATATTCTAAAACCATTGTAATTAGTCTTAGTTTTTAAAAAGTTTTCTGTAACTGCTCAAAACAACATAATCAATTGCGGTCTTTCTGTTTGTTTGCCGTTAAGTGCAAAGCTTATTTATTGTAATATCTGTGCTCTGTTCCCACCATGATAATTGAATCTCGATTTTTCTCACTATAAATCTGCCCCTTGCTGGTACAGAGGTAACTCTACAGATTTGCAATGCTAGAATCAGGTTCAATTCTTCTCAGTGGGGACAGCAGATAGCCTGATGTGGCTTTGCAATAAGAAAACACACCCATTATAAATTTACAGATTTACTGCTCAGTCACTATGGATGTTATTGTCTTCTATCACCTAAAGAAAATTGTAGATTTAATTATAGGAAAATCTATTTAAATTGGTTAGAAACAAGTATTTGTTTTGAAACTGATAAAAAATAGGAGGAGAATTTCTGGTAGGTTTGCCAAATATATTGATAACTTATGAAATTGTTAATGTAGGATGTTAGATTTTATATTGTTGCATGTTAGGCATCCCTAATTTAGAAATGTAAAACAAGAAGAAAGGTAGCTAGTCATCATCACCCACTACTGCCTCTTGGGCTTCTCTTTTACAAATAAATAGTGGGATGTACTATCAAATTATAATGCCTCTACCGCTGAAAGGATGGGCATATTTGGTGTGATTGAAATTCAAACCCATGACCCTCAGATTATGGGTTGAGTGTTTAATCACCTGGCTGTGCCAGGCCTCAAATTCAACATACCCACTAAAAAAATAACTTTTTTTGTCTTGTGCAGCATATCATGATTTTTATTGCTTGTGATAAAGATTTTTGTTGTGAACTGTCTTTGTTTCAACTCTTTTTTTTTTTCTTCTTTATGATAAACTCAATGTAACTTCAGAACAAAACACATATAGCATCAATAAACTTGTGCAATGTAGCTTTGTACAGAATTTAAAACAAAACCTAAATCAGTGTTGAACTGGTAAGAAAGAGGTAGATTAACCTGTAATATATTTATCTTATGAGTTTAATGCTTGTGAGCTATACAAAAATAAAAGTTGAAATTGAAAATAAAAATATCTTAAATACATTAAGTTAAAATGCAAACACTGTATCCTTAAACAAAACAGATTTTATTTAAAGGTAAGGTAAAATTCTAAAATTATAGGAAGGTAAATAGCAGCCGCAGGTTAATATCTATTTTGTCCAAAGCAAATACAACTATCTATCTCAAATCATGAGGAGTAATATTTTATGTAAGAAGAAACACCTACTTGTCAATTAATGAATCCATCTTTCATGTTTACCAGGGAAAGAGAACTGAAATGTTTACTTGTGTGACCATCTCATTTTGAGGATTTTTTCAATGACAGAAAGGTCTTTCTAGGACAGATAGTGGAATGTTCTTGCAGTGCTACATCATCATCATGTTAATTTTTGTCTGCTCCAACACTTGTAGGTGTGGTAGTCTGAATCCACAGTCTAGAATGGACAGGTAGTGCACAGAATTTCTTGATGTTTTAAAGTCTAGAGAGGTAACCCTTGGAGTAGCTGCCTCCATTGTTCAGATGTTTAATGCATCAAGAAACATTCCCACTTTGTTTCTTAGAGATCAATGAACATAAAAATAAGCATTGTCTTACACTCTTGGACTCCAAAACATCAGAAGAATTAGACTAACATGAGTAACTATTAGTTTCTTGTGTGATTCAGCAGTGCTTTAGGATAGTTTTGTAACAAAAGAGAATATATGTAATTCCAATTTGGCAGACCGAAAAGATGAAAAAAATGAGAAGTGTTAAAAATTTGATCATGAATTGGAAAATTTAGGACTGGGAGTACTATGTATGGATAATTTTACTGATGTAAGCACCCTCTGTTTTTGCATTTGATTAAATTTTAGCTGTTGTCTTTGATGTTTACAATTACTTTGTCAACCTACCAGATTACCTTCACAACAAACTAATTGCTATTGAATCAAGCTGGTTAGAAATGGGGAACAAGACTGTAAAGCAGGTGTACACACTAGTGAATAAGTGAAATTAAACACCTACATCTCACTTCCTTTGTGACTTTGTTCAGCTACAAATTCAGTATAGAAAAGAACAGTTGGGACTTGCATGAAGGTGGTACTCCATGCTTCCAGCTTTGCATTAATAACTGGCTTTATACTGAAATATGTAAAGAACATATTTAGAAACAGTGTTTTTTGGAAATTTTCAATCTTTATGATAAAATAATTCACAAAAGACTGAGTATACCAAGTTTACATTTGTTATGTTTTGATTTCCACTGACAGTTTGTAATTCATATTAAACTTAAATGGTTCTGTTAGCACTCATGAAACAGAAGTCAAACTGTCATTTCACCAAGTAATGTTTGGCAGATCAGTAACTAAAGTTAACTTGATAATTTGAGATTGTAGCATTCTGATTACTTTCTCATGTTCTTATTTAAAGGCTGCTTTGGTTTTTTAAACTATTCTTTTATTTTGTGTTGACAAACACTTATGAATATTTTACACTATCCTTTGTGAGTCCCCCTTGGTGTGGATTCCTGAACATGATAAGGGGACCTCTCAGGGAAGGTTCTGATTTTTCAGTTTACCTCCTCTGGAATCTAAACATCTACTCACATATTTGCCATATTTGGTGACCTATGAAGAGGAAGGAAAGGATCCTGGTGGCTGAGGGGTCCAACCTTAACACACTGCTTTGGCCTTTAATTCCTGTAAATGGGTGGGCCCCCCTTGGGTCAACCAGCTGTTCCACTTTGGCTAGGGTCAACCAAGTACCAGTGTTGGATGTTCTCAACAGGTGTTGTGGACATTATATCTGATGCTGATGTTTGGGTATAATGCTCATGAAACCCTGGTATTGTTGCAGTGTCCTTGTTTGGAATTGTAGTGTGTCCCCTCCTAGGGCTCCATGGTGGGTGGGGTCAGTGGGCACTGAAACATCCTTTTTTTATTATGGATACTTCAAATAAAATGGTGAAAAGACAGCCCATACATAAACGACCACATCTTAAAGATTCTGAGCAGCAATCTTCAACATCTGTAACACTTGTACCTCATTTTCTTATCTTACATTCTCTTTCAGACAAACCTTCAGGGAAAATGTCTCCCTTTTTTAGTTAGAAGGAACAAGAAGGACTTACATTTAAAGGCAATTGGGGATATACTTATTGAGGTTACATCTCACGCTTCTTTGAATTCACCATGAGTAGTTATTGTTGAAAGGGATTTGAAAAGCATCCCTGAGTTGGAGATGTTCACTGGTTTTTCCATTCAAGGAGTTTCTGCAGTGAGGTGTATCTTTACTCACAAAAATGGAATTATGATGCCAACCAATGTCTTCATTTAAACATTTACATCACTGTGTCCACCTGCCACCATCGAGGCAGATTATTTTAATTGCAAGGTTTGGCCATACATTCCAAACCCTCTCAGATTTTTCCAGTGCCAGTGGTTCAGGCACTCAAAGACATCATGCCATGGTTCCTTGAATGCGATCTTTCCAGTGGCAAGGACCACAATGCCTGTGAGAATGAAATAGACCTTCATTATGTAAACTGTAGTGGTTCTCACCCATTTTACTTTTGTTCATGCCATAGGTGGATGAAGAAAAAGAGGTAAAGTGTTTGAAAATGGTTTACAACATTTCTTAACCCAAGGTTCAGAGTAACTGTTCATTACTTCATCTTGGATGTACGCTGCTGCACTTCATTCCACTGCAATAGTGGGAGTGCAGATGAATCTCTCTGTGTCTCCTAAAGAATATTCTCAAACTATATGAAAATTCTTTTGACCTCCATGGCTTAAAAAGTTGATGAATCAACATCAACACTCATCTTTGTCTCTAACATTCATTCCAGCAAATCTCAAGATTCACTTCCTTTGGTTTTGGGTACAGGCATTTCCTGGAGTGCATTTTCTCCGTCCACCTCAAGATGCAAAACGATCATTTGTTCACATCCTCATTTGCTGGAATACTCTTCCAACAACAAAGACTTGTCTAATCAACCCAGGCAGTATCCATGGAAGTTGCAACCCCTCCCCCAAATAAATAAATAAAGATATAGTTGAAAAAATTTGCCTACACATAAATAAAAAGTGGTAACCTTGATACAATAGAACTGTTGAGGTTTACATTCTAATCAAAGCACTGATTCCTTCCTACCATCCTGTATGTCTTTTTTTTTAAGGGAAATTTCTCTGAAACCTGCCAGTCACCTTTTGGCAGTTATCTTTGTACAGAAATGACAGGCTGTGTGATGGGTGAGTGCATGGAGGGATGGTACTGTTGGTTGATCGGCATGTGCCCATCCTGTCTTTGCCTCTTTACACACCATTGGAGGCTGTAGCCATCCGTGTTTCCTTTGGTTGTACCATCACTGTTTTTTTTCTATCTGTCTTCTGAAGAGACTTATGATCAGTGAGACCTTGATGCTGTTGATGAATAGTTGCCATTTTTCATTTTAATCCTAGGAGACTTTAATGGACATAACTCCCTGTAGGGAGGGGTTGCTTTGTGGAGTGTATGCTCTCAGATCATCTTTCTCTCTTCAATACTGGTTCTTATACTTATTTTCATGATGCTATTCAGTCTTCTACTCCTATTGATCTCTTGGTTTGCTTCCCTTCATTATACTTCCACTTTCATAGAAGAATGACAATAACCCATGAGGCAGTGATCATTTTCTTATTATTTTTAGAGAGACTGGCCATGGTTGATGCCACCTGACTTGTGTGCCCCCTTGAAAGATGGACTAAGCCAACTGTCCCTCTTTTACTGCTCTCATGGAACTTGATCCTCCTGTCATTTGTAAGCCATCAGTAGACAATTGTGTAGCAGCAGTGACTGACTGTATTATCGAGGCAGCTGCTCAGTGTATTCTTAGAACCTCAACACATTCTTCACAGTGTCCTTGTCTGTGATGGAATTCTGCCTACCACACAATGCAGAAGAGTCAAGAAATGGGCCTGGGATAATTTTGGTAGGCATCCCACACTTTAGAGCCTCATACATTTTCAGCAGGCCTGTGCATATGCTTGGCAGTTAAGACATTAATGATAGAAGGAGTCTTGGATTAAATTCACAACCAGCATTTCTTCTACCATGAAAGTCTTGTGGGACAAGATTTGGGAGGTCAGTGGGCAGTATAATTTTTCCCCCTCTCTATCTTTTTCTCTGATGGCCAGGAAGATTGTGATACCTAAAGCGTCACTTATACTCTCAGTGAAAGCTTTTGCTGGGGTTTTTGCCCTTCTGTTTCATTCTCCTCCTTCTTAGCCATCAAGATTCGGGCAAAGTGATCACCTCTTTTCTTTCAGACTGATCGTCTCTGTGACTGTAATCATCTCTTTACGTTGGTGGGACTCAAAGTGGCCTTTCATTAGTCTGGCAGTACATTGGTCAAATCTCATAATGTTCACTACAAGATGCTGCACCATCTCTCTTCTACTTCTCTTGCTATTCTTCTGATTGCTTTTAACCAGATATGGCAGTAGAATGTTTTTTCTTATTTCTATTGCCAGGCTATTGTTTTACCTTTCTCAAAGCATGGGAAGGATCCCAGGATTCCTTCAGTCTACTGTCCAATTGCTTTAATAAGCTCTTTCTGTAAGATCTTAGAGAGGATGGATAATGTTTCACTTGTTTGGTTCCTTGAATCAAACAACCTCCTCTCATCCACCCAGTATTGGTTCTGATGACAGCACTTCACTATGGATTACCTGATTCTACTTGGAACCTCAGTCATAGTGTATTGCTTAAATTGCAAGGTGAACATCACTTGATACCTCGGAAAGTGAGGATAAACATTTCATTTTTGTCAGTGATTCATAAATCAATGAGTGTTCTTAGTGCTAACCTGGCAGTTAATACCAGCCATAATGATTAGGGGATTGCTGATGATACCCCAGTCAAGCACTGGAGCTTTCTGGCACATCTTTAGGTGCTTCCTCACCTATATCATTGAACACAAATAGAGAAATACTTTTTTTCTACCACTTCTAAACTGACACATAAGCTCATGCACATTTGCCAGTGGTATTCTTATCAACTTCACATATGCTTATGGGTATTGTATCACTGTGAAACTAGGTGGGCTATGCATAACATCTATAGGATTATCATTTCCCACCCATAAAATGAGTGTACTGGGCAAACAGATGGATTACTTCTGATATATTTTGCAGTACACTGTCATGATACACAGAAAGTATTCATTTCATTTGATTAAACAGGGATTTAAAACTTTGCAAGCATATGCTTGAAAGACTATATTATCTTTCCAGTCAAACTATCCAAATGAGTGTGATAAGGTGAAGTGCACTTTTTCATTATCTTCAGTATTGTGCACAATTCGGAGAATAACTAACTAACACAACTAGTTCCCTGATACAGTGGTATCAAAATGTACTCTCCATTTTTCTGCTTTTACATTAGCAATGGACTATATTGAAGTACAGAACCTGTGGATATGCTTCAGTCTACTTAGTACATTATTCAATGAAAAATTAGTATATATGAGTTACATCAATTGGTTTCAAGAGCTATCAGTAAACATGGCTTTTCTCCGATAAGGATAATCAACATTTTATTGCTAAAGTTTACCCTGTATAGTGTTTCTTCTGGGCTGCACAGAAGTGCTGAGCAACATAATTCAAACTTGGTCAATAGAATTGTCATAAGATGTTTGTACTAATTAGAATAACTATTTGGTGACTTCTAATCCTTCCATCATGCAAGATATGGAGAATTTGCTTCTTCAGGGCAAGTGGTGTCACTAGTAGCTGCAACACAAATTAAAGCCCACATGTAGGAGGCTAATAAAACTAATGGAATATGATGTTGTACACCTGTGTTGCATTCTCCAACCTTTGCTAACATGCTGGAAGACAAGCAGCACTTGTACTAGTTCTAAGTTTCTCAACTGCTCTTTCCAGAGCATTTGAGGTCCAACATTTGATATCCATTCACCTGTAAAATTGTATACTGTATGGTTCTGTATTGTGACAGCTGAAATAGCTTTTACCTCAACTTATTGCCCTGAATCAAGATATAAATGATCTTATCGTAAAATGAGTTAGACCCTCTGGTTTTCCATGTTATATTATTGTATGATGATATATGATCATGTCATACTCCTGCAGTGTTATGATTCAAGATTACAAGCTAGTGACCCACTTCTGCAATGCATGACCCACCTTGTCATACAAACAATGTTGATAAGTACTTCACAAATTCATAGCTACAAACAGTTTTTTGTTATGCATTATCTACCTTCAGAAATTGAGAGCATGTAACTCTTGTATGCTATCAGAGATTCATCTCTGTTCTGCAACTGTGACAGTAATACCACAATTTTTCTATCACTGGCATCAGTATGTAACAGGAACTCACAATCATACCATGGATACACTTGTAAGTAGCTTCCAATAAAACATGCTTTAAGAAAATGCATATATGCTTATATTTCTCAGTTCATTTGACATTCACATCAGCTTTAGTAAGCATGAGAATTGGTGTTGCAATGTTGGACAAAACTGCCCATGAAACTGATAATACAATGCAATCCCAAGAAAACTGAGCTTATTGACCTATTGTCTCAAACTACTGTGATTTATGCAGAGTTAGACAAGATGCCTTCTCCACTAGCAATATGACTAAGAAGATATATTTTACTTGTGTGCATGAGCACACATTACCATGTTTAAACTTAATCCTCTTGTTATAATCTGTTGAAAAACCAAATGCTGGTTCATTACAGCAGGCTTGAATCTTTGGCCAGATCTAAAACATTATTTACATATATATCAAGAATATGTACTTTAACAGTCGTATAAGCTAACTTAACTTTAAAATGGGCCAGGGCATTACACATACTGAGTGGAATGACTTGTAACTCAAACAAAACATCTGCTGCGCTAGAAAGGCAATTTTGACTCTGCCCTATTGATATAATTTGAGTTGACAGCATCTGGAGGTTAAGTTTAGAATACTGAAGCATTGGACACCTTCCATTGCACACAGATATTCTTAAATACACAGTAACAGAGAGGCATCAGTGCCTGTCATTGTGTCACTTGAAATAAAATATTACATAAACTGTCATTGTCATTCTCCTTCTTGACAGTCACTATTAGAGATGACTACACACTCTTAGGAGGCTTTGTAATTCTGTCATTTAGTAACCTGTGTTATCTTAGTGCTTCAGGGAAGTTTGTGAACTGTTTGTTTTATAGAATTCAAACACCTTTTTTATTTGATGGTGTGTGATTGTAGTTCTTTTCAAACAATTACACCTATGTATGTATTCAGTATGTTGCTGATATTTTGTTGCTCTGTTGACTTTAGATTACTGCTGCAGTCCCCACATAATAACTTCAGATGAACAAGTAGGAAAGCATTCATTTTTTAATGTAATATGAAAGAAGCAACACTAACAGTACATCTGTTTCACTCATCTCTGCTTTGCTTACCACTCTGATGGTCATTCTAGTACAAAGCTGAATTATCAATAACAATTATTACAGATCAATTCCAAGAATTTGTCCCCTGATGAACAGAGCACTATCTGTACCACTTCTGTTTACTCTCTGAATAGATGATGATAGGGGTTAGCTCAAAAACTGCATTACATACCACCAATACATTCAATTTTTGTCCATAGTAAATTTTGTTACACTACATGTATACATGGTACCACTATTGTTCCCTCTACAAGATACATGTGAGCTGTTCACTTTCCCTGAAACAGTTGTGTTTGACACTGGATGGATTTACTACCAAAACTCATTTCACTTATTGCTCAGGTCATGTTAGCAGAAAGCTTCCCTAGTATGTCTGCTTCAAGGATTTCACTGCCAGAAAAGAGGTTTGCATTGACAACTTTCACTATTTGGTTTATGTAGCAGAAAAATTGTTAGACATACCACTTCATTAACTACTGGTTGTGCTGCTGTTTACTGTTCACTGGAATGAATTGATTGTTCACTGACCAAAATGGTAGCTTTACTTAAAGTGACTGGCAGACAGTAATATCCATCAGGTCCATTTTCCTACTGTATGTTCGTACCTGCACTTACCCAGCACTACTTAACCGTAAAAGAGATGGGCTGGCACCATACCTTTTGGTAGAAACTATCTGCTGTTCTCTGTTTCCCAGAGCTCAAATAACAGTTCATGACCCTACCTATTTACTGTATAGTTGGTTGGCAAGAGATCAGTTTATTTTGCTGTTTGGCAAAATATGAGTGACTTTCTTAGCCTAAATGAAATAGAATAGAGAGACTTTAAGATTTTATTTATTAATTTGTGTGTTGGGGCTCTAATACATGATGCATTGCTGTATTATAGCAGGTATACTACATGTTTTCTCTCCATTATCTGGCATAAAGTTTTATAATTGTTGTATACATGAGTGTACTTAGTTTTAACAATATAGCATCAGTTAAAGAAGTAGATAAATATCTTAATTTCGCCTACTTATCTATCAAACTAGATAACTCAGTTAGGGTATCATGTGTGACGTCTTGTGAGAAAGATTTCTAAGGAGTTGAACACTATATAGGAGTAGACAGTGAGAGTACCATATACCTTATTTCTTAATGGTAATGACCAACAATGATGTGAAAAGGACAAGTACCCTAAAAATTAATACAATTATGATCCTGAGTATATAATGCTAGGTTTTCTTAATTTGGAAAAAACTTTTCACTGATTTATAGGAGATACTTCTTAGGGCTCTCAAACATTGTCCTATCTTTTGGTTATGTTTGAAAGACAATTCTATTTTGTGATTATTCTATTTTCTGACAAACTAAATAAAAAGTCAGAGAATTTAAAGTAATTCTAAACATAGATTTACTTCTGCAAAACATTTTTTGAACTTCCTTTTGTTATACAGAACCTACCTATTTAATCTTAAGAAAAATCAATACATTAGGTAGGAAGGAGAAAAGTTTGCTGCTACAGAATTTATTTTGGACAGGTTTTTATTTTTCTCTTGACAATGGTATTTTCCTATATTTTTCCAGAAGTGTGCTATTAAGCTTAAGCCTTTAGGAAATAGCATTTATCATAGGTTGAAGGACTTATAACTAGGAGGAAGAAGATAGTCAGTGAAGGGGAGAGAGCTTTCATGTTTCAGAGAAGTCTTTGTATGGACATCAGACTTTTGTTAATGCTTTTTTCTTATTTGGACCACAGAACTGAAAAAATTGCAGAAATATAGCACATTCAGAATAGTTGATTGTATTAATTTCTGAGAATGAAACTCAGTAGGCAGCATGGTCTCTATAACAGACTTAGAAGCATTTACCAAACAGATTAGTTCAATTCTGACAATAGTTAATGCCAATCCAGTTCAGCTTAGAAACTAGTGGTGTTACCAGTGGACAACATCTGTTAACCTGAGAGGCAATGATAGTTGTTTAAAAGAACTTCTAAACTTCTCCATGATGAGTGGTGTATTGTCAGAGTTGACAGTAGGTCACAGAATGGTCTTAGATTGTGCAGAGCTGATAGACGAGTTAACCTAAGTAATTTGTTGTTGTGCTACTCAATGTAGAAATCTCTGAGTATGCTCTCTGCACCACACTATTGATGTTTATGATATATCAGTCCAGTGTTCTTGAGAGATAGAATTATGTCATTACCACTGTTTTCTGAGTGCAAAACTAACAAATTTCGCCACTTCAGGATTTAAGGGTGTATTATGTAAGATATAAGAATGCCATGAATTTTTACCTTATGATATTAATATAATATTATTTTAAACTTATCAGTTATCTCGAGTAGTATGTGCAATTTTCATTTAACACTTGATCATTAAGTCAGTTTTGACTGCCTTTGTTTCTATACTATTTCATAGAGGTCACATTTATTCTGTAGACAGTGATGTCCTTCAGTGACAGGTCAAGTGCTTTCTGAAAGTTATTCCTCCCTTACGTTTGAATGAGAATGACCAATTACATGGATAATACTAGTTGTTTCCGGTAAATCGAATGTTACCTGTGAATCAAGAAATATTGAATTTAAACAATCCAGAAGATCTTGATAAAATTAGTTAAGAAAGATAAGAATTTCAATCCAGCAAATATACAAACTGTTTTTTTGGTTTTCCATTATAATGAAAACTCTGCATTTGCATTTTGCAAGTGTCTGCTCACTTTGTTTCTTTCTTATGGTTTCAGATACTTAGAGAAACTCAATATTACATAGTACTAATAGACATCTTGTTGGACCTCTTGTTTTCCAGTGAACCTGTCCTATTGCTCTAGAAGTAAACTGTCTTAATTGAATACACCCCAGAGTTCATAGGACAAACAATATTTTGATGTTATAATCACGTGATATCTTATTGCAAAAATTTCTATTTTTGGTTGATGTTGGTATTGCCCTTTACTTTTATTCTTGTGCTCCTTTAAAAAAAACTTCATGTTATTGAAAATGATATTTTCCACAACTGAAAAGTCAATCACTAAATAAGAATGGTTATAAAAAAAGGCTCTTGAGTTTAAGACAAGTTCATTGAACATTTGTCATGATGCAAACATTTGTGGCTCTTAGGTTATCAATACCAAAGACTTGAAGATAAGCAGCTGATTTCTGATATACCTGGGATGATTGTTCATGTTCTTACTACTTGAGTGTGAAAGATATTCTTACCCTTAATGAAGAATTTCTGTTGCAATGTGGCACAGAATAGTAACTTCAAATTGGTTGCAAAAGAAGAAGAATTCTACAGTAATAGCTGCAGTGAGTGTACCTCAAACAGACTGTCTAGTGCAGACAAGTACATCATACCAAGCCCAGCTTGGGGTGTGCTATAACCTTGCTGTTCAATGAATGGAAAGGGTTATTTTGGTTTTACTATGGTTTGCATGCCACAGTCTATGCTATTGATGCCTTCATTTCTTCCTGGAAGAGAGATGCAAAGTATTTAATTGGCCTATGGAATGTTGGGTTACTTTTAAATGAAATGCTCGTATTGTACTGAGATGTAAGGTAGAAAATGCTGTCTGTTTCAACTAATGGCTCAGTAAATGCAGGACAACCAACAAAAGGTGGTAAAGAATGCTACTGCAGCTCCATGCATAAAATAAACTGCTTTCTTTCTGGATAGCAATAGAATTACCTTACACATTTACCTCTCCTAGGGTGTTGTTGTTCTACAGTTATGGATAATTAAATATCTGACTTCCCTATGGAATGGTCATTGGCATGTGTAACTAATAGAACTAATTGAAGCTAGTGTTAATGCTAAGGCTGCATCTTGAGAGCAAGTAAATGGTTACCAACATGTCTGAAGTTGAGAATTGTTCAAGCAGTCTATGCTGAATGCAGTGATAGCAACTGAATAACTTGTTGACTGAATAAGCCAATGTTTTTTGGGACCAGGTAGCCATTTGGGTAATACACAGTATCATATAGATACAAACTTTCCTAGGACACTGGCAATGTATTCAGCACTAAGGTAAAGTAGATTTTAAAGTCCTACAACCCTCACAGGATGCATTGTTTTTTCCTGGGATTGATTGTTGGAAAAAGAAGAATATGTCAATCCTGTGTTGTCTCTGCCAAGTGAATGTAATGATCCATAGTAATTCCTTTCCACTTTTGCAGATATAAAGATGTCTGCATGGATTGGAAGGTACCTTGAGACTTAACACTTTAGATCTGGCATCAGAATACTAGAAAGCCAAACTGGTGATGGGAGGAAACCTAATTCTACATTCAGTACTCATGTGGTTTGTATTACTTTCAACATATCACTCAGTCTGTGTAACATAATTATCACTTTCAAAAGGCTAATGGATCTTACAATAAAGGGATTGCAAATGGAAAGTTGTCTAGTCTCTATCAACAAAAGTTTGGTGTTTAACTGTAAGTTTGAGTCTGTTGCTGAAAACTGCATGTACATGGAATGATTAAGGTCTGGGTTAATTAAGACTTTTATTTAGTATAGCACAGTCAGCTGCTTGTAACATTGCCATATAACAGAAGAGATCTATTGATAAAACAGTTAAAGAATGAACATTCTTGTGTAGAGAATGAATGTAGTTTTGATACGTCTTAACACAGGAGCTCTGATTTGACGAGTCATTATCTCATCCTCGTACAACTTTATCCATTAATCCCTTAGCTGCTGAATGAACCATGTGGTGTGATTGTAAACTGACAAACATTTACAGAACATACAATATGGTGCTTTTTAATAAAAATAAAAAATTCTTACTACTCTTTCATTTTCAACAAAAAACCTTCAAGCTAATATATGAACTACAGTGGTTTCATGGCACTCATAAATGGATGTAACATATCAATAAGCTTAGACTGTACATTATTGAGAGCCTCTTGTGGATTTAGGGTTTGGTGCTGAGGAAGCAGAAGATAATGAAACACTGTTTTGTATAATTTTGACTGGTCTGATGAGTAGGAAAATAACAGAAAGTATATATCTGACTACATGAAATCAGTCAGATGAAGTAGTGCCTATAGAGAAGGCATAAGATAGCCGTGCTGATTGACTGAGATGTCAGTGTCATCTTCCTGATTCGTATGACTGAATTAGCATCCAGAGAAGCAGCTGTAACAATCACTTGATTGTAAAATAAATGACTGAAAGTTAGTTTAATTTCTGGCTTCCTAAGTTGTCAAGTGGTGTTTCATTATAAAATGTATATACTATGTTATGTGGTTGCCACTTGATTGTTACAAAGTTGGGAAGATTTGTTGATCAAAAGATTAATTGGATTGTAAAGGTGTTTCACTCCTAAGTTTCTGAGCTATCAAGCAGTATTTCACTGAGTGGTATTTGTAGATGTGATATGCAGGCATACCATTTGTTTAAAACCTTCTTGTTTTAAAGTATATTTTTTTAAAATTATCAACAATTCTACATATGTGTAGTTTTACATAATATAAAACCAGACAAGTTTTTAAGCTGTTTCATTTTAGCTGCCTTTATTCTTCATCATTCCCTTCAGATAACAACTGATCTACCTGTAAAAGTATAACTAAAGAGTTGCACTCTGAGTAAGAAAATTGACGTTAGTGTCGTTTAATGTTTACCAGGTGATATCCTGAGTTTGCTGTTCCTTTATATTTGCATGAAAATAATTACTTACACAAATAGAATTAGTTGAACTGGGTAAATATAACATTACCATTGAAGCAGGAAGCATTTCATTAAGTTTTTTTTGTGAAATATGACTTTTAACCAAGACAACTTGGAGAGCAAGTAATTTACAATTCAGTAAAAATGACCATCCATTATCCATAAGCAAGTACAAGCATTGTGTTTGGAACTAATAAATATTCTTCATTGTATTTTTGTACATTTGCATCTGGTCACTTTTATTTTCTTCACATAAACTAAGTTACTCGGAAAACTCTGAATTAGTTTATAATAAATATTGTCTTTGAATCTTTTATTGTTATGTAAACTAATTTTGTCACTCTGAAGGAAGTCAACTTGATATTCAAATACCAAGAAAACATATTATGCTTAATGGCTGGTAGGTGGCAATGTGTTACAGTACTGCATCTGTTGAAATAGTGCTAATAGAGGTAGATCTTATTAGCTACCATGGTAATAGTGGATGAGCTGGAAGCAATTTGTCTAAAATTACTAGAATCGGCAGCAATATGTAACATTGAGATATATTTCTCAATGTATATGTGTGTGGTGTTTTACATATATATATATATATATATATATATAGGTGTAAAATAGTCATTTATGAATGTTAAATGACTAAGAATGCAACTGTAAAGCAAAATATGAATGAAATTCAAAAATTTAATCTGGATATTAAGACACTAAGGCATTAAGTAAATTGTAATTACTAGTATGTGAATCATTATTTAATGATACAGTGGACCTTCTATTTTTATTTACATATTCAGCAGGCAGTGAATTTTCTTTGAAGAAATAAGGGTAATGGATAATCTCATGCTGTGTTTGAGGGACAAAACACAGCCTGACCTGATTTTTTTTCAGTAATAGTAGTTAAAGATATTTCTATTAAATTTAATTGAAATATTCAAAAGTAGATAAAAGGGATATATAAAAAGATTTATTTATTAGTTTGTGTTTAGTTAAACACAAAGTTACACAATTAACTACTATCTGTGCTGTGCCACTGAAGTGTATTCACAATGAGTATATTACAAATCCAAACTTTGTGCACCCACTGTTTCATTTGGTGCTGATCAAATACTCTTAACCATGCATATTGGAATATTTTGTAAACATCCAATTTTATTTAATATTTTTTTTAATATTGCTGTGAAAAAAAATTGTTATTAAATTGCATGAAAATATATCAGAGTTGCTTTGTCGTAGGAAAGATGTGAACACCATATAGAGGTAGACAGCAATCTTTAAAAGTGGCAATCAGGTGATACTTTAACAGTGCAACTTCCCTTATTTTTCTTGGAAATGACCAACAGTAATTTATTTAGCATATGCGTCTTGAGAAATAATAGCATTTTTGTCATGGGTTTATAAGTTTTGTGGGTTTTTTAGTTTATAACATGTTTTTCCAAAAATCCAGCAGATTTCATTGAGACCTCTGGAATCCCTAATAACGCCACTAGTTTTGTCTTTATAATCTACTTGAAAAATAATTAATCTGCTTCACTTGATTTTTCAAACTCCAGTCTCTTTCTTTGTTAAATTAGGTAAAAACTCAGAAAATTCAGGTATATTCTCGCAAAACATTTTCAGCTGAACATTCTGTCATTCTACGAAACTTACAAGATTACTAAAAAGGGAAATCAGTACAACTGCGAATACCACAATATTAATAATTATAATTCTCTTATGGATATCACTTTTTTAAATGATTTGTGTTAGTATTTTAGAAATTAATAACTAATGTGCTTACAGAACTACAGAAGTTTTCACAGCAAAGCGTATACCAGCACAAGTCTTAAGATATTATCCGATAAAACCAGATATATATAGATATACATACATCCTCCACTAGCAGAGTAATATGTCTGTGGACTTGTACCATAAGAAACCGTGTTTTGATTTTACATGGAATGGGTAGAGCACAGATAGCTCTTTGTGCAGTTTTGTGCCAAATAAATACAAACCTGTATATACTCAAAGCTTTGGAAATATCTGTAGACATAATGATACAACTTCGTTGTTGGAATTGTTCTACCATGGGTGCCACAGATTAAAATTTCTTGTTTGAGATTCGTAAAACTAAAGCATACAAATCAAAATGTTTTATATATATCTGTAAAGAGAAAGTTATTAAAAGTATAAAAATGGTATCGGAAAAATCTTTCATTTATTACACAAAGTGGCAAAAATGAAGCTTGCTTAAGTTTTGAGATTGGCCATATAAATAAAATTGTATACGTACGTTAGTGTTTAAAATAAAAAAATAATTCTCAGACTTTCGATGGATGTTGAAAAGATTAAATTCCTTCTATAACTAACGGGAACGCAGGTGATAATACTGATAGAAAACATTTAATAAACAATTTTTGCAAATAAAAACAATTTTTATATTTTAATATTCAACACGACTTCATGCAAAAAATGCAGCAAAAAGCGACTTAAGGGAAAGAAATTGAAGGGAAAAATTTTAAGCAATGTGTGGATTCATGGAAAAAACATCGTAAAAACTATATTTTTAGGTCTGAAGTTGATTGTTTGTACATTGTTGTTGTGTCTAAGCTACATGATCGATAAAATACTTAGAGTTAAATAAGTATACATACAATAGAATTTGGTATTTCATGTGATATTAAATTAAATACACTTTTAATCACGTCAAGTGGAACTACGAGGAATACTTCAGGCCAAAAACACCTGCAAATGTTTAATATCTGAGCAACTTAAAGCAATTACATATCAAGAGAACCAAAAGATATGCCACGATGAAATGAATAAGTTGAACCTCGGATTAACTCTCAAAAACCAGAGTTTTGTTTTTGTTTGCATAAAAGTAATAATTATGTTGATAAACACTGCTCGGAATTGCTGAATATAGTTTTTCTACTCTTCAAAGGTTACCACAAATCAAGACTGAGTATTGAATGACTTGATGCTGAAAACGTCAAAAACATTAAAATGTGATCTGTGTTTATCTGAACGTGACCATTCCATTGGGTACTAAATTGAGACAGAGCAAGGGTAATTTCTGCCAATTTATGATATTACCTTGTGCTTAATTTAAATTTTGAGGCGTAGTTGCAAATTCCTGAAACCACCCTGTTGGCATATCTATTGTCGTTATATGAGGTCAATAATCTTCAACAGAAAAAGATGCAGTAAAAATTAGCTTAATATAAATATTTGGAATCATAAGATTATTTATTTTCTTAATTCTTTCATTGAGCCATTTTTCTAGACGGCTGTCAAGCCACTTGGGTCTAACAAGATCAGTAAAAATTTATTTCTCTAACATAAGTGAAGACATGATTACACTCGTCAAGATAAAATTGATTTTATTACAAATTACACAATACCTTAGAAACAAAAGTGAATAAAGTTTTCATTAAAAAGTCAATAGAAAAGTTACTATTTAATCTTGATATGTTTTGTTTTTGTTTTTGGAATTTCGCACAAAGCTACTCGAGGGCTATCTGTGCTAGCCGTCCCTAATTTTGCAGTGTAAGACTAGAGGGAAGGCAGCTAGTCATCACCACCCACCGCCAACTCTTGGGCTACTCTTTTACAAACGAATAGTGGGATTGACCGTCACATTATACACCCCCACGGCTGGGAGGGCGAGCATATTTAGCGCGACGGGGGCGCGAACCCGCGACCCTCGGATTACGAGTGCACGCCTTAACGCGCTCGGCCATGCCAGGCCTAATCTTGATATACTCCATCAGTATATTTGTTTGCCAAACACTAGGTTTTAACACTTTAGTTCTAATTTTTTATTCACTAAAGTGTTTTTATTTTCACTAAGCTTGCAAGGACAATTAAAAGCGGGGAAAATTACTACAATTTAAATACTATGAACTTAAAAAAAATTAAATGTCGAACAACACTTTAGGAGCGAAATTATCTCATTTTTACGGCCAGTTATCTTTTGTAAATGGTATTATGTCTTCAATTTAAGAGCTTTTTAATTGGGACTTTTATTCCGTAAACAAAATAAACAATCCTACAATAATAAAGCATTTCGAAACAAAATTACAGATTTTATCTTTTTCCTCATCTTTGTTCACAGCAATGATAAGTTGAAATCTTTAAAACAATTATTTTATTGTAAAACGACACGTTACATGGTAGCAAACATGTAATACACATGTATATTTCTAACAAGTTCAGAATTACACAAGAAAGTGATGCAAAAATATCCAACAGCTAAGCATCATTTTTCCCTACTTGAGTTTATAATAATTTTATTTTGTGAAATATTTTTTTTAATAATTAATAAAATAATGGTTGCCTTATAATGATTTGTTTTCTGTATGACATATTTCGCCTATCCTAGAAAATGAAAAAACTATTAATCATGTCTTATTAGCCAATAGATAAGTTATCTGGCAAAGCTTGAAGCGTGTGTACATCATAATTTTTGTGCATATTTACTTACGAGCTCCTGAACTTGGCACAAAGCCAACAGGTCTCAACTTCATCTCACTTGTTTTGAGGGAACAGTCGTATCCTTTCCAAAATTTCCAGTTAACGCCCACGGCGTGTTCTTTGTGTTTTCCTCGAAGATACAGACCGTTGAGATTAGCATCATGGCAATAATTGTACCACCATGCTCCTCTATATGTCTCAGCACAGTTTTTTATCCATTTGTCATTATCTCTAACTTTCGTCGTGAATGGCATCCCGTTACTTATAGCCATACCATCTCCTGAAAGAAAAGCCTAATTAATTACCTTCAAAGAATGTTACTGATATTCCTGTAAAACTAACAAGATTTATTTCTAGAAAATTTACGATCGTTTTGAATATTTAGTATTTCATCATACTAATGTTATTTTAAGTAGAAATAGATAACGTCGAAGTTTAATACCCAAAATTAGTCCAGTTGAAAGTATAGCATTGAATAAAGAAAAGTGTTAGAAACATTGCAAATGGTTTGTTTGTAGTTAAGCGCAAAGCTAAACAGTGGGCTATTTGTGCTATACCCACCACGAGTATCGAAACTCGGTTTCTATCGTTGTGAGTCTGCAGACATATTGCTGTACCCCTGAGGAGAAATTGCAAATGAACGATGTGAAACAAATTCATGTAAATAACTTTAGTTCTAAAATTACCACACAGTGAACAATAAAAATGTTAGTCAGTGTTAGCTGTATAAATATGTTGCGAAATAAAAATAGAGAGAATTATTGAAAGTGTACGAAAAATACATGCCATATAGTTTTGTTTGTTTGTTTTAATTTCGCACAAAGCTACTCGAGGGCTATCTGTGCTAGCCGTCCCTAATTTAGTAGTGTATGACTAGAGGGAAGGCAGTCAGCCATCATCACCCACCGCTAACTCTTGGACTACTCTTTTACCAACGAATAGTGGGATTGACCGAAACTTTATAACGCCCCCACTACTGAAAGGACGAACATGTTTGGCGCCATAAGGATGCGAACCCGCGACCCTCAGATTACGAGTCGCACGCTTTAACACACTTGGGCATATCGGGCCATGCAATATAGAAACCAATATAATATGAATGGGGATACACATTACCAAAGAAAAACAATTTGATGTACAAAATATGTGATATGAAAATAAGTGAAAACAACTGTGAAAAATATAAATGAACATTAAAGCTTCTCAAACAACAATTCAAAGATGAAGAACGTGAAAGTAAAAGAATAAAATATACCAAGGAATATGCAGATAAAATTGTGTAAGTAAGAATTACGTAACTTGAAGATTTTGTTTGTATGTTGTTAAGCGCAAACCTCTACAAAGGCCTATCTGTTTTCTTCCTGCCGAGGGTATCAGAATTCATTTTAGTGTTTTTAGCAATCAGACTTATACCTGAAACACTGGGAGGTATGTTAAAAGAATTGGAAATTGAATAAAGTGAATTATTTACTGATAACAAAAAATAAAAATAAGATTTTGCAATAAACGAATAAAAGTAATCAGACAGAGAACATGTGAAATACTTGTTAATACGCGTGGAAGTAGGTTAAAAAAGTAGAATGCGCAGATAACACAAAGAAGATTAGTGGACATAAACATAAAGTAAGTAGTGGGTTATATATATAACTCAGAGAAGATGAGCGAATATGTAATAAAAATTAATTAGGTTAAATACAGAAAACATAAAAATTCGTGAATGGGCAAGAAAGAAGTGGAGTACGTAGTAAAGGACGGAAGCTAAGACAAACGTTACAATGAAAAAGGGGGATACAGATAATAACACCTTAAATAATGTGAATAAACTATTGACAATGATTGTTTTTTTAAATATAAATTGGGTTTGTTTTCGCACCTTAGAAAAAAAATGTTAGATTTTTTGAAATATTAAAAAAGCAAAAGTAAAACTAAGTATTTGAATTAAGCTTACCTGCATCTCCCCTGTATGAATCAAAGGTCATGTTGTACTTATTTACTTCACTCCTGACAACAAATTCCAGATATTCAGCATATCGCTTGTTTCCCTGAAAATCTTCTAGGTCAATGCGTAAAAGCATGCTATTCTGATTTGTTAGAGCAAAAATAGCATCATTTCCTACAAAAGGCAGAACAAGAGGTTTACAATATTTACAAATTGAACTTTATTAGAAACAATATTGAATTTAAAATTCCAAATGCAAACGTGCTATTTAAGAAGTTATATATAATTATTAAAATGACTATGATATGTGTATAGACAAATCGTTTTTAAATAATACATGTAAAATGTTTACCCATTTCCCTCAGCACCCAGTGTCTCAGCACAGATCGCCGATCGTGTAACTTTGCTTCTAATAACGATTGTTTGTTTTTGTTTTTTGAATTTTGCACAAAGCTACTCGAGGGCTATCTGTGCCAGCCGTCCATAATTTAGCAGTGTAAGACTAGAGGGAAGGTAGCTAGTTATCACCATCCACCGCCAACTCTTGGGTTACTCTTTTACCAACGAATAGTGGGATTGACCCTCACATTATAACGCCCCCACGGCTGGGATGGCGAGCATGTTTGGCGCCGTAGGGATGCGAACCCGCGACCCTCAGATTACGAATCGTACGCCTTAACACGCTTGGTCATGCCAAGCCTCTAATAACGAACCGTATCGGTACAATTAATGTGTTTTATAATGTAAATATATATATGTTATATAGTTCTTATCACAAAAAAATTGTATTAATACCAAGAGATGATGCATTTAGTAGAAATAATTAATTAAAAATAAATATAATTAGAAATGAAACTACTCATTTAAAGCTCTAGTGATTGAAGTATTCAAGATATGAACGATAAACAAGTAAAAACATTATTCTTTCGACCACTGAATTTTGTTCCCCGATAACAATATTTATAGTGTTATTAAAGTTATAAACAATTAATTTTGTATAGTTTCACTGAAAACAATAATAGCAATGTAGTCGCTGAGCTTTGTAATTATTAATTAATATAGCTTTTACGTGGATTTTTATTTGAGGTAAATATAGTTAAATAAACTAATCGGGATAATTAGATTTCCGTTACGAATAGAACAGCATCGGCTTGTATCAAATAAACACAATATATTTTGAAGTATACTAGAAATGATAACAAAGTATATTTTATTTTAAACTCACTCATTCTAGGCCTGGCATGGCCGAGCGCGTAAAGGCGTGCACTCGTAATCCGAGGGTCGCGCTAAACATGCTCGCCCTCCCAGCCGTGGGGGTGTATAATGTGAGGGTCAATTCCACTATTCGTTGGTAAAAGAGTAGCCCAAGAGTTGGCGGTGGGTGGTGATGACTAGCTGCCTTCCCTCTAGTCTTACACTGCTAAATTGGGGACGGCTAGCACAGATAGCTTTGTGCGAAATTCCAAAACAAACAAAACACTCATTCTATTTTTTACTCAAGGCTGATCTAATACCAAAACAAAAAATATAAACTGTGTTTCTGAATTGTGTTACATTGACGAAAACACAAATAATTAAAGTAATAAATACACATAACTACTTATTATACTCGAGGCTATAACTAGCTCATTGACAATGAATAAATAATAAAGACAAGAATAACAACCTTACTCATTGTTTTAACAGTCATAAATAATGCGAGACACAATCACTTGCGTTTTTCTCAATATTGCTTTCAGTAAGAGTGCCATTCGATGACAATATGACAACACATAAACCGAGTTTATGGCCCAGAGTAATCATCCATATAAATACGAAATAGACAGTTAAAACTGTGAACTATTCTTTCACTAATTGTTATGCTATTAAAAAAGGAACTGAAAATATTACGAAACGTGCTCGTCAGCTTTATGAAAAAACATAAGATGAACAAATCAAAATTATCAATTGGGCCTTGCATGTAAAAAGGAAAAAAATTACAGACAAAAGCACATTAGTAACCATCGGGTAATCAAAGGTTGTTTTATTTCGTGACTTAACAGCTGTTTACCAAGATTATTGGAAAATGTTGTAGTCTTTCTTGAAATATTCAAAGTGCTGTTAAAATCCAGAATAAACGTCGTCCACCCACAGTTGGTTTTTTGGGAAAAGCTAATTTTAATGTCACCGTCTGCGTTGTTATCCGTTTCTATTAGTAACTGTGCAAAATATAAATATTGTTACTTTATGTCCACGTGCAGTCCGTTACTGTTTTACATACGAGTCTAATCCTGTTTCAAAGAGAGCAGACGTTTGTCGTACAGTTTAAGTTTTAGACACACGTTGTTCAATATTTATTATAAAAACCGATACATGTTCCAATAAATCGAAAAAGAAAAAATTCTCCTGTAAGGCACAAACTTACTCTTACATGACTGAGAGGCCCGGCATGACAAGGTGGTTGGACCGCTTAATTCGTACTGTGAGAGTCGTGGGTTCGAATCTCCATCACACCAAACATGCTCGTCCTTACAGCTTTGGGGGCGTTGGTAAAAGAGTAGCCCAAGAGATGACAGTGGGTGGTAATGACTAGATGCCTTCCCTCTAATTTTACACTCCTAAATTAGGGACCGCTAACGCAGATAGCCCTAGTGTAACTTAGCGCAAAATTCAAACAAACAAACAAACATGACTTATGATTCTAAACTTACCTGGATAAAACATGTAAATAGCATTAAAACTAAAATTTGGCGAAGAATAAACAATGCTAGGAGTCTAACTAGTAAAAACTATGGAACAACACAAGAAAACATCATTGAAATATACAAGACGTACATTAGACCAATAATAGACTATGTAGCTCCTGCATGGATCAATATAAGTGAAAAAAAAATACAAACCAAACTTCAAACATTACAAAATACACTAATTACATCAGCATACAAAGTACCTAAAACCACTTCCTCAAAGTTTATGCACAAATACTCAAATACACAAACAATACCAGATAGACTTCTACACAGTATAATAGAATATTTTGATAAAAATTGGTGAAAAAATGAGTTGTTATGTGAACTAGACAGAAATTGCATGTATGATGAAGTGAGACCTAAACACCTCTCTCCGTTAAACATGTACATCATTAAGATAAAATTATATTTAAAATAATGATAATAATAATAAAATAGTGCTAAAATAAAACAGGCTATCTACATTCCAGACTTATTAAAAAAAAGAAAGAACAATGTAAATGAACTTTTTCCTGAAAAGGACCAGATTTAAAGTTATCCTATTACTCCAGCCCATTGTATTTACTCTAAATGTATTAATTAGGCCATTTAAACAAAGTAATGGAAGGAGGAAGAAGTCTAGTGTACCTGGCCCTCCTTGGTATACAATATATATATATATATCCAAACATCTACAGAGAGGGAGAGAGAAGCACACCATCTAACAATTTTTACAAGGGTACATAGTTACCATGAAAAATACAAAATTTTGTCATGATTTTAAAGGGTTTGTTTTGGAATTTTGCACAAAGCTACTCGAGGGCTATCTGTGCTAGCCGTCCCTAATTTAGCAGTGTGAGACTAGAGGGAAGGCAGTTAGCCATCACCACCAACTCTTGGGCTACTCTTTAACCAACGAAAAGTGGGATTGATCCTCACATTACAACGCCCCCACGGCTGGGAGGGCTAGCATGTTTGGCGCGAACCCGCGACCCTCTGATTAGGAAGCGCACACCTTAACGCGCCAGGCCATGCCAGGCCGATTTTAAAGGGATCGGCTTACAAGAAAATTAACTATGATTATATTCTATTAAAATATCTTTAAAGAAGTAACATTTTATTACAGAGCTCAAAGGGAAAGGCACACAAGGAAGATATTTTCATTTTTATTTAGAAACTACAGATAATTACTGTATATATTTTAAAAATATTAGTTTTTCGTTATAATTTTTTTCATTTACTTCCTGAAGCCTACTCATTTTACAGAAACAAAATGACAAGTTTGTTTGTTTTTAATTTGGCGCAAAGCTACACGAGGGCTATCTGCGCTAACCCTCCCCAATTTAGCGGTATAGTTAACTCTCGGGTTACTCTTTTATTAATGAGTAGGAGAATTGTTCATCACATTATAAAGCCCCCACGGTTGAAAAGGCGAGTATGTTTGGGGTGAAGGAAATTCGAACCCGCAATCCACAGATTACGAGTCAAGCGCCTTTACCACTTGGCAATGCAGAGCGAAATGTTGACTCCTATTTTCATTTGGTAAGGTGTAATTTTATATAAATTGTTTGAACAAGTAATTACAATTTTAAGATTTAAATAATCCATTATTTTGCTTGCGATCTCAATATAGCATCATGATAATACATACAGTGTCCCTTATTTAGTTCTTGAGTAAATAAAAATAAAATTCATAAACTATGTAATCCAACAAAACCAAAAAAGAAATAAATTACAAAACTTTGTTTTGGAATTTCGCACAAAGCTACTCGAGGGCTATCTGTGCTAGCCGTCCCTAATTTAGCAGTGTAAGACTAGAGGGAAGGTAGCTAGTCATCACCACCCACCGCCAACTCTTGGGCTACTCTTTTACCAACGAATAGTGGGATTGACCGTCACATTATACACCCCCACGGCTGGGAGGGCGAGCATGTTTAGCGCGACGCGGGCGCGAACCCGCGACCCTCGGATTACGAGTGCACGCCTTAACGCGCTCGGCCATGCCAGGCCCAATTACAAAACAGTTAATAAGATAAAGTTTTTAATTGAATCTTTAAAACTAAGATTTTCCGATAAACTATTTTTATATCAAGTAATGACTTGTTAACCATTACAAAATATTATATTAAGAAATTGATGAAAGGCTGTCACGGTAAATCATTTGTTTCATTTACACTCTTTGCAAGCTTTTTTTTTACATGATGTATGTCAGTTATCATTAGATTTTTCATGGAAGAGAGGAGAGTAGAAGAAAATTACAAAATATGCTCAGAAAATATATAATGATATAATTTTTGACAGATTTGATATCAACTTGACCGATTTGCGTGTGTACTTAGTTATATTTACGTATAAATATATTTCCACATAAGAATTGGAAAATTTTCAAACCTACCTAACCAAAATTCAGCGGATAAATTACCAAATCCTTTTTTATATAAATCCCAGGGCTAATAGAAAACTTCGATATTATTCTTCAAATCTCCACGCCTTTGAATTACCTTTGTAACAAAAAGAAACAATTCTTTATTTTAGAGTATTGTAATATTTATTTGAAAAATTCTTAACCATGAAGTGTAAAGAAATGTAGCAAATTATTGTGATAACTTAAAATTTTATAGAAACGATTTTATTAAACAGTGTCCATGTAACCTAATATTCTTCCTCGTGCTTAAAACATTTGTTCGTTATTCTCTTTTTGAAGCAAGAATTTCATTGGCTAGAGACGTAAATTAAGAGATCAATCTATATTCATTAGAATTAATGTAACGTCCTAATTTACAGACAAAATGAACTATTAACCTTTTGAAATAGTTTGCTACTTTACAATATATTATCTGACCTGAGTAGCACTTGGGCCTGGCATGACCTGGTAGTTAAGGCACCCAACTAACGATCTACGAGAGCGAATTCAGAACCAAACATGTTTGTTTGCCTTATACCCGATGGGGCGTTATAATGTTAAAATCAATACCACTATTCATTTTTTATAAGACTAGCCTTAAGGTTGGAAGTGGATAGGTTGACTAATTGTCTTCCCTCTAGCTTATCGCTTCAAAATTAAGGAAGATAAGCACTGGTAGTCCTCTGATTAGCTTTGTAGCCGTGACAGTTATATCTCATAATTCATATCACACGAGTTAGGATTTAGTGTGGTTGACTGACTAGCCGTCTTTTTTTCAGTCTAGTCTATTGTTTTAACATTAATGATTACTAGCATGGACAGATCCGAGTAGATTTGCGCGAAAATTTTGACAAACAATAACCATTCCATAAATATAATATTAATTTTTACTGTATATCATCACTAAATCGTTTAAAAATGTTATGTAATTGTTAATCAAATCGGTTTAACATTGTACTGTATTGGCTAAAATAGATTAAAGTTTCATAAATGTTTCTTTGAAATAGTTCAAAATTTATATAACAATTTTTACTCGTGAAAACATAATCTAAGCGGTGAATTGGATTTTCTTAAGATCGACATTATTTACTGTTTTTCTTAAGCAAAACGTATTTACCAGTTTCATAATTTTCATATTAGTAAAATATACCTCTTTAAAACTAGTGTATTGATCTGTTGTAATGACAGCAAACAGATTTTGTTCACTCTTAGACTAACTCAAAACTGATTGACATTAAAAACGTATAAAAATATTGAAATATAAGATTGTTTGTTTATTCTAATTTCGCGCAAAGTTACACGAGGGCTATCTGCGCTAGCCATTCTTAATTTATCAGTGTAAGACTAGAGGGAAGACGCCTAGTTATTACTACCCACCGCCAACTCTTGGACTTCTCTTTTACAAACGACTAGTGGGATTGACCATCACATTATAACGCCACCACGGTTGAAAGAGCGAGTATGTTTGGTGTGACGTGGATTCGAACCCGCGACACTCGGATTACAAGTCGAGTGCCTTAACCCACTTGGTCATGTCGGGCCTCGAATATAAGAAGCAGCTATATCGACTTACAGTCCATCCTCCACCAGCAGTATCCATATCACAAAATACACTGATTGGATGATTAAGAAACGTAGGCCAAATTTTGTATACCCGACTTAAACGGCTTCCCTTGTTATAAAAACTGGCACAATCTTGTTCTTGTGGCAGGTTCTTACAATTTGCATCTTCTTCCGCAAAAAAATGAAGTTTTTTATCCTTATTTTCCGTGGAGCATATAGTACCTGTTTAAAATTAGTAAATTTGAAATTAATGTTTTAATTATATTAATAGTTTACTTTTATGTTAATACAACTTAGCTAGAACCTAATTAATTAATAATTGTTATTAATAATAGAAGTTTATTATAATAATTAAGCTGTTTAACTGACAGAATAGAGAAATGTTACAAAGTGTTCAGTTCTTCAGTACAAGCTGACAACTTTTTCAAGTGGTGTCCTTATGTGACATTAACACTTAATTTCGAGGTCCGGCATGGCCAAGCGTGTTAAGGCGTGCGACTCGTAATCTGAGGGTCGCGGGTTCGCATCCCCGTCGCACCAAACATGCACGCCCTTTCAGCCGTGGGGGCGTTAGAATGTGACGGTCAATCCCACTATTCGTTGGTAAAAGAGTAGCTCAAGGATTGGCGGTAGGTGGTGACGACTAGCTACCCTCTAGTCTTACACTTTTAAATTAGGGACGGCTAGCACAGATAGCCCTCGAGTAGCTTTGTGACGGTCAATCCATCTATTTGTTGGTAAAAGAGTAGCCCAAGAGTTGGCGGTGGGTGGTGATGACTAGCTGCCTTCCCTAGCTTTCCTAGCTGTCTTACACTGGTAAATTAGGGACGGCTAGCACAGATATTTCTCGAGTAGCTTTATGCGAAATAAAAGAAGGAACAAAACAAACTTCTTAATTTCGGTGTGTATGTCTATTCCAGGTAACAAGTAAGGAAGTTAGTTAATAGAATTTACCCACCAGCCTTTGAGCTAGTCTAATATTGTTTGATTTTGAATTTTATCCAAAGCTAACGATTGTTATCTGCGTTAGCCGTCCCTAATTTAGCAGTGTAAGATTAGAGGATTTGTTTGTTTGTTTTGGAATTTAGCAAGCTATACGAGGGCTATGTGCGCTAGCCGTCATTAATTTAACAGTGTAAGACTAGACAAAAACCAGCTAGTCATCACCACTCACCGCCAACTATTAGGCTACTCTTTTACCAATAAATAGTGGGATTGTCTGAAACATTATAACGTCCCTACGGCTGAAAGAACAAGCATGTTTAGTAGCACGGGGATTCGAACCCGCGAATTAAGTGTCGAGTGTTTTAACCGCCTGGCCATCCTGGGTCAACAACAACAGCGGTAATTCACATTTCCGTCAAGTGGATCTGAGTATCAACATAAAATTAATTTGCTCGTCATGGACCTCGATAAAATATTGAGTTCCAAAACAGATAAAAGACTGAATATTGTTAGTAAGTTTGTAAATTTTTTGTACGTAAGTAATTATTTGTAATAACAGTTATTATATTTTTTTAGTATATTAAAATATATTTGTAGTGAGAAAGAAAACTGTGTGTATAAACCTTGTTAGTAAATTTCACAAATATGACACATATTGACATTCATTTAAATTGTAAATTTAAATTAAACCTTCCGGTTGTTTGAAATCATAATACATAACGCACATAACATAATAAAACAGAGACTCGTCCGAGATTAATTATAATACGTGACATACTTTCCTGACTTTTAAAAATGTCTCCAAATAAAACTGATATTTTTACAAATTCACCAGGCCAAAATAAATAGAATATCATATTTGCGACAAGTAAATACAATTTAGGTATTAGCAACATAAAAATGTCTTTGTTTGTTTGTTTTCTTATAGCAAAGCCACATCAGGTTATCTGCTGAGCCCACCGCGTGGAATCAAACCCCTGATTTTAGTGTTGCAAGTCCGTAGACTTACGGCTGTATTAGCGGGGGGCACGTAAGAAGGAGTGATAGTGGTTGTATTACAATTCAAGGAAGAGTAATCTCTGAGAGAGGGACGGGGAAGCAGACAGGAACGTTTTGAAGGTCTCAGAGTTGTGTTTGTTAACATTAACCATAATTATTGACTATTACTGTCTTACAATTTTCATTTTAGTAAAATAGTTTGATTATCTAAAAATGTATTAGAAAGGAGGATAAGAGCTCATTGTTTGCTGAGGGGAGCGTTGTTGTGTAAAAGGTTGGGAAATACTCGTATACACAAACGAATATTATGTCTTAGTTCCGTACTCCTCTCATCAACATTTGTTTAGTTAGTTCTTTATTTTTTTAAGCATTATCTCAATCTTTTAATCTTTTTACCATCATTCATGTACTTGATTCTTAGTGTTGTAGCAGAAGTCACATTCTTAATCATATAAATGCAAATTACGTATTAAATCTATTATAACAAGTAACAAAGCCAACACTTTTGCTGCAATTCGCATACTTAAATCTCATTGTTATATAAATCTTTAGCATCTTACTATTCATTAAATATTGAACCTTTCATATAAAACGCATTTTGCATAAGGAAATACTATTCAACTATTTCACTACTAGTTATTTTATAAGTTCATTCATACAATTAAGTTACTTGATATTTACATGAGGAGCTAGATCCTAAATCATTTCTTTATCAACCACGTTCTAATTTATTTCTTGTATCGGCTAAATTGTTAACTGTACCTACTACAGATTAATCTTCAATCCTCTCACTAAATGTTCGATCCTTAATATTCTCACTATTAGTTGAATCTTTAACTCCTTCACTAGAAGCTAGATACTTAACATTCTCACTAGCAGCCAATTCCACAACCTTCTCAGTCATAGCTAGATCCTTAACTCTTTCATTGGCATCCAAGTCCTTAACCTTCTCACTGTTAAACTATTTAACTATAAATTATGATTTATATTGTTAATTATTTCCACTACCGGTTAATCCTTTAACTAGAAGTGAAAATATTTTTAAATTTTACTTATGTAATAAATTTAAACATCAATCGTGGTAACTGGTTTAGTCGTCAGTCATTATTGGCTTGATCATTAATTCCATAAAGATTAACCTTAACATTATTAACACATTATACGTTTTAAACATTTTCATGTTCAGATACTTTCATAACTGTCTTACAATGAAATAAATTTTAATTTTTATCATTATTGGCTTTCTTCGCAACTCTCTTATTTTCAATAAAATAAACGTTTCTTCGACTATTAGCTAAAATATTAACAGTGTAATTCGATTAATTTGCTATTTCTTACTTATTGTCTAAATAGTTAATTCCCTCCTTCATAAGTAGTTACTTCCTTAACCCTTTTAATGTGCTGATTAGATTTCAAAAGTCCAAACTTTTTCATTACTGGTTAAATCTGTGAATCTTTGCTCTACCAAAGAGATCTTTTACCAAATTCAAACTTGTTTCGAATTACAAGGACAATATGTGGAATACGTTATGTAAAATTCCTTAAAGTGCTTATGGTTCCAGTCTCTTACTGTATCCTAAATATTAGGGGCGATTGACTTTCCACAACTGGCTGCAGATAGCGAACGATAGTATGAGTCATGATATTGTGGGTCAAAGCATTCGACTTGTAATCCCTAATTTGATCTTTCGTTTGACATTTGCGCTATGCCTCTCCATCTAGGATTATTTTTCATAAAATCTGAAATCTTAATGGTTAGTTTACTTAATTTAAACATTCAAACACGAATATATCAACACTCATTAAACATTTAAATTATCAAAGCCTCAGATAAGGAACAGTAGAAGCACTGTCAATAAAACCGTTTGATGGTTGCAGTTAAAAACTATACAAGCATATGTTTAATGCAACCTTCTGGGAGGTTTATCTCTGCAACATAATTTAATTTGTTTCTAAGAGCAGAATTAATAACAAAATGTGTAGCAGACACAATGTCAAAAAAGTAGGATTAAATAGCCTTGTTAGGAAATTACAGGATAAATTCAAGTACATGTGTTATAGCTAAGTGTGCAGAACGAAATTAATTCTAAAAGAAAACTGTTGCAATAAACAATGTGATTAAATATTTAGAACAAAAAACAAAATATTTTAAATAAAAATTGCAATAAAACAACTAGAAACTCGTGTGATAATCGTGTAATAAAAATGTTTTGCCTTCCCTAGTTTTTTCTCTACATATATTTGATAAAATTAAATCAAATTTGTTAAACCTAAACAGTTAAACAAAAGTTAAAATAAATAAAGTGTAATAAATATAGGACACTTGGTGTTCTTATTTCATTATATTTTTTGTACAAATTGCTTTAAACGAGCTGAAATTAGTGAATCAAATAGCACCCCGCTAGTTCAGCGGTATGTCTCTGGATTTACAACGCTAAAATTAGGGGTTTGATTCCGTTCGGTGGGCTGAGTAGATAACCCTTTGTGGCTTTACTATACCAAAAAAACACAAACAGTGAATAAGATAGAAACGTTCTTATTCTTTTTAAAGTTAAAACTACCATACAAACCAATGTAAATTACTGCTTTAATATCAGTAGTCGTGTTTAAAGTCCTAATTACACTTTTGAAATTTGAATTTTTAAGTAAACTAAAAATTGTGAGTTTCAATTAAAAATATTGTTTAAGTACCTGTATGATTAGAACGAAAACATACGTAGGCATCTACAGAGAAGAGAGAAATAATTGTATAGAAAGGGTTAAGTACATTGTTCTAAAACAATTTTGAATATACATATCAGCAAGTCATGTGGTAACCATAGTTAATATAAAGTCGTGGTGGAATGGAACGTTTTATAACTACAGTTTATCATTGTTTGGTATTTGAAAGGATGTGATGCTCTCGAAAATTGATCATTTTTGGGAAGTGCATATTACAGCTCTTTCCGACGCAAAGTATTCATACACTTAGATCATTAAGATGTGTTCAGGTCAAGGATTTAGAATTTCAAAGACGCAAATTAGAGCATTTAAATTTATTTTATGTGCTTTTTTCCTGTCGTATTAGTTTTATGCAATTAGATATAATAAATACAAGTTACGAAGACAATTTTTATATAAATATTGCATATATGAATATCTATCTTTTGCCGTCGGAAGTGTGCATAGATTCAGGTTCACTGACCTGCCGTAAGGTGAACACCTCGTACACAACAACCATAGAGTCGGGTGGTTGTTAGTGCTCGGAACCTTCTGAGCTTATCTTCTTTCAGCGAACTGTAGAAGATAAATTATAAAGATTTGTCAGGTTAGTTTAATTTTAAAACGAACTTGTTGTGTATGGTAAAAGCATTTAAAGTATGTAAGCTATTTTGATCCCAATTTTTATATATAAGTTCAAGCAATGTGCATAATGTAAGCTAACTTACCATCTCTGTGTCGTTTGAAAATGAGCTTGCTATGGCTGACAGTTGTGTTTGTTTCTTTCCAACACTTTGTTTATATGTTGTTTAATGAAACTGCAGTCCACAACCTTTATGGAAATATATATGTGGCCTTGTATTATTACTCTAACTCTCGTGTAATATCGATTAGCTATATGGTTGTAGTAATTAAAGTTGTACAACTTTCAAAGATGTTGACAGAGAACTTCTGTTATCCATGTTTTATCCTTAAATACATGGTTTCAATTGTATATTCTGTTCAAAATACAGTTAACTACCATTAGAGGTCATTACAATTTCTATGGCTCAGTTACAATTTAAAGTTATAACCACATAAAATTATATTTTTCAATTTTTGCACTATTTTGTTTGAAAGTATTAAATATAAACTCCATAGTTGTGCAGTATAACACTCTTTTGGCAATAATTTCATGTTCAGTATGCTTGTTTATTTGTAATTAAGCACACAGATACATAAAGGACTATCTGTACGTTGCCCACCACGTGTATCGAAATCCGGTTTTTAGCGTTGTGGGGTCGGCATGACCAAATATGTTAAGGCGCTCGACTCGTAATCTGAGGGTCGCGGGTTCGAATCCCGGTCGCACCAAACATGCTCGACCTTTCAGCCGTGGGGACTTTATAATTTAACGGTCAATCCCACTATTCGTTGGTAAAAGAGTAGTCCAAGAGTTGGCGGTGAGTGGTAATGTCTAGCTGCTTTCCCTCTAGTCTTACACTGCTAAATTAGGAGTGGCTAGCACAGATAGCCCTCGAGTAGCTTTGTGCGAAATTCAAAACAAACAAACATTCTAGCGTTGTGAGTCCACAGACATATCATTGTGACACTGGAATTTAATATGTGCCCACTCTTTCCTGAGATACAAATATTTAAATGAACAATTAATGTATTATCCTCACATTTTAATGTTCTTGTCGTTTCACATAAACAATGTTATCCTGCCATTGCCCTTGTTTTTTCGCAGAAAAAATGTTATCCTGTCATTGTTCTAGTTTCTTTTGTATGCTGTGTTCTAGAAATTAAATTGATACTAGTTGTGTGCTTCCATAAAAACATGAAGTATACAAAATTTCAAAGCACTACACTCACGGATATATATATATATATCTTCGATGACCGAAGAAGGTCGAAACGTTGTTCGCTCTTCTATTTAAAATATTTTCTCAACCCAAACGAGCCGTTTTTGCATACAAAATTCTCAGCAAGTGGGTTTCTCGACATCATTGATTATATACTCGTATATGTGTGTGTATAAGCTTATTAATTAAATAATAAATTATGATATAACATGAAGATTTTTTAAAATGAAATAAGACTAAAGATTTAGTTACTATGCATAGCTGTAAATGGTAATAATAATTGGAAATAATATTAAGTTTTATTTTTTTGTAAAAAGGTGTTGTGCTTTAACTTTAAGAGATATTATTTCGTTCTGTGTAACAGTACATTAAATATGGTTTCTGTGGGATTACTTCACAATTAAAAATATAAAGTGACATAATCGTATATACTAAAAAGCTATCATATCTAACATCTTGAATTTGATAAAATAACAGCTCCAAACCGCTTTAGGCTTACGGTCTGACAATTTGTTTGTTTGTTTTAAATTAAGCACAAAGCTACACAATGGGCTATCTGTGCTCTGCCCATCACGGGTATCGAAACCCGGATTTTAGCGTGTAAGTCAGCAGACATACCGCTGAGCCACTGGGGGGCACGGTCTGACAAGGAAAAAAGAAAAAGAAAAAAAAAGAAGAAACAAACTAATGTTACACATTATACTTTATCTGGGAAGAAGTTACGATTTATTATGTTATGTATATAATAAGTTACGTATTACTATTTCATATAACTGGAAATTTGAATTTGAATTTAGAAGTTATTTGAAATTCAATATCTTTCAAATTTATGATATTTGTTAACAAGATTGATGCATACACTTTTCTTTCTTAACACAAATATATATTTTAATATACAAACAATAATACAATTTACAATAACAGTTGTTACAAATTGTTATTAAAAATATTGGTTTATATACAAACGTTTTACAGAGTTACAAACCATACTGAGTCTTCTATCTGATCTAGGATTGAATATTTTATCGCTGTACCAGGTCGCCCGGCCCCCCAGTGGCTCAGCGGTATGTCTGCGGACTTACAAGCTAAAATCCGGGTTTCGATACCCGTGGTGGGCAGACCACAGATAGCCCATTTGTGTAGCTTTGTGCTTAATTCAAAACAACAACAACAACAACCAGGTCGCCCCCCAGTGGCTCAGCGGTATGGCTGCGGACTTACACGCTAAAATCCGGGTTTCGATACCCGTGGTGGGCAGACCACAGATAGCCCATTGTGTAGCTTTGTGCTTAATTCAAAAACAACAAAAACAATGTACCAGGTCCACGACGAGAAACTTAATTCTGAGGTAATATTATTACACCTCGTCTGAACGAACGCTTGGCTGGCCTCACACCGATTACAAGCTCATTTCTTACCAAGAAAGATATTTAATATTCTCGTAGAAATAATAATGTCCCAAATGATTCGTTGAACAGTGTATAATGTCTGAAACTTATAAACAGTCTTGGTCAAATTCTGTAGCGTTTCAATTAACAAGCGTTAATAACATTATAGCTTTCAAGTATACTGACCGTAGCTGACCGACAGTAATAATAATTGTTTCATGGTGCGTCAGTTTTAAATATCAATCAGAGATTCTCAAACTTTCAACAATGTTCGAAAACACGTAAACTACATATTATTGATTCTTCTATAAATTTAGAAAACAGGAGGGACTTGCGCAATAAACATCCAACCACATGCATAAAAAAACTATTTATTGAAACAAACGTAGGCATTGAAATAAATGTATAACAATAAATATGTTACACTAATCCGGTGCGTTAAAAAAAAACGTATCTACATTATTTTAAAATTTAAATATTGAATACTTCCTTTAATTCATATAACTTTATTTTCTCTGGTAATTAGTTTTTGTTTCTAGTTAAGCACAAAGCTTCTAAATATTTTATGTCTTGTGCCTACGGCGAGTATCAAAAGCCGGTTTTTAGCGTTATACGAGGGCTGTTCAAAAAATACGCGGACTGACGTCATAAAACAAAATGTACTTTATTTAGAAGTTACAGGTCTGAGACCCCTTCAAAGTACCATCCTCCCCAACGCACACACTTATCCCAACGGTGTTTCCACTTGTTGAAACAGTCCTGGTACGCTTTTTTTGTCATGTCCCCCAGCTCCTTCGTCGCATTGGCCTTAATCTTGGGAATCGTCTCAAATCTTCTTCCTTTGAAGGGTCTTTTGAGTTTGGGAACAAGAAAAAATCGCAAGGAGCAAGGTCAGGTGAGTAGGGGGGTGGGGAAGAACAGTGATCGAGTGTTTGGCCAAAAATTCACGAGTTCTGAGGCACAAATTTCGCAGCAATGCGGTGCATCTTCAATTTTTTGGTCAAAATCTCGTAACAAGATCCAACTGATATCCCACACTCTTCAGCAAGCTCCCTGACAGTCAGACGTCGATTTGCCCGCATCAGGGTGTTGATTTTGTCGATGTGTGGGTCGTCAGTTGACGTGGAAGGAAGTCCAGGACACTCATCATCTTCAATGGACTGTCGACCATCCTTAAAACTTGAAATATGCCGTACGCTTCATAGCAACATCACCGTAAGCCGTGTTAAGCATAACAAAAGTTTCATTCGCAGATTTTTCAAGTTTAACACAAAATTTCACAGCAAGTCGTTACTCCTTCAGGTCATTCATTCTGAAATCCACCAAACGAAAAAAATCGCACTTTACTTAAAACCGCGTAGCTAATGCACACATGAAGATATTTGCAATCAGGAAATGGGGTCGTAATTAGCTGATCTGTGCAAACCTAGCGACACCAAGCGAATTCCCCTGGAACTAACTGGAGCCGCGCAATTCAAACAGTTCGCGTATTTTTTTAACAGACCTCGTAAGGGGTTTTTGCTTGGAACGAGGTGGTATGAGGTGTCCATTTAGGCTCTTCTTCTGACTTCCGACTTAAGCTAATAGTTTGGTTTCGCTTTTGGAGACTTTTCGACTTTTAGCACTCTCCGACTTTTGATTCATTCAGAGTCTGCGGCAATAGAGACTGAAATAGAAGATCATTTATCTTTTTCCATTTGAACTTGCCAGTGACAACAGGCTCAGCTCCATAAATTAACGAGGTGAAAAGAATACGGAGTCTCAGACGCAGGGAGCAGACCCGCTTACATCAGGGACTAAGGGTAAGTCTGGTGACGGTGGCCAGGTAGATAAAGCAAATTTAAAGTTAAAATCACTAATGTTTATTGCCGAACAAGGACTAAAAGCCAAATTAACGCCCGTAAAAGAAAATTCTATAAGGACTAGGAAAAAGAGAAAGTTGGTTAAGGACGTACCTCTGATACCTGAAGATAATGTAGTTAAAATCACGGAAATGGATAATAATATGCCATCAACGAGCAGTGTAAGTATTCAAACCCCCACCCTGGATATTCCACACAAACCAAATTCAGATAAAGTTGAAGGTCTTTCTGACGACGACGGCTTCACGCTTGTGCAGACCCATAGTCAGAAAAAACAAATCAAACAAAATAAAACCACCACAGACACAGACACACATACACACGAGTCACAAAAGTACCTAAATACGGTATTATAATTCAACGAGTTCCTGGTAGTTTCAACCAACCTCAATTGGCCAAAGAGGTTTACAGGTGCAAACCCACTACGTGAATCACTAACATAAAGCGTCTGCCCAGAGGCGGTGTTCTAGTTCAAGGTCAGGAACCCGCTGATCTTAACAGCCTACTGAAACTTGGCCTTTGGACGCGTTTAAAACCGGAAATATATCAATACATCTACCAGGAACTAAACCGACACTGAAATCTTTTGTGATACGAGGTGTTCATTATACAATAGACATAGAAGACGTCAAGGAAGAGTTAAGTACACAAAACATATTTCAGTAGACCGAATAATAACAAATATCACTAAAAAACCCACTAACCTAATTAAAGTAGTCACAGACAACATTAAAGGTATCACACAATACATAAACAATGGTATCACTATGTGGTATCAAAAGTACACAGTCGAACCAACAAAAACACCGGCAGTGGTTGTCACACAGTGTTACCGATGCCAAAGGACATGTAGCAGCAGCATGCCAAGCAAATGCACGTTGTGTGGGCTGTGGAGAGAATCACCACATTACACAATGTACAAAACAGAACCCCAAACCCAAATGCTGCAATTGCGGGGAAGAACACACGGCAAACTACAAAGGATGCCAGAAATATAAAACAATTAAAACACATTTATACGAAATTAAAAATCCTAACACGAACAAGCCGCCACCACCACGAACAATTAAGGAACCCACACCCACCACTCCAGCACCACAAAGCACAATTACACAAACAAACACTTATGCTGCAGTGGTTAAAAACTCATCATCCGGACAAGAAAAACCTTTACCACGTGAAGTGGTACAACCCACACCACCTCAAAACACACAACCAACAACAATAGAAACCACACTGGCATCTGCCATAACTTCCACTCTCTCGGAAGTAATGACAGAATATACAAACCCCGCAAACACAGACAGTCTTACAGACATAATAGTCAAAATCATTTTGAAAAACATACAGAAATTCTTGCCGCAAATTTTAACCTCACTTATAAACACTACTAAACATGGATAACTTCACAGTCCTACATATCAATATCCAGGGTGCTCTTGCTTCCAAGAAACATGATATTGAAGATACAACAAACTCCATAAAACCTGATGTAATTTTAATTAGTGAAACTCTCCTATATAACTACCATAGATTTAAGTTAAGCTAACGGCTACTCCATTATTAGGCATGACAGGAAGGATAATAGAGATCCAAACAGAGGGATTTTATTATTGTATAAGACTGAACTAATAGTTCAATAACTTAGTATCCCATCGAGTAATGAAACAATAATTATTAAGATAAAAACGCAAAATCATACAGATGTTACTGTGGCGGGAATCTATTGTTCCCCTAGTACAGTGTTAGATGTAAATTTACTGAATATATTATATAATAGCAATTGTAATCTTATTATTATAGGCGACCTAAAGAGTAAACATATAGCATTCAACTGTCGCAGTACAAACGCAAATGGCAACCTACTTTTTCAATTTTTGGATGAATCAAACATGACGTTATTAAACGATGCAACTCCGACACATATATCGTACGCACACGGCACCAGTGAAATACTGGATCTATGCCTGTGTTCGTCAAATATGAGTCACAAATTTGTAAATTTTCATATTGGTCATGATTTAGATAGTGACCACCTCCCAGTCTGGTGTATCTTCAATCTCACCCCCCACTTAAACAAAATCATAGCTAAAGACCAACTGAGCTACAAAAAGGCTAATTGGCCAGTTTTTCAATCTATTTTAAATGAAACCTTACCTACCGAGGTACTGCATACAGCCGCGGACGCATCAGATATAGATACAAACATGTAATATCATCTCTGAGTGTCTAAAAATGCAGCAAACAGTTCGATACCGAAACAAAAACCTTCACAACATCTCATTCATAGCAACCGCATAAAGACATAATACACTTAATTAAAAACAGACGTATACTCCGCAGACAGTACATTCAAAATCGCAACCCCACACTCAAAACTCAGATGAACACAATAAGGAATAAAATACGAAACTTGATCAGACAACAAAAACAAGAAAACTGGGATAACTTCTGTTCCAATCTAAATCACAAAACTGATCCTAAACAATTCTGGACACACTTGAAAAGATTTACAAATACAGAAACAACAAACACAGTATATCCACCACTGGAACTGGATGGAGAAACAGCATATACTAGCACAGAAAAAGCCGAGTTATTTAAAAAACACCTGGTAAACACGTTCAAGACACATCATGAACCACACATGAACAGGTATTTTTATAATACAGTTACAAACTTTATTGATCAAAACAGAAGCATTTTTACCCCTTTAATTTCAGTCAACACAATTACACACCAAGAAAAAGCAAAAGACTGGAGCACTCAACAATTGATAAAACATATCACTGTAACAGAAGTCGTAACAGCTATTAAGAACACTAAAAACAAAGCCCCTGGAGAAGATGGTATTCAAGCTATCCTCCTAAAACAAGGCACTCAGAGATTATATGAACACCTAACAGCATTATTTAATCTCTCACTATCGCTGGATATATCCCCGTTTCTTGGAAGGAAGCAACAATATTAATGTTCCAGAAAGAAGGAAAGCCAGCGAATAAACCAAACAACTACCGCCCAATTAGTTTAACCAGTTGTATTGGCAAAGTATTAGAGAGGATAATTAGTAATCGTCTGTCAGTTTACTTAGAAGAAAATTCAAAATTACCAGAAATACAAAACGGATTTCGAAAATACCGTCGAACAACAGACCACCTGATTCGACTTACAGAATCAATTACCGACAGCTTCAACAAAAACGAACGCACTGTAGCTTGCTTTCTCGACTTTGAGAAAGCATTTGACACAGTGTGGCATAATGGTTTACGACATAGACTACTAGAAATGAAATTACCCCAGGAAACTATTCGCCGGCTCTCCAACTTCCTGGATAACAGAATGTGTAAAGTTAATGTTAATGGGGCCCACTCAGGGCCCTTTTCACCCGAAGCAGGAGTTCCGCAGGGAGGGGTTGTTAGCCCTATACTATTTATTATGTACGTGAGCAATATGCCTCTGTCGGACCTAAATTTAGGTTATGCATCACAGTTCGCTGACGATGTAGCAGTCTGGAAAAGTGCCCCCACTCCATCGATAGTAGCAACGAACCTACAGCCAGTCCTAAATAGCATTGAAGAATACTGCCAGAAATACAGAATCAAAATCAATATTCCAAAAACCCAAGTCATATTATTCAGCAGACTGAATAAGCTGAAAAAAGATCCACCAAAACTATATATGAATGGATCACTCTTACTGACTGCTACTTCTGCTAAATTTCTAGGTCTAACCTATGACTCAAAATTAACGTGGATACCACACATCAAAAATGTACTGACACGAATCTGGAAAAGAGCAATGTTACGTATTTTTTGAGGTTTTATATTCTTCGTAGATTAAACGCAACAGAAAAACACAGATAACAGCTTGTATAATTTATCACACTAAACTATTAACAAATATAACAGATATAACACAAATTATATAATAATAGTGACAGATATTAAGTTACAACATTCGAAATTAATTACAAAACAAAATAATATTAGTTTCAAACTTCAAAATAAATCACAATACAAAACGGTACTGGCCTGTATCTAATGTAATGATCTAAAATTAAAGTCTCAAATTCCAGTCTAGGGTGTGAATTTGGTCCCACGAAGAATTTCCGAAACAGTTCACAGTTCAATGAAATCGCCGTCTCTCAGCTCAAGCAGTAATTCAGATGTATCGTAGAGATTGACGAAATAAAATCACAACTTCCGTAGATCTAACTTCAGTCACAAATCCAAGTTGAATATTCAAAGCAAACACTTAATCTTTCTCAAATAACTAAAACTGATGCCTGACTCTCACTCTTATTCTTCGAATAAAACTAATGACTGAATCTATCTTCTTTTTTCGAATAAAAACTGATGACTGAATCTATCTTCTTTTTTCGAATAAAAACTGATGACTGAATCTATCTTCTTTTTTCGAATAAAAACTGATGACTGAATCTATCTTCTTTTTTTTGAATGAAAACTGATGACTGATGACTGAATCTCTCTCTTGTCACCGTCTTTTATACCGATAGGCCTATTTCTCGAACAATCTTGCAATTTCCATACAACTCCAGAGCTATCCACGCATATCCGTTCTTGCACGAGACTACACTCTAGACAGGAAGTCACCAGCACTCATTTACAACATATGATTGGTCTACTTAATTCAAGAAAGTTCTAAATAACAAAATATTAGTTTAAACTTCAAAACAATAATATCAATATGGAAAAATGAATAATAGAAAATGAAAATTCAAACACAACACGACATGTTGTCGTTAACAAAATATTTACACATATACATAACACTCTCCCCCTTAAAAGTAAAAAAAAAGTTTGAACCTGTGAAAACTTTTTTTTTGTTTAACTTATTATACATAACATTGAACTAAAAAACAAATTTTAGTCAACCGTTAATTATAACGAAACACTGAACCACTTAATTACCGTGACAATGTATCCGCAATGACATTGTCCGAACCACGGATATGATTAATGGACACATTGTATTGCTGCAAAATAATACTCCACCTGAGTAACCTTTGATTTTTGTTTTTCATTTTGTTCACGAACACGAGTGGATTATGGTCCGTGTAAACATTAACAATCCATGGTGAAGAACACAAATAAACATCAAAATGTTGTAAGGCTAACAACAATGCAAGTGCTTCTTTCTCAATTGTTGAATAATTTCTTTGGTGCTTATCAAGTTTTCTTGAAAAATAACATACAGGGTGGTCAACACCATTTTGCTCTTGCAACAACACAGCACCAACACCAACGTCACTCGCATCTACAGCAAGCTTAAATGGTTTGTCAAAATCGGGAGCTTTGAGGATTGGAGCATTCATGAGCATGATCTTTATCCTTTCAAAGGCAGTCTGGCAATTTTGATTCCAGGAAAATTTTACATTCTTTTTTTAGTAAGGCTGTTAAAGGTGCAGCCACATCAGAAAAATTTGGACAAAATTTCCTATAATATCCTGCCATGCCCAAGAATCTCATAATACCTCTTTTATTCGTCGGCTCTGGATACTCCGCTATTGCCTGTACCTTAGCTTGGATAGGCTTCACTTTACCCCGACCAATTTCATGGCCTAAGTACACAACTGTTGCTTTACCGAATTCGCTTTTTAACAGGTTGATAGTCAACTGAGCCTCGGAACACCTCTCAAATAATGCACGAATGTGGCTTAAATGCTCAGACCAGTCACTGCTTACTACCAGTACATCATCAATGTAAGCATACACATTTTCTAATCCTGCGATGACATGATTCATCAACCTTTGAAATGTTGCACCAGAGTTTTTCATGCCAAATGGCATAACTTTGTATTGGTACAAACCATCGGGTGTTATAAAAGCTGAAATTTCTCTTGCTTGAGGAGTTAAAGGTACTTGCCAATAACCTTTGAGTAGGTCAAATTTGGTAAGGTACTTTGAGTTACCTACACGGTCAATACAATCATCCATCCGAGGAATAGGATATGAATCAGTCTTGGTCACATCATTAACCCTTCTGAAATCTGTACAGAACCTAAATGAACCATCAGACTTTGGTACCAAGATACAAGGTGAACTCCAATTACTATTTGATAACTCAATAAAATCATTTTCAAGCATGTATTGTACCTCTGACCTGATTTTTGACAATTTTATAGGATTGGCCCGATATGGATGTTGTTTTATTGGTCGAGTGTTCTCAATAACAACATCATGTTCTATGACATTGGTTCTACCAGGAACATCAGGGAACAAATGAGCAAACTCTAAAATCAAACCTTTCAACTCTTGATTTTGTTGTTGGGTTAAATGATTGAGTTTTTCATCTAAGTTTGCTAATACATGTGAGTTTTTGAGTTTAACATGAGTGTCTGGAAAGCTATTTTCTATAATTTCAGGAGGAGAAGGTGGAGGATCATGATCTTCATTCACACCACTTGTCACGTTCACAGGAACAGCATTCGACACATTTATTTTCTTTCGCACATAATAGGGTTTCAACATATTGATATGACAAAGCTGTTTGCTTTTCCTCCGATCAGGGGTAGTGATCACATAGTTTAGATCATTAATTTTCTTTTCAATTGAATAAGGTCCAAAATATTTAGCTTGAAGTGAAGAGCTTGATGTAGGCAACAAGACAAGTACTTGGTCACCAACATTAAAAGATCGCTTCCTGGACCTTTTGTCATACCAGGTTTTCATCTCTTCCTGAGAAGCCTTCAGGTTTTTCCTGGCAACATTAAAAGCATTGTGCAATCTGGTTTTGAAATCAGAGACATAATTCAACAAGCTAATTTGTGAGTTATTATCCTCCAACCATTTCTCCTTAACCAACTTCAATGGACCGCGAACTGAGTGACCATAAACCAACTCAAAAGGGCTAAATCCAGTAGACTCTTGAACAACCTCACGAACTGCAAACAACAACAAGGGAACACCCTCATCCCAGTCCTTTGAATGCTCGTGGCAGTAATTTCTAAACATGGCTTTTAGAGTTTGGTGGAAACGTTCAAGGACACCTTGTGACTCAGGATGGTATGCACTGGATGAAACTTGATGGATGTTTAATTCATGCATGGCTTGTTGAAATAGCTTGGACATAAAATTTGAGCCTTGATCTGATTGCACAACTTTTGGAATCCCGAACATGGTAAAGAATTTAACAAGAGCCTTGACAATGTTGGGAGCAGTGATTTTTCTCAAAGGGATTGCCTCAGGGAAACGTGTAGAAGCACACATGATCGTCAAGAGGTATTCATTTCCTGCTTTGCTTTTTGGCATTGGGCCAACACAGTCGATAATGACCCTTGAGAACGGTTCTTCAAAGGCAGGAATAGGCTGCAGTGGTGCTTTTGGAATCCCCTGATTTGGTTTTCCTGTCATTTGGCAAGAATGGCATGTCTTACAAAAGTCAACAACATCTTGGCGCATCTTAGGCCAATAGAAATGTCGTCGGATACGATCTAGGGTCTTTCTTACACCTAAGTGTCCCGACAATACATGGTCATGAGCAAGACTAAGAATATCATTCCGATAGCATTTTGGAATGACGATTTGGTGAATAACATTCCACTCTTCATCAGCAGCAACGTCAGGAGGTCTGTATTTTCTCATTAGCACACCTGACTTCTGGTAGTAACAAATAGGGACAGTTCCTATTTCATTTTCATTAACAGCCAGTTGTAGAAGAGAACGAGTTTCAGGATCATTGTCCTGTTCCTCAATAAGTTTGTTTCGATGAAGAGAGTCGAAAAATGTCTTAGAGTCATCAGTAGAACTTAAAGTTGAGTCAGAAATCTCATCGATGTGAGACATGAACGTATCAGACAAAGAGAAATCCTCTTTGGACTCCTGAGAACGTGTCTGAGAACGAGTAACAGCACAGGCGGGAAAAACATCAGGAAACTCTTCAACGAGTTGCTCTGTACTGGGGCTAATAACAGGTGCTTCAACAACACGAACCTCTGGTACCACCTTACTACCAGCCAAATCATTCCCCAAAAGCATAGACACACCTTCAACAGGCAATGAAGCTTTAATACCCACAGTCACTGGGCCTGAAACTAAGTCCGAATGTAAATCTAATCTATGAAGAGGAATAGAAACGACGCCACCTTCTACACCAGAAATGAGCACATTGGCCCCAACGGATGACTTTTCAGAAAACGGAAGTACACTTTCCAAAATCAAACTCTGAAAAGCTCCAGTATCCCGCAGGATTTTAATTGGTTGTAGATGTGATTCGCCAACAAAAGAAACAAAACCTTCAGTCATGAAAGGCTTAAATTTGTCCTCAACAATATTTTCAGGTACATCAATAATATTGGGCTTAGAATCCACAGTGGACTGGACAGGGTCAAAATCATTGGAAACCAATGATGTATCCAACGAGGGCGAAATGAAACTATGGGGTGATGGCTTGTTTTTTACCTTATAGCACTCAGAAATCAGATGGCCAGGTTTCTTACAATAAGCACATGTTTTGGATGAGAATGACACGTTTTGGGTAGATGACGAGCTTTGAGAATAAGATGGAGTCTTCGTTTGAGAATTAGAAGTTTGCTCTTTTTTGTCTCTGTCGACATTTGCATAATATTTGAATGAGTCATTGGGTTTCTTTGTTGTGTGATTTATTTTGCTTTTGTATGAGAAATCTTTGTGAGTCAAAGCATACTCGTCTGCCAAGACAGCAGCATCATGAATTTTGGAAGCTTTTTGATCATCAATATAAGTTTTTAGCTCTACGGGAATACATCTTTTAAACTCTTCGACTAACATGAGTTCTCTGAGTTTCGCATAATCATCTTTAATTTCTCTGGAATCACACCACCTGTCGAATAGAGTTTCTTTTTCACGAGCAAATTCGACATAAGTTTGGCTCTCAAACTTTTTGTAACCACGAAATTTTTGTCTGTATGCCTCTGGCACCAATTCATATGCATTCAAAATGCATTTTTTGACGTGCTCGTAATCATAACTTTGCTCGGCAGTGAGCTTGGAAAATACTTCCTGAGCTTTACCCTTGAGAACACTCTGAAGTAATACTGTCCAATATTCGGTAGGCCATTTTAGCCTAAGGGCCAATTTTTCAAATTGCTGAAAATATGTATCTACAGCTTTTTCATTGAATGGAGGTACTAAACGAATCTGTTTGGAAGCATCAAAATTATCCAACTGCATTTGGACAACCTTTTCTTCTGTCTGTGCCTTTCTCATATTGATTTCTTTATCAGCTTTAATGCGTTCCATTTGTATTTCGGCATCAAGGCGTTTGTTTTCTTGTTCTGCCTCAAGAACAAGGCGTCTGTTTTCCTGTTCTGCCTCAAGTCGTTTGGTTTCTTTTTCTGCCTCAATACGTTTATTTTCAATTTCTAAACGAAATTTCATTTCCATTTCTATTTTTTTTAATTCGAAATCTGGGTCAAAATGAGCGACAGGCAATTGTTGTGCAACTGTTTGAGGTAATACCTTTTGGCTGACCAAATGTTCAACAATAATTTGTTTAATATCTGCTTTCTTCATTGATTGCTTCACTTCTAAATTAAAATGTTTACCAACATCAAGTAATTCAGATTTTTTTAATTCACTGATTAATTCGAAAGAGGGATTCCGATTAAATTCGTTTATAAAATCTTCAAGTTCGAATGCCATTTTAAATATACAAGCTGTCTATCTGTATAGAATATAAATCTTATTTTATAATAAAATCAAATTGTTTGTTCGATATCCCGGACGAGCCCCCAATTTTCTGTTACGTATTTTTTTATTTTTTATATTCTTCGTAGATTAAACGCAACAGAAAAACACAGATAACAGCTTGTATAATTTATTACACTAAACTTTTAACAAATATAACAGATATAACACAAATTATATAATAATAGTGACAGATATTAAGTTACAACATTCGAAATTAATTACAAAACAAAATAATATTAGTTTCAAACTTCAAAATAAATCACAATACAAAACGGTACTGGCCTGTATCTAATGTAATGATCTAAAATTAAAGTCTCAAATTCCAGTCTAGGGTGTGAATTTGGTCCCACGAAGAATTTCCGAAACAGTTCACAGTTCAATGAAATCGCCGTCTCTCAGCTCAAGCAGTAATTCAGATGTATCGTAGAGATTGACGAAATAAAATCACAACTTCCGTAGATCTAACTTCAATCACAAATCCAAGTTGAATATTCACAGCAAACACTTAATCTTTCTCAAATAACTAAAACTGATGCCTGACTCTCACTCTTATTCTTCGAATAAAACTAATGACTGAATCTATCTTCTTTTTTTCGAATAAAAACTGATGACTGAATCTATCTTCTTTTTTTGACTGATGACTGAATCTCTCTCTTGTCACCGTCTTTTATACCGATAGGCCTACTTCTCGAACAATTTTGCAATTTCCATACAACTCCAGAGCTATCCACGCATATCCGTTCTTGCACGAGACTACACTCTAGACAGGAAGTCACCAGCACTCATTTACAACATATGATTGGTCTACTTAATTCAAGAAAGTTCTAAATAACAAAATATTAGTTTAAACTTCAAAACAATAATATCAATATGGAAAAATGAATAATAGAAAATGAAAATTCAAACACAACACGACATGTTGTCGTTAACAAAATATTTACACATATACATAACAAGCAAATTATGCAAGAAGTCTTTCTTTCAGGTAAAAACCGAGGAACATTACCAGCAAACATACTTAAAATCTACAAAACGTACATTAGACCAACAATAGAATATGCATCACCTGCATGGATTAACACAGCACCTACACATATATACAGAAACTTCAACGTATACAAAATTCAGTACTAACTTCAGCATATAAAGTACCACGTAGCACCTCAACCACATTCATGCACAAGTATGCAAACACAGACACAATATCTGAAAGACTCTTGCATTACACTCTAAAATATTTCAATAAGAATTGGCATAAAAATGAATTAATGTGTGATCTCGACAGATATCACGTACATGATGTAAATAGTCCTAAATACCTCTCCCCTTTTAACATATATTTAAGTAATGTAACTCAAGCTGGCCACTATGCACTAGACTCTTAGTCCTTGATTATTATTTATCATACAATTATTGAATAATAATTATTAATATACTTTTATTTGTGTGTGTGTGCGTGCTACTACAAGTAGTAGTAGTAGCATTCTTTCTATGAAAAAAAAATACAAAAAAGGAAAAAAAAAACACAAGAGAGAATTTAAAAAAAAAAAAATCTTGTTTGTCCATGCATGGTCTGAGCCCTGAAATGGGCCTGAGCATCAAGTTATACTTTTACTCTGGCCCAAAGCTATAAAAATAATAATAATAATAAAAATCATTTTTTTTTTGATGCTATGAATGTTCGGGAAGGAGGAAGAGGTCAAATGTACCTGACCCTCCTGGGTATTTAACAACAATATTCAAATACCGACACATCGGACGCAGAACTCGTAAGCCGTTAGACTTACCATTGAGCTGTTAGGGGCCTTTTTGAGTAGCGTGAGGTTTTTATACAAATGTGAAAATTATTTTACAACACATTACTTCGAAATTATGTAATGAGTCTTGTATGAACAAAAAATTAAAAGATACGCTACATAAAATACTAAACTCATCGTGTTATCTTACTCGAGAGTCGTTTGTTGTATAATACTAAACACTTTAAATTCACTTTGTGTTGGAATTAGTAATGGTCTTGGCTAGGTGGTTAGTGTGCTCAACTCGTTATCTAAGGGTTACAGGTTCAAATCCCCATCCCACCATACATGCTCTCCCTTTCAACTGTAGGGCATTATAACGTGATTATCAATCCCATTATTCGTTGATAAAGAGTAGCCCGAGAGTCAATGGTGGATGGTGATAAGTAAGTGCCTTTTTTTCTAGTCTTACACTGCTAAATCAGGGATGGGCTAGTGCATATAGCCTTTGTGTAGCTATTCGCGAAAACTTAAAAAACAAACAATCTGGTGGTCGTACTTCACAATCGTCTGTCTTATTACAACACATACACTCTTGTCTATTAAGCGCTGCGTAATAAAAAGTTATATTTTTTGTAGTGATGAAAACTGCATAATAATTAAGTATAAGAATAATGTGACCGTCAACCTCACTACTCGTTGGTAATGGTAAAAGAGTAACCCAAGAGTTGAAGGTAAGTGATGATAACTACCGTGTTTCTCCGAAAATAAGACAGGGCTTATGTTAATTTTCACTCCAAAATATGACACTAGGGTCTAGGGCTTATTTTCGGGGGATGTCATATTTTGATTTATTTAAAAAAATATTAAACTATTAAATTAACCATTTAAAATAAACTATTAATACTTAAACAAACTAATTAATAAATTATTTTTTTTTATTTCTTTCCTCTTCCTGCCACTCTTAACTAGGGCTTATTTTAAGGGTAGGGCTTATATTAAAACTATCCCCAAAAATCACACTTGATCTTATTTTATGGGTAGGTCTTATTATCGGAGAAACACGGTAGCTGTATTCCCTTTATCTTTCATTGATAAATTACGGGCGGCGAGTGCAGATTATCCTCGTGTAGCTTTGCGCGAAATTCAAAAACTTTTTAAATATCCCAGTGACTGAAGTTGCCTTGCCAGCGAATTAATGTTCTTATTATATAATCTTCAACCTATTATTATTTGTAAAGTATTAAGTCCAAACTGCGGGCAAAATTTTAAGACGTGAAACGTAAGTGATGTTGCGAAACGTTTGTGCTGCTTTCTTTTCATTAACTAGTTTGTTGTTTAGTGCTATTTTAGTGGTTTCTGACCGACTGAATCTCAAAACAATAATTTCACGACATTGTGACAAACGTTTATAAAACGAGAACTATCCAAAATTAAACCTGTGATTCCCGACCTCTTTTCTAACGAAGTATCCCCCATTTCTGTACTATTGTTACAGTTACTGCAGTATCAATACTGGTGTTGCTCCTTGCATTGCCACGTGTTTATCTATTCTCTTATACTGTTGTTTTTTTAACACTTTTACATTATAGACTGATATACTACATTCAATTTTCCTACAACTCCCACCATAATCAAAATGTGTTGTATTTAATGCAAGCATTCTGCAACTATAGCAAAATAAAATAACAAAACAAAAACAAAAATGAGATGTGAAACTATCTTGAGCAAACCAGTCATAGTGATTGGCAACTTCGTCAACTCGTATACTTTCTTACACCAGTAAGATGTATTATTTGTATCCATTTGTTTTTAAATTTATTTTAGAGATTCTTTTACATTATTATTAGCAATGGCGGATGTAAGGTTGTGTGAGCTAATAATTTTTGTAGGCCCTATATCCCATGTAATTTCACATAGAATAAAATTATCAGTGGGCCCCTATTTAGATCATAGGACCTGGGGCACCTTCCTAAATATGCCACTAATTATTATGAGTAACTGCGCGTACCTCTGATTAATAAGTGCGAGTTTAAACAAACATGCAGCTGAGATGTGTTGGTAGCTCTTATCTATATATATATCTGTTCTTTTAGATAGTGTTTATACCAAGTGGAACTTGTATGAAAATAATGGTGTATATTTAATTAATAAAAACAATATTTTAAGCAGAAAACTAGGCCAGTTAAAAGAATTTTGCGTCGAGTGTTTTCCCTCTTATTCTGTCGGTCCACTAGGAGCATGCTAGTGTAGTAGTCTATACTAACTGCGCGTATACACCAAATCAATTTAACTTGTTCACTTATCAGTTTGAACTTAAAACTGGCCACAATATTTATCTCGGTTTCTATCTTTATCCATTTATTTTATTATAGCATACTTTTCTTTATTTTTTTGATTTTCTTTATCTAACGTTCCTTATTATTTATATTATCTTTCGATTGTTTTATAGTGTATCGGCTAAGAATCTAAAACATTATTTTCTGTGTACGTTAACAATAAAAACTGCAATGAATTTTCATAAGCTAAGAATGATGCGAGATTTATTGCGTTACAGAAAAACAAAAAATGTATAAAAAATGATGGGTATGTTGTAAAAATGTACAAGTCTACTCATTTAAGTATAAAAACTAACAAGCCTATATATATGTAAAATGAAGACTCTAAAAGTCGATGTATCCTTAGCGTTGTTGTTAAATGTTGTTCTTTTAGGAATAATTATTTTTGTTGTTGTTGTTGGAAGATAATTACTTCGTTCCCATAGAAACAAAAGAGCATAAATCACAAATCTGTAGTTACCATAGTTGCAGTTGTTAGATGGTGAAAAGGAAGTAAATGGAAGCTAAAGAGGTATTTTGTATTGATGAATTCAAAGTCATCGAAACAAATATCACAAATTATATGACGTGTTACTTTAAGTTAAAATCAAATGATTGTTTGATATTATTTCTTTAATTACAATTTTTGGAAGATTATTATCTTGTAGCATAAAACTGCGATAGTTTTAGTTATTTTTGTCTAAAAGGTAGATTCATCTATAAGTTTTTATAAAATAATTTGTTTATAAACACAAATACATGTAAAGAACCGATATCAGTATAATATTACTATCTGTTGTATGCTCATGTAAATACTTCGCAGAGTGTGGATAAATTTCACGAAATTTTCAGGTCAATGCGCGTTACATAAACATTTCCAATTTTGCGTTTTTAAACACTAATTTTTCCTTTGTGAATGGAGCTTCACGACATTTGGTGTGGAGATTCATTTGTTCCATAGGGCGGTACAAATTTTCAGTTTAACGTTTTACACGGACACTTTTTCACTACTTCATCTGTTCTGATCGAGGTGGATTCCTGTACGTGGTGAATGGACCTTCCAGAGAAGGTTCTATGCTTTCGATATACCTTCTTTGAAATCTAAACGTCCACTAATGTGTTTGCTGTGCGTTGCGATACATTATGGGGAGGAGTGGATCATAGTTGTCAAGAGATCCAACCCTAACACACCACTTTAGTCTTGAATTCCTGTGGATTAGCGGCCATGGAGTAGCTCCTCCATGGTCAATCGGCTGGTCCACTGGGGCTAGGGTCAACCGAGTACCAGTGTAGGACGTTTTCAACAGGTGTTGTGAACCTTATGCCTGATGCTGGTGTTTTGGCGTGGTGCTCACGAAACCTTGGTGTTGCTGCAATGTCCTTGTTTGGTCTTGCATTGTGTCCCCTCGTGGAGCTTCGTGGTAGGTGGGGACAGTGGGCACTGAAAGGTACTTTTTTATTATAGATACCCCCATTCATGAAAGAAACCTGAAAAAAAAACAGTATCACAAAACGATCACGCATGGATGACTCTGTTCAACTGTCACCATCACTGTCTGACTCACCTCGATTTCTCGTTCTGCATTTCTTGTCTGAGAAATCTTTAGAATAGATGTATCCCTTTTTCAATCAAAAGTTATTAGAGAGGCTTACTGGTTCCCTAAACTCAGTAAAGAAGCTGCACTAGGAAGGCATTTTGGTGTAAACATCTTCACCACAACACTAAACTTCTCTTGAAATCAATGGCTGTGTGGGAGATACCCATTGAAATTACTCCTCATGCTACTGTGAATTTTTCAAGAGGAATTATTGTTGAGAGGGATTTAAAGAACATTCACGAGTGGGAGATTCTTGCTGGTTTTTCTAACCAAGGTGTTTCTGTGGTGCACCATATCTCCACTATGAAGGACAGAATAATGCTACCTGCAAATGTACTTATTTTGACGTTACATCGCCACGTCCACCTACTACTATCAAGGTAGGATATCTAAATTGTAAGCTATGACCATGTATTCCCAACCCTCTCTAGTATTTCTAGTATCGGTGATTCGGACATTCAAAGACATTGTTATGGATCTTTAATGTGTGCTCGTTGTGGTGGCAAAAAGTATGGTGCCTACAAATGTGGATTAGAACCACACTGTGTTAACTGTAGTAGTTTATACCCATCATATTTTCGATCTTTCCCTGCTTCTAATAGAGTCGTTCTCCAATCATGTAAGGAGTATTTGGTCCTCCATGGTTAAGAGAGTAGACAAATCAGCGTTTACTCCAATCTCTGTTCCACCAGTCCTTCCAGTGACTGCTTGGGTCCACCTTTTTCAGCCCCAAATTCTGGCGTATGCTCAGGCCCATCTACTTCGGCCCAAAGACGTCAAATGATTATTCCTTCTCAACATCAGTCACAGGACTTTGCATCTAGAGACCTGCTGGCTTGTTTCAGGGCAGAATCCATGGAGGTCGAAAGATCTCCTTCTAAGAAAGAAAAACGATATGGTCGTATAAACCGAAAAGTTCTACACCTAAATAAATATGGTCACATTGATACAGTGGAAATGTCAAGAGTTCGGTTCCAGTATAGAAAATATTAAGGATCTGATTGATTCTTATTATCCTGTGTGCCTCTTCTTATAGGTAATGTTTCTGAAACCTGCTGATGCAGTCACCTTTTAGTAAATTTCTTTGTACAGAAATGACAGGTTTTGTGATGGACGATTGCACAGAGGGGTGGTACTTCTGGTCAATCAGCATGTGCTCATCCTGTCTTTGCCACTCGATGCACTTTTGGAACCCATAACCATCCGTGTTTTTTAGTTGTACCATCAATGTTTGTTCTTTCTACTTGTCTCCTAAAGAGATCTATGATCAATCAGACCTTCATGCTCTCGTGAAAGTTACCTCTCTCTTTTTAATCCTAGGGGATTTTAATGGACACAATATCCTCTGGGGTGGTGCTGATATTGATGGGAGGGGTCGTTCCATAGAGTGTGTGCTCTTGGACCACAATTTTTCTCTCTTCAATGCTTGTTTTCATGCATCTAGTCAGTTCTTTTACTACTGTTGATCTTTCTATCTGCTCCCCTTCGCTTTTCTCTCATTTCTCTTGGGGGTTGACGAAACAGTGATCATTTTCTTATCATTTTGAGGATAACTGGTCATGTTTGATGCCATCTTACCCTCTCGTGCTTCAGTGGAAGCTGGACCTCTTTAAGATTTTAGAGGGGTGATTAATGCTCGTCATATTTGGTTCCTTCAATCAAACAATATTCTCTCACCCACCTAATGTGGGTTCTGATGACACCTCTCTACCGTTGAACACCTGATACGAGTTGAAACGTCAGTCAGGGAAGCTTTTCTGAAGTGACAACATTTGTTTCTGTATTGTTGATCTTGAAAAGGATTATGATGTTACATGGAGGTATGGCATTCTGTGAGACCTCCACTCATGAGTTGTGTGGCCATTTGCCCATTTTTATCAAACATTTTTAATGAACTTGCAATTCCAAGTTTGTGTGGGTTCAGCACTCTCCCACAAAAACTTGGAGTTCTTCAGAGCTGTGTTTTGAGTGTCCCACTTTTCATTTTAAAGATTAATACCATCACTAGATAACTTCCCTCTTACAGTTGCAAATGGACTCTATATCAACAACTTTCACAGTGTAAGTCATCAAGCATGAGGTTTATTGAGCAGCAGCTACAGACTGCTCTCAGTCGTTTACTGAAGTGGGTCATATCAAAAGGTTTTATCTTTTCTCTCCCTAAAACTGTTTGCATGCACTTTTGTCACCAACAGGGTATTCACCCCTATCCTGTGCTTCTTCTTGGTGAAGTTGTTCTTGGGGTCGATCGATGTTCTATGCTTTCGCTCTGTTGTGCCCTCATTCAGTCAACACTGAACTATGGATCTCTGATCTAAAGCTCTGCCAAAACCTCGGTCTTGAAGATGTTAGGCCCTGTTCACCATCTGGGACTTCTGCTCTGCATGGGAGCTTTCTGCACTTCTCCATTCCAGAATTTGTGCATTAAGTCTCATGAACCTCCTCGACACCTCCACCATTTGCACCTATCTTTACTGTATACTTCAAACACTTCAATCCTTACTACAGCATCCTACGTGGGGTTGTGTTTTCCTTTTTCAGTGGACCATGCTTTATCAGAATAGATGGTCTGTTGTCATTGTTGTTTTTGGTTTTTATATCCAGGCACAGCGAGCTAAATTGGGTCTGTTTTTGGGTTACGTTGCTATTTCCACTGGTCAACCCTTCCCACCGTGGCTCATTACTATCCCTACCTGTGATGTTTCTTTGAGCTATCTGAGGGAGGTGGATGTATACTCCTTATTGGAGTACCATCTTCTGTTTGCCGAACATCTTTCAAACCATTCTTCCATTCCCTTTTATACTGATGGTTTGAAATCAGCTGACTCTGTGAGCTCTACCATGGTATGTAGTTTGGTGGTCGCACACAGGACTTCCTCTACAGTTTCTGTGTTCACTGCCTAATTGTATATCATTTCTTTTGTCTCAGATCATGTAAAAGCTATGCAGTACACCAATTGTACCATTTATACTGACTTGTTTAGCTCTCTCCTTATCCTGGTATCTCTTCAAGTTAGTTCACACCCTAGTCTCCTTGATAGTCAAAACCGACTGGCTCAGTTTTCTTTATCATCTAATTCTATCCAGTTTTTATGGACACCAAGCTACGTCAGTATTTGGAGGAACAAGATTGCTGACACTGCAGCAAAGTCTGTCTGCTCTGGTGCTGTCACGACCATGTCTGTCCTATACATGGGCCACAGTCCTGTATTCGAGGCTCGGTTCCACGTCAGTTGCCAGTGAGCAACGTGATAAGAAGCTTTACAAGGAAAACCTTGTGTTGCTCATTGGCTGTCTTGGCATCGTTAGGATCGGAAGGAGGAAATTGTCCTGACTAAGCTACGCATTGGTCACAGTTTTTTTTATCTCATCGTTTTCTTTTATCTGGGATTAATGTAACAATGTATTATCTGTGCCACAGTCAAGTCACAATAACCAACATTTTATTGTCGTTACAACCATGATCGAGGCATCATATTAGATATGTTTTTACCATGATTGTAACAGTGTCACCATCGTCAATGACAAACGTTTTTAATTTTTTATCCATATGATGGATCTTCATCAAATTTAGTGTGATGGTATTTTAGGTCCATGTGGAGATACGTGCAAATTTGCGGTTTCACATTCTTCGTGTTAGAGCTTTTATTGGGGTTTTAGCGTTTTTTACAATTACATATTAGGGAAGCAACTTTTCATGTTGTAAGGTAACCTTTCATTTATCATTAATTTACGCAACATGGACAGATCTTTAGCTAATAAAAAATAACGTTCTAAGACTCTTGAGTATATTTCTTCACGAAAGGTAGCTAGCTAATTCCGTACTCTCTGTCAGCTAAAATAAAACTAGTTTTTATTACAAATATTGTTTTTAGTGTTTTATTATAGTGAAGAGCCTCTTACAACTACATAAATTGTGAGCAGAAACTAGGCATTGCATGCTGTTTCAACCACTGTGCAAAGTATGTCCCCGCCTTTTTTTTTAATAACAAAATTATCATGAACCACGGCAATACGTTTTGTGAAGTGAGTTTTTAAAAATTCGAAAACAGTTTGTTATTGGTATAATGATATTATTTATATCCATAAATTAATTCCATGTAAATGCTTTGTAAAGAACATTGAATTTTTGTAATACACACATGCTTATTGTTTAATACAGAAGTGGCACAGAATATTTGTTTTCGAAACTGCAGAAACACATTTTATATTGTTTTAGCGGAAGTGGTAATTTCGGATCATTCAGCTTGAGAAAATTTAGAGGCCTGGCATGGCCGAGCGCGTTAAGGCGTGCACTCGTAATCCGAGGGTCGCGGGTTCGCGCCCGCGTCGCGCTAAACATGCTCGCCCTTCCAGCCGTGGGGGTGTATAATGTGACGGTCAATCCCACTATTCGTTGGTAAAAGAGTAGCCCAAGAGTTGGCGGTGGGTGGTGATGACTAGCTGCCTTCCCTCTAGTCTTACACTGCTAAATTAGGGACGGCTAGCACAGATAGCCCTCGAGTAGCTTTGTGCGAAATTCCAAAACAAACAAACAAAAGAAAATTTAGTGAAATTACCAAATCATGTTACGATTGAGATTGTATATTTGTGAGAAATTTTATAAGTTACATTAATTAACGATGAGTTATGTAATTATAAAATTTCACAACCAAAAACAGCTTATCTTAAACAATAAATTAACATACAACATTTTAAAAAAGTGGGTGCCATAATAATAATACTGTGGGTCACCTGTATGTATTAGTGTGTCTTGGTGTAACCTGTATCCATATGTATGTATATATTTTATTATTATAGGTTATTAATATAAAGATCAAACAAAACAGATGATAAGATTAGACCATTGGATGTCATTGTCTGAATGCAGATTTCGTCAGTCACATATATTTTCTGACGTGAACAAAATTAGTACTCGCCATGCAACTTCAGCGCCATGATGCAAAATCGGAAGGGGTTGGAAGGTGAACTGCAAGATTTGCTGGTGCTTGGACATAGAAAAGTTCTGATTGATTCGTCATCACTTCTACCTTTTAGATTTGTATGCATAAAATGTTTTCATTTTAACAATTAAGAAACTGCTGTAACGATTAGTATTTCCACTTTACAAATTATAATAAATAAGTATACAGCATTATGCAGGGTGGTCGCTAGAAAAGCAGAAAATTTAAGGGTCAGATGAGATCATGAATAAAATGCGTGCTTACTCATTTCTATTTTAATTTCTTTACATCATGAATAAAATGCATGATTTTAATATCATAAAATGCATTTTGAGCATCTATGAGTGTAATATAACATATGCCTTTAAAAAACTTTGTAAAAGTTATTCTTTGTAAAAATAAATAGCTGTTTGACAAATTTTCCGCTTTTCGAGCGACCACCCTGTATAATGTTTATATCGTTTAAATTATTTCGCTAGATATATGATGAGGAACTTATGGTTTAATGTTGAACATTCCTTATTTTTTTAAAAAACAATTTCTAGATAAATTGTATCGTAAAAATTAGTACTACAGACTTCTCTTTCAGTGAATATTTAGAAGTAACTTATTTCACTTGTTTATTTAATCCGTTAAACGTATATGTTGTTATGGTGCGCTAACTTATGTATTTTAAAATAATAATAAGATTAAAAAAAAAAAAATGCCACCAGCAAGCTTGACTACTGTGAATAAGAGACTATAAATGGACATTGCCCTGAAAAGGACCTAACATAACATCACGAGTTAGGGAAAATATGTTAAGGAAGGAGGAAGAGGTCAAAGTGAACCTGACCCTCCAGGGCAAATACCCAAACACCATCGGAAAGGTATGGTGCGCTGTGTAATTAGTTATTTTGTTATAAAAACACAGTCGAACGTCTTGAGTAGTAAGTGTATTGTTTTTGTCATAGCTGAAATCAGAGAATTTCTACTATTATAGATGTATCGTCACAGTAGTTAATTAACATTTTTTTCTCATAACTATAGTACAAAATTTCATAATCTTCTATACGGTTAAAATATCGTTTTAGTAAACATTGGATTCAGAGTTTGTAGTGTATACTGGAGGGATTTAGATATTTTGGTAATAATGTCAGAAAAAAGGATCTCTACTCTCTAGATAATATTAGTGAATTGTTTGTAATTAAGCACAAAGCTATACCATGTGCTGTCTTTTTTCTGTTCATCAAGGGTATCGAAACCCGGTTTCTAGTGTTGTAAACCCACAGATCATTCAACGTTTCGTCATTACGGCTTCAATCAGGGTTAGCCGTACAAGAACTGATTGTACTACTAGTCTTAATGACGAGACATAGTGGCTAAAATAAAGTTGTGTTTTTATCAATATATAAAGTGTAAATGTCTTTTTATTTTCTGTCTTTATTGCCGAAACATCGGATTCGTTGTTTTGTTAGCCTAATTGTTACTGTGAACTGTTGTGCGTGTGTGGCTTATCCCAGTCATTGGCCCAGATTTACTAAAAATAAAATAGGAAGTAGAAAATTAATTTTATGTATATAAGTAATTTTGCGTTTAAAAACTGTATGAGTACAGAGTGAATAATCCTATGCTGAACATGTTTATATTTCAAAAATTATATAGTTTATCTTTTAATTTACTTCTGTATATTAGGTGCTAATTTGCTTTGCTAATAATTATCATGTATTGTTTGAAAAAAACATTTAGTCTTGACGTACTAAGTTCAACTGAGAAGCAGATATCAGATATTTAATTGTGGATTCGATTCTAGTCACTTCCCTTTACGTTAAGGTACTAAATAAAAAAGTAAACGATGTGTTTCATTTTAATGATAGTAGTAAATGATTTTATGACATGAAAATTTTTTTTTTAATTAGACACCTAGTGTATCGCTTTATAGTTTTTTTCAGAAGCATTCTACAAAAACACAAACCTTAACGGGTCGTTTATTACTAGTACTAAAATATCTTTCACACTCTACTCTGCACTACAGGAATTATTTTTCATTTACATTTGATCCATGTGTTATAGATGGCGTATTAAAGTCTTAGAAAACTATGTATATATTGTGGCGCTTATATATTAAAGGATACAAGCTGAAGTTGCCGCCCTTTATTGGGGTTATAGACTTAAACAAATCTGTTGGTGAATGCCATAATAAGTAACACAAAAGTCCTAACTTTCACAACATTTATTTAAAACATATTATTACAGTATTCATTATTAATTCACCAAAAGTTTTGTATAAGCTTTAATAACTCAATATGTATATATTTAAAATATGTGCAAGAGTCAGAGCGATTTTGTAGGAAGAGGTAGCAGACGTGCAGTAACGACAGGGTCGGTTGCTTTCTGTTACAGCCCCCCAGTGGCTCAGCGGTATGTCTGCGGACTTACACGCTAAAATCCGGGTTTCGATACCCGTGGTGGGCAGAGCACAGATAGCCCATTGTGTAGCTTTGTGCTTAATTCAAAACAACAACAACAACAAGCTTTCTGTTACTTGCTTTCATCATTAACATCTTAATTTCCTTCCACAGTGCTTTGCGTGGTTAATTAATGATGGCCATTAGGTCATGGGTCAAAGTTAAAAAGTGGATGTGACTCAAGAAGTGGTTCTTCATATTAACGTTATAGTGGTTGTTGGAGTAGAAACTTCAGTTTAGTTTATGATTTACTGCGATAGTGGTAGCCATTTCTTTTATTGCATTCCTGCGTAGAAAGTGCTAGCGCAATTTGAGATATATATATGTCGTTTCTTGTGCTTTTCTCCTGCTGTGTATATAGTGTGTTTATAGAAAATGTAATAAAGTTTGTAACTTTATAATTGCGTGGCGCCGTCTATAAATTTAGCTAACGTTATCTTACGTGAAAGATAATACATTTTCAATAACAGCAATAATAGGGGTGGAGGAGGCAATGAGCCACCATTAACATGTCTCTTGTTCCAAGTATTATTCAGCAAAGTGTGGTAGATATTGGCTAAGTGACTAGCAATAGTACCTTTGTACTTTATATAGATAAATATAAGGATCGAACAAGTTGTGTGACAAAATTAGACCGTTGGATAATATTGTCTGTCATTCATTTACACTAGCAGAAATACACGCTCTACGAAAGGTTTTTAGGCCTGCTGCACTTTTCAGGAGTGGCCCCAACGATTCTACAACAATATACTCATAGTTGATAATCAATAATGTCACCATCCATGAGAAAATAAGATTTTATTGAAGATTTAGTTTAAAATTGAACAATTATCATAGAATTACATCACAGAGTAGATTTTATTGAAGTATTCCTTCGTAGACGAAATTATTAATGAAAGTGCCTTGCTTTTCTTTTGCAACACATGAGATTTTCATTAAAGAAAAACAGTTTTTAAGTTTGTTTTTGATTGTTTTATATTTGAAATTTACTTCTTTTTTGTAATTTTTATTGAATAAATCTGAAATATATCATTTTTGTGGAAATTTCAATTGTTTTACTTATTGCTCAGCTGTAAAAGTATTATTCAGTTATGATTGGTGATAATCAGTGCAGTAGTTTCCAAGATGCGAGTGTTCGAGGTATACATTGCAAGCTCTATTATAATAAGATTTTCTTGTGTGAACAGAATTAACATTCGCCATTTAATGTTTCATGCGTGTGGCAAAATTTTAAATTCATGGATTATCAGTGTTATAAGTTACTTTGTTTTCAATTTTTTTAGGTGTAGAATATTAAATGGGCGAGAAAGTAGATACACTTATAAATTTTAATATACGTTTCAGAGTGACCTTCAACTTGGGTGATGAGAATTTTTTTGAAGTGTTTTTAACTGTCATACTAAATATCTCTGAAATATTATTCATGCATGAGGTTGCGTGTTAGAAGCAAAAGGTGAGAGTTCTTTGCATTTGGGACATTTCGTGGTTTTAAAAAGGCTGTTGTCTAGGCTGTTTTAACGTATAAAACTCGCTGAATTACATTTTTCTAAAATGTAAACATTTGTATACGAATAATTAACGAATCTTATGAAGTCCATTTTTGGTGAAGGTAGCTCGCCAGATAAAAAGGATTGCGAGTAACTATTTTCGTCCATATGAAATAAATTTAAATTGTTTTTGCTTAAGCCACTTACATTTTTAGTAGCAGCTTTCTTCACCATGTTAAACGCATGTAAAAATACGTTAAAAACAACAATCTTAAAAGTTAGACAGAAATTTCCCACTACGTGTCCACAGTACTTTGTTCGATAACGAGTATGGAGGTATGACGCACTTCTGTTTTTATCATTGCCATGGCAACTGTTGTCGTGCAAATATTATTATTTCTATGTTGAGAAAAGTAACGATAGTTGGTTTCACTCGATGTAATCGCGTAACTAACCCTACCATCAGCTTGTATGCAAGATGCATTCATAAATTATAGATCGTATACATATATATATTTAACTTTTGTATCAGCTAGTGGTTTATAAACATTAGTATTTATTAATAGCTTTAAGTTAGGCCTAAGGTGCGCCTAATAACAATAATTTAAGAACTGTCTGTAGACTATTGAACAGTAGTTAGCATGGTTGTGGAGTTTGGGGTATTTCATCTTAATATAAAAGGTAAATTAATCAGTAAGCTTGATTTTTATATGTGCTTAAAAATTTGTTAGAGATCTAAGTATTATCACCTGACATATATTTATATTATGCACTTGTATTAAAATGATATGTATATATTTTTCAGAAAATACAGAAGTTATTGCAATTCAGTGATGGAAAAATATGAAAAAATTTCAAAAATCGGTGAAGGATCATATGGTGTTGTGTTTAAGTGCCGTAGTCGAGACTCGGGTCAACTTGTAGCTGTGAAAAAATATGTGGAGACAGAAGATGATCCAATGATTAAAAAAATTGCATTAAGAGAAATACGAATGTTAAAGGTTTTTATTTTATTTTTTTGGATAAAGAAAAGAACTTTAACAAAAGTTATGTTAAAACTAGTTTTTTTGCATATATTTACACATAATTTAGATTTTATTATGTTTTAATATTACTAATCTTAATATATGCTATTAATGTATTAAATGTGTAATTTTAATTAGAAAAAAATAAACTTTTATTCACAGGTATTAAGGTGGTTATGTATGACATAATACATCTACTTTTTACAATTTTGGATAAACTACATATATAAATCTAAGAATTTAAGAAGCTGATATGATTGTAAAAGGAATTTATTTTTTAGCATTTTTATTTATGTTATATATTTGTTTAACATTTGGCAAAGCTACTTTGGATTAACATAGCATAAATGGTGACGCTTTGCTGTAGGATATGAAAAAGAAAGACCACCTTATGGTTAACAGCTATCCTGACATACCAATACAATTTATTTCCAATTACTTCTGTAGCTACCCCACTGGAAGTTCATACCCAGAAACAAACCCCAATAGGACACCCACCGATGTTAGTTCCACAAGCTGGTGAGTAGGTGTGTGAATACAGTTTGAAATGTAGCATCTGTGGTATCCCTAGGAGTATCAGAAACACAAAATTCAATGCTACATTTGGTTTCAGTGAGCCTGATCTTATATCCCTATCAGGCTTGGGTGACCTTCCAAGCTTGTTTTATTCTCCTTCATCCCACATATGAGCATCTTCCCTTTCACTAGGCCACCTTGATTTCCATGTTTGCTCCTGCTAGCTCCAAAACTGTGGGATGAGTTTAGAGACAAACAAAAACACATTGTGAATTAATACAGGAATAATTTCCATAATGAAGATGTCATGTAGGCATTATTTAATATTAGTCAAACAATCTTGTTTGTATGAACTATATATTTTGAACTTCAGTCTGTTTTACTGTTTGATTTCAATTTTTTTTTGCAAAGGTGAATTTCTGGAAAACTTTATCTTTGGGCTTAGTATGCCTACAGAGTGAGTATTCACATAGGCAAATAACAGACTTGCAACTCCCTCCTTTTATGAGTGTTCAAATTGTTTTATAATTTAATAATTTAAGTATTGTAAGATTTGCAGTGTTATTCACAATGCAATATTTAACAAAATGTTGTAGGACAACAAGGGATTTATTGGTCCATTTAGGTTGTCCCATCCTCTAAACTATGTTAAAGCTATTAGGTGAAAATATAAACCACTATAACCCAGCCCTTATCGGTTATATAGTTTTCAAGCTTTCTTTTAAACATGCTTGGAGTTTACTGTCTTCTCTGCTTCTGAAAGCAACCTCTTTGAAAGGACAGTCACCCTGTTAGTAAAATACATCTGTCTTAGCTGCAGATGACTCGTGCCATGTCAACATTTATAGTTATACCCCCTAGTTCTACCATTTTCACCTTTAAGTATGAAAAAAGGTGATGCATTAACACTATCAATTTCCATAAATATCTTAATCAGATCCCTTCTATGTCTTCTTTTATAAAGAGAAAACAATTTAAGAGATCTTAACCCTTCCATCCCAGACACCATTCTAGGAATCTTTCTCTGGACCCTTTCCAACAATTCAATGACCTTCCTAAAGTAGGAGTCCAAGACTGAATACAGTAATCCAGATGTGACCTAGCTAGTGACCTACACAATGAAATTTTAACCTTTTTAGACTTGTATTCAATGTTTCTGTAGATACAACCTAAAGTCCAATTTATTCTACCACTATCAGTAGTACATTACACCAAAATTCCTTTTTTTCATAACACTGTTAAGGTTTCTCTATTCAAGTTATATTCATAATTCAAATCAGATAACTCACATACATTATCTTTCATTTATTATAATTAAAACCTATCTGTCATTATCTAACTTATTAAATGATCTAAATCCATTTGTAAAGCAGCACTATTCTTCCTCACAGCCAGCTATACCCAATACCTTAGTATCATCAGCAGATTTAAGTAATTTATTAAACACTCCATCATCTATCACTGATGTAAATAAAAAAGAACAATGGTTCTGAGATTGAACTCTGAGTGAGGTACTACCCTTGTGACATTAATCCAGTTTGACTGTATTATGCTTTTTTCCATTCAGCTACTCTTCTATCCAGTTAATTTAACTTATCCCTCATAACTTAAAATTACGCCCTTGTTCTTATCTGCATAAACAGTAATCATTTCAAAGAATGTCAAAAGATTTTTAAAGCAAGATTTTCTCATAATGAAACCATGTTGACTATCAAATAAAATTCAAAGCTTTGTTAAATGAATTTGCAAAGCATTTTTTATCAGACTTTCAAAAGCGTTTTCCATCACTGATGAAAGACTAATAGGCCTGTAATAACTAAAACAATTTTTAGCACCTCCCCTGAAAGAGGAATAACATTATCCAATTTATAACTTTCAAGCCTCTTCCCACTGTTCAAGGACCTGAAAAATTAGTATCAAGTGACTCACTTATCCAATCTTTAATTCTCTTCAAAACCATTGTGGAAATATTAACTGGACCAGGATCCTTGTTATTCTTTAAACTTTCCAGTTTTTTTTTATCAAGCTGAGAATTAATGTGATAATTTTTTTTCCATCTATCAATTGTACAATATTATATTTCTTAAATCTTTATTTGTAAAAGCTAAAAGTAAGTAGAAATTAACAACCCAGCTGTCTTGCAAACATCAGATACAAGCCTTCCTTTATCATCCCTCAATAGTCCTACCTCCATCCCAACATTTTTTTACTCTTAATGTATTTAAAGATATTCTTGTTGTTAATTTTTTTGTTGATAAAGTTAAGAAAAACAACAGACTTGCATGTTGTTTGAAACTTAATATCAGTAAAAGATTTTTATTTGATATAGCAAGTAAAGTGAAATGATATAATATTTTGTAATTTCACTTTTAAATGTTATAAGACCTGTGAGTAATTATTGTTACAAAATATTTGTTGTATTCATATTACATAGCATCTAAAGCATCCTAACTTGGTAAACTTGATTGAAGTGTTTCGTCGGAAGAGAAAACTCCATATGGTTTTTGAATATTGTGATCATACAGTTTTGGACATTTTGGAAAAACATTCCAAAGGGTTAGTATTTATATCATTGAGAAAAACTGGCTCTTTGAATTTGATATGCTACAAATGTTTTTAATTTATAACAACAGAGTTGTTCTTATGTGGACAGATATAATATAAAATGATCACAAAGAAATAACAGTTTAAAAATTATTATCAATGAAGATTTTTTGTTATGTTTACCATTTTTTTGAACCAGAATTTTTTAATACAATTAAAATAAACAAATAATCCACTTTAAAACAAACAAACAGTCCTTTATCAGTAATACAGGGTGTTTGGAAAGTCACTCTGCACTTGTATATTTATTAACAGACAGGTTTCAATATAGAATGAAGGAGGTAAATATGAATGACAATTATAAACAATTTTGAAAGTGACCCCCGTTAGCATCAATATAGGCCTGGAATCCTTTTTATTTTGTTTCTAAACACCACTATCAGTTGCTGGCTTGAAATAGACTGAATAAAATATGATTACAAAACTGGACAGTGACTTTCCAAACACCCTGTATAAGGGATATTTTTTTGAGTTCTGAAATGCATAAATTAGACAGAATACTTTTGGACTTTGTCTGATTCTTTAAGAAGATAATCATGATTTTGGTATTTTAGTTGTCTTAGAATATTTTATGTAGATAGTTAGGATTGAACACTTTTAGGTTTTATTACTTATGCACACCCAAATTTAAAATTATAACATTATGCTTAGTTCTTGGTCGTTAAGTTTAACATACTGTTTTAAGATATTAGTACTTAGGACTATGTTTTATAGAGTACTAGTTTAAAGGTATGAAATATTAGATTGAAAATGGAATTGTTTAAAGCATTAGTTAAGTAAAAATAATTTATTTATCTTAAGAGTTGAAATCATTGTTGCTGTTGTTAATTAGTAGCTACGTAGAATTTTAATATGTTAGTAAATTATTTATAATAATACTTAGTTATAAGTAACGAAAGATGTGGCGTACATCGTAGCTGTGGTACTAATAATGAACTGTATCAGTATTGGTGAATAATTTAACTAGGCTGTTCAATTAACTCAATTATAGGATGTAACTGAATACTTATGATTTTATCAAGCAGTGTCACATAAATAATTGGTTATTCATAATTATAATGAAATTAAACGTAATAAACTACTCAAAATAGTAGTTTTAGTTATTACTGTTTTGGATTATTCCAACTATCCAAGTGATCAAAATATTGTGATTTGTTTGTTGAGCACTGTATGCATACACATGGATCTTTAAGTATTGTCATCTAGCAATAAGTGGAATTTAGCTGTAAATTTCAGCAGGGGTCAAAGGTTAATTTCTCTTTTTAATATGGTTATTGACCATATTCTCAATAGTTTTCATTACACAATGAGAGACATACTTTATATAAATAAGAATCCTACTTCTGATAAGTCACAAAAGTAAAATAAAAATTTATGTTCAGTATGATGTCATTCATTTTTTAACCGCACATTAAGATTGGTAAAGGCAACTGTGTGAACAAGTGTTATTTAATTATCCTTCAGTATTTGTTGAATGATCCATCATGAGTATAAATTACATGAAACAAAAGTGGAAGTTGGAATTTTATGCCCTAAGATATCAAGAAAACACGGTGATATGATGATATATAAATGAGTATTTATGGGGTAAATTTCTTGGTAAAATATGATTACTCTCTTTCTATGCTTTCAAAAACTGTAAATAACCATTTTGGATTCTTTTTACAACTATTTTCTAACTAAAATCCCTGTGATATATGTCAAAATTGGATTATGTTTGAAAACAATAGATTTGACTGTAACCTTTAAGAGGCTGAAAAAGATACAGTATTCTTAAATATGCAGACTTTGATTTCTCAAAGATAAGTAAGAAGTAGCTTTGGGAAGAATTTTGCTGTCAGAAGGTTGAAATGGCAAATGAGAAGCAAAAATCAAGGAAACAAGACAGAAAATAGAGTTAGTTATATGTAGTGTGGAGCACAGACAGACTAGGACTGGCATTTACTTGCCAGGTACTAAAGTACATGACATTATAGAGCATATTTAGTATCAAGAAGTATGTTCTTTTTTTCTTAGTGCATGTGTGGGTGAATGATAGTGGAAGCTGTAAATTAAAAGAACTACTTTCAAATATTGTTGGATAGAAATTGACATGTTCTTGTGTGAGTACTGTGTTATGTTAGATGCTTGAGTGAATTACTTAGAAGAATTAACAGCTTAAGTAAAATATTTATCGATAGTTGGGTTGTTTGGATATGTGGGACAATTTTAAGAGTAAGAGTGAATTTACGTACTAGAGATTGAACCTGTCTGAAAGCAGATGATTACTTGGAAGTAGGCTTAAATATGAGAAAGCAGGGGTGTATTGGAAGTTCAGGATAACACTGTGGTAACTCACAAGATATCATAAGTAAATTATACACCAGTAGTCTTGTAATAAAAGAAAAAAAAAGTGGAAGAAGAAAAGAAATAAGTGAATTATACACTGATAGTGTTTAAGATAAAAGTGAGAAAAATATTTCAACTTGTCAACTGAATTCTAAAGAAATTGAATTGGCCTAAGTGGATTTTTGACAAGAAAAGAACTGCATAGTATTTAAGATATGACTGTGATATGCATTGTGTAAAGAATCATTATATGTATGTTTTGATCATATTGTTTTAAAACAAATAGATTATGTGCTGTTAATTTATCATTGAATTTATCATCAATTTGTCACAGACACCTACTGTAGAGAAATCCTCAACACAATGCATCCATACGTATATTTTAACTTACTATATGTAATGTGAAAAGTAAGTCTGACAAAAGACAATTAGGACTATGTGGAGAATATAAAAGGGAAATTTAGAACATAATAAGTTAAACAGTACTTTTAAAGGTAACTGTCAAATTTAAAGAAAAGCATAGTAAATATCAAGTGCAGGTTTATTTAGTATTATTCTATTGTTAGGATTATTAGGAATATAATGGATAAGTTCGGGGCTTTAGACAAAATAACAGACTAGAATATAATGAAAATTATTGGAATTTAGTTAAATTTGGAGAACTTTTAGAGTGAGAATTATTTTGAAATTTCATATTGTAAGTTATTTCATAGTATTAGTCATTTTAGAATAGAAGATGAAGTGATTGTAAATATGATGGATTGTTTTAGGTGTCAGAACAGAAGACAGAAGAAAACAACACTTGCTCATTCTTGATGTATGTAAAATAGCTGATAAGGGATTACAGTCACCAGTCAAAAGAAGTCTCAGATGTATTTCTGATATGATACTTTACTTCTGCTTACATGTTAGTATTTCTTGAGTTTTTCCTGCCTTATAAAGGTGAAATTTTTTACTCACCACAAGCCTTGAGGCTCTTACTTTAGCAGTGTTACTACTAAATAGTAACATAACTATATACCTATATACCTTGCTGTTTGCAACTGTCATTACTGTATGCTTCAAAACTTCAATTCTTACCACAGCATCCCACCTGGAATGGTGTTTTCCTTCTTCAGTGAGCCACTAGATCTGGGTTTAGTCATTTTTAGAGAGACTGGCCATGGTTGATGCCACTCGACTTGTGTGCCCCCATGGAAGTGTGATCAAGCCAACTAGCCCTCTTTTACTGCTCTCATGGAATTTGATCCTGCTGTTATTTGTAAGCCATCAGTAGAAAACTGCATGGCAGCAGTGACTGACTGTATTATCTAGGCAGCTGCTCAGTGTATTTTTAAAATCTCAACACATTTTCCACAGTACCCTCATCTATGGTGAAATTCTGTCTGCCACATGATATGGAAGGCTCAAAAATAGGCTTACTTTTTGTAGGCATCGCACACTTTAGAACCTCGTCAATTTTCAGCAGTCCTGTGCATATGCTTGGCAGGTAAGACATCAGCACTAGAAGGAGCCTTGCATTAAATTCACAACCAGCATCACTTCCACCATGAAAGTCATATGGGACAAGATTTGGGAGGTCAGTGGGCAGTATAATTTTGTCCCCCTTTCCATCTTTCTCTCTGATGGCCAGGAAGTTTGTGATGCCTAAAACATTGCAAATACTGTCAATGAAAGCTTTTGTTGGGATTCTAGCACTTTTGTTTTGTCCTCCTCCTTCTTAGCCATCAAAATTTGGGCAGAGTGATGACCTCTTTCCTTTTGGGCTGATTATCTCTATGACTGTTATTGTTCCTTTACACTGGTGGAACTCAAAGTTGCCCTTCATTTGTCTGGTAATACACTGGTCAAACCTGATGATATACACTATGAGAAGCTGCACCATTTCTTTCCTACTTCTCTTGCTATTCTTCTGGTTATTCTTAATAAGATCTGGCAGGAGAATATTTTTCCTGATGTGTGGTGCCAGGCTATTGTTCTACCTTTCTCTAACCCTGTGAAGGATCCCTAGATTTTTCAAACAACTAGCCAATTGCTTTGACCTTAGAGAGAATGGTTAATGCTTGTCTTCTATGGTTTCTCAAATCAAGCAACCTCTTCTTGTTAATCCAGTGTTGGTTCCAATGACAGTGCTATACCATAGACCACCTGATTTGACATAGAAATGTCAGTCAGCAAAGCATTTTCCAAATGACAACATCCTGTGTCAGTATTCTTTGATCTTGAGAAGGCTTATGATACCACTGGGAGGTATGACATTTTACAATACCTTTATTTATGAGTTGCATGTCCATTTACCCATTTTTATTAAGATTTTTTTAATGGCCAAGTGATTCCAAGTTTTTGTAGGTTCAATACTTTCCCATTCTTTTCTATAGGAACTTGGAATCCCTCAGGGCTATGTTTTGAGTGCCATACTGCATTCAAGGGTTGGCTCTAAGCCAGTTGGCAGTTTATTTGGAGTGAGCAACATGAAAACAAACTTTTCTTGATTAAACTTTGGTCATCTTGTTTCCGTAAGGACGAGGAAGAAGTTGTCCTAACTAGACTCTGCATTTGTCACAGTTCTTTTAACTAATCGTTTTATTTTACCTGGGACTGATGCACAAGTGTGTGGTCTGTGTGACACTTAGGTCACAATAGTCCACATTTTACTGTCATACTGTCATTATGACTTTCAACAGTGGCACTATTTTGACATGTTTTGTTCCAATCTTTACCCCTGACATTGGACAGTGTTATTGATGATGATGACACTGTCCACCTTACAAATTGACCTTTTTAATGTTATTTAAGTTTTTAATTCAAAAATTGGGCTTTGTTTTCTTTTAACATAATTCCTTTTTATGTATTTTAATAATTTTTCTTTACTTTTAATTTTTTTACTAGTTGTTTGACCCATGATCTAGTTGCTTTGGGCCATAAAATGCCAGTCAGCCAACTGTTTCTTTTCTTCTCACATTATTTTTATCATTTAGCCTTTTCTTATTTGCTGGGATATGGACTTCTTCTCATTGCCATTCTATATAAATCTTACTGCCTCTGACAGGGTAAGTTCATTTTTACTTCCTTGTTTACCCTTACTGGGACCCCGTTTTTAATATCAGGAACCAACCATGTGGCATGTTGTGCCTGACAGAGTATACTCAAAAATAAATTTGCACCATGTGACCATTTGAGTTTGTAACACTCACTGATGAGATGGGTTGTTTCATAAGAATGCAAGAAGTTTCCTCGTGGTATCTTATTGACTAAAATAGGGTTGGTTCAGACTATACCTGTTCGTAGACTGTCACGAGTAAAGAAGTGTTGGTGTACCTGCTCATCTTTCCAGTCATAAGTGAATAATGTAGGATTGGCCTGCTTTTAAAAATTGGGTTTTGTTGTCACCCATTACACTATCTTAAGGTGTTACATTTCTCTGGGCTCCAGAATGCACTTTTACTTTCTTTCTTCTTGTGGAATGTGTGAGTCTTTGCCACTCACCACTTCTTAGCCTCTGGAGTTGTGGACCGATATGTGTGTGGCCAGTTCCACTCAGTGTATGTTGCCTGGTTTCGGACTTTAATTTACCTACCATGTACAGTCTGACGTGCCATAACCTTACTACACCGTTTGTCACATTCGTGTTCTGTAAACTGATTTTGAATTGTTCATTTTATACTCATGTTAGTGACAGATATATATTTCTTTCAGGCAAAGAATATATTCCAGTGCAGAAGTGGTGCATTCTCTCATTGATGTGTCTCTGCTTTTCCAAAGGATAAGATATCACATTCTATGCTCTTCCTTTGTATGCATTCTGAAGGAAGTTCATCCAAATAACTTTTTTACCAATTCATCTGCCATTTCAAAGGTTATCATATCAGGTATCATTTTTCAACACTGAAAATGTATTTCTGTCAGACACTTCCCTCTCCTCATACTTCCAACCTATCCTTTCCACTTCCTGTTTACCTGTTCTTGCTTATTCTCAAAGTGATAATTAAACAATCAGTACAGAGGGAGTTAGGAGTGTTGTTGTATGCTAAAACACAGCACAAGCATCTAGAAACGTCAGCCTTGAAGCTAATGGTGAGCAAAACTTTGAGACAAACTAATATGTGAGAGGAGTGAAGTATCTATTTGTAATATACTTTTAGTGTTGTAAAATGTTAAGTTTAGAGACCTGTGTATCAACAAAAAATAAGAATATCTATACTGACATATCAGAAAGGGTTGTGGAATTCACAAGTATAGTAAGAGTGTTTTTAGACTATCAATGCATGAGATTAGTCCATTATCCCAGGCCTGTACTAGATAATTAATTTACAATAAATTTTACAATTCCAAATTTACTTAATACATCTTTTAGTAAATATTAAAAATGTGTTGTACTTAAAAATCAGAATTTTAAATAAAGTATTTCTAGTAAAGATTTGTCTCAATATTTGCTTTAGTAAGTTTGACTCAGGCTAGTCCAAGTGTAAGGTAAATTTTGTGTTAAGAATAAAAACTTTTTGTTAATCTTACGGTGTTTGTACTTCATTTGCATAACCTGTAAGATCTCCTTAATGAATATCAAAAGTTTTTAAAAAAGTTTTATATCTGTTATTCTTCTACTGGCCGTAACACTATACAGATTCAATTGATTGAACCAACATTTTCATCACCACAAAATACAAAATAATTCTAAATTACCGTTTTTCTTTCTAGGATGGCTACAGATCACAACAGAAAATTAGTTATATATCCTAAACAAGCTGAGATTTATAACAGTTATACCTCTTTTCATTAACTTTTATTGTTTTGATACTCTGAACTGTGGCTAACTACTAAATATATGTAATAAAATTCAAAATCACTTGGCAAGTTACCATTTCAAATTTCAGTAAGTAAAACATTTACTTGTGTGATGCATGTGCATTTTGCATGCATACCTTTTTGGGAAATATTTTATTTCAATTTGTTTTTGATTTGTATTGTCTTTTTTAACTTAATACGTTTTTAATTTTTAGTTGATTTTATAACAATGTAGGATATAACATGAAATTTAGTACTATTACGTGAAAGTCTTGATAAACAATTAACATTAAATCTAGTCTTTTGTAAGATTGTTTTTAATACTTTACCAAATTTGTATGTATATCAAATGTTTGTTTTAAAACACAAAGTCATACACTTGAAGAATACAATGTCCTTTAACTATTGTAATTTAACTGACTTTCTAACTTAGCTATAAGGACATTAAAATAACTATCAGAAATAACCCCTTCCTGCAGGTTGTTGTTTTGAATGAAGCACAAAGCTAAACAATGGGCTATCTATGCTTTGCCCACCACAGATATCAAAACCCAGTTTTTAGCATTGCAAGTCTGCAGCCATACTGCTGTGCTGCTTCTCTCCTGCAGGTATGACTGTTAATTCCTGTAGGAAACTAATGTGGCCTTTTCTGGAATTGTTTAACAGTTCTACAATAGGGTATTCATACTTGACATTCAATAATGTTCACTATTTATGAGAAAAATAATTTTATTTAATATTAATTTAAAAACAAGCTATCATCACAGATTAGATTTTATTGAAGTATTTCTTTGTAGATGCAGTTATCAATGAAAGTACCTTTCTTTTACATTGCAACACTCGTGACATTTTCACTAAAGATAAACAAGTAATTTTTTTTTAAGTTTGACTTCTTTTTGTTTGTAATTTTTATTGGTTAAATCTGAAATATATCATTTTAATGTAAATTTCTACTGTTTTATTTATTACTTATCTATAAAAATACTGTCTAGTTATAAATATTACCCACTTGTGGAAGGGGATGATTAGCATGATAGTTTTGGATGTATACATTGCAACTTCTATTATAATAACTTATTATAATTCCTTACTCATTTAAAGGTTGTCATCAGAATGAGTTAGTATTGTAAGCAATTTGGTAAATTTAAGTCTTTTTCTTTCTGTTGGTAATATATAATGTAATAGCAAACATCAGAGAAAATTGTTCATAGTATGTGATGTGGTGTAGCATGTAGGTTTTACTTTTTGGTTTATTTTTCTCTAAATCAAGATGATTGAAGGCTATAAAATTAATTATGACTCAGCACGAACTATACCATAACTCTGTAATTTGTATCAAAACTTGCAACCTGAAATAGGGATGGAAAGAATGTTTTAAACAGGTAATTAGGAACTAACAAGTGTCATATAATACATAAAAATGAAGATTCAGAATGTATTTAAATATTTCCTTTTGAAGTTAAGAAATTAAAACTTGTACAGTATTAAAGTTTGTTTCATTTACTATGTGTTGATGGTAGGTTGATTGAATAAATTGATAATAAGCTTGTTTTGTTAAGTTTTAAATTTAACTCTGTAAAAATGTTGTGACCTACAAACTTCGACTCCCATCCATACATATAAGGTTAAAAAGTTAAAAACATTAAAACCATAGTTAGTAAACAAATTTCATCATTTTTTGTGGCTACTGTGCAATCTCATTTCCAGTAGTGTGCACTAATTGATAGAGTTACATGTGTTGATTGAGCTTTGAAAGATAAATAGATTGCATTAATAAATGTGAAAGAAGATTAGTAGGACATGAACAAATAATATAATAGGATTGTCAGTCACAATTTAAAATGTCATATAACTTTGTATGTATGATACAAGACATCTGACAATTATAATTTAAATAGAATAATAGGCTATTGAAAAAGAATAAATTTTAATACTAGTAAAGGTAATTTATGTTAATTATTTTATTTTTTATTTAGAGTTCCAGAACAATTAACCAAACGTTTGATATACCAGACATTGCAAGCTGTGAACTTCTGTCACCAGCACAACGTAAGTGTAATCAGTTTTGTCTTACTGGTATTTTGACTGTTCTCATCTTTATTCTGACCATACTGGGAATTTCATCCACTGATTTGACTTCCACCATAATTGAAAATGAGTTTATGAGGATCTTTCAAAATTAAGTTGGAAAGATTTTTACATTTGAAGAAAACATAATAAAATTAAGGAAGGACAAAACAAAAAGTAGATTTTATGAAGATACTGTAGAGCAAACTAATGTGATTAACAGATAACAAAATCAGTTTTTTGTGTGTAATTATAGAGTATTGTTTGATATTGTTTATAGTCCTTACATTTTCAAGTTCCTTCTATATAATAACATATTATCAATTCCTAGAGAGACTGCATGCAACATTTGTCCACCAAATGTTTTTGTGGGTTTTTTTTAAATGCAGGGCACAGGTTCACTATGAGTTATAAATGTACAATTCTCCCAAAACCTTCTCTTGATGGTTTATTGTAGTTTTTTAACACTGAGCCCAGGTTTGGAAGTTTTACAAACACTGATATGCTTGGATGATAAAAGAGAGAATATGTGCTAGATTTCCACAGAATATGAAATTTAAATAATTACTTCTAATTCTGTAATGGTTTTTCTTATATGGACTTTTCTAATTTATTTTTATCTGTTATAGTGTATACATCGTGATGTCAAACCTGAAAACATTCTTTTAACCAAAGATGGCGTAGTAAAACTGTGTGACTTTGGGTTTGCAAGGACACTCAGTAAGATAGTGAATAATGTTAGTTTGGTATCAGTTGTTCGCATATTGTTATATATTAACAGTTGGTATAATTTTCTGACATACAACTAATATAAACATTTCTAATCATTGCTAATAGCTAAAAAAATAGCATCCAATGAAAAATATATTTTCAGGATATTGCATTGTTTTAACAATACAAATATGATACATCATAGTTACCACAGTAAATGTCCAATATTATTTGCATTTGTATGAAAAATATAGCATATATAAAAACTGTGTTAAAGCATGCTGTGTCTTTGTTTCAATATGGTAAAGACCTGATATAATAGTGTTTTAACATTAGAGAGAAGGCTTGTGTTAAATTTTTGTGTTATGTAACATGTTTTTCTGTTTTTTTTGTTATTGTACTTGAATCACTAAAAGTGTTGTCATGTAAGTGGTCATATGAAGTTAATTTGTGCAGCTTATAAAGATTTAGCTTTTCTTTTACTTGTTTTTGTGCCATAGGAAATTGCTTAAAATAGATAGTTGTGTTTAATTTGCACATATTTCTTGTTTCACAAAACTTAATACTTAATTTCATATACTAAAATTATCATTATTTTTGTTGTAGGCCCTGGTGAAAACTATACTGACTATGTAGCTACTCGGTGGTATCGAGCTCCTGAACTGCTTGTGGGAGACACGCAGTATGGGCCAGCTGTAGATGTGTGGGCTATTGGGTGTGTCACAGCAGAGCTAATGAGAGGAGAGGCTTTGTGGCCTGGAAAGTCAGATGTAGACCAACTTTATCTGATCAGGAAGACCTTAGGTACAAATAAGTAATGCTTCACTTTTCAGTGCAACTGTTCTTGTAATAACTAATTGAAAAAAATGTGAGCATGGTGCTAAAACTAACAATACAGAGGTAGTCATGTAACTGTATAGTAAACTGAAAGATGAGTTAATAAAAATATTTACCTAGCAGTCTACAACAGGAAATTATGAGAATGATATTCTATATTAAATATATTATAAGGCTAATATGAAAACAAATTTGAAATTGTTGAAAAGTGTATTGTTTTTTTACATTTTATGTAAAAAGCAAAATTCAGTTCTATGGTTTATAAAGTCGGTATAACAAAATTTAAATGATTTTAATGATTTAATGTTATGATTTTAAACAAAATTGATGTTATCAGGGTTTTGGATGCATGGGTAATACAGGAAGCTCTTTTTTTCTTTTTCCTTTTCACAAGGTATGAGGTTTATTCATCAGTAAATTAAATTATATTTTAATCTCAAAATATCAACATTCGTTTATAGGGGAAAGTATCTTATTATAGACTTCTTTACTGTATTATTATGAGTAAGAGTCTAGCTGTTGAATTGCTAGATGAGGTAGTGTTCTAGAAGTTTTCCTGACCATCAACAATGGTACCTTACTATCAAGGAAGGATTATTCTTAAAAATAATGTAAATTGTTGGAATTTTCATCTGTATTTAGTTGACCATCATGAAACATAAAACTATTACTTTGATCTCTGCTGTTAATGAACCTGGTATATATTTTAGGGTGAGTTACCAATATTAAGATCTTGTAATGTTGAATATATCTTAAACAAATATGTTTGTAGGTGAAAAATATTAAAAATAACGTGTGTTGTGGCAGAAGTAAGTCATTTTGAAAATACATTTGAGTTATTGTTAAGAATTTGGTTTGTTTTCACAGGAGATTTAATTCCAAGACACATGCAGATTTTCAGATCAAATGACTTTTTTGCTGGGGTGAACATACCAGAACCTGAAGTTAGGGTAAGTTTAAGCCACTAAAGCATTTAGATAAATTTCAACTAATCAGTGTTATAGCAAATATATATGCAGTCTGAAATTACAAAGAAAGGGTTACAAATACTTTAAGAAACAAATAATTGAGCATAATAGCTCTCATTGTATGATGAAAACATTGGCTGTTTAATTGTTTTCTCTCAAAACAATTTTTGATCATTTCTGTGAAATTTCAAAGCTTTTTACACTGTAGCTTATTTGTTTGTTATTTATCTTATTTAATTGCTTATGTGTCAGTTAATTTTGAAAGTATGGGACTTAGTCTGAAAGAAACCTAATTTGTAGTAGCTGAATTGGTTGTACAGTAGGCTAATAATTCTTGAATTAAAGTTCTATGAAAGGAAAGATTGAAACATTGCTTTAATTCCTGGATGATAACTTGTAAATTTTAGTTCAGATCAAGCTTTTTTAATCTATACATATATTTTGACATGTATTCAAAATATAAAGAAATTTCAAACAGCTATAGAATATAATTTCCTGTTATATAGATGTAGTTTTCTTTCAATTTGTTGGAAGCTGAACATTAGTATGTTACATATATATTTTAGCCATTTAGTGGTAAATTGTTTTGAAGTGATGGAACAATTAGAAAAATTCTCTCAATGCTTTCTTATTCTCCAGCACCTTCTGCTTCCATTTTTTAACTATTAGTGACCATAAAAGATAACATTGGACTGCAAAGTAGTTTCTCAAGACATTTCCCATAATGCATCAAATAAGCAATATTTTACTGATCTTTTTTAAAAAGCAGAATTTTTGGATTTATTAATGGCATGAAGTATGAATTATGATCGTTAGAAGTAGAGATAGTAGATTTTGATATTGAAAGGAGATTTATATCAGTTAATTACATTCAACTGAATTTAAAAGTTTCCTTTTAAATATCATTTGAATTATCTCACTGAAGGAGCTCAAATGAGAAACTTAATGTAATAAATCTTTTATATTTTTCATCATTATTAAATCCCTGACTGAAATAGTTCATATGATTTTTGAAAGGAAGCTTTAAACTTAATTTAAATGTATTAAAAATAATCCTGAGCTCTTCATTAAACTCACTTTTTGTTAAAGAAAATGCAGAAGTGGTTGTAGTATGTTTTAAAATATCTTATTTACTTTTTTTTAAAAGCAAGCTCTGTTTAAAATGAAAATATCAAAACATCTGTAACTCTGAGATGTCCAAGTAGATTAATACAGTTCTTGTGTGGTGTGTTTTATTACAAGTAAAAACTAATGGATGAAATGTTGTGAACCTTGAGTTGAATTTTCTATACATAATAAAGTTTTTACAAATAAAATATTTTTGTGTGATAGTTTAGGAATTCATAGTTTTAAATATTAAAAAATTCATTGTGATATTCTTTTTAAGAAACAGTAAAATGTTTTTCTTTATTATAAATTTCAGTTAATGATTTTTATGTGCTCTTATATTCTTGTGAAAAACCTTGTACAATTTTTATTTATAAAACTAAACTTTATCTTTCTTGGTTGAAAAAAACAAACATTGTATGCACTTTCATTGTGTTTATCATTACTAGCACAGTAAAAATAACTTTTTACTATGACAAAAGAATAAGCATAATCCAGTATTTATAACCCCTTAGGAAGAAAACTGAAATAGTTTTTAACAAAATAACATTAAGTCTCGTAACTGCAATACATTTGTACTTTTATTAGTTTAGCCAATCACTATTTGTGATTTAATTGTCTATTTATCAACTTTAAGAAATCTTAAGGTAGTGGCCCAAACATGTCATGAAAATTCCACGTAAGCCACGTAAGTGGGTTGAAAAAAACAAACATTGTATGCACTTTCATTGTGTTTATCATTACTAGCACAGTAAAAATAACTTTTTACTATGACAAAGGAATAAGCAATTTGACTTTATTTTACCTTTAAGTTGTTATTCAGATTTAATGATGAAAGTAAAGCCTTTTTAATCCATGTTATATTCATGTTATTTTGGTACTTTTCTTTACCCATTGTATCAATTAAGTTTTAATGTAAATACAGCCTAATAAATAGCAATCTTGTTGGTGAAATAAAATTGATATAATCAAGTGTAAAAACAAATCTGTGGAAGCCTACCTCATCTCTTACAGTGAACAATTTCATTTCCTACTGCAATATTATAATTCAAATGAAGCATTAAATGGTACAAAGCTTTTATATGCTTTAAGAAAAAATCAGGATTGTAATTGTGGAAAAAGTACTTCACAAACATTTTTTATTCTAGCATCATATCGTTAAGTTAAGCTTAAATTAATTTGTTCTGATCTCTACTAAACTGTAAGTCTTATTGGCTTACGTGGAATTTTCATGACATGTTTGGGCCACTACCTTAAGATTTCTTAAAGCTGATAAATAGACAATTAAATCACAAATAGTGATTGGCTAAACTAATAAAAGTACAAATGTATTGCAGTTACGAGACTTAATGTTATTTTGTTAAAAACTATTTCAGTTTTCTTCCTAAGGGGTTATAAATACTGGATTATACTCAGAAAAAACATTTTGGGAAATACACTAGCATGTTCACTGAAATCAACCCAAAATCAATTCGAGTTTTTTTAGAGATTTTTATATAAAGAAATTAAACTAATAGAAATTGTTATTGATTGAATATTAATGTGAAGTATTAAAAAAATGTGTGGGAGAATTACAAAAAACTATTTTGTTTTGTAATGTTTTTAATTCAGTGTTTCAATATTTCTTTTGGGACAGGATGCACCAACTGGGGACACTATAGAGTAAAACAGCCAAACAAAGATTATATCAATATTGTCTCCTAAACTTTTGTATTCTAATTACAAATTTTTCTGAATGATAAAAATACAGTATTAATTATTAACTTCTTTTGTCTTTAGGAAAACCTAGACCACAAGCTCCCAAAAAGCATTGATGACAGTGGTTTTGATTTTTTAAAGGTAGAAATGTTAATATTTCTGTTTTGGAAAATGACTTTCCAGATTCATCAGTAGTAGTATTTAATGGCATTTATCGATATATAGGATTATCTTTTCACATAACTCAGAACTCTGGCTAAGGCAGTATTTTATCTTCTCTGGTTTTAAGCTTCCTTTTATAGCTTATTGTTTTTTACATTATTTTCTGGATCAGATCAATCTGAAATTTATTGGTTCAAACCAAGTAGTGACTGCAATATTATAAAATGTATGATTAAGGTTAAAAGCCAAACTTGCAGAGCATCATTTCAAATCAAAATTAATTAATGTTTATACTATAGTAAAATGTTTAGCAGTGTAATTACAAGTATCTGAAATCAAATAATATGTCCCCAAGAATTCTGAAGGAGGTTAAAGATTAGATATGTGAGTGACCTGCTAAAAATTTTGTAAGATCTGGAATAGTGGGCAGATGGCAAGGGATTAGAAGTTGGATAATGTTACTCATCTTTTCAAGAGATGTGATAAAAGTGATTTCATTGTACAGGTCACAGATTAGGCTAGTTTGGAGTATTGTATTCAGTAACTTTTGAAAGGACATTAAATTATTGGAAAGGGTTCAGAGGAGGACTCCTAGCATATAAAAAGACATAGAGAGCAACCAGATGAGGTGTTTAAAATATTTAAGGGAATTTATAGTGTTACTGCATCATCTTTTTTTCATACTTAATAGTGAAATTGGGAGGACTAAGGACACAAATGTACATTTTGGCAGGTTAGGAGTCATTTTGAATTGAGACAATTTTATTTTTTTGTCAAGGGGGTTGGCCTTTGGATGTTGTGGAGGCAGTAAATTTAAGCTTGATATCTATTTGAATTATAATCACTGGTTTTGATAGTTTTTTTTATTTCATAGTTTCAGTTTAGTTTAGAGTCTGAGACAACCTAGATGGATCAATAGATTTCTTGTGCTTAAATATCATGTTATGTTTGTAGCATATTATATTTTTAATAATTATCGTTTTAAAATATTTGAGGAGGAAGGTATGAGGCCGTGTGTATCTTCAGTGACGTTGTTGATTGTATGGTAGAACTAACTCACTTTAAGCTACTAATTTAGTCATGCATTTTGCATACAGTGCTTAAAAGAGATCTATGAAATTATACTTTGCAACAAATGCTCCTATAATTACTCTTTGATCACAGAGCATTTTCCTGAGATTTACAGTTACAACAGAAAGTGTTCGTACCCTGCATCCCAAATGGTTTTTTGCTTATAACTTAAAAAGTATCATGATTAGACTAATAGAAGAATATTATATTATAAATATTATTCTAATACACTTCTACATAAATGTTTATGTCAATTAAACGACAAATTAACTGTTTATATACAAATAACTAAAAATAGGAGCAGAAAGTGTTTGTACATCAGAACGTGAAAAAACTGATATTCCCATAAAAATTTTGTTTAGTTTGGCAAATAAACTACATTATACTATTCCAGAACTAGACACTGGATTCATAATTATTGGGATTTAGCCAGCAAAAAATGTACTTCCAGCATATTAGCACCGTCTTCGTCATTATCTGCTTGGTCATCATGGTGAACAGGAAACAACTGTCCAGTGATTTAAAAAACCGAATTATTGCAAAATACAAGTCTCACGTGTCTCTTTCCAGTATTGCTTCACAACTTAATTTGTCGAAATCTACAGTTCAAAGCATAATTGCCAAGTTTAAGCTTACAGGATCAACTGCTAAACTCCCTCGTTCCAGATGTCCCACCAAAATTCCAGAGAGAACCAAGAGGAAGGTTCTCAGAGAAGTTAGTAGGAACCCTCGTTTAACACATAATGACGTACAGAAACTGGTAAAGAAAACTGGGTTTAAAGTAAGCACCTCAAACAGTTATGAACATGTTATGCTCTTCTGGGTTCAAAGCATGCCATCCATATTTAAAGCCTGTTCATTTAGAAGCACAATTAAGGTATGCAAAAAAGCATGTAGATAAACCCTTTACCTATTGGAAGAGTATTCTTTGGTTAGACGAGACTAAAATTGAGCTTTTTGGCCACAATGATGTTCCCCATATTTTCTGTAAGAAGGGTGAACGAAATCTTCCAAAGAACACCATCCCTACAGTTAAACACGGAGGTGGCTCAACCATGCTATGGGGTTCCTTAAGCTTTTCTGGTATAGGCAGCCTTCACTGCAACAATGGAATCATGAAAAAAAGAAGAGTACGTTGATATATTAGGCACTTATATCAAGAATGATGCTCGGTACTTGAGGCTTGGGCGTTGTTGGATCTTCCAGCACGACAGTGACCCTAAGCACACATCGAAATATGTGCAATCTTGGTCGCAGAGTTACCACATAAGCGTTCTGGTGTGGCCATTGCAGTCACCTGATCTCAACCCAATTGAAAACGTTTGGCATGAGTGGAAGACCATGGTTCGTTGGAGTCATCCAAAAAACTTGCAAGAGATGGAGGCCTTCTGTAAAGAAGAATGGAAGAAAATACCAGTTGAATAGAATACTGTCAAACAATCATGGAGGACTATGAGGAGAAATTGTACCAAGTAATTCACTTGAAAGGCTACACAACTGACCATTAAAGTAGATGCACAAACACTTTCTTCCCCTCCTATGTGTGGTTATTTGTTTATAAACAGTTTATTTGTCATTCAATTTATAAAAAAATATGTAGATATGTGTTAATATAATTTTATAATATGCTCTACTTTCATTATCGTAATCATGATACTTTTTAAGTTATGAGGAAAAACTACTCACGACACAGTGATACAAACACTTTCTGTCGTAACTGTAATTTATAGTTAAAAAAAAATCACAAACTCTTCTACTTTGATGAATTTTGTTGAAGTCTTTATCACATAACATAAGCTGCTTGCCCAATTAAAAGAACATGTCAAAACAAAAGCATTCTCTAAAAGTTTTAGATTTAGGATTATATTATTTTCATAACAGAAACAGATTGATGTTCTTATTTTATTCATTCCCAAGACATCAACTTCACAAATATAATAAAATGAGTATAAAAAGTAATGATATTCCTTCTGTTTTGTTAGTTTCATATGTATAATTTGCTTTTTCACAAACCATGGAAATAGAATTGCAAGAAATTTGCTAGCAAGATACATAGTCTGGATATATGTATTGGAAGTTGTATTTTAATACATAAATTTACCTTCAATTCTACCTATCTATTTAGAAATGTGTGGACAAAGATCCTCAGAAAAGGTTTACTTGTGAACAACTACTTGAGCATCCTTATTTAAGTCAAGTTAAAATATCAGAATTTGAAACAGATGACAATCAGATGAGGCAGAAAAGAGAAAAATCTAAGGTATTTATGTTTATCTTTTTGACATTTAAGTTTATTGAGAATATAAATAGAAATATTATGTGTGTATTACGTTAATCTTCCTTGGATTTTATTTGAAATAATTACCAGTGGAAGGTTAAAATAACTTGTGACTGAGCTTTAAAACTGAATTTTGTAAAATTGAAATAAGATGAATCCTTAATAACTGCAGCATTGAATTTCTTTTAGGCGAATTGAAGTTAATCTATGAGACCTTTCTTTTCCTTGTTAATGGCTACATTTTTGTGCAGCAAGTATGGGGTGGGGTGTGCAGATACCAGATTTGATTTGATTACACTTCAGGATCTCTACCAGCCTACCCTCAAATTCAAATTGTTTTAGGCAAGGTCAGAGTAAACTCATCTATGAGACCTTGGCAATAGTCTATTATGTTAATTGAAAGGTTTAACCTATTGTGTTCAAAACCGTAATTAGATCTCAAATCAGTGAAGAAATGATGAAGCTATGAGCTTAAAGTTTTAACTTAAAGTTAAAATTTAGAAAATTCAGGCAGAGTCATTCTATGAAATGCTATTCCATGGCAAAAAAATGAGTAAATTTGAGAGCAAGGTAAGAGGAATCTTGGGTTTATACTAAATGTTTAGAACTAGCAGAATACTTACCTCTTCTGTAGATTTCAGGTTTGATTATTATGAGTAGTGAGTGCCTTTCAGGTGTCAATTGAATACCTGCTTATAAAATTTTAAGTAAAAGTAATAATTCACACTTCATTAACAGAACTTGTATGGTAAAAACTACTCATAAACTGATGAATATCTTCATGGAAATTTAGGTATGGAAATCAACATTTATTATTGATCATTTATATATTATATATATATATTTAGCTCTTATGAGTTGTGAAACACAAATTTCTCTATTTTTTAAAAAAAAAAAGGATTTTAAAAAATTCTTTTTTTAAAGTGGCTCTTTGGGAAACTTGATCATGCAATTTGGAAACAAACTATAGATCTGGAATATTTTAATAGTTTTTTTAAATATTTCTGTATTTCCTGAAAATGTTCTGTTGTTAAATTGCATATTTTTTTCTAAGGCAAAACATCAGTTAAACTCAATTAAGTTTAATGAGTATAATAAGAAAATTTGAAATATTTTGAAGACTCAAATTCCTTTGTATTGAATATTATTGTTACATTTATTCTATTGAAACAATACATGTGAATAAAATAATGTATTATTTATTAAAAATAAACTATATTTGTTAGATATAAATTGATCTCAATCAAAAATATTGTTATCTAGCCTAATCTGATGCATTTTTGAAAGACTGGTTACCAATAATTTATTGTCAGTTGTTGGATTTTTTTAACAGTTTATAGCCAGAAATGTTAATCAGTATCAGTCTAATCAAACTGAATGGCTACATAAAATAGAATTTTCTGATAATGATTATAAAAAAAATGAAATTCTAAAGCAGAAGAAAATATTTTTGAATGTTTTTTAGTAAATTGTCTAAACAAAATTTTCGAAACTTCACGACATGAAAAAATTATAGGAAAACTAATTTTTTTAATCTAAAACTAAGTACTTTTAATAATCTTTAAGTTTCATAAAGTTTGTTAAGTATTTTTACTGTAAGAAATAGAAACTGTGAATGACACCCTTCCAGTCAGGAGAAACGAATTTAGAACTTTATTTCGAGTGAAAGTTCATTTGCTCATTTCATTTCAAGTTATGCTTGAATGGATTTTTAAATGTTTCATACTTTTTGTTACCATTTGTCAATAAAACCTTTAGTGGTCTACTGCAGTTATTATTATTTTTCTACTTATTGCATAGCATCTATAATTAAACAAAATATAAAACTATTACTATAGTTGTTTGTAATTTGTTTGGAACCAGCAATGGTCTATTTCAAGAATATTAACATGTCAGTTGTAACACTAGTTTTTATCTAGCAGCAAAAGCCAGTTATTACATATATTTATTACGAGTTTATTAATACAGCTGTTTAACAGCTTTTTTATTTTTTCAGAATGGTCAGCATCAGACATTGTTGCCACAATTGCCTGGAGCCACCACTCCAGAGTCTAAAGGAAGCAACACCAATTCAAACAATCGTAGATTTTACCACTTACCAAACATCTGACAAGTTGGTCAAGGGAGCATTAGTGAGCAGTGGAGTAAAGTTACCCTTCCTGTTTGGTTCAACAAATAGAATAGTTAGATGAAGAGAGAATTATATTTGTATATAGTTGTTTATTTTCAAATGGAAGCTGATTTTGTCTTTGAGACTGTATATGATCCATAGAGTGTATTAGTAAACTTAAGAATTGTCATAAACAATCAAAATTTGTTGAATATATTTGATATATCAACAGAAATTAAGTTCAGTTTGAGTGTAATATATTGTGACATATAAGTTGATTCTCCTCACAAATCCATGCCAAAAACTCCTGTAATTTTCTGATCACCATTATATAAGCCTACCCCCCAAAATTATACAGAAAGCCCATACATTATATTTTTAAAGACATGAATATTTACAGAGGAAGGATCATATACAATTTATTTAACAGTATTGGCAACAAAATTTAAAATCTATCAAAGCCTTCATCTTGAGAATCTGAAATCCCCAAAAGTTTATTGAATTCACTTTGCTTTATCAGGTCTTCATAAACATCACATTCCTCCATGGGACCATTATTGGGCACGCATTATATTTTGTCATGGACCAAGTTGTGTTACTTCATAAAGTGATTATATCAACCCTGATGAGCAGTGAATTCAAAGATATTTCTTTTCTTGGCCCGTGCCTTTGATTGTAGCATGTTCTGATTTCTTGTTAGAATCACACTAGATGTGTGGTTTTTGTCAACCAGTTTCACATAATCTGTTTCCATTTCAGGCCAGAAGCCAGTTTTTCATCCCAAAGCAGCAAACTTCATTCATGACAGACTTTGGATTTTTACTTTGTATTCACAGTCCTGGATGAGTTTTTCATTTATGCTGAATTTCCTATTTGTAGCGCAGTTTGCCTTTTCAGCAGATTTCACAATTTGAATCATAAACTTTGTTTAATATCTCGTACATTTTGGAGGCATTTTTACATTCAGTTGTTGAACAAGTACACCAAACCAGAGTGCTTATTGTGACCTTTGTAAAGTAATTTCCTAGAATTTTAATGCAAAGACTCTGATTGAAGAGTATTGTTTGGTGTATCTGAATAGATCAATTCATTCAATATCAAAGATTCACTAATAATGAAGAATTATTTTTTTTGTATTCATTGTGTAAGTTGAGTTACAGTTCTTCGAATAACATTCTATCATTAAACAAAAATCGACTTACATGCTGTGATACGCGGTATATGCTTTATGCGTCTTTATGTTTTTCTAAGTTTAAAGATGAGTTTTATTGAAAAAGGAACTGAAGTTAATAAAACAATCTATTTACATTTTAGTGTTTTTTGATAATAAACCTTATAACTAAAATGTATGCATATTTCTGTCTTATTTCCACTTGGAGATGTCTTCTAGTGTAAACTGTAATAACTAATTGAGATTTAAATTTCTTTGGATTCTTTGACAAGTCTAAATTTATCAAACAGTTGCAAACTCTCTTTGTTAACCTGAAGATGACCTAAGAAGGCCGAAACGTTGTTCTGTACTTTATTTTAATTAAAGTTTTAATAACAATAGCAGCTGTCTTTAGAACACATTTTTATTTCAAGTGGGTTTCTTGTCATCAAGAGATTATTTTTCATTTGATGTTTCAAAAAAAAATTTTTTTTTTCTGTTTTTAATGATATTTAAAGATTTATTTTACAGCACAACAACCATGAATTTAGATATGCTTTATTCAACACAGATTGATCTGTGCTCCTGAGTCATATAGAAAAACCAAAGCTAAAAAATACAATTTGAAGGCTGTTTATTGAAATTAGGCAAACTTTTATTCTCTGGTGGTTAGTACTACTCAATTACTATCACACCAAGAAATACATTTAGTTAAAAAAAAAGGCTTAAATGATGTTTATTTAGGTAAGAAATTTTGGTAACCTTTCCATGAAAATATTACATTATTGATTAGCTATTTGAAACTTATACTTTTCTTGGTAAGAAATTGTAAAGTGTATTTTTAATCTGAATGAATTCATTATACAACTATACTTAGTAACGGTTGAAGTATGAACTTTTTAAAAATAAATTAGTTTTATCATTGAATGAATAATTAGTTATTTAGAAATTTTTGTACTGTATAAATATCCTTTCTTTTAGTGAGAAAATTCAAGTTAAACAGTTTTTTGTGCCTGTGGTGTGAGTAATATAGTAATACATACTTATAATGTGATTTTAAACTACACATTATTAGAAGAATGCCATTGTGAAGAAAAATAATAACACCAGTTTTAGAAATAATTTCCTGTCAGTTCTTCATTTTATATGCTCAGTTGTTTACTAAAAAAAAAAGAGGATAGTAATTTTAAAATGTTAATTAGGAAAAAAGACTGCAAAGCAGATAAAAGTATTCATTTGAAGAATTATAAAATTTCCTGCCTCCTTTTGGGATCAATGACCACAACATTAATGCTGGAAAAGGAAGCAAAGAAAAGTTTTCAGATTGTTCACTTTCTTGTGTAAGTTTGTTCCCATGGATTAAATATTCCTGGATAGTTTATCAGTATCACAAATAATGTTTTCTGCTGTAATATCATTGGTACTATCTGAATCTGCATATGCTAAGAAAATGTGGTAACAATATTTAGCTGGCTCTATTTAGTTCATTCTGTAGAAAGTTTTGAATAGTATGTGAAAAAGGCATATTCTAGTCATGTTACAATATTCTAGCAGAGTGCCTCACCCTTGAGAGTTCATAATTTTATCATAAACATGTTAAATGTTGTAATGTTTTACATTTTTGAAAATTATTATGCATTATATTTTTCTTTTACAAACAATTTTATGAAAAAGAAATTAGTAATTTATTCCCAAACACTAAATTATCTATGAAAAATCTGATTGCTTTCTATGCATCTTGGCATAATGAGAGAAATACATTATTCTGGTTTCTCCAGCCTGCCTCATTACTATTAACTTTCACTTTGTTGTGCCTGTAAGTATAGAAAAGAAATCTCCTGGTGACCATAAGAAAATGATCAAATAAGAGTGCTTTTAAATGAGTTATTTGTGATATATTTGAATTAAAGATAAATATGTGTGTATTTTTGTACATGCACACATTACTTGTGAACATAATGTTTTTCTTGGATTTCATGTTGCTTTTATTAAGGGAATTTTGCACATATGTTAATACAGATACGTAATATCTTTAAATGTACTCTGTCATTTGCCTGATCTTTTTTTCACTAAAGATTTATGTGTTTATGAAATTACAAATACAAGTAAACTGTTGGAGTGTGTTAGTATCAATCATAATGCATAATTGGATTTATAGCAAATTTAGTGATGGTTTCTTGTCTTATGCTTTATTGAGCACAAAATATCCAGAAACCAACATTATTTGTTGTAAAATGTATCCTTTATTAAATATTTTACAAAACCAAATTATATCATGTATACAATTTTTAGTTTGATTAAAGCTATCTGTTCAAGATATAAGAAAATAACAATGTCCAATTAGAACCTTGTTTCTCTTGTAATTGAATCATGCTATTTAATTTTTAGAAATAATGACATGTAGTATCCAAGTTTATCCCACTTGGTGAAACTATTGTTTATGATCAATGAAAGTGGAAACAACTATATAATCCCAGTAAGCATTAAATTTTTTTTAAATATTTGTTCACTTTATCATTCGGTTTTTATATGATAATTACATGAAGTTCTAACTTGAATTATATATATCAGTATTATCAAATACAGTCCTAAGATTTGAAAACTTCATAAAAATATGATAAAACAAACTGTTTTGACTATAATAACCTCTAGTTATAAGCAGTTATGAAAACGAACAGCCAAGCCTCCTGTGTGTTATGAGCCCTTTATTTTTCCAAGTGTATACAAGTTAGTTCAAAATGATGAACTAATACTATCATTTACTGTTTTATTTAAATTTATTACGGTAATGACAGATATTGGTAAAATTTTAATATTCCATCAGTTTTTCTTATTCTGTTTCTTAGTTTTTTTGTATATAATTCAAAACCACTAAGTTTATAGCACTTCTCATAATTTGTCTTTACCAGTTATTGAATGAAACCATGGTTTATTGGAAGGCTTGAGAACTTACAACATAAATATCCAGAGTTTGATCACTGTATTGGGCACAGCATATATAACACATTGTGCAGTTTTATGCTTAACAAAAAAATTTTCTCCAAACAACACTGGTAACATAATCAAGCTCAGTTTACTGTGATGATAAATGCTGTGGTAAACTCGTAGATGCTATGTAATTTTTATTAGAATTTGCTTGCTTTCTAAGACTTTTAATATGAAAATGTTGTCACAGGATTGCCATCAAGACCAAGTTTTGATCTTGCTTCAGCTTTTTTTTTACTATTAATAATATTTATAAAAGGAGAAATATAGTATATATTTCTTGATTAATTGAGACTGTTAAATATCAAACAACTGTAATGATGGTGTTACTTAAAAACAACAAGAACAATTTGGGTGTAACACTTGCTTATATAACCTTGTGTGAATGCACGTTGTAAATATACTGTTGTGGGTTATTTTGAGTGTCTTAAAGTTGTAATACCGGAAAATAATAAAATATTAAAAATAATTTGTGGAACGAATTATTTCTAACAAAAGCCCTGGCATTGCGCTTGACACGAAATTTACGTCAACACACTCACTCTTTTAGCCGTGAGGGATGAATAGTTGCATTGACCTATATAATAACGCCCCCACAACGGAAAAGGTGATAAACTTTAGTGGGACGAGGACTCAAACCCGCGATCCTCAAATTACGAATTAAGCGCCCTTGTCCTGTCAGGCCTAAATACTAATTCTAACAGTTTTTTTTCAACCGGAACTGATATCACATCTTGTATAATCACTGCAGTCACTTAGTATTTTAAATTTAAAAAAAATAAGCACGATTAAACAGGGCTCAGCATGGCCAGGTGGTTAAGGCACTTGACTCGTAATCCGCTGGTTCAAATCCACGTCACACCAAACATGCCCTTTCAGCGTTGGGGCGTTATATTGTTACGATCAATCCTACTGTTCGTTCTTAAAAGAGTGGCGATAGGTGGTGATGACTAGCTGTCTTCCCTGTCTTACACTGCTAAATTAGGGACGACTAGCGCAGATAGCCTTTGTGTAGCTTTGAGTGAAATTCAAAACAATAAAACAGTTGATTTACAATTATCACTTTTAAAGTAATTTAGAAAAACGCAGAATGTGGAAATGAAACTGGAAGACTATCATCACCTACTGGTGAGTCGAGTCGTGTGGGAGCCAACGGGTTAAAGTAGTTTAGGTAATATGATGCGAAATCAAAACTTTTTTGGAGTTTAAAATTTCATGGATCGTACAAGATGTAGTAACCTTTGTATACGATTAGTATAATTTTATACTTGATTTACTTTTTTGAATAGTTGAACGCAATTTTATTTTGTAGTTTTTAACAAGTTACTATGTTACCTAAATTATTATTTCTGTAATTTCCAAACAAACAACAAAAGAACGCTAGTGAGTCAGTGAAAAAATTGGGAACTTATAATACTAAGTCAGAGATTGGATTCCCAGTGGTGAGGAAAGCGCAGATAGTCTATTAATGTAGTGTTTTGCCGAAGCAAAAAAAATTACATGAATTTTTGAGCGTGTTATTCTGCCCAACAATTTCATGTTCTTAAAACCAAGTATTACGTTCAGCTTGATGGTCTTTTGAAATTTTGTAGTTCCTGTTGATTACACAGGCCTTCGATGATTTTGTCTTGTAAATTTTCGTGTACTACAGCAATTCCTGTACACTGAACCTGAAAATATCTATTTTTATTCATCAGTTACAGATTTTTCACAAAAAAATCATATTTTCTTTTATATAACTTAATCATTTTCATTGAAATTAGGTCATATTTCTCTGTGCTTAAATGTTGACAACCACTGGCTTTAGTTTTCTCAAGACCAATCGTAACCTAAGAGTCTTATCGGTCGTTCTAGAACCCAAACATAATAATAGAAAATGTTCATTGTAGTAAACGAAATAATAATTTGATCTGAGTAAAAAGTTTTCTTCTTCACGATTTATACAAAATCCTTATGTGATAGAAAAAAAAACGAGAACATTATTGCAACGGTTTTAATACTATTTTAAAATCTATGTTTCTTTCTATTTAATATATATTTTGAAATGTGTATAACTTATATTCTTAGATGTATATTGCGAAAGTTTCGTCTCTTCTCTAAATTTGTAGGAGATGCTCGAGCATAAGAATCAACAATGTACGATATATGTAAAATACTAGTGGTTGCCAGCTGAATTTTCGAGACTTTCGCTTATAGAAGGTATAAAAGGTAGCCTCGCAATATGTGGGGAGACAGAGAACATTCTTGGTTTGCTGCAGTCAGTCTACTATAAGCCTTGGAAGCTTATTAATAAACGCGCATTAATGGGAATACTACAAATATTTGATCAGGAACGTTTAAAGATTTCGAGTATCACGAACTGTTCAACATCAAAGAATTAACTTCGGACGTTAGTATTTCTAGGAAGACATAAGATATTTATCTTCTTTTGTGAAAAGTAAGCTTATAAACCACGTTAGGTAAAACAATAATAGGGCTAGTTGGCATTCCGTCAAGTGATATGTATCTGTGTATCAACATATTTAGTTCGAGATCAGATAGAAGACGAAATATTGTTTGTGAGTTTGTAACATTTATGTATATAAATAATTACTTGTGGTAATTATTGATAAGTATCACAAAGTTAATATATACTGGCATTTAATTAACTTCTTAATTCAAATTGAAATTTTCGACTATTTGAAATCGTAATACGTAACACAATAAATCGAAAACTCGTCCAAGATTAATTATAATACGTAACAGGATACATTATGTTTAGTATCTTTCTTTCTCCAAAGTCAATAAAAGATGGGATTCAGACTTCCTCCATAATACATATTCTGGCCAACCTTATGGGTCAGTTTTAGGGGAAAAGAGATAAAGTGATCAACATTGACAAGTCAAGGCTACCAGAGACCAATCAAGATTAACTGAAAATGCTACTGGTGTACGACAGCTGCAAACATAATCTGTTTAATGGGGAAGAAAACCGTTCGATATGTTTGTGTGAAGATGATAATCTATATGACAGTTGTGAACCTCTTTAAATGATGAGAAGTATACTGCCACTATGTTCACAGGTCTCAGAGAAACCTGGGGTAATGTAGAGCTTACAGGTGGGCTTTCAGTGGCATTCGTTGTCCTGTAATATATCACTGAGTGGGTAAAACTTTCCTGGTCTCCCATGATGTTGTATCACATCAAATACCGTTGATGCCTCAACCCAGATGCCATTCTTGAAGGGGAACCAAAACACATAATTTGTTATAGGTTCATGGGTCACTTCAGAACGAATTACTCATACATTGCTAAACAACAGGCCATCCAAACCTTTTTCAACCTGACTTCTTAGCCTATGTAGGAGGGTCGTCAATAGTCTATAACTGCCATTGTTTCAATTCCATAGATCTGTTGAAGCATATGATAGGTGTGGCTGTTAAGTAAATATTGCAACATTTGACTTGTGTCAGAAGGACTGGTGGCCATCCTCGCTCTTATAGAAAAGTATGTGCTGATAAAGATGTGTTTGTGAGAGAGAGAGATGAAATTTCAGACTGATAAAGGAATTGCCAGAACACATCAACTACTTCGAAGTAAGTCACTATTCTAGTCAGTTAATACTAATTTTATTCTGTCAACTGGTGATTAAGTAAATTGAAAAGATACCCAAAGCCAGCCATATCAAACGAGAGAGCAATAGCCTGCACAAATATTTGTCGAGAAGGGAGTTTCAGTACCTGTTATTATACAAAAAGTTTAGAGTGGCCTAGCATGGAAGAAGTCTAGTACAATATTTCTGTAATGTGATAATGGAGCTGACAAAGAAAATGCGTGCTTTTTTTTGTCCATGAATTAGGTAACATTAGTTCAAACACGCTACTCTGTAATTATCGAGAGTTGGCTATTTAGGTTATTGATGAAATCTAGAAAATATGTAATTATATGTAAGGTAACTGAATTTAGAGGTTTCACTTAGATTGCTTCTATCACACATGGCTGCCAGGTCACTGTTAACATGCATGTAATATGCATTCAATACAATGACAGAAAATCGATGATTTATTGGCTGAATATGCCAACGTATTTTTGGAATCAGTTGATTAATTTCAACTGATTTCAATGTTTACTTGCACCACATAGATACAGACTACATGTGGTTTAAGAAAGCAACCTCTAAGGAAGCTTCTCTGGAGCACTGAAATGTAAAATATGTTACAAATAAACTAGTCAGCTTTTGGAAAATGAGTGGCTGTCTCCAGTACTAACTGTCAAGAAAAAAAAAAATATATATAAGATTTTAAATAGGGAAACTTGGTGATCCCCGCTGATACTTTTTCACTCCCATAGGCAAATTAATATCTGGATACACTGGCTAAGTTCGTGAGACCTAGCGTCTAGATACTGGAAAATTGAACTGGATTATTAAAGCAGACTAATGACTACTTCATGCACCCAAAACAGCTTATATAACTTTTGAGAGGCTAATGGAGCTTATACTGAAATTACTGCAATGGAAGAGACATTGGTTTATGCATTGATGTAGACAGCGTGTTCAAGTATTCCACTGAGCATCTGGGCAAGGTGCTTCAGTAGATTAGAGAGGCATGTTTCAAATTGAAATGCTGATGCATGAACAGATGGTGTTTCTTGGTCATATTGTAAGTACAGATGGAATCTCTGCAGGCACTTCAAAGAGCGCAGTAACATGAGACTGGTCTCGATCTGTAACTGAACGAGAAATCCAGTTTTCTCAGTTTTTTTATCTGTTATATATACACTACTGTTTCAATTTAAGTATGTGAGCTTTAGGATTTAGATGCTTTAAATATTGCACGATTGCTAAATTTAGTTATTTCTAGAAGCGATAGCTTATCACAGGTTTTCTTTACATAACATACACATAATTACGTTATTGTGAATCGGCGCTTGTTGTATTGTATCCTATTATTAGAAACTTCTAAGTTTTTTTGCTGTTTTGATTAAGTATTATTGGAATCTCGTAGTATGTAGAGCATTCTAAATCTCAATCAAACTATAAATAAACGTAAAAATGTAATTTAACTTAGTAAGACAAAATAGTCACACAGATCTAGACTGAATTATTGTGAGTTTAGCAATAAAGAGCTATAGTGGTAATTGCTAAAGTGAATTATCATATATTGTATTGTTTAACAGAATAGAGAAGAAATAATCTGTCTTGTCAATTGTATTCAGAAATAATTGAGCCATCATGTATGGACTTTGACATTTAAATAGACAATTATTTGAAGCTCAGGATACAATTATGGTAACCAACAGTTTTAGTGGTAATTTTAAAGTGAACTTATCACAGATGTATTTTATTAACCGAGCAGGAAGAATAACTCGTTTTGATAAATGTGTTTTAAAGTAATAGAATTAGTAATGTGGACTTTGACAAAAAAAGAGAGAGAATTATTTAAAGCATTGAATACAACTGTGGTACCCAATATTAAGTCATTTGTATATATGTTTTATTTATTTTAATATATTATTTTAAAACAAGTATATCATGTGCTGTTTGTTTGTTTTTGAAATTTATCACCAACAAGTCACAGGAACTTACTGTAAAGAATCTGGCTTACTTATAAAAACCTGACAATATCAAATTATTTACGTTTTATGGTCAATTGTTCTAACATTACTAAACTTACCTCCACTAATTAAAAGTGATGCATTGTTAGCAAGCGTTTCACTCAGTAAAACATTCTTTTGTTGAGAGTTGTGTAAGCATACCTATAACGAGATTATTAATTTGTGCTCAATACTGATAGCCAGCAACGGTGGAATTTGAGCGGTACTTTTGCAGGTGCGAGATGCAACAGAACAGGTTAATGTGACCATTATTTTATAAGTTACCGGATGCTGGATAAATTTATCTAGTGAGATGTTTGTACAATGTCTTGATAGAATAACTTACATTATCTACATTAGTGGCAGTGTAATCTTTGTGGAGCTGACAACACAGTGCTCGCTAGACACATCTATTACATATAAGAATACGCATGTATAAACTTTCACATGTACAGTGCAGGAGATGTGTTTCGTCTCAATATAGAATGTAGATCACGTAGTCATTAAAGCCATTGTTTCACTTTATTGTGCCTGTATTATTATTATATATTTTTTTACGGAAGGTGTAACTATCGACTTTTTAATGGCCAAATGTGATAATTCAACTACAAGTATTTATGTCCATCTAGGAGAGTAAATATGGTTTTCAGCCTATGTTTTTGAATGTCTGAGTAGTGTAGTGAATATTAATCATGGCCAATGGCAATTTAGCTGGAAAATTTTATTTTTGTTAAATTATTCCACTTATTTATTTCACAAAAAACAAGAGAACAGGTTGAGTTTATGAATCATGAATATCAGCATGCTATAGCTATCGATACATAAATAGGAGGACAGCTCGTATTAGATACTAAAGTGATGGGATGTAACCTTAAGGCAATCTGTCTAATTTTGCTGGTATATTTAGTGATATAGAAAATTGAGATATATGTATATGATAATACACGTGCAGCAATATATTTATGTGTATAGTGTTGCACATATATATGAATTTCACACAGTCATTCTTGAGTGTCGTGCGATACAAGTGAATCAATTATACAGAGAATAAAATGTCACAAAAAGAAAAAATGAAATAAAAAGGTTTGATCTAATTTTTAGACATGGAGGTATGAAGTGAGTGGTAATTACTGACATATGAAGCACTATTGGAGTACCCAGTGCACCCATTATTTTCATTAATGCTGGTGAGGTGATATTTTTAGTTTTGACATTGGCATGGATTGAATTTTATTTGAATGGAAAGAGTAATAGAGGTCATATTACAATTAAGGAGTAACAGTTTTATCTGTTGTTTCTATTAATAATCGTGAAAGGTATATTTAGTGAGGTTCTAGAATTAGTGAAGTGCCCTATCACCGTGTGTACCACAACGAAGTGCATCAGACGTATATTTACCTTTTACAGGATCATTTTATCCCAGAATCAAAGAAAACCTCCAGAGAACTAAAGTCTAATGTAAACAATCCAGGCAAGGTTAAATTCCGTTAATCTAAATATTGAGAGTAGTTTCTAGCATTCAAACAGTCAGTGTTGGGCCTTTCTCTTCTACGTTCACTGACCAGCATCATAACAACATTGCAAATAGTAACCACCAAGATGTCTCAGTAGCACATCCTCATCAAGATGCAACGCTAAATCTAAACAGTAAGCTACGTGGACTTATTAGGCTTTTGAAAAAAAAAGGAAGAAAACAGAAAGATTGAAATACACAGGTTTGAGTGCATCTTTGTATTTGACATCTTATAAAATGTGACTTAAAATTTATAGATTTAGGTGTTAGTGTGTGTGTGTACATAAACATAATAGGTATAAGTTTCATAATCAAGTCCTTAAGCACAAGTGTATGTTATATTTTTTTTGATAACATAATGGCTACATTCTTCACATTCACGTAATTGTGTTCAATGACATTTGTCTTCTTATTGATAACACGGTGACTATCATTTTTATATTAATGAGTTTGTACTATACTAATAAGTATAGTATGTGTGGTATTATCTTACCCATTATATCTCATTTGTTCCCATTTATACACTACATATGTACCAAAACCAGCATATAAATGTATGCGTATTTTATTCCAAAATGTATAAAAAGAAGTATCAGTAAAATGTTTATTTCCTCACTCTGATGTTTGTTCTTTATGTATAATTATCACCTGTTTCTGAGGATGTATTATAATATTGTCAGTCTCACTGGCATCCTTCATTGTTGCATTTGTTAATAAAGTGTTACGTGTGAAGTAGATTATCATATTTTGATTAATGTGTTTAAGTGATGATGTTGCAATGGTAAATATATCTTAAAGAGTATTTTCCTAAGTATTAATTAATTTTTGTCAAAGTGTTTGTTATATCATGGAATTATAACTTGTATAATTATTCTAGAGTTTATATTTTCCATCATGTCTGTATGTAATGGCGTGTAAGTGTAAATTACACCAATTTCATGATCAGTTTGTTTACTTTATTCCTTTGGATCTCAAAATTTAAAGTTAGGGACAGCCAGTGGGATAAATACATCGGGAGATATGTAGTATGCATGTCTAAATAGTATTTCTAATTTAAGTTAGTTAGTTGAACGTTTCAAGATTGCCAAGAATTTTAAAACTCTTTTCATACATGTATGTTCGTGTAGCTGTAACAACAAAACATTGGTCAATGAATGTGGCTAATTTCCTTTTGCCTTACTACCCATTATTCTGGTTCATTTCCCTATGTTACCACGTTTGCTTTTTTGTGGGGAAGATTACTGTGAAGTAGAAAATACTAAATCTGAGTGCTCAGTGATTTTTTTTCACAGATAAGTTAGTTTATATACTTCGATGATTTCCCACAATTTTTCAATTAAAATGATCATTATTGACGTTGGTAATGTATATACACTGAAAGAAATTATATTTTTTTACAGTTTTGTGCTCTTTTAATTTAAAACAATTCCTCGACAAGTTGTTAACAGGCTCAGCATAGGCTTTCTAGTTTCTTTTACTTCAGTATATACGTCTTCTGTTTCTTTGAATATGGCCCGGCATGGCCAAGCGTGTTAAGGCGTGCGACTCATAATCTGAGGGTCGCAGGTTCGCATCCTGGTCGCGCCAAACATGCTCGCCATTTCAGCCGTGGGGGCTTTATAATGTGACGGTCAATCCCACTATTCGTTGGTAAAAGAGTATCCCAAGAGTTGGCGGTGGGTGGTGATGACTAGCTGCCTTTCCTCTAGTCTTACACTGCTAAATTAGGGACGGCTAGCACAGATAGCTCTCGAGTAACTTTGTGCGAAATTTCAAAACAAACAAACAAACAATACTTTGAATAAATATTAATTTTTATATTTTCTTTTTCCAATCTCAGTCAAAGTTACGTTCAAATTTGTTCTGTAAAGCATCTCCTGACCAAATTCTCAGTTATTAGCGGATACTACCTAAAAGTTAGATCAATGAATCGGGGAATACAAAAGTGAATGCAGGAAAATGTCATGCTTTTTAACCAGCCAGTGCCTTACATATTAGAATCATTCAATGAATTCACTTAGTTCAGAATCTACCTCCTTTATACTTTGCAGTACCGATAATTTAGACAAATACTGCATTATAATCTTAAAACATACTTCAGAAGATACAATTTTAATTACTGAATAATCAAAATAAGAATAAGAACTAGAAGGTCGCTACTTAAAAACTATTAATTCTAAACAGTAAAATTGTAGACAGTAACTGCAATTTATCACGAAAATCTACGAAGTCTTTCATTGTCATAATCTGATAGAGAAAGATTGCTTTGACACGTTTATTTTAGATTTAGAGTATATATTTAGCACTTCTTTATGTAGGCCTTTTTCGTACTTTCTTTGTTTCTTTATGAGTATCTACGGTAGTGTACTTCATTTTTCTAGAAACACTTTGTATTATAGTTTGTATTTTTGCCAACAGATGGCAAAGTATTAGTTTTCGTACTAACAACATTTAGATGATTGCCACTATTTCTCCAATCTCGCTATTTCTGAATTTTTGTAAATTTACTTTTTATATAACAGTTAATATCACAGCCACTTGATTTATTAACGTTTAAAATTTATTCATTTTTCTTTTCTTTCAAGATATTCTCAATTATGCCATATTCCTTTTTTAAATGTGTTTAAAAATTATTAAAACCTTACAAGAAATAAATGAAAAATTTGTAACACATTAATTTAAGTTAGTATTGTATTTACTCTAAAAACTTACCTTTAGTGAAAATGGTATCTAAAATGAATGTATATTCCACAAAATAATACATGTTCCTATTTGAGAAGTGAATCCCACTTCAAGGTACATTTCTTGTGCATGTGTTAAAATTGTGAAGCACATTTCACATCTACGTTTAATAATAAACGTTGGCAGCATTTAAACTACCTTCGTATTTTAGTAAAAACTATATCTACGGACACTTGAAGTTTTGGTTGTTTTCGCATATTTGAATAAGGCAATCAAGGGCTCATCAGATCACATGGGAAGGTGCGGTTGGGGTACAACTTAATGTAGGTTTGCTTTTGGATGATTTTAGTGCCGCAAGTAGATCAAAATTCCTTAAATTTAAAATTCCATTAAGTACGAGAGGTATTTCTATTTCTGAAATTCTGATTCCCCGATCTGAACATATCTTTAAGATACAGGTATCTGAAAAAGCTGTTATATACTCTTCTACAAAGTAATTAGTTTTCAGCCGCATCATACTCATATAAAATGGCATACAATTTCAAAATGTAGTTCTGATACATGTTGTTCCATTGTTTTTTATAGCCTTTATATACGGTTGGTTATTTGTGAATTGGTGGTTTACATATTCAAAATAATTTTAAACTAATATCGTTAATCTTCTGCAGTGGGATTTGATCATACTCTTTGTAAAACATCTCACAACCCCGAAGTGTGAGGTGATTTTTTGTTTATTTCTCAGTGATGGGAAGCAAAAGATAAGTACATACCATAGTTTGGCACCCTAACCTCCTAGCTACGCCCGACCCTATGTAAATAGTATAGCTAGAGTTTGTTGTTTTTTTTATTTGTAAAACTAGAACTACATGTATATGCTTGTTACATATTCTATTGTTCTTTGAAGGTTTTGTATGTATAATTTTCTGAACAAGCACATTTTATAATGTTCACACACTCAAGATAATGTTAGGTTAGGACACATGTTCGTCTTCATATCACGCTCACTAACATGTGTTTCATTCTCATCTCCGATTTGGCCATGCGGAAGATTAAATAATTCATGATATCTGTTTTGTGAAGCAAAGCTTTGATCAAACAACTTCCACAAACCAGCAAAAAAATTCTTCAAAATAAATGAAGACTTTATAAAGTAGTACTTCTAATAAATTATTCTACAAAGTGTGTCTGTCCATAAAATTATAGTCTGTATTGCAGTAACAATATGTGTATATATATATATAAGAAACACACATACAGTATAAGGCTGACAAGTATAACGGTTTCGTGTCATTTTATTCTTATGCTCAGAACTTACGGATAAGTGAAAAAAACAAAACAAAATCTAATCCGAACCTAATCTTACATCGTCTAACTTTTTTTTATAACTTGTTAACCTGTAATTATTTTTACGTACTTGCTGACAGTATTTGTGCTTTCTAACACAATAACGGCTGCTTTTAACTTCCGGCTCGGAAGGGTCGCGGATTCGAATCTCCGTCACACCAAACATGCTTGCCCTTTCAGTTGTGGGAACGCTATAATATGACATTAATCCCATTATTCGTTGATAAAATAGTAGCCCAAGAGTTGTCGGTTGGTGGTGATGGCTAGCTATTTTCCCTCTAGTCTTATACTGCTAAATTATGGACGGCTAACGCAGATAACCCTCGTGTAGCTTTGCGAGAAATTTCAAACAAACCGCTAATAATATGATTTTTATTTTGTATGTGAAAGACTCATATTTCGTGAAGGTGTACATACTATATTGAAAGTTAGAAGCATTATAACAATATAGACTATCTATATGTTTGCATGTTGGGCGAATCACGCATAATAAAATTTTACATGTTCAGGAGATAATTGTTTGCTTTTATTTTTACGTTTCTAAGCAAATCCATGTTGGATGATCTCGCGATGTAGAACGTTTTTCTGTACTTGCACGTTTCGAACGATATGTATATCATCTTCAGTACACTATATGAAACAAAATAAATTATTGGATATAAATATTTATAAAGTTTCTATATTTAACAAAGAATAATTAAAACACAGGGTAAAAATGAAATAAATTAAAAAAACAAATAGTATAGATACAAAGCACAAGCATTGTTTGGGCATTTTGATTTTTAGCGTCATTACCCAAGCTATACAGAACAAATTTAACTGAAACGAAGCGATGTTGTTATTTACAGTTGGAAGTTGATTTACAATGGACTTTATTTAATCATTAGTACATTATTTAGTGATACGCATAAGGTAACTGGAATGTTTATCAAAATGAGGTGGTTGCTGCTTTTATTACAGGGTGGCCCGTAAGTCTCTTCCCATCCATATGTTATTATGTTATATTCAATTACGCATTATTATAAATCTGTTTCTTTTTTCAGAGAAATATTGCCAATGTAAACCCATTTACACTTGAAGAGCGTATTGTGCATAATATTTTGCAGCGAGAATGAGGGACAGCACACAGATACACTGGATACATAAGATATATGGATGGGTAGGGTGGTTACCTAATCCGCCCATTTAAATATTAAGAGAATTTAATTTGCCTTTAATAAAATTGGTTTCACAAATGAAATAATGTTAGGTGTCTTAGAATTTAAATAATCTAAGATTTTTAAAAATGTGATCAGATTTTTGAAAGATTGAAATTGTGTCATTAACTTATCTTCCATATAAAGCAAATTTATATACAATGGGATAGACTTAAAGACAAGAACTGTTACAGAAAAATATGTTTGCGAGAGTGAGCTCTAGAAATGAACCCATTTCCACCCCATCTTTTCGTTTATACAGTTGATCATTTAAGAAAAACTGAATACCCTTGAGGAAAAGTTTCGGAAATTCTTCGAACGGAAGATTTTCATTTCTCATTTTAGTTGCAGAAGAGTTTATTTAAGAGTATTTGTATTATTTTCGCAAATGAAACATTGATGAATAAAGATTTAATGTCAAGATTATAAAGTGTATATTGGTCAGTATCAGCAATTTTAGAAATTTCCCATGCAAAGATAAAAGAATTTTTAACTCTTACTTCGTTGAAAGTAAGTGCATCTGGAATAATCCATAAACGTAGTATCCGACACGAGTTAAAATTAATCTCAGGAAGAATCTTGAACTATAGCTTTTTATATCAACCCACATATGGAGAAGTAACCTTATTTTTGTACTCACCAGAAACATTGATAGGATTGTCGCCCTTTCTTCAACTTCAGTATATCTGAATGTTTGTAATCGTATTCTTTAAATAACAGTCAATACAACAGATACACGATTTAATTAGATTAAAAAATGTACTTTACTCTCTTTATTTTAATTTAATCTAAATTGTGTCATTTTTCTTTTCTAAATAAACAAAAATCATAGAATAATTTAGATTTCAACGTTTCAATAAGTGGTTTAATTTCGCTAATAAATTATCAAAACTTTACAAGAAGTAATCTTAGAATTTGCAGCACATTAATTTAAATAACCTGCTATTTACTATGATAAATTATTTAATGAAAATAGTATATTCGATAATTGAATATTCCGCAATATGACTCATATACCTGCTAGATTGGGAAGTTAATTCTATTTCTACCTACATTTCTAGGACCTGTGTCAACGTGTCGAAGTTCATTTTATACCTGTGGTCTTTGAAGGGATCTATAAATAATAATGCTTCTCGTTATTTAGTATTAATCAATACATACATTTTGTATTTCGCTTTGTGTAGCTACTTAAACTGACGAACTAAAGATGCATGCTTGCGTTTTTCGTGATGACGAGAAACCCATTTGAAATAAAAATGTATTTTCAAGACAGCTATATGGGTACCAAAACTTTAATTAAAATAAAGTACAGTTTAACGTTTCGACTTTCTAGGTCATCTTCAGATTAACCTGACCCCCTGTGTGCATTTTGTTGGAGCAAATCTACAATGGGCTGTTTGCTGTGTCCACCAAGGGAATCGAACTTCTATTTTTACTAATCCGAGAAACTAAAGACGCCTGTATTAATACAGTATATTAATACTGTATTAAAACATTATAAATGCATATATTTCTGTGTATTATTTAAACTTCAGCATGTCTTTCACAGCTGGAAATTGAACACTGGTGACAAAGGGATATCGGTTCTGCGGAAAACAATGGTCGTCGAAGCATTCATTTTCCTATTATCAAAAAATATTAAATTTAATGATAAATTTTGGGATCATAATACGCCAACGTTTAAATTACTTTCACATTTAATAACGATATCTAAGTATACTAGAAATTTGTGTTTGTTTGTTTGTTTGTTTTCACATATTCGCAAAAAAAACTACCCCTGGACTGTTTGAACTAGCTGTCTCTAAGTAGACTAGAGGAAAGGCAGCAAGTCAGCAACGCCCACCGTCAACTTATTCATTCTTATCTGATCTACTACAGGGCCCGGCATGGCCAAGCGTGTTAAGGCGTGCGACTCGTAATCTGAGGGTCGTGGGTTCGCATCCCCGTCGCGCCAAACATGCTCGCCCTCACAGCCGTGGGGGCGTTATAATGATACGGTCAAACCCACTATTCGTTGGTACAAGAGTAGCCCATGATTTGGCGGTGGGTGGTGATGACTAGCTGCCTTCCCTCTAGTCTTACACTACTAAATTAGGGACGACTAGCACAGATAGCACAAAACAAACACATCTATTACAAGTGTCAGTGTTGCCTGGGGCTCGAAGATGGCTTTTGCCATTGACCTCTGTGTTCGCAGATTCTCACCTGTTATAAGACGACGTAAATTTTTATCTTGGTTTGGTTAGACTTGTTGCGGGCCCTTTTTCTGCATTGTCATGGTACCACAAGTTGATCAGTATTTTTTAGTTTTTCAATGGCATTAAGTACGAAGAATATCATTACGTTTGAAGTTCTAAATCCCCGATTTTAATATATATTTATGACATGAGTTTATGAATATTTTGATTCGGAAAGAAATATTACATACTCTTAGAGAAGGTGGTCAATTTTTGGTGACATCACACATCACATGAAATATCAAACAATATCAAAATTTAGTTCTGAAACAAGTTGTTGCACCACAACTTCACATCGGCTCTGATTTTTATGTGAATTATTGATTAACATATTGAAAATAATTTTAATACAATATTCTCAACCCTCTGCAGTGGTATTTGATCATACACATTTAAATATAAAGACCCCAAAGTGTGGGACTCTTTTAATTATTGTCATTAATGGGATACTAAAGATGGATCTTTATACACATAGTTCGGCACTCTAACTTCTTCATTACGCCAGATCCTAATGAAATTAACGAATTTAGACTGTGTTGGGTTTTTTGTAGTTGTTTGAAAAGCTAGAACTATTTTGTATATGTTTGCTACATATTCTATTGTTTTCCAAATGTTTTGTATGTATAATTTTCTGAACAAGCACATTTTATAATGTTCACACACTCAAGATAATGTTAGGTTAGGACAAATGTTTGTCTTCATATCACGCTCACTAACATGTGTTTCATTCTCATTTCCGACTTGGCCATGCGGAAGATTAAATAATTCATGATATCTGTTTTGTGAAGCAAAGGTTTGATTAAACAACTTCCACAAACTAGCGGAAAAATTCTTCAAAATAAATGAAGACTTTATAAAGTAGTACTTCTTATACATTATTCTGCGAAGTGTGTCTGTCCATAAAATTATAATCTGTGCTGTTGTAACGATATCTTTATATATGTTTTAAGATGTTTGCTAGTAAGGTGATAGTTGTGCGTCACATTCTTGATGACGAGAAATCCACTTGAATTAAAAGCGTATTCTCAAGACGGCTGGTATGGGTATTAAAACTTAAGTTAAAATAAAATACAGAACAACGTTTCGACCTTCTTAAATCATCTTTAGGTTAACATTTAACCTCTTTGTTAACCTGAAGATGACCTAAGGAGGTCGAAACGTTGTTCTGTATTTTATTGTAGTTAAAGTTTTAATTCCCATATTAGCCATCTCGAGAATACATTTTATGTGTCATATGTATTATGCTCCAAAGCCATCAATAAGTATAAAAGATATTCAGAAAACCCTCATTAAATCTTCCATATATCTTGACTAACATATTTAACTTTCAAACCTGAAGCCAATATATGTGTATTTGTTGAAGTTCTTTGTATTTCTGAATGTAACAACAGCTGCTTTTAGCTTTCCTAGAATAATCAAGTATAAATACATTAAGCTAACAGCTACGTATTACCAAATCTTTCACCAAGATGTTTGTAAACTAATTTTGTCATGCAAAGTTACAAACATCTATGTTTATTACCACAATATGATTAACAGATGGGTTAAAATCAAAGCTCAACTTTACATTAAAATAAATAAAGACGTATTTGTGTTCTATAACTTCATCGAGCAGGCTGTCAGCTCAACTCCACTAAATAATTATGTTTCTTTAACGGGTTTTGAAATTTAAACTGTACCTTTAAAAGTATTACACTGCTTATTCAAGTAGTTTCATACAGTTTTTGTCTTTTATCGTTTACATTAGCCAACCTGGTGATTTATAATGCTGAACGAAAAGCTCTCTTCGCAGAGACTTCTAAGAGACAGAAATTACATCTGAAATGCTATTTTTACACAAGTCTAATTTACAGCCACAATGAAAAAACTGATGGGAATATTAAATAAAAAAAGATTTGCAGTTAAGTTGGTTTATAATGATTCGCTGGCTTTTGTTGTTCAAGAGCTTACCTAGTGAGATATTAGCAACTAATTCGTTAGACTGGAATCGAAATTTAATGACGAATGAAAGTAAGACAACAAACATTTGGCACGAATGAATGGTATGAAACATTAATACATGAACGTTTTAAATTGTAGAAGGTTTGCTCTACTTGCATGTTTTGAACTCTACCTGTATCATTTTCAGTACACTAGACATAAATATTTTTAAAGTTCATATATTTTACAAAGAAGAATTAAAATAAAAGGTAAAAAAATGGAATAGATTAAAAACTATCAGCATGGATACTGAACGCGAGCATTGTTAGGGCATTATGATTTTAGCGTCATTATCCAAGCTATCCAGAACAAGTTTAATTGGAACGAAGCGGTTTTGTTAATTAGAGTTGGGAGTTTATTTATAATAGCTAAACTTTCTTTAATCAATGGTTCATTATTTGATGATTTACATAAAATGACTAAAATGTTTATCAAAATAAGGTGGTTGCTGCTTTTACTATTTTTATTTTGTTTATTTGAATTTCGTGCAAACCTACATGAGATCTATCCGCGCTGGGCGTCCCTAACTTAACAGCGTAAGACTTGAGGGAAGGCAGGTAATCATTACCTCCTACCGCCAACTGGTGGGCTACTCTTTTACAAACGAATAATGGGACTGACCGTAACCTTATAATGCCCCGCGGCTGAAAGTGCCAACAATTTTGGTGATACGAGGATTCAAACCCGCGACCCTCGGATTACAAGTTGAGTGCCTTAACCACCTGCTGTTCCGGGTCTTTTTTTAATACTAAAAGATTTGAAAGATGTTTTCCAGATCTATCTTGATGTTCCCGTGTGCTGGCAGGTTTTCAGTTGTAATTGGCGTGTTGTCTGGTAAATGAAGGTAGCATTATAGCTACCTTATGCATGTTTTTACATAGTTCGGGAACACATAGAAGTAAGAAAGAGAACTTTACATATGGATATATTTTTAATTTTGAAGGACGATTTAAACATCGTTCGCAGTTTAGCCTGAAGATAAAAAGTTTAATTATTCTTATAATTTGTGACTTTAGAGTAAAATTTTGTTTTCCTACAAAAAAAAGGAATAGCCGGTCTTAATGTTTTGTAAACAATATATAGTTTGCTTGGAAGTTTGTTTTTGTTTTACAGGTGTTTACATGTTAGGGTTTGGATAAAAACCGATGAATAACCACTATTTATTAAATGTGCTGTAGAGTCGTTATTTTAGTACGAAAAGAAGAAGATGTTATCTGTTCTACTGAGAAGACTGAATTTAAAGTTACGTTTAAAGGAACCCAAACTAAAACTGCTAAATCGAGTATGAAAGTCTGCATATGTTTTTTACCATAAATAATTATTATAAATTGGTTGCCTATTATGTTGAATTGGATCTCAAGAAAAGGCAAGTTATCTTTGTTTGAGTTATACAAGTAAAATTAATTCTAGAATGCTTAGTAATTAAATAATCTACGAATTATTTAATGTGATGATAGATAGCTTTGAAAGAATAAAATGTGTCATCAATATACCTCATATGTAAAGTTGGTTTGTATTAGTTTGTTGTTAGTTGAGAAAGGTTAGACGAAAATATCTATTTATCCGTTTTCTCCGCGGATTATACAGCAAATAGCTCAATATGGCTTTACTCTGAAACAAATAATGTACTATTGTTTGAATCAACTTAATATTTCGAAGATGCTGATTATTGGTACTCGTATCTTCCTACTAATATGTATTCACATTATTTTTAGAAATATTTTATTTCTATTATCATTGCTGTTACTGTCCAGATTTTATTGTTAATTGATTTCACTTAGTTTCCCACCATGTTCATTGTTTACGTGTTGTGTCTGTCAGATTATTCACTGGGTGTCCATCTTGTTTTTGCGATGCTGTTAGAATCAAGACTAGTAAAAAGTGTGATTCAAGCCAGATCACGTTTTAATTATTTTATTAGTATTAAATTTTAGGACCAGCTAAGAAAGAGGAAAAATTACTGGTATATACAGATACTACGTATCTCACTTTTCTATATCATATGTTTAATATTGTGAATATTTCTTAATGTTTTTCAATCCGGATTTGACCATGTGTCAATTGAACCCACATTTTTATCTCTATAGAATGAACTAGATCCAACACCACCACTTTCAGTGTGAGATTATATTATGGCTGTTATTTGGAGTAGAAATACTTCCAATCTCCTAATCCTATTTTGTGATTTGTTAGCTATATATGGAGAATGTGAAATATGAAAGCAATTTTGATTATTTTAACAGCATTTTACTTCGAATCTACGTAGTCTTGTCTGTATTGTTTTTGCGCTTGAACTGGTTTTTCCAGTAGCTGACCTGCCCTGTGTGTGTTTTTGTTTCTCCTTTCCAACCCAGTGACATAAATAATTTCAAGTTCATTTTAAAATACCATTTTATTTCTACTCAAGTACAATTTTCCTTTTACGTTTGACTGCTAATAAAATGTATATTCTCTTTTTATTTATCTATTCTTAATTAATGTAATTCAGTTAACTTTAATAATATCAACTCACGTTCACTCATTGTTAACTTTTTATTCAGTGACTATGTAAATAAAGTATTTGTTTAATGTTCATCTTTTCACCTCCTCATCTTGTCTCTTTCGTCCAGTCAAGAACACATTACTACACTTTTGACCTTCCAAACACTAGATTCTCAAACCGCTAATTGTTGTGATGATCATGTAGTTGTTCAGTTTGTTTCCGATCTTGAAATACCACTGATCATCAAATTTGCACGTATGTTGTTGATGAATCAAAAATATTGCGTGCGTGAACTTGTGTACTGATAATTATTAAAGCCTGGTGTCATACTAGCAGTAACGTAAGTCATCAGTTTAAGTTTGCGGAAGTATAGATATAATTATTTTATCGATAATTTGTGTTTGTGTGTTTTTTCTTATAGCAAAGCCACATCGGGCTATCTGTCAAACCCACCGAGGGGAATTGAGCCCCTAATTTTAGCGTTGTAAGTCCTTCGATTTACCGCTGTACTAGCAGGGGGCTATCGAGAACGTGATCTGTGGATTTTTTGATAAAATAGTGATCATTATTACATGTGAAAGATATCGTCTATCGTAAAGAAAAATAATTAGTGAATCTAAAAGAACTGCGCTGTAGTCGCTTCCATAACTTTGAACCAAAAGAACTTTCTGACGCTCGTCGTTTAAATACTTTACGTTTACACAGTGCAGGCTGTTTTAATAAACCTTTATAGAACCACGAAATCCTTAACGTTTTTTATTTGTTGCTAAAAATTAATTAGCCTGCTAGTAGCAGGAGAGAAATGAAACGACAATAAATGCTGTGTGTAAATAGAAGTGATTAATGTACGCGTCATACGTAAGAAATGAATGAAGTTTTTAAACGTTCAATAATGGAAGCAGTGAACAAAAACTAATGGCAGCATTAATTCGCAAAAAGAAAGTTGTATTACTATGATTGAATGATGGTCAATAAAAACCACAGTTTGCACTTTACATTCAAAGTAAAAAGTATAAGACCATAGAAAATATTACATTGATGTGCATGTATGGTCGCTGTCAGAAAATTTCCTTTGGTTAACCTTATACTGTTGAAGATAAACACAAATTGTCTTACAAAATCAACATAGCGACAAATAGCAACAGCGCGATAAATTTTGAAATCATAAAAAAATTGTTAAAATCAGATAATTATTTTTGTCTTCAAAACAGTATTAACCACTTGTTTGTTTAGATCTTCTGTCGTTTGTGACTAACTTGTATAAATTCATCAAATACTTCCGCGAGTTGAAACATACCTAGATGATACTGGCAAATCAAATCATGTAAAAGAAAACAAGCGTCACCAAACATGGCTAAAATATCTTTCATCCTTCGATAATCTAAAGTATTAGTATTTTAATCCCGAAAAACAAGGGATCTTATACGACATAATGGGTAAACGACCTTATTTTCCTGAGGATCATGCATAGTCCTTTCAAACTTAAAACTTCTGATTGAAGAAAAAGGCAAACAGTAGTCGACGCCTACGCTTAATCAAAAATTAGCTTCAGAACTGAAATAGCAAAGGAGTGAAAAGTTAAAAATTATTTTAAATATGTGGTTGTTTGTTGTTGTTTTGAATTAAGCACAAATCTACACAATGGGCTATCTGTACTATGCCGACCACGGGTATCGAAACCCGGTTTCTGGCGTTGTAAATCCACAGACATACCGCTGAGCCACTGGGGGGCAAATGGCGAGCATGTTTGGTGCTAGGGGGATTCGAACCTGCAACCTTCAGATTACGAGTCGCGTGTCTTAACCACCTGGCCATGCCGGGCCTTTAAATATGCACTATGTATATGAAATACGAATAAATGTTTTCAATTTAAACAAAACATTGGTTTGGGCCATAGAAACGAATTACAACCGTATGTCAGTCATTAATTTCCAAACGTGCATATCCTTAGAGTGGGTGTTAAATTGATTTGTTTTGAATTTCGGACAAAGCTACATGAGGGCTATCTGCGCTAGCCGTTCCTAATTTAGCAGTGTAAGACTAGAGGGAAGGCAACGCTTGGGTTACTCTTTCACCAATGACTATCGGGATTAACCGTCACGCCCCCATGGCTGAAAGAACGAGCATGTTGGATGTAACGGGGATTTGAGCCTGCGACCCTCGGATTACGAGTCGAATGCCTGAACCATCTGGCCGGGTGAAATTAGTCATTAATTTACTAATGTACATACACTGCTGGCCAAAATCTTAAGACCAATAAACATAAAGAAAAAATATGCATTTTGCGTTGTTAGACTCAACCACTTATTTGAGTAGAGCTTCAAAAGATGAAAATAAGAAAAGGGAAAATAAAAAACTTTTTCAGCATACAATAGGGAAAATGTGAACACTTTAAAATTAGCTTAATTACTAGCGGGTCAAAAGTTTAAGACCACACCAAAAAAAAGTTCTAAAGAGGGTAGGAAATGCCCAACAAGAGATCTCAGTAGTGAGTTGCACGGCTGTCATTGCGAATAACTTCAAATATTCGCTTTGGCATGGTCGGTATACATGTGTGCAGAAGGCAGGCGGGAATGTTATTCCAAGTAGTGGAGATGGTTTCACGAAGATCATGCATTATTTGGAATTGACGTCCATCTCTATCCACTTTGACGCCTTGCCATCTACCTTCAAACATTTTCAAGGGGGTTCAGTTCGGGCAAACACGCTGGATGGTCCAAAAAATCACGTTATTTGCCATGAAAATGTACTTTGTCCTGCGGGCATTGTGGATTGAAGCGTTGTCCTATTGAAAGATCCAGTCATTTCCACACAAGCGAGGCCCTTCAGTCAATAAGAATGCTTGTTTATTTGTTTTTTTTAAATTTCGCACAAAACTACTCGAGAGCTGTCTGTGCTAGCCGTCCCTAATTTAGCAGTGTAAGACTAGAGGGAAGGCAGCTAGTCATCACCACCCACCGCCAACTCTTGGACTACTCTTTTACCAACGAATAGTGGGTTTGGCCGTCACGTTATAATGTCCCAAGGTTGAAAGGGCGAGTATGTTTGGCGCAACGGTGAGGCGAATCCGCGACCCTCAGATTACGAGTCGCACGCCTTAACATGCTTGGCCATGCCGGACCTCAATAAGGATGCTCTCTCTTAAACATGCCAATGCAGCCAACTGCTGTTTGACGCCCCTGTGTAGTCTGAAGCTTCATTGTTCCATGGAAGGAAAAAGCACCTCAGATCATGATGAAACCTCCTCCACTGTATCCTGTAGAAAATGTTTCCGGTTGGATATCCTTATCGTACCAGTAACGTTGAAAGCCATTTGGATTATCCAGGTTAATTTTTTTCTCGTCAGAAAACAAAACTTTTTTCCACTTTTCTACATCCCATGTTTGGTGCTTCTCAACAAAGTTTAACCGAATTGTTTCGTGGTGTGGAAGGAGACGTGGCCTTTGAAGACGTTTACGGTTTTTAAAGCCTTTCTCTCGAAGATGCCGTGTTATTGTTCTTGAGCTGCATTCTGCGTTCGTAAGGGCCTTAATCTGGTTTGATGATCGGCTGGTGTCTTACCGGACAACCCATCAATCCTCCTGCTTAACGCCGGCGAAATTTTCTTGGGCTGACCATTTGAAATTTTCATTCCGTATCCCTCAGGGTCTTTTAAGAAATTTGCAACAGCAGTTTTACTACGCTCGATCTCACCAGGGATGGCACGTTTAGAGAGACCTTGCTTTAGCAGCTCGACAATTCTGCTACGTTCAAACTTTGTCAACGTTTAAGCCTTTGTTACGTTTTTACCCAATGTAACACAAGGAATGTCAGTGGGAGATGTTGACAACGCTTACGCTTGAACACAAATGACTAAATTTTGTTACGTGTTTACCAATTAATGCTCCATTTCAGAATGGTCTTAAATTTTTGACCAGCTAGTATTTAGGCTAATTTCATAGTGTTCACATCTTCCCTATTAAATACTAATAAAGTTTGTTTTTTTCCTTTTTTTTATTTTCATCTTTCGAAGCTCTGCTCAAATAAGTGGTTAAGTCTAACAACGTAAAATGCATATTTTTTCCTTGTGTTTATTGGCATTAAGATTTGGGCCAACAGTGTATTCCATTGTGGGAGTAATGTATGTTATTCATTTACTAATGTACTATCCCTAGAGTGAAGATTAAGTCAATCATTAATTTACTAAAATACACATCCCTCGTGGTTATTTTAAAGTTTTAACGTCAACTTTATTTTTCGCTTCAGTCATACATGTCTGAAAATGGATATACCAAAAATAAAGTTCATTTTTATCTGAGATAACAACAACAATTGAATGTGAATACTAGTAATAAGCTTGTAAGTTTTAGTTTTTAATAATTAATGAACTTCTACATTTCTTCCACCATTCGATATAATTAATCTAATTTTGAGAAAACCTTTTTCAACACAGCAGTAGAGATGGATAAGATAGCATCACGAAACCTTTGTTTCAGTTCTTCAAGTACTTTTGGTTTGCTATGGTAGACTTTTGAGAGGAAAATGTAAAGGGGTTAAAATGAGCAAACGAATGGACCATTTGGTAGGTCCTTTCCTACCAATCAAACATTCCGGAAAAGATTGGTTTAAAAGCACTTTTAACGATTCAAGGAAAATGGGTTAGTGCTCCTTTCTGTGGGAAAATAGTTCTGTGTAACAAATCAGGAGTTTTTCCGAGTTGTTAAATAAAGAAATATTGTGGTAACAGTTTGTTTGTCAAAGAAAAAAGAAATAATACCATAAAACAAACTTTATAAACCAACTCCTTGTATTCATATTCAGTTTTTATTGTTATCTCAAATAACAAAGTAGTTACTCAACTTTGATTTTTGTATATTGATTTACGGACACTCATAAGAGAATTCATATGTGAATACGTAATTGATGATTTTTCACTCGACTTTGTTCGACTGTTTGATAAAAAGGAAATGTTTTTTGTATATAACAACAATGTCGTCACAGACCTTGTGATTACGATTCCAGAGAAAAATGATGAAAACCCACACACTTGTACACATACAATATAAATTCTACATAAAAATTATTATATATATTGATCACGAGAAGCAGCTTGCGCTTGAAATTTAGATTTTTATTATTGATGTTCTATGTGACATACTTCATAAAATTAGGTTAATACAACATTTCTTTTATATTCACACTATTTTTCTTTTGTCAGAGAAGATTCTTAGAAAGGTATTTTGGCAGATTCTAAACACATTAACAGTGTATAAGACTGAACGGTGAGAAAATTAGTGAATTAATAATAAATATAAAAAATTAATTAGCATAATCTATTTTTAAAATGTTAAACACCTGTAGTTAATTTCATAGAAATAATAAAAAAAAAGCAATAATGTATCTCAAATAAGTCCATATTACAAGAAATAGTTATCCAACTTTGAGTTTCAATTTACAAAATGGCTGATGAATTTTTAAAATACATTTTATACTTTTTCATCAGTTAGTCATCATGACTATTTCTTATCTTAAAAGGTACAACACGTTTCACACTACAGTTTTTAGTAAATTGCGTCTTTAAAGCTAGAATATTATCCACCGAATCTACGCCAACAGCGCATAATATATATTTATAATAATATTTAGGTACTGCATACAGGTGAAAACGATTAATATGGATTGTTTGTTTTGGAATTTCGCACAAAGCTACTCGAGGGCTATCTGTGCTAGCCGTCCCTAATTTAGCAGTATAAGACTAGAGGGAAGGCAGCTAGTCATCACCACCCACCGCCAACTCTTGGGCTACTCTTTTACCAACGAAAAGTGAGATTGACCGTCACATTATAACGCCCCCACGGCTGGGAGGGCGAGCATGTATAGCGCGACGCGGGCGCGAACCCGCGACCCTCGGATTACAAGTGCACGCCTTAACGCGCCCGGCCATGCCAAGCCTAATATGGATTGAGAAAATTTTATGCAAAGGATCGAACAAGATTGAAACGTTGTTCGCTCCTTCACACAAAATTTTCTCAACTCATACCAGCCGTTTTTACATATATATTTTTCTCTAAAAGTGGGTTTTCTCGTCATCACGGATAATTTAGCTAACTTTTGTTAATATATGTTTCTGACTGTTTAATAAAAGCAAAAGTATATATTAGATATACATATATGGTTTGTTTGCGTTATCATATTTATTACTAGAAAGTTTAATTTGAAGAAAGTTCTATTCGCCTTCTGCCTTAAAACGTGATTAATTTCTCTTTATGCATTGACTCAACAATAACTCGAACGCTTGTAGTTAACAACAGATTCGTTAACATTACAAGCATTCATTCGTTGCTGCAAGCGTGTCTCGTGGTGCATATTTACATGCATACTTTGAATCTATTTAAAATAAATTTACTTCAACAACCATTATCAAGAAAGAACTGGCGCATGTGACAGAAATCCTGCTTCACAATGTAGCCTGTTACTGAAATACTATCATTAAGCCAATAGTCTTGAATGATAAATTTAAGCCACTACAAACTTCTTTTTTTTTCACGTTTCATGGAGAAGTAATATAATAACTTTAGCTCATTGTGGAATAAAAGTGTCACGAAAGGTTGACTTGTGATGATGGGAATGTGACATCTGGATATACGCTGTTCTTGGTAAGGGAGGGCCAAATATCTGTGGAAGGTATATATCTTCTATGCTCTTTGCTCTCTTCAAGCACATAACAATGTCACAGTTTGAGTTGTCACAAACTGAATAAAAATACAAGACAAAACTTGTAGGTCTCTAAAGAAGAAAATGTGTATTGTTTAGATTTTCAATTTCCGACTTCAAGCGAACATGAAGTCGTCTAAAATGCTCTCACGTGAAACAAATTATACGTTTCCATAAAGCATGTTATTTAATATTAATCATGTTCTTCAATATCATTTTATTGTTTGCAGGGCTAGATTAAGGACAACTAATGCCCTAAGCACAGCCCAGCAACGGTGCCTCCCTCGGTCCCTCCACTGCTTAACTGACAAGATATTAAGACTCAAGAAGTGCTAAAAGTGAAAAAGTTTGAAAATTTGTAACCCTTTTTCAGTTTTCTTCCAGGTTAGACCCCACAACTATATTAAACAAAAACTTTTTATTTTATTTATTTAACAGATTAAGCATGGATCAAAATCAAACAATGACTGAGGCCTTTTATTTAGAAATGATGAGGGAAATCACTTCTTTGATTAATGATAATTAAAAATAATTATTTTTATCTTTTCTTTTCATTCTGAGTTAACAATTCTCACTTTAATGTTTACAAATTCACCCTTTGAAGTTAACAAAAATGAAAAATTTACTCAAAACCCTTTTATTAAAAAAATTCTCGCTTTGATGTTAACAATTTCTCACTTTCAACATAAAACCCTGTAAGCAAATTATTTACTAACACCTTAACATTTATTTAAATTTTAAAAACAGTTTTCTTCTAATTTTTTTTTTTAATTGCAAAGTCTTTAATCAAGTCATCAAAACTAATTTAGAGTAACAAATCTGCTTCTCTACTTAGCAGAGACAAGGCATCCAGCCTGTCTTATCGCATAGTTGTTCTGTTGGGATTTTTATTGTGCTTGAGTTGAGAAAATGAATGCTAAGCTGTGAAGTTTGGGACCATAAATGTTAAAATATACGCAATACAATGTCTACGTTTGGAAATTTTGTCTTCTGAAGTTGTTTTATAAAGTACAACATGACTGAATCTGGTTTTTACAGTTTTTAGTGCACTGAACTTATGGTGCACGAGTGAAACTATTGAAGCTCATCAGAGAGATTAGTGTCAAAGTCCCCTGGATAAGCATCAAATAGCTTTTAGGAACACTGAGAGTACCTTTCAGTTTCAGCAGATGAAGTGATATCATTTGGTACATCACTTAGAAAAGAAAATCTGTTTGTTATTTCTTTGAACACCTCTCCTCTTCTTATCATTTGGGTTTCTAGTTTGTCGACAATTGTGCAGAAGGTGGTGATACGAAATGTATCTCTGGCATTCAGTTCTACTTCTTGTGCATCTCAGTTATTGAGTACCTTCTTTCTGACACGTTTACGAGTTTGAATTGCATTGCAATCAACGTCTGTTAGTATTTCCTTTGCAACTGCTTCAAATCTTTCAGTCTTACCTAAAGTGCGTAGTTGGTCAGCTAATGACCCTGCAGATCTGCACGTGTTTTAAAGTTCACATCCTCATTTTGAAGAACTTAACTTGCTTTATGAAACTTTTACAAAATTTCATCCTACATGATCAACATGAAAACAAATTATAGCTCTTGCATCTCAACTGTAATATCGTCTGCTTCTTTTCTAGTGTCTTCCTTTTGTCACTGGTCTTCAACTAGACATTCTAAAGCTTCCATAATCTTAAAGAAAGACTTCAAAATTGCTGTCGTTGCCATAGAATGTGCCTCCCATCTGATATCAGAAAGGAATTGTAACAAACTTTCGTTTCCAAGACAACCGTGAAGAATTTTTCACCGGCTGGTTAAGGATGAAAAAAATGTATAGAGCAAATGCATTGTAGATAAAAAATTAACTGCCACTTGACAGCAGTCAACAGCACTTCAGCCTACCAGATTTAGTGAATGGGCTGCACAGGGCACATATATGGGAAACTTATTTTCTTCTAAAATCTTTTGCTGCATCCCCTTATAATGCCCAGACATTTTAGCAGCGTTGTCGTAAGACTGACCCCTACATTTTGAACAATTAAGTTTGCAAACTTCACGTAAGTACTGCAATACCTTGTTTGCCATTTCCTCACCGATATGGCTTATCAGTTACCAAAAAGGTTAAAAAGCGTTCAATAGGCTGCCTATCTTTTAAGTATCAAAGTACAACACTTAACTGACCTATATGTGATAGATTTGGCGTCGAGTTAACTGACAAGCTAAAACAACCAGAAGAATTTACTTCATCAACAATGAATGTGTGGACTTTCTGAGCCATTGGCTTAGTGAGTTCTTCACAGGTGGTTTTGAACAAGTAAGAAGGATTTCCTTTCCCAAAATTTCCATAATTCAAAAATGTGCCCTGCTAAAAATGAATCAAACTGACTTATGAGCTCAAGCAGCCCTACAAATTTCCATTCTGCAGTGAACCAAATTTTTCATTTGTTCCTCGAAAAGCCAGGCCACGTTCAGCTAACGTACGAATAACAATTAATACATGCTGCAAGACATGTTCCAAGTAATTGCACTCTTCTCTAATTTGTTTTTCCAACTCTTGTTGCAACCCTAAACCTTATTTGCGAGTTAAGTATGTTAGCATAGAGTCTCGATGAGTAGTGCTTCTTTCATGATGATCAATTATAATAGTATTTCGACAGTCACTGAACCATTCTCTTTTATCAAAACCCGAGGAAAATTTAGGGGCAAAAAGTTTACAAACAAATCAGTAAACTGTCCCTTTTGATGATGAATGCAATAACTACTCTCTCTTGTATTGCTCGCTATTGGCTTTTACCCCAAAGAAAAAAAATTTGCAAACAGTATCTCATTGGTTTATCAATCACTATTAAAAGTCCAGAAAGATTTTACAAATGGCCCATTGTGGTGTTGACAGTCAGTGGGTCACAAGCAATCCAATAAGCCACATCATCAGCAGAGAAATCGAGGGGGCCACAACCTTGGATCTTTTGCTTCAGTTCCTTCATATTTTGTAAACTGAAGCATTTTACCATAGTACTGTAGATTTTCATTTTCAGCAATTATTTCAACTTTAGACTGTCTTGTAGAACAACTTGCATCAACATTAACACTAGAGATATCAAGAGAATTTACGGGCAAAGTGAGATCAGTTGTGAGACTTGTGCCAGTTGAGCCAACCTGTGACACCTCAACGTCATCATAATGTTCTGATCTTGAAAAGGACAAAATGGTACTTGTAGGTGTGGAGATTGGTTCAATTTCGATCTTGTCAGAGTCAGATGCAGTAAAAGTGACTTCTGATGGCAGAGATGAGATTTGATTTGGACGATCATGTTGTGTAAGTTGAGCGAAACAAATTAGACAGCTTTTCAGTCTTGGCCACTAAATCCAAACCCTTTTCTTGGTTCTTTTTTGCCTGTTTTTTCTTTTGTGCACCACGTTTCATCTTACAGTCTGAAAAAGACAGAAACAAAAATAAAAAACACAAAAGAATATGGATCATATATAGTTATAATGATTATAAAAACGTTGGTAAGAGAGTCAAACATACTAAACTCCAGGTCTACATTTTGACAAAGATTGTCAGAACGTTATCCTAGGACCTAGGTCCATCAGCACATAAACATAAATTCATAAATACCTTTATTGATTTGCTGCATTCTCATTGGTTAAAAACCATTCTAGGCCAGTCTTCAGTCCATTTTAGGAGAATTAGTTTTCAGTCATTGCAAAAGTTTCATTAAGGTTGTTGCTATGGTAACTATACGCAAGAAGCAATATCAATGGTAATATGCAAATCTACTGTGAGCCAAAAAGCATTCCAAAACAATTTGTGATCAACAACACGTACTGTAGCAGCCTATATACGCAGTGATAATTTTGTTTTGGTACACATACATAACATATAATCAATTGTAAACTGTAGTGCACATTGAACTACTAAATACTTGGTTAGGCCTAGGCTAGAGTACCTTTATCCTAATTAAATATCTGAAGAATTAGTTGTAACTTCAACTTTGAGCTCAGTTTTGACCTGGGGACTTTTGATAAGCCAACAAACCATACACCAACAAAATAGGCATATGTATGAAACTTTATCTGCATGCTTGGATGCGAAGGCAAATTCAAAACAACGGCCTTAAATTGGAAATAGTCTACTTCATGTAACAATATTTAGGCCTAACATTATTGCCACTCATTTCTCAGATAGCAACACTAACGTTAACCCTAATGCTAATACATTGCAACTTAATCACTGACTTCTTATTTCAAATACATAGTTTAGTAGTTTCTCGAAACTTTAGTCATACCAAACCAAAGAAAACGTTCTTTTAATAAAGTCGAACACGGCAGATAAGGACAATTACAAAAAAAAAAGCCCGACTAAAGTTGAGCGTGGAAGTAAAAAGAGTTAATGGCATGTATAACTAGGGGAAAAACTCTGTAGTGTTCCCCTTCCCTTTGTGCCTTAAGCACGTGCTTATTTTGCTTAATGGTTAATCCTGGGCTGATTGTTTGTCTAGTTATTTACATGCTTAGCAAGACAAACGTGATCATATTAGTTAAAGTAAAAAAACTTAAATGAATACATGTGTATACACCTTATATAATGTTAGGTGTTTAATATTATGAAACACTACCATAGAGGACCAGAAATATTTGTTTTAAAAATATATTAGAATAATGTTTCATCAAAGTAAAATTTTATAACTTTTTTTTTCTTTCGCATTTAGTTATATCAGTTTAATCAGCTGAATAATATATTTTATACATTTTTCCTTTCGAGTAGTAAACGAGATATATTTATTGTATTTCAGTTTTTCTTTAAATAGTATGTGTGTGTTTTCTTATACCAAAGCCACATTGGGCTATCTGCTGAGCCCGCCCAGGGGAATCAAACCTCTGATTTTAGCGTTGTAAATCCGTAGACATACCGCTGTTCTAGCGGGGATCTCTCTTTAAATAGAAGTGGAAAAATAACGTTTGAAAAGAAAGCATTCAATTCAAAGTTTTAGATTCAGTTTGAATAAATGAATAGGGATATCTACATTGATACTATTCTGTATCACATACTCTGAAAATAAGGCGTAACAAAACGAGAAACATATTTTTATTCATTAAGTAAAAGATTAATAAGTTAAACAACAAAACCCGAACGAAACTGACTTATAATTTGTAATAATGGTTATTACATATAATTATTACAAATAATGGATCACATACAAGAGTTTTACAAATTTACAAACAATACCGAGACTTCAATTTTGTCTGAAACTGAATCTTTTATCGACGGCTTACGAAGAGCGAATTCTATGTTGATACACAGGTACATTTCACGTGACGAAAAAGATAGCTGGCTTATTCCTGGCTGACCTCAAGCGGCTTATAAGCTCTCTTTTTATCAAGGAAGATATCTAATGTCCGAAGTTAATTCTCTGAAGTTAACGGTTTATAATGTTCGAAATCTATAAATGTTCGTGGTAAAATATCTCTAGTTTTCCTATTCATAAGCTTTTATCACAATTATAGCTTCCGGGGTATATAGTATATTAATTGCAGCAAATAAAAAAACATTAAAACTGTCTCCATGCGTGTTGCAATGGCTATTTTTCATACTCATTAGACAACATTCTCAAAAATTCGGTTGGCAATAATTAGTATTTTACACACACATATGGTACATTTCGATTCTTACGTTTGAAAATAGTCTAAAAATTTAGAGAACGGGCAGGACTCTCGCGATTCACATTTAACAATACACGTTACATGCATTTCCAAACATGTTACAAACTGAAACAAACCTAAATATTAAAACAAATATATAACAGCAAATCAGTATCTGTATAGTTACAACTTTTTATTAAGTTAACCTGGTATTATTAACTACAACAATTTTAGTGGGTGACTTCACAATAGTGGTACCAAAAAAAACTAGCCGATAGCTATATGAGTATTTCATTGGTTGAACTTAAGAATAGTTAACCCTATATTTCTGGATGAGAATGACTAACAAATAAACTGTTTAAGAATGGGGAAATATCTAGAACAACAAATATAACAGCTTATATCCTGTCGAACAGGAATTAGTAGTTTGAAACACCATTAAATCAGCAATTGTTACAAACAAATTAGGTCACGACGGTATCGCTGACGGTATGAGTTTCGTTGGTAAATACGTTTGAGGTAAATTAAAGGCCAATGACAATTAGAAACAACAGTAGGTTCAAGAATGCTGATATTCTTACAATCGTTAAAAAATCTATAAAAGTCAGTTTCAGATATCTAATAGAGTAATGTAAACGTCATATACATAAATCTAATACTTTGATTTACCTCGTCACACCAAACATGCTCGCCCTTTCAGTCGTGGGTACGTCGTAATGTGATGGTGAATTCCACTATTCATTTGTAAAAGAGTAGCCCAAGAGTTGGTGGTGGTGGTAATGACTAGCTGCCTTTCCTCTAGTCTTGCACAGCTAAATAAGGGACGGCTAGCGCAGATAGCCCTTGTATAACTTTGCGCAAAATTCAAAACAAACAATACAACTAAATACGTAGAAAGTGTTCAACAACATATCGCTGGTTTGAACCACCTCTTTTACCTACGAAAAGTAAAATTGACCGTCACATTATAACGCCACAACGGTCGGAAGGGAGAGCATGTTTAGCGCAACTCGGTTGCGAACATGCGATCCTCAGATTACAAAGCGTATGCCTTAACGCGCTAGGCCATGCCGGATCACAAAGAAACAATCCTTCCGTTAGAGTGAAATAGTCTGCATATTATAAAGTTACTTCGAAAATATAAAAAATATAATATATGTATATATGCAACAACTGAAAAATTAGAACCTACATTTACACATAATTAAGGAAAACAACTTATAATTTTGATATTTAATGGTGATGTAGTGCTTTATTTTGGGCATGCTGCTAGTCTGCACATAAAATCAACAATTATGAGTTTAGGTTCTATCCATCTACCAGAGCTTGTTGGCTTCCCCTTTACGATGACAGGCTTTTGTAAGTTCTCCAACCGTGTTAATCAATTTCTGGTCAGCTCACAGAGATTTACGTCAGACGTTCCTTTTCGTAAGACCACTCACATTTAAACCCTTTGTACCCTGAGAACACGTTTCAAGCAATATAGCCAACGTGGCGCAGGGGATTAAATAAATTTGTTCAGTTGTTCAAAACTGACCGGAACTACATGTGAATTGATTATCCGTGTGAGCTGCACGCTGTTGTCCACTCAAAAGGCCTTCCATCTGCAAGTGTGATTACGAATTTACTTTCTGCCAATTGTTCATTCCAATTCCTCTGACAACAAAGGGGTAAGCTAGTCGAAATGACAGAGACTAGTACTGGGGTGTAAAGCACGTTTCTAAAAATAGAAACTCAGTGGCCTAACATACATAACAAACTTTCCACCTGAATATGCGTAAGCACACTTTCAGAACCTCATTGTTTAGACATCAATACATTTTCGTGTGCTAGCCTGTCGCAACTGTGTGCTGTTTAATAGTTCTGTATTGTTGTCTGCTTTAATAAAGGAACGAGACAGAGACATCAAACTTCACCCATTGTTATACAGCTTCCAAAATGTCTACCGTCTTTAATACTTAGATAGTATACATTTCAAGCACATTCATGTTTTTACTATTTTGCAATTAATGTCTGCTAAAACCGTAAGGGCTTCACTTGTGGCATTCACTATTCGTTGTTTGCGTACAAAATGATTTTATTTTTCGCCACAATCAGTTCATCAATAAACAAACAAACAGTGACAAGTTTACGGACTCACAAAACTAAAACCCAAGGTTCAATCCCCGCAGTGGACACACACACACACACACACATATATATATTATAGACCATTATTTAGGTTTGCTCTTCGCTCCCCAGTGGCTCAGCGGTATGTCTGCGGACTTACACGTTAAAATACGGGTTTCGATACCCGTGGTGGGCAGAGCACAGATAGCCCATTGTGTAGCTTTGTGCTTAATTCTAAACAACAACAGCTCTGCTCTTAGAAAATAACAATAAGTTAAAATCACAAACCTCACGTGTCTCGAATCGAAACTTATATTAATCAAAAATCATATGAAACTCGCTTTATCTTTCCAGAATTTAACCTTGAGAATTCTTACAGTGAAATCTTTGATTATATTCCAAAACACCTGTTATAAGAGCAACAGAACTTTCGAATACCAAACAGGTAACCAATAAATTTTAAACCTAAATTCTTTAAAAAAAAAAAAAAAAAGTTCTTCAAGTTCATTTTTTGAACCTGTGCGACAGCAGTGAGTCTTCGGATATACAACTCTAAAATAAGTGGTTCGAATCCCCTCTATGGATGCAAGAGACAGCCCGATGTGACTTTGATATAAAACACACATAAAAGCCTTTGTGAACCTTACTTCAGATCTGAGTTGGTTGGCTAAGTAATAAGTGCATTGTGGTCCTGAAATTCGAAGTTTATATCCAATAATCACAATCCTTTCATAAATGAGGAAGATAGAAAACGTCGACAAAACGATAATCATGTTGAAGTACATAAAGTGTGATCGTTTGTGTCACTACATACATTCTTCATATTTATTGCAGATGATAGCAAAGAAAAACAATAATTATAGACTCAACTTTAAATACAATGAATTATATTTTTTGTGTTTGTGAAAGAACTGTTCGTTAATAGCTACTATTAGAACATCATAATGCTTGGTAATTACGCTAAAACAACAACAACAACAAAAAACACTTTCATACATTAAGTCATCTAGCTCGTATTACAACAATAATAACTTGCTAAAACAACAATTTTACTCATACAGTGTTTGCAAAGTTTTTTACATAGAGAAAACGTTTATCAAAATGAACAACGTTAAATAGTTTTTACTAAGAAAATGACGTAGTAATAGGTTGTATAAAAACTTGATTATTCAAAGTATAAAATATAGGTCAATCATATATACAGTTTAGAATACAGACATGACACAATTTGACATTCTGAATTTCCAATACTTCTATAATTAACAACATTAATAAAGAACTTTAAGAAGCTAATTCTCTCTAAATTATTCCTCAGCAATTCAAAATATTTTACTTTTAAATTTATTTTAATATAGAAAACAAATTACAAAGTGAAGCACGAGATTCAAAAATTTTTAGTGAGACAAAAAGTTTAATGATTTCATATAATGATTTATCTACTTTACCCCAAAAATTAAAACAATATTTAATGATGAATATTTGAATATAAGAAACTATATTTGAGTGAATAATGAATGTTGCCTGCCAACTTTTTTATTTCATACTAATTTGAGGTACTGAATTTCTCAGCACAGCGGCTTCCATTTCAAATATCAAACTTCTCGACCGTTAATTAAAAACATCTTGACACAACTGCAAATATTTCTCACAGTTTAATTACTGCGATCAACAAACTTGTTAACTATTCATGAAGAACTAGAAATCTCTAATCTTGTATACTAGATATACATTTCTCTCGCTATCCTGCTGCTAATAAATGTGATTGAAAAATAGTACCCATGTTTTTTAAACTCATTTCAAAAATTTCTTTTATATATAACCTTAATTTTTAAAATCCATCTCGCCTTAATGTTATCATAAATATACATAAATAGAAAATTTTCGTATACGTATATTTCAATTCATTCTAAAACCTTAATTTTTAAAATCCATCTCGCCTTAATGTTATCATAAATATACATAAATAGAGAGAAATTTCGTATACGTATATTTCAATTCATTCTAATACATCTATATGCTTCTTTTATTAAGGGGGAGCTGAGGGCAACCAAACAAGGGCCCGTATGGACAAGCGTGTTAAGGCTCGTAATCTGAGGGTCGCGGGTTCGCATCCCCATCGCGCCAAACATACTCTCCCTTTCAGCCGTGGGGGCGTTATAATGTGATGGTCAACCCCACTATTCGTTGGTAAAAGAGTAGCCCAAGAGTTGGCGGTGGGTGGTGGTGACTAGTTGCCTTCCCTCTAGTCTTACACTGCTAAATTAGGGACGGCTAGCACAGATAGCCCTCGAGTAGCTTTGTGCGAAATTCCAAAAGAAACAAACCAATCTTTTATTGAGAAATGTCTACACTTTAGTGATCACTAACATAACAGTTGTGTGTTGCTTCGATGTTGAACTTTAAGCACGAAACGGCTCCTAAAATGGAATATTTAATAAATTTCTAACCACACATCAGCACAATCCTTTGCACGAGCATATCAGCAGGTAATTATATGATAGAATTCTATGTACAGTTGAACTTTGTATATACACCTAGGTAATAAAAAAGTGCACTCTATGAAAGTAGTACCTGTGGCTTAACTTACTGTACAGACAAGTTCAGTTTTGTTAAATCGATTGCGTTGCTAGCAATTAAAAGCTTGATACATATACAGTATATATTGATGAACAAAAGCCTCACGCGATCTGCCTTACTGGCGCTATCTACGTTTACGCAACTAGGTAATAAGATTAGCTGTTTTTGGAAATATTAATACCTCAGTTACCTTGAAGAAGGTTTTGTTGCCTACATAATGTTATGTAAATGTCGTGTAAATATTTTGTAAACGACAACATGTCGTGTTGTGTTTGAATTTTCATTTCTATTATTCATTTTTCCATATTTATATTATTGTTTCGAAGTTTAAACTAATAAAATATGTTGTTATATATTTAGGATAACATTTAGAATTTTCTTGAATTAAGTAATCCAATCATATGTTTGTAAATGAAGTGCTGGTGACTACGTGTCTAGACGTGTAGTCTCGTGCAAGAACGGACATGCGTGGATCGCTCTGGAGACCTGTAGAACTTTCGCGGTCTTTCGGGTAGTTTAGGCCTACAATATATAAACAGACGAAGATGCGAGAGACAGGATTTGATTGAGATTCAGACATCAGTTATTATTCGAAGAAAAGAAGAGAGTCAGTTATTTGAGAAAGATTAAGTGTTTTCTGCGATTATTCAACTTGGATTTGTGACTGAAGTTAGATCTACGGAAGCTGTGATTTTATTTCGTCAATCTCTACGATTCATCTGAATTACTGCTTGTGCTGAGAGTCGGCGAATTTATTGAACTGTGAACTGTTCCTGAACTTCTTCATTTAAGCTTCGGAATTTCTTCGTGAGACCAAATTCACACCCTAGACTGGAATTTGAGACTTTCATTTTAGATCATTATATTAGATACAGGCCAGTACCATTTTGTATTGTGATTAATTTTGAAGTTTGAAACTAGTATTATTTTGTTTTGTAATTAATTTCGAATGTTGTAACTTAATATCTGTCACTGTTATCATATAATTTATGTTATATCTGTTATATTTGTTAATAGTTTAGTGTAATAAATTATACAAGCTGTTATCTGCGTTTTTCTGTTGCGTTTAGTCTACGAAGAACATAAAACATTAAAAAATACGTAACAATTATTTATTACATTTGCCATCAATCAATTTGCTTTATATCTGTACAGTTAAAAGAAGTTAAAACACATAAACGGAGTATCTGTATTTAATTTGTTTACACAATAACTTTTTTTATTTTTCGTTTCATACGAACGTCTTATATAACTTGTTCGTTAACAATAAACCATCCAAAACAAATTACAAATTTTCTAATCCTTTACATGTGTTGTTTATTATTCCATACACAACGATATGTCTGCGAACTTACGACGCTAGAAACCATATTTTCGATACCCCTGGTGGGCAGTACATAAATAGCCCATTGTGTAGCTTTGTTTGAAACCTTAAACAACAGTAATGTTTTTGCATGACATCGTTGACCTCAAACGTTTTAGCATTGCATTTCCAAAACCGTTAAACAAAAGTATTATATACATAATTGTAAGTTATAGAAAGTCATTCAAACACTATAAAGTTTATTTTCTTGATTAATTTTTGTAGCAATTATAGTTGGATGATAATCTCTTTATTTAGTGTTGTTGTCAATGTCTTGAGTCACATGATAAATATTTTCCGTTCTTACATGTTTTAATATAAATTATAATCCTAGAGGAATTGTTCTCATTAAGTTATTAAAAATAAAAAATATATCTAACTTTTTCATGAGGTTTGTAGATGTATGCTTGTTATGTGGTTTGATATGAATTAAGTTTGATTCTCCTTCTGTAAAATACAGAAAATACTTGCTGTTGATTTCTTTGATACTTACGCTGAAGCCATGTCATACCGACAGGACACTTTTATTTTAGTATGTTTATTTACGATTTTGAATATGTGCAACAGTGTTGTCACTTGATGAATATAAGATTACCGTGAAGATACATTTTCACGCCAAAATACAAATTTTATTGTATTAATGTATGTACCAGCACGTCATTTCAAATTCGTATAAATTATTAATGAAAAATTTGTATTGGCGATATGTTTATTTAAAATAAAAAGGTTAAGGGCTACACTAACTGAAGATTTTATAGTGACTTGCCATCCTAGATTTCAGCCATTTCGACACAGTCCTGGATTTTTAAATTTTTATTTTGCTGTGATGAAATATTAACAAATCTCATATTATATTTCAAGTGACAACAAATAATAAACCAACAACCCACTTTCATGATGTTTCTCTTACATGAATGATTACAATAAACAGCTATATAGATAAATACTCGTGATAGACATATAAAAGAGTGACTTCATGATTATTTTAATAAAACGTAATTTAACTCTAAATTGATTTTACTGAATTACGAAACTCCAAGATAATATAATCATACATTTACTATTACCATTTCAATAATTCGCTTATATAAGACACAATATATTCTGCTTGTTAAACAGTATTACATTGGACAACTTTTTCTGTTGTTTATTGCAAAGTGTTCAATAAAGTTAAATAAATTTATTGATATGACAAGCAAAAGTACCCATCCCTAGTGACAGGAAAAAATTAAGTTAATCTGTCAATATAAATTTCACTCAGAGCCAACTGTTACTAATTGTGGTGTACAGTTAGGTTATCATAACGTTAAATGTTAACGAAATACGCTCTCATCACTCAAACAGAAGTTGACGCCTGAACACATAGTGACAAGATTAGAATAAAAACAGCGAAATAATTATAGTTGTTTCAGCGAAGAGAACTATTCTTCTTATCACGCGCCGCTCTATATATTCTGTTTTCCTTAAGACTTTAAGACATTCATTAATATCATACAAAGGCTAAACAAAAATTGATACTCTCATCGGAAGCAGACTCAAACGTGATAGGATACGTAAAGAATAAATGGATTTATGAAAATGCAAATAATTATTGATTTATGCTCAAGACATCCATATTTGAATATGAGCCATGATAAACAAATAAATAATAACAATAATTATTTGCTAAGATTTTAATTTTTTTTCAAATAAATGATCGTTTAAATAAAGCTAGAGAAATATAAAAATAGAATGTTTGTGCACAGTTTAATAAATTATTTGGCAGAATTAAATTAAATTTTGTAAAAAGTTAAGGTTTTACAAAATATTAATTTATTATATTTAAGTGAAGTGATATTCAATATATGTTCATTTGACATTTATTTTTCGTTTGACATACAGAAGCGCAATTAAAAGCGAGAATGACATTGTATGTTACATATTGTACCAAACATTTATATTCAGCAGAAACTGTCGTCAATATCTCTTTCTCTCTCTAATTTGTTGCATAAAATAAACAGTAAACTTATGAAAAAAAACGAGTTGTAAAATGAACTGGCTTTAGAAAAGTGACTAATTACAACATTATAAGAGGTGTTATTGTGTACATTTTGCCAGACAATTCGGTCAATAGCGTTTCATATCGACGCCATGAAGCATGACCCAATACACAAAACTATCACCTTGGTGACACCATCTAGTCAACAGCGACCTCCCATTAGATACGATAGTTTTCTTTTTGGATAAAGTGTGATTCCCCGATAAATCAAGTTGACACGCACAACAGAACAGAATAGCCACGTGGCAGTGAGAGACAAAGGTTAGTTTATGTCAGAAAACTTGTTCGATTTTAGTAAACTCGCACACTAGCGCTATTGGTGATCCATGCTTGTTGCGTTTATTTCAAAGAATCTTACTTGTATTGGCGCACTGGTGGGAATACGTCGGCTGCGTGACAATACTTTCTCGTTAGTTAAGTATAGGGCGTTGCTAGGATTTATGGTCCTCGTTACCTTCGTGTTAGGATGAAAACATAATAGAATGACAATTTATGTTTTATACATAATAATAGAGACTAACTTAACGACAACTTTGGTAGACGTTCTACTAATTTAAAGTTAGAATTATCCAAACTAAAGTCCTCATCGACCGTAAAACGTCTGAATAATTTAATAATATTTTGTTAGCTATGCTAATATCGCAGTATAATAAAACACGTCCCTAAATCTCAGAACAAACTTTAATAAATTTTGTTGTATAGGACAAAATAGTGTCGTTTATTTTGTAGTATAATTTTCTAAAGCTTCCATGTTTATGCCTGTGGGGGCAAGCTGATACTATTTAATAATTTTAACGCTGCTATATGTTGTATGTCCGCGTTTAGAAAGTGCTCCATTTAAAATTTATAAATGGCACATTTGTGGGGAATCGTATTCCCTGATTCCCTTAAAATTACTACTTCAACATCCCAGGTAACATTCGTTTCTTCTGACCATGAAAGAATGGATATGTATTATTGTATTCTGATAATAAAGGGAACCATAATTAGGCAAAAAGTACAATTATTTTATCAAGCATCAAAACATATTTAGTGGTGTAGCTCTAAACTTCTTTAAAAGATGATACAGGTGAAAGTTTTAAAGATATTTGTTTGTAGTATTTAGTAAAACTCTCAAATAGTCTTCATTAGAAAATACGAAGTTAATTTTACTTTATCTGCAAAAACAAACGAATTTCACTATTCATTTGGAAATGTCAGTTAAACTAGACAAATGTATGACGTAACTGAACATTTTTTTATTGTTTCTTCTTCGCGCCCTTTCTAACAAGTGAAAATAAAAGGCATCAAATAATCCACACTTCTTGTTAAATCTGAGAAACCATAAATACAGAATTTCATAACGATTAGGTTGGGTTAGTAACCAACATGATGAAAGAATTATTTAACACTAAAAACGTACAATTACATTTATAATGTGTTGTTTTCCATTGGAACAAACTATATAAAGGTCCAGTTTATAGTTTTCCATTAGAATAAGAAACTTTAGAACGAACACATCTGACGGATTACTGAATAAAGATTTCCTTAAGTCTAATAAAAAACAACGATTTTTTTTCAAAAGGGGTTATGTCTTGATGGAAGTCTGCTTATCAAACATCGTGGATCCGTTAAGATAAACATGAAAACAAGGATCTCGTGAAAAAAATGTAGTTTATAAAACTGTGAGAAAGTCAACCTTTTGAAAGCTGGTTTGGTAACGAGGAAAATACAATATTTATTACTGCTAATTCTTCGCATTATTTTTTTAGTGACAGTTAAAAAGTACCTATGATACAAGTTACACTTGTACATTGAAGAAAAAGAAACATAGAAACGTGTAAGACAAAAAACAACCTTATTATTCTACAACAGCACTAATCAGATATGGAAAAATTAAACATCGAATATTAACAAAACGATTTGCATGGTATATTTTTGCAGTTGAAAACATTTCAAATCTCAATATTATATTTCCATATCGCTCTTAAGAACAATCATATATAGTTTCCATCTGTTTATAAACCGTAGATATACTGCGCACCGTTCTTTCAGCTCTTACACGTCACTCTGTACTTTCTTACATCTGGTACTATTTAATAGCGACTACTGAGTATAAGGAATAGACTAATTCAGTCGTCAGAGTTACGGCAACTAGTTGTCGCACCTCCTGTAATCTTCACCGTGACCACTTCCTGCTCCGGATAGTTGGAATAGAAACACACCACGAAAATTTGTTAAGCTTAATACAAAACATGTGTTAGTAGACCTCCTGTTGATATTCTGAAAAATAAAATATTTCCGGTAAAAACACTAATGTAAATCTTGTTCACTATATTTTACCTTATAATAAATCATACATGTCTACTTTACTATTATTCGTTTTTTTTTTAATTTATCTAGTGGTCAGTTTTGTGCAAAATGAACAAAAACAATATCAAACATAATGAAATGATTTCTACTTCATGTAGCAAAGATTGATTTAAGTCTTAAAATTTTCAAAAAAGTTGACTCTATAATATGGGCTCTTGAATATTTGCTTATATAAGCATAGATTCACCCATGTTAAGGATGTCTTCTAATTATGTCATAATGCAGCTCATTTTGAGGGATCATTTTATAGTAATATAGCACTGAAACTTTCATTCAGTAGGTTTGAAGGTAAACTGTAAGGCATTTTGCTCTCTTTTTCAGTCAAGTTTTTAGTCTTGTATTTTACAAATTCGTAAAGTTAAATTTGTTCTTTATTTTATCATTAAACTTGTTCATTAAAAACTTCACTGATCTCCATCTTTTATCATTAAATTTGAGAACTATATTATACATCTGAGTAACCTTCAACTTACGCTTTTAAATTTTAATAATAAATACATCAGTAACCTTAAACTGTTGAGTTTAAATACTAATTATTTCACTAATACGTTTGAGTACTAAATCTTTAAGCAATCTTCACCTTTCGCATTAGGTTGAGGTGCCAAATATTTCAATAATTTCTAATTTCTGTCATTAAGCATAAGTTACAAATAGTCAAGTAAACTTCACTTTGTGCTATTAAATTTGAGCAGTACCTCAATAATTTTTACCTTCTAGCGTTAAACTTGATGTCTCAACACCTGATAATGTTTCCACAGTATTAAAAAATATAATTTATTTTAATAAATATTTTCAATAACATTGTGTTTTTATATTAAAATACCTTCTATAAAATCATATTATATAGCTTTCGTTATACGCCGAAGAAAGGAAATTTTCAAAGGAAAATTGTCTCATTGTTTTGTATATACATACAAAAAGGAATAGGATATTCAAATGCACAGTTTGTTTAAATTTATTCTGGTCTGTTAATTTTCAGTTTTTCTAACATACAGATGTTTAAAAAGGTTATATCACAGTATGCAAATGTATTATTTGTTTTAATCTGAATAGTAAGCTTGTAGATTATAAAGTTCAAATAGAGATTAGATACCAACTGTGAGCACATCGCAAATTACTCAATGTATACTTTTGTTCTTAAAAATAAACTAACCCTTAAAAATATTAAAACCCTTTTGTGAGGTGCGATCCATTTTTTATAAGTACTTTAAATTATAAATAAAAATGTTATGATGAATTAACCAGTCTCTGTGTGCGTACTTTTTTATAGCAAAGCCACAGCGGGCTGTCTGCTGGGTCCACCGAGTGAAATCGAACCTCTGGTTTTAGCGTTGTAAATCCGTAGACTTACCGAAATCAGTCTATCCATACGGTCGTTAATTAACTTCGAATATGTATATAAGTTTAGAGAATAGAAACAAAAACTTAAAACTAGTTTCCTCAGTGTTTTACTGTATATTTTTAAGTATTGTACGTATTAGTGGTAGATGTATAGATAACGACTGTGTAGGTTTTAAAAAAGAAATATGAAGTGAGTAGAAACACTGTCATGGAGGGTACCTTTTAGTGTTAAAATATAAACATATCACTTTTTGCAACATTCATAAAAGCGATTTCAACAAGGAGAGCGCAGCTAAATTACATGTTTATAAAACATTTTAAACAATATTATCGAAGTGTATTGACCGGGAATTTGTTTTCATTAATTCTACAACTTTGCTCAGATTTAAATTAGTTGTTTGTTTGTTTGTTTTTTAATTTCGCGCAAAGCTACTCGAGGGCTATTTGCGCTAGTCGTCCCTAATTTAGCAGTGTAAGACTAGAGGGAAGGCAGCTAGTCATCACCACCCACCGCCAACTCTTGGGCTACTCTTTTACCAACGAATAGGGGGATTGACTGTCACATTATAATGGGATGAGGATTCGAACCCACGATCCTCAGATTACTAGTCGAGTACCTTAACCACCTGGCCATGCTGGGCCAAATTATTTGTTACAGTAGGGAAAGTAATAACAATAAATTTAATTTATTATATCTTGTCGTAGTGAAGTTTAAAATTTTTCATTCACAATAAACAATAAGTATGTTATTTTAATAACTAATAATAATAGTATGCTTGTACAAAAAGAAATAAATCTTTATTACGCTTCGTTCGTTCATTTTAGAATTTCATTCAAAAAATGTACAATGTGTATCTGCGCATAGTATTCCCTTATTTTGAAATAATAGACTAGAGGGAAAGCGGCTAATTCTCGGGCTACTCTTATCGAACCAAATACCAGGTTTAAACTGTCAATCTTATAATGTGCTTATAGCCCCAATGCTTGGAGCACGTTTTTACCAGGATGGGACGCAAACCTTGAGCATTTGAATTGATAGTCTGGACACGCTAACCACTTTAACCCACGCCTGGCGAATGGTTCATTCACTCGATATATTAAAATTGAAGTTAACTCATTGATCTTAGCATAAAAGTAGATTTTATATAATCAATCATATCAATGAAAAATATGTTTCTTATACGTCTCAGTTGGCCTATATTAAACAGTTATATATGTATTTTGACGAAAATTAGTTAAAATAACCGCATATGAAAACACTGGGCAATGTAATAAATAGTTTGATCTCTTTGTCATCTACCGCACATTTATAAATAATTTTTGATTCGATGTTCTGCTTTTTAACAACAGCGCGGACACCACGTTCAGTTCAACCTGTGTAATGACTGAGAAACAGTGTGACGATGTGACACTCAAGGCAAGATATATACACATATTTTAGGGTGTCATAAACTCTCAAGCCTTATGCAATATTATTATTTTATTGATAAAACAAAGACTAACGTTTACTATGTTTTCCATTTAATGTAGTGGCTCTTTTGCCAAGATCTCCTTTAAAGGAATAATAGTTTTCGATCTAAATTCTAGCAAGTATTTTCACTTTCAGACAAACAAAGAGAAGAATAAAGAAGAGAGAGAAGAAAGCAGTTCGTTCTTACTTTCAAGTACAATATCGGCGTGCACGTACTTTAAATTTCTTAACATCATATTTTGTGGGATGTAACTGTGATTACTGGTGATAACACACAATTAAAAATATACATCAAATTTCTAACGTCTTAAAATGTCATTATTCAGAGTTTTCACCAATTATATATGACCAATTGCATTATTTATGTGTTATAACCGCTTATGCTGCTTACTTTGTAAGAAAAGTTGGGCTAATGCCTATAAATACCTCTAACAAACAACTGTGTATTATTTTCCATCGAAACTAACGATCAGTAACGTTAGAAAAAAATATTTTTGTAGAATTTTCAGGTGTAATAGTAAGTACTGTAGAAAAATATTAATAAATTAAAAATAGTGATTTCAGTGGTTTGTATTACTAGGTGTCTGTTGTTTGGTCTCTTTCCCTAACAATGAGTGAAAAATACATGCATGGATGTATTTAAGCATAGGTTTTACTGGAAGCTGATATGTAAATACTTGGACACTATGAAATAACCTGAAACTTAGAGGTTTATCAGCTAATTTTAGCTTTAATGTTTACAGAGATAATTCGAGTACAATTTTATCGTCGTTTGATCATGGTAATATCAAGTGAAGTTGCAATAAGAAACACCTGGTTTCAAAATGTATTCATATTATTACAACTGGACGTCAGGTTATTCAAACCTATAATCCGTTATTTGCTGTTGGCCCTAACAGTGGTTTTCAAGTTCAGTGCATGGTCAATGCTTTGTGATGGATGGCATTCAAATTCTTGCATAAGATTGGAGCGAAAGAGGCAAAGGTCAACGAACTTAAAAACGATTTTCAACTGTTCAGTTACGTGAAGAAACACCCACTTAAAAGGTTAATACTGCCAATAAAAGTTCAATATATATGAATTATCAAACCCTGATTTTCATTCATGTGATTATCACACAACACGAATATGATTACTTATTTGTACGATTTGTTTTACCTTTCAGTATATAATTGAGCAAAAATTAAGCATTAGTTAAAATCTCATAAAGACATAATTTAAATTGTAAAATACAGTTGGAAGATGAACGTGAATAAGTTCACCCCTCTTCTTCTGACTCTACAATAAGTGGAGTTTTGTGAGTACAACAAATAGAACAGTTTCTTTCGTGAGATAACATTAAAATTGTGTTTATTTGTTTGCTAGCTCTCGACATCCTTAACCTGGAGTTTCACTAACAGGAAGCCAATTAAAGCATTTCTAAAAATAGTAGTTTTATATGGATACTATGTTGTAAATAGCAGCTGGAAAATAATGAAAAACAACCGCCACCTGCTAGCCTGGTTAGATATAAAGTACCTTAAAAAACAGTTTTTTTTCTTATGATGGTTTTTTCAGAGGCATGTTTATCCTCTAACCACCACATGTAAGTAGAGAGGAGGAAAGGTCGAAACCAAATCAAAGTTATTTTTTTAAAATTAAGCCAATTTTATTTTCACTTCATTGTATCAAAAAATTAGCCAATCTACTGAGTCTATAGCCTTTACACTCTCAATTCCAAAATTACTTTTATTTACTAATATAAATATTTATGTTCAAAAGTTGGGAAAGTTATGCAATGCCAACAGATAAAAGTTATTAACGTAATGAACTTAATTTGACATTTCCTTAGTTTATAGTTTGTGGCACTTATTGAAGAATATACATATCATTTGCAAAAGTAGGGCCGTTTACTCTAGATAAACAATCATTTATTTTGTCCAACATTTCGCCATTACTACTAATTCGGGGCTCACAAAAAACTAATAGCTATGACAAGATTCGTTACTTTATTAGTTAAGACATTGAAAGTATCATGCTCAGACGAGTATTTCAATTGTTATTAATCATTAATATTGTTTTTAAGAGTATTATTGACATTATAACAAACACTGCGGATAAGTGTTTCTTTAAATTATTTTGAAACTTATCCTTGCGTAACAATCATTAATAATTATTTCAGTCGCATAAATTAAATATCAGTTTAGATTAAATCTGTAGATAATGTTCTGTTTCGTCTTTCACTTTACAGATGAGAAAAAAATAATTATAGAATGGAAAGAAATTGGGATTCTACAGAAAAAGACCATACATCGAGGAAGTGGATTTGTACGGTTGAAATGACCCCATATGGCTTTGGAGTTACCCTTCCTCGACATGCTCACGTGGAATGGTGACGATAATAAGAACGGACCAAGTGACTAAGCCCACAATGTGATTGGTTGACTAGAAAAGATTACGTGAATTTTGCATATTTTCAAATCAGAAGAGAAGAGGGTCTATATAACAATTCGTCAATAGAATCACTGTTGCGATTGAGACAGCTTTACCGAGAATATTACGGACTAATCTCGTCTAGGTAGGTCTAAATTTGTCATTTAAAAAAAATTCTTGTCCAAGTTTGATCACTAAAATCTTAAATGGATCGTATTTCAATGTAATCAAATAAGTTCATTTTATTTTATGAAATATTTTAGGTACTTCAATGTAATATAAGGGATAAACTCTTCTAGATTTAGTTTGTTGTACGGTAAATGATTCTCCGTTATGATCTCGCATGGTGTTCAGAATTTATGCAAACTACAGTAACAGGATACAAGTCATATTTTAGAATTAAACCTTCTTATGCTTTATAATGGTATGAAGCATTTTAAATTTGTTTATTTTCTATCACGTAGTATTATATAGATAAAAAAAAAAATAGTTATCTCATTTAAATATTGTTACATGCATCTACCCCATAAGTGTAAAGCTATTACTTAAGTTTCACGTGACTTTCGTATGTAAATACTTTAAGTATTGTATAAATTGCAAGATTCAAACTTTCTGAATACAGTAGCAATAGAGACGTGATGTCGAATAAACAAACTTATGTCTTGCATGTAAAAATTACAATGTAAAATATTAAAAATTAATTCCGCAAAGCCAGCTCATGCAGTGGTTATCATTTTTGAAAGCAGTATCTTAACATGTGTTGTGGATAATTACTCAAATTAAAAGATGAAATAAAGTAATATGTAGCAACGATGAACGTTTAATTGTTAAATTCTTCATTTATTTATTACACAAGCTGTACAGAAATCGACAATATGTCAAGTAGATTGGATGCATGTATTCATTATTGTCAGACACCTCGCTGTGGTTGGTTGATTAGAACACATTACGTGAATTTTGCATATTTTCGAAACTCCAAATAACAATTGGTCCATTGACTGGGTTGCGACTCAAACAGCTTTACAGAGAATATTTTGGACAAATCGCAGTGGATTTGTCATTTCAACAATTCTTAGCACAAGTTTTCTGTAACAATAACCTTCAACGGAACGGTTATTTAGCCAGTTATCACGCAAAATTACAGTGTATTGATGCACGAGCCCTGTATCGTTGCTCTTATGTACTTTTTAGTCACTCTGATACCTTCTTCAGCTATTCACGGCAAACAAAACTGAAACTGGCAGCAACTGCTTACTTCAGAGTGACACCTTGGAGGTCTAATTTGCAAAAGTAAATCAGTTAGGTCCCTGAAAGCGAAAGATTTTCGAAACGTTGCCCTTTGCTCCATATTTTAATTCGTGTTGAGCATTGAAAACTAAACTTCATGTTTAGTTTCACTTGAACTACATTTATATTCAAACTTTTTTCTTTCTGTCCATTTCAGCCTTGTTTGTTTGTCATGAATACTTAATCAGTGGATGGGGAAGCACATGGAGCCCCGTAGCTTTTCAATGCGTCATAGTTAAAAAGTGCACCAAAATTAGGAAATTTACTCGCAAGAAAATTCATTGTATTTAATACAAAACCTAAGAGCTTTGAAGTTCCTAAGGCGAGTTTTGGACCTTGGCCATTATGGATACGTCTGCACACATTCCCTGGTGAAATATTCCCCCCTATATACTTGGCCTAAATCACTTGTAAAAGCACATTTTCATTTTCCCCGTTATTCGTAGTTTAAAATTTACAATGTTAATATTGATGAGCGTCAGCAGAATTTATTTGATGTGAAGGCTAACCGTTGGTAATTTGCCTTGAAGCTTGAATGCAATGTTACGGCTTATCTATTTAAACCTAATTTAAACACATTACTCAGGTTAATTACCTTCTGAAATTCTCGGGGGTAGGGGAGACAGATGCACAAAGTTAAAAAAGAATTAAACGTGGTAAGGTCAAGTTCGGTTGTTTGTTAGCAACCAAATCTTCCACACGCGTTTATTAATTACAAAGAAAATAAATTACGGTATTTAAAATATCACTTGTGTAAATTTTTGTATAGAATACTTTATTTGCTGTGAGATTTCAATGCTGAAGTCCACTCATTTTTACTCTCTACACTACACCCCTTATACGGAAAGCTTTTTAAATTGCAATTTCCTATACACTGAAGTTTTTAGGTTATATTATAGATTTTCATGACAATGATAATTTCGTTCGTTTATATCGCAAAACTTCTTAATCTGAACATGTAACATGCATGTTGCGAGGATTTAAGTAATAATCGATCCAGATGTGCCGCGAGAAAGGAGGGGCATAATGGAGAAGATTCAGGCTGTTGAGTAGGATTAATGTGAAACTATGAACAAAGTTAACTTGTTTGAGGCGTGGTAAATAACATGACGTGTTGAGTGACATGTAGGTCGGTGAAAATACAACACTAACGCGGTAAAAGCGCGTACATCCGGATATACAGATATATGTGTATAGTGTTTGGTTCATGAACTGCAGCGTTACTACTTGTAAAATTTGACAGTAAATGTGACAAATGCCGACTTCTCATTTTCCAGCTCGACCGTCCCGCCCATTCAGCTGTCATAGCCAACTCCCGTACGAATCTCATGGCAAGCACGGACCCTGTTCCGACGTTTCCGCCTTTGGTGACTGCAGATTACGGAATCCCTGACGGCTACTTGACTCCTTATTTAACGTCGAGAGACAGTTTTCACCGGGTTGCTGATCACGATCAACCGTTGGACTTCTCAAAGAAGTCAAGAAGCCCCACTAAACCATCAGTTGAAGTTCGAGAACAAAACTTCACGCACACACCGTCTCCGAAACACCAGATTGAAACGGTCGAGTTTCAAGAGCAGTTAAGCTCGCCTGAATCATTGGTCCCTTTTACCGCCAAAGTAGACCATGGCCCAGGGCTGTTTCTATCATCCTCTTCCATGGTCAGTGAAAAGCGAAATTTGGGGCAGTCCTCTACCTTGAACAGCCAACGTTCTTTGGAAGTTGAGCTAAGTCCCAAACTTGAGGAATCAACAGACAGAGATGGTGTAAGTAATCGTTTGCATAAGACTATTCCTTCAATTTACTTAAACACGGTGGCTGAATCCAGAAAAACTGAGAAATACATTAGACCGTTCAAAGCTTATCCCAACGACCCACTACAGGGATATTACAACTATCCTGTCCAACTTCCATTGACTGATGCTGTAACTACAAGACATTTTTTGTCGAATGCTTCGGATCAAGCTTACTTGGATTTCAGAGAGCACATGTTGATGGCGATGAAGACGCAAGAGAGTCGTAGATCAGGCTCGCGACAACAGTGTTTGAGAAAGGACAACAGTGACCACAGAACAACCACTAAAGTATGTGCTGCCTCGGAATCCTCGAATTCTACTTCTAAAATCGCTACAACTGAGTCAGTTTGTTCGACCCTCACATCAGGAACTGCGACAGTGACCACCAGTACTGTGTGTACGAACTCATCGTCTCTTCTAACCAGAAAGACCGATGGTAGCTCCAACGATAGCTTCAAAGACAGCGACAGAATTGTTGCGACCGACTCCACAGTTTCAAGAGAGAATAGCCAGTCGACGCCTCCCAGTCTATTTACCTTCCGCAAGAGAAGCCGGTCGTTGACTGACAATAAAAAAGATGAAGCATACTGGGAAAGGAGGAAAAAAAACAACGAAGCTGCCAAAAGGTCGCGAGATTCCAGAAGAGCTAAAGAAGATGAAATTGCTATCAGAGCAGCATACCTGGAACAAGAAAACTTGAAGCTCCGAGCGGAGGTTGCGACCTTGAAAAATGAGACTTTAAAATTAAGGTGTTTACTATACAGTAGCTGAGAACATGCAAATATTTTTCACTTATTTTATGATACTTTTATAAGGTTAACGTATCGCAATGGTTAAGAAAGAAAGCATAATCCAGGTTACCACTGCAAACAACTGTATCGCTATGACGGTAGGTTACGGAAGCGTGAAGTTTGAAACTAGTTATTGACAATGGTTAGGAGAAAATACAGATATTTTAAAACCGAACGCTATCAAGTATTAGGTAAAACGAGATTTTAAGATTATTGTAAATATAAATACTTGTATAAAGCTTGAATTTTTATAAAATGTTTATTTTCATTCTAATTCGTTGCTATTGTTTTTAAACAGTAATATATCTAGTAATAAAGCATTCGGAAATAGCATATTAAGAAAGTAACCCCTCAAAGTAACTTTAAGTTACTTTAAAAGAAAAGAAAATTAAAGACTGTTTAATGCAGCCCTGTTAGAGGTATTGAGCAAGATGCGAATTTTATTGAACCTCTTATAAGCGATGGAAATTTCTGCTGATTTTTATATTATAAAAAGGAACTTCTCAGTAAGCTGTAACAATACGAGGCTCATTGGTTTTGGTGCAGTTACTTTTTACTCAGTCCTATGTATGTGAGATGTGCTTTCACACGTTATCACATTCATCGATGATCTAAGCGTGGTCATATATATATATATAAGAACTTACGATTTACATCCTAATGCCCAAATACACAAGCCTCGCTTTTTCTGGGTCAGGGTTGTGCGACGACGGGTTGTCAAATTCCACAAAAGTAGCTTAAGACAAGAGTGCCATTTTAGATTTGAATAAGGAGGGGGGTATTGGAAGTTGAGGGCAGTGGCGTAAAGTTCTTGGTTTTTAAAGGATAAAATGTTAACTCAGTATTTTGGGAGCATTTTCTCATTTCTTAATATCCATCAAAATAAAACAAACTATACATAATATATAGCTTATTCCTAAATTAAAACTTTGCTTTGGTTTTATTTTAATTTCACGTAAAATCAAATGAGGGCTATATGCACTAGCCACCACTACTAGAGCAGTGTAAGGGTTGAAGAATAGTGGTTAGTCATCACCCTCACTATTACCAACGAGTAGTGGAATCGATCGTACCTTTATAAGGCTGTGGCGAGAAGATGCAAAGCAAGCATGGTGGGGCGCAAATTCAGGTTGAGAGTCGGTTACCTTAACAATATGGCGTGGAAGTTGCCTTTGGTCTTGTCTTAAACTACACATGACAATGCTCAGATAACTCCTTTATCGTATAACAGTTATATTTTGTCTAGACTATTACTACAGGATTTTCAACAGTAACGGAAAAGTTTGTTTTCTCACACTACTACGGTAGCTATTAAAATAGTGTCACTTTGCTCTCGTGGTCTTTATATCGTAAAATCACATTACTCGTCATGCATATTCAGCAAGTTTCTTACACTCATGAAAACTGGTCACACAGACACTGTTTTCTTAAGTTCCTATAGTTTGAACAAAATTAAACACTTTGAAATGGATATACATGAAATCAACATTCTAATAATTTATTAGCATCATCTAAGAAATTAATGGCCACTGTATTCAAAAGAAATACAACTGGATTGTCAATATTATATAGGTTGTGTATTTATCAAAGCAAATAATGTAATTTTACAGGCAGATATTAACACTGAATACATAACTGCATTAGCTAAATCGACACCTTTGAGTTTATAAAACTTAAAAACTAAAAGTACCATTAGTTTGAACTACTATAAAACTTTCAAACAAGCAACACTAAGAACTAGCTTGGTTTCTTTTAAAAGCTGTGCAAAGCTGCTGAAGGTCAGATGTGTCACCCAGTTCTAATTTAGCAATAACAGAGGAAAGAGAAAGTAGCTAGTCAACACAATCCATTACCACCATAACAGTTGAAGTGACTATTGTATTATAATATACTCGTGGCTGAAAAGGTTCATATTTAGTGACAGGGATTCAAACCTGCAGACTCTGAGACAAGCATTCGATCAGGCCAAGTTTGCACATGCAAACTCCACAGCTAAAAACATTAGTAAACTCAAACTCCGTATTTAATCCACCACAAAACAAATCCATTCATTATGTGCTTAAATACTGTATGACCTCAAAAATGAACCATTTTAAGGCTATAATGTTTTAAATAACATACTGTACTCCTGTTACTGTTGTTTTATAGAAATTTGATCATAAAGTTCATGATGGTTCAAAAACAATGAGAAATCTAGCATTTTGGAAACAACTTTAATATGCCTAATACAAAACAAAATGAATACAACTAATATGAAAGGAAAACTTAAATAAGAGTCATATGGGGCATAATTACTAGGATTTCTATATATAAAAAAAAGTATACAAATTATATTCCCACAGTCCTCTTTACAGAAATGTATCATAAAAACTCAACAAAACAAAAACGTTTCTTCATTTACTGTGATATATAATTTTTGCAAAATGGTACAAATGTATTCATGACGAGCAAATATTACAGACTTGTACACACCAGAAACAAAGTGATTTATTTAGTCCTTTATTGTTTTGTACCTGAACTGTTCTCCACACAATACTGTTTTAAGAGCAAGTCAAACAGTTTAAACAATGCAACACCAGCCTTGGAAGTTTCAGAATCTCTCTCATTGTACCGTTCACAGTTTTGAAACACCAAGTTAACGTCTGCAATAAACTCCTTATTTGTTAGATATTTTAAGTCATCTAGTTTAGTCTTTATGGTTCCAAAATCCATTGGATTGCATATGATAGTGTAATAGTCAGAGACCTGAAAAGAATAAGAAGAGAGTCTGGATTTATTAAATGTCATGTACTGGAAGAAAAAACCATTGAACAAACTATTTTTAAGCTCTGCCAAACTTAAATTTGGATTCATCTGCAAATAAAAACCTCTTCCAGCTTTGCTCATCCCATTATTAAAAGGGCCTATTTTAGTTTGGTTATTTAAGCAGTTGCCATTGAGTAATTACACATCCACTGAAGCCACTTCATGCTAATGCACCTTATTGTTTTCGAAATAATATTCAACTAGGTAATTTTGGCCAACATTACTATTGTGTTTGCACTGTTTGTGAAGGATTGGTATTAGCCATCCTTACACTTTCATTTTTTTGGAGTTTTTTCCTCATTTGTATATTTGTTTATCAATAAAGTTTTAGTGTCATGTTTCGATGAACACAAAAGGTGCATAAAGCCCCCCTTAAGTTACATAACACTGTCGTTGAGGGGTTTGTGCTTTTGATCTTGATTGTTTCTACTATGAGAAGTATTATTTTCACAAGTCCTCTGCAAATCGTTTCAACTGAACCATAAGTTAACTTTAAACGTTTACATGATGCAGTCTTCACTAGCTAAATCTTAATTTATAAATATTTATTATGTTGCATTTCTGTACTGGTGCCTATTAGTGCAATAATCACACTACTACTTGACATAGAATGACAGCTTAGTACTTTTATAGGGTGATAGTGTGGTACTATCAGATTTGGCAGATTAAAACCACTCAATATAAACTAAAAAGTTACTTGCTACTCTCATGCAGTTCACTTACCAACAAGAGAGGAAGAGTAACTCCATAATTGCATTATGCTTCCATTTTATTCACTGTTTTTGTAATTATTCCCTATAATGAATCTAAAATAAAATCTTGAAATATATATAATAGAATATGCAACACAATATTTCTTTCCTAGTCAGTGGAAGGGCCAACTTTCTGGATGGCGAATCAGCTCAGATATGATGTTGTTACAAATTCTGAATTTTAGAAGCCCATCTTCAGTACTTGTAATACTGTTACGACTACCCTAATTACTGTAGCCATCTAGAGATAAAAAACTACTATGTATTTTCATTTATGGGGTTGTAAGATTAAAATAGAATAATTTACTAGTCAACTCAAGTTTATTAGACAATCTGGTTTAAGTTTTGATAATTCAGTACACAGTGAATGAAAAAATGCTGCATCACCCCACTAAACTTCAGAAGTTAATTTATAATAAATAAATACAACTCACCTCTTTATTCCCATATGCTTGCAGTGAAAGGTTTTCTCTTTACATAAACCTATTGTATTATATACATTTTTTAAAATGAAGAAATTTGTTTTTAAGAATTTTTGATCTTCAAAATATTTGAATAACAATCACTAAAACTAATAAATGTAATCATCATAATCCAGTTATGATCTCTTATTGTACTGTTTTATTCTTCCTTTGATCAGAGTTCTAACTCTTATCGTCATGATATTTAATAATCTTTTTCTAAAATTTAATTCACATGATAGGTGGGTAGGTATTTCATGCTTATTGGCACAAAGCTACTAGGCTATCTGTGCCAAATAAGATGTAGCTATAATGGTATATGGAAATGAAGGTAAAAATATGTAAAATTAAGACCCTCCAGGAAGACTGAAGCATTCAGTTCAAACTTGCTGACAGTCACCTAAAGTTGGCCTTTCCAGTCATGGGTTCAGGCCAATATAAAATTAAAGTGCACAAAAAAATTATGCTGAAACAGTATATAGTCCAATAAAAACCTTAAGTTAAAAAGATGAATGGCTCTTAAAAACATGAGTGAAGCAGCCAGTATCACCTGTGACATTGGTTAACATCAAGGGTAAGCCTACCTTAAAAATATGTTTAAAATGGCATTGTTGTTCGTGGTTACAACAAGATAATAATAAAATATGTACGATTATGACCTGAGTGCAACACAGACCACACATTGGTGTATCAGTACCAGATAAAAGGAAGCAGCAAGTTAAAAAAAACTGTGACCAATACATAGTTTAGCCAAAACAACTTCCTGCCTTTGATCTTTACAGAGCACGATGGCCAAAGAGCTTGATTTGAGAAAGCTTATTATTTCGTTGCTCACTCCAAGTCAACTGCCAACTGGTGTATACTCGGGTTTTGATAACTGGACCATAGTCCATGTATGGAACAAAGACGGTAGTGATAGAGCCAAAGCAGATGAACTTTGTAGCTCTGTCAGCTAGATCATTCCCACAAATATCAACAACGTGACCTGGTATCTACAAAAATTGGACAAAAATGGATGATAGAGAGAGAGAGATAGTCCAGTTTGTTTTGGATATTGATAGGAATAGGATTGGAATTAACATGGAATGATGTTGGGGCCAATAAACAGCTGAATGAATTAGTATAGATCATACAATTTGTATATTGCATTGTTTTAATATGATTCAGGGCAAGAGAAATGGCATACAGTTCAGCAGTGAACACAAAAACTGTAAAGATGATTCTGTGTGCTTCAACCAAACTGTAACAAACTATGGCAGAACCTACAGAGTTATTTGACTTTGAACCTTCTGTATATATGGGAATGGAGAACTCACAAGCTCAACATTTTTTACTACATACCTTCGCTGTCTTCTGATTTTCTTTTCCTAGATAAAAGCTCTGGTTTCTGTTCACTTCTTCTCTGGAAACTAGAAGGATGGTGAATGTTGCAACCATCTGTATTAAAAACCATTATTTAAAGTCATCATTATTCTTAAGATTAATATATTTAACAATTAAGTGTTTATTATACCTTTTGAAAATAGAGAATAAAAATCCAATATGTACAAAAATGGTGTGGTCTCCCCAACGTTCAAAATAAAAGGTTCTGTATCTATACCCAGAGGTGTTCTTTGTCAGTAAGATAATGACAAAAATTGCAATAAAAAAAGCAAGTAATTATACTTACTATGTGGCATCAAAAATTCCCTGTTAAGAAATTTCCAACTTAATAGAATTATTTATAGATCAGGTGTATATTCAGAATAGCTTAAACTTTCTCAAAAATAGCAAAAACTATATAAAACTAAGTGATGGGGAGTATGCCAAGAAATAATTTGTGTGAATGAGATATACAAAACAAAATTTTCTCTGCATTATTAAAAACATTTTAACCTGTTGTATGCCAACTAAAGCAACATAGTTTTGGTTTATAGAACATTTGACCTTACTATTTAAATACATGTAAAACATTTTACCCATTAAAAAACTTATTTATACAAGTAAAGAACAAACTTTTCAAAAAATAAAGTAAATGTAGGGATGGTCAAAAGATCGTAGAGAGTTTTCAAAAAGGTTACACTTTCTCCTTCAAAAACTCTTTGAAGAAGGGTATAACAAAAAGAAAAGATCAGAAAGTTACCACCACTACCACCATTTGCCTACCATACTTACAACATTTCTGTGAAAAATTCACACACATAGCCAAGAAATTCAACATAGAAGTCTGGTGGAAATCCTACAATACATTAAGATCCATTCTGGTAGAAAACAATCAGTGACCTACCAAAGAGAATCTCAAAAAGGTCATCTATGAAATTCCAGGTTCCTGCAATGATACATACGTTAGAAAAACGGGAAGAAAACTTACAACAAGAATAAAAGAACATTAAAATAGTACAAGACTTATGAAAACACAAAATTCAGCTATTGCAGAATATGCCATGTCAACAGGACACAGAATAAACTGGAAGAAAACTAGAATCATCGACACAGACAAATTCTGGAAGATAAAAAAAAATCAAAGAATTATTTTATATTTACACTATTAGAACTTCACTAAACAGATTCCAAATTAGAGAACCTGTGGCTGCCATTGGTTGATTCTACAGGAAATCTCTCCTCCAGTCAGAAACACTGATAATCCAACCAATCATAACATGCTCTCCACAATTCACCAAAACTGTAAAAGACCAACAACACCTAAACACACACACTGACTTGAAGACTTTTGAAATGTCTTCCTCTAGAATTGTGTCTCCATTCTACAATGTTTCATCATGAATACTCTGCCTAAACAATCTATCAAAGAATGTTAGTTCCACTAAACCGGCATAAATATTTGTAAGTTAAAATAACAGTTATCAAACATTTCTTAATATAAAAACTGTATTTTGTCTATCTAAATGTTATAAAGATTTTGCATGGAAAACCTGAAAATTCTAATGCATAAAAGTAATTTTAATCTTAAAGACAATAAAAACTGCTTGGCATGTTGCTTCCAAGAGTAAATCAAATTAAAGCGAGGCCCTATCGTAGACATACAAGTTTGCATTTCATCATTGACTGTATGTAGCCTCTATCTCTTTCTGGCTTAAATTTCACTCAATGTTGAAAATCAAATTTCACAAAACCATGAAGATGCAAATAAATGCAGAACTTAATCTGATTTTGAACTGATTGCAGGATATGAATTTTTAACAGATCCAAAACTCATTCAAGATCTTTTCGGGAAACAATGACTAATAAAATGTGTCATTTCACAAATCAACGAGCTGTTTTTCCTCCTCAGTTTTAAGATTTGTTATCTCATTGATTTTGAATGGAAAGGTCACCCAATTATATTTGTCAACAGCAAGTGATGGGAAGTAATGTTTTAGTGTGGACTGTAGGTTGCATAATGTGTTCAAAATTTAAGGGACAATTTTCTTCTTTGACAGACATTTGTCAATAGTAGGAAAACAATCAAGAACTCCTTTCAAGATCTTATTCTTCCACAGCATCACCTTTTCATTGAAGGCCTTCAGTTTGGATGTTGCAGTAATAATGTTTTTAGATGGTCCTTTGAGATTTAAGTTCAGATAATTTAATTTGTCAAACAAATCACAGAGAAACCACCTTCAGCCACCAGATCTCATCATGAAAAGAAAATTCAAAACCTATTTCCTCAACCTCCAAGAAAGAAATTACTTTAGTTTTTAGTTGGACAAGATGCTTTAACACCTTTCCTTTCAAAAGCCATCAAACTTATACAGTAGCTTTTTGTAGTCTGAATCCATCACCTCACAGAGAAGAAAGAAAAGTCAAGGTTGAAGTGGCCGAGACTTGATGAAATTCACTACTTGATTCATAACAGGCTGCAAATCTTTTAGCAGAGATTTGGAGGCTAGCACCTCTGTGAATCATGCTGTGAACAATCCTAATGTTTGGATTTTGTTGGTGCACCAGAGTGAGGAATCCCTTTTTTTTCCTTGCATTGAAGGACAGCCATCGGTGCAAATAATGACACAGTTATACCAATGTAATTTGAAGAGCAAAATGTTTTCATTCACCAACTCAAAAATGCCTTAGCCTTTCACTGTACTTTTTAAATCTTTGCAAAATAAATATTCATTTACGATTCTTCCATCTTTTATGAATCGAATAGAAGCTAGAACTTAAGCTTTTCCACTAACGTCAGTAGATTCATCAATTTGAAAAGCCAACAGCAGGGACAATTCATCTTCAGGCGCTTCGAAGTATTCGCAAACTTGATCCTTCAAATCTGACAAGTCTACAATTCTGCATGAAATTGTGTCATTGGACAGTGAAACTTGCTTAACCATTTTGGCAGCATCCATTCCAACGATAATTGCTAACGCTGGCACAATGACTGATTTGGCCTTGGTATGTGCTTTCTTGTGTTTTGCCAACAATTGAGCAACCTTATAACTTGCAACCAATCCTTTTACAGGCAGCTTCATGCAGTTCACAAGCTTCCTTGATTGTTCATGTTGTTGAGTCACAAGATTCTCGAAGTATTCTTTTGTTTTATCCTTCACAGCTTAAAGTTTTGTTTCCAAGTGTCTCTTCAGTTTGCTAGGAACAAGCATCTTGTTTGATAAAGCTGCATTACAGAGTAGGCAGCATGGTAATTGAGAATGTTTCAATTCCAAAGCAATAAAACTGTATTCAACATATTCATTTGATTCCTTACTTTTCATTCAACACATTCTCCTTTGCGGCACCAGACTTACTCAAATATTTTTCCATGGATAAATGAGAAAGCTAATTCATACACAATAAATACAAAGTTCTGAAGTTGATTTAAAATTCCTACCTACAGCATAGTAGTTATAGCTTACTGCAGAATGAGAATGTGTTCCAGAAAGCAGTTTGATTGTTTGATGCATCATTTATGATGTATGAAGTGCTTGTTGCACCACAATTAAACTAACAGTCGAACTGTTGCAGTCAAGAATGAAATTTAAGTATTAACTTCTCAGTGCTCGAGTTCAATGAAAATTATTGAATATTTTGAAAGGTTTCAGAGTGTCTCTATAGTAGATTTTATTAACTGATGTGTTCAATTTGCTTGTAAAATCCCAAGAAAGTTGAATGTGTTTCAAAAACACTGAGGCACACAGGTTGAGAATCACTGGTTTAAAATAATGAGACTCTTTGGCACAACTGTCCCATTCACAGATGAAACAACAGTACTTTGTATAGCCGAGTTGCAGTCCCAGTAACAGAGCAACGACTTTCAGATCTCCACAGATATTCCAGTTGTACTTGCTGTAATAGATGTGCTTCAGCAACATTTCCATGTTCTCATGGGTTTCTTTCACGTGTGCTGCATAGCCAACAGGTATTGAAGGGTGAACGTTGTTTTGTGTAACAGAACACCTTTGAGGTTTAACATTGATGAATCAATAAAGGAGACACCACTCTTGCTTGTCATGGTCACAACCCAAAGTAGAGAATAATCCTTTGATGTCAACACAGAAACAGACTGTGAACTTGTGCAAAGAATTTGGTTATATCATCTTGGCAGCTTTGAAAAACAGAACTTTTTGTACCTGGTGACAGCAAACACCATTCTTGCAGTCTTGAACCCAGCAATTTGGCTTTTACTTTTGACAGACCGAAATCTCTGACCAGATCGTTTAATTCTGACTGTGTTATGAAATGAGAATCACTTGAGGAGCACGGTTCAAAATCCAGATTAATGTTACTGCCAGTTCCCTGCATTGCAGTTTCTTCATCTGGTTCGTCTAAGGTCCATTCCTCTGGTGGTTTCAGAATTGGAAGACTGTCGTCATGTGGCAGGGGTCTCATTGCTGAAGGCAGATTAGGGTATTCAATTGACTTCTCATTTTTGCCAGGAAACCAGACACATTAGTCAAACAGAAGTAACAGTCCATCACATGGTCTTTCTGTTCTTGCCATATCACTGGGACAGCAAATGGCACTGTCTTTCGAGTGCCTCCGAGCCAAGCTCTCAGATAGACAGCACATGTTGCACAACAAATGCGAGGCATCAGTTCCTGGTCTTGATCACAGCATTTGTGTACGCAAGCCACTTTTATAACCTGCTAAGACTGTGTCAAGCTGGCTCCAGTCTGCTCAGACTGCATACTTACATAGAACAGCTTTCAACTTGGCCTGATTTCATGCCTGGACATGCCCAGACTGTACAAAACATTGTTCACAGGTCTCTTACAGAAACAAAAATTTTTGGACACAAATATAAGAAAAAAGATGACAAAACAGAAGATTTCGATGAAACAGTACGTGATGGGCAAATCTGGATGTGAATTTCGTGATCAGCAATTTAAAATCTATAAGGAACACCGAACAATGTTCAAGAAGTAGAAACTTTGTTATGCAGTGTAATCTACCAAAGTTCATTAATGTTTGCTCAAAACTTAAAAGTTATAGCAAGAAAGTTTTGTTGGCCTTAGAAGTATAAGACAGTTAAGAAAATTACCAATATTTTAATTCAATGATATCAATCCTGATTTCTTTATATACTGAAATTAAGTTTTCTTGGTTATTAAGCACAAAAATACTCAAATGCTATCTATGCTGTGCCTACCAATATATCAAAATATAATTTTTAGCATCAAAGAACATCATACATATCATAATTTATATTTTTCTAATTTTCTTTCCATTTTATATGCACTTATTTTATGCAGCTTTAGGATAGTACCCCTATCATCATTGTGTGTTGTTTTGCCAGTGTAACATTTATTATGATTATCTGAATAGTCATACAGTATTAATTAAAAGATTTTCTAAATCGTACATCCAGCTACAAAACAATATATTTATCCTGTATTTAATGAAAGAAAAGCAGTATATTTGTGTAAAAATAAATATATGTAAAGATGTGAAATACCCAAAACATTTAATTATCATATTTTATTTTTGGAATTATGTTGGTAAGGCAGATTATAGTAAACATATGTAAAATTTATACTTTAAACATGCATCTTTCATCTGTACTTCTTTAAAAAAGCATCACCATGATTTTCACCTGATATAACTGTTTTACTTTTCCTCTTGGCTATATTGGGCTTTCCTTCTTCATTATTTTGCTTGGAATGGTTTCTAGTTTTTCGACTATTTTCTTTCATAACTGGAACACTAGCTCGGGTTTGATAACTACCTGAAAAATAAAACAAACAGCATAAATTATGATCAAAGACAAAAAACGAAAATTAATGTATTGGCCCAATTATAAGGCAACGTTTTTGCTATATAATTAAACTGTAAAGTTCATAGCCTCCTTGTAATTGTGGTTGACCATGGGCTCCTTCCTCTTATCCTAGCCTGTTGTATTCCTAAGTGTCCAGGTAGCATCTGTCTACAAGAGTGTTAGATGTTTGCTTAAAGTCATTATTAATTATTGTAACTAATTCACCTGCAGATTGTTCAGTCACAGTACTGATTTTGCTGGTGAAATATTAATTTGATTGTGGTCACTTTGTGATCAACCTTTACACAAGAATAAGTGACCACACTGAAAAACAGGGAACAGAAAGTGTCAGATTAACAGAGTTATAACGCAGTTATGATGCAAATTTTAAAATTACAGTGGTGTATGAGACAGAAAATACAAATATTTGTACTGCTGCTAGAAAATTGGGTCACTTATAATAATGTAAGACACCGATAGAAAAAAAGAACTCTTTAATGCACATTTTACAATTTGTTTAAATTTACTGTGCAATAAATCAACTGCATACTTTTTATTAAAATGTTATGACAATTTTTGCTTCTTTCTCATGGTTTTAAAAAATGGGGATTGCTTTATATTTGAGGTCTCCCCATAAGGTGCATGAAACAGAAACTTTATACAATGCCCCCCTCAAATAAATTCAATTTTATAGCTAATAATATTCTTAAGTTATCATATAACAGACTTTTATGTTTGAAAATTACATCTCTGCTTTACATATTTTGAAATTAACTAATACATATATAACAGCAGCACTAAATCATCTTATGCATTATATTTTACCAACTCAATACAAAATAACATTCACAGTAACCCAAACAATGAAATATCAAAATAAAGAAAAAAGCATTGCACATTTAGTTTATTTTATAAAGAATATTCCCAAATACAGATACAAAACAAACCTTTTTTATTTTTGTTCTTTTGACACTCTCTGTTAACACATCTGGGACAACTCCATGCTCCACGTGGAACTCGTTTGAGTGGTGGATTAACACATTCCAAATGATAGACCAAGAAACAGATGCCACAGCAAATTAGTGTACCATCCTTGTGACATACTTTACATACATCATTAGAATTTTCACTGTTAAGAGTTATGAACAATATTATTAGTGGTCTGAACTGTTAAAAATGCAACAGCATTACAATCTCTCACATAGAATCAAATACACTAAAAACATGGTTTCTTGCAACATTTCTGTGCATGTTTACTATGAATTCATAGAATATATATCGAGCAGTACTATTAACAAAAATGATTACCATATGCCCCAGGAAGATAACTAAACATTTTTAAATTTTTAAGAGTGAGAAGTGTTAGTACTTACAACAATAAAAAAACACACACTCTTTTTCAAAATCCCAAGAATTACATGGTATTGACAAACCTGCAATCCCTTTCATCACTTGCCATAGAGGATTTATCACAGTCCAACCCATTCTCTTCTTCATCTTCACAGTAATTAACTCTTGGTTTTTGACGAAATGAAATAATTTCTTTTGGTTTACAATTTTGACAGAACCAATCTCCAACAGGAATTTGCTGTTGAAAATAAAATATTACTACATTAATCAACTACAAAAAGAGAAAATTGTACTGCATTAAAATTCAATAAAAACATCCTTTAAACAAAATACAATTAATAAAAACAATCAGTTACTAATAATAAAAACTAGTACACAAGATTATCTGCCAACATTCTGTCACTAAAACAAAACTACAAGTCCTTTATTATTTTATAAAACTTATTATTTCCAAAAGTAATTGATATTATTAAGTTTTGTTGTTAAGTGCAACTATGGGTGTGTATCAAAACCTAATTTTTAGCATTGTGAATCTTAACATTTACAAGTGACTTACTAGAAGGCAATACTCTTGAATGTTCTACTGTAGCATCTCATTAGTTGCAAGCATCTTAACAAACCAGTCCAGTGACATGCAGTAAACAAACTATGAGCAAACTGTAACTTTACTGATCAAGCTTCAAGAAGCTAACATGTAATAACTCTAAATGATAAAATTTTCTATCTTACTGTAGAAATTGTAAATGTTAATTTTAATGATTATTTCTCACATACTAAATGCTTGTTACTTGTGTTACCAACATTGTCTTACGAGGACAACAGGCTTGTCACAAATTCGAATGAATATTAACTTGTAAAACGTTGTTCATGTGATGTGTAACTTCTATTGTTCAATACTAAGAGACAACAGTTAACTACAGCACTACAGTGTATAACATGTGATTAACTATAGTAATTGCAGCAACAGTGTTGTTTCAAATTAATCAAAACTGCACATGATGACTAAATTTCTGTACATTATTAACAGAGAATCTGAGCAAACTTAAGGCTGCAAATTAAATTTACTAAAAAATCATCTACTTGAACATCCCATAATTTAGGAAGTTTCAGTCATTAAGGAGAAATATAGACACAGAAGTGATATAAACGAACCTACATATTTTTTATTAGCTTAAAAGTATGACTTAACATACACTCAATACCTACACAATACTAATTTCATTGACACATAGAATAATATTCTTTTGATGAGGCTTGAAGAAAAATCAAGACACATTTTTGTTTTTATATTTTATTATTCTGCTGTGACTGAAGTGTATTTATTTAAAATACTAAGAATGTGGTACTAAAATGAGTCTTTTTGTGCCTTTAGTTACCCTAGTACTTTGAATAAGCTTAACACAAGTTGATTTTTTTTAGTTATTCTTGTGTACTTGTAAGACTATATTTTTATAGTTAATCAAAACGATTAGAAATTCCTAACATATCTAACCTCTATCTCAAGAACATTACCTTTAGTGGTGGCTTTAAACAATAGATGTGATGACCTCTGTCACACCCATCACAGAGAAGCATAAGCTCAGGGTTCCCACGGCGACAACAGATATGGCAATAGGCTTTTAATACTGAACGTGACCATGCAATACTTTTCTCTATGGTAGAGAGGTGAACAAAGAGTTGAGAAATGCTGGATGAAACCATTAGAGATTCTATCCATCGTTCCAGTGGAGACAGAGGAACTTTTACTGGCAGTTTATTCTCATCATCTAAGGAAACAGAATAAATGGCTAATATTAATGAAAATATTTTACAAATAAAATCATATGGTACAGCATACCAAAAAAATGTACGTCAAGATCTCTTACTAGAAAACTTTTTAAACCATTGGATTAATAAATATAGGTATAAGATTGATGTTTGTTGTAGAGTTATTAACTTTTGATCAGGGCAAGCAATCTACTGATAGCAAAATTAAAAGTTAATCTGGTAATAAATATAAATGTTTTTCCCCTTAAAATCCTACTCGGCAAAATTAGAGCATATTGTTTTAATAAATGGGTACCAAAAATAGTAAACCTAAATATTTAAACATTTTAATCAATTCTGTTAATGAAAGTATCATAAAAGAAATTGAGTGCACCTTACTCACAGAATATACAAACACTAAATGTCAGCTTGAAGTAATGTTAAAGATTTAATATTTGTTGAACAATGCAAGAACATGTTTAAATGAAACTTTCATAATACTCCTTAAAATATTTTCTGACCAACAGTGTATCTTTAGTCTGACATCTGAGAGAAATTGCTATGAAATATTACTGTTTAGGAGTGAAGTGAAGCAGAAGAATATCATGAAGAGTACAGCCCAAAACAATGTTTACAAATGTATGAAATAATATGTAATAATTAAGAAATGAGTAAATAAATAATAAATACCTTAAATAAAGTACTATCAGTAAAGTAAAAACAAATAATTAAGTGTAATAATTAAAAAACTTAAAACATACTATAAAGTGTGCCTAATGCAACTAATCTGACTTTGATTAACCTTTATCACTGTAACATGCAACAGGAAGTAACAAATAAATTAAAAATTCTGTAACAGAAAAAAGGTAAACATGATAAATATTTGTGAAAGTTTAATAATATTTAGAAAGGAAAGTTACAACAATCATAAATACAGCAAAACTACCATAATTTCATTGATGTCATAATGTTAAACCATACACAAAACTGCTATATAGGTAGTATTAACTTTACATAGTAAGATTTTAAACTAATGGTGGTCAATACACTATAGTAACTGATTTATTATTACCATCTCAAGCAGCTTCCAAAGAAATTCAAATAACCTGACTATAAAACAATAAAAAAATACTATTTTAAAGCTCTTAAAACTTATTATTTTAGAGACTAAAACTATATTGCTAATTTATTACAATAAGATAATTAGTTTTCAGGTTTTTTTGTTTAATTTTAAAACACAATAATAGTAGGCTTCATCAAATTTTAGAAAGTGTTTTAATCACTGTGATTTTTTTAACATTTTGGATTTACAGGTTTTTCTACACTGTTAGCATTAATTATCTCACAATAATTTGTATCTTCTGTATATATATATTTCTTCTTCATAAAACAAAGCCTAGATAGATCTAAAAAAAAATCCTAAAAATTTTAAGCCTTTCATACTTTATTCAAGACCTTTAAAGTTACATATTTTAACTTTTATTTCTTGTTAAATAAATTTACCTTCATTTTTTCCAATTTCTCCATTTTGTTCTTGTTTTGCTTTCCACTGTGATATTTCTGAAAGAGCCTTTTGTTTTTGCCATTTAAACTCTTCATCTTCACCTATATCATACCAAATAATAGGAATTCTCTAAATTCTACATCTGGTTGTTTCTGAAAGTTCACTGTTTTATACATGAAATTCTTTACCTTCCATCTAGAAATTCTTGAACTTTGTTTTTAAATTTCACCAAACCTAGCAACTAGGGTAACTTCTATACTAACTGCTGTAAGTTTTAAAATGTCAATCTGTCTTTCTAGGTTAAATCATGGAAATTTTAGACAATACCAGAACATAACTTTGGATTTAAGCCTTAAGCCACAGATAACATGTTAATCAAGGGTTTGTTAACAATTTTAATTTTTAAAGCTAAAGGATTTTTTCCCTCAAACATTGAAATCAAATTTAGTATCAGAAAATCCTGAAAGAAAGGTTAGTAATATTTGCTTTGAGAACTAACCCATTCAAGTTAAAACACCAATGGTATGTTACTAAAAATTTTGTTGGATCAAGCTTTAAGTTAATTTCTTGATCAACAAGTAATTCATCTATCTCAAGCAAATAACTTAAATCGCTCTTCAACAATGGAGCAAATTAAACTGATGAAAATCTTAAAGTAATAAAATTTCATATCTAATATAACATCATGCTAATGAACAAGTTTTTAAAAGACTAAAGTTATGTGAGTAAATTGTTCCTAAGAAAGATTTTTGGACTTAACTTGAGATGCTGTATGGGCTGTAAGAGTTCTTGCACACCTGCCACTACATGACAATCTACTAAAATAAAATTTGCTTTTGACTAAGTAGCTTATCACCAATTAACTTTGCTAGCTTCTTGTATCTCAAAATCAAAGAGTGAACATTTGAGGCAAAATTTAAGCAGTTTAATATTTGCTATTTGTATGAAATAGGTATTTAACAGAACAACCAACTGTTCAGAGAAAGATTTTCTTGGTAAAAATACACCAGTTTATTTGTTTGATAAATATAAGATTATTTCTACCACTTTCACATAACTGTATTAGAAAAAGAGAGGAAAACTTTGTGCCAAAAATATACAAACTGTTACAAGTATTCAGAAGTTCAGTATCACAAAGTTTCTTTATAAAACTAATTACTAAGATATAACCACTCTTCATTCTGTAACTTATGTCCTATACTCATTATTATATTCAATACTTAAAGATATAATTAATTGCCAAAATGTTTTTTACCTAGTGGTGGCTGAAGGTACCTTGGTTCTACAGATTGAGCTATCTGTAACAAGGCACATGAAAGATCTTTAACAACAGAAGAAACTGGTACTTGTGTCAGAGATGTTGAGGGTTTAGACATGTTGTCCTCCAGCAGCCTTAGAAAAATTGCTCAACATAAAAATATGCATTAATAACGTTCAAGAATACAAACTTTTCAACACCGTCATTAGACTAACATAATTATAAAATGAAAATTATTATTTATGGCTGTCATTAAACGCTATAACAGAAGTACAGTTATACTTATAAACTATATGTGTATATGAACATGTGTGTGTGACTACCCAAATAATTTTGATTACACAGGTATATGAATGGTTATGCCAGCTTGTTTTAAAACCCTAAAATAAACATATCAGGAAATATTAGTTACGATGAAAACTTCCAACATAAACTAGTAACTTTTATCAAACATGTGTTGGTAATCCTAATATTCAACTGTTTAAACTGCAACAAAAAAGTATTCACCTCTCATTCATCTACAACATAACTCATATTTAGCGTTTTTAAGTCTGTGTCCAACAAAACCTTGAAGTTTTCTTTAAAAGACAGAATATTTGTAAAAACCTAGTAGCACTTTCCTTTTTCACTCTTTATTTTGTTCCTTACCTATTATTTTTATACCCCCAATGTGGTCCATCACATTGCATGTCATAACTCCTATTCTCAATTGCTTGTCTCCAAACCTCCTTATCTTTCACCTATTAAAAATAAATATTTATTTCACCACTTATTCATCATTTCACTGAAAACATTTCTACAAGAATTAAAAGTGCAAAATAAAAAGTATATAAAAAAAACAAGTATATAAACAAAAATATTTTTACCTTAATATCACCTAAATTACCAGCATTCAGCTTATCTTCCATTTCTAGAAGCATATCTCTCAGGGTTAGTTCTAATGCATCTCCAGGGGACATTTCTGCATATTGTGATGGCTTATTATACTGAAGTCTTTGCAACTTTCCAACTTCTGGCTGTGCTGGTGGTAAAATATTTTTATTAAGTTTGTGACAGGGACATTTATCAATTTGCTCTGCCAAATATTTTCTGTCAACCCTCAGTGTTTCTTGGAGTAATCTTTCTCTAAAGCCACGAGGATTTAAATTGCTTATCAATTCATCCAGGTCTTCTGGTTTTGTATAGAATGACCACGTGGTTCGAGGTAGGGTTAAGTTATGTACAGGACAAGTATCAGGACAAGCAGTACATACACCAAACACAGGTGATGTAACTATACTTGATGAATTAGATGCGACAGCTTCTGTTGGGCTTTTCTTTAGACTTTCATTCTCCCTTGTAGAGAGACTAACTTTGCAGTTTACGAGTTTCTTCTCCAAGACTCCTCCTCTTGCATTAAATTCTTCTGATAGCGTACTGGTCTTCATTAAAGAACAAACTGTTTTAGTTTGTGATGTTTTATCAATTTCACACTCCTTGTCACTACTGATAACATTGTTACCACTTGTTTGTTGAAATAATTTTTCCAAACGTGAAGCAGACAGTTCATTCTTAGAGACTATAGGAATGGAATTAGGATCATACTGAGTTGGTTGAGCCAGACAGGTACCAACATATGAGTCACTGTCCTCAACAAAAATACCAGGGACAGTACTAAAACACCAAAATCTTCTATATGCACGATCTTGGCCTAAAGGAACTAGATGGCTTTTTCTGTGGAGTTGGTGAATTAGTGATATCAGCTCCTTCTCTTGTTTATGAAATTCCTCCCAACAATGAACATTTTCTTTAACTTTCTCTTTCTTCTGTTCTTCCCACTCCCCTTGAGGTAACTTATTTCCTGGTTCTTGTTTTTTACCACCTTCTTCCTCTTTTCCTTCCCTATACAATCAACAAGTTCATTAATAGTTGACCTTTGCAAAAGCAGAACTCTCATAATCAGTAGCATATCTATTTATTTATTATTTGTTTCAAGTAAGAAAATAACATTATTGCAATAGGAATGATATACATATATAGAAATATATTGGCTAATTTTATAAATATGAAAATAAACTATTGGTACGGTCTATGCCTACCAACCTTCTGAATCTGTTATGTGAATATAATACATACACACATACACACACACACACACACACACACACACACACTGGATATTTTATACACTGTACAAAGAATAAAAGAAATTATTTCCAATTTGTACTAAAAGCAGTAGCTTGGTAATACTTGGCCACATAGTTATCCATGAAACTAAGTTATGGACAGTTAAAGATACATGCTGACAAAACTGCTTTAGTTGTAGCTTATCCTCAGATACATCAAAAGGAACATAGTATTTGACTAATACAAGAACAGCTGCTGTATTTTAAAACTCTTTTACTATTTAAGCAAGACAGATTAAGTAAATTGAGTATGCAATAACAGTTTAAGTTGTTTAACTAAAGCCTTTTTTAAGCATACAGACATTGCTGAGAGACAATGGTATTATATCTTCTATTTTATTTCCTTCTAATTGCTAGCTTACAGTGTGGATTTAGAACACAGTAAACATAAAATAAACTTGTTTCTGAGTGGTCAGTATCATTTAATATGGGGTTTTCTCCAAACAATCCTGGTGACAACCAGTGCGAGACTGTCTCTGAAGTCAGTTACTCTGACTGACAAATTTTTATTATTTCAAATTAAAGTTTTAAAAAACTAGTGTTCACTGGATTATGTAACTATGATTGCTGAACAAGACTAGCATTCAATGGATTTAGGGTTTATGTCAAACCACATTTCACTGGCATAAGACATTACTTTTTTTGAATTTTAGAAATACATATTATGGTCTGTCTTGAGCTTCAAACAAAGCTGCACAAGGACTGTATGTACCAGTTGTCCCTAACTGAAGAGTGATAGACTACAGCAAATGAAGTTGTCATCACCACACACTGCCAACTGTTGGGCTACTCTTTTACTAGTGAATAGTGGGATTGACTGTCACAGTGCAACAGCATAAAGGGTGAGTATGTTCAGTGACAGAGACTTAAACTTGCAACCTCTAGATTGTGAGTCAAGCATCCTAACTATTAGGTTAAAGTAGTTCTGATGTTAAAAAGTATGTAAATATGATTTAATACATCCTGATACATCATTAACATGTATTTACATAAAATACCATTAAATGTGTTATTATGAAATATGAATTTAAGTCTTAAACTTGCACCAATATGTTTTAATGGAGGTAAGTACATCAAAATACACACAAACATGCTAGAAGATATTACTCTTAGACATCTTTGTACAAAAATTTGTGTGAAACACAAGTATTTATTGAAATATATAAAACAAGGTTTGAATGTAAAGTTGACTGAATAAAATTAAACACACACATTTACTGTTAAGAGCTTATTTCATTAAGAGTTTTATGATGACGAAGATGTAGACCCAGAGAAAGTGCCCAAATCCTTCATTACTTCCTTAAGTTAAAAGTAAATATTAAAAAATAACAAAAACACCTAAAAATTTATATTTGTGTGTCATGTAGTATGTTGAATGCAACACTAGTTCAAATGAGATGTACTGACAAGATAGAATATGAAAAAACCTAATCTTCTCTATCGAAATATCACTCATGTAACGAATCAAACACCTTTTTCCATTTTTAGAAATGGTCCCTTATATATACTTACTACAGTCTATGACATAAATAACCAACCAAAGACTTATAATGTTTTCCTAGAGCCTTCCTCATCCATGTTAAAGTGCAACATTATTTCTTTCTTTTGAAACAAGACCTCAAAGTAGGTAAAAACAAGTTTTTAGTCTGCTCAAAATTTCATATTTTCTTAGACTAAAGTACAGCTGAGTTACTAAACATGATATATTATAGTGGAAGTCTATGGTATTTTAGTTATTTCAAATGTATTATGAAGCCTAAATTTTTTTTTCCACATCGTCCATGTACAAAATTTTAAAAGAATTTTTATATGCAAAAACGGCTCGTTTGGGTTCAGAAAATATTTTAAATAAAAGAGCGAACAACGTTTCGACCTTCTTCGGTCATCGTCTGGTTCACAAAATTTTAAAAGGCTTAGTAACCTGTAGTAAGCAAGTACAAAGCTCATCACAGATAAAAGGTAACTGTTTGCTATACTTATTTTCTGTTTTGCATTTTAAGACAAAAGAAATTAAAAGTCTATTCTTAGCTTGCATATCTGTAAATAGTAATAATTTATATACACATAAAATAATTGAAATGTGATTGTTTTACAAAATACGAGTTCAATAAAACTCAGCCAACACAGGTCACTTTTACATTCTTGGATATGGTAACAATAGCCAGCAACAGCATAAAAAAAAAAAAATGTATATTGTGAAATTTAAACTCTTTACACTAAACATTTGTGTGTGAGTCATAATTTGTTGTATCCCTGAAAGAAAACCATAATTTATATTTATTTCCTAATTTTTTTTATTGTGGTTACAAGATGGGTCAAATGAACTAACCATGTACAGAGATTCAAGTTTGTTAGTGTAAATAATTGACAAAATATATTTTCTTGAAAAAACAAACAAAAACACTTGATAATTATTTGAAGGTAAGAGATTTTGCATGAGAAATTAAAAAATGTTCTGATCCATAAAAGTATTTTTAATCCTAAAATTAAAACTATTTATGTTAGACAGTCAACATTCTGAAAGAAAATCCTTAATTAAAATACTTTTATTTCAAAAACCTGATATTTAGTGTATGAAAGTCTTGCTACACCAATAAATTGCTAAATGTTATAAAAATGTGCACACATTATAACAACTCAGTATAATTACTATCATAAATACTGTCATCGTTATGCCCTGGGTGTATTCTATCCTAACAGTAATATAAGGGTTAAGCAGTTTTATGGAACATCCCATTTTACAATGAGTAACACAGTCCTGGCAGATTGTATGAGCATTTTTTGTTATTCTGGCTTGATGCAAATTTTGGGTAAGTAAACCTTGGGAGGCCTCATGGAATAATATGCAATGAAAAGGGGACTCTGAAAGAGAAATAGTATGTATTATTCTTGAAGACAGCGAGGTGAATAAAGAATGGTGATGCATGAAAGCCAAAAACCATCAGGAAATAAAACAGCCAGAAAGTGTAGAGAAGAAAGTGAATATCTGAAGACAGTACACATGCCTACCTGGAGAAGTTTGTCTAAGAGCCATCAAAGAAAAGATGAAAGACAACAAATAATATTATGAATTGATTGTGAAGAAGGGAAACCTTTTGCAAGCATCTACATTCTGAGATGAACATATCAAGAAACTCATCCCATAAAGAAAAAAGAGCAGTTCCATGATTAGAATAGATGAGAGTGGGAAACTTTAGGAGAAGAGATTCAATATAAGGGTCACCAAACAGCCAAAAGGTTACAGGAGTTAAACCAGATTAAAATGGGACAATAGGCATGAGATGGAAGTAGTCAAAGTCTGAGGAGCATAGATGTTGTCTGGGGAGAGGAAGATAATTACAATAGAAAAAGAATGCAAGAAGTATCTGAAGGAACAATGGTAACTGCTGGAGAAAAGTGGGAGATAAATCATGAAGTTAACAGCTCAAAGTAACCAAAGTAATGAGAGTTCTAGGGAAGTCAGTTAAAAAAACTTCATTGCAAGGAAAGAACAAGAAGTGTTCTTGTTCAGTGGCCACTATACAAGAAAAGAGGTAGAAGAAAAAGAAACATTTGAGAATGGAGTAACAAATTTAAATAGTCAAAAAGGGACACTAATATAGCAAATGGAGACTGAATATGCCATAACTTACAAACGAAGACAGCCCAAAGTTGATTAAAACGAGAGAAAAAGAAAACACCCAAAGTATCTAACACTGAGTGGGTGTGAAAAAAGGATGTCGATTAAAAGGTCAGTCCCTGATTAACCAAGTAGCCACTGTAAAAGAAGGGAGGTAGAATTTGAAAATGGGGTAACAAATTTAAATAGTGAAAAAGGGACACTAATATGGCAAGTAAAAACTTTCAAAATACCAATAATTACAAGAATGGTCTAACACTAAAGGAAAGGGAAGGGGAAACAATGTGAAGATGCAAAACAACAGACAGACAGGGAACAACAAATAGAGAATGGTTGAGAAATGTTGGAAGGTGTAGAAAGAAAAAGGGAAAAAAAGTGAAAAGAATAAGAAAAGAGACTAGATAAAGAAATAGAAAATACCTGCCAACAGAAATTGAGAACAGCAGCAGGAGAAGGAAAAGGTAGTCACAAAAACATCACGTACAATAGCCACCAGCAAAGAGCAATGAATAAGACTTTTGGCAGATGGAAGATGCAAAGAAAAAAAAGGCTTGGAGCCTGTAGTAGAAAGGAAACTGATTACAAAATTAATAGGAGTAAAGGAAAGGTTAAAGAAAGAAGAAAATTCCTTGGAGGATAACAAAGTCAGAAGTTGTATAACGTCTGATCAAGTCAGCAAGGGAAAAGAAACACCACTGAAGACATTCAGGTACTGAAAGGAAGACAGACCAATAATAAGTAAACAACAAGAAGGAAAGGATACAATAAATACAAATGTAACGTGACCCACTGAACCAGGGAAACAAAGTATGAAAGGATAGAGCAGATAAATGGAAAAGGCCATTGAGAAAATAAAATTAATGTTTACAGAAGCCACTGGAATCATCAAGAAGTGTCTCAAATAAAAAAATGGATGTAGAGAAAAGAATACAGAAAGGTAAAAAGAAAAACACAAAATAGGGAAACAAGTAAGTGAAATAGTAGGAAAAGGGCTTGCTTCCTAGGCTAACCAGATGGATGTCAATGACAGGGAATTATGAAAAGGAAAAGAAGACAATTTTTAAAAAAAGCAAAAAAAAGAGAAAAAAGTCACAAACATGAGGCCTTTAGGCATGAGAAACGAGCTAGTAGATAACAATAAAACCTAATAACTAGCAAGGAGGAAAGACAAGGCTAATCCTAGAATTATGGGTAAAAAAATAACGAAGAACACAAGCAGAAGAGAAGAAAATCTAGAATTCATAAACAATAAAATAACCAAAGCAAATCAAGTGAAGTTAAGAATAACACATCATTCCTGACTGCAGAGAAAGAAATTTGTCTACTAAGATAGGAGTAGGAGACTCATTGACTTTATTGCAATGGGCTTGTGTATTATACATGACCATGAAGCTATGGTAGTGTACATACCATGACTCTGAAAGTATTTTATATCTTCATGAAATTTCCAAGCTTTCATTTGTATGTATGTTTCTGTGTACATATATATAAAATCAGAATTTTTAATTAAGTAGATCCTTAATTTTCATGTTAAGATTTTTATCAGAAAATTTCAATTTTATAATGTCTAAAACTTTATATATAAATATTTTTTCTATAAAAACTATATCTTACCTGTTATTTTCTATCCCACAACTCTCTCAATATATATAGGACTGGTTCATTTTACAGACTATGTATTCATCACACACACACGTTATGTAAATGTCATGTAAATGTTATGTAAACGACAACCATGTCGTGTTGTGTTTGGATTTTCATATCTATTATTTATATTTCCATATTTATATTATTGTTTTGAAGTTCAAACCAATAAAATATATGTTGTTATTCATGTAGAAATTTTTAGAACTAGCTAGATCGATCATTTGTATTGGCCTGGTATCTGTACGAGACGAATCTAGATTACTCTGGAATGCTGGGAAGTAACGCAATTGTTTGAGAAGAGTAGGCCTACTAATATATAAACAGACAATGACGCGAGAAAGAAAAGAGAAGAGTCAAAGTCAGTCATTCGCTTTTATTTCGATTCAAGAGATATTGTCTTTGTTCGAGAAATTTTCAACGTTTGCTGTGTGTTTATTCAACTTGGATTTGTAACTGGAGCTAGATCTACAGAAGCTGTGATTTTATTTCGTCAATCTTTACGAATTAGTGGTTATACTGAAAGTCAACACGTATAGAACTGTTTAGGGGAGACCGGAAAAGTGGGAGAACGACAAATTTGAGACATTCATCGAAAACATCGTAAAAAGAACTTTGTCAAATTTATTGAACTGTGAATTGTTTCTGGACTTCTCCATTCAAACTTCGGAATTTCTTTGTGGGACCAAATTCACACCCTAGACTGGAATTTTGGATTTCTGATCTGGACTTTTGGACTTTCATTCTAGATCATATTATTAGACACAGGCCAGTACCATTTTGTATTGTAATTAACTTTGAAGGTTGAAACTGAATATCTGTCATTGTTATTATATAATTTATGTTATATCTGTTACATATATAATAGTTTATTGCAATAAATTATATAAGCTGTTATCTGTGTCTTTCTGTTGCGTTCAGTCTACATACATTATGTGACTATCAATTCCATTATTCGCTGGTAAAAGAATAGCCCAAAAGTTGGAGGTGGTTGGTGATCACTAGCTGCCTTCCCTCTAGTCTTACACTGCTAAATTAGGGACAGTTAGCGCAGATAGTCCTTGTGTAGGTTTGCGTGAAATTAAAAAAAACAACAATCACCCTATCAGATTACATAATGTGCAAACTATTTGCAAGCATAAAAATTATTATCCCTTATTTTACTTAATCTAACATGTTTCTGATTTTTACATTCCAGTTAAATTCAGAATACCATATAAAAATCAAACAATGTTTTAACCCACATACAGTTTCCTTAAACAAACTTTAAAGTACAACTACCATAGACTTTCTTGACTTATTTGAGGTCTAAATATATACATGTCCAGCTCATTCAAAACCATATGCTTATTATTTAGTGAACACACACATTCAGACATTTTTACATGTTAATTTAAGTTTGCCTTCATTAGAACTTTATATTTTCTTTATTTTGCAATAATTTAGGTTTGGTTTAGCTACTTTTTCTTTAGTACAGATTTCATTCTTAATTTTTGTTTGAACTTGTAAAAACATGTTATATACTGAACACTCAACGTTTTCTCACTCTCTATACCATGTTTATGTGAGTTTGTCTAACCATAAAATTTGTTCAAATAGACCAAGATTTATTGATCTAACATATAATGCCTACAAAAAAGTGCAACTTAAATTACATGAATGAAAATGACAGGATAAAAAAAATAATTCACAGAAAGGGCATGAAAACCACAACAAATGTTTTCAGGAAAGAAGAAAATAGTTATCAAAATAACAATGAAAAAAAGGTATTAGTCAAACACGTGTGGACTTAGTAGTTGTTCTATATTTCAATAGGCTAAAAATTTAGATGTTTAGGTAATTTGAGTTTTACATGATTATGCATGCAAGATCAACTATTGAGTGAAATATGATAAAGGCAAAAATTTCAAACAGTTGCTCTACAGAAAATTTGTAAAAAGTAATATTAGTAGGCTAGTTACAGCTATAACCAACCTTACACTTTTGACTGTAAAGAAAAAACAAGTTTCTGACAATGTAGAAAGTGTTCATTTTTAGTATGCCTTGTATGACAGCTCACTTTACATTTAATTTTAAAAGCTGATATTTTAACATTCTGGTTATCATAAATAGCAATACAAACATATTTTACAAATATACCCCCTAAAGTTGTAGTTCAATTTTCATAAGTAAAGGAAGTTATTCTGCAGAATATATCAACTTAGCTTTTCTTTATTCACCTTTTTAGGTAAACAACATGTATTTTAGAAGTCAGTAAGATTTTGCACAGTGCCATCTGTCTGATCAATAAGTAGATTAAGAAATATATAGAATGATGCAAAAGTTGCACACCTTCATAATTCCTAAATGCTTATGTTTCCCTATTTGTGTCTTTTTGTTACAAAACCAAATGGGATAATATTAACCTAACAAGATGCAGAAGTGATTCTTTTGTGACAATGTGTTGAAATATCAACAGTACAGATTTCAAACAATTACAAGTTAAGCACTTAGAAATACCATTATGGTATGCAATGTCTTCACCACCCTGCTGATAACTTACTTTACTATGTTCTTGTCAACCACAGTATTTTCAGTGAAGCCATCCAATTCCTTCTTTTTCTTGTTTTTTTCTACCTTTTCTTTCTTATGTCTGTAAAAAACAAAAATAATATTGGTTGCCAAATCAACAAAAATTTTGATCTTCATATTTAGTTTCTAAATAAAATTAGCTATTTTATAACAGTTTAATAATAACCTTTATTTATCATCATTTATTAAAATGTAGATAGGATCTAAATTTCATAGTGATAATATTATGCATTTTCTATCAAAATAATGTTTTCTTGTACATTTAAGACCTGATGATGAAAAACAATTAAACAAAATTTTGAATATAAATTGAAATTTGCTGTAAAGCAATTTTATATCCTTTAGAAATTTGCCTGTGCTTGGAGTCTAAGAATCACAGAAGTGAGTAATGTGATCCACAGGATAAAATATTGGGTGGGAAGTTTTGAGCATTCACTACAATAGAAGAGTAAATTAAAGAGCCAAACTTCAAGTGTAACAAAATAAAACTGCAAACTTATATTACCAATAGCACATGTATTTAAACTACTACTATCTTATGTTCTAACAAATTACTAATAGTTTCAAACACACCAGACAAAAAAAAAGAATTAAAAAGTGAAGAGATGAAAAAGAAAGATATAATAAAGTGAAGATTTTTAAAAACTACCTTAAAATTTACTATTTTCTTACAAAAATTGTAAATTTGAAATTCAGTAAAATAATGTTTTAACTCTCGAAGTACAGGATATCTGAAATAAACCCTTTGCTTTTTAAAGTACTAAAATGGTTCACTGTGAATTCTGTTTCCAAAATCTTGGCAAAATGTACTCTTGTGTCGTACATGTGCTTAACCTGGTGAAGCATTAATCATTAGTTGAAAAAAGTGACATTTCAAATATAACTGTAAATTTAAAATACAACTTAACTATGATTAAAATTAATCAAATCAAACCAGTTTGATAAGTTTGGTAATAAAAGACTAAAGCAGTGTACAAGATGAAGTGTTATTAAAAATACTTCTTATTGTAAACTTCTACTTAGACAATAAAGAAAAATGCACATTAAATGATTATCAATTCTACTATGATGTGATATCACATAAAACACTAATTTCTTAAATGTAGTTTGTTTAAAATCATTTTATAATACCTTTTTTACACACATTCTAGTTGTCACAAATGAAAAGTAAAATCTATCACTATCGAGTGATAGCTCCAGAGTTCATATGATCTACTTAAAAATCTTTCTAAGATCCACCAACAGAATTGCAGAGTAAACATGAGATCATCTGTTTTGATAAGATTACATTCATTGTCCAACTTATCCCATATCAACAAAATCAAAATAATTAAAACTAGTGAGTAGAAATGACTGATAGCAATGTTGTCAATAAAGTATGATAGCTAATCTGTCTACAAAACTTGAATGAAGTATAGTACTTTGGTGCAGTTCAAATAATTTGCTTTAGCCTTTTGTATTATTTTAGATTTAATATACTATTGTAACTTTGATCATAATGAAAAACTCCTATGCTACTTTTTTTCTGAGAAGAAAATGAAGTCTGTATCTAAGTGTCTGATTTTAGAGCAATGTAATCCATAAATTATCATATTCTAATTCATTATCTGTTTCGTGGTAGCATTATGATTATATATTGAAAGAATTTCCTAATTTTTCTATTACTACATACAAATGTCAAATGCAAGAAAAGCAAATAAAACAACTAACAGTTTATCCCTTCACTTTTCTCATTTATTAGTTTCATTAATGTCTGTTTGAGATGCCCACATAAACAGATTTAGAGAAAATTTTAACATATAATAAAAATGGGCTTTAATTTAGTCTTATAAAATTTATCATATTGCATGCTTTAAGTACATACAATTTGAGAATTTAAAAAACAAACTCTAGATTTTAAAATCTTAATTAAAGCTTAACAGTATTGAACAAATTAACTTTTCAGTGCTTACTAGTAACCACAAAACAAAATAAAAATTAATTACTGAAAAATATTGAATACAGATAATCTTATTTCTCATGAATAGGAAATTACTGTATTTTTTAATATCTATCAAATATATAAAATGATAGTTAATCACACTTGTAGATTAAAATTTCAGTATTTGATTCTCTTACAAATATTTACTCACCTAGTTGTAGCCATCTCTTTTTCTTTACGATTAAAATCCCACTGTAAATGTTTCAGATCAGTTTTTGCTTTTTTAAGTTTAATAGTGTTCTCTTCAATGACATCTCGCATTGCATCAAATGTTAAAAGCTGATCTACTAGAACTTTCAAGATTTTCACTTTTTCTCCTGTTTACCACAAATAAAACAATTTGATTTTAGATAGCACTATTCAATACTTTGCCATAAGAGATCTACAACTTTAGCACTTACTTGGTTAAAAAGATTTCAGGATAGCCCAAATAATCATAAAAACCATTAAAGGATTATAGATACAAATATATGAAAAGTATTTATAATACACTTTCTTACTAAATTTCTGATACAGCCATCACAGAATTTGTATATCTACACTTTATATTTTAATGAATTTTATATTTTACATTTCTTTAAGTATTACTAAGTAACACTCCACTTTCATATACTTAAAACTTTCAAAAAGGAAAGATAAAAAATAGCTCTCAAGTTGTTTATTTTTCCTGTACAGTTTTTATTGTTGTTATCCTGGATATGCTATTAATGTTTAGAAAGTTATACTCTGTATCAACACATTCCAGTATTGCAAAGTTTAAATTAAAGTACCACTCACCAACTGTAAGTTCAAAAATACTGAAATGAGACAGCTTTCTTAAAGTACTTCCTTCTTGAATATGAAACCACAGCCCTGGGTCTTCTTTTGGTGAATAGTTTTTTCTAGTCTTACTTTGAGCACCAGAGCTTAACAAGTGCAAACGTAAAACCTCTGTCACAGTAAAAGCATCTAGTGGTATCTGTTTGAGACTAGTTCCTAAATAATAATAAAAAAATGGATCAGAGTTAAATTATTGTGAATAATCAATGCAAGTGAAATAAAGTACAAAAACAATAAAGAACAATTGAAAAAGACAATATTGTACAACCTTTTCTACAGGTAAATAATTTTATGTTTTCAATGCAATTTGTTTTTTGCATTAGAATAAACATCTCTCCAAAGTAATTTCAATCTTGAAGCAAGTACATACACGTGAAGACATATGCGAAACAGCACCACTCCCTGGATTAAAGAAAAAAACATAACATTTTTCATTGAGATGTGTTGTACTTGTGAGTGTTGGTAATTCAACACTAACAATAAAAGGGTATAAATAATTAATAACTTTGAAAAAGTCAAGATCCAGGTTTTCTATTAATAACAACTGACAAACAGTTATTGTTAAGGCTTTCTTTATAAATAATGTCCAGTGAATATACCTTGAGTTGTAAGGGTTAATAAAATATCTCCCAAAATTAGTTAAAAATGTACATTCTGAGCTTGATTACAACCAGTTTATCTGAATTAATGACTCGTTAAAAATAATAATAACAAAAAAGTAAATTTTTAATATATAAATAATCTTTTACCATGAAATAACTGCGGCCATGTTGAGACAATAGTAGCACAGTTAACAGCTTTTGTACAGCTTAAGTTTTCTTCTTGACCATCACCTGAATTATAATGAATAGCAGTATGTTACCAGTTCAGACTTTCAATTAAATTTTAATGAAATTTAATATTTTCTTCTTGCGAGAGCCAAAACTATGTATACATCCTTCATAGTTTCCAAGATCATTTAAATCCTATCAGTACCTAAACTAAATACTTCATGCATTAATTATTTGTCTGTTGTTAACTAACTAAACTCAAAATACTACAGCACATAATTTAACCATTTATTTGATATCTTAAATAATTATGCTAGTTCAACAATCCTGCATGTCTTCCAAAATTTTCTGTTATTTTGTGAGACCATCACAACATATTATGAAGTGTATGCATTAATCTACATAGCTGTTAATAACAAAGTGAATGAGCTCTCCTTTTACAACTATAAAATATATCATATTAATTTAAAAACTTTAGAGACAGACATTAATGAGTGATGCTAAATTAATGGTTCATAACACCTTTACAGCTTAAGAGTAATTTCAAGAATGTAAAAATAAATAAGTAAATGAAGTTTTCCTACATCTCAAAAAACACATCAAATAATGGCCAGAATGGTTAGCTGGTTACCAATTAAAGGTTCAAATCTATTAAATATTGACCATTTATCAACTAATTTTGATGGCAGTGGTTGTGATATCTTTAGTAGTACAAGTTGAAGAAAATTCTAAGTTGTCATCTATAAGGCTCTGGTCAAGAATATATTCAATCCACTCTAGAAATTGTTCCCGAGAAATTTAAAATTTTTATTTGCTGTTGCAAAAGGTAAGAGAAAATTTTTTTTACATACATTACAATAAACAATTAAACAGGACAACAGTTCAGCAACAGCAAACACTAACTTTTAGAAGAAATAATCCATGTGATTTGAACTTATCGTATACTGACTAATTCACATGAATAATAGATGAAAATGTTAAATATGACAAGAATTTGAAAATGATACCAAATTATAAGGAATTAAGTTATTTCCAAAAATGAATAAATCTTGTACATGCATACTTACCTAATTGTTTCAATGAGAGAAGAAATGTCAATGATCATTTATATTATTTCTTATTTGTTCATTAATCATTTACAACTGCTATAATTTTTGCTTAAATTTTTCCCAGGTTCTGTGAAACTGATTTTAAAATACTTCAATAAATAAGGTGACAAGGAAAATTATTGTATAATCGATTAAATTAATAAATTATTAAAATTACAAAAACACATAAATTTCCTGAAATCATTGGAAAGAAATGTATAACTGATGTGAAAGAAAGACCAAATAATTAAACATTACCACACAACTGTGGTTTTTATAGCAGATATCACAGAAGATACTGTACTCACTTGTTTCAACAGTGGAACTGTCAACAATGTGTTTATTTATTTCTTCTTCTTCTTCCTGAAACCTGAAGATGATGGTTAGCAGCATCTGAACAAGGTTATTAAGTGGTCCTTCTATGTCAGTATCCAGCAAGGTTTTTTCCAGGTGTTCTTGTACAAAATAGAGGAGAAATCTTAATATTCTTACAAAGTAATTTTTGATAGCTTAATTATGTCACTGTACTATCTGTACTGAGTTTTATCATTTCTATTATATCTTTTAATTGCCAAAATGTTAAATACCATCAATGAACTGCTAAATTTTTCTAATATTAAAATGTTTACTGCCACACTTTTTGTAAGGAGTTGATGTTAGCACAATACATTGTTTTAGTTCTATTTTGGTATATGAAAGATAAGTGTTTAGATTATGTTGAGGTTAAGTAGATCAGTATGTTGTTTTTAAATTATCTAGGTAGAAATAGGACCAGAATTTAGGTTATATTGGTGATGTATAGATCGATATGTTGCTTACACTATCTATTTTTTCTAGATGTACAAACTATTGAAAGTAATTCTAAATTTTTTTGAATTAGAGAGAGAGAGAGAGAGAGCCATATCAGGCTATCTCCTGAGCTCACCGAGGGAAATTAAACCCAATTTTAGCATTGTAAATACTAGTGCTAGTGAAGGGCTCCTTATGTCAGGCAAAGGACCATATAACTTCCAAGCACAAACACTGAGTTTCCAAACATCTGGGTGAAGGATGTTTCATTGAGGTTGTCTCAACCAAGAGTGCAAATAAAGAAAAGGTGGATATTCCTGCAGATACTGAAGAAGCAGGAACAATGCTTGAACTCGCTAATATGATACAACCAAGACAACTTGACAGGAAGTAGAATGAACCACAGTCATAAACCCAAGGTAATAGTCTAACTGAGGGAAATGTTTACAGATGTAAACTTGTCCAGTCCTAATAGAAGACATCTTCTGCCAATGTTTGAGGATGAGATACAGACACAAAGACAACAGCACTTAAGAATTCCAAAGAGTTGCAAAGACAACAGTTGTTGCAGACCCAAACTGAAAACAAATCCATGGAAAAACCTAATGATGTAGCATCCAAAAAATTGGTGAGTTGAGAAATATCGATGATTGAATGCATATCTACTGTCTTCTTGGGTACAATTAATATATAGGAATAAGATCCTAGAAGAAAATTGACTTGCTCTATTGCCCCTTTTCATTAATAAATCTCCCCTTTGCCATATATCTGTTGGAGGTGAAAATGAAACAGACTGAGCATATAATGGTGATGGAGATAAACTAAACGACCAACCTTGAAGCTATAACATGGAATACCCATGGATCCCTGGTGAAAGAGGAAGAACTTCAGATTCTCCAAGAAGTGATGCAATCGTGCTTCCATGTCAGGGTCAAAGAACCTTGAGAATACAGAAACACACTATCATGGGAACTGAAAAAGAAGGTCAAGAAATAATACGAGTTGATACTCAAAATTAATGCCAGAAAGGTGAGAAGCCAATGATAAATAAAGAAAAATGGCCTGTATCAATTCAGGATTGTAACGTTTCTGAAACCCCGGCAAATAACATGAGACAAGATTGGTTTGTCTGATGTTTCATGATGCATAGCAATTAGGCTATCTGCACAAAACATCTGGTAAAAAGTTAAAATTAAAGTATAATTATTAAAATTTGTAAAAAGGAATTAAGGAAAAACAAAATTTACTTTAATTCTTAAAAGAGAAACACATTAATAGTTTAGAGTTGTAACGATGGCAAGACAGTAAAATGTGACTTATTTTGACCTGAGTATCACACAGACAACACCCTGGTGCATCAGTCCCAGATAAAAGAAAACAATGAGTTAAGAACTGACTAATGTGTAGTCTTGTTAGGACCACTTCCTCTTTCTGATCTTTATGGAAGTAAGACAGCCAAAGTCCAATAGAGGGTTTTATTTGAAAAAGCTTGTTTTCATATTGCTCACTCCAAGTTGACTACAAAATGGCACAGAGCCGACCGAGTCTTGAATACAGGACCAGAGACCATGTATGGAACAAGCACAGCAGAGATAGTGCCAGAGCAGACAGATTTAGCTGTGGTGTTAGCGAGCCTGTTCCCACAAACACCAATATGGCCTGGTATTCAGAGAAACTGAACAGAAGTAGATGTTGGAAAGAACGGGCCAGTCTGTTTTCAATATCAGCAATAACAGGGTGAGAATTAATGTGAAGCGATTCCAGAGCTAATAGAGAACTACAGCCAGTATAAATAGTACAATCTGAGTACTGCTTAGCTTCTGTGATCTAGGACAAGAGAAATGGCATACAGTTTAGCAGTGAACACAGAAACTGTAGAGTGGATTCTGTGCACAACCACCAATCCACAACAAACCATGGCAGAGCCCACAGAGTCACCTGATTTTGAATCATCAGTTTGAATAGTAATAAAAGGATTGTTCAAAAAATGTTCAGTAAATAAGAGGCAGTACTTCCAATTAGGAGTATCTGCTTTTCTCAGACTTAAAGAAAGGTCACATTTGGGGATGATAATAAGCCATGATTGGATGGGCTAATCAAAGGATACAGCAATGTTATCCAAGGGCAGACCAAATTCATCCAACTGCATCTGGATACGAAGGCCAACAGCAGATCATCTGTTATGATAAAACATGGCCCACCGAATAAGGAAAACACAATCCCAGGTCAGATGCTGTGGTAAGGATCATAGTTTCGAAGCATGCAGTAAAGACAGTTGCAAATTGCAAAAGTTCATGAAACTCCAGACTGGGAAAGTGCAAAAAGCCTTGGTGCAGAGCCAAAGCCTCTGATGATGAAGGGGGTCCAGCATCTTCAACATAGGCCAGTGATCCATAGTCCAATTTTTATTAAATAAAAGCACAATATATCTTTAGCACAAAACATTGATCCACTTCCCAAGTAGTGAAACAGAGGACACGGAAGATGTTTAGTGCTTTTGTGCATTTGACTTATAGCTGCTTGATGTATGGTATAAAGGTCAGCTTACAAAGAAAATCCCCAAGAACTTTGTCTCGGGGACCACTGGTAACACAACTTTACTGATATGGAGTTCAGGATCAGGGTGAATACCTTGTTGGAGGCAAAAATGCATGCAAATGGTTTTAGAAAGATAGAAGTTAAAACAAACTGCTGTGGTCCACTTCAGTAAACAATCAATATATTTCAATTTTGATGACTAACATGAGATGTGAAAGTCGTCGACATGGAGCTCGTTTGAAACAGTAAGAGGAAATTGTTCAGTTATGGCATTAATCTTTATACTGGGTAGTGTGACACTCAAAACACAGCCCTGAGGGACTCCAAGTTCCTGTAGAAAAGAATGGGAAAGTGTCAAACACACATGAACTTGGAATCGCCTATCCACTGAAAAATATTTAATATAAATGGACAAATGACTATGTAACCCATATACATGGAAGTCTTGTAAAATGTCATACCTCTGTGTAGTATCATAAGCCTTCTCAATGTCAAAGAATATTGATACAAGATGTCCTTTGAAAAAGATTTCTCTGACATTTCAAGTCAAATCAGGTGGTCTATGGTGGAACGCTGTTGTCAAAACTCACACTGGATGGGAAAGAAGAGGTTGTTTGATTTGAGAAACCAAACAAGATGAGTGTTAATCATCTTCTCAAGCAAATGGATGGTAGTTTGAAAGAATCTTGGGATCCTTCCCAAACATAAAAAAAATGTATGACATCAATCTGATGCCAGCATTATGAAAACCATTCTCCTACCACATCTGGTTAAGAACAATCAGTAGATAGTAAGAGAAGCAGATGATAGATGGCACAGCATCTCGTAGAGTACATCATCAAGTCTGACTGATAAAGTGCAAGTTTGAGTTCCACCAATGTAAAGGGGCAATTAAAGTCATAGAGACAATCAGCTCAAAAGGAAAGAAGTGATCTCTCTGCCTAGGTCTTGATGGCTAAGATGAAGTAGAAGAACTAGATACCCAGTAAAAGCTTTCACATAAAGTATCAGCTACTTCCTGGCCATAAGAGAGCAAGATAAAGAGGGGGACAGAATGACATTGCCTGCTGACCCTTCAAATCTTGTCTGATATGACTTTAAAATTGGTGGTAGAAGATATGCTTGTTGTGAACTTAATCCAAGAACCCTGCTGGGTTTGACGTTTTACCCGCTGAGTATGTGCACGGGCTTACAGCAGTAAAAAATTGACTAGGTGCATAAAAATAAGTATAAGAACTAGTATTGAAAAGAGAAAAGTTGTGATTTGAAAGCACACACTTGTCAGAGTAACCTTTACCAACAATATCAGTACTCACCTAGAGGGGATTAGATCCATTAAAGTCTTCCAGGATTAAATATGGAGATGGCAACTGCTCAATGAGAGCATCAAGATCTGATTGATTATGGGTCTCTTCAGGAGACAGGTAGAGAGAACCAACAGTGATGATATGATCTAAGAAAACACAGATGGCTACAGCCTTAAAGGGTGTGTTGAGTGACAAAGACAGGGTGGGCACATGCTGATCAACTAACAGTGGGACCCCTCCATGCATTCGTCCATCACAGCCTGTTATTTCTGTACAAAGAATACGGCCAAAAGGTGACTGTATCAGCAGGTTTCAGAAATGTTTCCTGTAAGGAAAAACATACAGGATGGTAGGAAGCAATCAGTGCTTTGATGTCATCCAGATTAGAATGTAAACCCTGACAGTTCCAATGTATCAAGGTGGCCATTTTTATTTATGTGTAGACAAACTCGGTGGAGAAACCCTGTTTACGATCACATCCTTTTTCTTTACTGTCTTTATTTGGCAGGTCTTGTTGTTGGAAGAGGATTCCAGCAACTGAAGACAAACGAATGATCGTTTTGCATCTCTGGGTGAGAGAAGATGTATATGAGGAAATGCCTGTACCCAAAACCAAAAAAAGTGGACTTTGGAATTTGTTGAAATGCATGTAAGAGAGAGAGATGGATGTTGAAATTGATTCATCAGTTTTTATAACCATGGAGGCCAAAAGACTTTTCATTTGTTTGAAAAACAATTCTTTTGAAAGCATAGAGAGATCTGTCTGCACTCCCGCTATATTAGTGCAATGAAGTGCAGCAGCATACTTCTGAGATGAGGTGGTGAACAGCAACTTTTGAGCCTCAGGATATGTGATGCTATGAATAATTTTCAAACACTGCACCTCTTTTTCTTCCAACCATTTATGGCAAAAACGAAAATAAGATGGGTAAGAGCCATTGCAATTGATGCATTGAGAGTATGTTTTACACTCATAAACATTATGGTCCTTGCCACTGCAAAGAGCACACATCAAGGAACCACAACATGACATCCTTGAGTGACTGAACCACTGACACTGGAAACTTCTGACAGGGATTGGAATGTATTGCCCTGCAATTAAAATAACCTGCCTTGATGGTGGCAGGTGGACGTGGTGATGTAAATGTCAAAATGTGGATACTAGTTAGCATCGTAATTCCATCTTTGCAAGCGGAGATATGCTTCACTGCAGTGACTTCTTGAGTAGAGAAACCAACAAGAAACTTTGACTCGGGGATGTTCTTCAAATCCCTCTCAACAATAACTCCTCGTGACAAATTCAAAATAGCATGTGGTGCAACCTCAATATGTATATCCCCAATTGCCTTTGAATGCAAGAGGAGTTCACTGTGTTGAGATGTGGATGTTTCCACCAGTATGTCACCAGAATGAAACTTCTTTACTTACTTTGCAGAGCAAGCAAGTCCCTCTAGTCCCTTCTGAATGAAAAAGGGAGACATTTGTTCAAAAGAGAATATAGTATAAGAAAATGAGGTACAACAGGTGTTACAGATGCTGAAGATTGCTGCTCAGAACCTTCAAAATGTGATCATTTACCTGTGGACTGTTTTTTCATTATTTTATTTAAGTTTTTATTTGGAAGATCCATGATAAAAAAAAGAGAAAATTTTGGTGTCCATTGACCCCACTCATCATAGAGCCCTATGGAGGAATGCACTACAATGTCAAACAAAAACAATGCAGCAATGCCAGGGTTTCATGAGCACTATACCCAAACACCAGCATCAGATACAATATCCACAACACCTGTTGAGAACATCCAACACTAGTATTTGGTTGACCCTAGCTCAAGTGGGCCAGCTGACTGACCCAAGGGGGGGCACCCCAAGGCTGCCCATCTGCAAAAAATCAAGGCCAGAGTGGTGTGTAAGAGTTGGATCCCTCAGCCACCAGGGTCCTCTTCTCCTCTTCACAGGTCACCATGAACAGAAAACACTTAGGTGGATATTTAGGTCTCAGAGTAGGTAAACTAAAATGACAGAACTTTCCCTGGGAGGCTCCCTCACCACGTATAGGAATCCATACCAAGGAGCTTCTCGTAATTCCTCGTGAGCAGAAAATGGTGAGCTAATACTATCTAAACAAAGTGTCTCTACCCAATAAATCTCAACAACAAACCAGCCAAGCAACAAAAGATAGAACTGAAAAAGACAATCCAAGGTAGATATCAACAAAATTCAAACTACTGAGGAGAATACTGAATGGTTTCAAATAAAAGGTGGATTAAAGATACGGTAAACTCTCATTGTAACAAAGTCGTAGGGACCAAAGAGAATTGTTCATTACAAAAGAAGTTCGTTAAAAGGGAGGGCGGGTGAGTTGGGGAGGGCAGGGGTTTAAAGTGTTATTGACCATAATTGTTGTAAAAACATTGCTAGGCTAATCTACTACCCCATCTGCAGTCCACTATTTCTTAAGTGTAAGATTTTGATGGTGGCACCACACATTGTTGCGCAGAGACTGACTAATTGCACTTGCTAGAGGTGCAGCGGTGACAATTAATTTAGGGAAGAAGAGAAAAATAAATATCTTCATACCTGGTTCGATACAAAGGATGTAATATTGATGCTTTTCACACCCTAGGGACTATAATTATACATCGTTACAAGCCGACACTTCGATACATGCAGTTCGGTTCAAGGGGCTTTTGTTACTATGTATTTATATGGACAGTTGGCCGGACCAGTCAACAACTTCGATACAAGTGATATATTTAGTTCTAGTGACTTCGAAACAATGAGAGTTTACTGTAAATACCTTAGGACAATCATGAGAGTAAGACAAATCCTAGAAAACTGTGATCTATTTAAAATGATTACAAATTTCATTCTAGAACACCAAAGATCCAAAAGGGAGTCCCAATCTATTGAAGCTAAATAGACAACCTCCTGGCTGCAATAAGTTAAAGTATGTTAATTCAATAAACATGGAGGAAAAGCATAGATTTCTCATCATGCAACTGAGCAGAAAACCTCCTATCAATATCAGGAGGAGAAGGAAAACCAAGATTTCACTTGCCATCTTTTTTGCTAAGCAAAGGAAAAGTAGTCAAATGGAATAAGACCCCAAAACCTAAAAAAAAAACAACAACCAAGTAACCAACTAAAAAAAAAGGACCTAGAGATGGCTCTTTGAAATGATTCTCTGTTGAAGCCAACACAGCAAAAGAATGAGCTATAAAAAATCTAAAGTGTCACCAATTTTCTGCTGGGTCACTTCCAAAAGCTGCCCCAGAACCCCCTCAAGAGAAACCTTGGTATGCACGTCTCCATTTTACAACAGATATCATTTCACATGCAGTTTTGAGAGCAATCTCTCCCCTAGTTGTTGACAAACACAAGATAGTAGAGGTGGAAGAGGAGGTCTGGTTGACATCTGTAGCAGAAACATTAACTTGGGAATTCATACCAATCACAAAAGTTTTGTTTGTTTCATTAAATAATTTATAAATATAAACAAAGAGATAACTATAAAAATGAGAATCACATTCAAAGTTATATTGTAAATAGTGAATAATCACAACACTCCTGTTGATAGAAATCTATGTAAAATAGTTTGTCAAGGAAAAACTATCTGAATGAAGTGCTTATATATGATACCTAGATAGAGGGTGCATTGAATTTGGTGCAGAATTTTGCAAATTAGAATTTGCCTAAGGAATTTCAGTTTGGTATAGAAGACTGAAGCAAGCACTGTCAAATTGCTATATTATCAATGGATGGTAAGTATGTTTTGGAATTACATACATATTTCATAAAATATTTCACTTCAGACATTCCTTCTGAAAAATCAGCTTTAAACCCAACTATAAAGGTATTATAAATAATAATACTGTAAAATTTGAACGTAAGAATTCTAATGTACTAGAAATAATAAAACACAAACCTAATGTAAACCCTTAAGGGAAAAAATCTTTCATCTCTAATAGGTCACCAAAGCTGTTCAAAAACTCCAGTACCATAACAGCATCACCAAATGATTCCTGTGGAATGCAGCAGTCTAATGGAACTGGAACAGGAAGATCCTGTAATGAATATCAAAAACAGCTTCCATGTTAAAAGAAAATCTAAACATACAAGATTTTTGTTTGTTGTAAAGCAATAAACTACACAATTGGGCTTTGTGTTGTGCTCATACAATTCTCAAAACATCATTTTTAGCTATGGCATAGCAGCTTAAGACTGGCTCCTAGAGTACAAACTTTTAGCTCATAGCTGTCATATTTTTGACCAATTTGAGATCTAATTACAATTTTGGACTCAGGTCAAACACTTCAACTGATGTATCCAACCACACCAAAGCTCTCATAGATTAATTTGTTCCAATCCTGCCTAAAAGAATATCAATTTAAGGGTAGGCTGGTAGAGATCTCAATGAATAACAAGACTGAATCAGATATGCACACACCCCATGTTTGGTATTGCTGAAGCATAAAAATAAAGCAAAAAGGGGAAAGAGTCTCAGAAAAAGTTACTCTAATCCTGCCTAAAATGATTTCAAGTGCCATGGCTTTTAAGGGTCCATCCCTGTTTGTACTATGTAATTCATCTACTTTTAATGAAACTGGAATTTTCCATAATGTATTGAAAATATTATTGTATTATTTAATCTTCTAAAGATTAAAGCTCAACATCTTGTGAGAGGAAATAATAGACAAAAACTGTACAACTGTTTAAATAATTTTTCAATAAAATATAATTAACAACCCTTTTTAATAAAACTTAAAAATAAAATGAAAACTAACAGATTACTTCACATTATTCATTACTACATTATTCATCTACTTTTAATGAAACTGGAATTTTCCATAATGTATTGAAAATATTATTGTAAGAAATGCACTTGTATCAGAACTTTCATCTAAGAGACCTTGTTTATATAAATAATGTTCTAAAATTTACTAAGCAATAAACTGAAAGACTTTTTTCTGAATATTGATTTATCTTCATAGGATTCTGAAGAGAAAAAGTACCAAAATGAAATCTTCTAAAGATTAAAGCTCAACATCTTGTGAGAGGAAATAATAGACACAAAAACTGTACAGCTGTTTAAATAATTTTTCAATAAAATATAATTAACAACCCTTTTTAATAAAACTTAAAAAAAAATTAAAATGGAAACTAACAGATTACTTCACATATAAAAACATTTGTGTCTGTATACAAGATTTGCTTGAATAATTTTTTAACTGAAATTGATGAAAATTGTATGCAGGTAAAATAACTTCTTTTTTCAACTAATAGCACAAACCACTTAACTAAATATTTATTATGTTAAATATTTAGAATCCATTTTAGGCTTTAATTAAGTATTTTACCTTTTATTTTAGTACCTATAGATGCAAAAAGAAAGTAATAGTCAAAACCTAAAACTGTTTATCATAATAAATTCATTTATATATATATATTTTATGAATGTACACAAAACTTCCTACCTTGTTATCATCACACATCAGATCATCTCTGGGTTTTTTCCATTTATGAAATAGCTCTGCTTGGACCCGTTTCTCCTCTTGTCTTTGGGCTTTCTCCTGTAATTCATGAAATACCTCACCATGGAAACAAATACATTAAAAAAAACAAAAAACACATCACTTACATTTTATAAAGACTGAAAAAAACTAAGTGAAAATATCATCAAACTGCATTTCAATCTTAACTGATAGCATCTATCAAAATAACAGAAATTGCTTGCAACAACACTGTTTCACCATACTGAAATTATTTTGCAGTTTTAATACCATTTATTTACATTTATTTTCTAAAGTTTTTTTCAAAAAATAATCTTTACATACCTTAGCAAGTTCTTCCTTTTTCTTTTGTTTTGCTTCTTCTATTTTTTGTGCAATTTCTTTTTGACGTTTTAACCTCCTTTCCTCCATTTTCTTCCTCAGCTCTTCCACAATGAAGGAGTCAGATGGGCAAGCAATGCTCTGTTGTATTTCAACTTTTTTAAAAGGAAGTTTACCTTGGGTGCTTTTTTTACTTTGTTCTGTATAATTATTCATATTCAGAAACAGAAACAATTTCATAAATCTTTCAAAAACTAAATTCAGTGACAATTATAAATTTTAACTCACTAGACACTATTACTAAACAAGTTATTCTAGAGTGACTTGCATAATTTTATCACATTCACAAATAAAAACTCTCCCAGCGCCAGACTTAAGATACACAAAGAAAAATGTATAATTTCTTATATTTCATCTATTCCTTGTAATACAAAAATGGAGTTTTCAAAGAAATAACTGACTGAAATATTTCTCAAATAATTAAGTCTTTGACTGTAATAAGTATTTAGTAAATACCATTTGTGCACTTATTTACAAAAATTACAAACTGACATCCAAAACTATAATTCTTACATATTAATTATAGTCATTGATGTTGCTGCTCATCTATTTCTCACACTTACTTAATATGAGCATCATATTTTAAGGCTAAAGGTTATTTTTTTTACAGTGAATTAAAAGCATGCCAACAGATAATTTACAACTAGCAAGGATGTTTTTGTTCATAAAACTTTATGTCGGGTTTTAAAGTTACAATACATACCTGCTTTATTTTGTTTTAATTTTCTTATCTTTGATTTTGTATCTTTTTCCCTTTTATTACCTTTTTTCTTTCCATACAAAGAAGTCATTTTCATGGCTTCTAACTGGACAAATGGATCATAATTTGGCTTTTGTATTGACTTATTTAGTGAAAAAGAATTTTGATTCTTCTCTTTCTTTTCTTTATTATCAGGGAAAGTCATTTTCAGGGGTTTTAACTGGATTAAAATATTTCCATTATTCTTTAAATCTCTTTTCTTTGATGTACACATTTTGTCATTTTTCTCCTCTTTCTCATATTTTTTATCAAAACAAGTCACGTTCAGTTGTTCTAGTTGGACAAGTGGAACACCTTCCTTTTTGGATGAATTATAAACTGATGTTAATGGCCTGTTAGAGATGTCCAAGCCTTTCATGCTTTCAACATGATACTTTGCCTCAACTTTGTCCTAGAAAAACAAAACAAAATTATTTCAACTTTATTCACACAAAATTATAAAAACAAGCAATGAAAGGTAAAATTAAGTAACTATTTATACTTTTAATATATTTCATGTATTTTCAAATATTCTGGCATACATCAGAAATGACAATCTAAATATGCCTTAGTTAGTATGAAATTACCCAATTTAGCTTTTTACTTATTAACTTTCAATAACTATGAATGAAATCTTAGTTTGTTTACAACCAAACTTCAAACAACAATTTTTTATTATCACTACTTTGTAAGCAATGAATCACAAACCATTTGAATATTAGCCTGAAAAAGATTAATATCAAGATAACACTCCTTGTAAGCAGTGGTAAGTGGTGCAGTTAAAACTTAGATTAACTCAACCAGAACACACTTTTGTCTGGTCTGTAAAATCTAAGATGAAAACCCAACATTTTTCATATTTACTTTTATAATTATTCCAACTTGAAAAAACACTGGCCAAATAAATGAATTCATTCCTCAATATTTCACTGATGAGCTGATTAACTTTATAATTACATATTCTATTGTATCGTAAAGTTACAAGTTCAATGTTAGACTGATGTTTCTTTGCATAAGCAGATATTAGACACACATAATCAACATGTATTTTATACTTTAAAATCAAAAACTGAAAAGATTAAAAAAAATAACATACATGTCTTGATTAGAAGAAAATTCTGTGGTTCATTTTTTACCCAACATTTCAGAATAAAACTGGTAACAGGCTAACTGTGTAACTTGTAATCCCATACAACTACCAATATTTTAAATATATGAGCAAAATATCTAAAGGGAAATAAGTTTCCATGAAACTTAAGATACGCACGATCTGGTTTTCTTTCATTTTAAATTTTGCTTTAAGGTTTAATAAAATTAGTAAGTCCACATTCAGTTATGTAAGTTTTTCACAACTGTTAATATGTTGACAAAGCAAATCAAACAAACAAATTTAAAGTTGTGTTGGGCTCTTAAAGGTTTTCTTCTATTCTTGAAATAACTTATTTCACATGGAAGTTATTTTAATAGAATAAAAACTGAAAACAATAGCATAATCATTCATAACAATTTTTCTGAAGAGTACCAGATTTTATATACACTTCTATTGTATTATAAATTATGGCTAATTCAACACTTCCTTTTTAAGTACAAAAATTTTAATTCTAGATGGTGATATGAGAAGTTAAAATATAAACTGCAAACTTAAACTTATCAAGGTTTCCAAATAGTTGTATTTTCAAATTCCTTGGACAAGTTTCAGATAGCCACTGTTCATTAAATATTCTGATGAGATATATTAAACTAAAATAATTGCATTCAAACACACTATCACAGCACTTAAAGATTTCTACCTCAGTTATTTAATTCATGGGCTGTGATTTCATTTACTTACTTCATCTTTCCATAATGTAACATAGGGTTCCAATAATTGTTTCATAAAACTTTTACGTTTATTTCTGGCATAGGAGCCTTTCTTTCGACTGAAAAAGAAAATATAAGAGAACGAACAACATAACTGACAAAAATCTCAATGTGAGAAATACATAAAATTTAAACTTGAGACATAAAACATTCAAATATTATTTTAAACAAAGATGATTAATAGCAAACTTAGGGTGTTAGATATAATATAAACAAAACTATGTTTGAGTAATGAGGAAAACAGCTTTGATTTCATTTCACAGGAGTTTGTGTTGTTCAAATAATAGTTTTTAAATCTGATTGGTTAATTAGGCAAAACATATGATAGATGACATTAAAGTATAAGCTCAGGTTTGTGGATCATCATGATGCAAATGAAATATAATTTACAAAATAATCCCTTTAAGTTGATGAAAGAATTCCTGGGTACTGGTTGATACAATTCCTAAAGATTAACATTGATGAAGATGGTTTAGAAGAGTATTAGGATGTGTGTAGGGAAGCGTAAGTTGTCACATGAGGATAGGCTCAAAAGAGTTTAGGGTAGCCTGATTGATGTTCTTAAAATTAAGGGTGTGAATATAATTGAGGCATCATTTTTTGTCTTGAATTCTGAGAGGGACAAAAGCTCATACTTAAAATTTAGAAAGGCCAGACATGTCCAGTTGAACCAGTTCTATCTGTCCAATTAAGTGTTTGATTTGTGGAGAAAAATAACAATATACAGGGTGGCCCGTAAGTCCCTACCCATCCATATGTTATTGTTATATTCAATTGCGCAGAGAAATATGGCCAGTGTAAGCCCATTTACACTTGAAGAACATATTGTGACAAGTACATGGGTACATGAGCACAAAAATACTGGTGACACCACACAGATACACTGGATACATGGATGGGTAGGGACTTACAGGCCACCATGTAGAGTGGCAGAGGTTACATCTTTAAAGGAGTTAAAAAAAAAAGAAAAAGGTTTATGAATATTTTGAAAAATCAAAGCTAGCTCTAATGATAACTTACCTTTGTTGAGGGAGATTAGAAAACAAGGTGTTCTTGATAAGTTAAGTCTCCTTGATGTCTTACAACACTATGTAACAAAATTTTTATTTTCTTGTTCCTGGGCAAAAAGTGTTATTTCCCAATTGCTAATGCTTAAACTAAATGGAAAAGACATGTTTTTTTCTTCAAACTTTGCTTTTGTGACCTGGGAGCTGATACGTAAAAGTGATTTATATTACTGTAGCAAATCTCAAAAATCTAATCGCTTGTAAATGTCTTTGTATAGTTTTAGTATAAATACATGTAAATCTTGATTCATATGTGGTTTTATTCAGACCTTATGCAAATAAAAATGTGCAAATTTGCCTGTTTTTATATAAAAAATAGGTTAATTTCTAAATTTCATTATCCAGGTCACAAAAGCAAAGTTCGAAGGAAATAATGGCCATTTTCTGTACTTTTACAACATAAGCAATTAAGAAATAACACACACTATCCAGGAACAAAATTTGTGTTACATAGTGTAATTGACATTATACAAATTTTTATTAGGTTTCAATATAATAATCTGAAAAATTAGTGTTTCAAAGTATATAAATTCAAAACAGCAATTATTCAACATGCTTAAATACACATTTGTAAACAATGAAACAGCTAACTTACATCACTACTTTGCTTCCTACAATATATTGGGAACTAGCAGGACCACCACCTTTACAAATTTCATGTAACTTGTTTTTTGGTACAGATCTTGCACTTTTGTTTTTTTCTTCTTCTTGACTATAGGAAAATTAGTTTAAAAAGTAGCTTATGACACACAAAACAAAATATAAAGTTTAAAATATACAAATGAAATCTAAAGTAGAAAGTAAACTGGTATGGAATAACACAAAATTAAGAGGGGCTCCTGAAGCTTGATGACACTTGTGAATTTCTGGTGAACATTCAACATCACATCAATTTTATTTTACAATACATAAACTCTTTCTTGAATACTGATGAAATATGATTAAAGTATCACTAAAGTATACACAGAATCAACTGTATGTACAGTAAATTTTCTAGCATCACATTTCACTAGATGCCTGAATAGTCCAATAGATTACAAATTTTGTAAGCTATTTAATTAGTTTTTATTGTGTCTGTTTTATGTTGCTAATATTTTCCATAATTAAAATGAGCTATAAAGAATGATTATTTTTTCTTATACAGTGACTGTGTTTGAACTTTAAAATATACACAAGACTCTAATGTAATGTGTTTATACATCACACAACACTCCTCATTATTAACTGAAATTAAGCCACTTTATGTGACTGTTAATTGCCAGATTTCAAACACTGATGATTTGTTGGATAATGGTTAAATTTGATTAAAAAGCACAAGTACATACCTAACATCTGCACCTTTATTATTTATATGATTCTCTTTTTCCAGCAATGGAATAAGTACGACAGGTTTCCTGAATTAAAAACAAACAAATAATAATAAAGTTTTATTCTCTCTCCTGTTGGTAAACTGTTAATTTGCAGTATCAAATAAGTAAATGTAATTTTTTTAATTGTTTTTAATGCATTTTCAGTAGACATAGGAAAATTGTAGTTCCAATTACATTTTAAAAAACATTTTCAGTATTCCACTATCAGCGTCATATTCCAAGTACAGTGACAATAACATCAAACTCAATACAAAACAGTTAACAAATAAGTTCAAAATTAGAACCAGGTCCAGCTACACCATGAATGTTTACGTAACTGTTAGATCATTTTTTTTCATTCAGAGATGACAAAAATAAAAAGTTACTCTTCACTGTGGATAAAACATATAACCTTAGTAACAACATATTATTGATAATGATACTAAGAGTATGATGTAGCATAAATTACAATACCAATTACTACTTATATGGTAGCAGTAATACTAGTTATTTAAATATAGCTACTATAGTAGTTGAAACCTGGAGAATTTCTAATAAAAAATATACTTTTGCGATTCATATTACCAAGTTTAAATTACAAAATATTGATTTATGCCTAATAAAATTTAATAAAATAATTATGAAACTTTTATTTACACAATTATAAACGCAAAATTTGAATTCATTTTTAAATTTATTATGGAATAAATGAAAGCCTGAAAGAAAATTCAGGCTTAACTACTAACATCGAGCAGGAACAACACTCAACTTCACTCAAAAGAAGTTCGCCTTTTAGTTAGATTGGAACGTTATCGACACTCACCATAGATCAGTCAGCTTTTGACATTTATTTGCTACCTTGTTAAATTTCTTGATACGTCGTTCAAACGATGCCATCTTTAGGAACGAATTAGTTTTCATATAACGTGAATTAAAATACGGCTCGATATCGCACAATCTCTATGAAACTAAAAGGTATTATTCCTAACAGTAAAATCCAACGTTACAAAGCGCGCCAAACTTTGCCCGCCTCTAGTATGCCCTTCTATCATTGGATAGTTTTCACATTAACGTCATTACATAAAAGCGGGAGTACTCATTTATGCTAAATGCCAAGATAAGAAAGAGCTTCCACTACTTGTTTTCTAATTTTGAGGTAAATAATATTCAATAACCCAAATAAAAGTAGGATAAAGAGGAAAGTTTTTCTTTTAAACCTTAAAATGATAAATATTTCCATCACCTAAATATGCACTGTTTTTAATGTCAACAAATCATTAGCACAATCATTTAGATATGTAACATACAAACATAACGGTCGTCAAAATTTATTTCTTTTACGAGTTTGAAAATACACTAGTACAGTGATATATGTGAAAAAAAAATTGTCTGAGGTGTATATGTTTATGCTATAAAACATAGTTTTCATATTTTTCTGACAAGCTTTTGTGATTCTAATTCGAATATAGGCCCCCCAATGGCTCAGCGGTATGTCTGCGGACTTACACGCTAAAATCCGGGTTTCGATACCCGTGATGGGCAGAGCACAGATAACCCATTGTGTAGCTTTGTGCTTAATTAAAAAAAACAACAACATCGAATATATATTATTTCGAGAACTTATTTCTGCTTAAAATACCGTCCCTAATTTAGCAGTGTAAGACTAATAAGGTAGCTAATCATCACCACCCACCGCAAACTCTTGAGTTATTCTTTTCCCAGTGACAGTGGGGTTGACCAAACATTATAACGCCCCTACGGCTGGAAGGGCGAACATGTTTGGTGTGATGGGAATTCGAATCCGCGACCCTCGGATTACGAGTTAAATGCCTTATCCAGCTGGCCATGCCGGGCTGGCAGGAATGACTGTGATATTAACAACACGCCTACAACTAAATGGCTCGACATGGCTTAACGCAGTGGTTCCCAAACTGGGGGTAATTTATCAGGGGTAATGGAGAGGTGACAGAAAAAAGTTAAAATTCTGAAAATCAAGAAAACATTGAGGTAGCTGGTATTAGGATTAATGTTAACTTAGTCTTGGTATGTAAAGTTGTAAATTAAACCTATTTTAAGTGTGTAATAAAGTTAAACCAAATAACAATAAACATCAAAAACTAATGTGCAATAGTAGAAAAGAAAAAAATATGTATCTAAGTGTGTGGTAATCTGAAAGTATTTTGACAAGTATGCTTCAGAACACAAGTCACTCAGTAACCCTGATGACTCATCGACGTGTCCAGTACGCGTCACTCACTGCCGGGGGTTGCCTCTATTTCACACTGTCAGTTTCTATGTGAGCATCAGCCGGGGTAGACAAAACCTGGTATGTATGTGTACTGCCCTGTGCAGTGAGTGTAGTTAGTATTTACCTACTATTACATCATTCCTATGCTGAATAAGCTCTTTTAATGCTATCTAGAATGCCATGAAAAAATAAATAATAAGTTCAAATTGTTCACACTTTTTTATGCACTTTTTCTTTTTCTGCAGATTAAACAATAAAATGTCTAAAAAGCGCACCTACTCTGACGCCTTTCTTCGCTATGGCTTTGTGAATTTACCTTCTGGTGGAGATGATCGGCCACAATGTGTAGTATGTCACAAAGTGTTGACAAATGAAAGCCTCAAGCCACCAAAACTCTCAGCTCACCTCCAGAAGTGCCATCCAAATCTTCAAAATGAGGATCAGGCTTATTTTCAGCGCCGGGCTGTAGCACTGAAGAATATCCAGTTCCGTTCATCTGGAATTCAAGCCCAAAAGCTTCAAGCTGTGGTCGAAGCATTTTACTTTGTTGCATATAAAGTTGCCGAACAACAAAAATGCCATACCATTGCAGAGAATCTGATTATGCCTTGTGCATACGAGATGGTAAGCAAGGTATGTGGGGAGGATCAAGCGAAGAAAGAGTGTCATATCTCTATCAAACAACACAATCCACCGACGAGTCGATGACATGCATGAGATATTCTGTCCCAAGTTACAACAGAGATCAAGGAAAGCTCATATAGCAAATTCTCCTTGCAATTTAATGAATCGTGTGACGTAGCCAGTTGTGCTGTTCTCCTTGGGTTCGTTCGTTACGTCCACCAGGACAAAATCAAAGAAGAGTTCCTATTATGCGAAGATCTGCTGACAACCACGAAGGGAGAAGATATCTTCAATATCATCAACAGTTTCTTTACCACGAATTTGGATTGGAACAGCGTTTAACAGGTAGGGAGAGATGTTTATATAAAGTCTAGATTAGTATAAATACAATGAATTACATGGCATATAGTCATATAGTTTTATTTATAGTACAGGTAGCTGTAGTGTAGCTAATATTTTATACATAATTCACAAAAAAGTGTTGTGCCTGTCGTACTGAAATACTAAAGTACCAAAATAAATTAAATTAAATTAAAAATATATAATTATAACGCAAAAGATAAGTTAGAATGACTAACTAACGTAATCTATAATAGTTTTTCTTTTTTAATCTAGGTCTCCGTCGATGGAGCACCGTCAATGATGGGTCGTAATCGTGGATTACGTGGGCCTCATACAAGCTGTGAATCCAGAAATTTCTGCAGATCATTGCATCATTTATCGGTACTCTCTTGGATCAAAAAGCCTGCCTGGTAATCTGAAATTAGTGTTTGAAGATGTGTTGAAAATCGTCAAGTTCATCAAGTCCAGGGATGTGAATTCGCGCATATTCAGGGAGCTGTGCAAGGAAATGGGAGAGCAGTATCAAGTTCTGCTCTACCACACCGATGTTCGCTGGTTGTCACGAGGCAAGGTTGTACGTCGAGTCATTGAGCTCCGAACGGCTCTTCAGGAATTTCTGAAACAAGAAGAATCTCCTTTTGCTACCAAGCTCACTGATGAGGGGTGGCTTGCTCGACTTTGTTACTTGGCTGACATATTTGCAGAGCTAAACAGTGATAATCTGCAACTCCAGGGCCAAAACACGACTGTCATTGATGCCCATCACACTGTGACTGCATTTCTGGGAAAACTGAGACTCTGGATTCGACACTTGGAGAAAGGAGTGATCGCTCAGTTTCCCACCCTAGACCAGTTGGTTGAGGATAATAGTACTGGATCACTTTTACAGACCATCAACAAAGAGATGAGCGACCATTTGAAGGGGCTTGAAACAAGCATGCAGCACTACTTTCCAGAGAGTAACCTAAAAACAGCCAGTCTTCAGTGGATCATTCATCCCTTTTCTGTACCTGATGAGGCCATTCATGATGATGATTTCCCTGCAAAGGAGAAGTGGATCACAATGCGAGAAAATGAAGCCTTGAAAGTCAAATTCCAAAACCAAAATGCAGATTCCTTTTGGATTTCACAACTAGCTGACTCGCCAACTCTGTCCAAGAGAGCCTTGAAGTTGTTGGTATCATTCTCAACAACGTATCTGTGCGAGAAGGGGTTCTGAACCGTGCTGGGGATGAAAACAAAAAAGAGGACTCGCTTGAATGTTGCAAACGATGCCAGGCTTGCACTTTCAACCACAAAGCCAAGAATTCCTAAACTAGCTTCAAGTATGCAACTCCATCCATCCCACTGATGTTCTTGACATCTTTGGCAATATTCATTAGAAATGCACAATGATCAAATACAATAATTAAAAGTGTAATTCAGTGTAAATAAATTGTATAAATAAATTGTAAATAAATAAAGTGTAATAAATAAAGTGCAATATATCTCTAGTTTAATTTAGCCATATATATCAATGTTGAAAACATTTTGTGAAAGGGGCAACATGCTTAATGTGGCATGTTAAATTGGGTAACAAGCTGAAAAAGTTTGGGAACCACTGGCTTAACGTGTTAAGGCGTGCGATTCGTAATCTGAGGGACGCGGGTTCGCATCCCGGTCGCGCCAAACATGCTCGCCCTTTCAGCCGTGGGGGTGTTATAATAACACGATCCATCCCACTCTTCGTTGGTAAAAGAGTAGCCCAAGAGTTGGCGGTGGGTGGTGATGACTAGCTGCCTTCCCTCTAGTCTTACACTGCTAAATTAGGGACGGCTAGCACAGATAGCCCTCGAGTAGCTTTGTGCGAAATTCCAAAACAAACAATACAACTAAATACGTAGAACGTGTTTGACAACATATCTCTGGCTTGAACCTTGATCTATTATTCGTATTTCTGCAAGATAGCGTCCAGAACACACTCAGCCTAACCTTGAAATTGATTTAACTTTATTTGTCAGCTGAAATAGTGTGTTTGTTTTTTGAATATCGAGCAAAGCTACACGAGGGCTATCTATTTAGCAGTGTAAGACCAGGAGGAAGGCAACTAGTCATCATCACCCACTGCCATCTCTTGGGAAACTCTTTTATCAACGAATAGTGAGATTGACCGTAACATTATAACGCCCCCACAGTTGAAAGGGCGAACATGTTTGGTGTGACGGAGATTTGAACCCGCGACAATCGGATTACGAGTCGAGTGCCTTAACATACTTGGTCATGCCGGACTCGGCTGAAATAAGTAACACCATATATACTATAGCGTTATTACAGAGCTTTGGTTGAGGGAAAGCGAGTCGGAACGCCGTTCCTGTTGTAAGAAATTGAGAAAAGTTGTTGTTAGAAAATTTCACGAAAACGTTGTAGAATATCTAAAGATATACATAAATTTAAAGATGACTAATCGCAATCTTACCATTTCATATCGTTTATGCAGGCCTACTTCGTGACATGTCATTCTTCTATATTCGAGTTACGTTTTTGTAACGTCATCAAAGAATCAAAATAAGAGACTCTCATCAAATTTTTATAAGATTTTTGAAGCGTCAAAATCTCGTAGAAAGAGTCTCTGAATCTGAGCTCCACTTGATAACTTCACACAACTTGGCCCTAGAGTTGTAAACTAATAACGCAGACAAACCAAAATTCTGTTTTTGTTTTAATGGTCGATAGTTGCTTAGTTGTAGTCCCCGTAGCTTACTAGTAGTCTGAAAGCGTACAAAGCAAAAAGTCAGGTTTCTGTGTTGGTAATTGCCATAGCAATTAGAGTGCATGTAGATTTGTGCTTAATAAGAAAAATTCACACTTGCAGAACAAACTCAGCTACAGTGATACTGAAGTAGGTTTTACGTAACTCCAGAAGCAATGTTTCAATTTCATTCTCAAATAAAATAAGAAAAACTATGTGTAATATTTTTGTTTGTTTTGGAAATTCGCACAAAGCTACTCGAGGGCTATCTGTGCTAGCCGTCCCTAATTTAGCAGTGTAAGACTAGAGGGAAGGCAGCTAGTCATCACCACCCACCGCCAACTCTTGGGCTACTCTTTTACCAACGAATAGTGGGATTGACCGTAACATTATACACCCCCACGGCTGGGAGGGCGAGCATGTTTAGCGCGACGCGGTCGCGAACCCGCGAATTACGAGTGCACGCCTTAACACGCTCGGCCATGCCAGGCCTGTGTAATATTTTGATAATTAGATTAATATTAATGTCGACTTGTTTCAAAAATTAAATAACTTTCCTTTTTTTTTTCTTTGCAGTACACATTTTAACCAACCGACACATATTTTATACTGTACCAGGACACAAGAAGGAATGTAACAATTATATTATGAATCTTAAAAGTAGAACAACGCTATTTTAAGATAAATTCTAATAGTTCAATGGACATGCTTGAAACAAACAAGTGTATTAAATGTATGTTTAATCCAAGGATGAAATTCTTTCACACACACATGCAAATAGTAGAGGTACTCAGCTGGATAGAGTGCACCTGATTTTGTAAAAAGGAAAACAAATCTATGTGCAAACATAAAAAGTGAGAAAAGCAGTTGGAATAAGTTCCGGTACTAGCACAGATTTAAAAAATACGTTTCGATGCTCAGTACCGGTGAGTACCGGCAGAATTGGTCTCATTTTACAACTTCATTACTAAGGCTAAATTTCAATTTCTGTCTGAAAGCTGTTCACAGGTTTGAGAGAATAAAAACTACTTTATATGTTGCAGAAATTGTCTACCTACACACACACAACAACAACAACAAAACAAAAACATTTTGATAATAGTTATTTGTGTATTATAATAAAAACAAAATTATTTACTCATACAATTATGAATGGAATCCAAACTCCATTAGTTTACGAACGTATTTTTTCTGAACTGTTTCTACCCTTACTAGTTTGTAGGTCAATGGCTTTCTTGTTCACAAGAAAGCCACATGAAATAAAAATGTATCTCAGAACGGCTGGTATGGGTATTAACACTTTTATTGACAAGGGGAGAACAATGTTTCGACCTTCCAGGTTAACTTAACCTGAATATGACCTAGGAGGGTCGAAACGTTGTTCTCTTTTTATCAATAAAAGTGTTAATACCCATACCAGTCGTTCTGAGAGTCGATGTTTTTGTTTATTACAGGCCTAATAACACAAAATAGCAGAAAAAGTACGTAACAATACCAACAGTACTGCAATAATCTCTCACAAATTACTGTTGATGTCTCTTGTATATTTATATAGCGAAAAATGGGCGACTCTGGATAGTTCTCTTTACGTCAGTTGTTTACTTAAATTGTTACAACAAGAGAAATCTAAAACGGTCCAATAATTTGTAACACCTAAACCATTTTAGTGTGAGTCAAATAAAAATAAAATCAGTAGCTTTAAAATTAAACAAATAATATCAGTTTGAAATTAATAATATATAAATTCGTTGACATTTTTTTCAGTATAGCAGATTAAAAAATATATTTTTTGATCAGATATTCTGAACAGTTTATTTCGACGTGAAATACTTTATAGACAAATCACCATAAATTTTAAAGGTGAATTTTCAACAAATTTAATAATTGCCTTAGAAACTGTACTTTGGTTAGGTATAATTCCTGTGTGGTTGCCATATTTTTAAACATTATAGTTTTTGAGTAAAAAATGAAACAAAATATGCAAGTCCTCGAACTCAAGTTCCTCTCGGTCGTTCGGCTGTTTCCGTGATGTTTTAATACAATGACGTAATAGTTGCCAAACACGCTTCGTTGCGCCCCGACCATTGTGTTCCTTTCAGTGCTGGTGTTTTATATAAATCTATCGGTGATTTTTTTGGATTACATACTTTGTGAGATTATTTTTTGTCTTGATATTGCTACTTTATGTTTGTTTTATGATAACATGGTTTACTGTGTTGCTTATGGTTGTAAAAACGGTTCGGCATTGGGTAAAAGATTCTTTTTGTTTCCGTGTAAGGAGAAGGAACCGGTAAGGTGGCGACAGTGGGTGCAGATGGTCAATAGAAAGAACTGGACTTATTTACATCATGCAAAGCTTTCTCAAGATCACTTTGAACGCTCATGTTTTGTGTCGGATCCCACTGTTTTGGATTCCGTGGGTTTCAAGCCAGGCAGATTGAGACTGAAAAAACCATCGTTAATAGACAGGATCGTCCCCACCATCTTTCCTCGTGTAGAGCTGAGGACTAATCTCAACCTGCAGCATACAGGTTCCACCCCTCTGAAGCCATCTCTTGCCATCACGAAAAGAACAAACTTAAAGGTATGTGTGCAGTATAAAGCGATAAACAATTAGTATACTATAATAATTTCAAAAGTACAAGTTTTTGAAGAATGTAACTAGACATACACATTTCACATTTACGAGCGTGTTTTGCATTTGTGGCACCTGAAAGTAAATGAAACCTTGATTTCCTAGTTTAGACAGTGGACAAATATATCTCAAATAGAGTATAGTCCAAGTTTGAAAGCTGGTAGATCATTCTGTGGATGTTTTTGTATTATTTTTAAATATGGAAAAGCTTGAAGAATTCCATTTTTCAAATTTAACATTTCAAGATAAATTAACTATTCAGACTGCTACATCTAGTTTGATTTTATAGAGAGAATTATGACGTATAATTGAAATTCATTTTGTTTCGAGTCATAAATATCCGGCACAATGATTGTGGAAGGGCCGAGTATTAGTTACCATAGTCGACAAAGTATAAACAAACAAAACCCAGTCTGTGAAACCAATAATTTATAAACACCAGACAGGTTTCGGATGCTTAAAATTGCACGTGAAATAATACAGACCATATTTGTTGTCATGACTTAGGCTCACCATTCTTCCACTGATGGTATGACCGACTCGCAACCGGCCTTGGCGCTATCAATATCACTCACAGTTTCGCTGCTCTCGCTCGTGGAACTGTCCTTATTACTAGAACTTGTCAGATCTGTGTCAAAAGTAACTGTTCTACGTTCGAATTGATATGGCGCTACTCGACACTGTTCAGAACACAAAGTCAAAACAGACATCGCCTCTGTTTCTCCGTATGCATTGGCCATGTTTATTTACATTCAACGCACTGGCGTTGGTAGTTTGTTTGGCAGCTATTACGTCAAGTACTTTTCCTAGCGACAAACATAAAAACTAAAACGTTCGGATTGCCGCTCGGAAAGGGCTCTTTCTGCACCAAGTTTTATGTTTCATTTATTAGCACATATGTATTATAAAAAATGTAAACCTGCAAAATTAATCAGTATTAGTAGTTCTTTTGACTGCAAAGTTTTCTTTTTGCTGTAAAATTCACCTTTAACTTTGTAGAATAAAAATAAAACAACAGGAGATGCTAATGGTGGTTTTGTTCTTTTAAAATTCACTTATTTATTTTTGAACGTGTTTTTATAATTCCACAATGTAACGTGGTATGAGATAATTACATAAGAATGGTGCAGAGAAACGTGCAATTTCCATTTTTCAAAATTCAATTTTAATAAATAATGAAATATTTGCGGCAGTCGTACAGAAAATGTTTACGCTGTTTAAATATTGCTAATAATTCTCTATTAAAGAAGTAAAACAAGTATTTGACGTATACTTACTGATGTATTGTAAAACAATCTAAATATTAACCACTTAAACGAGGATTTGATATTTTCGTTCTTATGGTTGTGATTAAACTTCAGACGTGTGTGATTTCTTTAGTTAAATGACATCATATAGTGTATATCAAGAGTTTGTATTGCGTTATTATTCATTTGATTCAGAATTAATACTTATGTGTCTCAGCTCAACCGATTCTGAGGATCGCGGGTTCGAATTCCTGTCCCACCAAACATGTTTGCCCTTTCAGCTATGGGGGAGTTATAATGTTATCCTTTGATAAAATAGTATCTCAAGAGTTGGTGGAGGGTGGTAATGATTTGCTGTCCTCCCTCTAATCTTTCATTGTTAAATTAGGATGGTTTGTTTATTTTGAATTTCGCGCAAAGCTGCACAAGGGCTATTTGCACTAGCCGTCTCTAATTTAGCAGTATAAAACTAGAGGGAAGGCAGCTAGTCATCATCACCCATCGTCATCTCTTGGGATACTATTTTATTAACGAATAGGGATCATGAGTCGAGTGTCTTAACCACGTAGCCATGCCGGGCATAAATTAGGAGAGCTAGTGCAGATAGCTCTTGCGTAGCTTTGTACGAAATTCGAAACAGAAGTAAAATCACTGAGTCTTTGAACATAAATGTAACACAAATCAAAATCTGGAAGAGCTTTGCCACGTGGTCACATTATTTACATTTTTGATACATGTACAACATGTGTAACAACATTATTTTGTTACACGTAATATACATGGTGTACGATGTACATCTATATTTTTGTAGGATATTTTGTTTTAAGCCTGAAAGAAAATATGATTATCCCATAGTGCACATGACAGTAAATTTTTCACGTAAATTTTCAAGTGCTTTTTCCTTTGTTTTCTATACACGTTACTTGTTAAGTCTTTAAAATGGTTGAAGCTTCGAATTAATAACAGTTAGTGGGTTTACTTTTTAATTAAAATATATTTTTCTTGCTAAAAGTTGTAGGAACACCCCCTCTCTCTCTCTCACACACACACACATAAAATAAGCTAATAAATAAAACTGTGTTTCTTAGCAACTCTAAATTTTCACTTACTAAGTAATTTTGTTTGTTCAGTGATGAAGGAAGTTGAGTTTACATTAAAACTTTTACCATCGATTGATTTCTTAGTGGAACGTAATTGCTTGTACTAGATGATATAAGATACTCCAAGAGAAATTCCCAATATAAAAAAGAATAAAACACACTTATTTAATGATCTCATTCTCTTGTGTGTGCGTGTGTTTTTAAGCAATTTTTCATAGACATTCTAACATTCGTTCTATTTGATTGAAGATTTGTTCTCAACTGTATTTTAGTGATCTTCAGTTTAATGTATTTTATTTTCGGTAATTTTACTTTACCTGCACAATAGGATAAGACGCGTATTTAAAGGAACGACTACGTTAACATGCAGTTGAACATTTGGTCAAAAGAGAAAATGTATCATTATTTACAGTGTTTTTGTTTGTTATTTTTAGTTTTAATTACACAATTTTCGAAAAGATACAAAAACTTCTTATTTTCTGTTTGTTTGATTGTGTTTTTTATGTGTACTAAGTGACTCTCTTACTGTGAAAACTATTTTTTTTATTGAATTAATGGTCTCTATTTTACTGAAACTCAGGTTATACGAGAGCAATAATTCAATTATTTATTGAATTTAATAATTTGTATTTATAACACCTACCATTAAATACCAATAGATTCTTTGTTTTTCTATAAACATTGCGACACTTGATTACGAATGTGTTTTTTGGAAGGGGATTTTATGTCGAGCAATAGATATACTAGACGATATTCTTTGGAAAGTATCTATAATAAGCGTTGTAATATATTGTGTATTATACTTAATAGCTGAAGAGTATCCGATTTATTATATTACGTACGTTATGTATTACGATTTTAAACAGCCATATATTTGAATTTGAATCTAGAAGTTAATTAAATTTTAATATGCAATAAATTTATTATATTATCAACAAGATTGATACACACACTTTTCTTTCTTAACACAGATATATTTTAATATACAAACAACAACACAATATATAATAACAGTTATTACAAATACTTATTACAAACAATAATGTATATACAAAAGTTCACAAACAAGCAAACAATATTGAGTCTTCTATGTGGGTCTCCTGCTGGGGCAATGGTAAATCTCTGGATTTAGAAAACTAAAATCAGCGGTTTAATTCTCCTCGGTGGACACTGCAAATAGCCATGTATGGCTTTGCTACAGAAAACACACACACACACTTCTATATAGTCTGGAACGCAATATTTTATCAACGGTTCAGGTCCACAATGAGAAAAGTAATTTTGATTTGATATTGTTACACCTCACTTAAGCTAACGCTGTCTTTTCTTGGCAGGCCTCACACCGCTTACAAGCTGTATTTTTACCGACGAAGATATTTAATGTCTTTGTAATAATAATAATACGTCTCAAGTAATTTATTGAAGTTGAACTGTTTTTAATGTTCAAAGGTTTATACCTTCCCAGTCAAATTATGTAGTTTTCAATTAATAAGCGTTAATTACAATTGTAGGATTCTCGGCTTATAGTATCTTCACTGTACCTGAAAAACAACTACACAAATATTCTGTCTCTTGGTGCTTTGGTTTATATAGTTTTAGGCAAAATTCTCGAACGTTCAACAATATTCGCAAATACGTAAAACACATATTATTAGTTCTTGCTCTCCAGAATAATCAACAAATTTAGAGAACAGGGGGGACTTCAGCAAGACACATCCAACAATGTACGTCATATGCATAGAAACTGTACTGAAACAAACGTATAACAGTAAATATGTTACAATATATATATATATATATATATATATGCATGTATATTAAAACTAAAATTTAACATGATTCAGGTTTTATTGCCAAGATCTCACTGGCTCTATGACAAAACTCTGGATTTTGGAGCTAGTAAGCAGGGTTCAAATCCATGTATTACAAAGAAAATTCCTTGACTGTTAATTTAGAGCTTTGTTACAAGAATAACGCTTACTCTCTTATCACGAATTTTAGATTTTATGGTTCTCTGAACCAACTGTTTCTGTTTTGTCGATAGTTTAAAATTAATTACTATCAGCTGAAAATATTTGTAGTTTTGGTGTAAAATACTCTTTTGTTTAGTTTTCTTTAATATTTTATTCTTTTTTTCAAGAAGTAGGAAATTTTATATATGAAATGATCGAAGTTGAAGAATAGAAAATAAGACATCAAGTAAATTTTATTTTATTCAATAACACTTGTAAAAAGCAATTTATCATTGTCAAAAGAGCTTATCTTTATTAGAACCTCATGATTTAACGAGTATACTACAGATAAAAGTAAAGAATGATGAAAACAACTTTATATAACTGTTTGATAACTGCTTAAATTGAATAACCAAACTGGTAGATCATGCGTTTTTGTCTATAAAATGAGACAACGGTTACAGATACATATGTCTAAGATATACAAAATATATACCGAATTGAAAGAAATGTTTACATGAAACTAAGAAGAATCAATTGATAAAAAATATTGAACATCTTACTGTTATAGTATCGATAGTTAAGATGAAGAGCTCCATCATGTATCACACATAGTCGTGACTTAGAACGATTACGTTAAAAAAGATTTTGATATTCAAATCAGTAAGTCACGTGACTACCACGGCCACTATAAAGTCATTATATAATACATTTATCAGAAATACACTTTGAGATTGTTTGTTGAACCACAAGTAGTTGTGATGCCACCAAAAATTGATCACTTTTGGGAAGGGTATGTAATAGACATTTCCGATGCAAAATATTCATACATTCAGATAATAAAGATATGCTCAGATGTTGGATATTTTAAATTCTCGATAACCCTTTTGTATTTACTGTCATTTGAAAAGCAAAGGAACGAATCAACTGGAAACCCAGGGCCATCTAAGAAGTAACCTACAAGAAGTCTTACCCATACCTATGGTAAGCAAAGTGTTGAAACTTACAACAGATGGGAATTCATGAACATAAGGATCAGTGACAAAAGAAATTTATGTGGCTTAGGAAATAATTTGCAACATAATCAAGATGAATCTTAGCCTAGAAAAGTAACATAATTTACGTCAATGACAGTTTTCCCATGACATATCTCTTCAAATGTTCCATGTTTTGAGCAACTAGAAAATGAAATCAGTATTTCTGCGCGATCAGACTGTTAAAACGGATGCTGATAAACAATTGGGTTCATACATTAGATGACTTATGAAAAGCTACAGAGAGGAGATGCGTGTTTTGGATATGACAGTTTTAAGTCAGACTCTTCGAAAATGTTAACTACGCTGCATGGCTATTGTAAAGGCACGCGGTCATCGGATAGGTGATACATGGACTGTAATGGAGTGGCGAGGGTTTAAAATCGTTTTAATGTAACATGCTCAACCTATGTAGTCTGCAAACCGAAGTGGCTGCTGTAGAAAACTGATAGTATCATAAATGTTTAAATGTTATATCTTAGTTCATGAGTTTTGGAAGTTCTTACTGACAAAAGTATATTCAAGTTGTACCTTCAAAGTCTTTCAACACATTGAATAAGCTGGACCTCAATGTTTGAGGTCTTTCATGACAAGAACAAGACACTTCGGGTTAAATAATAAATTTGTTATTTTAGTCATTCGAATGAATTCAGTAATTGTGTTTTACAAGAATAAATAAAAGCAAATTGAAAATTCATCAATTTAGAAGTTCAAGGAAGGAAAAGCATATAAACTAAATTCCTAAGGGAACAATGGAGACACCTCACTTTAATCCTTTATTAACAGATATAATTTATTTTCTTAAGTTTCCATAAAAATGTTTTTTAAATGGCAGTTCATTGAAAGGTTGTTGTTTTGAATTAAGCACAAAGCTACACAATGGGCTATCTGTGCTCTGCCCACCACGGGTATCGAAACCCGGATTTTAGCGTGTAAGTCCGCAGATATACCGCTGAGCCACTGGGGGGCAAGAAGGGAATAATATTACAAACTTTTCAAAACTCTCATATATATGTTTCAATTTCTTAACTTTTATTAAAAGTAATAATGAGCAAAGTTCGTTGACGACAACTGTCGATTTTACCTGTTTAGTAGTCCCCCGCTGGTACAGCGGTAAATCTTCAGACAATGCTAAAATCAGAAATCCGATTACCCTCGGTGGACTCAGCTTTTTTGTTTTGTTTTTTTGGAATTTCGCACAAAGCTACTCGAGGGCTATCTGTGCTAGCCGTCCCTAATTTAGCAGTGTAAGACTAGAGGGAAGGCAGCTAGTCATCACCACCTACCGCCAACTTATGAGCTACTCTTTTACCAACGAATAGTGGGACTGACTATGACATTATAATGCCCCCACAGCCGAAAGGGCAAGCATGTTTGATGCGACGGGGGCACGAACCCGCGACCCTCGGATTACGAGTCGCGCTCTTTACGCGCTTGGCCATGCCGGGCCATCTATGGACTCAGCAGATAGCCCGATATGACTTTGCTATAAGAAAACACACACATACACGCCCACACCTTTTTAGTAATTGGAAGCTTTACTTCATTTTGTCATTAGTTTTCTACCATATTGTTTTATTGCTGAGTAACTATTAAATTAAGCCCGGCATCGCCAAGTGGTTAAGATACTCGACTCGTAATCCGGGGGTCACCGGTTCGAATCCCCATCCCATCAAACAGGCTCGCCCTTTCAGCCGTAGTAGCGTTATAATGTGACGGTTAATCCCACGTTGGTAAAAGAGTAGCTTAAGGGTTTGCGGTGGGTAGTGATGATTATCTGCCTTTCCTCTTGTCTCATACTGCTAAATTAGGGACGGCTAGCGCAAATAGCCCTCGTGCAGCTTTGCGCGAAATTCAAAAGAAACCAAAACCAAACAAAACCAAAAGACAGCCAATACCACTCAGAAAGTAGCTTTAGAGCAGTTTTCATCTACCTAGTTTCTCACTTTTAAATCAAGGAGGTCTAGCGTATTTAGCTGTTGAATAGTTTTGTGGAAAATTCAACAAAATTAACAAATACTTTTGACTCGTCCAACGTTAAAGTTACCGATTAAATTCAAGGTTAAGCAGTAACATTTCCCATTTTTCAATTTTATGACTGAAAATGTCATAAATGTGTACATTTATACTATGTTATAGTCATCTATGAGGTTGTTTTTCCAAGGAAATGGCAAGACTTACGCTGAAAAGCCGACGATGTGTTTAAATGTGACATTTGTGAGTATAATGCTGATGTATTAATATATATGTAAAAATGGTTCATTTGGGTTGAGGAAATATTTTACGTAGAGAAGCGAACAACGTTTCGACCTTCTTCGGTCAATGTCAGGTTCACAGGTATGTAAAATATTTTCTCAACCCAAACGAGCCGTTTTTACACATATATTTCTCTACAAGTGGGTTTTCTCGACATCACTGATAATCAATAATAATGTATTATTATTGATAAACCCAACAATTAACTGATAAACATATGAATGCTATCTCATGTGTTACAATATTTTATTACGAGATCAAAATTACCATTATGATAGCTGACAACCAACAGTTGGTACTGGAGACATTGTTTAGTTATTCGTTCAAACAGGTTATTTACAGAAAGATAAATACTTGTTGGACTGTATAGCATTGTATGTAGGGTGTAATAAAAGACATCCGGTCACTACTGTATATCTATCTGCCCTATCTCGAAACCGATTAAACAGTTTGTAATTTGAAAGGTCAAGTGCGGTGACGCGTCTTTTCTAGAAATAACAAGAAGATTTGAAAATATAAAATTCGTTAGAATTCGTTAGAAAGAACATGGCACAAACGTTGCTACCAAAATACATTTTATAAAGTAATGTTTGAACATTCAAGAAAGAATTATGAAAACCTCTATCACGAAGGTCTACAGATAATGAACCTTTACTATTGACAAGTTCAAAATCTGTATCTTTTAGCAAAACTTTGCTCTTTTGTAATTATGAGGACATAAAAAGAAACCAATTGCATGAAGTGGTCATATAAAATGCTAGGAAAAACTTTCTGAAACATTCGAAGTCATGTTTAATTAAGATTAAAGTTAAGTGCTGGAATTAGTATAGCAAATATACAAAATTTTGGACTGATAAAATCACATAAGTTCTTGACATGCTTAAGGATCGAGAGAAACAGGCTCTATTGTTCGAAATTGCAACAAAAATTCTGGCGACTAGTTTTAATTAAAAAGGGGTACAGGAGGTGCAAATATTTACTGGCTGTTTTTGTTGTTTTGAATTAAGCACAAAGCTACACAATGGGCTATCTGTGCTCTGCCCACCACCGTTGTAAATCGGATGACATACCGCTGTACTAGCGGGGGGGGGGCATATTTACTGGATTTGTGAACATACAAGAGTAACTCCAGCAGGCAAGCATGTATGCAGTGTTCCCTCGCCACTTCGCGGGCTCGGCCGACCCCCACATATATATATATATAAGCATATATATAAAATAATAAACATTAAATCTAAAATATAGCATTAAATACCATTAACATATTAAAAATAAATATAATTAATAGTGTAAAGACAAGGGATTCACGCCTGAAGAAATCCAACACTCGGCTGTTCAAAAAACTGTGCAATTTGCTTCGTTAATTAAAGGTGAAGGATTTGCCGATATGACGAAGGAAGACGGAGATGAACTGGTTGACTTAGAATCCGAACCACTCGCCGACCAAGACTTAGAAGCACTGACGAAGTCTGCTGCCGAGGAAGACGACGAAGAAGAAACACCGAAAGAAGCCGAGGAAACAATCGAGCAAAGTGGATGGTCGTTAGAGCGGTTAGGTAAACTAATGAAACGAAGTGAAGGAGTGCTCACAGGAATGGGACAACGATATGGTTCGATCAGTACAATTTTGCAATAAAATAGAAGAACCGATGACTCCTTATCAAATGATTTTCGATAGGCTAAAGAGGCAGAGAAAACAACTGCCAATAACAATGTTTTTCCAGCCGAGCAAGAAAGAAAGGGTACCGGTGGCAAGTACTGTCCCTGAAGTTGTAACGACCGACGAAGAAATTGCCGATTCACCTTCCACAGAAGAGGAAGTGGTGTCCCCCGAAAAGACACCACCTGCTGAACATATGTAATTTTTAATTTTAAGGCTTAATATCTTAATAATTGTTCTTATTATTTAAGCAATAATGAACAGTATTGTAATGGGAGGGTTAAATAGTTGTACAGGGAGGGTTTTAAAAGTCTAAATGCACATAAATATATACGTAAAAATCGGCGATCCCACTTCGCGGGGGGTTTTGGAACGCATCTACCGCGATACACGAGGGAACACTGTATATTTGTAAATGATGAATGGAACAAAATACTAGGAAAGAATTAATTTCTTCCAAACAAATATATCATCGTATAGATAATGGGAAAAAGCGAAAACCTAAAATATATTTTAAGCAAAGATATACAAAAATAATATTAAAGAAAGCATTACACAAAACAAAATTCCTAATTAAGGGAAAGGATTGAAATACTTTTTCAAGAACAAAGTTTATGTTTTAAGCAAGCTTGACTGGATAATGAAGAAAATGCTATTATAAATGTACGAAACGTCGTACGTTTAGAATACTTTTTTTTCATTATCCATTCAACCAGTCTCCAATCTTTCATGCCCCCCAGTGGCTCAGCGGTATGTCTGCGTACTTGTACACTAAAATCCGGGTTTCGATACCCGTGGTGAGCAGAGCACAGATAGTCCATTGTGCAGCTTTGTGCTTAATTCTAAACAACAACAACCAAACTTTCATTTTCTAAAATAAGTGAGTTTATAATTATCAAAAACAAAATTATTGATAATAAACTACACAAAGCAGTTGGGGCCAATGAATCCGATTGAGCTCAAATAAAACACATTTCAGACTTTGCTATTGCTCAAACTGAAGACAATACCTTTGATAACGATACTTTCTTTTTAAGGCTGTAAAATTTCAAGTTGAGTTATTATGACTTAATGTTCCCGAGTTATTCATTTTTTATGCTAACGTTCTAGTTAGTATGACATGGGTGAAAAAGGAGCAACATGCATAAAAAAAACTAGAAATGATCGTAAACAGGTTTAAATATATTACTTGTTTAGATTTCCACGGGCCCGGAGTTAAGGCACTCGACTCTTAATCCGAGGATCCCGGGTTCGAATCCCTGTCACACCAACCATGCTCGCCCTTTCAGCCTTGGGGATATTATAATGTGACGGTCAGTCTCACTATTCATTCGTAAAAGAGCAGCCCGAGAGTTGGTGATGAGTGGTTATGACTAGCTGCCTTCCCTTTAGTCTTACACTACTAAATTAGGGACGGCCAATGAAGATAGCCCTCGTGTGGCTTTGCGTGAAATTCAAAACAAGCCAAAACAAACAAAACAAAACAGTTTGCTTCAATGACTAAATCCATACAAGCGACACATTGAATTAACAACAAGAATACAGAACGATACCAGTCTCGTGAGGTAAGAATATAAGTACATTTATTTAAGTCTTTGCTGAAGATGTCAGGCCAATCTCGCAAAACGTAGTACATTTATATACTTCTCACTTTTAATAAACTCTAAGTTTATGTCATCCAAGTTATTAATTTTATCTTCCTTAGTTATTTGGTAGTTTCATTTCTTCATCAAAATGCGAGTTTCAAGAAGGAAAGATAATGTAGAGGTCTAGTCTATCCTTGAATCGCTACTTCTGCAGCAGACTAGTTTATCCGAGCTCATAGCTCATCAGTATTGCTTGGAAGAAATAAGCATATAAACAAAGTAGGCCTAATATAGTGGTGTAATGTAAGTAGTCTGTTATGTTTTTATATACAGTCCTTTACTCCAGGGATTCCCAAACTTTTTAGACTTGCTGAGCGTCACATTAGAAAGAGAAACAATCCGGAGCCTTAACAAAAAAATCCACAAAAAATAGAAACAAATGGTCACTAGTACCAGATAAAGCTTACTTCAAGCTTTTAGAATATAAATTTATTAAAAAAACAATATTTAAAGAAAAATCTTTACTTCTACTTACTTGTTCAAAAATTCTGCTTGTAAAATTTATATCAGTAAAAGTACTTACTGTAAAAAAAAGTGTACTTATTTATTTATTAGTGGCTCGGATGGGCTTGCTTTTGTTCACATTTGAAGTTATGGTTGTTACCTGTAAGCGAAAATCATCTTCAATATTTAGCATATTTCTAAATTTGGTCTTTGTAGCTGTATACAGCGAAAATGTTTGCTCACAAAAATATGTTGTTGGAAAACGCATAAAAATTTCAAAGCTCTGTTACTTATCTCAGAGTATTACATGACCATTTGACTCTAAAATTGTTCAATTTCTTCCAACTGAAAATTTATTTTTAGGGAGTAATCAGTTGAAATTTCTATAAGCTGTTCTTTCTCTTTCAAAGACAAATAGTTGGTATTTGCAGAGTCAATAAAAGAGTTTTGAATCTACAGGATTTTTTCTAAATGAGAAGAGAAGTACTCCTCAATAGTAGTACTCAAATAAAATATGTTCTGCAAGACTGAAATCACTGAGATTTTCGAAGCAATCAAGTTTTTCCATAAATATACATTAGCCTCAAAGTTTTAGCTTACGTTGAAACCTTCCATTTTATTCTGAGCTTTGAAGTATGTTACCCTAGTATCCTGCATTTTAGCATTGATTTCATTTAGATAGGCAAATACGTCCAAAAGGTAAGCCGCTTTCTGTATCCAGCATTTGTCTCTTAATTTGTATGCAAGTTCAAAATGACATTCAGATAAAAAAAACCTTGTTTGTTTGTTTGTTTTGGAATTATGCACAAAGCTACTCGAGGGCTATCCGTCCCTAATTTAGCAGTGTAAGACTAGAGGGAAGGCAGCTAGTCATCACCACCCACCGCCAACTCTTGGGCTACTCTTTTACGAACGAAAAGTGGGATTGACCTAACATTATACACCCGCGACCCTCGGATTACGAGTCGCACGCCTCACGCGCTTGGCCATGCCAGGCCAAAAAGAAACCTATCTTCTCACGCAGTTCGTAAAATCAAGCAAGCACTTTTCCTCAAGAAAGCCATCGGACTGCAGTATGAAGCAACAAATTTTTATGTAAACTTCCCATATTCTCCCTCACAAAGTAAACTAAAGATTCTCTCATTGATTGGTCTTGATTTTATAAAATTAACTGTTTTTATGACATCACCGAATACCTCTTTTATGTCTTCTTGCATTCGTTTCATTGCAAGTGCATGATGATGAAGACAGCAATGGATGCTCTCGATGTCCGGGTTTTTCTTTTTTATGCCTCCCACTGTGCCTGAAAAAATTTTCAATTATAGCTTGAGTGCAAATACTTGAACAAAGCTGCCATTGGATCTCATAAATAAATCGATCAGTTTACATATTTATTTGCCTGTTGTTTGAGTTGGCAAATGTTTGCAAATTAGCATGTCTTCTTCAAAACTAATTTCGCGAATATAGCGAACAAGCGTAAGCGGCATCGCGTGACCTCGGACATCTTTCTATTCATCCTTGGCGAAAAAGTTGGTCTCGCTTTTACTAGCCTTATTAACTCCATTAAGTAATTATCTGATATATCCTTGATTCTTCGAGAAACCGAGTTTTCAGAAAGGGGCACAGAGTTAATGTTTTTAAGAACTTTCTCATCAATCGTGCACTTTACCAAATCTTTTACGCATGGTTTTATCAAATCTGCAATTGAAATGAGTTTCACCTGTTTTTGCAATACGGTAACTGACACGTTATGAAGCAATAAGAGCACCATTGTTGTCCTGATGAACAAACGAACGAAATGTAGCTTTCCTTGCATTTAATTGCAAACACTTTATTTTCAAACACTCGGAAGTTGAATTTTTTAATTGGGAGTGTTTGGTTTCTAGATCCCGTTTTAACTTTGCTGGATGCAAACTACTGTTACTCAACACTATTCCATATTCAACACACAACCTACTAGATCCTTCTTCATTACCTGTCCATGTAAAACCACTCTCAACAAAACTTTCATCGTACTTTCTTTTCTTTCTTGTTTCGGTATTTCTTGCATCTTCCTACGTTGAAGTGCTTGCACACGACGATAACAGCGATGAATTCATATTAGGCCTAGGAAGATTTTTACTCGTATTATATTTATTACTGATATTCAGCTACTCAACAATTATAAGGGTGACAACTAATTATTAACCTGTCTAAAAATATATTATTATATCTTTGGCACTTCAAAAGTATTTTAACGGACACAAAATAGCTTCCTAATGAAAACCCGTTCAAGTACTTGAGTTTTATTATCTAAGATCAGTGCGGCAATATTAAAGTTAGAAATAAAGATTTGTGGGAAAAAGTTAGTCCGTTAGAATATTATATGTTTCTAAAGAAAATTGATAACATATTATTTTTACAATTCTTTATTATAAGCTTTTAAAGCCAAATAGCAAAATATTAAGCCAGATCTGACGTGTGTCTAAAACTCGAACGAAATGAAACACAAAATCATGCGGGTGTATGACGTCACAGAGCTCATTGGTACCAAGTTTGTCCAATTAAACTACAACACATCTAGCCTAACCTGACAATTACCAATTATAATTGTCATAAATATAATTATACTTCATATAAATATATTTTGAAATTGAAATAATTGACACTGCGTCTAACTGCGTCACAATGTTTCAAATTTGGACAAGTTTCAGCTACGACGTCATGTTTTATTTTGTTTTTATATAGATTTAGCTGCTAATTTAGATCTGACTTTTAGAAGACAGTTGGTCGATGTTTCATAGGAAAATTACTAGGCTATCTTGCATCTCCAATGACACATGCGATCTTCAGATGGTGCCATATATACTAGCAACCAGTGGTGCCAGTGTCAAAGTTAATTGAGATTGTATTACACTTTCACCGCAAGAACATCCCCTAAGCTAAATAAAATCATTTGGCGTTAGACAGAATAAAATATTGAAAGGCTCAATACGCGATAAATGTGTTATATTAAAGATGTATTTTACTTTTAACTTTCTTGTACAACACATTCTGATTCAATTTTATAGTTTTAGGAAAAAATATTAACATTCTAAAATCTCCTCGTGGAACCCCAGATAACTATGGCGGAGCTCAAGGGTTCGGTGCAGCATAGTTTATTCTCTATTAACAATGTAAAATACTTCAGGTGTTCAGATACAAACAAACATTTTACTCTATTGGTAGAGAGTAAGAGACTATACAACAATATCATATTATATTGTTCTCAATACTCGTGAACAATGTTGCTGATAACCTGTTGTCTACTTGACCACTCATCATTTCATTAATCAACATCCACGTTATTTCAGTCTTCTTTCATAAAAAAACCTGTTTATTACATTCTCTGATAACATACTATTCGTTTTAATAAATTAAAGATAAACATGAAGCCTAATTCATCACTTGTTATTGAGCTATACCGTAACGGAATATTTCTACCCCTTTGTCTGTGAAAATAGTTAGTGAAAATGTTTATTAATCTATGATTTTATATAATCTTCTGAAAATTGCTGTTACAATCTCAAGTTATTTGATATATATATATATATAATATTTCTTCATTGCCCCCCAGTGGCTCAGCGGTATGTCTGCGGACTTGCACGCTAAAATCCGCGTTTCGATACCCGTGGTGGGCAGAGCACAGATAGCCCATTGTGTAGCTTTGTCCTTAACTCAAAACAACAACAACAAGTTTCTTCAGTTTTAACTTTTCACTTGACCCAACTTCTCTAATGAAATTAACATGAACTCTTACAGTAAAGTGTTTCAGTTTAGATACAATAAGTTTTTGTTGATACGTTAATTTTTATAATTACCATCGCTGTTACTTTATTGTTAAATTGTGAGAAAGGAGTAGGTGTAGCCTTAAAATATGGGTCATTGTGTAAACCCGCAGTTTGTAGTACGTGAAGTAACTTTTTATTTTTAAAATCTATGCAAGTTATTTTTAATTAGAATATTAATATTTTTACTACAAATTAAATTATTATATCTCAATATAGCTAAACACTTAACAATTTATCTCAGAACTTCAGCTGATGTACAGTTATACTGTCAGGGCGATTTAATGATTTTCCATTGGTCACTAGACGTTGTTATGGTGTATTACAGTATGTATCGTTTGAGGAATGCTGGTGTCTCTTTTCAAAGGACACGGGAATCACTGATAATACTTGGAGCAAGCACTAGATTATCTGTCCAGTAATAAAGTAACATTTCATTATTCAATATTAGTTTCGTATATATATATATATACGTATTTTAACTAATAATCTTCGCGAAACTAATTAACTGAAAAGATCCCAAAATACAAACTACAATGTGGAATTATAAAATGTACCCTTTGGGGATGACTGAACAACAGGACCCACATAGCAGTCTTAACCTTCATCCGTTAGTTTTGCATAAGAGATAAAGAATATATCGCACTTTCCATTACGTTGTTCAATGTTTATAAAGTTAAATATAATAACCTTAAATAATGAGAGATTATAGTTATTATAGTAATTATATTGCTCCAAATGCTATAAAATGTAATAGCAAAGATGTTTCACATGTTTTTCTCCAAATACTTTTCAGTCTATTACCACAAATTAATTGGTAAAATAAATATATATTTTATGTATTAACATGTACTAAATGTAATATGGAATATGTAGGCCAAACTTCAAACCCATTACATATACGTACAAATTTACATAGATCTCAAGTTAAAAACGATTTAATGAATTCTATAGAATTAAAACATTTCAGAATTCACCCTTTTACCTCCTTTAAGATAACTATATTAGAAATAGTTAATGAAGTCGCCAACAGTCGACAACGGGAAAACTTCTACAATTTGAAACTAAAAACATCATATCCATATGGATTAAACCAAGATTTTATAACTTCTACTGCTTTGAATTTAAGCAATGATTAATGTATGGCTTTATAGATAACTTTTTCATAAAAACAGGAACCTAGATGTAAAGAAAAAATAAATTAAAATGGGTTAATCTCTTCAGAATTTTGTACTTATTTGGATAATATTTTTATACTAATATTAATGTACGTAAACTATTTTTTAAAAATATTTATAAATTTAATCTTTCCAAAATAAAATCATTAGTTAAGGCAATCAAAACATTTTACTTTCGAAATGATCATGCAAAACACTAACTTGTAGACATTATAAAATGTCGATTAAAAGTCGATGATTTAAAAATAAACCCGGCAATTCAAACCTTCATATCTGATAATTAATTTTAGACATCAATTATTCAATGATTTGTAAATTTCTGAAATTGTTTATCAATTTATAAAAGCAATATTTTTCCTTGATAAAACTTAAGGCCTAACGTCAGTTGTAAATATGAAGCTACGATTGGTTCACTACTATACAATTATAAAAGTTTTTAGCTAACCTAAATGTGGATAAAGTTAATAACTTACCTCGCGAGTGTGAAAATACTTTATTTGTTGATACTTTTCATAACCATATTGTAACTGACTGTTACGTATTTTTGATGTTTTAAGTTCTTCGTAGATTAAACGCAACAGAAAAACACAGATAACAGCTTGTATAATTTATTACACTAAACTATTAACAAATATAACAGATATAACATAAATTATATAATAACAGTGACAGATATTAAGTTACAACATTCTAAATTAATTACAAAACAAAATAATATTAGTTTCAAACTTCAAAATAAATCACAATACAAAACGGTACTGGCCTGTATCTAATGTAATGATCTAAAATTAAAGTATCAAATTCCAGTCTAGGGTGTGAATTTGGTCCCACGAAGAAATTCCGAAACAGTTCACAGTTCAATAAATTCGCCGTCTCTCAGCACAAGCAGTAATTCAGATGTATCGTAGAGATTGACGGAATAAAATCACAGCTTCCGTAGATCTAACTTCAATCACAAAACCAAGTTGAATATTCACAGCAAACACTTAATCTTTCTCAAATAACTAACTCTCTTCTTTTGAAATAAAACTGATGTCTGAATCTCACTCTTATTCTTCGAATAAAACTAAAGACTGAATCTCTCTCCCTCGAATAAAAACTGATGACTGAATCTCTCTCTTTTTCTTCAAATAAAAACTGATGACTGAATCTCTCTCTTTTTCTTCGAATAAAAACTGATGACTGAATCTCTCTTTTCTTTGAATAATAACTAATGACTGAATCTCTCTTTTCTTCGAATAATAACTGATGACTGAATTTCTCTCCCTCGAATAAAAACTGATGACTGAATCTCTCTCTTTTTCTTCGAATAAAAACTGATGACTGAATCTCTCTTTTCTTCGAATAATAACTAATGACTGAATCTCTCTTTTCTTCGAATAATAACTGATGACTGAGTAACTCTCGCGTCACCGTCTTTTATACCGATAGGCCTATTTCTCGAACAATCTCGCAATTTCCATACAACTCTAGAGCAATCCGCGCGTGTTCGTTCTTGCACGAGACTACACGTCTAGACACGAAGTCACCAGCACTTCATTTACAAACATATGATTGGTCTACTTAATTCAAGAAAGTTCTAAATGCTACCCTAAATAAATGACAAAATATTAGTTTAAACTTCGAAACAATAATATCAATATGGTAAAATGAATAATACAAATGAAAATTCAAACACAACACGACATGTTGTCGTTTACAAAATATTTACACATATACATAACACTCTCCCCCTTAAAAGTAAAAAAAAAAGTTTGAGCTTGTGAAAACTTTTTTTTGTTTATTTGTCTTTTTAAACCAACTTAAAAGGGTTAAATCCAGTGGATTCTTTAATACTCTCATGAACAGCAAACAATGACAAGGGAACACCCTCATCTCAGTCCTTTGAATGTTCGTGGCAGTAAATTGGTGGAAACGATCAAGGACACCTTGTGATTCAGGATGGTATGCACTGGATGAAACTTGATGGATGTTTAATTCATGCATGGCTTGTTGAAATAGCTTGTACATAAAATTTAAGCCTTGATCTGATTGCACAACTTTTGGAATCCCGAACATGGTAAAGAATTTAACAAGAGCCTTGACAATGTTTGGAGCAGTGATTTTCCTCAAAGGGATTGCCTCAGGGAAAAGTGTAGAAGCACACATGATCGACAAGAGGTATTCATTTCCTGCTTTGCTTTTTGGCATCTGGCCAACACAGTCGATAATGACTCTTGAGAACGATTCTTCAAAGGCAGGAATAGGCTGCAGTGGTGCTTTTGGAATCCCCTGATTTGGTTTTCCTGTCATTTGGCAAGAATGGCATGTCTTACAAAAGTCAACAACATCTTGGCGCATCTTTGGCCAATAGAAATGTCGTCGGATACGATCTAGCGTCTTTCTTACACCTAAGTGTCCCGACAATACATGGTCATGAGCCAGACTAAGAATATCATTCCGATAGCATTTTGGAATGACGATTTGGTGAATAACATTCCACTCTTCATCAGCAGCAACGTCAGGAGGTCTGTATTTTCTCATTAGCACACCTGACTTCTTGTAGTAACAAACAGGGACAGTTCCTATTTCATTTTCATCAACAGCCAGTTGTAGAACAGAACGAGTTTCAGGATCATTGTCCTGTTCCTCAATAAGTTTGTTTCGATGAAGAGAGTCGAAAAATGTCTTAGTGTCATCAGTAGAACTTAAAGTTGAGTCAGAAATCTCATCGATGTGAGACATGAACGTATCAGATAAAGAGAAATCCTCTTTGGATTCCTGAGAACGTGTCTGAGAACGAGTAACAGCACAGGCGGGAAAAACATCAGGAAACTCTTCAACGAGTTGCTCTGTACTGGGGCTAATAACAGGTACTTCAACAACACGAACCTCTGGTACCACCTTACTACCAGCCAAATCATTCCCCAAAAGCATAGACACACCTTCAACAGGCAATGAAGCTTTAATACCCACAGTCACTGGTCCTGAGACTAAGTCCGAATGTAAATCTAATCTATGAAGAGGAATAGAAACGACGCAACCTTCTACACCAGAAATGAGCACATTGGCCCCAACGGATGACTTTTCAGAAAACGGAAGTACACTTTCCAAAATCAAACTCTGAAAAGCTCCAGTATCCCGCAGGATTTTAATTGGTTGTAGATGTGAATCGCCAACAAAAGAAACAAAACCTTCAGTCATGAAAGGCTTAAATTTGTCCTCAACAATATCTTCAGGTACATCAATAATATTGGACTAGGAATCCACAGTGGACCGAACAGGGTCAAAATCATTGGGAACCAATGATATATCAAACAAGGGCGAAATGAAACTATTGGGTGATGGCTTGTTTTTGAGCTTATAGCACTCAGAAATCAGATGGCCAGGTTTCTTATAATAAGCACACGTTTTGGATGAGAATGACACGTTTTTAGTAGATGATGAGCTTATAGAATAAGATGGAGTCTTCGTCTGAGAATTAGAAGTTTGCTCTTTTTTGTCTCTGTCGACATTTGCATAATATTTGAATGAGTCATTGGGTTTCTTTGCTGTGTGATTTGTTTTGCTTTTATATGAAAAATCTTTGTGAGTCAAAACATACTGGTCTGCCAAGACAGCAGCATCATGAATTTTGGAAGCTTTTTGTTCATTAATATAAGTTTTTAGCTCTACGGAAATACATCTTTTAAACTCTTCGACTAACATGAGTTCTCTGAGTTTCGTATAATCATCTTTAATTTCTCTGGAATCACACCACCTGTCGAACAGAGTTTCTTTTTCACGAGCAAATTCGACATAAGTTTGGCTGTCAAACTTTTTATAACCACGAAATTTTTGTCTGTATGCCTCTGGCACCAATTCATAAGCATTTAAAATGCATTTTTTGACGTGCTCGTAATCATAACTTTGGTCGGCCGTGAGTTTGGAAAATACTTCCTGGGCTTTACTCTTGAGAACACTCTGAAGTAATACTGTCCAATATTCGGTTGGCCATTTTAGCCTAAGGGCCAATTTTTCAAATTGCTGAAAATATTTATCTACAGCTTTTTCATTGAATGGAGATACTAAACGAATTTGTTTGGAAGCATCAAAATTATCCAACCGCATTTGGACAATCTTTTCTTCTGTCTGTGCCTTTCTCATACTGATTTCTTTATCAGCTTTAATGCGTTCTATTTGTATATCGGCATCAAGGACAAGGCGTTTGTTTTCTTGTTCTGCCTCAATACGTTTATTTTCTTGTTCTGCCTCAATACGTCTGTTTTCCTGTTCTGCCTCAAGTCGTTTGCTTTCAATTTCTAAACGAAATTTCATTTCAATTTCCATTTTTTTTTAATTCGAAATCTGGGTCAAAATGAGCGACAGGCAATTGTTGTGCAACTTTTTGAGGTAAAACTTTTTGGCTGACCAAATGTTCAACAATAATTTGTTTAATATCTGCTTTCTTCATTGATTGCTTCAATTCTAAATTAAAATGTTTACCAACATCAAGTAATTCAGATTTTTTTAATTCACTGATTAATTCGAAAGAGGGATTCTGATTAAATTCGTTTATAAAATCTTCAAGTTGGAATGCCATTTCGAATATACAAGCTGTCTATCTGTATAGAATATAAATCTTATTTTATAATAAAATTAAATTGTTTGTTCGATATCCCAGACGAGCCCCCAATTTTCTGTTACGTATTTTTTATGTTTTAAGTTCTTCGTAGATTAAACGCAACAGAGAAACACAGATAACAGCTTGTATAATTTATTACACTAAACTATTAACAAATATAACAGATATAACATAAATTATATAATAACAGTGACAGATATTAAGTTACAACATTCTAAATTAATTACAAAACAAAATAATATTAGTTTCAAACTTCAAAATAAATCACAATACAAAACGGTACTGGCCTGTATCTAATGTAATGATCTAAAATTAAAGTATCAAATTCCAGTCTAGGGTGTGAATTTGGTCCCACGAAGAAATTCCGAAACAGTTCACAGTTCAATAAATTCGCCGTCTTTCAGCACAAGCAGTAATTCAGATGTATCGTAGAGATTGACGGAATAAAATCACAGCTTCCGTAGATCTAACTTCAGTCACAAATCCAAGTTGAATAATCGCAGCAAACACTTAATCTTTCTCAAATAACTAACTCTCTTCTTTTGAAATAAAACTGATGTCTGAATCTCACTCTTATTCTTCGAATAAAACTAATGACTGAATCTCTCTCCCTCGAATAAAAACTGATGACTGAATCTCTCTCTTTTTCTTCGAATAAAAACTGATGACTGAATCTCTCTTTTCTTCGAATAATGACTAATGACTGAATCTCTCTTTTCTTCGAATAATAACTGATGACTGAATCTCTCTTTTCTTCGAATAATAACTGATGATTGAATCACTCTCGCGTCACCCTCTTTTATACCGATAGGCCTATTTCTCGAACAATCTCGCAATTTCCATACAACTCTAGAGCAATCCGCGCGTGTTCGTTCTTGCACGAGACTACACGTCTAGACACGAAGTCACCAGCACTTCATTTACAAACATATGATTGGTCTACTTAATTCAAGAAAGTTCTAAATGCTACCCTAAATAAATGACAAAATATTAGTTTAAACTTCGAAACAATAATATCAATATGGAAAAATGAATAATACAAATGAAAATTCAAACACAACACGACATATTGTCGTTTACAAAATATTTACACATATACATAACATTGACAATTTGGATATTATAAAAGATAAAATAACACGTGAAATACTAAAAAAACTCTGGATATAGAATAACCACAAAATGTAATAAGAATAATATTCAAAAATCTATGGAGAATAACATTGATGAATATATTTTAAAACGTAACTATATTACAGCTTATATGCATTAATGGTTTTTGAAATGAAAGGTATAAGTACTGACAAAAATAAAAATACAATTATCCTATACAAAAATTAAAGAAATACTCTACATATTTATAATTCATCTGTAAAAAATAAGTTTTAAGAATTGCAAGAAAAATATGTTATATTTCCTATTGATAAAGCTAACTGTAACATTGGTATTATTTGTAGAAAGTTTTTTGTATTAATTATGATAAAAAAATCAATAACACATAAACATTTAAACTTGTTAACCAATCCAAAGATACAGTAATTAATAATTTCGTTAAAGCTTATAATAAACTTTATTCGAAATAAAAGTCTTATATAGATTTACTCTTTCTTTATGCTATTCCCAAACTACATAAGTCTCCATTTAAATTTAGATTTATTTCTAGTTCAATAAGAACAATTACCAAACAACCGGCTATATTATTAAATAAATTACTCAATATTTTACTTGATAAAATAAAAAAATGTGAATGTTAATAATAAAAAACATACTTTTTGGATAATACAAATAATCACCAATTTTAAAATATCTAAACAAGTGTAAACAAATAAATAATGTTCAAACATTTGATTTTACTATATTGTACACCACTATTCCATTAAAATATTTAATATTTGTTTCAAATTAATTAATATAATAATTTTGTTATCCTTTTATAAAACTGGAAAAAAGAAAATTTAGTTCCAAAAACATAAAAGATATATTAAGTTTCTGTATTTATAATAATTGTATATTTTCCAATAAACAGGTTTGAAACAAGTAATAGGAGTTCCAATGGGAGCTAACTAATTTATATCGTTTCTATTATGAAAATATATTTATTGAAAACTACACAAATCCAGATATTTTTCCTTAACTTATAGATATATAGTTGATTTAATTAGTATAAATAATCCTGAAATAGATCATATTGTTAACAGTAGTGATACAACAGAATTAGTAAAAGAAAATACTTTAATATCTAAAACAGAAATACATTATTTAAATTTAGAAATTAAAATAATTGATAAGGATATCAATGTAAATATTTATGATAAAAGGAAATATTTTACCTTTTCAATATATGGTTTTATCCTCTTTTAATAGTAATGTACCACCTCTGTTATAAGCATTAAAACTTCGCAGCTATTCAGATGTTATAAAATTTGTAATAAATGGGAATATTTTATCAGTAATGTTGAAATATTAATACAAAAATTAATAGTTAATGGATTTAATAAAGAAACCTTAAATAAAATTATTTGTTTTTTGAATTTGGCACAAAACTACTCGACGGCTATCTGCGCTTGCTGTCCCTAATTTAGCAGTGTAAGACAAGAGAAAAGACAGCTGGTCATCACTACCTACCGTCAACTCTTGGGCTACTCTTATACCAACGAATAGTGGGATTGACTGTTACATTATAGTAAATGCAAGAACGTGTTAAATAAATATAAATAAATAAAAATGAGAGAAATTTTACTTAAAATTACTAATAACTATTTTTAGTTAATAATAAGGTCGTTTAACAACATGGTACTACATTATGCAGATTATACACCTTACCGCATATCAAGCCTTGTTCAGAGCATGATAGTCACAGTAGACATGATAAATGTGTGGCGGTTGAGAGCTATACTAGTTTAGTTTGGTGACACTAAGTCTAGGACTTGGCGTTTGGGCAAATGCGTCTCACCACGGACATCCCATTTGGTTTAGCATGGACTTCCTATATAATCAAATGTTTCGGGATTTGTTTTCTTGCGGAACCCGAGGATGCCTGGGAGTAAGTGATGCAATGTGTTATTTCGACACTTCAAGATTATCGTTACAGTACTGCTAACTTTTTTGGCAGGACTAAAGTGATAAAGAGGAGGATACTCACATTGATATTGTCTCTTGGGATGATTCTTCCTTTGAGTAAACTTAATGAACGAGCTGTCAAACGGTATGTCTTCACCTTCCTCTGGAGTGGTAAGACTGAGGCGGTGTCTCTAACCAAGCCATCCACCAAGGGAGGACTGGGAATCTTATGAATCCGGATCAAGTGTCTTTCTCTTCTCTTGTCACAACTATCCGTTCTCTGTCTTGAGAGGATCATCCATGTAGCTAACTTGCTCGCTTCTTAAATTGGCATTTCAACGTTTCACCAAGCCTGAGTAAACCAATGCGTTTTGATCCTCCAAGTTGGTATACTAATGCTGTAGCGGCGATTTGACGTTGTAACTTCAAGTTACGTGACTTATCGACGGACTCCGGTTCTCTCTACCATCTGCTTGCCTTGAAATATAATCATAGGATAGAGCAACACCACCTAACTTGAGACGTTATTTGAGGCCTTGTAGTGATGCGCATGTTGATAATTACCTTTAGGCTTTTAAAGAGCGCGTTATTCATGACATCTTATCTCTGAGAGAACATTTGTACCCATCAAACATCAGTACTAGCGAGTCATGTCCATTTTGTCATGCTCGGGTGGAGTTTGTCCTACACATGTTGGTCCTCTGCTCGACGTCTGATGAGATATGAAAAATAAGTGACTCGTCTGTTCCGTGTCCTCTCGGTTTCGGCTAAGACCACGTTCTGTCGTGTGTCAGTTCTTGTTCCCGACCACCTGGCCTTTACGTTCCATTATAGTACGTCATCTAGCTTGCCCCCAACCAATGTATTTTTGAACGGGCGCCAGGTACAAGCTGCTACTCCGCCTTGAAGCGAATTATCAGTTGCTGTGACCGAGGGTTTTTATACCATCGGTAGCGATCTTTTCCATTTTTTTGTTTATTTAAGTACTTCCATTTTTTTTTTACCTTTTGGTGTTCAATTGTTTTCGTTTTCCTTTTTTGTATACAATTTTGTAAATCATATTCCTGTGCATAATTGTTGATTTTAATTTGTACATATCATTGTAAATCCCGTTTTTCCTATTGTTTGCATGTTTGCTTTGTTTGATTTTGAATTTCGCGCAAAGCTTCTCAAGGGCTATCTGCGCTAGCCGTCCCTAATTTAGCAGTGTAAGACTAGAGGGAAGGCAGCTAGTCATCACCACCTACCGCCAACTTATGAGCTACTCTTTTACCAACGAATAGTGGGACTGACTATGACATTATAACGCCCCCACAGCCGAAAGGGCGAGCATGTTTGATGCGACGGGGATTCGAACCCGCGACCCTCAGATTACGAGTCGAACGCCTTAACCCACCAGGCCATACTGTGCAACAATATTTCTATATATGTAAATCTTTTGTAAATTTCCCATTATACCATTCTTGCTTTTCTACATTTAAATATACCAATCTGTTTCAATGTTAATTCATATTCTTATATATACTTATTGTACCTTTATCTGTATTTCACATTTTGTTAAATCACATTGTCGTATATATTCGTTGTTTTTTTGTAATTTTTTAGTACTGATCTTGTGTTTAATATATTAAAAATTATATTAGTTTATTTAGTTGGTTCGATTTTTTTACTTCCAAATAAGTGTAGTTACTTCATAAGTGACTGTTGATTCTTTTTTTTCAATTAATAGATTATTGTAGTTTTTGTTCCTTTTTTTCAATTGTGCAGATAAAGTATACCGTTTATTACAACCTGTTTTTACGCTTTAGTTGTCGACATGGTGACGGCCACCGGGCATATTCAGGTTCTTGGTCCCCGCAGACTCGATCCCTTTGGCAATAATAGAAGCTATTTGTGATCACCTAGGCAGGAACGTCCTAGAACGTCTAAAACACTTTGGCAATGAGCGATACGTGGCGACGTTGTCGTCGTCCACCGTCGCCTAAAAACTTTTCAATGAAGGTGACTTTACCTTTACTGGAAGCACAATTCCCGTTTAACCGACCGGCCAGAACATTAAACGGAAACCCTAAGATTATCGCCATTTGAATTGCCGCATGTCACATTAACGTCAGAAGTATGGGGCGGTGATCAAAATTGAACGTGAGTATTATCAGGCATGCTCTAATATATTCACAGGAAACAGAAGGGTGTGTCTAAACATGAAAACAACGGTGCCGAACTTTTAAAAATCAAAGGTTTTAATGTAATGGTAAACTATCCTGGCATGAGACGCATATATCGTCGTTGTGGCCTTGAGGGCCACCTGTCAGTGAATTGTGGAATTCTGCAGTGTCAAAAATGCCAAGTATTTAGGCACACAAGCGACATGTTGCATGCCCCATATGTGACGGCGACCATATGTTGTAACTCTGCCCACGACATGTAATATCGTACGTAGCTAAGGCCACGGGTAAAAGCAAGAAGCTTAAACCATCACAAGATGTCGTCTTCGTCGGAGCAGTTCTTGGCACCGGTAAAGGGGAAACCTCGGGCCTTTTTGCCGTCCCGGAATGGGGTTTGGGCCTCTTCACGGGCCCGGGAGGAGGTTGGATTCAGCAAGGGTGCTCAGAACCCATTGTTAAATCAAAATAAGCTTAGAGCTTCTGAGAAGGCTCAGGCCTCCTTAACAGCTTCGGTTTCTGAGAAGCTTTATGCCTCCTTGTCAATTAGGGAGGATATCCAAGTTTCTGAGGGGGGGGGGCGGCTCAAATTTCCTTGCAGGTTCAGGGAGAGGCTCGTACACCCTCTTTGGTCAAGAGTGGTGACTATACACTGGTGCAAGATGAACTGCCTTCGCCATCTTTTCTTATGGAGGGTATGTACCCCCAACAATACTTGGATAATTTTCCATGTCTTTCAGGTTCGTCATCGGAAGAGTTAGAAGAATTTGTATCAAGACATTCTCTGCATCTTCTAGACTTGCGTCTGGGAGAAAGTAAAGCTATAGTGTAATTATCCCAACCATTCTCTCTTTTCAACCATTTTAAGTTGACTTTATATTTTTGCATGAGACTCATTTTGCCTTTAAAAGGGATAACTTTAAAAAAAAAAAATTGTTCCCTGTTAGGGCATTCTGATCTTTTGGTTGGAGGCATGCATGAGAAGTGGGAATTCCAACTTTTTAGGAAGTATTCTCGTATCACACAGTGATGCTGAAAGATGGGTTGTATACGTTGATGTCATAACTCAGGGTAGTAAGATAGGGCTTGTTAATGTCTATACATCTATTCATGGGAAGGAATTGTGGGCCTTCATTTCTCCTTGAACAGGTTCTTGGTAACACAAGCTGAAATCATCCTTGGTGGGGACTTTAACTGGGTGGCGGATTCCCACCTCGATAAGTCTGAGGGAGACCTCCTTTCTGGTGATCAGAGTACGTAGTCTCTGCATTCAGTGTTGTAAGACTTCGACTTCCACGATGTCTGGCGTACACTTTATGGGACTCTATTTGTCACCATTTGGACTGGTCAGAGTGTATCTTGTTTCGTGGACCACTTCTTTGTAGCGTCTTTTACTGTCGTTGGTGTCCAGACGTTTCGACTGTATGTACATTTAGCAGTGAAAAGATTCAATTCATTTTTAGATCGTTCTTGTATTTTCATTTTTGATTTTATCTTTCCAATTTTTTGTGTATTAAATTGTATTCATTTTCTCATTTTATTTTGTGTGTTTAATTTTGCAAATAATATTCCCGTTATTGTACATATTTGTATATATTTTTGTTTTTAATCTTGAATGTGTATATAGCATTGTATATTATTCAATATACAATTGTTGCACATATTCAATTTTAAATCGTATATCTCGTTGTAAATCCAGTCTTCGTATTATTTGTATATACGTAAGATCTTTTGTAAATTTTCTATTGTACTGTTCTCGTTTTACTTAATTCAAAATATACTAATTTGTTTCAATCTTAATTTACATTGTTCTATATACTTATTGCACCTTTATTTGTATTTCAAATTTTGTTAAACACAATGCTAAATGACATTGTTATACATTTTTGTATGTATTTATTGTTCTTTTGTATTTTTTGTACTGATCTTGTGTTTATTAAATTAAAAATTATATTAGTTTGGACAGCTGAATGGGACACCTCATGCTGGTATAGTTTGTTTGCTATGCTGTCAATTAGTGCCTTTCTACCATATTGGGGACTGGAATGGTAAGATAAAGAGGTAAGTTTCATCTTTTTTTTATTTCAGTTACTTCTTTACTTGGGAGAACAGTTAGTTTTCCATAACTCTGAAGAGTGATATAGACGTGGGACGTTTTGGGCCTGAGCACCCACATCTCGCTCTCTTAATTTCTATCTTTAATTTATATCTATTACAATTCTTTATTTCTTATGTGAGACTAGCGAATGGAAGTTATGCCTGATAGACAGTGTGTCCACACCGCAATGTGGGTCCTATTTTCTAGTTACCTCCAAAATCAAGATACTTTTTTATAATCCCGCGTTGTAGCTTATACCCTAGAATTCCTTTTTTAAAATATGGAGCGTATTTTATTTCATATAAATGTGTTTTTATTTATTGGTTGAAAGTTTTATGGTTATAATATAATTAATCAGAAGCTGGGATTTGCTGTTTTTAACGCAGTCCTTCTTCATGATTTTATTTATTCATTTAACTTCATTGAAATACAATTATTTTTTTTCAATAATGTGTAATATATATATATATATATTCGGAAGCTAAGAAAACCAGCAAAAAACCCAATAAACTATCTTTATATACTGTTAATGTTGAATGTTTAAAAAAATCAAGTTTGCAGAATAGACCAATTTAATTAAACAAAACAACAAATCGACAAATGTTTAAGTACCATATATATTTATGCTATTATACGAGGGCTGTTCAAAAAATACGCGGACTGACGTTATAAAACAAAATGTACTTCATTCAGAAGTTACAGGTTTGGGGCCCCTTCAAAGTACTCTCCTCCCCAATGCAACACTTATCCCAACGGTGTTTGTTTGTTTGTTTGTTTTTTGGAATTTCACACAAAGCTACTCGAGGGCTATCTGTGCTAGCCGTCCCTAATTTAGCAGTGTAAGACTAGAGGGAAGGCAGCTAGTCATCACCACCCACCGCCAACTCTTGGGCTACTCTGTTACCAACGAAAAGTGATATTGACCGTCACATATACATCCCCACGGCTGGGAGGGCGAGCATGTTTAGCGCGACGCGGGCGCGAACCCGCGACCCTCGGATTACGAGCGCACGCCTTAACGCGCTCGGCAATGCCAGGCCCCCAACGGTGTTTCTACTTGTTGAAACAGTCCTGATACGCTTCTTTTGTAATGTCCTCCAGTTCCTTTGTCGCATTTGCCTTAATCTCGAGAATCGTCTCAAATCTTCTTCCTTTCAAGGGTCTTTTGAGTTTGGGGAACAAGAAAAAATCGCAAGGAGCAAGGTCAAATGAGTAGGGGGTGGGGGTGGGGAAGAACAATGATCGAGTGTTTGGCCAAAAACTCACGAGTTCTAAGGCACAAATTTCGCAGCAACGCGGTGCATCTTCAATTTTTCGGTCAAAATCTCGTAACAAGATCCAACTGATATCCCACACTCTTCAGCAAGCTCCCTGACAGTCAGACGTCGATTTGCTTGCACCAGGGTGTTGATTTTGTCAACGTGTGGGTCGTTAGTTGACGTGGAAGGACGTCCAGGACGCTCATCATCTTCAATGGACTGTCGACATCCTTAAAACGTTCATACCATTTGAAACATGCCGTACGCTTCATAGCAAAATCACCGTAAACCGTGTTAAGCATAGCAAAAGTTTCAGTCGCAGAGTTTCCAAGTTTAACACAAAATTTCACAGCAAGTCGTTGCTCCTTCAGGTCATTCATTCTGAAATCCGCCAAACGAAAAAATTGCACTTCACTTAAAACCGCGTAGCTAATACACAAATAAACATATCTGCAATCGAGAAATGGCGTCGTAATCAGCTGATCCGTGCAAACCTAGCGACACCATGCGGATTCCCCTGGAACCAACTGGAGCTGCGCAATTCAAAGAGTCCGCGTATTTTTTTAACAGACCTCGTATTTTACGAGCATGGTTGGTGTTTTGGAGCTCAACAGAATTTCCTAACTATTTAAAAAATGCAACTGCTTATACAGATGCATATAGAACCTAAAAATTTCTGATACGAGAAAAACATAATTTATAAATACTAAGTACCTTATATTTAATAATTACAACCAAAAATATGAAATTAATTACAATTTCAAAAGGAATTAATTTGCATAAATGTATAAAATAATTTCTAATTTGACTAAAACCTCACACGTACACAAGGAGATAGGGATTCGAGGAAGTGTATAAAGCTGTGCTTATTGTATTTAACATGTTGGATATTTGCGGATTTTACGTGAACAGTCATCCAATTGATTTTTAAAGTTATATTTCGTATAAAATTACTTCCACAGCACCAATGTTTTTTTGTTTTTGTTTTTACAAATTTTCAACTATAACTCCTGTAATATTAATATGCTTTGCATGCCGATTATGCTTCATACAATGTGTTGGTTTCTCATCTCAAGAAGAATGCTTCTGCTTGGTTTGTTTTGAATTTCGCTCAAAGCTACTTCAGGGCTATCTGCGCTAGCCGTTCCTAATTTAGTAGTGTAAGACTAGAGGGAAGACAGCTACTCATCATCATCCACCGCCAACTTATGAGCTACTCTTTTACCAACGAATAATGCGATTGGCCGTCACATTGTAACGACCTCGCCGGCTGAAAGAGATAAGATGTTGGTGCGATGGCGATTCGAAACCTCGGATTACGAGTCGTGTGCTTTAATTACCTGGCCATTTAAGCTAATAAAAGTCTAAAAATTTCCAAAGTTGAATAAAATAACTCACCACGAGACTTTCAAATTCTAAATAACTGTTTATGTTATACTGATTACTAAACGAAAACCTTCGCTTATAATTTTCACAAGTTTTTCCATTAATCCAACATAACTAATGTTGGATAACTAATAACATCAATCTTTTTGACTTAGCACAATTATTAATCACACGACTGAAGTGTTCTTTGAAAGCTGAAATAGAGTTCAAAGTAGTAAAGGGAATTTTATGGCTAGGTTTTCTAACCAATTGATAGATGTGACAACTTTTGCAAAACTGAGAAACATTTTGCCTAATTTTTGGCCAAAAGAAATGTATAAAAATGTTATCACGTGCCTTGTTGACACCTATATGACTTTCCATGAGAGGTTTATGCTCAACACTCAAAATTTCTGATCGATATGCTTTTGAAACACCAATTTAATAAATTATAGCACAGAAAATCTTCTCATGAATACACTATATTTAAAAAGTAACCATTTTGAGTTGTCTCCAGTTCATCTTTTAAGAGAGCATAATTAAATAGTGAAAAGATCTACGGATCCTTTTCTTATTAAACGATCAGTTTGCTTTTAACAAACAGTGTTTGTGTGTTTTTCTTATAGCAAAGCCACGTCGGGTTACCTGCTGAGCCCATCAAGGGGAATCGAAATACTGATTTTAGCGTTGTAAACCAGGAGACTTACCGCTGTATTAGTGGGGGCTTTCTAGCAAACAGAACTTCTCCAGCTGAATCAGATCCCTCACATTCATAACTGTAATTCACAAATGAATTGTTGCTGGGAAAATCATTCACAATATTCCAATCGAATCCAACAAATTTATAATATCATTTGTTTTGTGTTAATTTCTTAGCCTGAGCCAAAGTCACAGCACACTAGAGAAAAATGTCTGGATTTTTGTCACCAACAACATCATCCTTAGATGAAACAGTGATCGGTTCGCTAACCATCTTGGTTTCGGTAACAATATTTCTCCCAGCTAAATCGTTTCCCAATAATAATGATACACCTTTAAATAGCAAAGTAGATCTTACTCTAACCAGAAGTGGTTCTGAAACTATGTCTGATGCTAAATAAATATTATGAAAAGAAACATTAACAAAGCCACCCTTAATACCCTGAGCAATAACAGACTCACCAGAGTAAGAATTCAAATTTAAGGGCAATATACGCTTTAACAACAATGATTCAGTTACCCCAGTATCACGTAAAATACGTATGAGTATGCGATTTCAAAGACAGAACCAACCAACACAAAAGTTGTAAACTCCTCTCTAGGTACATCAACCTTTTTACCAGTGACGGAAACAACATCGGGTGATCTGGTGAAACTACATTCATATGTGGACACGAACTCACTGGGTGTTACCTCTTTTTCCCTTTCAAAGACCAACAATCTTACATAACATGACCAGAATTTTTTTTTACAAAAGTGGCAGGTCGGCCTTGATAAAGTTTTATCTCGTCTATAATATGATACCGAATTAGAGTAGCTAGATTTCTAAGAAGAATCCTCAACTATAGTGCATTGGACAGATTAATTTTTGCTGAGATGGTTATATTTCTTTTTATGAAAATTGGTTTTATGTGTTAAAGTGTAATCATCGGCAAAAGAAAATGCTTCCTGTAGTGTTTCAACTTTCTTTTTATCCAAGTAAGTTTTGAATTTGTTACTTGTACGGCATTTGAATTCCTCATAATTCATAGAATTCATAGACATAATTGGCTTATTTTTAGAAATTGTTGCCAATCTGCATAGAATTACACCATTGATCAAAATAAACCTTTTTTTTGTTGGCGAATTCCATATAAGTTTGACTCTGTTGCTGGGGATAATCTTGAAAGTTTTGGTGATAAGCCTCCGGAAGTAACTCGTATGCTCTGATAATAGCTGCGTTAATCTTATCATAATCCGCACAATTTTCTAGAGAAAGAGCAGTATAATCGTCTTGTGCTTTACTAGTTAAAGCACTTTGTAGCAGTAGTGATCACTTTTGGTGGGCCATTCCATGGTTTGGGCAACTTTTTTAAAATGTTGGAAGTATTTATTAACTTTATTTTCATTAAATGGTGGTGCTTTAATATATCGATTGAATTCAAAGTTAAGTCTAATTTCCATTTCTTGCAGACTGATTTATTTCTGGACTTCGATAGGAGCTTGCCTTTTTTCTGCTTCAAAGCGAGCTTGTTCAGCCTCGTGACATTTATCTGCTCTTCAAGCTTGGATACGGGACTGTTCAAGCTCAATTTCTTTGAGTTTTAATTGGATTTATAACTTATCTTTATCACTTAACTCTGGATGGCTAGTGGAGATATTAGAGTATTTCACTGTTGGTTCCTTAGACAACAAATCATCTTTGACTAGTATTTCAACAATATGCATTTTAGTTCATTTTTGGCATTGATTTTTTAGTTTCTAATTCTAAACTTTGGACAATTTTGAGTAAATAACTCTGCTATATTTTTATAGCTGTTCGAGGAAGGGTATTTAAGAAAACCTTGATAATCAGACATGATCAAATCTTGTTAGCACTGAATTATGATTTTAATTTTTATCTACTTCGAAAAAGGTCTCTGATTCATATTTCGGGCACGATCCCCCAATTATTTATGTTGCGTATCTGGGATGAATCTCCGATTTATTATGCTACGCAAATTACAATTTTAAATAGCCAGGAATTTGAAGTTGAATCTAAAAGTTAATTAAATATCGATATTTATTAAATTCATGATATTATCAACAAGATTGATACACATAATTTTCTTTCTTAACACAAATATATTTTAATATACAAACAACAACACAATTTACAATAATGGTTATTACAAATAGTTATTTATATATAAAAAATTACAAATACACAAACAATATTCAGCATTCTATGCGATCTAGAACGAAACATTTTATCGATGGTCTAAGCCCTCGACGAGCAAATTAATTCTGAGTTGATATTATTACACCTCGCTTAAGCTAGAGCTGTCTTTTTGTGGCTGGCCTCACACCGTTTAATAAACGTTAACCAAAATTACAACTTCCGAGGCTTATAGTATACTGACTGTTGCGACCAAACGAAATTGCATTACTGTCTATTGGCTAGATTTTATACCAATTAAGCGAGATTCTCGAACGTTCGACAATATTTTAAGATACGCTTGTATTTTCGTAACACATATTGTATTTTTGGTAAGGCAAGTTCTGACACCACAACTCAATATTTCATATATACAGAAAATAATAATAAGTAAATTGGCAATGCTTTTTAAAAGTTACCAAATATGTGAACGTTACCAAATCTCCACACTTTTGTAACGTTTGCATATTTGGGATTATTGTTAAACAATATTATTATTTACTTAGCACAAGAAAGAGAATAAAAAAGCCTTTCTAGACAATCTTTGGAAACGGAATTTTCTCTTGATTTTACAAAACTTTTACGAGGTATTCTGTTTCCAGCGTTTTGTAGGATTCAAGGAAAAGTGCTTCACAAACAGGTATTTATAACTTAAAATTTATTCTAAAATCAGGGATTCGAGTACCCTCGGTGGGATTAGCACATAGCCCGATGTGGCTTTGCTATAAGAAAAGCACACATTTTATTTGACCTTAACATTAGTTGTGCAAAGTGAACTGCTTCTTCTAGAATACTTAAATATGGGGGCCCGGCATGGCCTAGTGCGTTAAGGCGTGCGCTTCGTAATCTGAGGGTCGCCGTAGGGGCGTTATAATGTGACGGTCAATCCCACTTTTTGTTGTTAAAAGAGTAGTCCAAGAGTTGGCGGTGGGTGGTGATGACTAGCTGCCTTCCCTCTAGTCTTACACTGCTAAATTAGGGACGGCTAGCACAGATAGGCCTCGAGTAGCTTTGTGCGAAATTCTAAAACAAACATAGTTAATAATTGAATTAATAGCCTTATATAGACATGCAAGTGCAACTTAAACACACCTCAGAGTAAAACTAATAGGCGAGTATGACCAGATAACAAAGCAACTAACCAAACAATTACAACTGCAGAAGCCAAAAGCAACATAACAACATCCATAAAAAAGTACTAGAAAAGGACAGGATACGAAACATACCAATGAAAAGCGGTGCCTCCGAGATTGTATAAGCAACTGGCAGAAGTATTTAACCCATTTCTCACATCAGACTGTATATGGACCTTCTGGAAACAAGATGTTCTTATGTTCTCGAAGGAGAGCGAACCAGTAAATAACCCGAAACACTAGCGACCTATCAATCTTACCAGCTGTGTAGTAAAAAGCTAAACAATGAACGAACTATTCTTGTATCTAGAATTGACTTTAAAACTACCAGAAATTCAAAATGGCTTCAGAAAATGCCGATAAATTATTGATTACTAAATTAAATTACTAGGGAAAATAATAAACAGCTTCTTAACTTGGAGTGTATTTGTGTTTTTCTTATAGCAAAGCCACATCGGGCTATTTGCGAAGCCTATCGAGGGAAATTGAACCCCTGATTTTAACGCTGTAAATCCGTAGACTTACTGCTATATTAGCGGGGGGCTTTTAAGTTGGAGATACCATTTGACAGAATATGGGTCAACGGTATCAGGTATAAATTAATGAACCCATGGGCTTATGGCCCTTATTCATATGGCCGCTATAATACCGTTTTTTCAGTTTAATGATCATTGCCATTATAATGGAAATTCAATTTTTTTAAACCAAGTTACAAATGATAATTAGTAGGCCTAATTATTTACGTGCTCTAATGTAAATCAATTTTAATTTTTGGGAACTACAGTAAAAGTGTTATCGCAAAAATTCTGGGCTCCGTCAAGGGCTGGATGAAATGTTTTACCATTGTACAAACCTCGGAGCCAAAACGATTCGTTTTGCAACACAATTTTTTTAACAAATGAAGTAACAAAATAAACCTCCATAAAACATAAAAAATATTATTCAGAAAATCAACTAAACAAAGCAGGGCGAAGCCTCAATCATATATAAATGGGATACACTTTAAAGTCGACGCATCTGAAAAATTCTTAGGATTAACTTACGATTCTAAACTAAAATGAATTGAATATATCAAGAGTGTCAACCACCTGCGAGCCTGACAGGTAATAATCAAGTAGATTTATCAGACTCTACTCTCAAAATATGTAAAATATACATTGGGCCAGTCATATAATACACAAAACCTTATACTCACAAAAGCCTATACAGTATTCCGTACAAAAAAACAGCCTTTTATAAATATACTCAAATGCTCCTCAAATATCTGTTTGACTCAATAAAAATTCACTCAAATATTATAAGAAAAATAAAAACAAATGAACTGATTAGCTACTTAGATGGGACATGAAGTCCCTCTTCTCAGTTAAATAAAGTAAATAATATTATCAAAACGGTCTCTTAGAGGAATTACAGAATTTTTCCGATACATTTATAATGTTATTTCAATTAGAGTACATTTTGTGTGTACTAAAATCTATTTATATGCACTACATTATTGCTACAAATGTCTGTAGTATGAACGCAGGACTTTGTGTAAACCTACATCAACGATTTGTGTTTAGTTGTTTAAAATTGATGATATCAACCCATAATAATGGACATAACAGGAGAAATGCGAACTTTTATTTACGGATGTTGCGAAAATAAATCTAGCATTGTTTAAGTGTTGGAAATGTTACCATAAAAATTCTTCGTGGATTTTATAAAACTTCAGCAACCTGGACACAACATTATTAGCGTGGACATTGTGAGGACATCTTACAATACCAAACCATTTTAAACAAAAAAGTACCAAATATAATCTGAAAAAGAAAGCATTTGATACAGCAAGTAAATCATAAAAGTAAAAATGCAAAAATCTACGAATTGGAGAAAAGAGGGCAAAGGTGTATCTGATCCTACCATGTCAAACAAAATCATATCTAAAAAACGTCCGATAAAACGGATGGCAAGCGAAGTTGTCCTGTACACTTACTGTTTGTTTATATAGCTATATACCAGCCAGCTGTACACTTACTGTTTGTTTATATAGCTATATACCAGCCAGCTGTACACTTACTGTTTGTTTATATAGCTATATACCAGCCAGTCAGTGATTTGTGCTTTTAATTATATTTTTATTATCGTCAGAAATGAATTTTGTTTCTTCAGTTTAATCTAATTTATCATTTTAATTCAGTTAATTGTTCTCATTGTATTTGTACTTACTTCTGTTGAGTATTTTAATAAAGATTTATTCTTTGTTATTTTTATTATTGTCTTCTTCATATTCCATTGATATTCGGGCCCGGCATGGCCTAGTGCGTTAAGGCGTACGCTTCGTAATCTGAGGGGCGCGGGTTCGCGCCCGAGTCGCGCCAAACATGCTCGCCCTCCCAGCCGTGGGGGTGTATAATGTGACGGTCAATCCCACTATTCGTTGGCAAAAGAGTAGCCCAAGAGTTGGCGGTGGGTGGTGATGACTAGCTGCCTTCCCTCTAGTCTTACACTGCTAAATTAGGGACGGCTAGCACAGATAGTCCTCGAGTAGCTTTGTGCGAAATTCCAAAACAAAGAAAACCATTTATATTTTTTAATACATTCTTTATAACTAAATCGTTTAATCTTTTCGATTTTCGTGACTTTCACTTGACTAATTATTCTTGATTAAAAACACTAAAGGCCTTAAAGTGATGTATTTTTTCCTTGTTAAAAATGCTTAAAAAGGTTTTCTCTTAATGCCTTTCTACTTACTTTAGCGGAGAAATTAAAACTGTCGTATCTAAGGCTACAAAACTTTGAAGTAAATTAAATATATTCTTAAAACAATCTAAGTGTATTGTGTTTTGTTTCAAACCATAAGACAAATGAAGTACAATAATATGCAAGAGAAATGGAAGAATTAGAAATGATACAAATTATAATAACAGCTGGCAAAAGTTTATTTACTGTCAGAAAAGTACAACTGAATTAGACAACTTCATCGAAAAACCAAGGTAGAGTTACATGCTCAATTTCTGTAAGATGTTAATAAAAAACTCATTAAACTCGACAACATTCGGATTTTACTCCGATCCCAAATATTTTATTTTAAATGTAATATTCTTAGGTGTTCTTATTTCTCATATGGTAGGATCTAGCAGGACCCATAGAATAGCAAGAGATTTGACAGAAAATATTATATAGACTTAAATTGTTTTCTGTGACAGAGAAACAGGTTACACAAATATAAAACACAATGGAAATATTTATTTCATAAAGAATGAATGAGTTCACCTTTTCATGAAGTTTGAGAGCTTTTGTAAGTATATACTGAAAGTTTGTGGAAATCTGGCAAGAACTATCGTGGAAGTGTCGTAAATTCTGAAACATAGCGTCGGTTATGTTAAACTCTCATGCTGTTCTTTATAATGCAGATGTTAATCATTCCCATTGAAAAGTAAGGGAGGGAGAATCTTAAAGGTATCACTTTAACTGCAGTTGGAAACACTGCTATCTACTGTCACATACCGTATTTAACTATACAAAAATGTTTCCCCATGAGAAACCATTTGTCATAGCACAGCTCAATAACCCAGGACAACATGTACTGAGGCGAAAGTAACTTAGTTAATTCCTTACCCAACGTTCAATAGTTACATATCTCTATAGAATAAAAAAATAAAGTATTATTATTAAGATAATTCACTTTAAATTCATCGAAAAAATTCTTGTAGTAGAAGAACGGTTAACTTAGTTTCACTATATTTGTTAAAACAAGAAAACTTTACTCCTATTACTTATGGATCACGATTCGCTGTTACATAAACACTCTTAATACTTTGGGGCAAAGGTTACACTATAAGAGCGATGAACCAAATCACACTATTTGATCAAACAAGAATAGTTCCAAAACTGCAATGGAGGCAGTAGTGTAATGATAGATGATACAGCTCCCTCAAAATGTATATTTAAAATTTTGGAATTAGAGTAGAAATTATGAAACACTGAAAAAGTTTTAATGGGGAAGGGCAACAAAAATGTTACCTCAGGACCCTTTGAGCTCTGCTTAAGTTTAGTTAACTAGCTGCCTTTTCTACAACATTTCAGTGCAGAATTTGTGGTGGCTTTGCTCAGACAACTTTTGCGCGAAATTACGAAATAAACAAACTCTTCAGTGTTAGCTTTCTGTCAAAGACATTAGTTTGCGGTGTAAACACTTCTACAGGTGCAATAACGTCTATCATCATAGGCTCACACTGGCAAATGAGCTGGAAACTCTGAAAAACAAAACAACAACAACAGATGATTGCTATACAGACTGTATACTTTCTTTAAGATCGTTCATTTACCTTTTGTAAAATAAAAAAATAGGAATAGGAATTAACTGTTTATTTTCCAATGAGATATATTACGTGGTAAAATTTGTCTTGGTCGAGTCTCCGATTTATTGTTACTTACGTTAAGTATTACGATTTCAAACAGCCAGAACTTTTTACTTTAATACAGAAGTTAATTGAACGTCGATGTGTATCAAAGTTATGATATTTGCCAATAAGATTTATACATATATTTTTTTCTTCACACAAATATATTTCAATATAAAAACAACAATACAATTTAAAATAAAAGTTATTACAAATAATGATTTATATACCAAAGGTTTACAAACTTACATACAATATTGAGTCGTCTACCTGATCTGGAACTGAAAAGATTATTGACGGTTCACGATGAACAAATTATTTCTGTGTTCATATCGGTATAGTTCACTCAACGAGTAAGTTATCTCTCGCTGCTCACATGTGAGTTTTTCACAGACTAAAACACATAATATCCTCGTAGAAATGTTAATGTACAAAGTTACTTTACTGAAGTTAAGTGAGTTTTGATGTTTGAAATATATAAATATTCCTGGTCAAGTATCTGCACTTTCCCGATTAATGTGTTAATTACAATTGCGGCTTCTGAGGCTTAAAGTATACCCACTGTAGCAAACCAAGAATATTAAACTGTCTATCTACGTGTCGGTTTATAAACTTTAAGACGATGTTTTCGAAAGTTCAGTTGGCAATCACTAGTATTTTACATACACACATTGTACATTGTTGATTCTTGCGCTCAAAAATCTTCTATAAATTTAGAGAATTGGCAGAGCTTTTGCAATACACATTTTACGATATAAGTTAAATGCATTTCTAAATATATATGAAACTGGAACTAACATAATTATTAAAATAAATACATAATAGTAAATCCGTTACAGGTAGAACTTCATTTTACTATAGAGTTGCTGTATTAGAAAACATTAAAACCTAATAATCTAAACTATGTTCTTTTAATGTGTTTATATACTTTACTCCAGTAAATATTCTATCTTATTATTTCCTACTCTTTGTAGCTAAAGGAATCGAACCTAAAAATAAAGAGCAACCTGTAGTAGGAATTTTTCTGAATTCCTTTTGGTCATATCCCTTATTTTAACTTAAAAAAAAAATCCAACAATATTTCAATCATGTGACAAGTATTTATTTTCTACTGAGTATACCTTTCGTTTCTGAGGTGCTATGCCCTAGTTTTATTTTTTATGTTTGAAATGCTACAACTGGTAAAATCAAAATGCCCAACAAGTAAATTTACTGGCCTTTTCTTGCAGTTCATTGACGATGTTACTTACAAAATTCGTCTGTTTCTGTTAAAAGCTCTTCCCTAGACTAGTATTGATAAATATATTAAACTTAAAAGTTTCATATGGGGAAAGTAGTACAGATATATTTCCCAGCATGTGAAGAGATAAAAGATATAATAGCATGTGGTAGAAATATAGGTTTATAAATTATTTTTTATGACAGATCTATTTTTCACACAGATTTTCAACCTGTTAGTTGTTCTGTTTGTCCATAGAGGTCCCTTAATGAACTATACAACAATAGAACTTAGGCTACAGTGTAGCTGGTAGAACAATTTCGGAGAGCGAGAATATATCGATTGAAGTTGACTCGTTCCCGTATTAGTGCTGGCTCAGCCGTAGGGATAGTCTATTTCGTCAAGATCGAAGCAGTGCCTGTACCTGCCTTGCATGGTGTCCAAGAAATGCCAGCCATTTTCTTTCATCTTTTTCTACAAATGTAAGAGCCACAAGAAAACTGGTAAGTTGGCGCTCTCAGCGAAAATGGTCGTTGACGAATGTAATAATGAGAATATATCCGTTGTTTGTTTTCCAGAAACTTTGTTTAGGCTTAATGGTAAACGTGTATAGATTGAGTGTTTTGGAAAAAAAAATATTTTTTTAAATTAACATATTTACAGGACTATATTCACTATAATATTTTATTTTGTAGATTTTAAGAACGTATGCTAATCAAATTCATTTTCAGTGTACTTACGTACGCAAAATACACAATGTTTTGTTCTTAAAAATATCTAAGATGTAAATCAGAAATAAATTCACGAACGGTTAATCTATTCTATTAGTATTGGTTTTACAGACGCATAGTGAATGTACATTGTAAGAACGTTCTTAATTGTCTGTTCTTGACAAAAGAAAAGGCCTAACCAAATTCTACATGGACTCGATGCTGTTGATCAGTTTAGAATCCCTTTATATAATTAAATTAATCAGAAATCTTAAGCATGTACAATTTTTTGGAAAAGCTCAAAGAACTCGTTTACTTTGTTGAAAAAGCCAATCTTAAATTGTAATATTTTCTTTTTTTTATTAATGTGGTAACTTTTTAATTTATAAGTATCTACCACTAACGTTAATGTATGTGCCATTAATGATGCTTGTAAAGTCATGCACATTAGTAACGTACGTAAAAATTGACAACATATAAGTTGGACGAAAACATGATAGACTTGTCTTTTTCTAAGCTAAAATGGAATACTAGTAGCAAGAGAGTAACTGGAAACAAGCAGTTCTATCAATAAATAAATCAAATCTTGTAGCCTTGCTCTTGTAGACGTCTCAAATGACTGCTTCTATTTTGAATGTTGAATCTTCTGAGATAATTAAGGGAAGTGCGTGTGTGAGTACTAAGACAAGCGTCAATAATATAATACGGGTGAGAACACGCATTTTCTGAGTAATACATGTGATGATAACAAGTGAACGTGAAGATACAATCAAGATGAAAATCAGCAACTGTGGATAACTAAATAAATTTGATGTAAAGTAGGTATGTGTAAGAGTTTTAGAGCAAACAGAATATGTAACAAAATTATATATATATAGAATTTATAGAATTAAAAATAACATTTACACTCATTAAGTGTGCAGATTGTGCATATCTCTCCGAAAGAGGGCAACGACCGGCTCATAACGCTGAAGAGTATGTTCTTATTACGTTCTAGGTCTCAAAGAGTGATATGCGAGGACTAAAACTGCCCAAGAGAGGCTGTTGTTAACTACTTTGTCACATTAACGTTTACTTTGATTTTGTGAACGAATTCGAAAAATAAATGTTTTAGCCTTGCATGAAAGGCAGTTGTATACCAAGTAGAGCTTTTTAGGTATATAAAATGACGGTACTTTTTAATATTGGCTTATATTACCTTGGCTCATCTAAGCCTGCAATTAAAAAATGACATTATGCAACATTCAGTAGCAAGTCTTTGTAACTTTTATATCTGTCACCACTTCAAGGCTTTTCTTTGCCATGATATTGGAATTTGTCCGCTAAGGCGAAGGGAAATATATAATGTCATTCACATATTGCAATGTAGTATTATGAAAGATTGGTCAAAGAAACGTTCGATTTCCAAAATAATACACGAATACAATTAACGACAGACATTTCTGAAAGTCCTAGACGTTATGTTCGATTACACCTGCTGTGTAAACCGCAAAATCTCCGTTACAAGCCAAAGCGATTGTTGAATTTGATTTTCTTTTTATTTTTTTTTAATTTCGCGCAAAGCTAGAGGGAAGGCAGCTAGTCATTACCACCAACTCTTGGGTTACTTTTTTACCAACTAATACTGGGATTGACCGTTATCTTATAACGCTTCCTTGACTGCAAAGGCGAGCACGGGGACTTGAACCCACGGCCCTCAGATTACGAGTCAAGTGTCTTAACCACCTGCCCATGTAGGGTCAAAGTGATCGTTGCTGCGTAGATAAAATCGTTGATCACAACTTAATGTAACAAGTAATTTATACATTGTAGTATACAACAACGGTCAATGCTGAAACATTTTATTCGAAAATGTCAGCGGTTTACTAAAAGTATTCAATGTTTATCGACTCTCGATATCAGAAGAAATTGTTCTTTGCTTCAGAAAGTTTAAATTTTATTCATAGATTTGGATCTGATCCTAACATAACTTACTAAGCAGTCGATTTCCTGAAAATATTATACTTTCTAGTTATTTCATGCAGAGTACTTAAACATTCATGTTTCTATAACTGTTCATAAAAAGTTCGATATATAGTTGCTCATTATTGACTTCTATGTATGGTTTGATTTGTAGCACTGTTTGAAAGTTAGTTCTTATGAACGTTTGAGTTTTATCACAGTGTGAAAGTTAGGTGTGACGTACGTTAAATTTTTACTTCAATGTTAATGTTAGTTCTTATGTACTTTTGATTTTTACTGCAGTGTATTACACGGTTATGATTTTGCTAGCGATATACACTGTAAAGTCAAACAACTAGGCTCTGAATTATGCACATCGATTTGATTTTTGATTAGGTTTTTCTATTTTGCATGTTTTAATGCCATTACATTTTATGAATATCCAGCTTATTAAATGCAACTTTATTTAAATAAATATTATAGGTTGTTTTAATAAAAAAAATATAACGTTTGTTTTTTTTAAGGAAAAAGGAAGAAAAACATTAAGAACAAAATTTTACGTTGTCACGTTTAAAATGATATAACATATTTCTTACAGAAATAATTTCTAACGTATATGAAAAACTAAATTGTAAATCGTTTATTTCTAATATTATATCATGAGTTAAATTTGTATTAACTATGTGGTTTATGTTACAAGAAAATTACGTGTAACCGTTAAGTTTTTCTTGCCTTGCATTACGAAACCGACTTTGAGGTAGAATGGAGATGATTGAATGTACATATTTATCAAAAGAGCCAACCAATAATATCTTGTCAATCGTCTTGTTCTTCAAAGTTTAAATTGTTCTATAATTTTCCGTTATGGTATTAATGAATATTACGATATCGTTTTTCTTTCTTTTTAATAAAATAACCATTAAGGTAAGCGACTGCATAAATTACGATACGAATTCGTTCTTTAAAATTTCTTGTGTAAACAGTGCCATACACTACCATTACAGTTACCAACAACGTCATGAAATTTAGTTGTGATCTGTTTGTTTTTTGAATTTCGCACAAAGCTACTCGAGGGCTATCTGTGCGAGCCGTCCCTAGAGGGAAGGCAGCTAGTCATCACCACTCACCACCAACTCTTGGGCTACTCTTTTACCAACGAATAGTGGGATTGACCGTTACATTATAACGTATCCACGCCTGAAAGGGCGAGCATGTTTGGCGCGACGGGGATGCGAATCCGCGACCCTCGGATTACGAGTCGCACGTCTTACGCGCTCGGCCATGCTAGGCCTAGTTGTAATCTGAAAGCGTGAAAGCTTTGTAGTAATAACATGTAGTCATTGCGTCAGAATTTCGTATGTAAGTTACATCAGTGATAATGTGTTCACGTTTGAGTTTGGATTTCACACGTAAGTAAAACTAATGATAATATGTATGCATTGTAAATTTATGAAATTTGTTTCAGTATACTGTATTGTTCTGCAGTGAAATGATTTTCACAAACAAACATCACTGTAAGTGCTAAACATATGGAATCTATTACCAGTAGTTAATGAACTAGCTTATTCTAATTAGTTGTTGTTGTTGTTTTGAATTAAGCACAAAGCTACACAATGGGCTATCTGTGCTCTGCCCACCACGGGTATCGAAACCCGGATTTTAGCGTGCAAGTCCGCAGACATACCGCTGAGCCACTGGGGGGCTTTCTAATTAGTATATAAGATTAGTTAACTTCAATATATTAAGTTCTAAAACTGATATCATACCTTGTATGATACGTTACGTGTATAAAGAATTAGTCTTTAGCAATTCTTTCTAAATGTTGCCCCCCAGTGGCTCAGCGGTATGTCTGCGGACTTACACGCTAAAATCCGGCTTTCGATACCCGTGGTGGGCAGAGCACAGATAGCCCATTGTGTAGCTTTGTGCTTAATTCAAAAACAAACAAAATTCTAAATGTTACAATTAGTGATAGGGTTTCTTCTTAAATGGTCGTAACTGTAACTAGCCATTAAAGTGCTTTATTCTAGTATACCACAGAACATCGTATTATTGTAATTTTAAAAGAAACACCAGAAACTTGAATGAGTATCAGAAAACTCAAAATAACCTGGGTCGAGCGTGACGTTCCCCGCTGGTACAGCAGTAAGTAAACGGATTTACAACGCTAAAATCAGGGATTCGATTCTCTTCTGTGGACTCAGCAGATAGCCCTATGTGGCTATGCTATAAGAAAACACATACTCAAGCGTGACATATTACGTAGCGGGCATAACTGTGGATCGAACAGTATGGCTGAAATATTGTGCAAATTTTAGTGTAGATTTATTAAACCATTTTCTGTTCAGTTATGTACTTTAACTTGCTTTATTTATATACTTCCATGAATCTTAGTGTATATTTGTTAAACCATATTTTAACACCGTTAGATTCTTTAACTCTCATTATTTATATAATCTCATCAACCTTATTGTAGATTTATTCAAATATTTTTCACTACTGTAATATTCTTAAACATTTATTGTTTATATAGTCTCAGGATTTATTAAACATATTTTATAACTGTTGGGTAGTTAAAATTTCATTATTTATATATTCTCATGAACTCTAGTGCAGATTTATTAAACCATATTTCATCACTCTTAGATACTTTAACTTTAGTTATTTACATATTATCATAAGCCTCAGTTTAGATTTATTGAACCATTTTTCACCATTGTTAGTTACTTTAACATTCATTACTTATATATTCTCATCAACCTTAGTGTAGATTTATTAAACCATAACACACCACTGTTAAGTACTTTCATTTTTATATACTCTCATTTCTCACCACTGTTATATTCTTAAACATTTATTATTTATATACTCTCAGGAATCTTGATACAGATTTATTAAACATATTTTACCACTATTAGGTACTTTAACCATCATTATGTATTTATTCTCATGAATCTTAGTGCAGATTTATTAAACGATATTTTACCAGAGTTAGGAACTATAACTTTCTTTATTTATATGTTTCATTATTTATATACTCTCATGAAACTTAGCACAGATGCATATTTATTAAGTCATATTTCATGAACTTTAATTTAAATTTATTAAACATATTTCACAAGTGTTTGGTATTTTAAATTTGATTATTTTTATATTCTCATGAACTGTAGTGTAGATTTTTATACACCGTATTTCACTAAGTAAGGTACTTTAAATTTATTATTTACATATTGTCATGAACCTTAATGTAGATTTGTCAAGTGAGATTTTACCACTTTGGTCAACTTCAATTTTCATTTTTTATATATTCTCATGAACCTTAGTGTAGATTTATTAAACCTTACTTTACCAGTTTTAGGTACTTTTAACTTTTATTATTTATATATTCTCATGACCCCCAGTATAGGTTTATTGAACTGTTTTTTTACCAATCCTAGGTACTTTATTATTAATGTACTAGAATGAACCTTAGCATAAATTTATTATACTGTATTTCACTACTGTTAGGCACTTCAATTTTCATTATTTATACACTTTCACAAACATTATTGTAGATTTGTTAAACTATATTTAACCATTGTTATATACTTTAACTTTCAATATTTATATACTCTCATTCACATCACTGTAGATTTATACAACATATTTCACAACTGTTAGGCACTTTAGCTTTTTATTTTATATATTATCATGAACCTTAATATAGATTTATTAAATTATATATTGCTCGTGTCAGTTACTTTAACTTTCTCTGATTTTGTACTCTCATCAACCATACTGTAAATTTATTAAACCATTTTTCACCACTCTTAGGTACTTCAAATTTTATTATTTACAATTTTAATGGACTTATATGTAAATTTAATAAACTTTTTTTCACCAGTCCTAGGTACTTTTACTCTCATTATTTATATACTCTCATGAACTTAAGTGTAAATTTATTAAACAATTTTTCACCACTTTGATGTACTTGAATTTTCATTTTTATATATTCTCATGAACCTTAGTGTTGATTTATTAAACAATATTTCACAACTGTTAGTCACTTTAACCTTCTTTATTTATATACTCTGTTTAACCTTACTGTAGATTTATTAAACCATTTTCCATCACACTTAGGTATTTTAACTTTCTATTTTATATACTCTCATGAACCTTAATATAGATTTATAAAACACATTTCACTACTGATAGGCACTTTAAATTTCATTATTTATATACTATCATGCACCTTGATGTAGTTTTATAAAACCACATATCACAAATACTTGGTAGTTAAAATTTAATTCTTGATATACTTTTCTGAACCTTAGTGTAGATTTTTTAAACAGTATTTCACCAATATTAAGTACTTCAACTTTTGTTAGTTATACATTCTTGTGAAAGTTAGTGTACGTTTATTAAACCATACTTTGTCACTGTTAGGTACTTTAAAATTATGTATTTATATGCTCTCATGAAATTTTGTGTAAATTTATTAAATTGTTAACAAATTGCCACTGTTTGGTACTCAAATTTCTATTTTATATATTTTCATGAAATTTAGTGTAGATTTAATGAAGCATTTTTCACTACATTTAGGTATGTACACTTTCTTGATTCATATACTTTCATGAACCTTAGTCTCAGTTTATTAAACAAAATTTAACCACTGTGAGGTGCTTTAATGTACATTATTTATATATTCCATGAACCTTAGCATAAATGTATTATACCACATTTCACTGTTGTTATGTACTTTATTGATATTCTGTCATGAGCTTCAGTGTGTATTTATAAAACCATATTACATCAGTGTTAGGCACTAGAACTTTCATGAGCCTTAGTGTAGATTTATGAAACTATAATTAACCAGTCTTAGATACTTTAAATTTCAATATTTATATACTCTCATCAACCTTAATGTACATCTATAGAACGTATTTCACAACTGTTAGGCACTTTATTTATTTATATACTGTCATCAAGCTTACTGTAAATGTATTAAACCATTTTTCATAACACCTAGGTGCTTTAAATTTCTAATTTATACATTCTCATGAACATTAATGTAAATTTATAAAACACATTTCACATCTGTTAGGCACTTTAAATTTAATTATTTATTATCTATCATGAACCTTGGTGCAGATGTATGAAACCACTTATTACTAGTACTAGGAAGTTAAAACTTCATTGTTGATGTACTTTCATGAACCTTAGTGTAAGATTTGTTAAACCATATGTTACCACTGTTACATACTTTTTATTTCATTATTTATATACTCTGATGAAAATTAGTGTAGATCTGTTAAACTATATTTTACCATTATTAGGTACTATTCATTTTTTATTTATACACTTTCATATAACCTACTGTAGATATATTTGAGTATTCTTATGAACTTTAGCATACATTTAATGTAGATTCTTTAAACAGTATTTTACTACTATTAAGTACTTTAGCTATCATTATTTTTATATTGTCATGAACATTAGTTTAGATTCAAAAAAACATTTTTCACCATTGTTTGCTACTTTAACTTTCATTATTGATATACTCTCGTGAATCTTAACACATTAAAGCATATTTAATATCTTTGATGTTCATCAAACTTCATTATTTATATACTCTAATGAAACTTAGTATATATTTATTAAACCATGTTTTGACAGTGTTAGGTACTTTAAAATTATTTATTTATATACTCTCATAAAAGTTTGTGTTGATTTATTAAATCATATTTTGTCACTGTTTTGTACATCAATTTTATATTTTATTTACTCTCATTAACCTTGCTGTAGACTTATGAAACCATTTTCCACCACACTTAGGTACTTTAAATTTCTATTTTATAAACTTTCACAAACCTCAATGTAGATATATGAAGCATATTTCTCAACCTTTAAATACTTTATATTTCATTATTTATATGCTATCATGAATCTTAGTGTAGATTCCTTAAACCATATTCCACCACTGTAAAGTACTTCAACTTTTATTATTTATACACTTTCATATATCTTAGTATTGTTATGTAAATGTCGCGTAAATATTTTGTAAGCGACAACATGTCGTGTTGTGTTTAAATTTTCATTTCTATTATTCATTTTTCCATATTTATATTATTGTTTTGAAGTTTAAACTAGTATGTTGTTATTCATTTAGGGTAACATTTAGAATTTTCTTGAATTAAGTAGACCAATCATATGTTTGTAAATGAAGTGCTGGCGACTTCGTGTCCAGACGTTTAGTCTCGTGCAAGAACGGACATGCGCGGATTGCTCTGGAGATCTGTAGAAATTTTGCGGTCATTCGTGGGGTCTAGGCCTACAATATATAAACAGATGAAGATGCGAGAGAGACAAGAGGTCAGACATTAGTTTTATTTCAAAAGAAGAGAGTCAGTTATTTGAGAAAGATTAAGTGTTTGCTGTGATTATTCAACTTGGATTTGTGATTAACTTTGATCATTTATACATTCTCAAGAACCTTTCTATAGATTTATTAAATCACATTTTGCAATTATTAGATACTTTAAATTTCTGTTATTTATATTTATATTTTCATGAATATTAGTGTAAATTTATTAAACTATATTTCACCACTGTTAGGTAATTTAAATTTCATTGTTCATATATTCTAATGAACTTTAGTGTAGATATCTTACACTATATTTTACACTGTTAGGTGCTTTGACTTTCATTATTTATGTATTCTTATGAATATTACTGTGATTTAATAAATCATATTTTACCACTGTTACATTCTTTACTTTTCATTATTTATATACTTTTGTGAATATTAGTATGGATTAATTAAACCATATTTCACCACATTCAGGTATTTTAATATTATTTTTTATATACTCACAAAAGATTTAACATAGATTTATATAACTATTTTTTGCTCTGTTTAGGTACTTTAATTTTCTATTTAAATATTATTATGAAACTTAGTGTAGATTTCTTAAATCAAACTTTCATTCTGTTAGGCACTTTGAGTTTCTATTTGGTATACTCACATGAACTTTTGTGTAGATTTATTAAATTATTTTTCACCTCTGATAGGTATATTAACGTTTTTATTTGGTGTAGATTTATTAAACCATATTTCTCTACTTTTAGGTGCTGGGAATTTCATAATTTATATACTTTCATGAACATTGCTGTTAATTTATTGAACAATATTTTACCATTATTGCATAATCTATCTTTTTATAATTTTATACTTTCATCAACCTTAGTGTAGATTCATTATACGATATTTTTCCACCATGAGGTACTGTAACTTAATATATTCTCATGTTTCTTAGAATAAATGTATTAAATGATTTTTCACCACTTTTAGGTATTTTAAATTTATTTATTTATATATTTTCCTCAACTTTAGTGCATATTTATTAAACCATATTACATCACTATTAATTACTTCAATCTTCAATATTTATGTACTCTCATGGAATTTAGTGTATATTTATCAAACCATATTTTGCCACTGTTAAGTACTTCAACTTTTTATTTTTTATACTTTGACTAACTTTAGTGAAGATGTAGAAAAACATTTGTGCAATGTTAGGTACAATAAATTACATCATATGTATACTCTCATGAACCTTAGATTTTTTTAAAAAGCACATCACCACTGTTATGTTTAATTTTCATTATTTATATACTCTCATCAACCTTGGTGTAGATTTATTAAACCAGTTTTCACCATTGTTATGTAATTTAACTTTAATTATATACTCTCATGAACTTTATTGTAGGTTTATTAAACCATATTTTGTCTCTGTTAGGTACTCAAACTTTCTATTTTATATACTCTAATGCAGTGGTTGTCAAACGTTTTAGTCCCAGGACCCTCTACACTGCTAAAAATGATTGAGGATCCCCAAAGAGCTTTTGTATATGTGGATTATATTGATCGATATTTACTATATTAAAAATTAAAACCAAGAACTTTTTTAAATATTTATTTATAATTCATTTATAAATAGCAATAATAAAATAGCAATAATGTGTTAAATATAACACATTTTTATGAAAAATAGCTATATTTTCGAAATCAAAAACACATTTTTAGTAAACAAAAGTGGCCCTGTTTTACATTTTTGCAAATCTCTTTAATCTCTGGCTTAATAGAAGACAGCTGGATTCTCATATCTGCTTCTGCATTCAATCAGATACAATATTTTATTTTGGTTGAAGCATATGAAGAAAATTTAGCCTCACACAGATACGTAGTTGTAAAAGAGAGGAGTATTTTAACAGCTTTTTTAGATAATTGTGGATATACTTCTTTGATACTAACCCAAACCGGACAAGGGGTAATTCCTCAAACGTTAGTTGCAGTGTGGAAACTGAAACCATATCAATTAATTTTTGTACTCTGTTACATTAAAACCCATTGGTCTATCCTGCACTTTAAATGGCCCTCTAACCAATGTATGATTTTATTGCTTCATGCGTTGGTCATTTGAAAAATATTGGTTCACTAAGTTATGCAGACCTTCGAAATATTAACATATTTCATTATACAATATTAAAAAATCACATCCGTTAATATCACCATCGATCTCGTCAAAAAGTCTTTAAGTGTTAGGAAGCTGTCAAGTTCACAATGGCGGATACAAGTTGTACAAAATTCTCATTTTTGCTTAAAGGATCGAATTTTATCATCGACAACAAATACTGTCAGTTGTTTTCTTTGAAGTGACAAGCTCACTTTGTTCATTTTCCCCTCGGAGTGGATTCCTGTACGTGGTGAGGCGACCTCCCAGGGAAGGTTCTGTTCCGTCTGGTTACCTTCTCTGGGATCTAAACATCCACCCACGTGTTTGCCGTGCGTGGCGACCCGTGAAGGGGAGGAGAGGATCCTGATGGTTGAGGGGTCCAACCCTAACACACCACTTTGGCCTCGAATTCCTGTAGACGGGCGGCCCTTGGGTGGCTCCCCTTGGGTCAATCGGCTGGTCCACCTGGGCTAGAGCCAATCAAGTACCAGTGTTGGAAGTTCTCAACGGGTGTTGTGGACATTGTGCCTGATGCTGGTGTTTGGGTATAGTGCTCACGAAACCCTGGCGTTGCTGCATTGTCCTTGCATGACTTTGTAGTGTGTCCCCTTGTAGGGCTCCATGGTGGGTGGGGTCAGTGAGTACCGAAACTTTTTCTCTTTCCTATGGATCCTACAAAAAATTTAAATAAAATTGTAAAGAAACAGTCAATGGGTAAGCGACCACGTCTTGAATATTCAGAACAGCAATCTCCAACATCAGTAACACACATACCTCATTTTCTGATATTGCATTCTCTTTCGGAAAAACCTTTAGGGCAAATGTCCCCTTTTATTATTCAAAAGGGAGTAGAGGGACTTGCTGGCTTTCCAAAGTCAGTAAAGAAGCTTCGATCTGGTGACATATTGGTTGAAACATCCACATCCCAACACAGTGAACTCCTCTTGAAATCAAAGGCAATTGGCGATATACCTATTGAGGTTACACCCCATGCTACTTTGAATTCTTCACGAGGAGTTATTGTTGAAAGGGATTTGAAAAATGTTCCAGAATCAGAGATTCTCGCTGGTCTCTCCACTCAAGGAGTTTCTGCAGTGAAGCACATCTCCACTCGCAAAGATGGAGTTACACTGCCAACAAATACCCTCATTTTAACATTTACTTCACCACGTGCACCCGCCACCATCAAAGCAGGTTATCTCATTTGCAGGGTTCGGCCATACATTCAAAACCCTCTTCGATGTTTCCAATGTCAGAGATTCAGCCACTCAAAGACATCTTGTCGTGGTTCCCTGACATGTGCTCGTTGTGGAGGCAAGGACCACGATGCCTATGATTGTGACATAAACCCACATTGCGTCAACTGCAATGGTTCTCACCCCTCTTACTTTCATTCTTGCCCAAAATGGTTGGAGGAAAAAGAGGTGCAGCGTTTGAAAACGACACATAACATTAGTTATCCTGAGGCTCGGAAATTGCTGTCCACAATCCCATCTCGGACATATGCTGCTGCACTCCATTCCACAACTACAGTGGAAGTGCAGACAGATCTCTCTGTGCCTCCAAGAGAATCGTTTTCAAAACAAATGAAAAGCCTTTTGACCTCCGTGGTTAAAAAAGTAGATGAATCGACTTCCACACCCATCTCTGTTCCTCCCATATCTTCCAACAAACCTCAAGATCCATGTCCTTCAGTTTCAAACACAGGCATTTCTTCTGATACATCATTTTCTCCCACCACAATAAACAAAACAATTATTCGTTCGCGTCCTCAGTCACTGGATTCCTCTTCCAATAACAAAAACCTGCCCACTCGACCCAGAGCAGGATCCATGGAGGTTGATAGACCTCCTCCGAAGAAAGAAAGTAAAGAAAAAAGACGTGGTCGTAAACCGAAGGGTTCTCCAGCCACTTCACGTACCCGTTCTTGAAAATGGCCACCTTGATACAATGGAACTGTCGAGGTTTACGTTCTAATCTGGATGATATCAAAACGCTGATTGCTTCCTACCATCCTGTTTGTCTTTCTTTACAAGAAACATTTCTCAAATCTGCTGATACAGTCTCCATTCGGCAGTTTTCTCTGTACAGAAATGACAAGTTGTGTGATGGTCGAGTACATGGAGGGGTGGCACTGTTGGTTGATCAACATGTGCCCACCCTGTCTTTGTCACTCAACACACCCTTGGAGGCTGCAGCCATCCGTGTTTCCTTGGGTCGTACCATCACTGTTTGTTCTCTGTACCTGTCTCCTGGAGAGACATATGATCAATCAGACCTGGATGCTCTCGTTGAACAGTTGCCATCTCCATTTCTAATCCTGGGGGATTTTAATGGACATCATCCCCTCTGGGGAAGTGCTGTTATTGATGGGAGGAGTCGATCTGTAGAGCAGATGCTCTCTGATCACAATTTTTCTCTTTTCAATACTGGTTCTTCCACTTACTTTCATGCACCAAGTCAGTCCTTCACCGCTATTGATCTCTCAGTTTGCTCCCCTTCATTATTCTCCCATTTTTCATGGAGGGTTGACACTAATCCACTAGGCAGTGATCATTTTCCGATCCTTTTGAGAGAGACTGGCCGTGGTCGATGCCACCCTACCCGCGTGCCCCGGTGGAAGCTGGATCAGGCAGACTGGTCCACTTTCACTGCTCTCGCAGAACTTGATCCTGCCATCGTAGATCAGCCATCAATAGACGACTGTGTTGCAGCGGTAACTGATTGTATTATACATGCAGCTGCTCAGTGTATTCCTAAAACCTCGACACGTTTCCCACGATATCCTCGTCTATGGTGGAATTCTGCTTGCCACTTAGCACGGAAGGCTCAAAAACGGGTCTCGGATACTTTTCGTAGATATCCCACACTTTCAAACCGGGTTGCTTTCCAACGGACCCGTTCACATGCCAGGTGGGTAAGACGTCAAAGCCAGAAGTAATCTTGGATTAAGTTCACAACCAGCATATCTTCTACCACCAGTTCCAAGATCATATGGGACAAGATTCGAAAGGTTAATGGGCACTACAATTCTGTTCCCCTCTCGATCTTACTCTCTGATGGTCAGGAGGTGACTGATGTCCGGAACATCGCTAACACTCTAGGTGAAAGCTTTTGCCGGGTATCTAGCACTTCTGCTTGTTCCTCCACCTTCCTGGCCATCAAGACTCGGGCAGAGCGATCACCTCTTTCCTTTCAAACTGACTGTTTCTTTGACTATAATAGTCCCTTTACCCTGGTGGAACTAAAAATGGCCCTTCATCGGTCTGCCAGTACATCTGTTGGACCTGATGATATTCATTATGACATGCTGCACCATCTATCTCCTGCTTCTCTTGATGTCCTTCTGATTATCTTCAACCGGATTTGGCAGGAGAATGTTTTTCCTGATGCCTGGCGCCATGCTATTATTTTACCTTTCTCTAAGCCAGGGAAAGATCCGAAGATTCCTTCAAACTATCGTCCAATTGCTCTGACGAGCTGTCTCTGTAAGACCTCAGAAAGGATGGTTAATGCTCGCCTTGTTTGGGGCCATATGGGTTACGTGGCCATCTACCCATGTTTATTAAAAAAATTTTAATGGACAGGAGATTCCAAGTTCGGGTAGGTTCGGCACTTTCACGTTCTTTTGTACAGGAACTTGGAGTCCCTCAAGGCTGTATATTGAGTGTCACACTCTTCATTATAAAGATAAATGCCATCACTGAACAACTCCCTCTCACCGTTATGAATGGGCTATATGTTGACGACTTTCACATCTCATGTCAGTCGTCAAACATGAGATACATTGAGCGGCAACTACAAACTGCCCTCAATCGTGTACGGAAGTGGACTCTGGCGAATGGCTTTAATTTCTCTCTTTCCAAAACTGTATGCATGCACTTTTGCTGTCGACGAGGTATTCACCCTGATCCTGAACTTCATATAGGTGAAGTTTTGCTGCCAGTGGTCCCGGAGACAAAGTTCTTGGGGCTTATCTTTGATCGTAAACTGACCTTTATACCACACTTAAAGCAGCTTCGGGTCAAATGCACAAGAGCACTGAACATCCTCCGTGTCCTCTTTTCTACCAGTTGGGGGGCAGATCGCCGTTCAGTGTTAAGGATATATCGTGCACTTATTAGATCGAAACTTGACTATGGATCAATGGTCTATGGCTCTGCCAGACCCTCGGCCTTAAAGATGCTGGACCCCATTCATCACCAAGGACTTCGACTCTGCACTGGAGCTTTCCGTACCTCTCCAGTTCAAAGCATATACATTGAATCTCATGAACCTTCTCTACACTTTCGCCGTTTGCCACTGTCTTTAAATATACTTCGAAACTTCGTTCCTTACCAAAGCATCCAACCTGGGAATGTGTTTTCCTTCCTCGGTGGGCAGTACTTTTTCAGAACAGACGATCTGTTATTGCTCCGTTTGGCCTTCGCATCCGGGCGCAATTGGATGAATTGGGTCTGTCCTTGGATAACATTGCAGATTCCATAGGTCGACGCATCCCACCATGGCTTATTACAGCCCCCAAGTGTGACCTTTCTTTCAATCACCTAAAAAAGGCGGATACTCCAGACTGGAAGTACCGTCTTTTATTCAATGAATATCTTTCAAACAATCGTTCAGTTCCCATTTATACACATGGTTCCCAATCAGGTAATTCAGTGGGCTCTGCTATGGTTTGCTATGGGTCAGTAGTTGCACGCAGAATCCCCTCTACAGCTTCTGTGTTCGCTGCTGAACTGTATGCCATATCTCTTGCCCTGGATCATATTGCAGCTGAGCAGTACTCCAACTGCACTATGTATACTGACTCACTTAGTTCTATACTTGCCTTGGAATCGCTTCACATTAGCTCACATCCTATTCTCGCAGATATTCGAAACCGACTGGCCCATTTCTAATTAGCAGCTACTTCAATCCAGTTTTTCTGGATACCAGGCCATGTTGGTATTCATGGGAACGAGCTTGCAGACATGGCAGCTAAATATGTTTGCTTCAGCACCATCACCCCTGTGCCTATTCCGTACATGGACTATGGTGTTGTCTTCAAGGCTCGGCTCCGTGCCAGTTGGCAGTCCACTTGGAGTGAACAACGCGACAATAAACTTTTTCAAATCAAACCCAAAATTGGAGTTTGGCCATCTAGCTTCCGTAAAGTTCGGAGGGAAGAAGTTGTTCTCACTAGGCTACGCATTGGTCACAGTTTTTTAACTCATCATTTTCTTTTATCTGGAACTGATGCACCAATGTGTAGTTTGTGTAACACTCAAATCACTATCAGCCACGTTTTACTATCTTGCCATCTTTACAATTCTCAACGACGGCAATACTTTAAACATATTTTTTCCTAGGGTCAGTCTGTAACATTGGACAGAGGTGATGGTGACTCTGTTCACCTTAATAACGTTTTTAATTTTTTAATGGCCATTAATCTTTTTAATCTCATTTAAGTGTGGTATATTTATTTATTACACCTTTTTTAATTGTGGCTCCTTTTTTACAGTTTTATTCTTTTTCATTAAATGTGACATTAAACAATGGCCAGAACATTAAATAACTCGACACCAGGACTGAAAAGGCCAACTTCTGTTTGAACTACTCGTTAGTTTTCCTGGCGAGTTACAATTATACTTTCGCTGCATATCATTTCACACTTTTACAACCTTTTTGTACTGGCCATATTGACTCATAACCCGGAACCAGGACGGAAAGACCAACTTCAGGTGGCTGACGGTGGTTTATATACTACCTGTTAGTCTTCCTGGCGGGTTATGATCATTCCCATTCTGCTACAGGTTGTCCTTTACAATTTTGTTGACTGGATGTCGTCATTGGTTTTTGCACCATTTCCTGTTTTAATTGCCATTTTACTTTTATCTTCAATTACCTTTACACATTTTACTCCATTTACTTGACTTTTATCTTTTTACTGGACATTTGGCTACTCTTTATTACGATTTTGCTGAGTGTCTTTTAAAACTTTTATTCCATTACATTTGGATAATAGCTACTATGACACATAACCCGGAACCAGGACTGGAAAGGCCAACTTCAGGTGACTGACGGTGGTTCTTGAACTTACTCGTTAGTCTTCCTGGCGGGTTATGATCATTATTATTATGCTAGGGTAAATAGTTTAAAACTTTGAAGACTGAATGTCACCATTGGTTTTTACACCATTTTCTGTTTTAATTGCTGTTTTGTTATTACCTTCATTTACTTTTACAAATTTTACTCCATTTACGTGACTTTTCTCTTTTTACTGAACATTTGGCTACTCATTGTTGTGATTTTACTGTGTGTCTTATAATACTTCTATTATTTTACATTTTGATACTGGTTGCTATGACACATAACCCAGAACCAGGACTGGAAAGACCAACTTCAGGTGACTGACGGTGGGTCTTGAACCTGCCTGTTAGTCTTCCTGGCGGGTTATGACTATACCTTTTTGCTAGAGTAAATACCTTACAACTTTTTACACTCTGCCTTCTATCTTAACCTTGTAGACTAGGTGTCAACATTGGTTTTATACTTTTTTGTTTTACCTTCATTTCCATTTATGTCTTTTACTACATTTTTACCGGTTGTTTGGCGCAGATAGCCTCGTTGCTTTGTGCCATAAAACACTAAATCAATCAATCAATCAATTGTTCATTTTTGAGAAAATTTCTGACAAATACCTTAGTCGGAATAACTATAGTTTGTTAGTCGTTCTTCCAAGTAAAGATTGTGTTCCATGCAAAAATCAGCTAGTTTTTCTCGCATCTGAAACAATCGCACAAGTGCTTTTCCTGGAGACAACCATCGTACTTCTGTATGCAGCAGTAATACTTTATGCGAACTTCCCATTTCGTCACAAATAATATTAAAAAGACGTGTACTCAAGGATCGAGATTTAATAAACTTAATAATTTTTACTGCTTGTCAAGGACTTTTTAAGTAAAACTGGTTTGTTGTTGTTTTTTACCGCGAGAGCATGGCGGCGAAGAATACAATGACTACTAGTGCAGTTTGATACCACTGCCTTGATTCCTGCTAAGGCGCCAGCAGTCTTACCCATCATTGCTTTTGCATCATCAGTACAAATGTCAACATAGTTGTTCTAAGAACCATGAGATTAGAAACGTTATTCAACACATTTAATATATCAGTACCGGTTGTGTTTATTGGCAAGGTTTACATAAAAGAACATCTTCGATGGTTAGTTGGTGCTGATACCAGACGAATGCAAGTACAATCATGTTTCTAGATGTGTCCATTTGTAAGGCAAAAGTTCAATTCTGCAGATGAGATATTAACTCAGTCTTCATGTTTGCAGCTAATTCTTTAATTCGACTAGTAACTGTATCGTTTGAAAGTGGCACTGCCATGATTTATTTTACTGACTTCTCGTCCAGTATGCACTCAACAGTGTCAACTGTACAAAGCTTTATTAGTCTCTCAGCTATTGTGTGCGCTTCTCCAGCTGATGTAATACGATAACCTAACCCTGTAAGATGCTTTAGTGGCTTTTTTCATATCCAGTTTGAAAAGCTGTAACAACTAAATTTTGGTTTTGAAAGATCTGATCACGTCTGCTTTTAAAATATTCAGTCCATTTTCCTTTAAACTGTGAGTGATTAGTCTCAAAATGACGCTGCAACTTAACTGGCACCATAATACTCTTTGAAAATGTTCTGTTGCATAAGTTTGTTTGTGTATTTTTCTTATAGCAAAGCCACATCAGGCTATCTGCTGAGCCCACCGAGGAGAATCGAACCCCTTATTTTTGTGTTGTAAATCCGTAGACTTACTGCTGTACTAGCGAGAGGCCTGTTACATAAGACAAAATAAGGTAAATTATTAACATATATAAAGCCGAGAAAACGATAACTTTCGTCATATTTTCGTTTTCGTTTCTTACTTACAGCTTTATCCAGGTTCGTTGGAGTAGATTTCTCCCTTCTATGAGTCAGAGAACTCTCTAATTTGTCAATTTCATCTTTTTCAGCACCTTTGGACGTAGACAGCGCAGCTGTGGGTTGATAAAACAAGTCTTCTAATCTCCCTTTTTTAAGCCAACGATCCATCCTTAAATATAAGAAAAATATTTTATAAATAAATGTTTCTTTTATTTTACAATAAAACATAATTAAATTATAAAATAATAAAAGTTCGAGATACAATTTAAAAATGTAGAAAAGTTTTCAATTTTTTAAAAAATATTATTGTAAAATAAGACAACAAAGTGTACTTACTTCTCAAACAATTGAACAATTGTTTGCTGTCTGATTCCTCTCTGCACTTATATCTCATTCCAGATTTTTCTATTAGAATGTGAGGCCTGGCATGGCCGAGCGCGTGAGAGATTTTAAGAGATTAAAATTAATTTAGATCCCAAATAAATTCAATGAAAGTTTGATCCAAAATAATATTGCTTATATATGGAGAAACATGAACGAAATTTTAGAACTTGAAGACACAACCTTTCTTCCCAAAGACTCAAAACGTATTAAGACATTATTTGCTTTTTTCACTCTCACTCTCTCGCTCGGTTCAAAACGTATCAAAACGTTTTATTGAAGGAATTATAACTTTGCAGATCCCCAGGAGTCCTCGGAGACCTCTTTGAAAAACGTTGCTCTAATTAACTTTAGTTTAGATGAAATTATATTTCTCCACTGGTGAATACTGTAACTTTTGTTATTCATATATTTTCTTGACCCGTACTGTAAATTTATTAAAATATACTTCTCCAGTGTTAGGTAGTTGTCATTTCATTATTTATATACTTTCATGAACTTTAGTGTACATTCCTTAAACTATATTTCATCGCTATAAGGTACTTTCACTTTCGTTATTTCTACTCTTTTATGTACCTTAGTATAGATTTATTCAATCATATTTTTAACTGTTAGGTACTTGATTTTCACTGTTTATGTACTCTAATGAAGTTTATTATAGATTTATTAAACCACATTTCACCACTCTTAGGTACTTTAACTTTCTTTATTTTTATATTTTCATGAATTTTGTGTCACCAAGCTCGGTAGATTAACTTCGATTATTTATATACTCTCATGAACCTTTTTATAGATTTATTAAATCATATTTTGCAGTTGTTAGGTTCTTTAAATTTCTATTTTGTATATTCTCATGAATGTCAATGTAGATTTAGATTTATTAAACTATATTCCAACACTGTAAGTACTTTTTATATTATTATTTATATGCTTGCATGAACCTTTGTGTAGATTTATTAAACCACATTTCAACACTGTTAGATAGTCTAAACTTCATTATTTATGCACTCTAATGAACTTTAGTGTAGATTTGTTACACGATATTTTACACTGTGAGGTACTTTGATTTTTATTATTTATGTATTATCATGAACCTTAATGTAGATTTAATAAACTAATTTTCACCACTGCTATGTACTTTCGTAGGGTAGATTTATTAAACAATATTTCACTGCTGTTAGGTGCTTAAACTTAATTTAAATGAAATAGAAACCCTATAACTCGAACGATTTTGAAAGGTGCACTTTTCTTCTTCAGGGGCAAACTGGGAGTGGTGGTGTGATTGAACGAGTGATGTATATAGAGGGTGTTTAGTAACATAGTGGTCATCCGGTTTTTCGGGAATTGTTTATTTCTGTGTACTGTTGTAAGCGTCTCATTTCGAGTGGAGTATAGCCGACGGCGAGAGTGTGTGTTAAATGTGTTTTCTTATAGCAAAGCCACCTCGGGCTATCTGCTGAGCCCACCGAGGGGAATCGAACCCTTGATTTTAGTGTTGTAAATCGGGAGATATACCGCTGTACTAACGGGGGGCATGTGTGTTAAAAGGTGTTAGTGATACTTCTTGATGACGAGAAACCCACTTGAAATTAAAATGTATCTCAGAACGGATGTTATGGGTATTAACACTTTTATCAGTAAGGAGAGAACAACGTTTCTACCTTCCTCGGTCATCTTCAGGTTAAGAAAATGGTGCTAGTGATATTTTAATTTAAATGGCTAAAAGTATATGCTAAGGGTTTTAGGTAAAATAAAGATAACACCTGGAGAGCGGTTGAAAAAAGATATGTTATACTAATCAATTTTAAAAAATCAACTTTGATATTTCATGAAAAAATAAGTGAAGCACAAAGTTATTTTTTTTTCTGACAGAGATGAAACTAATGACCGTAGATCACTGATTCCTGGATCAAGATTAATTCCGAAAGGTTGAACAGTGTTTAGCTTAGCAATCCAAAATGTTCTTTTATTTCTCTATCTGCTTTAGTTTTGAATCGTGATTCAATGCCAGTGAGAGAAAAATCTTTAATGGAGTGACCGTGTTGGTTGAACTGTTGAGCAACAGAGAGATCTTTTTCGGTGTTAATAGAAGATTTATGATTGTTAAAACATTCTCTTAGAGTTGTTTGTGTATGTCCTACATATTGATGATTACATTTTTTACAATGTTTAAGATAAATGGTGTTTTTGTTTCACAAGTGATTTCATTAGATATTTTAAAATTTCTTTGACTTTGCTTGTCGGAAAGTGAGTCAGTTGTTTTATTAATTTGCAAGTTTGACGACTGGCTTTATTGCATGGGCGACAACCATTTTGTGGTGGGATGTAATTTATTTTTGTCTGAACAAGGATATCTTTTAGACTTTTGGTAGTTTGGAAGGAGACAATGAGAACTTCAGGAAATATCTGTTTGAGACGACTGTCGAGCTGTAGTAGATGAAAATGATTCTTTCAGGATACATGAAACATTTCTAAGTTTAAATTGATAGGCAATAATAAGAGGAATTATCTTTGAAAGTTTAGTATTACTAAGATTTAGGATGTTTCTCCACTGACTGTTGTTAGCCTTTCCACTTTGCTTGTTGAATTCAGTATCTTTATATCCTGTTTGTAACATGGTCTGTTTTTGTAGTGTTTCATCTGAGGATATTTTTTTTAATTTTAAGAACTTGGCTGTAGAGGATGTTTCGTTTAGTATATTAGGGGTGACAGCTTTTATAGTGAAGATATTGTGGTCTCTGTAGGTTTTTTGTACAAGTCAGTTTGTAAAGTTCCAATTTTTAGAAAATCTCTGACGTCAAGGAAGATAATCTGCGAAGGCGAATAATCGCAACTAATCTTGATTGCTTTGTTAAAGGAGTTTGCAAGTTTTATCAATTCTTTAAGTGATTCAAGATCAGCTTTCCAAATGAAAAATATGTTGTTTATATGACGTTTCTATATATGGATTTTACAGGGCTAAGTTGTAAAAGCTGGTTTTCAATATAACCCCTAAAAGTGTTGACATAATTGGAAGCTATTTTGGTACCCATTGCGGTACCGTTAACGTGAATGTCGTGCTCGTTATTATATTCGAAATTGTTCAGAGTTAGAAATAGGCTGGCAATATCGGTTATTGTTTGAGATTCTGATGGGTTAGAGAGGTTTAATGCGGACTTTAGAGTTTCTAGCATTTCATCTTGGGGGATGTTGGTGTAAAGGGAAGAAACATCCATCGTGCAGATAAGATTATTTGATGTTAACTGTCTGTCGGTATTAATATCCTCTATGATGCTGAGAAAGTGGGTTATATTCTTTATGTAAGAGGGGAGGGAGGGTACAGGGAATACATTTTATGTGTTGATCAACAAAAGCACAGCTTTTCAGTGGCCATGTTTATATTAGAAATTATGGGTCGCTCAGGGTTGTTTGGTTTGTGTATTTTGGGTAAGAGATAAAATTTATCAGTAATAGCTTGTCTTGGCATCAAATACTGAAAGATTTCTTTGTTAATTTTACTGATTTTGAGGAGTTCTTTAAGCTTATCAGTTATGGTTTCGATAAACTGAGTTGTAGGATAATGTGAGAGTTTTTATAGAAATTAATAATCTCTAGTTGCCGGTTGGCCTCCGTGATATAGTCATTTTTGTCAAAAATAACAATAGCTCCACCCTTGTCTGCTGGCTTTATTATGATGATGTTCGATTTAAGATTGTTTAAAGCATTTCTTTCGTTTTAGTTAATGTTATTAGGATGTTACTTGTAAGATTTTAAGGTCTGTATTATGTACAGCTTTAATATAGCTCTCTAAAAGTGATTTTCTGTTTGTTGGAGGTGTTTATAAGGACTTTCCTTTAAAGTTAGGTGTATGTTGATTTGCATTTGGGTGGGATTTGTTGTGAAAAAATCGTGAAGTCTTAATTTTTCTTAAGAATTCATGAAGGTCAGAGAGAAGTTCGGGCTCATTAATATAAATTTTATTTGGGCAAAAGTTGAGACCTTTACTAAAGAGACCGAGTTCTACTTCAGAGAGAGTTATGTCTGAAATATGTCGGAGTTTTTCTTTGTTATTTACACGTTTTATAAGGTTGCTGTTATTTTCAACACATTTGTTAGTTTGAAAAGGTTTATGCATATTTAAGTATAGTGTGTTTTTACTGCTTTTTAGGCTATTCGTATGTAGATAAAGTGATTTTGGTACTTTTTGGTAGACTGTTTAATGTTATGGTATTTTCTTCATGATAAAAAAGAAAGCTGTTAGAAGCATTTTTTTGAATTGGTGTTATTGGTAGAAATCTGTTTTTGTTCTTCTTTTTAAGAAAGAATTTATCGGTTTTATTTGTACATTTTTAGTTCTTCTTTTGCAAGGGTTGTATAGAAAATATTATTGGGAAATTTCTTTATCTAGAATATTGACAGAATTTTTTAGTGATATTCACTTGATTTATACACTTTTATCAACTTTAGTGTATATTTATTAGATCATATTTCGCAACTGTAAAGTACTTTAATTTCATTATTTATATACTGTCATGAACTTTAGTGTATATTTATTAAATCATATTTCACCACTCTTAGGTACTTCAAATTTTTTTATTTGTGTACTTTCATGAACATCAGTGTAGATTTATAAAGCGATGTTTCACATTGTTAGATACTGCAACTTTCATAATTTATATACTCTTATGAACCTTAGTCTAGATCTATTAAACAATATTTTGCCAGTGTTAGGCATTTTAACTTTTTATTTATATACTTTCGTGGACCGTAGTGTAGATTTGTTAAACCATTTTACACCACAGTTAGGTAATTTACTTTTCATTATTTATATATTTTCAGTTGTTGTTGGTGTTGTTGTTGTTTTGTATTAAGCACAAAGCTACACAATGGGCTCTGCCCACCACGGGTATCGAAACCCGAATTTTAGCGTGTAAGTCCGCAGACATACCGCTGAGCCACTGGGGGTAGTATTTTCAGTAACTTTAGTGTAAAGTTGTTGCACCATTTTCGCCACTGTTAGGTATTTGAAATTTTATTAATTATATATTTTCATGAACTTTAGTGTAGATTTATTAAACAGTATTTTACCACTACAAGGTTCTGTAACTCTTATTATTCATATATTCTCTTGAACTATAGTTTATATTTAATAAATGATTTGTTATCACTGTCTGGTATATTAGTTGTATTGTGTCATGAATCTTTCGTGTATATTTTTTAAACCGTACTTTACCACTGTTAGATACTTAAACTTTTTTATATACTTTCATGAATCGTGGTGTAGATTTACTAAACCGTATTTCACCATTTTTATGTATTATAATTTTCATTATTTATATACTCTCATGAACCTAAGTGTATATATATCAAACAATATTTTACCACTGTTATGTACGCGCTTTGACCTTCCTTATTTATATATTCTCTGATGACGAAGTGTGAGAAATGTTTTCTAATAATTGCAATGAATAGGTAGCCGATTTTTAATAGTCAAAGTTTAACTATGTGTAGACGTTTAGCAAATTTATGAAAGATGTATGCAAGAGCGTTATTTTAAGTATCTCCTGTTATTTGTTCACAGATCACTCTGATTATTTTTGTGTTGCTTTTACAGTACGATTTTTAGTTATTTTTTTCTTTCTTATTTATCTCTCTATATAATATTTACTCGAGTGTAACCTAGTTTATAATATCTATCAGCTTAACCGCTGTTTGCGTTATTGTTATTTATTGCAAAGTAGTTAAAATTATGGTATGAATCAGGAAAACATTTCGTAAAGATAACTAGACAAAAGATGGGAACAGTAAACAAAATGGTTACATGATTATATCCATTTAAATGGTGAAATTATTTATGAAACTGTTCTAGTCTTTCAGATAATGTAATGGCTCGATTTGAACGTAGAGATTAAATACTTAATGTAAGAGACTACATTAGGCTTATTAATACTACATAATATGTATGTGTGAGACGGGGTTATGAAACCATTACACATAATTTTAATGATAGTTACATCTTCATTGCACACGTACTCTGACAGAGGTCACGATCTATTTAATAGAAGGTAAGTTTTCATTGTATATGCACGCTAGTGGATGTCACGACCTTTTTAATAGAAGTTATGGATTTGTTGTATATGTTCTCTACGTGGTAGTATGACTCCTCTGGTCTTTTTTTATTATAGGAAATTAAATGTTATTATATGTATCCACTAGTGAAGCTTATTACTCCTGTCTTACCATCTTAATGGAAGTAAAATCTTCATTACATGTGTACCCCTGCAGAACTCATGACTCTTCTATTATCTCCTCAATGGAAATTAAATTTTATTGTATGTGCACACTGGCTGAGTTATATAATCTTGCATTATCTTTTAACCGGACTTAAGCTTTCATTGTGTATGTAACCTGGTGGCGATTAAGTATTTCTTATACGCATAATTCTGCTTAAACAACGTTTATACATACTGAAGAAAGTCGTATATATATTTTAGAAGGTAATCGGTCTTCTAGTTTTTATTATTAAACTTTCAAAGTAAACAAATTAGGAATGGTTTAGTGGTAAGTCTGAAGGTTTATAAACTCAAGAAACTGGGGATCGATACCATCGGTGGGCATAGCACAGACACATCATTGTGTAGCTTTGCGCTTAACAATAAACGAACAAAAATAATAAGTTAACTGAAATCTCACATTTTAAAAACCTTCTGTCACTCTGTGTATTGTGTACAGAATAAAAATTTTCATTCTCCTAATGAGATAGTGGTAAGTTTACGAACTTATAGTGCTATAATTAGGGGTTTGATTCCCTGGGTTGGCCACACGAGATAGCCCTATGTAGCTTTCTTCTAATATAAACATATTATTAGACAAGAAAATAAAACAATAACTTCGTTCATTTTGAATGATGAAAGTATTTTTTATGTGGGAAGAATTCTCAGGGTACAGGCTATAATGTGAGCGTGTGTTTTTCTTGTATCAAAGCAACATCGGGCCATCTGCTGAGCTCACCGAGAGGAATCGAACTCCTGATTTTGGCGTTGTAAGTTGTAGACTTAAAGCTGTACTAGCGGGGTGGCTATAATGTGGAAGGTAAAGGTTATAGAGGTGAATGCGGAAGTAGGACCCACCTATCAGTTTTAATCTCTTTTAGCCCCCCCCCCAGTGGCTCAGCGGTATGACTGCGGATTTTTAACACTAAAAACCGGTTTTGATACCCGTGGTGGGCAGAGTACAGATGGCTAATTGTGTAGCTTTGTGCTTAATTCAAAACAACAACTACAATAAACTTCTTTCGCCAGTTTCACATGAGGAATAAATAATCAAATGAATGGAAATAGAAATTAAAAGAGCGAAAAGAGAGATGCTTAACTCCACAGTGTCTCATATTTATACTACCTTTCACTGCTTGCAAACAGTTGTGAGGAAGGTTCCTGCTTTCGGAAGTAAAGAATAATTAAAAAAAGTTTTGGGGGCTTGTTTTTGTTTCTGCTACTTGACTGTTTAGTGTGATTATTCTATACATATATATAAGGACTAGTGAATGGGAGGTTAAGGCTGATAGACGGTGTATCTCCACCGCAATGTGGATTCTACTTCAGTCATCACCAAAACCTAAGATATCTTTTATAATCCCACATTGTAGCTTGTATTCTGAGATCTATTTTAAAAATGCAGAGTATTTTGTTTAATTTTTTAAATTTTAATGTGTTTTGTTTGTGCTTTTAAAAATTATGGTTTTAATATATCAGGTCGTCCTTTAAATAATGTCCAATTTTAGGTTCAGAAAAAGAGATAGGATTTCAAACGCTTTTAATGTTATTTAATTAATATTATATATTCCGTTACTATTAATTACTCCCTGCCAATGATTCACAAGGTTTTAAATGCCATTTCTATAAAATTCTTGGGGTTTGAGGATAAGAATGTAGAGGGGGTAGTTCTGATATCTTCATGTGTTCCAAGCTATTACCCCATCTGATTATCATCTATTCTGAAGTTAGTTCTGCAAACTTCAGAATAGATGATAATCAGATGGGGTAAGGTCTGGAAAATAAGGAGGATGTAAAAGTTTTCCCAGTATAGCTCTTCAATCTTTGCAGATGTGATCCTTGCTGTATGGAGCCATGTAACACAACATCTTTACGATTGATAAAAGCAGGCCTATTTTCTTTCAGTGCAACATCTAAGCGCTCTAACTGTTGACAAGAGAAGTCTAATGTAATTGTTGCATTGAGTGGCAGCAATTCAAAGTGGATCACGTTAATAATATCCAACCAAACGCTTAGCAAGACTTTCCTATGATTGAAGTCCATTTTGGGCTGTGCTTTAGCCAGTTTACCTGCACTGAGCCATTGTCTGCGGCGCTTAATAATTTTGTAATGTATCCATTTTTCATCTTCAGTCACTATCTTGTCCAAAAAAGGTGAGTTATGCTCAGGAAAGTGCAGAGAAGTGCAAATGCCTACTCTTGCTCTAAGGTAGGCTTCTGTCAAATCATGGAGGTCCCATTTTCTAAGTTTTGACACATTTCCAAGCTGTTGCAGATGACGATGAACTGTTGAATGGATTGAATTAAGCTTTAGTGCTACTTCTTCGACTGTTACAGCACAATCTTCATCACGTGCAGCCAGCAGCAAGTCATCATTAAACTCAACAGGACGACATGAACGTGGTGCATCATTTAAGCTGTAGTCACCTGATCTGAACTTCTGAAACCATCTTCAACATTTTTTCATTGAGATACTCCGCACCATAAATACTTTGAATGTTTTGTGTAGTTTCTGCTACACTGTTGCCTTTTTTAAATTCTTAATGCATTATATGTCTTATGTGCTTCTCAAACACATCGATCTTAATATCTGATTAATGATCTGAAAAAGTGGAATTGGGTTAGTTTCTTTTATTTGTCTGAACATTTTTATACACATCCTACTACATATTTTAATCATTAAAGCCTTCTACAAAGACAGAAATGATGATACACTTTTTGTATTAAATTTTCGGACATTACATATGGGATAACTTGATATTTGTAAATATTACCGCTTTGAAACTGTTGTAGGATAAAGAAAACATGCCCGTCAATACTAATATCTGACTTGCATGATTATACTGTCAAGAGACTTACTTATGGGTGTAATAAATTCACAAAAAAATCCTAGTTCTTAAAAAAAATTACGTTATTTAATATTGTGGACAAATACATCTTGTGAATATATTCTCCATAAATGACTACGTCAGGAAAACGTAAGCACAAAGAAGTAATGAGATTTAAATACTATAAAACTAAATGAAAAATAAGAGAGAGAGAGAAATAACTTCTTGTTAAGCAGTTAATTTATTAAATGACTGCAATAAAAGAAACTTGGGAGGTGTAGGTGAAAAATTCTTACTATCTCTGGTGTCATGTGTATAAATTTTCAAGTTGAGATATCCACAATGGTAATATATGATCTCAATGCTTATCTAAACCACTTCTCACGTGCGTATGTGTTTAGCTGTGTTACTTCTAAGTTGCTTACCAGTGAATATCGTTCACGTATTTTCGAGGCTTCCTTTCGAGTTGAGATTTCGAATAGAATGCAGGGGCTTGAAGTTCTTACAAGTTTGTGTTTGTATTAATTTACCTGTGTGTTATTATCACATTGTCTGGTGACAAGCAGGTTTTCCTTGAGGTTATGATAGGTGTCTTTCAGAAGTTCTTTACTGATGCGTGTTTTATTTTGTACTTTTCACTTCTGTTTGTAATCTAATCTTTTATGTTGTGCGATAGTTCTTCAGGAACGGAATACCAAGAGATAACGTTGCATTAATGGATGCAAACTAGCTTTAATATTAAGTGTTGTTAATACTGTGTTGTACTGCAATTCGCCTATAAGAGGAGGTTTCCAAATATTAAGAATACATCATCGCGTCAAGAAATGACACTGCATTAGCCAGATTTAATTTAGAGAGCTTGTAAAGCTTATAATGATGTATGTTAACTTAATTCATCTATAATTTTTTCAGATATTTGATAAATAAAACATCAACAGATGGCATTAAATAATTGAAAGGAAAATGCTATTACATCTCAATATAGAGAACTTATAGTTTGTCAAACACTGTTTAGCATTACATATAATTAATCTTTAAAAAGTTCGAAGTCTATTTTACCCAAGCAATACGTTTTATTAATTATCTAACCTTAGTAAGTCGAAGAAGCTAACAAACAAGTTACTATGTTAGTAGTCTCGTCCAAATTGTGGAAAATGTTGTATAATTATCTAATCTTAGTAAGTCGAAGAAGCTAACAAACAAGTTACCATGTTAGTAGTCTCGTCCAAATTGTGGAAAAGGTCCATGCAAAATGGTTTTTAAAATGCTTTTGAGTAATATATGCTATTTTGTGAATCTTCTGTTACTTAGACTTGCTGATTTTGAAAATGTTGTATATCAAGCTTGGTTTTGCTTTTTTGGTCCCGAAATCTACAAAAAATGAAATGGTTATCAAACATAAAGTCAGTAGTTATTGTGATGTACTATGATAGAAAGATTAGTTAATACTTTTCTAATAATTTAGACATACAAGAATTCAGTGGAAACAAACGAAAACTGCATGATAAAATATTCAAGATAACCTCTGGAAGTTTAAGGTCATTTTTGTTTCAAAATGGTTGCTTACCGGAAATGAAGATACCATAACCTCTGGTTCTTCTGCGAGAGAATTACAATGTAATTAGTGTTATGTTGTAGGCATCCTGAAATCTGTCAAAGCAGAATAGAAATTTATAAAAGCTTAAGGATTTGAAGTAATCTTGAAAGGGTCAATAATCTTGAAAGGTATTTGAATAGTACTAAAATATTTTCGGTACTATATAAACGATGGGTAATTTGTGTAAAATTGTTAAATTCAACTTAAGTGCAGTGTGCCGGAGTAGAGTAGCACGACCCTAGACCCAAGCTGTCATCCTAGTGTGACAACACTAAAGATTATTTGAATCAAGACCCAAATACTGAGGAAGTCTTTCCTCAACATATAATGATCTACAAAACCACATCAAGACAGCATTACTATTCACATTTTTTTGACTGGAAGTCACGGCGAACCATTCCTCCTACCACTTGGATTGAATAGAGTCTTGTAGGTGCTCAGATGAAAGAATTTCCATCCCTCTTTACCATCTTTGCTTCCATCTTGTCTATAACTCATCACTTGTGGATACGCCATCGGGCTGGTGCTTATTTGAGAAATGCTAGTTCTAGACTGCCATTCATTGAATCTTGCAAGCGCAAAAATATAGACTAAATAGACACTAGAGCTAAATATGATAAAAAAGTAGAGAAAACTGAATCACTTTGAATAATTATGGATGTTGAAAGAAGAAATAATTGAAAAATCATGCCAACCAATCGAATTTTTAAAATCATATTGCATAATGCCCACCACATTTTCGAGTTTTAAAATACGTGAATTGAATATCTTGAAGCGAAATATTGGATACAAACTGGTTATTCTAAGTTGATACCCAGAACAATTGATATAATATGCTATGAAGTACTGTAGCAAGTCGCATATGAACGGATGACGGTAAATAACATGGATGTTTTGAGAAAAAGCTAACGTTTAATGATATGCAATTTTAATTAATAATTCACATCATTAACTAAAAACACTTCCCCCTGGTTCTTTTACTCTTTTTTAATACTTTAAAATTATTTCTTTCACATGTGATTAGTTTAATAGTTCGACAGAAATTATTACCATTATTGCTAACTGAAGGTGCAAAATAACAGTTCCTCCAACTGGATCATGTATTTAGTATGTTCAACTGAAGGCGAAATTGTTTTATTATTATTTCTAATATTTTTATGCTCATTTGTTTTGTATTTTATATTTTATTTAATTTCTTTTATATAAATATTCTCACCTTCACATGCTATTTTGTATATGCTGTCTTCTTCCATTAAATTAGTCTGATCTATTCAGAAACTGGCTTGTTCATAGCTCTATATATTGAAAAGACATTTTGCTTTCTAAATTGTTGCATTATTTGACAAGATAAACCAAGTATAAGTGGAGTTTGGTGTGAATGTTTAGCTATTTTACCGTTAATTTGAAGAAAAAAAAAGTTAACACGTTTCAAGTTAACATATCAGTTAATTTTAAAGCTAAATTCTAATTTTATGTATTTATTCTCAAAACACATTTTGTTAAACATCTGTGTTATATAAAAATCTATACACGTGTTGTCTTAACCTCAAGGAGATGACCATGATTTTTGAATTGTTGTTTATAATTACGCACAAAGCCACACAATGGGCTACTTGTGCTCTGCCCACTCGTTTTCTCGCATTTTAAGTTTGTTTGTTTTGGAATTTTGCACAAAGCTACTCGAGGGCTATCTGTGCCAGCCGTCCCTAATTTAGCAGTGTAAGACTAGAGGGAAGGCAGCTAGTCATCACCACCCACCGCCAACTCTTGGGCTACTCTTTTACCAACGAAAAGTGGGATTGACCGTCACATTATACACCCCCACGGCCGGGAAGGCGAGCATGTTTGGCGCGACTCGGGCACGAACCCGCGACCCTCAGATTACGAAGCGCACGCCTAAACGCGCTAGGCCATGCCAGGCCCAAGCATTTTAAGTTCTAAGATATACCTTGTCGCGCTCAGGGGATAATATTTGAAAACAGACTTTAATGTATTAAACCAAGTATTTCATTCTGGTTTTCATTGAATTTATAATTGTGTAAAATATGAAAATATTCTCTGAAATTAAACTCACAACCTGAATGACCTAAGGCTGAACCCTTTTTTGTATACTTTGACCTTCTTTTAAAGAAAAGCATAGCTTTTGAAAGAAGAACCTCAAAAGGCCAAACGTGTGTTATATATTGGTTGCAGTCTATTACCTGATGCCTAAACACCCTAAAATGAGCTTAATATCATCACACTATCTTGATTAGAAACTTTTAGTGGATCTGTTTTATATTTGTATTTGCCCAATTTCAATGTAAATTTAATAGTTTCTAAAAGGCTAGAAAAGGGTCTTATATCATCATTTTATTATAAGTAGATGGGAACTTTCAGCGATTTGTATTATGTTTGGCAGCTATCTTGTTTTTGGCAATATTTGAGCTAAAAAACGCTAAATTGAACTTGGAATACAGCATTTTCAAAATTAGCGGATCCAAATATTATAAAAACAATTATCTACCTTATTCTGCTAAAGAATACTTTTACAACTGTGATTTCTCGAAAATGATTAGTTTCAAATGGGTAATAAAAATCTGTGATAACATTTTGATATGTAATTATAACTGAATGATCTGATTTGACAAGAATAACAGTTGAACAAAGTTTTAGTAGATTTGAATTAACCCTCGTCGTATAATAACAGTTACTTATTGATGATGTAAATATTCATTATAACTTTTGTATGGTGCTACAATGATAAAGAAAAAAAAACACAAAACAACCATGTGTCTGTTCTCTCTGCTTTGTTGTTTGTTTGTTTTTTGACATCCTGCCAGAATTTCCTGAACTAATAATTAGATTAAACAAACTTATATACGAGAAATGAAAATAAGCTAAAAAGGATCAATATGTAACAAAGTTGATTTGAAAAAGAAACAGACTGTACACTCTGGTTATTTCTATGATGTTTATCCAAATTATGTATTTCGAAAAAATCATTAAGCAACCATGTTTTACTAAATGTTAAAAATAAAACAAGTTTTCTTTCTGTGTTGTAGCCCGAATTGTTTCCTTACTTTTTTGTGAATATAAATACTATATGATTGGTGTTCATATTTTTGTTGTTATTTTGTGTCTCTCAGTGACTCATTAGTAAATATGACGACTTGCAACTCTGAAATTTGGGGCTTGATCTTTATGGCGTGCACAGAGTCAGCTTCGGCTTAAACAAAATCAATCAAGCAGAAACAAAACTGTTCTTTTATTGATAGAGGGAGTAACTGTCACAATTGTACACTTTCTCTGGGTAAGATAGTTGATCAAAATAATCATTGAACGGCAAAAAAATAATTTCGTATTATATATAAAACTTGTGTGTAAACAGTGTGTCGAGTGCAAAAGAGATTTGTGTCAAAAAAGTCTTTTATGCTTGTTGTGTTCATATGTTTTCTTATAGCAAAGCCACATTGGGCTATCTGCAGAGTCCACCAAGTGGAATTAAACCCCTTATTTTAGCGTTGTAAATCCGTAGACTTACCGCTGTACCAGTGGGGTCTTTAAGCCTGATCATCGACTTCTGACACTACAAAGCAATTTCGCTTCAGATCATATTTTTTATCAGTTATCTTCAGATTTAGTAATTTTATAGTGTTACAGAAATTTGTGTCGGTTCGGCGTGGTAAGGTGGTTAGGGAGCACGACTCATAATTTAAAGGTCGTGGGTTTGAATTCTCGTTACATAACACTTGCTCGTCCTTTTAGTGGTAGCAGTGTTATAATGTAACGGTCAATCCCACTATTCGTTTCTAAAGGAGTAGCCCAAGAGTTGGTGGTGGATAGTGATGATTAGCTGCCTTTTTTCTAGTCTTACAATGCTAATTTAGGGATGGCTAGTGCAGATGGCCCTGGTGTAGCTTTGTGCGAAATTCAAAACAAATAAACAATAAATCGAAATAAAGAACAACTAGCTGTTTTCACGAAATTAACCAAACATAAAAGAGAACAACCAAAGCTATATGTGGTCAGACTGCTACATCCGCCAAATGTTTAGATATAACTTATGACTCGAAACACACAGGAATTAACTTAAACAATATTAGAGCCAACAAAACTATGCTGGGAGTCTAACTGATAAAAACAGTGGAGAAACAGTCTACAACATATTAAAAACATACATACGACTTGTAATTGACTGTGCAGTCCCAGAATGGGTAAATGTAGCACCAAAACTAGTACAAAGTATGCTACAAACAATACAAAACTCGCTAGTTACAACAACATATAAAGTTCCTAGAGCAACTTCTTCTGATTATTTCATGCACAAATGCTCAAACATATAAATAGTAACAGATAAACATCTACATAATCACTCAATTGCTTCGAGAAAAATTTGAGAAAAAATTACTTATGATGCGAACTTGACAGATACTGCATATATTCTCCCTAGAAAAAAAAATATATATATAAAAGAAATAATAACAGGCCACCTAATTACTAGACATTTTAAATCTAACATAATTTTAAGTTATTTTGGAAACATTGTAAGATATTTATGTAAATGATCTCTTATAAACTTAAAATATATGTTTAAATCTAAATCATCACTGGGCCTGTTTGTGAAGTATTTGACTATACGCTAACCGAACAAAGCGAAAGTTTGTTCAATGTGTTTGTCTAATGTCGTCCCCCAGTGGCTCAGCAGTATGTCTGCGGACTTACACGCTAAAATCCGGGTTTCGATACCCTTGGTGGGCAGAGCACAGATAGCCCATTGTGCAGCTTTGTGCTTAATTCTAAACAATACTGTCTAATGTTACTTTACTTAAGTACGTGGACATAGCCTTGAAAGGGGTCAGAGCAAGTACACATAATTGAGCTCTGATCCTCTTGTATAAATAAAATAACATTACGTGTGAATGATATGTGCAGCAAGGAGGAAGAGATTAAAAGCACCCGACACTGCCAGGTCCTCAATCACCAAAACCTGACAGTAAACTCCAACATATATTTGAAACAATAACAGGAGTTTTAACTATTAGAGTCTTGAATTTTGTCAATACACTTCTGTATTGTCGTTTTAGGCCTGGCATGGCCATGTGGGTTAAGGCGTTCGACTCGAAATCTGAGGGTTGCGGGTTCGAATTCTGGTCGCACGAAACGTGCTCGCCCTTTCAGCCGTGAGGGCGTTATAATGTGACGGTCAATCCCACTATTTGTTGGTAAAAGAATAGCCCAAGAGTTGGCGGTGGGTGGTGATGGCTGGCTCCCTTCCCTCTAATCTTACACTGCTAAATTAGGGACGGCTAGCGCAGATAGCCTTCGAGTGGCTTCGCGCGAAATTCAAAACAAACAAACAGTTGTCGCTTTACGGCAGTACCTTGACTATCATTTCTAATTGTTTACAGTGAATGCGAAGTTTTTTTTAGTAAAATGGCTACTGATAGTGGTTCCTAGCAATCATTGTACGAAACGTATTATACTTAATACACATATAACTTCATAGATGTCTGCAACCTCTCAGCATTAATCTTGAACAGTTGTACGATCAGAGCTCAGTTCATACATATGTGTTTCCTCTAGGCGTTGATCTATAAAATTGGGCGACCGGGCGTCTTTTCAGCAAACCTCTGGCCCATTCGGCATGCCAGTAATTATTAAGCGTAACCAGTCATCTCGTGATTGGTATATTTAGTCTTAAAATCGTTACATTTTCAAAAACATTTCTGAACAACATCTTTTCAATTATCTTTCGATTAAGGCTTCAAAGGTTTTCCGTAATTTTGTTGAAGGAATGAAAAACATCGTACAAAAGAGATCCGGAAGGTTTGTGTCCAACCAGAAACTCATAACATTATTACGTAAGATGGATGCTGGTTTTACAAATGATATCAAAGTAAATAAAGGATTAGTTATCTGAATCCCAATATATTAAAGTTATGTAAAAATATATATATTTATTAACGTGTTCTACTAATACATAGGCCCGGCATGGCCAAGCGTGTAAGGCGCGCGACTCGTAATACGAAGGTCGCGGTTTCGCGCCCGCGTCGCGCCAAATATGTTCGCTCTCCCAGCCGTGGGGGCGTTATAATGTTACAGTCAATCCCACTTTTCGTTGGTAAAAGAGTAGCCCAAGAGTTGGCGGTGGGTAGTGATGACTAGCTGCCTTTCCTCTAGTCTTACACTGCTAAATTAGGGACGACTAGCACAGATAGCCCTCGAGTGCGAAATTCCAAAAAACAAACAAACAATCTACTAATACAAGCATAAAGTAACAACGAATTACTCTACCTACACTGGCACACCAGTATTCGAAACATTGATATTCTATTAAATCTTGGAATAAGGGTTATCAATTTATAGGATACAAGATGTAATATGTCAAAGAAAGCATTAATACAAAATCGGATGCATTCAAGTTAGCAAGAAATACAGCAAAATGTTTTTTAAAGGGCAGATAGTTTTTTCACAATCTCTTCCAGCTTAATATTAAATGAAACCATTGAATCAGAGTTACAAGCTTTGATTACCAGTGAACCTGTTTTTGATCAATTTTACGGGCACTTTGATTTTTTTTCCTGTTATAATATGCGTGCGTATATTTTCATCACCCGACATCGCGAATGTCGTAACCCGATGTTTAACGTTATGTCTTGAGACTTACCGTTGAGGAAAGGAGCAAAGAAGAAAGCAAAATAACAAGTCAAACGAGATTGAATTTACACTAAACCATTTATGGTAGTTTTCATACCCTTCGGTTGAAGTTTCTTTATTTTGCCATTTCATGTATGCCGTTTAAACTACACTTTCTTGCCTACATTATGTTAACTCAATAAATTACGATATTTTTGCACAACTTTTATGAGGAAATCTACACGAGTAACTTTATTGTTTGCTTTGAGTATAATTTTATTGAATAAAGTACTGGTATTTATAATGGTGTTCAACATTGGTACATTGGTGTGTCCACCGAGGTGAATTGAATCCATGATTTTAGCGTTGTAAATCTGAAGACTTGCTCTTGTTCCGCCGGGGGATAATCTTGTATAGAGTATGAAACAGTTATGAGCATTCAGTGTATGAGATGGTATTACCAGTTGAAACAAAGAAACTCATAAAAACGAATAAAAATCCCGTATTAAACATGTTGCTGAAAGGTGTTTCTTGCAGACTTTGAAACGAACCGATACTACATTCTTCCAAAGTAAAGTAAATTTAAAGTTGTAATGAAGGCAAACTTAGCTGTTTATGCAGAAACGTCTCAATGTGTGTTCACAAATGATAAGCATGTGGTTTTGAGCGAAGTGCGCGGGCAAATTTTAGATCTAAATTAGTCGAGAAAACACATTTCAATTGTATTTAATATTAATTTTTAAAGGAAATCATACGTGGGTTAAGTTGTTCATGTCAAGTTATTTGCAAATAAAAAAAAGTTTAAATCGAAGCTAGTTGTCTTGAGATGACAACAACATTGTACCATCGTGTACCATACTGTTGCATTGAAAACTTAAATTAAGCGAAAAACAGCTAAGATTATTCTGAATGGAAATGATAATATGGAACTGGATGTTCTCGAACAAAGGCCATTCTAATGATATGAGATTTGTAACGTCTGATCGAGAAAGGTTCCAAACAGCGTATTATTTTTATATACATTTATATTTACACGTAACGATAAAACCTATCTCCTCTGCATTAAAAAGTTTGACTAAGCTAAAACAAATAAGTAAAACACACAAACAACAGGTAAGGTGATTGTGATTCTGAATGGAAAACCAGTAATTTACGTTTGATCGAGAAACGTTCGAGAACATTTTTGGACAGATAAACTAGTGAACAGAAATCATCATTTTCTTATATACTTTCTACCTATACTTTCAATAATCCGTTGATAATAGAAGCTGTTGAATCGACAATTTCTTCATTACTTCGAACGGCTATATCACAAGAATAGAGAAACTGAAGTAGAACTGTGGAATGCAGATAAATTTCTACCAAACAACATTACACCTCTTTAACATTATGATTAATCTACAGACGTTCCAGGTATGATCAACAAACTCCTCATATGACTAGTTTAACAGATGGAAATATTATAGATTCAATCGATTTTAAGAAACTGTATTATTCATTACGAAACTGAGTATTCTATAAATACAACAATAATAAAACCTTTTAAAATCCAATTCACTAATTACGACTCCTAGAAACCCCCAAAATATTTATAAAGAATAGATTAAAAGTGAAGATTTAGGTACTAAACAAATACTTTCTCGTTCGAAAAATATCTGTCGGTAATTCGGGCAAACATGGTATGTTTTGTCTTTCATTAAGGCTCATGGTTACCACTGAAGAAAGTAAATTTTTGTTTGGCTTTTAGAGCAAAGCCAATTTTGGCCATCTGCTGTGTGCACAGCGGGGATAGAACCTTGGATTTCAGTATTGTAATCCCGTAAACTTATCCGCTTTCCTATCAGTGGGCAAAACGGATGAAACTACGACTTTGAGTATTTGATACAGTATCCTACAGTTCGAATACGAGTGTAATATGCAAGTTCCTTATTCAAATTTTTTAATGCATGATCCGATTGAAAATCTGTTTGTGAAAACTGGAGGTACATTACGCTAATCTTGTCTTCTAACATGTCTCATTTAGTCTAGGCCCCCTCCCCCACTGATACACGATAAACTACTAAAACTGGGGGGCAGAGTATAAACAGCCCTTTGTGTAGCTTTGTGCTTAATAACAACAACCTTTAAGCTAGAGTACTATCAGGGATTTTATCATAGACTGTGTGTTCTACGTATATTTCTATTTAATGTCAGTATATGGGCGGATAACATAATTTATATGTGTAATTCTTATATCAACCACTTTAATTCACTTTCAATATATTGAAATACTTTTCACGGTAAGAAAATACACTTGTTCTAACGTAACAAACGGCAACGAAAAAGAAAGGGTTAATATATATTTCCGTACACAGATGCCTAAGCAGAAGTTTTTAAATATATTTTTTTTATGTATTTACTTGCCCAAGGTTCCAGAACAGAAATTAAAAGTCACGTTGTGTCAGGATAACGAAGCGCGAAAAGAAAGTGTATATGGAATTGAAGATCCAAATATAAACGAGTTAATGATAAGATGTGTTACTTATATGTTTATTTGTTATCAGATTACGTAATTATTAAGTTAAAGACAAAATTATTCGTGTTAAGTCTTACATTAGCTTGTCGATTACGTTAATTAGGTCACAACCAACAAAAACAGTATTGCCATCACTAAATGTAGGCCCGGCATGGCCGAGCACGTAAGACGTGCGACTCGTGATCCGAGGGTCGCGCCAAACATGCTCGCCCTCCCAGCCGTGGGGGCGTTATAATGTGACGGTCAATCCCACTTTTCTTTGGTAAAAGAGTATCCCAAGAGTTGGCGGTGGGTGGTGATGACTAGCTGCCTTCCCTCTAGTCTTACACTGCTAAATTAGGGACGGCTAGCACAGATAGCCCTCGAGTAGCTTTGTGCGAAATTCCAAAACAAACAAACAATTCGAATTTTGCGCAAAGCTACTCGAGGGCTATCTGCACTAGCCGTCCCTAATTTAGCAGCGTAAAACTGGAGGGAAGGCAGCTAGTCATCACTACCCACCTCCAACTCTTGGACTACTCTTTTACCAATGAATAGTGGGATTGACCCTCAAATTATAACGCTCCCGCGGCTGAATAGGCGTGCATGTTTTGTGAAACGGGGATGCGAAACCCGTGACCCTCAGATTACGAATCTCACGCCTTAACCCACCTGGCCGTGCTGGGCCAGTTGTGTGGTTGTTTGTATATTACAATATATTTATGTTAAAGAAAATAGTATGTGTCAATCTTTTTGACAAACATAATAAATTTCGTACATATCAACATTCAGTTAATTTCAATTTAAGATCAAATTTTAAGCTATTTGAAATCGTAATATGTAACATAATAAATCGGAAACTCGTTTGAGATAAATTATATACGTAACAGTACACAGTTTAATTTGTTTATTTCAGAATTCCTTCTTTTATATTTTTAAAATGAAACGCTATATACATATATATCATATAGACTCACAAAACACCATAGAAAGTACCTTGGACTTTCAAATGCGTTAATCACTAACACAAACTCGGCCTAAATTTTATTTATGGAAAGTAAGACTAAACAGTTGTGTGAGAGACCCATGGGAATCAGGCTTAGCTGTAATTTATCAATAAAAATAATATGCTTGCGTTTGTCAGTTCGGAATCTTTTCGCAAATTTCTTCTTTAAACGCTACAAATTTCACATTGTTAGGAAGGTCTTTGTCCAAGGAGTCCAGATTGAATATTGAGTTTTCAATACCACCTACTTATTTTTTGCTTAGTCATACTTTTGTTATGCAACAAGCATGGTACATGATGATACGATGTCGTTGTTATCACATTACGACTGGCTTTAATTTCAACTTTAGATTTTTTGTTTGCAAAGTATTTGACACAAACAACACTATATAACCCTTGTGTGATTTTCTAGATGAATTTAATGTTAAATACAATTACTACGTGTTTCACGACTTACTTATATTTACAATACGTATTCTCAAGAGAATACATTTTTACTTCAAAATGTGTTTCTTGTCATCACGGTATCTACAATATGCACTCGCAGTAAATTTCAAACTGTATCTTCATCATTTGTGAACACACATTCAGACATTTCTGCATATTATATAAGGTTACCTTCATTACAGCTTAACATTCACTTTACTTTAGAATAATGTAGTTTCGTTTAGTTTCGTAGGCTGCAGAAAAATAATTTTAACAATATTTTTAGTACAAGTTTTATTATTCGTTTTGGTAAGTTTCTTTGTTTTAGCTTGTAAAACCATATCATACACTAAATGCTCGTACTGTTTCGTACGATTACATAATAGTACTTTAGTGTCTACTTTAGGTGTAGTTAGTTTTATTAAATGAAGTTATGTCTACATCAGCTTGTTTGCCTGACCACACTGAATGTTTTCAAATAGACCAGGATTTATTGATCTAACATATAATGCCTACAAGAAAGCGTAGCATGAATGGTATGCGTTAAAATGAAAAAAATTAGGAAAATTCAAGCAAACAGTATGAAAAACTACTGCAACTGTTTTGCAGGTGCCCCCAGTGGCTCAGCGGTATGTCTGCGGACGCTAAAAACCGGGTGTCGATACCCGTGGTGGGCAGAGCACAGATAGCCCATTGTGTAGCTTTGTGCTTAATTCAAAACAACAACAACAACAGTTTTGCAGGTCGTGGCTAATTTTAAAATAATAGATTAAAGGTAAGCAGCTTGTCAACAATGTATACTGCCAACTCTTATGTGATTAGATATCGAGATTATGTTATCACTTATAACACATATCCTCAAGTGCGGAGCATTTTTGCTACAAGAGGTCGGAAACCATAAATCATAGGATTCTCAATCCGGGCACGTAAACCATAGATAACGTCCGACCTCATGTGGTTTGATAATTTCTGGCATTTGATTTCACAACTCATACATATTTCAATAATCTTTACACTTCAGCTGCTTATACGGTTATTATTTACCACTTTAGTACAAACATGTTTCAAAAATAAAAACACCCTACAGTACAACTGCTTTTAATTTGTATTGCACACAGATGCCATGGAGTACTAACATTTTTCGAATGCAACACGAATCTTAAGAAACTAACCAATCATGGTACAATATTTTTTAACTTTTTGTTACGATTAGTTTCGTCTTGGTTTTGAATTTTGTGCCATGATACACGAGGGCTATCTGTGCTATCCGTTTCTTTCTTGGCAGTGATAGAATAGAGGGAAAGCACCAAGTCATCACCATCCACCGCCAATTCTTAGGCCACTCTTTTACCATTGATTAGTGAGATTGAGTGTCACATTATAACGCCCACACGGCTGAAATGGAGGGCATGTTTGGTGTGACATACAGGATCAGTAATTGTTTTCAATATCTGCCAAGTAACTGGTATACTTTTCATAGCCTATTATTTCTTTTAACGCTCAGACATATTTCTCATAGATAATATTACTTTCTTCATGCTTAGTCACAGGTATATTTCTCATAGGTGATTACTTTTTTACGCTGAACTACAGGTACACTTCTCTTTTTTTCAGGCTGAGCCACGGGTACATTTCTCACAGATTATATAATTATTAGTTTTTCACGCTCAACTACACTTATATTTCTCACAAATTATTACTTTTTTCACGCTCAACCAAAGGTCTACTTTTCATTAATTGTTATTTTCTCCAGGATCAGCTACAATATCCTTTTTCCACTCAGAATTTTGAGACTTTAATCTAACTGTAGTATACTGGCTTTGTGACATCAAACATACTTATTTTGACTTTGTATCTGCTAGAATGCGAAAACAGCAAATATTAACTGGTTATCCAAACAGTCGTAGGACGTCTATATTATTTGTGGTGTCGTTAATTTTAGCTTGAATGGTATTTTTTTGCGCTAACAGCAGTTCAGAAACTTATCGGATTTAGATATAGTCGTCCGTATTGTGATTAATTTACCAGGTAAAAGGTAGCAAATCAGCATTACCCGCCGTTACAACGGATTTGTCCAGCTTTGTAGAATTAACTGTCACTCTTTTAACATACTCTCAAAATAAAATGCTGAGCGTGTTTAAGAGAATCGGGCTTTCGAGGGAGTTAATCACTAACTAAAACTCTGCCCAAATTATATGTACAAAAATTAAAATTTAACCTCAAGTCTTTCGTGTGAAAATGTTGAACAGGTTCCTCGTTTATGGAGGAAAAAAGATGGTATGCATATAAAGAACAGAATTTATATGATTCAACAAAAAATATTTCTGGTAGGAATGAAAAATGAAAAAAAAAGAATTATACTAGAGCGTAGCTACCAACATCAGTCACTCATAAGTTATTTTAAAAATGTAAACATACGTTTTTATATGCAAAAACGGCTCGTTTGGGTTCAGAAAATATTTTAAATAGAAGAGCGAACAACGTTTCGATCTTCTTCGGTCATCGTCAGGTTCACAAAGGTTATCTCTTATTTTGTCATTATTGTGATTTCTACAGTTAAAATTCAAACAAGTAAAAACTACTAAAATTATTTTATGAAAACTTTTGATTAAACTTAAAAATATTTTTTTTAATTTTAGGTCATTAACAAAACTAAACAAACAGTAAAATATTTTAATTACTTTGTACTTAATGTTAATTTGATGATATCAGTGAAACATAAAAGACGGAAACCTAAGAAAATTTTATATACACTTTAAAATTCAAATTGGTCGCGTGGCATTGAGTTATTTTTGGAAAAAAAAATATTTTATATACAGTGATAGTCTTAACTGTGAAATTGCATGATGACCAGAGACATTTTCGATCGATTCCGGCAAGTGTTAGCGCTCTGTGTCCCAAAGCTAATAATATTACGGGCACGTCTTCCAGTCTTCTTTGAAAACTAATTACTTTGATGCGTCTGCAGATTTTCGGTGCAAAAATTGCTTTCTTAAGAAAGAGAGCAGTTAAGAGCAAATATAAAAATGACATTCGCTCACATCGTTTAACAGCAACATTTTCTGTTAAGTAATCTTACTATGACATATTTTACGTTAAAAAAAGTGTATTTAGTTTGAAGCTTCCATGTTGGGGTTGAAAGACGGGTAGAAGATCTTAAAATGATAAAGTGATGTAGACATTAGGAAAAAGTTGAAATAATATAAGATGATTTAAACACATTGTAAAAGGTTGAAATTGTAGATAAGAATAGAAACATACAAATATTTAAACGTTTTGAGAAAAGACGAATGTCTATAAAAGGTTGTAAACATACAGGTATACACTGATATGGTTGAAAAAAATCCAAACATACTACATAAATAAAATTTCAAGGGCCAACAAATGGTATTTGTATATATATATATATTTTTTTAATTGTGTATTTACGGCAAAGTTAATAAGTTTGTTTTGGAATTTCGCACAAAGCTACTCGAGGGCTATCTGTGCTAGCCGTCACTAATTTAGCAGTGTAAGACTAGAGGGAAGGCAGCTAGTCATCACCACCCACCGCCATCTCTTAAGCTACTCTTTTACCAAAGAAAAGTGGAATTGACCGTCACATTATAACGCCCCCACGGCTGGGAGGGCGAGCATGTTTGGCGCGACGCGCACGCCTTAACGCGCTAGGCCATGCCAGGCCCAAGCTAGAAAGAGTATCATCCTAAAAGAACAACTCACACCGAAAAGATAAAGTTCAAACAAGAAGAAAAAAGGTAAAACAATTGTAAGGATATAAATATAGAGAAAAGATGGTACAAAGGGGTGAGAATTATTAGAAAACTTCAACTGATGCGAGGGAGCTAAGTGTTTAAATATAGCGTGGGAAGAAAATCCCAAGAAAAACGTAAAAGGTTAGAATATTCTTAAGGAGTATAATTGTGGTTGATATGGTATAAAACAAGCTGAAGTCTTACAGAAATATAGATATTACAATTCCATTTAACACTGATATGCTTGATGTTATTTTAATTCGATTGTGTTTATGGTTATTAACCTTATTTCTGATCCTGAAGTTGTTATTTAGCAACAAAGTGAGTTTCAAAAAATCATATTGGCAATAGCTAACCGTATTTTGTTGGTTAAATTCTATTTTTGTTTCTAAGGTTGTATAATTAGCTTATTTACTCATGTTTGTTGCGTTGTTTATTTTCGAATGTACGTGAACTATCATTATATTGAATTAGTTTGTTGTATAAATTTATCGTAGAGTTAAGCAAGGGGTAGCTGTATATTGACAAATTAAAGGAAAAACATCTATAGTCAATATGAATTCCAACAATTTTTAACTACTCATTGTTTGACCAAATAATGAGGTTTTATTGTTTTTCAAATTATAGAACGTATTTTCACGATAACGGGTGCAAACCTTGGACCCCCCGATTCACAGTTCCGGCACGCCAACCGCTAGACCACACTCTTAGCATAATATCTAGTGAACTGCTGTATGTAACATAGAAAATATGCGTCTCTGTATTCGTGTGTTGGCCACATTTCCCAACTCGTAAGTAGCTTGTAAGTGTAACTACTGTGTAGCAGCAGCCTTTGAACAACAAAAATGCAGTTTGCTACTAATCTTCAAAATATATTTGAAAATGATTTCCGACACGTTATGTGTTGTAAGTGATTTCTTTTTATGAGTGTGAAAACAGGTGTTGAATCTGGTTTTGTACTTCTAGAATTTTAATTATCATTAGTTACTAAAATTATATCAAGAGATTTATTTGTCGTTATTTCTGTTTAAAAGATGTGAAAACCTATGCTCAAAAGAGCATTATTCAACCTCAACAACTAAATTATATAGTTATAGAAGTAAATATAACTAACCTTCAGCTAGTATTAAAAAAAAACAACTAGTAAACAAAGACTGTCACTGTTATCAGTCTAGACAGTACATTCGATTGTGGGCAGCAAATTTAAGATAAAAATACTGCACTAGACAAGAGACATCTATTCATGCTCTGCTTCATTGAAATATAGAAAATGTTTCGATTTTACGCGGTTAGCACAATACTTCTAATTAATGAAGAAGGCATCCTAATTTTGATTTGATATATTGCAAATTAAAGAACTAGAAATAAGTCGTTGTTTGTATTATTATAATTTTGAAAAACACATCACGTGGTATCTTAGAAAATGTTAACAACATTTGTTTTCGTAAGTAAAAAATATCTAAGAATGTTTAAATATTAAAATTATCTCCATAAAGTTCTAGGTTTACTAAACAAAGTATATATTTACTTTCATAGATCTGTTACAGGAAACATTTATATCACATCATAATATTTTTTTTTAATGTATGTGTATAACCCAAGTTTTACTAAAGTGTTTTCAACAAAAGAAATACATACGGTATAGCACTGGTTTTATATAAAATGTGTATATGGTATATCAAGCTGTTTTTTTAGAAACAAATGTTTATATAACTTTCCTCTGTTTTTTTAAAGTTAAGTCTTTATACAATCCCAGTTTTGTTAAAGAAAATATTTATATTACTTCTCGCTACCTTTACATAGGGTATTTGTTTAGTTCCAGTTTTTAAAAGAAAATATTTATATTTTCTTTAGTGTTTTACACAGATTGTTTGTATAATTTCCTAGTTTTTCACATTACAGAAAATATTTTCGAGTGTTTTTTACACATAGTATTTGCGTAATCGTCTTGATCTATTACAGAAAATGCTTATAAAAGTTTCCACTTTTATTACAGAAAGGTTTCCTCTAGTGCCCTTGTACCAGGCGTGAACCAATGATCTATCTATTACCAGAATTTGAACTCCCTACCTTAACGTTGTTAATCATCAGTGATTTACTGGAGGTTAAAATATCGTTGAATTGTTTGGTATTATTACTGTTGCTGAAAATGTTTGAAGGAAGTTTATTTAAACGAAGTGTTCGTATAACGTTCTAAATTTATTATACATTAACGTTGAAGATGAAGGTGGGCCACAAGAATGACTGTGAAATCTCATAATTCGATCAGACAAGAGAAGGCAATGAAATGGCGGTGGATGATGTTGACTCACTGCCTTCCCTCTTACCTGACTGTTTAAAATACAGTTATGCTTAGACTGCCTTTTGTATAACTTTGTGCGAAGCACCGTAAGTAAACAAATGATCAGATATATGTTAATGGCAAAAATTATGGAAACGCAAACTACACACACACTCACACACACACAAATGAACTAAATAACACACATTTTAATAAAAAGCTCAGAGTTGAATGATATTATGTAAGAGGTTATCTAAAATGATCATTTTAGACAAATGTGTACGTTAAACTTCTTTGTGGGTTTCACGTGTACTTTTGTAATTGGAATTTCTTAATTTTAAATTCAGCATTCTATATACCAGTTGACTTTTGCAACAAGCGTGACTGAGTTATTTGTGTATCTCGGTTTGTTTTTGGTTATTGTTAAGCACAAAGCTACTATGCAATAGGCTATTTGTACTCTACCCACCACAAAGACTTTCCTCTGAGCCAGTTAAAAACATTTGTAATGTTGAAAAAGTTTTTCTTAACAGATCAGTAGTATTCCAGTCGTGATCTTTTGTAGTCTTCAAGATAAATGAGAAATAAAGATATGTGTTATTATTGTAATGGATTATTGTTAGTGTCCACTTTTCAAATTTGCAAATTATTTGCCCTGTCATGGCCAGGTGGTTAAGGCACTCGACTGGTAATCCGAGGGTCGCGGATTCGAATCTCCGTCACACCAAACATGTTCGCCCTTTCAACCGTGGGGGCGTTATAGTGGACGCTCAATCTCACTATTCGTTGGTGAAACAGTATCCCAAGAGTTGGCGGTGGGTGTTGATAACTAGCTTTCTTCCCTCTACTTTTACGCTTCTAAATTACGAACGGCTAGTCCTTGTGTAGCTTTGCGCGAAATTCAAACCAAACAAAATAGTTGGTTTTGTGTGAGTCATTGCATTTTTTTTGAAGAACCGAATAAGTCGTTACAAATAGGCTAATTTGTGATCGACGTTCTGAAATCTTTTCCTCGTTGAAAAATCCCATTAGCATGAAGTCAGATAAGGTGTTTTGTTCTGCTAGTATTAACAACACAGTGAATTCTCTCCATGGAAATAAACGATAAACCCACTGTGCACATTTTAATGGTCGGTTAGAAAGTACACGTGTCTAACGTATTGATTTTATTATTCAGCACACATTTTCTGTGAAATTTGTGATCTCAGTAGGATTGGAAGCAAATCGCAAATTTTCCCGAAAACATTACCTGGCCTCCACGAATGACCTTCTAGTGTCTTACTTCATGTTAGAAAATAAAGTTTTGTAAGGCAAATAAAAACTGCTCGTTTCTGTAATTATGTGTACAGTTGTGGGATTTTAAGCATACATTTCACCTGAGCTGTATTAATGATTTATGCGCACACTTTTTCATATCAACTTCGCAAAATCTGCCTCTCACTAGAAAGTAATATATGAACTAAAGCGTGTACACACACAAACAAACACATACATATATCCTTATGCTTACTCGGAATAATTAATATTCATCGAGTTAATCCATGCATTATAACTGCCTGTAAAGGCTCTTTGGACTTTTCGAATACTGTACGTCTTCCGCCATTGCAATTCATTGTTAAGAGTATCTAATTCATTACTGTTTCAAATGTTCAAGAAAACATACTGCTGTTGCTTTATGGACAGTGGACAATGGTCACTGTGGATTTTCATATCATGTAGCGAGGAGAACGACTCCTTTGTAAAGTAAGAAACGTAACTGGAAGTTTTCACATGATCTGTACTTTACATGTGCTAAACATTCAAGTTATAGACCTTTAATTTTCAGGTACAGATGTCCACATTTTGGACTACTGCTCAGGTGAAAGGTAACAGTTACACATGCAGCTAGTAGTGCTTTGAACAAAATAACAAGATTGACTGCCAGTTTTATAAATAGACCTGGAGGCTGATGTGCAGAATTTATTCGATGTTTTTGACCTGTAGCCCACTGTGTATATATACACATATATACTGTGATATCGTCGTAATAACGTGTCCACATTCTGCTGTAGCATCACCTCACACATATTCGATCTGTTTTCGCCTGTGTACTGTAAATGACTAAAGAACAGTTTAATCACTATTACTGTGTCATATTATCACACTACAGTGTTAATGTTTGATCTAAGCATATACAAGTTTGTAACACCATGCAGCATCACCACAGTAACTTATTCACATGTTGAATGTGACGATATGACATCACAATAGTGAAGTAATATTTGAGGTCAGTTAATATTTTCTTTCCCCTAAAGACTCTATGTGGTAATGGTTTTACCGTGTTATAAATTTAATTAAAGACTTTATCCTCTCTATTTTCCAAAGGATTTGTTTAGACTGCCTTTCAAACTGTATTCATACTGGTGGAAAACAATGAAATATTTGTTATAAGCAAAACATTTTGTGTAAATCTGGGTCAAACAATTGTCGTAATAGGCCATCTTCATGACTATATTGCGTTGTGTAGCACAAGTGGAATAATTCCAACTATGCATTATTATATATAGAAAGTGTGTTTTATTGGTTCATAAATCATAATGTTATGCTTTCAGGGAACTCTTCAAAATCTGCTATAGCTAAAATAATATATTTTTGAATTCTATGCAAGTATATTATTCGGTTCTCAGAGCCGATAATAGGGAACTCTAAAAGTAGTAGGGAGCCCCAGAACTTATTAAAACAGTGTGCATAATGGAGTCATTTGATTCAGAAATATTCACTATTGTATGTCAGCATATAGTAAATCATGTATTGCAGTGTCTTGAATAAACCGAAACCAAAAAATTCTTATAGAGAATTATATAAATATAAAAATATCTTTAAACTTCAATCCATGTCATATAAATATATTTCATTCTTAAAGCATTGAATTTCTTATTTCGTATTTTTCAAAGTGAAAGTGCTGAATTGCGTTCATAGATATTTTTATACTAGCTGCTTCTAACAAACCCATTCAACGCATGAGAAAGACATACAATTCTCCGAGAATGGCATAGGATGGATTCAGATGCAACCACTGATCACTCTTTGTTCCTTTTTGTGAACTCCTAAGGGTACATACAGGGTTTGGTGACAATCAGTCCAGTGTCTTGCCAGCTATAAGCGGACACAGTCAACGGGGTCCTAAGAATACAGGCCAGGTTTAGTGACAGTCGGTTCACCGTTTCGCCATTGCAAACAGGCACACAAATGTTCATCGAATAATGGTTTTAGTAACATTTAAATTTGGTACTTTTTTTTATTAAGTTAAGCACAAAACTGCACAATGGCTTTCTGTGCTCTCCTCACAACAGATATCGAAACCTGGTTTCCAGTGTTGTAAGTCCACAGACATACCATGTGCCACTGGAGTTTAATTTGGTATTGCAAGTAAAAGGTTTGTTTGAGTGATATAGACGCCGGAACTTATAGAATTAGTACGCCTGTCTGACAATTACTGGCTGATCAAAAACATTTGTCTGGTGGCCCGGGTGCAGCTCTCTTAGCCGTCAGTTACCCATTCCTTCTCATAAAAAGGAATTATTTTGTGTCATTGGTCCCACGTGGTTGTCGATATGTTTTCTTCATTTGACTTTCCATAATCTATTAATTCGGTATCCTGGTCGATTATGTCTGTGTAGATGGTTATTGCTTAACCATAGTGGTTGTTCGAATTATACATGTTTTGTTTGTACCTAAAGCAGTTTTTTTATCCCAGAATACTTTGTCAGGGCTTATTTACGTAATACAACATCTGTCAAGGTGATACACCGTCCTACCTTGTGATCGATTTTCCCAGACTTCTGAAACAAAAAGAAAATAAAGCTTTTATTAGTGGAGTACTCTTCTGATCGTAAACATATCAGAAGTAAAACTTTTGGAGAGAAACTCTTTATTTCCGGACACAGTACAATATATTATTTTTCAAATTATGACTTGTGATGTTGATATCACATCTCATCTTCAGCATTGATCTATAAATAAGATACATCAAGTGAACAAGTCTGCCCAACCTTTAAGTGCCGTAATTCCAACATCTTTCTGCATAATCCATATGTCATTCAATTAGTGATGAAGAGAAAACCCACTTGTAGAGAAAAATATATTTGTTAAAACGGCTGGTTTGGGTTGAGAAAATTTTTTATGTAGAGGAGCGAACAACGTTTCGATCATTTTTGGTCATCATCAGGTTCACAAAGAACCTGACCAACATAAAAAATTTTCTCAATCCAAACCAGCCGTTTTTACATATGCCATTTAATCCACTCCGCCTCAAATCCTTAATTTGGCTTGTTACCACTCTGGTGTCTAGTTATCCTAGGAAAATAAATGTGTACCAACAGGAACACATTTAGAAGCACATGCACTCAACTAACTGCTTGGAGCCAAGACTACTTTCCAGAAACTTAAAGCATTAAACTGAACGGTCTTTTTTAAACGCAAAATTATATTCTATTTTGAATTTTGATAAATTATTTTACCAAATTTGAAAGGTCACAGAATTTTAGTCATCACCACTAGATCTGACACTGTGTCATTACAGTGTGTATTTTGTATGGTTAGTGATTTCTACTTGTATTAAACTGTTTGTCCAGTATTCATTAATCTATTTCTGATTGCGCTTTTAATTAATCTATTTCTCAGTTTATTATTTTTATTATACGTACTGTGTACCGTCAGCTCATGTGACCATAGAATGTTGAACTCAGACATTCATTATTATCATGTTACGACTGAAGAATAACACAAAATACCTCATAAAAGCCAGTTTAAACAAACATGCAATACTCATTTTTTTCTCTTTATTTATCCCACCTCAACGAGGGGGTATACACAGAAATACAACAATTAAAACACAAGTTAATAAATTATCATGTATCAATAACTCTACAGATTATCATGCTGAAAATTACCACAAAGCTAATAAATTAGAAACAAAAAATATACAAAAGATGTAATTTTGAACAGCAGTTATTCAAATAATACAGTTTACGTATCAAAACAAGAAACCAATAGATCTGTTATTAGCAACAAAATTAAAAAGACAATGCAAATAAAGAAATTACAACTTATCTTAATAAAGTAAACAAGTAATAACCTTGGGCACCTTGGTTTGCCAAGGTACCAACATAAGAATACGTATAATAAAAAACACCTTATGAGTTATGTAACAAACACCTATGGTAATGGAGATAAATATGTTTACGTACACGCACTTTAAACATGGAAATTAAATGAATTTCGCGATGGCTTGCTAAATAAACTGAACGAGCAGAACATATAACCTGTCGTGCCAAACTGGTAAGCAAACGGAATATGTTGCAGCATCTCCTAGGTAACGAAGGATGTGATCCCACTAATTGGCATCTCCTCCATACCCAGTTAGATAGAGGACAACCAAAATAAAACTCCAATAATTTATATACGTAGAACCACAAAGGCTGTACCAATGAACAGTGGAAAAATAGATGGTCAATGGTTTCCCGCGCCTTTGAACACAAAGTGCACAACCCCGTGGGATGTCTCTCCATATGAACCAGCTTCACATTAGTGGTTATCGCCCGCAACCACAGTAAATAATCGACATCACAAACATGAAAACCTACAAAAGAAGAATAAGTGCTTTGTCGAATAAGTTTCCAATCTCCAGGAGAAACAATATCCCCCCAGTAGAATGGAGCAGGAACATGAACAGCAAGTGAACACTGTAAATAAAATACCAACTGCTTCAGGAATAACCCCTGAAAATGGACACGGTTATCGGATTGGTCCAGAAAGTATAGGTTAACGACACGTACGGTTGATGGTAGAGGAGCGGGCTGGGTGGACAAAAACTCCAACCAGTCCACAGGTAACGCCTGCTTGAGCATAGTAAAGTGTGAAACAATTATCATTTGAACGTCACAATTGTTTAATCCTGTGAAATATGCGATTTAATATTTAAAACTATACATCTTTGATGTATACATCTATTAATGGACCATGTGATCTGGTTGATTGGCATACACTTACAAAGGTCAGCCAAATTATCTCTCTCATCCATATATCTACCTATCATATAATTTGATGTGACATGCATTATACGTCCATTTCATACTTTGATGAAAAATAATTATGTAATAATATTTTGGAAGATGGAAGACCGTTATGTTATTATTCGGATAAGCTAATGTAGTTTTTATTCATATGCTGTTGACAATATTGCATTACCAGCGATATCTGTGTTACAAAATAAATGGTGCTAATGCAACACATTGTTGACGTGGCCAAAACACTGAGGAATTCATTTATGAATATTAATAATATAATATTTCCTAGTTGATTTTGTTGTTAGTTAGCGCCTATCAAAATGCCATTTTATAATAGAATTTTACATATTTTATGGAAACAAACATCAATACAAAGTTATGATAAACATAATGATCAAAAAAATGGCTTAAGCGAAGGTAAGTACAGTTAGTAAAAGTGTATTTATAGAACAGCGACATTATATTTTTAATCTACCTTATACATACACACACACAAACAAACAATTAAAACTGTACTCTATAATCTGAACGTTTCTAAAGGTGGGTCTTTCTTCTTCAGAGGCAAGCATTTCTGGTTTGCTCCTGAAGAAGAAATATTCACTTTTTGAAAGCTTTTGGGATATAGGTATCGTATTTTGTTGTTAAATTGTTTTCTCTGTGTGCTTTCCTGATACCATGAATGTATTTATGTAGAGAGATCGATAAAGATATAAACAGGTAGGCAAAAATAAGTTTGATACACACAGTTTTATGCTTCCTAAGCACGTGGAATCGAATTCTAATCGCTTCTATCCGCCATTAACCCGAGGCCTCATGAAAAAAACAAACATACACAAAAAAACGCCTAAACGAGCATTGTTAAGATAATGTACAGATAATTATGGTTATTTTAAATTAATAATTAGAAGGCTTTTATATTCGTTTGTTTATTGTTAAGCACAAAGCCACAAAATGAGCTACATGTGCTGTGTTCAGTACGGATATCATAACTCGGTTTTTAGCTTTATAATTCTTCAGATTTATTACAGAGCCACCGGGGAATATTTTGTATTCTAAGATTCTACTATAAAAGTAAAGTCAAACGTATAATCTGTTTTGTGTGCCTTATCCTTCCATTTTAACTGCGTATGTGGAGAGCTTAAAAACTGTCTACTTCATTTTGCTTTATGAGGTGAGGTAGTTCAAAGAATGTTCCCACTCTTCTTTGAAACAATTTTGTTTTCATTTTGAAATGTGTGCTATTTTAAGGTAAAAGCAGCTTGGTCATAGAAAAAAATTGTTTTAATAAGATTTTTAAACGTCTGTGTAAACGTGACTTACATTGTTAGAATGAAACGTCTCCAAAACAATACAGATGGTATTGTTTATCACAATATTACAGATTTCTAGGCTTTATGGTTATGTTAAATGCTTATATCACATGGCTTAAGTTTATGAAAAAGTTAAAAGGAAAGTGAAAAAAACATTTCTATGAAGATCTAATTTATGAGTTACATTCGTATCAGAATTTGTTCTTTTAACTATCGTATGTATCTCAGGACGACTGGTATGAGTATTAACACGTTTACTAATAAAGCAGAGAACAAAGTTTTGACCTTAGTAGGTCATATTCAGGTTATTAGTAAAAGTGTTAATACCCATACCATCCGTCTTGAAATACATTTTTACTTCAAGTGGGTTTTTCGTCATCAAGGATTTTTTTTTTACTGTTGTTTTCGTTTTAAATAACAATATTCTATCACAAAGAGAGAAATTCAGATGTCAAAATTAAAGTTTTAAAACCCCAAGTGTTACTCGTCGTTGAACCAATTTTATTTTTTCATACCAAAAACAACTATTCTCTTAAAAGTTTTCGTAACTTGAAAATCATTTAAGCTGGTCTCTCATTCCACCTTCTCTACATTATGCAAATAGTACTAAAGGAACAGCCGGCAGGTTTAAATTGTAGATGTGGAGACGAGGCTGATGTGTCTTTATAAACACGTTGTGTGGATGAAGATCAAACATAAAGCGAGGTTACTTGCCATGTTCCAGGTTTCCGGCTGCCTGCTAGAACTTTGGTTGTTTGACTTTAGTATTGATCCCATATAAAGAAGTTCTAAAAACTGCCCCAAGGCCGCAGTAGATAGCTAAAACTTTCTTTTATTTAAACATCGATGAATGTTGAAAATATTAACTTCAATAATACTGCTCTAAACATTTTTACTTTCTTCCCCAAAAATGCCAAAACATTTTTTAGCTTTTATATATACAGATTATCGAATTACTTGATTGCTTAAAACAGCAAACCTGCTAGGAAGAAATATTATTATGACTTAATATACATTAACAAAAAAGTATGTCGGGTAAAGGAAAGATGTAATGAAAGTAAAATTTAAATAATATTTTCATCCTTTCTCTTGCTTAAACAGGTCTATCTCGAATATATATCTGAAGCAACATTTTCATATCAGATGCTCTAATATTTTGCGATGTGGATGTATCAAACGAACTTGTTAAACAAATCATCTACTTACTCTTTGTTGCTTAAATGAAATAATATTAAATACTATTGTAACAAATAATCTCAATAATAACAAATAAAAAGGCTTATTGTTCTTATATTGTTTGCACTTTTTACATATTGAAATGATTTATAATGTGTTCTTTATGTCTTGAATGAATTTGTTTAGAGACACAAACAGAGAAACGTAAATATACACGAAATATAGTTTAAACACTTTTTATAAAGTTTTGATAAACATTTGACCCACATACTGATAGTTACTAAGAGTTATAAGTTGATCTAAATATTAATTTAACATTCGTGAACTATCAGTTCACTTTGTGTACAAATATAACTTTCTGTCAGCAGTACTGTAACAGTGTTTTATTCACTGAATTTTGTGTCAATGCAATAAACAAAAGTTTTATGGATTTCGCTTTTAACACGTCCTTATATCTTGATTTGTTTACAAGAAAAAGTATAAAAACATAACGTTCCTGGAAATGGTCCTACACTCAGTAGACGACTTGTCACGAGCTACACTCTGGTAAAATTAAAATATTTGTTAAAGCGCAACGCGTAGTCGATGATATACTCGAAACGCAAAGACCTTAGGAATCGATAAAAAAGGGACAAATGTATAAGTTTAATAGTCTTATTTTGAAATTATGACATTGATTTGTTTGTCATAAAAAAGGAAATTTTATTTTAACCAACATTATACCAGCCGATGTTTTAATAGCGTAAACCCGACGTCGATGTTTTCTTACGGTTCTTCTGACTCCAAGTTTCCAATAAACTCATATAGTTAGAACCCTCAGTATACTGGACGATGTATATATTTCTTTTCTTTATTTTATATCAATTTTTAGAATGAATAGTAAAAAAAAGAAAGAAATCGTAAGAAGTTTTGCTCAAATTTGTAAAGTTCGAAAATTTTGTTTTGTGAGGTCGTAAAATAAGACATTATTTTTGTCATTCTAAATTTCTAAACTACCAATTAACATCAGCGTAAGTCTTGAGGAACTCAGCAGTAAGTTTAAATAGGAAGAATTTGAAAGTAAGTTAAAGTAAAAAGTACGCATTAAGAGTATCAGTATTTTTGTTTAGCGTAGTCTAAAACTGATATAGCGAGTTTTCTAAGATGTATACATATAACTTAAACTTTGGATATTATATGTTATATTATATACAGCTAGGAAGTTTGACTGCATATTTTTTGTCATATGATTTTCTTATAATATGTGCATTTAATAGACTACAGTTCCATTTCGTTTCAGCTTACTATATTCTGGCTCAGCTGCAAGTTTGAAGCTTTATGACACTTAAATTTAGGGTTCGATTCCTAAAACTGATACAGCACAGATAATCCACTGCATAGCTTTCTGCTTAGACAAACAAATCAGATTAATAAATTGTATCCATATTAGTTAAGGTTTTATCAAAATACTATTAAGAAACAGTAACGTTGTATAACACACTCTTATTCTTAATTTTCGTGTACATTTTTAATAATGCTACAAATAATGAAAAAAAAAATGTAAATGTCAAATGGTCTAGGGATGCAAAGAAAAATCAAAAGAAGGACATAGGGATGATACAGCTGTACACAGATAATTGTTGCACAACTTTCAGTATTAAAGTGTAAAATTCACGAGTACGAAATGGTAATGAGGTCGTCCTAGGCTCTTAGTTACACTACATTTGTGCTTACCCCGAGATGACCATGATATTATGATGAACAAACTGCACATTAGTAGCCTGAAATATATAACTTTCAACTAAATAATATTAAAATATGTATTTCACATTGTAACGTTAAATTTTAGTATTGAAGGTCATGTGAGGATGATCTGTATATAGCTGTCATCCCAACATTTGACATTTGTGTTTGCATTATTTTTGACACTTTTTTTACATTTACAGAATGTTCTTTGTTACTTATTTTATGACACGTTTCCGCTTACCGAAAGTTAGTGTACTTTATTAATGTGTGTAATAAAATTTAACATTATGTGTATTGATGTTTTTTACTTCTTTATTTCATACATAATATAGGGTTTGGGTCCATCAAGACAACGATTGTATAGTGTACAAAGCATCGAGTATTCTAGATGTTACCGTCATCTAATGTTCATCTATTATTGGCTGGCAATTCCTTTTTTACCTTGTATCTAAGCTTTTTTAAAGGAACAACAGATTTTTGTAAAAAAAGCTAAACATGGTTTACACTAGAATTATGATTTTTAAAATTACCTCCAGTTATTACGACTAAGCGATGACACCACACTGCCCAGATACGCGTAGAGTAGACTTAAGTTTAAAGTGACGTCAATGATAATATAGTTGTGGAGTTATCTTGGCTGAAACAAGAAAAACTTGGATAAACAATTTGGCGAGTGTTCGTTTTCTGATTTGGTATCTTCGTACAGTAAAGAAATAAAGATGTACATGTTAAGAAAGAAAGTCCAGAAATTTTCACAAAGTGTGTATGTGTATTGGTTGTTGAATTTTCTCACTAAGCTAGTCGAGGGCTACCTACAATACAACCATCTTTAATTGAAAGTGATAAACTAGAGGAAAGGCAATTAGTCAACAACACCAACAGCCAACACTTGTTTTACTATTTACAAACAAAGAGTTGGTCCAGCATGGCCAGGTGATTAAAGCACTTGACTCGTAATCTGAGGATCTCGGATTTGAATCCCCGTCACACCAAAGATGCTTGCTTTTTCAACAATCTTACTTGGTGAAAGAGTAGCCCAAGAGTTGGCGGTAGGTAACGATGACTAGCTGCTTTCTCTGTAGTTTTACACTGTTAAATTAGGGATGGCTAGCGCAGATAACCCTCGTGTAGCTTTGCGCGAAATTCAAAACAGAGTGAGATCAACACGTTATTACATCCCCGTGGTTCATAGGGTGAGCATATTCAACGGCGGATTTTGATCTCGTGAAAGGAACTGTATTACGTCCTTTGACGAAGTGAACGAGATGTTAAAAGAAAAACAGATTACAAGTATACAAACTAGATGCCTGTGAATTGGACCTGATAAATAATGGCTTTATACCAACATGGTCTAAATTTAATACGGTATTTCTTGTTTAAATCTAATTTAATAAGAGTTTTCAATTCAACTCTGATAGTCTTAATGTTTCTGCTCTGTTTTGTTTTCAAATACATTTATTATATTAACTTATTAAATATTCAACAATTGTGAATAACTTATAAACGCCAGTGAATTCAGTGGTTCAGATGGAGCAAAAATAAGTGAGAGCAAAACGCATATTAATACCCATTTATTCACGGTATTAATTACTAATTACTAAAATTTAAAACTGAGACTAAATTAGCTACAAAGATTAGTTTCAAACAGAAAATTAGAGAGTTGGAAGTAAATTAACTATGATCGTTATAAAATTGATATAATGTAAACAAGTTCGAAGATTAAAACCTAAACGACCATACTGCAATAATAATTTGGTTGAATATCCTTTTCACTAATGGTGTGTCCGACCAGTTCTTGGATAGCGGATTAGTTTCAAGGTTAAAGACAGATGCAAGGCTGAGAAAGGTACTGAGCATTTTAAGTATCATGTGAAATATATTGAAATGTTTCTTTGTAATATCACGTATTAATCGTTACGTGAGAAAGCTTTACGTGTTGAAGAATAAAGCAAGTGGAATAAGTTATTAATTACTCAATCATTTCAGTTTGTATTCGCTCGTTAATTTTAAGTATTATGTAACAAGTGAAATGTATTGATGCGACACTGGTGGTGTAGGAAAACGAGCATATTGTGAAATAAACTGATATTATTTACTGGTGGAAAAATATAAGTATGTATATTATAAAGTGCGCTCGTATCACCTCGTAGCTGTAAAAGGAGAAGTGTGTATATTACAAAATGTAGACTGCATAACATATTGTTTGTTTTTTGAATTTCGCGCAAAGCTACTCGAAGGCTATTTGCGCTAGCCGTCCCTAATTTAGCAGTGTAAGCCTAGAGGGAAGACAGCTAGTCATCACCACCCACCGTCAACTCTTGGACTACTCTTTTATCAACGAATAGTGGAATTGACCGTCACTTTATAACACCTCTACGGCTGAAAGGGCGAGCATGTTTGGCGCGACGGAGATGCGAACCCGCGACCCTCAGATTTCGAGTCGCACGCCTTAACCCACCTGGCCATGCCGAGCCGCATAACATCTACTTTCAGCAGTGACACCTCCCTGGTGTTAAAAGGAAGATACTATAGATTAGGGAAGTAGTAAAAAAAGAAATTCTAAGTTATAAAATGCAGTGATATTATGCTTGTCACATAAGATACATAATATAAACCATTATTTTAAAATATCCCTTGTGCGTCTGCTTATAATTTGCAATTATGGTTGGCAATTCACTAGTTTTTAGCCAAATTTTATGTAAGTGGATAATTATTGAGAGAAAAAAAAGAAATTTTAGCGAGAGTCATTACGAGTGAGCTCGATACTGAAATAAAGAGTTACGTATAAATGTTCTGATTTTAACGTGACTGCAGAGTAGAAGCTAATTCTATAGATGGCAAAGAAAGCGATTTATTTACTTAAACATTCATACAAACATATTTAATATCTTTATTGACTCTAAAAACGTTGTTTTATATAACCGTTCGATTATTACCAAATGTTAACTAGAGTTTTGAAGATAATATTTTATGGAATTATATTTCCGTTTTGTTCTTTAGTTAAAATTGTTAAATACCACAGAAAGGACCTCCATCTCTCTTCTCTTTGTGTTGGAATATTTTAAACGTCAATGAACTATGTTTACGGTAGTAATTACTGATGTACATATACGCAATAGGCCAGGAAACAATGGTGGAGTTTGAATTATTACACTGTGTAACACAAATTTTGTTCCTTTATAGTATGTGTTATTTTTTAATTTCTTATGTTGTGAAAGTACGGAAAATGGCCATTATTCCCTTCAAACTTTGCTTTTGTGACCGGGATAATGAAATTTAGAAATTAACCTATTTTCTATGTAAAATCAGGCAAATTTGCACATTTTTCTTTATATAAGTTCTGAATAAAACAGCGTATGAATCAAGATTTACATGTATTTACACTAAAAATATACAAAATTGTTTAAAGTGAGTAACTGTTCGAGATTTGCGACTGTAATGTGAATCATTTTAACGTATCAGCCCCTAAATATAGTCTCGGCATTTGACTTTGTTAGACCAAGATCTTTGATCAAGTCATTGAGGTCTCTTTGGTTGGGATAGTATGGTTCTCTGTCACCAGCTACACCTTTAAAATTGTAATCTGGATCTTCAACGTCTATCTCCTCTTCTGATTTGCTGCTTCCTTCTGAGGATAGCTGCTTTCTCTCTGGCAGAGTGGGCACAGGGAGCTCAGGGCACTGTGTAACTGGGGCGATGGATGATGGAAGGTCTGGATACATGATAGCAGATGGAATTTTGCCATCCCGACGTTTGGAAGGGTCCACCTTGCAGAAGTAGCAATTGCTACAATAGTCAGTGGGTTAACGTCAAATTCTTGGAATAGCGAACTTCATGGCTCTCTTTTTCCCTCTGTACCATCCTGCAAAAGAGCAAAATAAAATTATTATAAGGAATAAATTTATTTCATCCACAACTAATGTGTAAGAGGTTCATGCAAAATATTTTATCTGTGATAATTTTCTATACTATTAGAAATTTAAAAAAATAAACTAAAAGATATTTAAATTTTAAAGGTCTAAAATTTGTATAATATAAAATCTTACTATTCAAGCAAGAAAAAACTGTCCGCCTTACCTTCTAGAGTTTTTTTGCAGTGCTCGCAGGCAAAATGGGGTGTCAAGGGTTTGTCTTGATCCTCGACAGGCATGCCGAAATATGCCTTGTAGGCTTCAGACATTTTAGCAGATGCTGTTATAGAGTTTAATTTTTCGCTCTTGTTTTGATAAATTGGCCACATACATAGCAAAATACGTCTAGAGAATGTTTTCAGCTTTTTGGTATCATCTCTGATAAAATCAGATAGGTCTATGTGTTCACTTAGGCAGCTAGAACAAAACTGAAGTGGTGAATTCCTGTATATATACATATTACTATGGAAGATTCTAGAAAGTTCTCGTTAGTTCTACAACATTCTAGAAAGTTCTTGAAAATTCTTGTAAGTTCGAGAAAATTCTCTATCGGCTACCTGGAATGTTCTGGAAAATGTGTAAATTTGAAAATTTTATTACCCAAGTCACAAAAGCAAAGTCTGAGGAGAAAAATATATCTTCTCCATTTACTTTAGACATAAACAATTGGGAAATAACACTTTCTGCCCAGGAACAGGTAAAGGTAAAAATTTTGTTACATAGTGTTATTATTAGTGAATGTTATGTAATACTACACTGTATTAGTTATTAGCAGATCAAATTTATATTGTCTTAGGTGCTCTACACTAGCTGTTTCAGAAATTTCTCAGCACAAGGTCACACATAGCATTTGCATAATAATTGAGGGCCCTACTCAGTGATTGTATAGCTAATGAGTAGAGTAACAGTATTGTGTGGTTTTTATGTTCTCCGCCTCGTAACTTTCCTGCGGCATCCAGTTTGGAAAACCCAAGTCTTTTTCATATGTTCTCATATTTTCTATTTATAAAATATAAAGAGTAATAAACGTATCTTTGTAGAAAGACTGTTATTATTTGTCAAAACTAAATGTAGAAGGAAGTGGAATTAGTATGGTATTCTAACCTTTGTATGGTCCACAGTTTTAATGTACAACAAGCAAGTACTCTGCAATTTAAACAAATTTTACTGTTAGTCAAATCTTAATATCTCCCGGTAGGACAACGGTGTAAATCTACGGACTTACAACACTAATATCTTGGTTTCGATTATCCACGGTAAACACATGAAATAATGTAATGTGGCTTTGTTCGAAGAAGAAATAAACATACATTAATAACTTATCGCGTTTCTTCCCTCCCATCAAAACTGCCTGTCTTCTAGCAGTTGGTGCCCAGATTTTTTTTGGTAATGGAATATATATGTTTGCCCTGAGATCGAACTCAGCATATCTGAGTTAAAGAGTTAATCCAGTAACATTTGTCTACAAAGTGCTCTTAACTATTAAAACTACTGTATTTTTTCCATGTCAGAGATAAATATACCTTTCCTTAAGCCAATACTTCTCCAACGTTTGCATAATATTGCATTAAACGTGGTACATCAGAGCTTAATGGTTAACACAGTAATTTACTGTTATTTGAACTATTCATATCTCGTAGGTACCTTACTGGCTGTTTCAGTGTAACCTGCATTCGTTTTTCTCCCGTAATTCGTGAATACATGCGTGTTAATATGAATTTCCATCGATCGTGATCAAGCATTTGTGATAACTGTGTGAAAGAGCTTGTGGATAGTAAACTGAATAATTGTTGTTGTATCAACGAAACATCGTGAAACAAGCAAATATAAGCTGAATTACATGAAATAATATAAAGTATACTGTACAAACTTGGTACATCCTGATATTGTTGTTATTCTATAAATTTAGCTTTATTTTTAAAAAATAATTTTTGACACTATTATAATGTTTCTTTTTTTTCGTGAGGATATCCACATTTCATTAGCCAGAATTTAAAAAAAAAAACCCTAGATTTTTCTTAATTTCGTCATTAAAGAATATATTACTTGCAGAGACCCGCAAAGCGTTTGCTGTCAAACTAGTATCTTTATTGCAACAGTATTTCTTTAAATACAAAATTTGTGGTATAATACAAATTAAATGAAATCGTAGACATTGAAATGTGTATCTGGAAAGGCAGGTATCTATAACATTGAAATGTGTATCTGGTAAGGCAGGTATTTATAACATTGAAATGTGTATCTGGTAAGGCAGGTATCTATAACATTGAAATGTGTATCTGGTAAGGCAGGTATCTATAACATTGAAATGTGTATCTTGTAAGGCAGGTAGATCTATAACATTGGAATGTGTATCTGGTAAGGCAGGTATCTATAACATTGAAATGTGTATCTGGTAAGGCACGTAGATGTATAACATTGAAATGTGTATCTGGTAAGGCAGGTATCTATAACATTGAAATGTGTATCTGGTAAGGCAGGTATCTATAACATTGAAATGTGTATCTGGTAAGGCAGGTAGATCTATAACATTGAAATGTGTATCTGGTAAGGCAGGTATCTATAACATTGAAATGTGTATCTGGTAAGGCAGGTATCTATAACATTGAAATGTGTATCTGGTAAGGCAGGTAGATCTATAACATTGAAATGTGTATCTGGTAAGGCAGGTAGATCTATAACATTGAAATGTGTATCTGGTAAGGCAGGTATCTATAACATTGAAATGTGTATCTGGTGAGGCAGGTATCTATAACATTGAAATGTGTATCTGGTAAGGTAGGTAGATCTATAACATTGAAATGTGTATCTGGTAAGGCAGGTATCTATAACATTGAAATGTGTATCTGGTAAAGCAGGTATCTATAACATTGAAATGTGTATCTGGTAAGGCAGGTAGATCTATAACATTGAAATGTGTATCTGGTAAGGCAGGTAGATCTATAACATTGAAATGTGTATCTGGTAAGGCAGGTATTTATAACATTGAAATGTGTATCTGGTAAGGCAGGTATCTATAACATTGAAATGTGTATCTGGTAAGGCAGGTATCTATAACATTGAAATGTGTATCTTGTAAGGCAGGTAGATCTATAACATTGGAATGTGTATCTGGTAAGGCAGGTATCTATAACATTGAAATGTGTATCTGGTAAGGCACGTAGATCTATAACATTGAAATGTGTATCTGGTAAGGCAGGTATCTATAACATTGAAATGTGTATCTGGTAAGGCAGGTATCTATAACATTGAAATGTGTATCTGGTAAGGCAGGTAGATCTATAACATTGAAATGTGTATCTGGTAAAGCAGGTATCTATAACATTGAAATGTGTATCTGGTAAGGCAGGTATCTATAACATTGAAATGTGTATCTGGTAAGGCAGGTAGATCTATAACATTGAAATGTGTATCTGGTAAGGCAGGTATCTATAACATTGAAATGTGTATCTGGTGAGGCAGGTATCTATAACATTGAAATGTGTATCTGGTAAGGTAGGTAGATCTATAACATTGAAATGTGTATCTGGTAAGGCAGGTATCTATAACATTGAAATGTGTATCTGGTAAGGCAGGTATCTATAACATTGAAATGTGTATCTGGTAAGGCAGGTAGATCTATAACATAGAAATGTGTATCTGGTAAGGCAGGTAGATCTATAACATTGAAATGTGTATCTGGTAAGGCAGGTTATTTATAAAATTAATTGAAATGTGTATCTGGTAAGGCAGGTAGATCTATAACACTGAAATGTGTATCTGGTAAGGCAGGTATCTATAACAATTGAAATGTGTATCTGGTAAGGCAGGTATCTATAACATTGAAATGTGTATCTGGGTAAGGCAGGTAGATCTATAACATTGAAATGTGTATCTGGTAAGCCAGGTATCTATAACATTGAAATGTGTATCCGGTAAGGCAGGTAGATCTATAACATTGAAATGTGTATCTGGTAAGGCAGGTATCTATAACATTGAAATGTGTATCTGGTAAGGCAGGTAGATCTATAACACTGAAATGTGTATCTGGTAAGGCAGGTATTTATAACATTGAAATGTGTATCTGGTAAGGCAGGTATCTATAACATTGAAATGTGTATCTGGTAAGGCAGGTATCTATAACATTGAAATGTGTATCTTGTAAGGCAGGTAGATCTATAACATTGGAATGTGTATCTGGTAAGGCAGGTATCTATAACATTGAAATGTGTATCTGGTAAGGCACGTAGATCTATAACATTGAAATGTGTATCTGGTAAGGCAGGTATCTATAACATTGAAATGTGTATCTGGTAAGGCAGGTATCTATAACATTGAAATGTGTATCTGGTAAGGCAGGTAGATCTATAACATTGAAATGTGTATCTGGTAAAGCAGGTATCTATAACATTGAAATGTGTATCTGGTAAGGCAGGTATCTATAACATTGAAATGTGTATCTGGTAAGGCAGGTAGATCTATAACATTGAAATGTGTATCTGGTAAGGCAGGTAGATCTATAACATTGAAATGTGTATCTGGTAAGGCAGGTATCTATAACATTGAAATGTGTATCTGGTGAGGCAGGTATCTATAACATTGAAATGTGTATCTGGTAAGGTAGGTAGATCTATAACATTGAAATGTGTATCTGGTAAGGCAGGTATCTATAACATTGAAATGTGTATCTGGTAAAGCAGGTATCTATAACATTGAAATGTGTATCTGGTAAGGCAGGTAGATCTATAACATTGAAATGTGTATCTGGTAAGGCAGGTAGATCTATAACATTGAAATGTGTATCTGGTAAGGCAGGTATTTATAAAATTGAAATGTGTATCTGGTAAGGCAGGTAGATCTATAACACTGAAATGTGTATCTGGTAAGGCAGGTATCTATAACATTGAAATGTGTATCTGGTAAGGCAGGTATCTATAACATTGAAATGTGTATCTTGTAAGGCAGGTATCTATAACATTGAAATGTGTATCTGGTAAGGCAGGTAGATCTATAACATTGAAATGTGTATCTGGTAAGCCAGGTATCTATAACATTGAAATGTGTATCCGGTAAGGCAGGTAGATCTATAACATTGAAATGTGTATCTGGTAAGGCAGGTATCTATAACATTGAAATGTGTATCTGGTAAGGCAGGTATCTATAACATTGAAATGTGTATCTGGTAAGGCAGGTATCTATAACATTGAAATGTGTATCTGGTAAGGCAGGTATCTATAACATTGAAATGTGTATGTGGTAAGGCAGGTAGATCTATAACATTGAAATGTGTATGTGGTAAGGCAGGTATCTATAACATTGAAATGTGTATCTGGTAAGGCAGGTATCTATAACATTGAAATGTGTATCTGGTAAGGCAGGTAGATCTATAACACTGAAATGTGTATCTGGTAAGGCAGGTAGATCTATAACATTGGAATGTGTATCTGGTAAGGCAGGTATCTATAACATTGAAATGTGTATCTGGTAAGGCAGGTAGATCTATAACATTGAAATGTGTATCTGGTAAGGCAGGTATCTATAACATTGAAATGTGTATCTGGTAAAGCAGGTATCTATAACATTGAAATGTGTATCTGGTAAGGCAGGTAGATCTATAACATTGAAATGTGTATCTGGTAAGGCAGGTAGATCTATAACATTGAAATGTGTATCTGGTAAGGCAGGTATTTATAAAATTGAAATGTGTATCTGGTAAGGCAGGTAGATCTATAACACTGAAATGTGTATCTGGTAAGGCAGGTATTTATAACATTGAAATGTGTATCTGGTAAGGCAGGTATCTATAACATTGAAATGTGTATCTGGTAAGGCAGGTAGATCTATAACATTGAAATGTGTATTTGGTAAGGCAGGTAGATCTATAACATACGATGTTTATGCAGATACAGAAGATTTAACAACAGTTTGTTGCAAAGTTTAACAATCTTAATAAGAAAATATAGTTAGAAACATATGTACAATGTTCAGAACTTTAAGTTATTTAGTGTAAACAAATGTAGTTTTCTGCCACAATTCGAAGTAATTATAGAAAGAAAAAAAAGGATGTTACGGTCAATCCCACTTTTCGTTGGTAAAAGAGTAGCCCAAGAGTTGGTGGTGGGTGGTGATGACTAGCTGCCTTCCCTCTAGTCTTACACTGCTAAATTAGGGACGGCTAGCACAGATAGCCCTCTAATAGCTTTGAGCGAAATTCCAGAACAAAAACATTAAAGAAAAGGCTAACTGACTGTTCGTAAAAGTAATATTGAGTCGAATTTCATTGGATAATGCAATAACCGATTAGTTACTTATCCGATCCCCAAGAATAAATATCCGACATCTGTGATTTTTATCAAAACTAAATCTTAGATTTTCGTCAATGCTGTTAAAATAGAAGAAACTTCAAGTTGATTTACAACTCATAACACACTTTAATACTATTTGGAATAAAAAACATACAAAATGTGATTGACCGGGTGGTGAAACCCGGTGAAATATCAGTAAGTCTCTAGATCTACAATGCTAAAATCCTGGGATCCATTCACAATGGTAGACATAGAATGTCTAATGTGGTTTGCTAAGCATAACAAAGAAATAAAATTAGCTGGGTGTAAAATTTGAAAAAAAGGTTTTCAGACCCCCAGATAGTTGTTTGGAATTAAGCACGAAGTTACACAATGGGCTATCTGCGTTCTGCTCGCCACAGATATAGAAACGCGGTTTCTAACGTTGTGAGTTCGCAGACATACCATTGTTCCACTTGAGGGTATATGTTCTAACTTTATGACACAATACGTATCATTCGTTTGAACACGCCTTTACTGTAATGTATGTTTGTTTGTAACCCAAATATTTTTATTTAAATTTTACAGGTTTTTAGCACGAGGAACTCCTTAATACATGGATTTTCTACATGAACTCTGTGAAGAATAGGAGGAGATATTTCAAGATTTATCACTAGCGCATTTTAAAACTATCTCCAAGCGTGTCTTCAGGTTACGAAGAAATACTTAGAAGGTCTTGAATCAGACATTAATAACAGTTTTTTTCGTATATTAAAAAACATTAACAACGAATTTTTTTAATTATTTCTAAACACTATAAACATGTTACATTTTAGTGGTTATATCGTTTCTTTGGTAATAATCTTCTGGTCGGTTACGTGTGAAAGCTTTGTCTTGGAAGGCTCCCCTATGTCTTATGCTCAGTTTAAGAGGTGGAACGGATCTCTCTCGTTTGAATTTCAAACTAACGAACTCAATGGACTTCTTTTTTATACTGACGACGGAGGAAGATTTCACTATTTCTTTGAGCTCAAACTCGTTGAAGGAACCTTGAGGTTACGTTACAACCTTGGAGAAGATTCTGCTTTTGTAACGGTCGGTCGAGGTTTAAACGATGGTGAGTGGCATCGCGTAGAAATTGTGCGACATATGGATAAAGTTTCGCTCTGCATTGACGACGAAACAGAAAGTCGTTCGACATATACAACGGACTTCGCTTTTGGAAATTTGTCAATGAATAGTTTCGTGTACATAGGAGGTTTGCCACCTTGGTACAAATCAAAGCTTTCTCAGTTAGCCTTACCCACTGTCTTCTTCGAACCTCGCTTCAAAGGGGCTATACGTAAAGTTATCTACTCCAACGACGAAGCGTCCTCCAAAAGACAAGACATTATTGCTTTTCTTGGCATACGAAAGAACGGGTTGGATCACTGTAATTATCGTAACCCATGTCAACATGGAGGTGCATGTATCAGCACAGACAGTGGCGCCATTTGTGATTGCAAGAATGTGGACTACGAAGGAATCTTTTGTGATAAAGGTAGTATGAAATTATATTTTTAGATTTAATATTGGTCTATAAAACTTTTAAGTAACTTCGATCTTCAGCACTGGAACCTAACAGTATTTGTTGTTGTTGTGTTTACAGATGATTTGATCCATTGTTCTTGTATGAAAGATATACAAATATCGCCAAGTTTCTGTAGGTTATTTATTGGATGTCAACGACATTTATTTTAAACAAAATTCAGCACACAAATACATCAACTCTTTTTAATACAGAATTAAAATAAAATATTTTAAAGTTTCCATTACTTTTAAGCAACAGTCCTCTTTCATTCGATATAGCGGTAAAATCATTAATATGACAAATAAATAATATATATTATTCAGAAAATACATTAATAGATCAAGCTATGTTGTAACAAAGTGAATTTACAACATGCTATAATATTAATGAAAATTAATGTGTCGTAGATTTTTTAATATTGATATACGCAACTGTTTCTTTTACATAATCATATTTTGACGTCTTAAACATTCACACAACGCACGGGCTGCATGTCCTCGTACCTAGTATACGATAAAATCTGGTTATGCTACACGATGGCCTCTCACAATTCTGTATAAAAAAAGTCAATTTCAATTTGTTTATTTATAGGACATTACCTGGCCGAGATATGTTGTTCTCCGTTATTCGAAAAAAAATTATTGGTTTGTGCTTTCAATCTTTATATATATATGTGTGTGTGTGTGTGTGTGTATTTCTATACATTGTTCACCCTGAAGCACTAGTCTACCGTATTAACAAATAAAAAGAGACTGAAGAACAGGTGCAATCAATTTCTGAGTATGCTCACTCTGTTTCCGTGACTACATAAACGACTAAATCCCTGCGGCGCCATTGTCGTTAGATGGCTTCTGAGAAACGTAGAATGAACGTTGTTTCCTCACGATGCGGAATTCTTTAAATGTTTATTGAAATCCATTACGCTCAGAGATGATTGTCAGTGGTTATAGGACACTATCGTTACATATGTTTGCCTAAACTTTCCTGGTATATCTAATAGTAACTGTAAACAAAAATGTGTTACTTAAAATTTATATGATGTGATTAATTTACTAATTATTCAGAGCAAATGTCTATTGACTTTATCATCGTAACTGTGTCATTAAAAAATTCCTTTTACAGGCATTGAAACAACCTAAGGTTAATTAAGGTTGACGAGATTTTTAAGAATTAGTTCAGCGAATATTCACTCAAACACAGTTTGGGTACTTTCGTCATCAATTATTTTCATTTTTTTCACTTACAATTTTGTGTTATGAATTTACCACTTCATTACCAAATCTGCTATTAAATGATGTATGTCACAAAGGAGAAATCCATATAATAGTTGAGCACGAGTTTAAATCATTCTAAATATATGAATTATCTGTACTCAATACTTTTACCCTTGCTTTGATCAGAAGATCAAAGTTAATAATGTTAACTATTTAAATAGTTGTGGTTTAAATTCTGAAAGTTAGCGAACTATGGAAAATAAATAGGCCTAAAAATTGTTATAAAACAAGTTAAATGAAAATGGTTTTTAAATTATATTTCTTTTAATTTGTCTATTGCTACTCAACGTTAACCTGAAGATGACGTAAGGAGGTCGAAACATTGTTTTCTACTTTATTTTAGTAAAAGTTTTAATACTGGCATGGACCAGCCGTCTTGAGATACATTATGTTATATTTATTCTTTACCTTCTGTAACAACAACAACAAAAGAACTGGTTATTGGAGTATTCGAACACTAAGACGCAAAATAAACTCTGTATAGTATATTTTATTGCTGTTACTGAAGGCGCTTTGTTGAAAACTTTATGTCGACTTATCAGATGAGTGATCTTGTGAGCGTGGCATTCAGACTAAACGTTGTAAAAATTCGTAGGAGAGAACGAGTTCCCAAGATTTGGTGTACATTGGAAATGGGCTTTTGTGGCTAGAAAAAATACAGGAGGCGATGATATTCACAAAATAATACTATATTTATCACCTGTAAATATTATTGTATAGAATGAAACAAATATTACTTAACTGAAAACAAAGACGAAAGTGTAGAACTGAATTATTTTAGTTGGTGAGACGGAACTGGGCGATTTTTTTTTGTTAATAAAAAGGAAGGCACATTTGAAAGATGATAGCAAACAAAGCCCAGAGAAAGGAGAAACACCAGTCTAGAAGGCAAAAGCAACTCTTGAGCTTAGCTAAACACAAACTGTACAATCAATAAACCCGGAATGTGTAGGCTGTCTTTTTCCACTCATATAAATTTCACAGTAACCTAGCACCCAAAGAGAACTGATCACCCTGTACAACTCATGCATAGACGGAATTGACTACCCTATACTACTCAGTGGCAAAGACAGTCCTATCAGGCGTTTACTTTAAACATTAGAGGTATGCTTTACAAGTGTTTGGCGAAATTTATTTTTCAATGCTTATCATAGAAATAAAAAACTTTAACATTTTTTCTACTTGAAATTTAATAATTATAAAAGTATAAAACAATGGTAACAGTCTATTTCACAAGTTCTGTCTGTGAGTAAAACTAATATTATTCTTAATATAGTTTTTTTAATAGCCGTTAGAAGTCACTTTTGACAGAAATTCCTAAAGAGGTTAATTCTTTTATAATGATCATATAAAATATAATAAAAGTGATGTGCATTACTTTTGATTACTCTCCATACAGTGTTTTATATCAGGAAGTAAACCACTAATCATATTTGTGAGGCAAGCTATTTTTTACTGTTCACTTTCCATACAGTATTTTGTATCAAAAAGGATGCCATCTATCATACGTTAAGTAAAATATTTTTTACCATTTTTCATAAAGTTTTTACACCACCTGTCATAGTGACTGCAAGGGAATGTATGTTTCAACAATTGGTTAATAGTGACTTTAAAGCTTGAATGTAAATATGAATGTTGTGACTCGATAACCATTCAACAAAACAAAACAGAGTAACTAGAAAATGACCTATATAAATGCTTTTTTGTTTTCTATGCCTAGAACTAATAATGATGATGGATTTCGTTGGATCCTAAACACGTTTTTCTAAGTTATTTATGTACTAAATTGGGTGTGTGTTACAAGTTTCCCAACAACATATGAATTCACACCATCAATGACTCATCATTGCATATTAATTTTTGGGTTTTCAGTGTGTTTTACGTAGAAAATAAGTACTTTAATCTAATTTTTAAAGTTCTTTGCATTTTTATTAACAGCTGATAATTAACATACTCAGTATGTTGCAAGTGTACAACCCTAAATAGGAATGGTATATAAACTAGATGACCGTTTAGAAGTTTATAATGTTTTTGAAAAGATATTCATTCTCACGTTCTAGTTTAAAAATTGTTTGCAGAGAAAGAGAAATATCGTACACAACACCGTTGTATTTCAATATATTAATAGATGAAACTAGATGCAGCAGTGAACAATGTAAAAGTTTAATAATATAATATTATTCACAGTTTTCAGATAAATTATAACTGGGATCTAATAGGACACGAATTAATGTTGCAAGTATTTACTGGTGTCTTTATCCAACTAGTTACTAGGGTCTTTATCTAAATAGTTACTAAGATCTTTATTCAAATAGCTAGGATTATTTGAGCCAATGCCTCTTGGATATCATCATCCTCTATCCTTATTTTCTTAGCCATCTAACAAGACCCCGAGCTATGTCAATCAAATTGTGAATCTATTTATCATTTGCTATTTTTTTTCTCGCTGTTGGAAATGAAGATCTTAAGTAATTAAGATATGGAAAGTTTAAAAGATGATGGACTGTTAACAGATTCCAGAAGAATATATTTTGTATACTGATTTATTTTGTACCGAAAAGTAAAATAACAAAAGATCATAACCATAAGTTCTAGAAAAAAAATTATTGAGCAAATTCATGCATTTATACATGGACCAGTTTCACGGGCTCAGTTTATTATGTTTTTATAATCTTTATCGATACCTGTGGTAAGGACATTTCTAAAATATAAACCATATTGTACGACTTAAACTAATTTAAATAGGAAGGCTATTTATATTCCACTTTTTAATTACCACAGAGAAAAAAAGGTAATTTTCCTGACCAGATGTTCTCGACTCTGATGTAACAAAGCGTGGATAAACGAGAGCTTAGAGTTTTCATAAATACAAACAACAATGTTAATAATTTTTGCAGGTAGATGTTCAGAACTCGGTGTTACATGGCGTGAAAATACAGGAACTTCAAGCAGTTACGATGGATAGTAGTAGTAACCAAATTTATTGCTAGGATAATTTCGTGCGGTAGTGAAATAGATCTTAGTTGTTCATATTATTGTCACGTGACAAAGCAAGACTCTTCACCGCTCGTGGGAAAGTGTAATATATCTTCTAGTTATTACGTTTTGATAACCTACATACCCAGGAACTAAATAATGTCATATTAGACGAAGCCGTAATACTTCGTGCGCAACTTAAAGTGGAAGAAAATGTACAATTCTATAAGAAAAACGACGACATTTGTGGCAGATACCATTTTCTTAACAACTGTATCTAAAGGATTAAAATAAATAAACATATTCGTGTTACACAGATTTTGGAAAGAAAACTGGAAGAATTAGTTTGTTATTAATTTCGCGTAAAGCTACACAAGGACTGCCTCCACTAGCTGTCCCTAATTTAGTATTGAAATGCTAAAGGAAAGGTAGCTAGTCATCCCACTCACCTTCAACTTGTGAACTCTTGTTTTACCAACGATTAGTGGTATTAATTGTTACAATATAACACTCCCACTGCTGAAGGGAAGAGCTCGTGTGGTGCGACGTAGATTCGAACCCGAGACGCATAGATAACGAGTGAAGCGACTTAACTGTCTGGTCATGTTGATCCAACTGGAAGAGCTGTCCTGAAAAATTGGAGGACGTAAAGACTGAGATCTGTCGTGTTTCTCATACTTTACACGTCACAAATATTAACTTTAAATACTTTACCAATTAATTAATCTTCTTGTATTTGTGCTTTTTCAGTTTAATGTAGTTTTATTTTTGGTTTCATATATATTTAAATTCATGTTTCAAGTAATCAATATTTTATGCAAATAAAGCAATATCTGTACAAATTCTTATCTGAGAACTCGATTTTATTGTTTAACACTTCTTAACTTTTAACTTTACTGTTTTCTAGTTATGTTAGTTTGTACATCTGTTGATATCAGGTGTACAAAACCTTGACATCAGGCACATGATAAATTTTATTAATATAAAGACGTATGATAACATGAGTGATAACAGATGCTTCAAATAATTCCGAATGTGTGATATTGTTAATGATATGAGATGTGCGAGTACTACTTATAACAGATGTTGGAAATCATTACTGATGCACGATATTGTCAGTGGCATGTAGTGTATGATTACTGCTTATGAAAGATGTTGGAAGACATTACTTACGTATGATATTGTTGGTGGCATGAGATGTATAATTACTGCTTATAACAATTGTTTCATTTCATTTCTATTATGTGATATTAGTAGTTGTATGAACGATATTCTTGTTGACGGTAATAAATATTAAAATATATGTATATATATATATATATATATCAGTTTTATAATTTTATTGATATTGGATATATAATATATTTGGTTAAATCCGATATATGGCAAATATACTACTGTTCAACTTAAATCAACTTGTTAAGAATAATTTTTCTTGGACACATACTACAAATATAAAGTATCATCTTCAAGTAACTGCATTAAAGTATTGAAAAGTGAAGTTACACTATCCAGCCTTTCGGATATATGGTATATATTAAAATGTACGTAAAAAATTAATGCTAAGAAACTTTAAGGTGGAAAATATACGATAATAAAGCAAAGTTAGATTTTTATCAACAAAGAACGAAGTGCTGTAGTGAAAACAAAACACGTTTATTTGTTTGGTGTTAAACAAAGCTACGCAATGAGTCATCTGTGCTCTGCCAATCAGGAGTATCGAAGACCAGTTGTTAGTGTCATAAGGAAGAGGTATTTAACAACTCAGTTTGCAGAAAGTATCGCGACAAACTGACACAACAACTCAACTTCAACGAAATCAACAAAAATACTTTCCATACATGATTTCGAAAAAGTCTTAACTGAAGATTATGCGTGCTATCTAAAAAAACTACATTCCTAATAATACTACCTACTTCTATCAGTTCCATAAAGGAAGCGGTTATCAACACATTTAATTACATTATATAATAATACCACCTATTTATATCAGTTCCATAAAGGAAGCTGTTATCAACACATTTAATTACGTTATATAATAATACCAACCATATTATGCATTATATAACAAAGGTTGTTATCAACACGTATTTGATTACGTTATTTAATAATAGCAGTCGCCCTATGAATTCCGTAAAAAAATTCTTATCGACATGTATTTGATTAAGTTATTTAATAATAACAACTGCTTAGAAACTTTGATGTGAAAAGAGTATGGTAATAAAACAGTCAGACAGTTGTTATTTTGAATCAAGCACAAAGCTACTCAAGGGGCTATCTGTGCTCTGCCCACCACGGGTGTTGAAACGCGGTTTTTAGTGTTATAAGTCCGGAGACATACCTCTGAGCCACTGGGGGGAGTCAGTCGGACAGCGATAGCATTGTTAGCAATGAGGGTATTATTTAGGTATGTTAACCATAACACGTAATGGTTCAGTATCTTACAACTCACTTCAATAACAACAACAACTTCAAAGCAATAAAAGAAAGCAACAGTTACTTATAATAACCATTATTTAAATTAACATTCCACATGATGAAGTTCTTTCAGTACACCAGTTTCTTCTGGATCTTAACAAGTGACTGATATGTCCAGGCTTGATTAAATTCGTAAATCAAGTAACATTGGAATACCGTGCTGATACCCAGAAAACTGAAGCGTTTGCTAGATTATGTTTTGGGTGTAATTAAATTCTGCTTCTTCAAGAAAAGTCACCGAGAAACCGTACACTTGTAAAGTATGACAAATTCTTTGCTTGAGCAGTTGTTACGCAATATCTTCAAAACGATTTTTACACGTTTTCTTTTTCCACGAAACTATTAAGTTTGTGCGTGATTTCTCCCGCGCATAGATGAACTTTCTTGATACCCTTATTACACAGTGTAGAATGAGGCTATATAAACATAAGCGAGATATTTTCATTTTCCATGTATTTTTGTTTTCTGATAGTTACTCAAATTTATTTATGTGATATTACCTAGTTAGCTTTAGTTTCAAGACTTTTTCTGCAGTTTGATTTCTGTAATTCTTTATTTTCATTTTACTCAAGTCTCTCTCTTTTTTCTAACTTGGTTATTTTTTATGTTTACATACCTCCTACTCTCTTTTATTTCTATACATTAGAAAGTATTGCCGTACTTGCTGCCCTTTAAATCACGACAATAATATGCACATTTACGTGTTGTCAGGGTGAGCCGCTATAGCAACAACATGACGTCACTAACATCTCATGCTATGCTTCATGCTTTTATATAATTTGTGTTTCACCCATCAGGAAAATAAGTCCATTAGTTGTGTTGACTACTTTCATGATCCTTTTTGCTCTGAAATCGAATGTTTAATGGCCTTACTAACGTAAAAGATACTAGAAAGGTTGATCTTCCTAAACATTTCAGCCCGACATAACCAGGTGGGTTAAGGTGTTTGATTCGTAATCTGAGGGTCATGGGTTTGAATATCCGTCGCACCAAACATACTTGCCATTTCAACCGTGTGAGCGTTATAATGTGACGGTCAATCCTACTATTCGTTAGTAAAAGAATAGCCCAAGAGTTGGCGTTGAGTGGTGATGGCTAGCTGCCTTTCCTCTAGTCTTACACTGCTAAATTAGGGGCAGCTAGCGCAAAGTAGCTTTGCGCGAAATTCAAAAGAAACAAACATAAACATTTATCGATGAAATAATTTCGGGCACTGAATAATATAGTGTTTCATAAAGAATCAGTTAATAAAGTGTTATTCACATAAAATCTTGTATGCGGTCGATTATATGACGTACTTAACGGTCATAGGGGTGACTTGTCTGTTTTTAGTAAACTCCAAGGATGTTTAATTGTATGATTCTTGAAAAATCAATTTCTTTAGACTCAATGCAGGCGTTTACATTAAAGAAAACACTTATACAGGGGATATTTGTTTTTCATACATTTACTAAAATACAGGGTGGTCGCTAGAAAAGCGGAAAATTTGAGGGTGAGATGAGATCATGAATAAAATGCGTGCTTACTCATTTCTATTTTGATTTGTTTTAGGTTCTATTTGATACCTTTAAAAAACTTTGTAAAAGTTATTCTTTGTAAAAATAAATAGCTGTTTGACAAATTTTCCACTTTTCTAGCGACCACCCTGTAGATGATAAGAATAAAAACACCAGAAATGTTTATATAGTCACATTCTTTAAAGCAAAACTGTGTTGCTATGTTAGATTGTTCAGTAGACACTAAACATCGCTCAAAACTAAAGTAATTGAAATCTGTTTTTCAAAGTTATACAAACAGTTAAAAGAGATCTACAAATTACACCAAAGAATATATTATGCCCGGAGCAAATAATCAATTGCTTAAATTTTCATTTGTTCAAAATTAACATACGAGTATAGAAATGAACAGTACAAAGACAGAACACATTATGAAAAAGGACAAACAGGTTTAGTGTTAGAGATCAAATGTTATCCACGGAGAAGAATTGTCAGTGTGGCCACTTTAAGGTTGCTAAGTTACACTGTGTTTTAGTAGATGAATTTTTTGAATGTTCGAATTTTATATAAAATCATATAATGCACATTAATTTAAATTGTACAAACGTGACCTAAATAAAATTCGTTATGGAAATTATACTTATAAAGAAATGCTGTTTCTAATTATGTAATTCATTGAAAATAGCCATATAGATATTTCGTCCTATAATGTTTATAAAAATGTCTTAGAAAATACTATACTTCAATCAGTCGTGGTAGTGCTTTATTAGAATTATTGGTTAACTACTGCAAGGATGTTGTTGTTGTTTTGAATTAAGCACAAAGCTACACAATGGGCTATCTGTGCTCTGCCCACCACGGGTATCGAAACCCGGATTTTAGCGTGTAAGTCCGCAGACATACCGCTGAGCCACTGGGGGGCTACTGCAAGGAAAAATCTGTAGTTAAACTTGATGACAGCTATTAAAACTCGTTTTTAGTGCTGTGGTTATAATAATGACAGCAGAGAAAGTAATACAAATGTGTTAGATGAGGTTATATTTTTCACAGTCATCTATAGCTTCAGTTAAAAATATATTAAAGTAACTACTATATTCTGAGTGTGGATGTGTTGGTTATTATTGTTGTTTTAATCATTATTCACGACATACTGAGAATGAACTAAGCAAGCAGGAACGGCGTCAGCTTCTTCCTGATGAGAGGTCTGGGGTGGGATAAACAAAGAAATGAATGGGCCGCACTCCACATCTATTGGGCACACATACTGTTGTTCATAGGAAGTAAAACTTTTTTCCTTTGATGTAGTGATTACTAAGGCACGTTTTAAGATAGCTTCAGCCCCCATCAAGTTTTCCCTCACGGCTATGCCTGTAAGTAAGAGATCATTTAAAACATTAATGTCAAATTACACACTAGTGGGAGAAGTTGTATATACTGTATATGTGAAATTATTTTTGAAAAGTAATATAAGGAATATTAACTCTTGTCGTCAGTATAAGAAAGTTTCGTTCCGTTGTGTCACTGTTAAGAACATATAATACATTTTATGAGTCAACCTTTATGGGGCAGTTGCTTTGTCGAGGTTGTTGAATATGTTCATTTTAACGTACGGTGATGAAACATATGGTGTAATTATATGAATTAACAACAACATGTAGCATTAACATTTTATAGAATGCAGTTAAAATAACGTCCAGGTTTGAAATCAGCGTAAACATATTAGTATAAAAAGTTTATATTGGACGAGGGTATCAAACTAAACAGTAGTGATGTTAGAAAAACACGTAAGTTCAAGAAGTTTTTATAGGAATAAAATAAACAGTATAACGTACATGATATAACTAAAAATAAATGGATTTCAATGTGATTGGACATTTCAGTCTGTTTGGGCAAAATACTGCAAATTTCTATATATAAAATCAAAATCGGTTTCAAGTGTAACGAAATGGAATTTAGATATATATATATATTTAGTTATATTGAGTTTGTTATAACCTAAAATAAGCTGAAACAAAAATAAAAAATGCTGCATCAATTGAAAGGACCTCAGTCATATAGAATATACACTAAGTTTTGGCGGTGACTGCGGAAGTAGTACCCACATTGTAATTAGGATACAACCTCTATTCGCAATTGCACATAAAATAAAATAAATTAAAGGATAATAAAATAAATTAATACCTATTCAAATATGTATCTAAACATTTTTGGCTTTTTTGAAATTTTTAAGTTTTATTAGATAACACTGCTAAGCACTTTGTTTTGTACATTATTAATTTTCCTTTAAGATTATTATTTACTTGTTTATACTGAACATAGTCGACTGTATACGCTGTGTAATTTAATTACTCGTTAATTTTCATTCAGTTATTAAGAGAACCATTTATTTGGATACTTTACAGCCATATTTTCTCTATCGATCGAACGGAAGAGATTAAAATACCACCTATAGAATAAAGGTTTACTTTTCACAGAAAATAATATTTTTTTTTTCTAGGAATATCTACAACAACTTGTTTCATGTTTTGTAAGGCATCATAAAACACATGGTTCTTGTTCTTCATTATGCTGCGCATTACTCTTCCCCACGATATTTTGTATTGGATAAACATTTTAGACAGAAAAACTATGTTTATGTTGAGTGAACTTATAAACAGTGTACGTTAATCTGAAGGAGATGTAATCTTCTACTAAATATATGTCATGGATTCGAAGACTTACATGGTTACGTCAGAAGCTATTACACTAGCGTACTTGATCTGGAACGGATGTATAGATTAATACAAAATACCAAAATTACTTCACTACGAACACCAATTTTTCTTACCTTCAGCCATTTTAGTTATATATATAACTGTAAAGAAATACACACTATTACATAGTATAGGATAACTGAGCTTTCTTTGACACTAACTTTGATCATTCAAAGCCGTTTTGAGGTCCAAAGCTTCCCTTCATTTCTGATATAATTTTTATATTGCATAAAACATGATGTGGCATGTTGTTCTTCTTGTGGTTCAGCAGTTAGAGAATTCTTTATATCTAAATCCATGCCGTAAACATTCCACGATTAATATAATGTGTGCTTTTAAATTAAGAACACGAGAGATATTAAGCCAAATGTGCTTGGTGATTACTTTGGTAAACTGTTTATCTGATATTTCATGAATCTTGCCCCGTTACTGCGAGAGACAAATAGCGTCCTGCACTTTGTGGCCAGGTTGCATTATAAGAGTGATATTTATATCTCATTATCAGGGTCGGTAACCTGCGGCTCTTTAAGAGCTAGCTGCTGTACTTACCGAGGGGAATTGGACCCCTGATTTTAGCGTTGTAAATCCGAAGACTTGCTGTTGTCTCATCATTGAACCGTTAGGGTATATTATGAATCTCAATTTTTTTTGGTTTTAGACAAAAACAAAAAATCGCTCTTCTTCTTTGAAGGATTGTCGAGTGATGGATCAAGAGATTGTCGATGGATGTTACTGACTAGTTGTCTTCTCTCTAGTATATATGTTCAAGTTTATGGACGGCTAGCTTTGTACGAATGTATGAAACAAAGAGGGAAAAGAGAGACAGGAAATATTCGCTTTCTTTAAGTAAAATCATAATATTTTATTAACTCGGAAAGCAGACTGGATTTTGTTTATAGCATTAACTTTTTTGGTGTGAGAAGAAAGATATAACACAGAACCACTTAGAAGATTGATCGACTTTAGTATTGTTTTTATAGAACCTTCTGATCATAGCTGTTTACATATTCAAGTGTTACTAGTTATTGTTTAACATGTTTGGCATCAAATACAAGACAGAAGTTCCTTACCAGGAACTAGTGATAGAATTCGTCTTTTTTGATACGTAATAAATTAAGAAGATTTTGCTAAGGTAGAACATTTCAACCACCATACAAAAATTCTTGGTGCAAAAGATAAAACGTGTCGCATCAAATGCTTTAGGATGAAATAGTTTTTTTATTTCTGTATCCAAATACGGGTTTGTATTTACACAAAAAAGTAGTTTGTAGTTATAAGCCGGATCGAAATGACATTTTTAGGATTAAGACTTGTTATTTTAATACTTGGAGAGGGAAAAAATGTAATATATTCGAATCGCAGATTGTTATTGGTTTGTTCACAATTGTGTTAAATATGCGTTCAATCGTTTAATCAAGACGTCCTAAACGTTGAAAGAACAAGAAGGAAAATATAATATTTTGTTTGGTAACCTCTACATATTTGGAAACAGCTACCCAGATATAATCTAATGTCCAGGACTGAATAATAACTATAATATTGAAACACAGAATCTATTATTTCGATATCGGTATAAGTAAAACTTTTGTGATTGTTCAGATATCTTGATACTCTAACATTATAGCACCAAGACTTGCTAGAGAATAAAATACTTTAAAAGAGAATTAATATTTGCAAAGAATTGTAATCAGCATCTTCAAATAATAGTTTAAAAGTAACTGGGATAGCTGATCTTAGTGCATTATAATGAAAGCACCTGTTCCACGAACAATGTAACAGAAGCAGCTACTGTCATTGTAAGATAATCTGCTCTAGGTGTAAGTGAATGAAATTAACTGTTGTAAGTTAAATTAATGAACTTAACTGCTCTAAATTAAGTTAATAAATAGCTGCTCTAACTGTAAGGTAGTGTAGTATTGGTGTAACGTACGTGAGTATTTAGAAGGACATAAAACTATTTTTACAATAATTTACAATAAGATTATTTGTGTAGCTATCCATTTCGATTTATTAACTATCAAAATACCAGTAATATGGTTAAACGAGAGTATTATAAGTAATTTTTAAAAGCAAATTAAAATAGAACAAATGCTTTTGTGAGAGGTAAAAATACACAATATCTTAGTTTTTGCAAGATTTTAGTGATAATAATTACAAAGATATCATGCAAAATTTTAAAATCAGTTTGATGCTTTTATACAGCTGTTTTTTTTCGTTCTAATTCTGTTGTGTCTCAGCATTTTGTTTTTGCGAATGTTAAATCTCAGATAAGTTTTTGTTCAGTTAAAATTAGAATAATACATATATGGCTTATCACATAATCACTGAAATGTTTTATGTTTTTTTACATTAATGGTACGCTTTTTATTACATTCTTTTTGTTTCACATTAAGTCAGTCCGATAATTTTTAAGTTTATAATAAAAACCTAAGTACATTTCTGCGAAAAAATACTGTTGACTTATAATCTTCTAAAGTGGTTAATCATGTGGTATTTAATCAGTAACTAAGAGGCCACTAGGATTTGTGACGTTTATTAAGATATATACCCTCGTCGTTATGGAACATCTATAACTATGTAAATGTGGGGGAAGGAGTGGCTGTTAGGACGTTGGATGTTGAAAAAAGTCGTTTACCTGTAGAATATTGACGAAGATTGCCAGGACACCGTGGTGATTTAAAAAAAAAAATCCATTAGTGCAGTGGAGCAAGCTTTTCACTGCGGTGTTTGGGTAGTGTAGAAGCAGAGGGAGCGACGGTCTTTTCTTGATGAGCGATGACGCGGGTGAGGCCCGTGAAAAACCAGCTTAATTACGTAGACTCTTTCCTACGTCAAACGCTCCAGTGTCAGCCTGTAATATTCTGATGTGAGTTACTGAACACGCATACGCGGTTAAACAAACAGTGGATTTTCAGCGACTTTATACAAACGTCTAAATTATGCAAGATATGCGGAGGAAACAAGGACAATAGAGCGAGGCAATAAAACATTATGGCAGAAATAGAGAATTTAAAACCACACTAAGCATAAGGGGATACATTTCCATAAACTTTATCAGGTCAAAATTTGGATGAAAATAGAGTTAACATTCTGATGATGCAACTTTTTTTCTGGTAAGATTGAAAAAATCGCAAAAGAAATACGAGACTCAACTGAATAATGAATAAAAATAACGGTAAAGAATCCAAGTTACTTTTTACAGGTCATATATGTAGAAGGGTGAAATAGTTCGCATAGACAGTGTTTAGATGGATGAAAAGTCACCGATTGTTTTAGTAATTTAAAATTTACACCACATGGTGTTACTTAAATGTTTTTTTCCGAGAAATGTTAGTGTATATTTTTCATTCTAAGAAATGATTGTAAGTAAATTTTCTTTAATAAATTTGATTTATATATACATATATATCCTTCTATAGAAGTAAACTAATGAAAATCTACTTGCTGAGTAAAGCTAGCTTGTGTTGTTTTCGCAATAAATGCTGGGTGTATCTTCGTTTCTGCTTTACTTATTCCCTAGTAAAGTTAGTACATATTTTTTCTCAGAGTAATGCTGGCACATATCTTCTTTGCGATTGCAATTGATATATATATACATATAACATCTTTTTTCTGAATACAATTAGGGTATGTCTTCTTTCCGAGTATTTGTTTGTTTGTTTGTTTTTTTGGAATTTCGCACAAAGCTACTCGAGGGCTATCTGTGCTAGCCGTCCCTAATTTTGCAGTGTAAGACTAGAGGGAAGGCAGCTAGTCATCACCACCCACCGCCAACTCTTGGGCTACTCTTTTACCAACGAATAGTGGGATTGACCGTCACGTTATACACCCCCACGGCTGGGAGGGCGAGCATGTTTAGCGCGACGCGGGCGCGAACCCGCGACCCTCGGATTACGAGTGCACGCCTTAACGCGCTCGGCCATGCCAGGCCTCTTTCCGAGTAACTTTAATTTATATCTTATTCCTGGTAATTAGTGGTGTATATTTTCCAACGTGAATCGGTCAAAAGCTTCTCGATAAATCTTTGTGTATACCTTTGTTCTTGATATTAGACAGTGCGCATTCTCTGAATAATGTTGATTTATGTTTGTTACCCAAATAATATTAGAATATGTTTATTTTGAAACAATAATGATTTATGCATAACATGGCCAAAAGTATGTGGACATCCCTTCTAATTAGTGGGTTCGGCTATTTCAGCCACACCCATTGCTAACAAGTGCGTACACTCAAGCATATAGCCGTACAATGTCAATAGACAAATATTGGCGGAAGAATGGCTCATGCTGAAGAGCTTAGTGATTTTCAACGTGGCACTGTCGTAGGATGCCACCTTTCCAACAAATCAGTTCGTCAAATTTCTGCCCTGTTAGAACTGCCTCGGTCAACTGTAAGTGCTGTTATTATGAAGTGGAAACGTCTGGGAGCAACAACAGCTCAATTACGAAGCGGTAGGCCACACGAGCTCACAGAACGGTACCACCGAGTGCTGAAGCACGTAGCGCGTAAAAATTGTCTGTCCACAGTTGTAACACTCACTACTGAGTTCCAAATTGTCCCTGCAAGCAATGTCAACTCAAGAACTATTTGTCGGGAGCTTCATGAAATGGGTTTCCATGGCCAAGTCGCTGCACACAAGCCTAAGATCAACATGTATAATGCCAAGCGTCGGGTGAAGTTGTGTAAAGCACATTGCCATTGGACTCTGGAGCAGTGGAAACGCGTTTTCTGGAGCGATGAATCACACTTCACTATTTGGCAGTCTGATGGACGAATCTGGGTTTGGCGGATGCCAGGAGAATACTACCTGCCTGAACCCATAGACCCAACTGTAAAGTTTTGTGGAGGAAGAATAAGGGTCTGGGGCTCTTATTCATGATAGGCTAGGCTTTTTAGTTCCAGTGAAGGGAAATCTTAATGCTACAGCATACAATGACATTCTATAGAAGTGTGTGCTTCCAACTTTGTGGCAATAGTTTGGGGAAGGCCCTTTTTTGTTTCAGCATGACAATGTCCCCGTGTACAAAGCGAGGTCCATAAAGACATAATTTGCCGAGGTGACAATGCACTATTTTTGGCATATCATTAAATTTGAGGATAGGTTAATAGAGATCCTAATGAGTAACAAATTCAAATCGGGTATATGCGCGCCTCACGCTTGTTGTTGTTGGGGCGTACAAAAATATAGCTTTTGTTTGTTTTGGAATTTCGCACAAAGCTACTTGAGGGCTATCTGTGCTAGCCGTCCCTAATTTTGCAGTGTAAGACTAGAGGGAAGGCAGCTAGTCATCACCACCCACCGCCAACTCTTGGGCTACTCTTTTACCAACGAATAGTGGGATTGACCGTAACATTATACACCCCCACGGCTGGGAGGGCGAGCATGTTTAGCGCGACGCGGGCGCGAACCCGCGACTCTCGGATTACGAGTCGCACGCCTTAACGCGCTCGGCCATGCCAAGCCGAAAAATATAACTAAGGAAAAGGAAACAAACAAGTGTAATAAAAACTTACTAAATTTGATAAAGACAAATAGTGATGGATATATACGTAACCTAACTACAGAGTGTTCGGAAAGTCACTGTGCACTTACATATTTATAAACAGACAAAACTGCACAGTGACTGTCCAAACATCCTGTATCAACAGAAAGCTTAATGCCACAAAATTTTAAAATATTTATCCATACTTTGGCAAACCATTTTAATTATGTTATTATGAGTCAAGATAGGGTACACATTTTCTTTTTTTTTAAGTAACCCAGTTTTTGTATTTTGTCTTTATTTTTAAGTACGCAGTAAAATACATGAAAGGTGTTGAGCGTATGAAACTGTTTGCAGTCTCATCGGGTTTTCTTTTTTGTTCTGCACAGTAAGTTATTTAGTATTTAGTTTTGAATCAGTGTTATGTAAATGTCGTGTAAATATTTTGTAAACGACAACATGTCGTGTTGTGTTTGAATTTTCATTTGTATTATTCATTTTTCCATATTTATATTATTGTTTCGAAGTTTAAGCTAAAATATGTTGTTATTTATTTAGGGTAACATTTAGAACTTTCTTGAATTAAGTAAACCAATCATATGTTTGTAAATGAGTGCTGGTGACTATCGTGTCTAGACTTGTAGTCTCGTGCAAGAACGGATATGCGTGGATTGCTCTGGAGACCTGTAGAACTTTCGCGGTCTTTCGAGGATTTTAGGCCTACAATATATAAACAGACGAAGATGCAAGAGATTCAGTCATTAGTTTTATTCGAAGAAAAAGAGTGAGATTCAGACATCAGTTTTATTTCAAAAGAAGAGAGTTAGTTATTTGAGAAAGATTAAGTGTTTGCTGTGAATATTCAACTTGGATTTGTGATTGAAGTTAGATCTACGGAAGCTGTGATTTTATTTCGTCAATCTCTACGATACATCTGAATTACTGCTTGTGCTGAAAGACGGCGAATTTATTGAACTGTGAACTGTTTCGGAATTTCTTCGTGGGACCAAATTCACACCCTAGACTGGAATTTGAGACTTTCATTTTAGATCATTATATTAGATACAGGCCAGTACCATTTTGTATTGTGATTAATTTTGAAGTTTGAAACTAGTATTATTTTGTTTTGTAATTAATTTCGAATGTTGTAACTTAATATCTGTCACTGTTATTATATAATTTATGTTATATCTGTTATATTTGTTAATAGTTTAGTGTAATAAATTATACAAGCTGTTATCTGTGTTTCTCTGTTGCGTTTAGTCTACGAAGAACATAAAACAAACAAAAAATACGTAACAATCAGGAAATAATCCCATTTTTAAAATTGTGGACAAAAACTGTTGTTTTATCAAAATTGAGCTTTTAAGTATTTGTGAAAGATCATATCGAAACATTATTTGAAGGAAAACTTTGCTTGTAGTGTGTTTGTGTTACTATGGAAGGTTATTGTAAAATATTGTTTGAAGGTTGAAATGATTTGCAGAATGTTTGCATACCTGAGAAAAAGATCGTAGAACATTGTTTGAAAGAGAATTGTAATTTATTTTTATTCTTGTAGGAGGCGATTTTAAACCATTGTTTGTAGGAAGATTAGTTTATTTGTATTCTCGTGAAATACTATTGTAAAACATTGTTTAAAAGAGGACTTTAGCGCATTTGTAGCATGGTACTGCTGAAGCAGGAATTAGTTTGTAGGATGTTTGTATTCGTGTGAAAGACTATTTTAATACATTATTTGAAGAGAGATCTTCATTTGTAATGTTCTTATTTCTGTGAAAGGTTATTAGTAAATACAGTTTGAATGTAGGCTTTCCTAGTAATGTGTTAACAGAAAATGTCATGTTATAGGTTTTGAGGTTATTCCGGTAGGCAGTCATATTACATTGTTTCACTTCTGATTCTTTGGATGGAAAATCCAAGCGCATCTCTTCTTCATTTTCGATAAATAATTTCTGTCATCATTCAGTACGTAAAACAAGTGTTCATCAAATGAATTCTCACTATTAGGTTTTGTTTAATTTAAGTAGTTTTTTATGTTTATGATCTTCAGTGCTAAAAGCAAGAAAAACAAATCCTACGCCTTAAATTCAGTGGTCATTATTTTAACTAGCATTTTACATTATGTGTCATACTGTTAGGGCCTAACATGGTCAGGTGGGTTAAGGCGTTCGACTCGTAATCTGAAGGTGGTGTGTTCGAATCCCCGTCACACCAAACATGCTCTCCCTTTCAGCCGTGGGGGGCGTTATAATATTACGGTCAATCTCGCTATTTGTTGGTGAAAGAGTAGCCCAAGAGTTGGCGGTGGATGGTGATGACTAGTTGCCTTCCCTCTAGTCTTACACTGCTAAATTAGGGACGGCTAGCGCAGATAGCTCTCGTGTACCTTTGCGCGAAATTTAAAAAACAAACAAACAAATATACGGCTAGTTACTTTAATGTCATATAATATTAATGTAGAAATTTCGACTTTGACTCAAGTATCGAGAAATTATAATATTATATAATTAGTAATAAGTTATTCATATGGCTTATTTTCATTTTATTTGGTGTAAAACCATAGAAACTTGTAGTCTGACCCGTAGTTCATATCATTACTTCTGTAAGATCTGGGTTACAGAGTGTTCATAAGATTCTGTTGTAAGTATAAAGAAGAATAGTATATATAATCTTATTTTCTTAAGTTTCTGGTATTGCTTGTAATATTTAATCTACTTTAAAGCTATAAGCGCAAAGCAGAGAAAGGCATTGTTCATTTGAGGTATTACAGGACATGTTTTGAAACTATCCTTTTCAGTTTTAGAAGTTGTGGAGACTTAGTATCCATTACACAGATAAGCATTAATTTTAACTACTGAAGAATGAGAGTCGTTCAATGAGTTCGTAAATAGTTCAAACACTTTAGCAGAATTACGCTCAATGGGCCGTTATCTTCAGATTTACAGCTTTATAACTACAAATTTTTATGTTTCTTTTACATTTTTATGCAATTGATTTTTTTCACCTGTTTTTAGGTTGATAAACTTTTCTTGACTCTTCTCGAGTCTCTAGCTCTAGTAATTTGAAAATAAGTAGAATTATTGTCTTATTATGAGGTTATTTAATATATTTAAAAACATAAAAAGCAATTTTAAGTTGTAGACAAAAAATCAAATATTCTTCCGATTGACAGTTTTCATTGTTATGCTTGCAAATTTCAAAAGACTTTCGATTATCATAATATTTACTTATTCAGGAATGATTACAGAATATTCAAAAGTTGCTATTGTTATTATTTACTTTCTGTGTGGAATCTGTTTCAGATCTTACTAAAAACTTTTATAAATAGTTAGGGATAATTACTACGAGCTCTATTGTGTAAAAATCTGAAACAGATGCTTTTCAAAATTTTTATTGACGTGGAAATACAAAACATGACATGATGAAAACATTCTGTTTAGATAACTGTTAAACTGTATGTGACCTAGACATTACTAACAAGTGTAAGCCATATAGAAATAGTGAACTTACAGTTGATTGGCCAGAAACAGAGAGAAGGTTAATTGTTAGTGTAGTTTGGCGTTTTATTTGTTAACCTCTGACAATGTGCTAATCTTTCCTTCCAGTCACCAGTTTGCTTTCAGGTATTGTTTATTTTCATTTTATTTTGCTAATATACAGTCAACTTATGTATTTATTTCTTTTTTAACATTTGCGTATATAAACAAGCTTATTTTACTTTTCGAATGTTTGGCACAGTTTTTATGTTTATAATGGAAACAACTTCTACATGAAAAACATCTTCTATTTAACCCTAGATTTTTAAAAAATAAAACAACTGAAGTCATATTTGGTGGAAACTATTCAAATCACTTAATTTCGGGTTATAGAGCTAAATTCGTGCTTTATATTCTCACATCCATTAGTGAAATAAAACTAGGGTTTTAGAAAAGAGGGTCCAATGGATGGTACAGTCACCCAAGAGGAATGCCCGAGGGAGGTTTTGCACAAAGAAGTTAAGTACGTTTTTCAATTTGAAACCTCTTTAAAGCTAATTCCTTGCATTTTCCATTGGTTTAAACAGTCATTATCGCCTGCAAATTAGGAATAAGAGATCTAAACGGCCACTTCTTCCTTAAATTTGCGGAACTAATTGTTAGAAGTAGAATTTTGAAGTGATCATCGGAATCAACTTGTATTAAAACATTTGATACCAGTGGACTGGCTCGTGAAAGACGTTTGGTGGTTTTTAAATCGATCATAATATTTTGGAAGAAACATTTGTTTATTTGTAATTAATCACAAAACTACCCAATGGCGTGATTGTGCTCTGCTCACCACGGGCATCGAAACCCAATTTCAATCGCTATGAGCCTGTAGAGTAGTTTAAGAATATTTATTTTTAACTTTTTTAATTCAAATTTTGTTAAGACGTGAGTTGGATTCGGCGATCCATATGCTTAACACTGGTGTTTCTTGCTGTAGCTGATCTCTAAAATAAAATAACTACGTGGGTAGTACAAAAATCTTATAGGTGATATTATGAAGCATTTTCACAAGAACACACCATGTGAGCGCCTTCTTAAGTTACAGTAAGACAAAGTTTTAATTTTACGTTTCAGTTGTCTTATATCCTCGTATGCAAATAAATTCTATTTTCTCTTTTAACAAACACGTCCTGCTTTTTCACGCGTATGAAACTTCATAAAAAATCTTTCAACTATATAGAGATCAAACACAGTGGACCCGGATTTATCAGCGAGCGCTTTAATGCGCTGTTAAGCAACCGAGTAAATCCGAGCAACCTCTTCTAACTCAAAATGTTGAAATGTGATATTATATTTGCTTGTAGAACATGTCTAAATACACCAAAAATCGAAGGAAAAGTTAAAAGAAGAGACCTGTATAAAATGCTTTGTTTTATATATATATCTATATTTACGTAATACCTATTGAAAACCTGTTAAAGCAGAAATGATAACTATTATTAAATACAATGATATAGTTGAATAAAATTGGAGGTGCCACAATAGACTAGATTTTGAGCAGCAATTTTGGACAAAGAGTGACATCCAAAATCATTTAATATTTGGGTAATACCGTGTCCTATCACAATGTAAAGTGGACAAATGTTGGTTTTACCGTGTTTATACCTTTTAAAGACATTTTAAGTTATATTTCAAGTATTTAATAAGAACATTTTAACTTTTAATCATGATACAGAACAGGGTCGTAGCCAAGATTTCTATTTTGGGGGATGCGTAAAAAATACCCCTTCCCCCAACAAAGAAAATGTTCCAATGCCAGCATTCCAGTTTGTTTTAATATTTTTTATTTAGATTATTTTTCCTTTGTGTAAAAATTAACTAACGTTTTAAACAGTTTCAATAGGGAAGCTGCATTACAAAAATTAGCCCAGTTTTTTAATTCTTCATTTTATGTTTGACCAATCTTTATAACATATGTCTCCTTTTTCATTCATAAGGGATTAGAGGGGCTTAAAAGGACTCCAACGTCAGTCAAAAGTTACATTCTGAATTCAAAGGCCATGGGGGATATACCCATATTGAGGTTACTTTCAATTCTTCTCAATAACTTGTCATCGAAAATTTTTTAAAGAACATTCCTGAGTTGGTAATAATCTTCGCTGGTTATTTCAGTTAAGGGGTTTCTACTGTACACCATATCTCTACCTGTAAAGTTGGAATGATACAATTTATTAATGTTCCTTTCTGTCGCTTGCATAGCTATGCCCGCTTTTCATGATCAGAATAATTTATTTGAACTTTAAATTATAGCCCTATATTCCAAATTATCTCAGGTGTTTCCAGTATCAGCAGTTTGAATATCCTAAGACCTCTTGTCGTTGTTCTTTGAAATGCGTTCGTTTTGGTGACAATGACCATGATACCTACCAGTGTCATGTGAACCGTCGTTGCATCAACTGTGATGGACCCCACTGTATTGACAGTAAAAACTACATCTATATGTATCTTTCTTTTACTTATTTTTTATTAAAACTATTCAAACAAGAACCAAGCCCACCTTACAAATGCTTTCTATTATATGTTTAGTAAACAAAACTGGCGTAGAACCAAAATTGTTCTTTCGATTTGTTCGTTAGGCGGAAACACTTTCGATTCAAGACGTAACAGCTAATGTAATTATTTTCGGTTTTTCTTGTTCAAAGTATGTGTGATACAATACGCTAATAAACCTTCTAGTGCCAGAAGTAGAAACAATATATAAACAAATGTAAATCACAAAATGTGTCCATAATAATGTTTTTACCCTCTTTTTCCTGATGGAAAGCAAATGTTGTTTTACATATATCATTACTTGCTAAAAATCCGGGTACGATATTTGTGGTGTATATAACTCATATATTCTATTGTACAACTCTCTACTTAATACAGTGAGAGTGTCCTTTTCTTACATCAAAACCACACCGGGCTATGTGCTGTATCCAACTCCTGATTTTAGCGTTGTTAATCCGTAGACTTATTGCTGTCCCAGCAGAGAACACTTTACAGCTATACATTCGTGTAACTGTAAAAGTAATGACAAGCAACCTAGTTTGCACAAAAACAATACTTAAACTAGTAACAGTAACTAAACTTTTACATAACAGATTTTAGCCTGACAACAAACAACAATACCTTTCCACTTAATATTGATTAACGTTGCAGAATGAAAAGTCCTATTAGCAATATAGAACGCAACGTATAGTTGTTCTATATCGTGCTGTTCCCATAGAAATCTACATTTTACCATGACCAGCATTTCGTTACGCTTAACCAATATCAAAATAATTATTCATCAGAAACACGAAGCATCTGCAAACCATGATCGTCCAGTTAAATCATAAAGAAACTGGGAGGAAACATTAAGATAGCATAAACATAACAGCTTAAAAAACATTCTATGGAAAAGTAAGAATTCCGCCAAACCAGCGTGTTGATCACATTCATTCATCACGTCCAAAAAAAAGAAAGAAAAAAGTTCTGTAATCTTCCTTAGTCCGATTATCCATGTCACTAGAGGCTTTGGATCGGGATCGACTGTCACTTTCCCACTCAGCGGAAGATCTCACGGGGACCCTGGCAGCGTTTGCGTGCTATATACTCGTAAAGCCCAGTCCTAAATATCGCCGTCATCAAGGGGTCATTCATCATTCATTTTCTTACAAAGAATGTTTAATTGGACATTTCGAAAGAAAAAAGAAAAGAAAAAGAATCATTATGGACAAACAATGACAAAGTGTTGTAACTACTCAGCAATCACTCTTGAATGATGTAAGAAGCTGTTACAAAGTTGAGTTGATAACCTAGGAAGAGCGAGAAAACTTACTAGTTAAATACGTTGAGTCATAAAAAGTGTGATAACTAACCCGACAGCAGCAATAAATTATAAGGACATTATGACTTAATGAACTTTTTGTTACTAATTGGGGACAAGCCATACACCTATATATAAAGTAAATTAATATGAATATCAAAATTGTTTGTATGCCGAATGTACTAGTTATTTGCCGTTAAAACAAGGAGACGAAAGCGAAAACCAGACTCATGTGCTTGCATGTTACCACAGTCCTCACTTGTCAAAAACGTGAATGTTATCTCAGTTTTCACAAAATGATGTGAATAAAATCAGTTATGTGTGCTGGTATTAACTGAGCTCTCAGTTTAAAAAGACAAGACCGAAAGTGTGTGGCGTGCTATCCCAGTTCTCACATCATAAAGAAATAACGCTCTGAGTTTGTGTTTTACACTCCCCATTTCGTGAAAACAAGATCGCAATGTATATGTACTAATCCTCACATCAGAAAACGTGTGTTTGTGTCATTCTGTTCCCTTCTTTAAGATAACAAGACTGTGTGTGTTGTGTATGATATCGCAGTCCTTATATAACGGAACAACAGCAATATGAGCGTTAACTCATGAAAACAAGATCGTAGTGTGTGTGTGCATGTGATATACTAGTCCTCAGACCACGGAGCGACAGCTTTGTTGTGTTTTTTTTTATTCCAGTATCCAGTTTGTAGCAACAATGTTTTTCGAGTTTAGAAAGACAAATTGCTTGATCGTTATTTTGATCCTAGTGTGGACCACTCATATTTGAATTGATATTTTCCAGTTTCTTTTCTGAAGGTAGGATTGCCTTCGTAACATATTTATCTTATTCTTTGTCTGATACTTTATAACACGTAAAACTTAAACTTCGTATTATTTCTACATAAAAACAGAGCTTAAATATGTGTGTGATTTCTCACGAACTGAATAATATATAAAATACTTACAAACTTCGGAGATGTCGTTACAGTACTCGTGTATAACTCCTGCTTCAAGACATTTGTTGTAAAATATTGATGGAGGATAAAAGTTATGCAGGTTAATTATATTCATACAGTAGTTGGATGTGTTCCGAGTGTTAAATGAAATTATACGCATGCTGAAAATGCTTTTCTTTTGCAATAGTAAAATACTTATATTGTTAAGAGACGTTGAGTAAACAGATGCGAGTCAGGGATTTGCTGTGTGTTCTAGTGTTGTATTAGATTAGGTTGTTATAGTGTGACAAAAGACACGATTTAACTGGATATATACTACGGGACAAGTCAAATATAAGATAAATATTTTGTCAACTACACTTTATACGATGTTCACTTAAACAGGATACACGATGTATATTGGACATGCAGCCAAATACATGGTGTAGGTTTGTTAAACGTGCACAATACAATTTGTAGCGTTAATCATTGCTCAAGATATCGTTAGATGCATGCTAGAATGATCTGGCCTTAAAATCATAATACGATACAACCAAATACACTGTGTACGATGTATATTTAAACCTTGTACATTTGGTAGCCTGAATGTGATGTACAATCCTTAAACACGATACAGTTATAACGTACATGATGTGTGGTGTTGATGATTGTATGATACATCTGAAACTAGGTATTTTTCTAAACAAGTCTTTGGCGGCGGAAAATGTTTAATATGATTTTTGCTTGCACATTCAGTGTGTCAGATCAATTTTACCTTTACTCATTCAGAAATGTCTTTTTTGTGTTAAAACAATCTCATTTATACACATATTCGAAAACGTCCTCTGTCCTGACATGCTCTCAATTTTTCTGTGTTAAAAAAATTGTTCTAAACATATAAATCTTGAGAAAAATTTAGGAAGAATCTTAGTGTGTTTTTTGTCACAAACATAATCTTTCTGGTATCTCACAATGCCACAGAGAAAAAACATTTTTTCTTTCACTTAAAGGCCGTCATTAATTTCTCTACACCAAAAATGCCTTTTGTCATCTACATAGTACAGATTAACTTAGTACTGCTATTCAAGTATCGATCCGTATGACGTTCTACGTATAATGCTTTGTAAAAATACAAGCAAAATCATTTTTGGGAAATGTTCGTGTGTGAGGCTTAACATTCTAATTATGCTAACTATTCCAGCGTTTTGATTAATTACGTTTTTCGCACTTTCGAATAACCAGATATCACTTTGTTTATATATATGTAATAAAGGAACGAAAGCTTATTATGCCATTCATTTTCTCCCTCAGCGAGTCAAAAGTTATAAAATTTTATATTCGTTTCCTTAAAGTAGATGACGTTTTGGTCGCTTATTGTGTATATCTTGGCGTTTAAAGAAACGTTTTTATCAGAGAATAAGAAGTAATATTTGAAAATATTCATACTTACACTGTACAAGATCATTTTAACAGCGGTTTTGCAACTTGATAGTTACTTATAACCTTTCCAAGATATTAGATATTGTATTTTTCATGTTAATATAGCTCTTTCTGAAAGAAGTTTTTAATTTATATTTGATACAGTATTCAGACATTTTTAACATATCGTGTATTTCATCATGTTGTTTACAGTATTTTATTGCAGGTAGTCATCCTAATCAGGTTTTACTACAATGTTCATATAGATTGAGAGACGTAAGTGCTTATCCATAAGAGTGAAGTCAGAAAATGAACTACACTCGAGTAATTTTAGATAACCGAACCGTTCCGTATTTTAATCTTGGAGTCAGAGAGAAGCCTACTTCTCCTTCTCGTGGAAACATGAGCTTTCCTCAGTAGCTTATTGTAGACGTCTGTCTCCATAGCAACCAATAACAACTAGGTATGAGGAGTCTAATATTAGCGCCTTTGACGGGAATCATATAAACCAAAGTGTCGCTTCTGTCCATCAACTTATTTGAGGTATTCTAAAAATACATGCCCATCTTAGCATCAAACTTTAAAAATCATGTTCAGAATGTAATTCTTAATACTAACCCTTCAGAAACAGCCGTTCATACATTTCTTCGTCATTGTTGTCTTAGATTGCCTTCAGCTCATGTAGGGAAATTTTTTCACGTCATTAGTCTTGTCAGTGTTTATCTTCGTTAGACTGTTTTGTTTTTTTCATGTGTTACGGTACATATTATCGAACGTGAAATCAACAAACAATGCAGCGCCAATTTACAATAATAATTATTCACAATAAGAATAATGTTACAGTGGAAATACTTACACAGTTATCAATCTAACAATATCTATTCAATTATGAATTAACATTGACACAATCATAAAAATAGTAAAAATTAACCGACCTGGTTACAATCAAGAATTCCTTATATAATATACCTTCACAAGTCCAATTTTACCGTCACAAAAATTCCAAGTTTTCTAAAAGCTTGAGCGTGATGATTTTGGGCACTCCTGGCATGACCATGTAATTAGGGCGTTCGATTCATAAACTTAGGGTCATGGATTCGAATCCCCGTCAGATGTGAGTGCATTATAAAATTATGATCAATCCCACTGTTCTTTAGTAAAAAAAGTAATCCAAGAGTTGGCAGCGGGTGGTGATGGTTAGATACCTTCCCTTTAGTCTGATACTACTACATTAGGAACGGCTAGCGGAGATGACTATCCTGTAGCTTTGCTCGAAATTCAAAATAAAAAAACAGATATTCAGCAGTCAGTTATGTTATTGTAGAAGGTACTACCTCATACCGCCCTCAGCGTATTTATATACTATCCCAGAACTGTAGAAACTTCTAGATTGTAAAACTTCCGCATGTGAATATCACAATATAGTTAATGCTCATTTTGTAGCTTTGTGCTTAATTACAAATAAACAAACGTCCACTGGTATCAAACGTTTTGCTATAAGTTGATTCCAATGATCACTTCAAAATCCTGCTTCTAACAGTCAGTTTCGCGAATTAAAGGAAGAAATGGTCGTTCAGATTTCTTATTCCCAATTTGCAGGCGATAATGACTGTTTAAATCAATGGAAAGTGGAAGGAATTAGTCTTAAAGAGGTTTCAAACTGAAAAAAAGTATTTAATTTAATTTAAATGCAAAACCTCCCTCGGACTCCCTCTTGGGTGACTGTACCATCCATTGGACCCTCTTTTCTAAAACCCTCATTTTATTCCACTAATAGATGTGAGAATATAGCTCGAATGTAGCTCCAGAACCTGAACTTAAGTAATTTGAATAGTTTCCACCAAATATGACTTCAGTTGTTTTATTTTTAGAAATCTAGGGTTAAATAGAAGATGTTTTTCATGTAGAAGTTGTTTCCATTATAAAAATAAAAAAACTGCGATATATTTAAAACATTATACCCAAACATTTGCAAAGTAAAATCAGCTTGTTTATATACGCAAATGTTATATCCAAATAAGCTTAACTTTGTGGTATTGAAAATGATGTCAACTGCATATGTTCTTTTCCCATATTTTTCTTAGTTTATCCATTGCGATTCAAAAGAGTAATATAAACATATGCAATTAAATGAATGTTATCACAAGTTTTAAACTTGTTGATTTAATGATTTGCCAGTCTTTAACATTCAAACAGGAACTGTCTAAGTATTATACCTAGGTTTTAGGAGTAATTTGTATTAAGAAATGTAAAGTTTGTAATTAATATTACTTTTCATTACAATAGCTACCAGAATCATCAGATATAGTTTTCGAATCTTACCAAGTATTGCTACTCTTTCTCTAGTATACATACATGCACAGACAGAAATAAATTTGTGTTGTTGTTGTGAATTAAGCACAAAGCTATACAAGGGGCTATTTGTGCTGTGCCCACCACGGGTATTTAAACCCGTATTTTAGCGTTGTAAGTTCGCAGAATACCGCTGAGCTACTGGGGGTGTAAGTTTATGTATGAAAGATTTTTTTTTAAATAACAGTCCAACTAAAGCACAAACGTTTAGTATCTGAAATAGTTTAGCAAAAATAATATTAATTTCATTATAGAGTAAAAGCCAACCGATAGCACTAATTAAAACGTTTGCAATCTTGCAAAAATGTTAACACTCACGATCATGAAAGATACAAAGAATAGTAATAAAAGAAAAGACTCAAAACTCGAGTACTTTTGAAGAGTTGATTATTCTTCAGAATTCTTATTTGCGCCATGTTTACATTTACTTTGATCTTTGTGCTCTGATGTGAAATATACATTAATGCAATTAATAGAATAAATATATTAGTATAGAAAGACCAAAGGATTATTTCTGTGTATTCTGTATTAAATTCAGTTATCTTCTTTCCAACATAAAAAATAAGCCTTCAAACTTGTTTTTAGTAAAATTCGGTTTGTTGAATTTTTATGATGTGATTTGTAAATAAAAGTTGACACAACGTGTTTTGGGTGTACCACATCTTAAATTGTTTTTTTTATGAGTAAACATATGTTTAGTGACAATATAATATAGTTTCGATTTTTTAACGGTAGAACACGTGTTTTGTATTGCTATATACACATACATATATGGATTTAATAAAGAACTTTTAGATAAAAAGAAATTTTAGATGAAGTTATTAAATTATTCTGTAATAACTACAAAAATGTATTAAATAAATACAAAGAAAGTAAAATCAGAGAAATTTTACTAAAAATTACTAATAATTATTTTTAGTTAAAAATAAGGCTGTTTAAGAACTTGACACTACTTTATGCGGATGTACAACTTCAGCCGCATATAAAAGCACGACAGTCCCAGTAAAGTTAGTATACTGTTAGGGTTCAGTGTTGTGCTTATTAGTGCCTCTACCATACTGAGGGCAGGAATGCTAACATCAAGAGGTAAGTTTCATGTTACTTATCCCCAAATGGTAGTACCTTATTTTCCTTATATTTTATTTTATTTTTCATCTTTCTCTTATTCTTATTTAACTTGGGAGAGCAGTCATCTTCCCACAACTGTCTGTAGGCAGTAAAGGGTGATATAAATGTGGGACATTGTGGGCTCGAGCACCCACTTCTCGATCTCCTAATTTCAAATTTTCTTATGTGACACTAGCGAATTGGAAGTTAAGACCGATAGACGGTGTATTCCCACTACAATGTGGGTCCTACTTCCGCAGTCACCTCCAAAGCCTAGGATACATTTAATAATCCCACGTTGTAGCTTGTACCCTAGGATTCTTTTTTTAAAAATATGCAACGTATTTTGTTTAATTTTAATGTGTTTGGTTCATGGCTTAAACACTTATAAATGTATGCACGCACACACCTTGATTTTTTTTAAGGGAAAAAAAGATGCTTTGTCATGATATATATGTTTTGTCTTTTTTAAGTAAGAATACGTTTTGTCAAGATGCAGTATATCTTAAACCATATCAGGGAAGATCGTAGCTTTAGTCATGATATATTTGTACGTTAGATTTTTGTTTTAGGATAAATCTCGTTTTTGTCACAAGATGTTACACCTATCTTAGATAAGTAAGTCTTTTATCCCAATTTCTCATCTCTTTTGATTTTCTTTTAGTAAAGCTTATTTTATCTTATTCAGAAAAATCCCAGTCAGAAGCCACGTTTCGAGGAGTGGAATTTCTCAGTTACGATTTCAAAGCTTTTGGTGGAGAGCCCATTGTGAGTTTAAGTGACACAGTGTCCCTTTTTTTCAAGACTCGCCAACCACATGGGATGCTGTTCTACACAGGAGATGGAAATGACTTTCTTAGTTTATCGCTACGTGATGGGGGCATTGTTCTGACAGTCAGTTTAGGTTCTGGTTCTATTGAAAGAGTTGTTCGCCCCTCTAGAGTGCGCTTTGATGACAACCAGTGGCACAAAGTTTTAGTTCACAGAAAAGTTCGAGAAGTAAGTAACAAATCATTACGTTTAAAATAAAGGTAAACACACTTACACATACTTGACATATTTAGAATTACTACCTGTATAGTTGGAAGTAGTGAGCTTTTATTAAAGTCAACGACATATTTCCTTGTTGGTGTTTTTTGTGCACTTCGTACACATTTTGGAATTTTTCAGACTTCTTTATTTACACTTCCTATTACATGTGTTGATAATTTTTAAAGATATCAAACGTTAACATACAAAGAATTTCAAGTATCGACTAAATTGTGTTGCTAATCTTTAAACTTCTGCCCCTATAATAAGTTTTTTTGGCAGTATAACTAAGAGAAAGCTTCCAAATTTCTTTCAATTTTACATAAGACTATATATATATATATCAGTTTCACCGGTATAGACAAATATACTGTTTTTAGACACGAATAAATGGAATTGTTAATGTAGACATCAATATCCACTATCCATCTTAAAATATCATTAAGTAGTTTCGTTTATCGGCTTCGTTATCAATGTATCTAATGCCGCTATATGGCCATTTACTAGACTTAGGTTCCAATAAACTCATAAAGTACCATTAAGTTGTTCCTTTAGTAGATTTAGGCATAAATATGATGTTTATAACGCTATTAGATGACCCGCCACTAGAATTATGTGTCAATATACTGTATAAAATCATCACCAGGTTTAGCAAAAACGGAGTGAATAACAATGTACTGTTTAATCCACATTCATTACGATATTTCGATGCGAAACTTATCAGTTGAAAACACAATGTATGAAGTGGTTTAGTTAGTTCGCTGAGGTATCACTCTCCTATTTAAAACATTAGTTATGGATATGATATTTGAATATTTGGGTTAAAAATTTGAGTGTGTATCCTATTCGAAAAGTGCATCTTTTCTTATTGTTTATTTTTATAACTTCCAGTTTAGACTTTGGGTTTTTAAAAAAATATTTTTATTATTTAGAAAATTGAAAGAGTTTTTCTAACACCGTTGGAAACTATTGCGGTTTTAAAGGTATCTCGCTTTCTTTGGTAAACATACAAACCTCTAAAAAGTTTGACGTCATAAAAGTGAAGGCTTAGTAATGTACGAAAAACACATAGACGCAAAATAATAATAAAAAAATTGGAGTAAATTTACAGCTAGGATTATGTTTATGAAGACTTAAAGCACTCTTTTGAAAACAGAAATGTAATCCTGAAATATAGCAAAGAAAGATGAAAACATGGAGGGTATGCTTGCAGACCTCTAAAGTAGTGTCAACGATGAAGGAGTTGGAGGTGTCATTCATATTTTCTTTGTCATAAAATGTACAACTTTAACTTCTAATATCAAATATTTTATAAGAAACTGTCGGGATTCCAATACCAATTGTATTGTAAGGTGTTTTAAAGTTAATATGAAGAGAAAAGTAAACAATGTTAACGTGGAAGAAGAACCATAAAAGTAAACAAAATTATCCAATATTCTAATTGAAATATATTCCAATATAATTTATTGTTGTTCTTTTGCTGTTATTATAGTAATAACAAATAATTAGATGTACATTTTAACTATATAAGTTTGAAAAATATTTGTTTATAGGTAAAATGTTTAGTGATGTCCCAACAAAAATGCTAATAGAGTTTTCCATTTACCATTAGATCACGGATGTTACGAGCTTTTGTCACGTGAGTATATTTTATTTTGTTGTTTTTATATATAGGTATATCAGGCACAGAATATCTCGAGTTATACGTAAAATGTGGTTGGTTGTTGCAGTTCAATAATTTTCATGAATTCTGTATTCTCATGGGGGCTTGTCTGTGGCTTAGCCTCAGTACAATGAAAGGTTCAAACAAAATTACGTTTTCGAGTACTAAACGTTCTCGAAACACTTTGATTAATTTGTATAACACAGTCGTTACCTACATAATACCATTTTTACTTATTAGTACAGAACGTATTCTGTTTCAATAAAAGAAACAAAGACGAAGTCGACTCTAGTTTAAATTTTATCTAAAATGCGTGAGATTCATTTGAACTCATTGTGAAGTATGTGCTTGCTCTTTTGATCTGTTTGTCGTAATATCGATTTTCAAGTAGTTTAATCGTGGTTACACCGACAATTGTGGTAAAAGCAATTACTTAAAAAGCTTTGTATACAGAGGTTTAGTATGTCATATTAATTCGATTTTACTGCTTTACCACATGCGACAGTTCATGTCACCACATCACGTCATGCTCTAACTAATGACGTGCATGTAGAAGATGACTCTGTGTCGTAGTTTTTACTGAAAAGTGTTTAGTTAGTCATAAGGTTGCCATGTTCAAAACGCACACCACTTCTTCATTGAACAGACCGACACCACAGAAACTTAGCTACACGATGGACATTATTTATATAGAATAGTATGAATACCCAGCTGCTTGAGCTATGCCGTGGTCGAACGAATATTATCTGGAGAGAACTTGTACGCACGTGATTTGTGTCGCTTTTCCAGGCAGACATTTTTCTTGATTATAGTACATTATGTTGCCTAGGATATTTGTGGTCATGGATTCTATTCTGTTACATGACGCCACATTTACAAAGGCTGGGGTACGGCTTGTTTGAGGACTGATTCTGAGTTGACACATGTATTTTTTGATTTCCAATTCCATTAAGTACAAGAGATGTCACCTTCTTGGAAATTTTACATCTCTGAACTTAACGTTAACACATTTTTATGATATGAGTGTAGGAATAAGATGTGTCGGAAAAGACTATTGCATACCCTTCTAAAAAGCAATTAGTTTTCAGTGAAACCACTCTATTTACGAAATTACAAATACTGTCAATATGTAGTTCTGGTACATTACGTTCTAACGTAGTTTTATATCGGCTGTGATTAACAAATAACTCACTAATTTGCGTCGTCAAAGTTATTTCAATATAATGTAATCATAACTTTGTATACTTTTCTTTTAATTATGTTTGCATAGGCTTCAAAAATTAATAGTGGTTATAAAAGAAACAAGAATATCTCAACACTTCTAAATGTCAAAGACTTTTTTGAAGCCTTAAAAAAGGACTGTTAAGACATGTTATGATTTGATATACAAAACTTCGCCACTTTTTTTTTTGTTGAATTACATATATATTTCCCTCTATTCGGTGGACTCAGCAGATGTGCCTTTGCTATAAGAAAAAAAGAACACGCACTTTTCCCTCTGAAAATGTCATTTATTAAACACTGAACACTTATTAAAATGTGAATTGTTTACCCAAAAGGCTAGTGCAAAATGTTTCAATAAGAGTGTTCACTAGCTTAATACCAGTTTTCAGTAAATGGTATCCTCATTTTTATAAGCAGTACTTAACGAGAAGTTTAATTTAGCACAAGAACTGATTGGGTCGACTGCTTTAAACCGAACCATATAATTTAGAACGCTGCTAATTCGATGTGAAACTAAAAATGATATTAGTTGCGAAAGTTTAACTTGTAAAATTCTAAAACAAAACAAGGGCTGGTTTTAACGTACATTGACATACATTAGGTCGTTAGGAACAACTTGTTCAAGAATTTCGTGCAAAGTTTCACAAAGTGCTTCCTATGCATAATTGTCCATAATTTTGAGTTGATAGACTAGAGATTAGACAGTTTACAACAGTACTACTTGTCAACTCTTGGGCTATTTTTATCCGATCAAAGGGTAAGATTTGATTATCACTTATTAATCATAACGTACCATTGTAGTTTTTGTTTATTAGTAGCTATCTTTTTTGAAGTGGAGTGTGAATATTGAATCATCGGATTCACAATGTGAGTACTGTTACGCATCTGGTCCAATAGACACGATATCATATTACATTCCTTGTTAAATGTCATTTAAATAAAGGTGACCATTGTTTTGGTGTTGGTATTCAATAATAAGTCCGTTTAATTCTTTGTATGTTAGGACATAAAATATATTGTTAAAATCCAGTGCTGAGATACATATTACGATAGAAGAAAATATATGCAATGGAAATTTTTATGGAATGTTGAAAATAGTACACTGTTATGTAGATGTTTGGTTATTACCTGGCTTTGTACACACACACACACACAGATATATATATATATGCTTCTATTGATCACAGGATGTTGGAAAAACGAACATACTTTTTTCGGTGTCTGCAAAAGTGTTGTTTCCATAACAACCATTGTTTGATAACATGTCTCCGCAAACAAATGGAAGTGGTGAAAGGTATTTAATGTATACATATATGTATTAAGGATACGACACGTATTCCAATGATGATGCTTTTGTTTCACGTGCTATCTAAAAAGTACGGCATGATATTATTTATTTTTATATATCCACAGTGAAAAACCTCAACCCTAAAGTTCAAATAATATCGAAAAATGGGGTAAGAATTGTGTATTATAAAAAATACGACCACTTGCTAACATTATATTTTTAAATCTAGCAGCTTAATCTCAACCTTATGATACATTCAATTAATATTCATAGTTTATAGGACACTGATTAAGCCCCTGACATTCTAAATTCCTACTGTAACACCTTCAAAACGTAGATGCCTTGACATTCTAAATGCGTACTGTTATTTCTCTCAAACGAAGAGGCGTTGTCATTCTAAATGCTTACTGTGATTTCTTTTAAACACAAAGATTTTGAGATTCGAAACGCTTATTCTAGTTTTTTCCAAACATACAGGTCTTGGAATTCTAAATGCCTACTAGGATTCCTTCAAAACTCGGTATCTCACACCAAAATACGTACTGTGATTTATTAGAAACCCAAAGGCTTTGGCATTTTAAAAGCTTCAACTTCTTGTGTTTTCCATTAATGGACTAAAGCTACGAGTAGTATAACATCCATCAGCATCATGACCCTTATCAATATCCCTTTTTGTTTCTGACGCCTTAATATTCTAGCAGCCTTGTCTGTATACCATCAATATTTGTAACAGATGATAAAACGTGTTTCTAGTTATGCAAGTTTCTAGCTATCTCCAAGCGGTTGAATTATATCCAAGTATCATAAACCATCAAGAGCGATTCTGATACATTAATTAACAGGTGGTTCGTTGTCTTCTAGCAATATTAAACATTACGCCTCAAAAATATTTAGTCACACTCAAATACATTTATATATAGATAGGTGATTATAAATCATCATACGGTTTATTCTGAAATCGATTAAGCGTTTTCTGAATAAAAGTTTGTAAATTAATTTATAAAGAACTTAATTTTTATTACATTTTCCATCTAATTATGAATTAAGTATTTAAAAAGAGTGTCCTAGGACATCACTTCTCAATCTTTTCGATATAAAGGACCAGCTTTCTTCTTCCCAAAACTGTCGTGAACTACTAAAATGTAAGTACAACAAAAACCATTACGATTCACATTCGAATATGTGCCTAATTTTGTTTATTTTTGGCAAGGTAGTTGTATGGACAGCCGGTGATAAAGAAATATTGCCTAGAATTTCAAATTTTTAATTTTCATAACTTATGCAATGGAGTCACATGACTAAATAGAAAATTACCAACCTCCTTTTACGTAAAGAACACCGTACATTGGAAAACCTAAGTCGAACTTGGACATTCGATTATATCTGATCAAGTATCGTCAATGAATAAATTTACTGGTCAGATAAAGAAATAAATTAGCAGAAATTTGCTTCCATCTTGTTAATTCAAAATTTTCTTTTTGCGTTAGTCAAACGTACGTATCTTTTGTTCAGTTCACATGTTGTTGTTACTTAGAGTATTTTTTAATGATTTGCTTGTTCATCGTATCTCACTATTTTCATCATTCGCGTTAGGTATAATCATTAGAGATGAATTTAGATTTATAATTTTACAATCAGGGTTGTCCAAATTTTATAGTTTCACTTTAGGCCCGATCCCAGTATTAAAGGTCCGAGTGAGTCCGAGCATGTTTGTAAAATCTGGTCTGATTCGAACCCAAGCATGTTTCATTTTGTAGAAGAAACTACTTTGTTTTTTGACATATTTATGGATTTTTATTACAGGTTGTAATACAGGCTATTTTTGTAAACGTTATTATAAAAGCCTGTCAAAAACGACTGGAAGCCAAAGCTTACCAAATTTTAATCCATCAATATGTATTTGCATTTTTGCCACCCGTTAACAGACATGAGAAAAATAAAAGACCTTCTAGCTTCACGAAACCAAAACCTGTCTTGAGAAATATCTTCTTAACCTAAAGAATTTCTCTTTCCAGCATCCATTGATCACACTCAATTTCTAACCACATCAATTACATTATTGCTATAGTTCTCTTACAATCATATTTATTGTAAACATTAGATCAAAGTTTAAAAACTTCTCTTCATAAAAAACGAAAAACTAGTTTTATTCGGTAATAAAAATTCTCTCCGAGACGAATGTTATAGAGCTATTTATGCCTATGTCAGCTATTGAATTAAACCAGAATGGGTTGTTGTTGTTTTGAATTAAGCACAAAGCTACACAATGGGCTATCTGCGCTCAGCCCACCACGGGTATCGAAACGCGGATTTTAGCGTGTAAGTCCGCAGACATACCGCTGAGCCACTGGGGGGTACCAAAATGTGAACGGGCAATTAAAAGAGGAAGTGTTGACAAAAAAGTGGAATTCGACTGGTGTAACTCACGAAATTCGGAAAATTGAGCGTGACCGATCAACACCTTGATTTTATAATTATAATTATTTAAAAATAACTTAAACTTTAAAATGTTGACACACGAATGTTTCTTAACTTCAATTTTAATTATTAACACAAAATTAGTAAACTGTTTATATCCAAGTGCTATTCAGTTTTAAGTTTGATTAGCGATAAAAAATAAACTATCTTAATTAAATTATTTAAATGCTACTCATTTATGAATATTTGGTTAGTTTTAGATTTTGAATATATATACCATATATACCAACATACAAAGCTCTCCATCAAGAAGTAGTTCCTTCAGTCTAGGTAATTATTGCAGAACAAAAGTTATTGAGTTAACTAACTGATCTTATAACGTCTTGTGAAAAGAAAAGCAAAACTTAAAACTAATAATATATTCCAAATATGATGAATGAAAACCAATATAAAATACAAAATTAAAAACAAAAAATCCAAGATCTGAAACTGGTAAAGGGGAAAAGATAAATGGGGAGGCGAAATGAAAAACAGAACAGCAAAATTAAAAAATGGATATTGACATTATAAAGACGCATTGGGTCGCTAATTAAAATGGAAAACAAAGCGTGTGGAATTATTAATACTTGTGCGTCATATAATAAGCTTTTTAGTATTTCACATTTAAATATATTCTCAAGGACATTACGTATTCCAGGCCTCTGCAAACGACTCTTAGGTAGATTTTACAATGAGATCTATATACTCATGTCAGTAAGAGGCCTAACTTATGATATATATATATATATTGAGTTATTATTAACTCAGTAACAAGACATAAAGTTCAGATGATATTTTGTAGTGGTATTCATTGTCTTATCAGGAGTTAAGTAATAAATTTTCTAAACAGCTCAAATACATTTAAATGTATATGCATTACTAAGAAGATGTTTTTCAAAGGGAATTTGTTTCAGCATACACCAGGACTAAAAACGTCACTCATTAAATAAAATTTACATCTATCTATTATGAATACCAGAAGATTGGAAACTGCTGTTAAATTAAGCTAAGTTAAACAAGCTAGAAGAAAATATTATTGTACCATTTTGTTTCATAAATAAGTCCAACTGAGTTAAAAAGTTAGGGATAAGTAATGTTGTATCATTTCGCTATATGAATAAATCTATCTAACTTATTCTCCGCACGGAATGTGTATATATATATTTTTGCAAAATAAGGCGTTTTAGAATACTGAGGTAAAAGTAACCCCATCTGCTGGGGTAACTCATTTTAAGCAGTCATGTCAGAGCCCGCCACTTTATGATCTTGTAACAGTTGTAATTATGTTTGTGCTTTTAATGTTAATGTTTATAATATCGTGATAATATAAAGCATTTCACAACTCCTTCGGTACAACTCAGATTTATTGGCATTTATGTTAGCGCCCCTTCTCTTGCTGAGCGATAAAAGTCAGGAAGTTTTGAAATTGATATTTCAAAGCAAACCGACCATGGTCGATTAATACTGGTTTCGTGTACTGTAATATTTGCGTCATTCACGCGTTGCTTACCGGGAATAATACGTGTTCGATAGACAAGCATTCCAAACACAAAATGAATTTCATTGCATGAAGAGCTGTCATAATATCTTGTAACATCTTACTCTGTTGTTTCAGTTTATCTAACGTTTCGGTTCCAAAATGTTTGAGGGAAGTCAATGGTTGTATCGCATGCAACCGTAACGAATGTTACCGGAGTTTTCAGAAATGAAGGACATGCATCCTTCACCCTTCTCGAAACAGTTTTTCCTGTCAACACCGAAATCAGAAAACATCGCAATACAAGAACACCAACATCAATTTCACATACTTTTGTCTTAAAAATAAAAAAGATACTAAAGAACCGTTTTGAGATATTAAGACTTTATAATGCCTTCCCACTATTACATTTGAAACGTAATAGAAGTTTAATTATTGCCACATTCAAAAATAAAATGTGAGTTTGTTTTCATTGTTTCTCTATGTCGCATACCAAACCTGATACGGTAAAGTAGTAACTAATTAAAATCAATAAAACAACTTATCAATAACAACGTACCGTTTCGGCTTCCACCTTAACTGAATTACTGAAGCCACTTTAAAACTTTATTTCCTTCTATCCTGAATAAAACTAAAACTTTAGTCAAAGTAAAAAAAATAATAAAAGTTCATATATTGGTGTGACAAGGTTTAGATTTTGTATTTTTCCACGATGTTTAGTTCATTAATCAGTAAATGACAACAGCAAAAACTGTTACGGTATAAATTACCGATCGTAAGACCAACAATCAAGACAGAGCCAATATACAATATTAATTATTCACAAATTTGTTCAATTACAATAAGAATAATTTTACCTTGAGAATATTTGCACAATAATTAATCTAACAATACTTACTCAATTATGAAGTAATATTGACACGATAAAATATTAATTGACCTGGTCAGAATCAAGAATTTCTTAATAAAATATACCTTAACAAGTCCAACTTCACTGTCAATTTCAGTTCCAGTTTGTTTTTTATTCGTCACAAAAATTCGTTGACCTCCAATCTGTATTTCAGAAAGTTTCAGCGCTTTATAAGACTTCTAGGCCAAAGTCAAAGCATTCCAAAATATTCAGTAACATTTTTGTAGTTCAGAAATATTCGATAAGAATCAATCATATTAATTATGTTAGGGATTCTGACCAAGTTTATTTGACTTTTAAATTCTGACCTGGTATTAGGCTCTATATCATAAAAAGTAAGATTTACGTCTAAGCATTACATTATTATGTTGTTATTAACGCTAAAACGTAACACATCCCCATTAAAAGAGCAAATATTAAATATAATGTAAACCTTCTGATACATTTAGTAATTTTACAATGGTGCATTTTTAAACCTCTCCGAGCAATAACCTTTTGGTGTTTATATTTCAACCAGCTCTTGAAAGTAGATCAGCAATAACATATTCCATGCCTTCAATATGTTTAATTTTCAAATTACATTTTTGTAAAGTCAGACTCCATCTTAACAGTCGTAGGTTCTTGTTTTTATTTTGTTAATGGAAGTCAAAAGATTGTGGTCCGTAAAAGCAAGAGGAGAGCAGCTAGTGGTGCTGACGTAGACATCAAATGGTTTAGTGCTAGTAACAGAACAAAACATTTGTTAAATAGTAGAATGATTCTTCTGGTATATGTCAAATGTTTTTGAGAATAACAAACAGGATGGTCAACATGATCCTCCTGAAAAACCTGATGCTCTAAGAACGGGCGAATTCATCAGAATGGTTTTGATAATTTTAAAATCATGTTTTTCTTAATTTCTGCACATAAATTTTGTGTTTTCATAAACAAGTTGGTCAAAGGTTGTGCCAATGGTGAAAACTTTGGACAGAATTTGCTGTAGTACCCAGCAATTCCAAGATATCGCATCAGTCCTTTTTTGCTTCTTGAAAATTTACAATAGCTTTCATTCCAGTCATTAAAGGTTTTTTTCTACCTTTGATTAACCGTGTATCCTAGATATCGTACAGTGGCATGACAAAATCCACTTTTTATAAGCTTTACAATGAACTTAGCCTTTGACAACATTTCGAAAACTGCATGATGTTGTTCTACATGCTTTTGCCACTTATCAATTGATATAATGATGTCATTAATTAATGCATCAAGCCCCTCTAGCCCAGCAATTACGTTGTTGTTCAAATGTTGGAGTGTGGCTAGTACATTTTCCATATCAAATGGCATCATTTTATACTGGAAAAGCCCATTTGGGGTTAAAAAAGCTGATTCTTTTAGCTCTGTTTGTAAATGGTACCTGCCAATATTCTTTAAGTAAACTTACTAACATACTTAGCATGATCTAGCTTTCCAATACAATCATCAGTCGTAGGAATTGGATAAGAGTCACTCTCGGTTACATCATTAACTTTTCTAAAATTGTCATAAAACCTATAAGACTTGTCTGGCTTGGATACCTAAACACATGGCGAGATCAATTCACTGTTACTTTGCTCAATGACATGATTCTTCAACAAATTATTTTCATGCATTCTAATTTAACAAGATGGTAAGTATGTTGTTTGAGAAAGAGTAGCACCACCAACATTTATGTAATGATTAACAAGATCAGTTCTGTTTGACACATCAGGAAGCAAAATTACAAACTTTTGAATTAAAGACCTGAATTCTGATTGTCAAGTTCTACTCAGAAGAGAGAAATTTGAATTTAATCTGAAAGTACATTTACATTTTTAGTTTTGCATTGTATTCTTTATTCTCTTACGTGAAACCAACAATCAAGACAGAGTCAACATGCAATAATAATTATTCACAAATTTAAACACAATAAGAATAATTTTACACTAACAATATTTACTCGGGTATGAAGTAATATTAACATAATCGTAAAAAATACTAAGAATTAACTGACCTGGTCATAATTATCATTTTTTAAAATAAATATACCTTAACAAGTCCAATTTAAATGTTGAATACAATCCAATTTTTTTATTTTTTTAACCGTCACAAAAATTCCAAGTTTTCTAAAAACTCGGGCGTGATTACTTTCGACAATCTGTTAGGTCTTTGTAGAAAGTACTAACCTCACACCATCCTCAGTGACATTTATACACTATCCTAGAACTCTAGGAACTTCTATACTAAAAACTTCTGCACGAGTGCTATTACATCCTCATTGCAAAGATCGATTCTAGCAAGTTTGCTGACCTGCATCTAGTCTGCATTTCAGAAAGATTCAGCAATTTATATATTTCTAGGCCTAAGTTAAGAGCGCTCCAGAATATTCAATAACGTTTCTGTAGTTCAGGAATATTCAATGAGAACCAATACATTAATTATGTTAAGGATTAGCTTTCAAATTCCGACCAAGTATAAAGTGTTATATATTAAAAATAGTGAGACTTACGTCTAACCATTACAGTATTATTATTATTTATTATTAACACTACTACCTAGCATGAACCACAATGTTTATACAAAAGAAAATTCCTAAGATGTCGGAGAAAAAAACATTTTTGTTGGTGGCGTTACGTAAGTATTAAGAAACTAAAATTTTATGTAAGAATTTTATTTTGCCGTTCTTAAATAGTTAATGTAGAAGCTTAAGTCCAGAAATCTGCTTTCTTAATATGTTTTTGTTAATTGGGATGAAAAAGTTAGTAATTAGTACACAAGATCACACACATGAGGTGCAATAAATTAATTAGAAAATATCTAAAACTCAAGCGCTTTCGAAAACTTTTTTCCAGTTTTATTTCCTTGAATAAGAACAGCTAACTATTTGAAAGCACTTGAGTATATGTTTTTCTTTAAATTCATCGTTTTTTCAATGTGTACTAAAAGATTCTCTACAACACAACAATTATATTGCTGCCCACATGCCCACATTTCTACTAGCATAGTTTGGAGCGGAAATGTGTTCCTCTAATTACGAATTACCTGATCGTTAAACAAACAATTTTAGTTTTGTTTGCTAATCAAATATAATTTGTTATTCATACATCAGTGTTGCTTCATAGAGACGTTTTAACCCTTTAAAAGGCTAACAAAAATTCATGGATATTAAATACTAAAAAAGAAATAAATAGCAATTAAAACTACACTGCAATAATGTGTAAGTAAGCGGAAGTAGAACAGAATAGAACTAACCTTTAATCTTATGACAGAAAGTAATCGAAGTAAATTAGCTCAAGGAAGGATACATTTATGTAAAAGTAGGATTTATAAGTTACAATGAAGCCACTCAGAATCTATTATGTAAATCGCTTTTTAGGGAAAATAAATAAAGTAATAACCACAGGCCCTCGTTAACAATGATTCAGAGACGTTTTTTATTGAGTTTTGATACAAATATTTGATTGAATAATAACAAAAGCCTTTTTGTATTTTCCATCGTCTGAAACTTGGGAGTCATGATTAAAGATTTTGATTTTCTATATTTTTAACCTTTAAGAGTTAGTGTTGACTAAAATATTGGATTCAGCATATTTGTAAACTTTGAGTCAGTGTTAACTGAAGCCTTTGTTTGAGTATATCTGAAAGATGGCATGTATAAAACCTTGAATTAGTATTTAGTATTAACAGAACCATTTGAGTTTTCTTGAGTTGTAGCATGCCACTTGTTACTGACCAACAATTAATAAATGTTATTTTTGATCAGTAATACAGTTATGTTAAAACTTTGTAGTAAGTACCCCCCAAAAAAGGTTTAGTTGAGTAATTTGCATAATTTGTATCAAAACATATTTCAGAGTCGACAGTAAATCGTGTTTATGATCAAGAAAATTTTAAAAATGAAAAAAAAGTTTAATAAATAGTTTTAATGAATAAAAGTTACAAATACAAAAATGAAGCACACTGAGAAAATGTCAAGATACTACAAAAAAACTTTTACTGATATCAGACCCACGACATAATTCAACAGTATATTTGTAGGTTACATTGCTCTAAACCGTTAAAACAAACATTTAATAAAATAAAGAGCATATTCACCTATTGATTAACATACGAAGAGAATTGTCTTCATGTGTTTTATTATATAACACATTCGTAGTTTATTTGAGTTTACAATGCGTTTTAACTCCCATTTTTTCCTTTATTGTTTTATATTGAACAAAACATTAGCGCACAGAGTAAAAAAACTATTTGAATATGTAGTATATCATTAAAAGCTGTTGACATGGAGCACAGACTAATAATGACAAAATTGAAACCACATTTATTAATATTACTATATAAATCTGAAATAAGCAGATTAAATATAACTGTCCTGATCTGGAGCTATGAAATGAAATATATTCGTTGTATCGAGTCCTCTGATCACGCGCTTAACAACTTAAATTAATTACAAAATTATCAGTATCATTAAACAGTTCTTCTCTTATGAATTGCAAATACCACATGTGTGAAGAAAACAACTATTGTTTCCATAAACAAAGTGTAAATGTAATTCATCTTTATGACATATTTTTCTAAAAAACAATATCTATTATTTGCACAGTTGACGATTTTGATTGTAGAGTATTGATAGTATAGTTAAAGTGATACTAATAGAAGAAGCGAGACATAAACTTATCGATGTTATGTAGCTACAGCCTTATATACGCCACTATTGCCAACGTGTGTACAAAATTGAAAACTATGGTGATAAAAATCATAGCAAAGCATATGTATAATAGATATTTATATTGTTTAATACTCTGAATAATACTGTGACATAAAACAGTAGAAAAGATGAGATTTCACAATAAGAGCACTGTTTTTAATAGTAATGACAGAAAATTGTTCATATAATGCTTAAAGAAAAAATTAATTTGACATTAACGACATATACTGACAGAAACCCTTATCTTCTTGTTTTTTGTTGTTTTTTTTTAATTTTGCTCAAAGCTACACGAGAGTTATCTGCGATAGCCATCCCAAATTTTGCAGTGTAAGACTAGAGGGAAGGTAGCTAGTTATCACCGCCTGCAGCCAGCTCTTGGGCTACTCTTTTATCAACGGATAGTGGGATTGACTAAAACATTATAACGCCTGAAGACTGCGAGTCGAGCGCTTTAACCACCTGGCCATGCTGGGCTCTATACTGTTGGTACTGACAGAAACTTTATGTTAATATTAATAAATAATGTTTGTTTTCTACTGTAGCAAAAATTAAATTTACCTAATTTATTGGGCCCGGCATGGCTAAGCGGTTAAAGGTGCTTGACTTGTAATCTTAAGGTCGCGAGTTAGAATCCCCTTCACACCAAATACGTAGGAGCGTTATAATATGACGCGAAATACCACTATTCCTTGGTAAAAGAGTATTTCAAGAGCTGGTGATAGGGAGTGAAGATTAGCTACCTTTCCTTTAGTCTTATATTGCTAAATTAGGGACGGCTAGTGCAAATAGCCCTCGTGTAGCTGTGCGCGAAATTCAAACTAAACCTAATTTATTCGGCCGAATAAAAAAATCAAATTTTCACAGAAAAATGGACCCTAATCACCTACATATTTTTTATATCAACCAAATATTTGATTTAATATTAAGAAAAAATGACCTACTTCCTACAAACCTCTAGTTTAACCTTTGATTTAACATTTAAAAAACATAACAGCATCAACAGAAAACCTGAGTATAATAGATATAAACTCTTCCCTCTCACTCCGCTGGCTCAGTTTAATGTTAACATCTTTGAGCTGAAGTACCAATTATCAATTTTCTTGATAATTATATAATTTATTCAGTAGATTTAGTTTTTTCCGATGTCTTTTGCTACATCAGTTCATCATTACATAATTATTTACATTATTAAAATGGTTTATGATTACACAGTTGATTCAAATCCTTACTTCTAAAATGAAGATGAACCATTGTTAGAATGACATCAGAAAATAGAAATCAGGTGTTAAAGCTGAATTATTTAAACTTCAGTGTTGATATAAGTGTTGTTAATGTGTCACGTTCATCCTCGTTGTCACATTCATCATGGACAATAGGATAATTTATTTGTGGATTATGCTTTTGTTTAAGTGTCATTAATTCTGCTCAACCTCCATGAATGAGATTTGTAGCCTATAGTTAACAGAGGGTTGAATACGGTGTCGATCTCGAGGAATCAAAGGCCAGATTTTAGTGTTGCAAATCCTTAAACTTACCGCTATCTCACGTTATATTTAAGCAATTTGAATTTGGAAATCAGCAAGTTACTTGACAACTACAGCTCGCATAAAGTTTTGGCGAAACGGAATATATCATAACTAACCTCTGACATTGTTTGGCGTTACTTAGGTAGGTTGATGTTGCTACAAATTAATCGCTTTTGGGAAACGTTTTAACAGCCATTTCTGGCAGTCGGATCATAAATTTTCAATATGGGGGTATCATTTCTCTCTTACTTAATTACATAAGAAAACAAGGGAATGTAGATCAGCTTTTGGCATCAGGAATATCCAGAAACAGATTTGTAATAAGTCATACCTCAACGTTTGTAAGCAAATTGCGTTGCAAAAGGCGAGAACCCACGAATTCAAAAGTAAGTTGTAAGAGCTGTATACATTCCACAGTACACATGGCCTGGCATGGCCGAGCGCGTAAGGCGTGTGACTCGTAATCCGAGGGTCGCGCTAAACATGCTCGCCCTCCCAGCCGTGGGGGTGTATAATGTGGCGGTCAATCCCACTATTCGTTGGTAAAAGAGTAGCCCAAGAGTTGGCGGTGGGTGGTGATGACTAGCTGCCTTCCCTCTAGTCTTACACTGCTAAATTAGGGACGGCTAGCACAGATAGCCCTCGAGTAGCTTTGTGCGAAATTCCAAAACAAACAAACAATCCACAGCGGCACAAATCTCGTTTCGCGTGCTCCATAACATACACGTTCAATTATTGCATACCTCAAGCAGCTGAAGAGCGAAACTCGTATTAATGATATCTCGTACAAATACATACAGTCAGGCGATAAATGCAGCACCTATGAATTTCTGTGCGATCGTATTATTGAAACAGGTACGCGGAACTCGTCATACTCATATATTACGTGGATTATGGGAAAATTCAGAGAGGAGTGATGTGCTTAATATATGACAGTAAAACAACGGAGTATTTTCCAATGGAAACTACGCTGCAGGGCTATTTTCAAGATGAAAAGTCGTCAAACGGAGTACGGCCAGACTTCGCGATATGGACTTTAATGACGAAATGAGACTTAAAATAATTTCAATACAACATATTCATCCTTCTGTGTTACTGGCATATGTAATTTTAAACATTTTTTTTGCTTGTTGATATTAATAACTTAAATATTACTAAACAAAAGTCACAAGTTAGGATTTAGTTTACTGGTACTACCTGTTTTTCTTTTACTGAATTCTTTTTCTTCTAGATAATTTAATTTCCAAGACGTGTTAATAAGAACTATAATGTATCTGTATTACGTTTTGGGATTAGCTTTCTATAGCTGTGGACGGAGTCTACACTCAGCGTGGTTCCACAGCAGGCACGTTCTCCTTCTTGTCTAGTAAGCAACTCTACGTAGGAGGCAGTGACATAAGCAGTGGTCATATTGGGATACATAGTCATGTCAGTTTTGTTGGATGCCTGCGCAAAGTAAGTCATTGTTCCAGCTTTGAACATAAAGTTCTAAACGTAGTGCTACATCCATAACTTATTCACATACTGATGGAAAAAAGTGAAAATATTTAACTTCTTTTTATACCATACCTTCCCTAGGTTTTATACTAAAAACACGTTGAGGGAGCTCTGAGAAAGTTCATTTTCTGGAACACAAATGATTTAAACAAAAATTCTTTTTGCTTTTTAATAACTTTAATTCTAGCTTTTGTTGAGTGAAAAATGTTTTGAAAAGAATAATGTGTAAGACATTCTGAGATAGTGGTTATTGTTACCTTGTTTTACTGGTTCTTTGTATAAAAGTCTCTATAACTGAAATATAACTTTAAATGAATACCTAAAGTTATGAATTCTTATTCTAACTAGAAAAATGGAAATCTAAGGTACAATTGCTACAGAAATCCGATTCTAATTTAGCTTCTTGACCACATTCTAGCTGAATGATAGTTTATAAAAACGAACATTTTAAAAAAATCTACTTATTTTGAACGTTAAGACCCAGACTTCAAACTAATAACTTCTTAATAATAATTTAATCATCAGTACAATTTGTCAGTAAAATGTATCTCCAGCTTGCAACAAATATAATTATAATTTGAAATATCCATTTATTATTTGACAGTGTTTGTTTTAAGTCACAAAAACATCGCAATAATAATGAACTTCTTAATATTTTTAGATAAACGACTAAAATGAAAAAGAGTCAATGCTATTAAAGCACTTAGCTATAAGACTATCATTTACATTTCATTCTTAGGAACTATCAAAACCCTTTTTATTTTATTGTTGTGATTTAATATTCTTGTTTGCACAATTTTGTTTCATTAGGTAAGGATTTTTAAACATTATCTTTTGTTGTTGATATTAATAACCTAAATACTAGTACTCAACGGATAGTAAATTATATTTTGCTTGATTGCATTTGATTTGTTTACATATTGTGCAAACTTAAATACACGTTTTTTTACTCCCAATGTGTTTCAGTGTTTTTTTAGGTGAGAACAAGACATTTTATTGTACTTAGCACTGAAGATTAGAAGGAAACTTAATCTTGACCTCGAGTTTTGGGTCTATATAAAAAGCACTAGTCTGTAGTTAAAACGCTCTTTATGTAGAATATTTTATGTAATTAAAGAACTCTTATTTTTGTATCAGGTTATGTTCGTAGCAGACGGTTTAAGTGTGGATCTAATTGAGCTTGCCAGTACTGGAAGCAAACTGGTTCGACTACAAGGAAACTTTCAGTTTGTGTGTCACGAAGTTGAAGCAGCCGATCCCATCACTTTCACTACTAAGGATTCGTTTTTGGTATTTTGTTTTGTTATTTTTCCCACAGTACGTGCATACATTCTAATAATTTTGATGTGCATTTGGTATTCTACATTATAAACATTCCACATTAAAATCTCTCCTCACTATATATATGTAAAAACGGCTGGTATTGGTTAAGAAAATTTTTATGTAGAGGAGCGAACAACGTTTCGACCTTCTTAGGCCATCGTCAGATTCACAAAGAAAGAAAGAGGTAACTGACCGGTAGCTGACCACATATTTAAAGGGAGTTGTGTAATTGAGAGTTGCAGGATAAATTATATATGTTTTGAAGGCTGAGGTTTTTGTTTTTGTTTTGGGTAACCTGAATATAATATATTTATTGTGTTAATATTTTTGAAAAGTTAATTATTGTATTATTTTTCTTCCGTTATCTTAATTTAAAACATTTCTTGCTCATAAAAACTGAGAGTTTTAACATAACTACATATCTTCTCAAAGCATTTAGGATTCACAGATAGTTTAACAACCAGGAACAGATTAACCGTTTTTGTTTCAAGAGAAATTAAATTTATGTTTTAGTTAGCCTAACGAAGTTTGTTAAAAAATTAACAGGAACAATTATCTATCAAGAATGTTAAATTATTTATGTTCAGTATATTTATAATACACTACTTAATAACTCTGTTTTTGGATGCAATTCCATTTCAGTAACATTAGTTAATTAGTTCAGCTTAACATTCTTGGCGCAGGCACTTGGAATAAAGTACAACAGGTGAACGTCATTGATCGATAGAAAGTATTTGACAAAACCACTCTTCAGTAACATTGCTTATACATTTACCAATAAATCTATGGTACCAAATGAGGTTTATGTCTCTCAATTTATCCAACAGAGCTCCACTGTGACATTTTCATAATATATGCGACAAGTTCTATTTTCGTATTATTTCTGTCAGCATTATCCGTAGTTTGAACAGTTACGGTATTTCATTTTAATGTGAATCTTCAAATTACTTAGAAATGTTACTATAAGTTCAGAATCGAGTTACGACAATTTCTACAAGAAATGTTTTTAAATTTAAATATTTCCGTGTAGAGAATTACATTCGCTTGTAATTTGGAAGCTAGTTGTCTTTTTACGGCTGAGAAACCTGATAGTAACACATAAACTGTAATAATACATTTTTTATGTAACACTGATGTTGAATTTCCATGGAGATGGAGCAAGATCTTATCTGGCTTGCAAATGTGATTTCAAGAAGCCATTTCAATGTACGTTATCTTAACTTTTCACAAAGTATTCATTGTTTAATGCACTTGTTATCAGTCATTACTTGCGCTTGCTTGTGTTCTTATGAATTATTTTGAAAACTAAAACTATGAATCCTGTTTCAAATGTATCCACAAAGTAACAAAGTTAGGTTTTGGCTTTCTTATGTAGATCGAAAAAGCTTTCTATATGTATTTTTTATGACTTATAAACTACACTTTAGATTTTTATTACTTTAAAAGTAAAGCTTTAGTATTACGACATCATAAAACCATTGTAATTCTCTAATATTTAAAAATATTTTGTATGTTTTGGAATTAGTTTCACCTGTAATGGAAACTCTTGTATGCAAAAATGTGGTAGATTTTTCAGCTCATTTTTCAAATGAAAAGTCTTCTATTAAGACTTCAAGGAAAAGCTTTTCCTACTTTTTACATCTGTTATATATTAATCATTGTTATGGTGCAGTATTAAAATGTACTGTAGTAAGAACATTAAAAAGTGGTAAGTAAAACACTTGCACATTGTTTGACTTGTTGCAGTTTGCATATATTTCAGTAAATCAAACGTACAAAAAAATTCAAGTACAACATAAATCCATATCAAACAGAAATTACAAACTCAGATTTTTTTTCAGTTCAAACTAAATTCGTTCTTACAGTTTAGCATCTCATTTAATGACAATAAAAATTCCATTTTAGCAGTTTGATATAGATATTAACTTTAGTTATGCTAGATTAATGAAAGAGCTTGTGAAAATCATAAGCGTCGGTTTTCATTTAGCAATCAGTATAAAATAAACAATTATTTAGAATTTAAAAATCTTGTGGTAAGTTCTTTTATTTAACTTTGGACATTTATAGACTTTTATTAGCTTCAATGGTAGACCTAGCACGTTAAGGCTTGCGCTTCGTAATCTGAGGGTCGCGGGTTCGCGCCCGAGTCGCACCAAACATGCTCGCCCCTCTCAGCCGTGGTGGCGTTATATTGTGTAAGGTTTACCACTATTCGTTGGTAAAAGAGTTGGCGGGGAGTGGTGATGACTAGCTGTCTTACAATTTAAAATTAAGGACAGCTAGCGCAGATATCCCTCGAGTAACTTTGCACGAAATTCAAAACAAACAATTTTAAATTTCATATGGTAGACACTGTTGATTGCCAGGCGAAGTTTGTGGGTGTGAGGAGCTAAAAACGTAATGTTTGTCTTGCATTGATATAGATAATTATTTAGGTATGAGGTTATGTAGTAGTCTGCCCTATACTGTATGTGAACAAACTTATTGCTGAAACAAGTGATGTGGTATTAACTCTGACTTATAATTTGCATTAAGTTCCAACTAGTAAACATTTGTATTGTTAGACGTACCGGTAATTTTCCAGTACAAGTGGTAATAGGTCAGTACGAAAAGTGTCTTTTTATTGACCAAATAAAACGTATAACACTGGTTGATCTTTAATATTTTGTAATCTTATTGGTCACACTACTAATGTTTCATATTTATTATGACAACTATTAAACTTTTAATCTTAAAGTTCACAGTTAGCTACAGTTTATTGGTTTTAAGACTGAAAGTAACACATTTACCTGGGAATCAAATACAAAACTCAAGAATAATTCCTATACAAAAAGTAAGGTTTGTGTTTTTTGCCTTTTCCCACCTTCTTTAGCAGCAAATGAATTTTGCAGTCACATGTGATTGTTTTGGAACATGTTTCTCTTGGTCATTTTCAGAAAGATATAGAATAACCGAGACGATCATTTCTCTAACCCTTATTTTCTCATATACCTATCTGTTCTGAATAATTTTGTAAGTATTACTGAATAAGTTAAGTAAGTATTATTTTAAAAATTTATAATTTATTTTTAGCGAATAAAAATCTATATTGAAGTACTACATTGAAGAATTTACAAATGTATATAATCAAAAAAGTGCTTAGCAAATTTTGATGAAAACGTTTAACTTAGCATTTATATAGAAACGCACCTAAATTAGACCCTCTAGCAGTAAAAAAAAGATAATTATCGTAGAATTATTTATTAACTTTAATTTATACGTTGTGACATTAAAAGAAAGCAACATAAAATATTCTGTCCAAGTCAGAAGTGCTAATGAAAGCTTTACGTAAATTGTTTTTCTAAAACACTCTCACCCCAAAATAAATTAATCATGTAATGAACAACTGAATAATAATTCATAATTAGATCACATACGAAGCTACGTTTTCACTGATATGAATTTCTTTACAATTCTTTAAACCCTTTCATCTTTTCTTTCTTCTTAAACTACAAAAATACAAATTGATATAATCGTTCAGTTACCGCTGTAAATGCTTTTCAAGCTCTTCGTTTTGTAATCGCTTTGAAGTAGTTTCATGATAAGCAGATCTACCTGGTATTCTTATCGAACATTTACCATAAAATGTTGCTATCCAATAACATAAACAGTTGTAGCCTTCTACTTCTGTAACAGCAATGTTACATCATATATAATAATTAGCTATGATACTTTCTATTAGATTAAAAACTACACATGTCTATTGTAGATTATTTTTTAACATTTTTTAGGATTGTACTATATTCACACTTTTTTTTTCCCCTTTTAACCATCCACCTTATTTAGGGTAAACTTATTTCTACCAGGAATTGATTTATTCTGATATAAACGTTGCAAACTACTGTCTGTTAGTATAATCGTTAACACAGAGACTTAGACCTAAGTTTTATATCATACTGTCAGTGTATTACCATCTTCCTCTGTCAGATCTCTCAGTCTTTTTTTTGTTTGTTCTTTTGGTTGAACTCCTGTCTTTTATATTCATTTCTGAAGCTCACGCAGAACAGATACATTTCCATTTTTCTTTTTGATCTTTTACTCTTGTTTTTCTTATATCGAATCACAACGTCTTACAACCATATGGATCCCGTAATTTCTACAGCGACTGAACAAGTGATGCGGCCACTCATTCTGATATTTTTTTAATGATTTACTTTTGTAATCCCCTGATCTTTTAGAGACTTAACAAAAACCGTTTTTCTCATTTTCTCAGCTCCAGCGGATGTTCTTTATACATAACTTTACAACTATATATATATATATATGTTTTTTCACATATATCTTTTCACTTGTTTTTTTTAAAAAAAACATGCAAGTTTGTTTACAAACTAAATATAGAAGTATTTGATATTCAAGTTTGAATTTATTTGTGACTTGGTGAACCTCCCATAACTTTTGTTTCTTGGTAAATCAAGTACAGATATAGTAAGTTTATTTTTTCTGCAGGCCTTATCTTTTTATTTAAATTTAACTGATATTTTTTCTGTAGGCTTTATCTTTTTATTTAAATTTAACTGATATTTTTCTGTAGGCTTTATCCCGCTGGGTTGCCCCACGTGGGGGAAGAATCTCATTCAAGATTCGGACCAATGAACCCAATGGTGTTCTTATGTATAACAGTGGCGCCACCGCACAAGGAGATTTCTTTGCCTTTGAGCTGCTGGCAGGTCATGTATATCTCCTACTGAACTTAGGTTCTGGATCAGTGAAGGTAAAGGCCACTACTCGACGAGTGGACGATGGTCACTGGCACAGAATTTATTTGACGAGAAAGAGCAAATCTGGACGAGTTATAGTAGACGAATATTCAGTCGAATTTTTCACACAAGGTAAATAAGTGCTAAATATCTTTCGTGTTCTAATTCTTTAGTAATGTAACAAACTTAACAAAAACGTTTATTCTAAAGAGTAGTAAATATCCTTTTTTGTGTGAAAAAACAGTAATCAAATTAAAATACGGTGAAAGTAGTTATGACTCCTCAGGGAAATATCAAATGACTCTTACAAACTATTTCTAATTATCAATTTTACCCTACGTTACAGAACTTAAGACGTATTTATTTTACGAACGTTATTTTTGCATTTAAAGCGCGCGATCTAGCGTGAACAGCTTGCAGAAATCGAACCAACAGCAAAGGTTAACGACTTTTTTTTACATATCAGGCAACTCAAATCAACTTGACCTAGAAGGTCCCCTATACCTCGGAGGAATAGGAACAAGTCCAGAAGGTAAAGCCATTCCACCAGAGCTCTGGTCGGGAAAGCTTAAATACGGCTACATCGGTTGCATGAGAGATCTAATAATTAACGACAATGCAGTGGACATTGCCCTTTACGCCCAGAAACAAGACTCGGGTAGTATTCGACCCGCCTGCCACAATTCACCGCCCCAGTGTGATAGCCAACCATGTTTAAACGGGGGGTTTTGCACAGAAGGCTGGAACCGCTATCTTTGTGACTGTAGTAGGACTAATTTCACTGGTTCAGTTTGTTCTAAAGGTAAAGGTTGCTTCTTTTTATCACAGTAGTAAGTTGTGTTAATATTTAGGAATTTTGTTAAGGAATAGAGTATCATCAATCAATCTACCTAGTAGTAATCATATAGTGCAAGTAGATGTCAGTAATACCAGTTCTAATATTTAGTCACGTTAATGAGCCTCTTGACTAAGAACACGGATTGAAAAACTCTAGTAAGGGTTGTTTAATGGAAGTGTGAGTATTTTCTGTGTTACGGTTCTCTCCCTTAATGACGGCTGGTTGAAATTCTTCAAAGTACATTTTGGTGCAGAATGATGTTGGTCCAAACTCCTACCATGTTATTAAGCTAACATTGCACTGTCTTTCAGAGTTTTATAGGTTAAGATAATGTATTGATTTTGCATATTCCTGCATGGCTGAACTGAGGGTTGACAATGCAGGGCACTTAATTACAGCAAATACTGGACTATAAATATAGTGGTGACATCATTGATGTGTGGACATCAGCGATAGGCCGTACTGCTCTGATGCTTAAACATTGTTCACCGTTACATACTGGAATTCAGTTTAATATTCTTATCATGTACGACTTACTTTGTATTAATACCGGCCATTACTAATTTTTGAATGACCATGATATTAGTAGAAGTTTGATTTCTAACGAACTGCTCCTGTTTCTTTCTAGTTTGAAATAACGATTCGGCTTCTATACTGATACCTTCTTCGTGTTAATTAAATATAGAACTTTAGAGTGACTTGAAATTACATTTTTTTCACTTTTTTTTTTAAGGTTATGGCCTCAGATATTGCTATTAGCAAAAATACCCAACTGAAAAATATTTGGATTTGTTTAATCCGTACAGATACGAACAGTGTATTAAATTAATTATGGACAATGCACTTAACATGTTATTATCAAAAGTTAATGATATATGATTTAGTTTTCTTTTGATCAGTAAATAGATAGATTGATGTTCCTACGAAAATGAATATTAACGTTCTCCGTTAACTGCTTTGCGCGAGACATTTCCAACTCAATTCGAGGTAAGATCTGATACTGAATATTGCGCATGTGTATATATTTGTCACGTAACAGGATGAAAAAGGAACGAAACGTCAATACGAAACACGCGTATTTCAATAACATAAAATATCCTTTTTTATATATACCAAAGATAATTAACTGCAGTTATTATGTTCCACGTGTTCTATAAGATAAAGAATGGCGTTTTTTAAGAAGTGCGCTTTCCAGCCTCTGTGAAGATAGATTAAGAATTTTTTGTAAGAAGGACAAAGAAGTAATTTATATGGATTAACGCTACCTTGTGCATATTGATGTTAACAAGCTAATTTGCCTCGACTATAAAATTGTCTTGCAATTTCCAACTGAGAGAGTGCGATGTGTTTTTTTTCTGAAAATAATTCATCTTGTAAGTCTCGGAACTAAATATTTCAATCAATGAAGAATATTGAACACGCCTGATGATTTTTAAATTAGTTTTTGTTTGTTATAAAAGCTGGAAGACATTTACTCGCAATTAAGCACTGCCCACCGTGATTATCGATTGTTTTGTTTGTTTGTTTGTTTTGAATTAAGCACAAAGCTACACAATGGGCTATCTGTGCTCTGTCCACCACGGGTATCGAAACCCGGATTTTAGCGTGTAAGTCCGCAGACATACCGCTGAGCCACTGGGGGGCGTGATTATCGAAACCCGAATTTTGGAGTTATAAACTGTCCTACTTACCACTGAACGTTCCAGTGACACAACGGTAAGTTTCAAGGTTTATAATGCTGAAAACCGAGATTCGATACTTGTGTTGAGCAGAGCGCTTTAAATAACCTAAGAGTAAATAAACAATTTCAGTTATAGCACAAATAACACACAAGATATGAAAAATTCTTTTAAGTAATGTAACAAAAATTTAACGTTTTGTTTGTATATCCTTTACTGTGATTAGGTCGCTTCGTCGATCTGGCGTCCTTTTTCTTACAGCGTTTTGAATCATGTTCATATTCTAAAATGAAACGTAAACTTAATCATACACAAGTGGATATTATTTACGTGAACTAAGTGAAGAAATATTGACTGATATTTTAAAAGAAATATATTACTTTAGTGAAATCTTAAACACTCACAGTTTTATTTGTTAGTTTTATGGATTTTTCGTTCCAACATTATTAAAAAAATGTACATTGACTATTAAGTTGAGTTAATCCACCAAGTATCTGAACTCGAATCACTTGGTTATCTGAAGCTCTGGTATAAGACCAGCGATAAAAGTGTGTTTGAAAAATGATATTGTGTCACATTTTTATAAACTTTTTTATGTTTTATATTTTTTATCTTATTTGATATATTTTTATAGAATCGTTCACACCCTATGATATTTTCCAAACAATAATGAAAGAAAAAAATTAAGCTCATGAAAGAAGCAATGTATTTCGGGATCTATGTTACATTTTCTCTATAGAACAGTTTAACAGTATTTCGTAAGTGAAAAAAGAAGAAGGGAACGATAAGGTTTGTAAAGATTTCAAAGTTGTGCTGATATCCAATAACGTATCTACTGTGACCAGCGGACAACGACAGTTAAAACCAGAACGTGACAGAACAAAAGTAGACCATCATGTATGTCGTGGACCTATGGATTATTTCTACACTCCAGAGAACTAAAGATGACAAATCCTTTTCTATACTGAACTGTATTAGTACTCGGATAATAAATAACTTTCTATTAGATGTATCGATGTGGAGGAAAGCGGAGCATGAATACTATGTAGTTTTTACCAAGCGTGTGCACTTGATAATATTGTACATCTGTACATACAAGTAGATGACTATTGTTACCGAACGACTTATGCTATCATATATCTATCTATTCTTTCATAACGTTTCGCTGATTTTGTTCTGAATATTTCGATCGACAATTTATCCTTAACAAAGTATTTCAACTGAAAATCCGTATCAGAAATAAAAAAGAAAGTATATGAATATATATGGTATACTTTTTAATTACTGTTAAATAAATCTAGTTTCCGGATCGGAGAAGTGTCATTGATAACCTCTGATTATTTCCCTTTCTCATAGTGTAAATACTTAAAGAAATTACACAAATAACAGTACAATGTTACTGAATAGTATGAGGTTTTACTTAAAAATAATTTGCCATGTTGCTTCATTAATTTTCCCGGTTGTAAAATTTTAAAAATTTGTTAAAATTATTTTGAAAAAAATATTTAAAACATTTACATTTGTTTCGGAATTGAATTATTATTACTAATAAACATCTGGTTTAAACTTGATTGTTAACTTTCCACTCTGTAACTTTATTTTTGCGATTTCATTAGTCACTATTTCCGAATTAAATAATCATAATAAAGTAACACGGTAAACTCTTAACAAAGATTTATCGGAGACTTAGAACGCATATTTTGAAATGGAGTCCCCGTTAACTTCGTCAGGATAGGTATAATGATACCTCTTAACAACATTGTTTATATATAGTAAACAGAGTGTAGTCAGGTTCCTGATTTGATATTACAATATTATTTATCACAACGAGCAGGACTTAGTATAGGAAAGAAATAAAAACGAACAGCTTTCATTTATACCTGAAATTTAACAATCTCATGGGCTTCATTGTTGTTTGTTATTAAGCACAAAACTACATGAAGGGGTATTAGCATAGACAGCCCTTTGTGTAGCTTTGTGCTTAATAACGAACAACAACAAGATTTGGTTTCTTCCCTTTGAAATATCATTCTTCGAATTCCATTATACTAATTCTTCGTAGTTCTTTTTACTGCTACTATCCTTCGTAGTTTATTTTACTGATGTAATCCTTCGTAGTACATTCTACTGATATTATCCGTTGTAGTTAATTTTACTGATACCATTCGTTGTAATTTGCTTTACCTGAACACAGTTAGATGTATTATAATTATTTCACTAGTTAACAGTAAAGTATTTCTTATTAACATTATAGACAGAACTGATAATTACGTGTAATGCAGAAAAGTCTAATAAAGTAGGCTAATTTATCAGACTAAGTGAGCTTGATAACAAATTTTGTTAGTTTTAATAAGCTTCTCTGGTTTTGTAAGGCATATAAATTTCCTTAGCGCAGACAAGTATTATCCATGAACAACAATTAATCCATGTAAGTGAACTTTTGTAACGTGTCCTTGTTTTGCAGTGAATTAGTTTTTCCCAAGTGTGTGATATGCATTATAAATACCATGTGGTAATCGCTTTTGATTATGATGTAAATCATGTGGTTTATTTACTTGTATGGTTTTGTTGTATGCCGTATAAGAATCGAATTTTATGCTTAAAATGGAGTACTCTAGTTAACGCAACAGTGATAATTAGAGAAACTAATGTAACCCATTATATAATTTAACTGTATTGTTTTAATGCTAATACAGAACGATATTTCCAATTAGCGTAAAGCATTAATGAGCTGTTATGTGTCAAAATGAAATAGATTAGGTCTCTTTAAAATTTTACTCGTGAAAGATCTGTCAGTTTTCAAACTATAGATTATAATACCACATAAAAACTAATGTAATGTCTTCATTAAACTTATCATCTTAATCCCTAACGTCATAAGATAAATCACTACATTTGTACAAACGCGCAAAGCAAGTGAATAAGATTATGTTTTCTTTTGTTGAAGTGTATGTGGTTACGTGTGTTCTACATGATCCACTTGCTCAATGCTTAAATAATAAACATTGGTTTATATTTTTCTCAAGACCAAAAATAATATAATTTAAAGAAGAAACCACGTCATAATTTCTACTGAACTTTAATGTATATGAAGCTTTTTTAACTGTTCTTCTTTGAAAAGCGCGGATGGCAAGTCAGCTTAAAATGGAAAGTTTTATGTTGTTGGACGTCTTGACTTAAATTTTGTTATAATAACATTTTGGAACCCTTGGACCAGAAGAAGAAGCATAAAAGTATCCTGGCGTTACAAGGCAACGGTCAATTCAACTATTTGTTGTTAAAAGAGTGGCCCAAGAGTTGGCGATGGGTGGTGATGACGAGCTGCCTTCCCTCTAGTCTTACAATGCTAAATTACGGACGGCTAGAGCAGGTAGCCCCCGCATAGCTTTGAGAGAAATTCAAAAACAAACAAACACATTTACAAGTTATAAAATATTATATTTCTGTTCAGAAATGTAAATTTCCCACCAAACAAAACTTCTTGCTAGTCGTAAAATTAAAATACATGACGCAATTTTAATTTTTTTCTGTGAGGTCGGTTTAACACTGATCTCATGTTAACATATCTTCTGCCAAAAAAACAACAACCCAAACTTTTCTAGTATATATACATTTTTATTTTGTTTTTGTTACAATACAAAGACAGACATGTGGAAGTCAATGTATTAATTGAAACTTTAAAAGCTTCTTGGCAAGATACCGTTGAAATTACACAATAAAGTGAGCTGAGCTGATTTTTTGTGTGGATTCTGTTGTAGATTCATCAACAAAATATTCTTTGAGCTCAATGTGAAAACGTATCGGACTGAAAATTTTACAAATCGTTGTAGTGGATGTATTCGTTATATTGACAGTTTTTTCATCTAGCGTCTTTTTACATACGTTTTATTATATACAACTGAAGAAACATCTCAAGTTTTATTGTGTAATGTTTTTAATAGCGACTTTTAAAACCTCTTAAGGATTGGTTTAAATGACCATCAATGTATACATTAATAAAAGTTTTATCTTCTTTTAAAATCGTTATTACCTGTCACAAATATGTCGTGAATTTTTTTTTTAAATCGCAATTAACACATATGTTTCAGATGCTACAACACTTAGCTTTGATGGAGAACAATACATGAAAATTCAAATTATTGAAATTTCTCGAACTCAAGCCGAAGATATTCGATTGAGATTTAGAACGACTCGACCAAGTGGCCTTTTGCTGGCAACGACACTTGAAAAATCAGCCAACCATCTGGTGGTAGCCTTGGAATCTGGTAGGATCAAAGTTATCTTGAATCTAGGAGACGGAAATAAGGTAAAATATATGGATTTTTTGTGTTATTTAAAACTTTTACATAGAAGAGTTTTTTACTACAAAACAAACACAATTGTATTGTATTTTAATAAGAAATTTTCCATTATTTCAGCTGCTTCACGTGGGTAATAGATTAAATGATGACCAGTGGCACACATTACAAATAATTCGTCGAGGCCATAACTTGGTAGTCAGGGTGGACTCGGAAACGCTCAGTGGAGGTAAAAACGTTAGTCTTAGAAAAATAATGATTCTGTTGTAACAAAATAAAAGTAGAGTCGATTCACTGTGAGAGGGAAGATACATTGACGACTTAAATACGTGGCTGGTAAACAAAGTAATGGTTTCTAGCAAATATTAGAAAGAAAGGAAATAATACGAATGTTAACGTAACTTAGCAGGTTTTCTGTAGCAACTTATACGAAATAAGGAATTAATTTACTAAATCAATGGAGGTCCATCACTATGAATAAATTAAAATGAAAAGGAACTCCTCGGCTATGATAAGATTGTCCCTTTACTTAGACTAATGTAGAATCAGATAAGTCTCACAATTTAACTATTATTTCTAAATTGTATGGTTAAAAATATAAATAATGCTACTTACGTAATTCTGAAACCAACATAGGGTTTAAAGACGTACTCTAGTGAAATAATGAAAACACCGAAACAACTGCTTTTGGAAACATGATACTTAAAATAAATATTTTAACACAAGGTATGTAAACACAATCCAATAAATAAGTGTACAACGTACACTCCTAACTTTAACATAAAAACCACTCAATTTCAGGAAACAAGCCTATTTGTCACACCTTGGCTATAGCCCCGTATATTATGAAATCCTTAGCAAACACCAGTTCTTGGATTTGGAAGAACGAGGCCAAAATACAATACTATTGTTTCATATTTTCCATAATATTATGCATTAATATATACATAAAATAATATGAGAGTATTTACTTTTTTTTACTCTGTTTATATACATAGTTATTTAGTACTAGCCGTGAAGTTCAAAGGAAAGAAGGTTCCTATTTCTTCAGGTGGGAATTTGAATATATAAATATGACTGATCAATTACATTTGTCAAAAAAGACCATTATTATACATACTATATTTTTAAACTGTACATTCTTACAATAACAGTATGAATATAGAAATGTTTTTCTATGTGCCATATTTGTATTTAAATAGGTGAAATGTCTAAACTTCAAATCTGTGATATGCCATTGAACACGCTTCGTACTCTCACCTTTGTTATAAAAGAATCAAGTAATTAGCTATTCTGTTAAGTGCAGCTATGTAGGAGACGAGTGCTAAGAACTAGTTGCCCTTTCTCTATTTAGCAGTCCAAAATTAGGGACAGATATGTCTGGTTTTGGGGGTCTCTGTCCTGATCGTTTAGCCTATGTATCGCATAAAATCTTATTTAAGTTGTGAATATTAAATATATGTATGTAGAATTAAATAATCAGCGTCTAATCACCATTTGTAATATTATATTTCTCTCAATTTTAGAACTAGTCGGTCACCAAATGACACTGGAATTTCAAGACCTCCACATCGGTGCTCATACTCCTTCCGACCTTCCCACTTATTCTTCACAAAGCCAGAACAGAGATGTTCCTAACTTTATAGGTCACATGCAAAAACTGCTGTTTAATGGTGATCAGTTATTTGAAATGGCTAGAACTGGACAACTAGTTAACGTTCAGGTTTGAAAAGCGTTCGGTGGTAATCCATTTCACTTTTTAACACACATTTTGCATCAGATTATGAAATTTTGTATGTACTTTATCTAAACGGAATAGGTGTAGATGTGGGTTTTTCTTATTATTATTAAAACATTGTTTCGTTACGTAACTTCACCTACTATAGTATTTTCCATGATGCTCCGTCAATATTCCAAACATGCGTAGAACAGACCTGATTCTTTTGAAATATTCATTCCATTACGTTTTCTGTTTCATAACAAACTTCTTCCAGGCTTTAGTTTATGACTTTATATCACATTTTCATTTGAAAATAGCATAAAAACTACTTTCAGTTTTTGTTTCTTGTTAATGTATAACATTTATTACCATTCAGTCACAAAAAAAAATTAAAACATAATGATTTTTGTCGACGTTGCAGGTTACAGCTAAATTTGGAAAAAAAGAAGAAATTGTCCATTATCCCGTTACATTTAAATCGAAGAACACGTTTTTGGGAATTTCACAGCTGAAGGCTTACTCTACCATGAACTTATATTTTCAGTTTAAGACACTGGAACCAAACGGATTGATTCTTTACAACAGTGGTAAAGAACAAGACTTTATTGCTATAGAGCTAGTGAACGGGCATCTTGACTACATCTTTAACCTTGGAGACGGCCCCAAAAAAGTAAGGTCAAATACACGACGGACTTTAAATGATAATAAATGGCATGCGGTGACCATTGGACGACACTCTTTGCGTCAACATACTTTAATGGTCGACGACATGGTCGCCACCGTGACCAGTATGGGATCCAATGTCCATCTGGATTTAGATGGTCTTCTGTATCTAGGTGGAGTTAGGAGAAGCATGTATGATAACTTGCCCAAATTGGTACAGTCAAAACATGGATTTGAAGGGTGTATAGGTTCTTTAGATATGAACGGTGAAATCGTGAATCCTATTACTGACGCTATTGTTCCTAGTACTCTAGTGTCAGATGGATGCGCCGGTAAGTTAAAAACTGGAAATTGTAGATGGTCCTCCTTTTCAAACTGGGTAAAACCAGATATAAATGAATAAATATTGAAGTACATGCCAAACTGAAATGAATATCAAAATTTTACAGTGATTGATAATCACAAAAAAACTGTCTCAAAGAATATTCATGTGATCCATTTACGATACATTTATTTTGTTTAAAAATATTTCATGTGCAAGAAATAATAAGTGAGGACGTCTTATCATAAGTTATTTTATCACTTTTTATCTCATAGTCTTGAGCTGAATTCCATAGTATCCTGGAAGTCCTGATGTACTTTCTAGCGGAAGTCAAATTCAACCTACACACGTAATTAAACAGAACCCTTTGAATTGTTAAAATATTCATTGTACCCACTATACCGCTCTTCCAACATTAAAAGGGGGTGGGGAAATCTCATAAATCATTCTGTTACTTGTAATCCAAAGATACTATACTGTTATTTGTTCCAAATATCCGAATTATAATTTAGATCAAAAGTTAAAGATAATAGAATATTATATTATCGGGTCAAAATGTAAAATTATTACATTTCATAGGGTCCAGCAATAATCTGAATTAACTTTTAAATATACTGAAAACTATGAATTAATATACATAGAATTGAAGGAGATTATAACTTTTAGCACTTTACTATTTTTCGAGTTTATTTAAATAACAAATAATTATAGTGTACATAACGGTATAGTGTAGGTTTCAAGTTCAGCACTGAATTATTTAAGAATAATTTTTTGGCCCTCAATATCCTATTATATCTGGAACGAAAAACATTTCGTATTAACCTAATCTGTATAGTAGTAAAACTTGAATGGATGAATTTAACAGTCAAGAATCATTTTATATGTTTATAAAAATGTATAGAACACTTAGAATATGAAAGTGGTCCAAAGTAAGCATATCATTTGGAACCGAGTAAAATTTTCCGTTATGCTAGATTTGTATTGTATATTTCGCCTCGATATAGCTAATGTTGATAATTATTAACTAATATAAACTGTGTGATACATATCATTTATGGGTAATAACTTTTAATAAATGCCATATTTTCCAAAAAGCAATTGCAAGATTATTTTAGAATATTCACAGTTATGAAAATATTAACATCACTTTACTCAATTCATGTCTAAAAGAAAAACATTTCGTATGGATGAGTATTTTCAAACTGCTATACCAGTTTTATATACGACGGAGGTAACTATTTACTATTTGCTGTATTTTTGTAGGAGCCGAAACAAAATGTAGCAACAGTGCATGTGCCAACAAAGGTGTGTGTGTACAGTTATGGAATGGTTACACGTGTGACTGTGATATGACGTCATTCACCGGTCCCACTTGCTTTGATGGTAAGCTGTGATTAGTTACCTATGTTGATAAAATCAAGCCTTCTTAATGAAAGACCAGTATTTTATTTATAACTTCGTTTATATATATATAAAAGTGTGTATGTGACTATGTACAGTAATAGGATTATTTCTGTGCCAAGTTTAATAATCTACAAGTTATTCAAAGCATTTGGGTATAGTAACAGTGATTCACTTTTAAACAAAATATAACAGAACTTAGTTTACCAAAAGCATTGTTGTAAAAACTGTTTCATGAAGACTTGAACTTTATTTCAACGTAAATGTCTCCCGGTCGGACAACGCTAAATTTACGGACTTAATAACGCTAAAATCAGTGGATATAGCAGATAGCCCAATGTGGCATTGCTCTAAAACAAACAGCTATTTCTACCCCCACCCCAAAAAATGCGAAAATTACGTGGATAAACAACAGGAGAGTTAAAGCAACAATAATGAACAGAAATGTCTACTGTGTTAAAAGTAATAACGAAAAAAAATTTTCTGAGAGCCAACAAAATGAAAAAAATTTTTTTTTGGAATAAAGCCGCATTAAAAACAACCTTGTCTTCTACCGACATATGAAGTTGCTTTACATGGGGCTACCCTTCCCTCACACCCAGTACTATCATATTTCTGTTTTTTTTTGTTTTAGAGAGTATCGCCTACGAGTTCGGAAGTGGTTCTGGAATTATCACCTTCAACCATCCACCTGACAGACGACCCGACACTAAAACCGACCTTCTGGCCCTGGGTTTCGTCACTGTCAGTGATAATTCTATTTTAGTTCGAGTTTACAGCGGCAGCAGTGACGACTACTTACAACTTGAAATTGTAAGTCTTTCACTTTCAAGTTTTCTACACCTTTAAAAAGCTCATCATGGCGAGCTTATTTATTTTGTTTGATAGAACTTTCACAAGGTAAAGTGATAAAATAACTTTCCTGTACCGATTTTATTGTCTTATTTTATAATACAGTTACTTTTTTCTTTATATAAAGCTTTGAATGAATAGAAATAATTCAATGTTGCCTAAATTTAGGAAGTGGACTTTTTTTTTTAATGAATAAAGTATATTCTTCCAAAAGGTAAAATCTACCTCGTACAATTAGCTAGGGAAAAACAACCTGAGAGTACGCTGATTTTCCAGTTCATTTAATAAGATAGATTTTTATGGCTAGTTAATTAGTTATATCAAAAAGGAAAACTAAAACAAAATAAATTTCCTGGAAGTTTAATAATATAACTGTTAGAAAATCTGTATTTTAAAATCATGTTATTATATATTAATATTTCGTTATCCTTATCAGTTAGAGGGAAATATTTTTGCCGTGTATAATCTTGGCACCGATGACCACCCTATTGGGGAGCTGAGTACGAGAGTAGACAATGGGCAGTACCATGTATTACGGTTTACTCGTTCTGGACCAAACACTACAATTCAGCTCGATGACCACAACGTTGTTACGAAGTACCCAAATGGTGGGTTATTTTATTTTGATACTGTAGGTTAATGTTTATGAAAAAAATCCTATTTATCAGTAAAGAACTATTGTGTTACGATGCTATTTTATACCATGTACAATAAGTATATGAACTATGGCAATCGTTATAAAATTATAAGGTTCACAAATTTCTTATCAACAGTAAAAAATCAGGGAATATAGAATAATGTTCACTGTCCACTTGTAACTGTTCCAAACCAATTGTAGGTAAGACGAAACATCATAACTTGACTTAACATATTTGTAGATAAGTTACATTGTTTTCAGTCACTATACCTTACATTTTTTTATTCGACTTTAACTGTTTTCATTATTATTATTTGTTACTTCAAAAGTTTGTTCATTAAATAGACTGTCGAGAAAGTGTTAGAAAAAGGTATAATTTTGCAGTGTGTTAGACGTGGCAGAAAACAGTATACACAATGAACATCTGAGAAGTACCTTACCAATTCGATAGTTGAGACAGAAGAACACGTTTTTGATCATTTTAGAAGAAATATTAATGTAATGAAGTGAGAGTTTAGTAAGAGACATTTGAGAACAATCTCATGACATTTTAGAGATGAAACATTTGAGAAGCACCACACTGTAATTTAGAGAAGGAGGCTGAAAATTACCTCATGCTAGGTTAGTGCTGGAACATTTTTAAAACATCACATGAAAGTTATGAAAAATAAATTCCTCTGACAGTTCATCCGACTCAATTTTCATGTCACTTGTAGTGTCCATTATTCTTGTTTTATTAACCCTAGAATTACTAGTAAGTTCTCCATTAGGCACTCTGTACACATTTTCCTAAACTATTTATGCAGTAAATGCATTAGTAGATTGGCCAAAAACAATTTAAAGGCATAATAAAAGTTTTATGTAAAGAATATATTACATGTTTTGTATGCCAAGTTCGATCCAGCTAGCTTGTGATAAGATAACCCAAGGCACAAGAATTCTGCAGTTAAATTATTGATACCACATAGTGACGAACCGACAAATTATTTAGTAACTTGTATCAAGAAAGATGCTAAAATCTTTAATAATATTTAGTATTAATAATTATTATTCTTAATTATGAGTAACATTCAAGCCCTTAACCCAAGAACACATTACAAGGTTGGGCTTGCTTAGCAAATTAATAAGCACATAAGCAAAAGTGTCACATGTAAGTTACACGCACATTTGGCCAATGCAACTATTATTATTTTAACAGTGCTTCTACAGGACAGGAACCCAAGATTTCACAGTACCTAAGTTTTCAAGCCATTCTAGATTATTTACTAAAACCTGATAGGACGATAAAACAGGTGGATGCCATAACATTTGTGAAAACTGGATTAATGGCTGGTCACAAAAAAGACATCGACATACTATCGACACTCGGTAAGTGTGCTGATCGTGCACTGATAAAGCAAAGTAAATACATGAAAATAAGAAAGTGGCTTGTAAGTGTAAAGTTTGTATGTGCGGTACTTGTGGGAAATACCTTTGATGTCCATATGTAGATCCTGAGGTCAAAATGCCACGAAAAATAGGTGCAAAACAGCAGCAGAGCAAATTAAAGACACGAAGAAAGAAAAAAAGGAAGAACAGATTCCGCTGTTCCATTGGAGAGTAATGAAGTTGAAATGTCTAGCGATATTTCTGAGGATTTCGTGACACCGGGAACGAAGCAGATCATCCAAGAATTCAAGTGTGAAAGTAAGGTGCTCAAGGTGTTGTAGTACACCAATAGGAGATCGGAGCGATATCTGATTAATTCGGTAGTTCTTTAATAGAGAACCTACCGCGACATAAAAGTTTCCAAATGGAGAAAAACGAAAGGCATTAAGTTTCAGTACTCTTGATAAGAATAATCGATTGTTTGCGTTCTGCATGACTGTATTAAGGATTCTACGCACCATGTTACTCCCAGAAAATCCAGATAATCTTATAAAAGTGATTAGAAACGACATTTGTAAGAAATCTGGTTATAGAAAACTATTGTCATCTTCTAACGAGATGCAACACTCTCTACCAGAGAAATGTATCCAGAGAAAAGTTATACTAGCAAACTAGCACGACTATGTTAGTCGACAACATTCAAAGAAATGAATGAGAGGTTAAAGATTGGATAACAAGCTTTTGAAACAGCTAGATGGCACATTCATTGATTGAAGTCTATGTTTCAGCTAGAACCTACAGTACCTTCTGTCCAGCATTACTGTACTGTGCATAACTTCACTGAAAGCAGTAGAATACTATTGTTCAAGATGACGAGAATTATCTCACTGGCACTAAGATCAAGGTGTATCGTATCTACTTTAACAAAAAAACAAAACAATAACGGGAACAAATAGTCAAAAACACAACAAACTATGCTTGATTTTAGCCAAGAAGCCGAGCGGGTAAGTCAACAATACAACACCACATGTACATTTTCTAACTTTAATACAAGAGTTAAAAACTTGCAATGGCGTCACTAAATCTGGATTTTTTGTTGTTAAACTTTGTGTGGAATTCTAGTTCAACCTGAAAACGTTAAAAATATTTTTTAATTCATTCCAAAATGATATATATTCTGTCATACAGACTTCATTTTGTGTGCTTGGCCCTGGAAGCACTGTTAAGAAGTTAATGCAACCTAATAACCTAGTTAATACTATGACTAACTAAAATAATTGTTGATTTAATTAAATTTAATGTTGTAAATCACACGAAGTTATACGAACTTTCCCCTAATTTAGTATGTGGAAAGCCCTGGCTAGATGTCCACAGAACAGTAATACTTCCTACTCGTATTTTTTTCCATTACTTTAATTAATTAAATAATTCTCCCTAACCAATAGACTTAGAAGGGGATTGATGAAGAGCGCAAACCACAAGTGAACAGTTCTTTAAATTGGTAGGATAGTTTAAGAAAAGAAGGCGTAGATTGTATTGTTTAGACTGTGTTGAAGTATATAAGGGTAGGTTAAACATCCTACAGTAACTACGTTAATTGTGTGACCCAAACTAAATAAAATTGTTGAATAAAATTGTAAATGTTAAATTCTTAAGCTCGTGTTGGAATACGTGAGATTATGATAAAGAAATATTTTGTTCTTAGTATGTTAATCACGCGAGTTACGCTGAGTCGTATTTAAGTTTTTTGTTTGTTTTGGAATTTCGCACAAAGCTACTCGAGGGCTATCTGTGCTAGCCGTCCCTGATTTAGTAGTGTAAGACTAGAGGGAAGGCAGCTAGTCATCACCACCCACCGCCAACTCTTGGGCTACTCTTTTACCAACGAAAAGTGGGATTGACCGTCAAATTATAACGCCCCTATGGCTGGGAGGGCGAGCATGTTTGGCGCGACTCGGGCGCGAACCCGCGACCCTCAGATTACGAAGCGCACGCCTTAACGCACTAGGCCATGCCGGGCCCCGTATTTCAGTATTCTAGAAGAAGCAGTTCACTTTGCACAACTAATGTTAAGGTCAAATAAAATGTGTGCTTTTCTTATAGCAAAGCCATATCGGGCTATGTGCTAATCCCACCGAGGGTACTCGAACCCCTGATTTTAGCATTGGAAACTCGTAGATATGCCGCTGTACTAGCGAGGGACCTAAGTAAATAATACCTTTGAAAGGTTAAATGCTCAGGTTTGATAATAAAATATTAAAAAACTATACATAATCCGCAGCTATTAGGTTTATTTTTCAAATCATTTTTCATGATGTTACTGAACACTTAGATAAGCGGTGAAATTGTCTTCGCTGTACGTTTAAGTAAAAGATAACCTTTGCTTGCCATAAAATACAAAAAAACATTTTTGTGTAATTTGAAAAAAACAACCTCTACTCCAAAGTGTATGTTAGTGTTCTAGATGTGTTTATAACAATTTCCAACTTACAACTTGTTATGGTAAATTTAACGAATTGTAATAGACTGTTTTAGACTAAAACCACATTAAGGCATCGAACCCCGTATCTTAGATTTGTAAATTTACTACTGCCCCATCGGGGAAAAAAAAAGTAAAGTATGTACGTTATATAATATTTTCGTTGACATGTTTGTACCAGGAAATAAAAAATATATGACTTCAAAATTAAATATTCTGTTTTATTGTAAACCTTTAAGGAAAATGTTTGATTAATACTCTGATGTTTAAATCGGAGTATCGTGCTTCATTTGAATTTGCGAGTACTAGATAGTTTCTGAGTAGACATGTTTAGCTACGTCAAGAAAAGTTTGTGGTTTTGGCGCTGCTATATTTTCATATATTTGCATGCTCTGCTAACTTCCAAAGCTTTACAGTTATCTTTCTTGAGCCCAACACAATCAGCTAGTTAGGCGCTCGACTAGTAATCTGAGGGGCGCGGGTTTGAAACCCTGTCATAGAAAACACGCTACCCCTTTCAGCCGTGGGGGCTTATAATGTGATGGTCAACCCCACTATTCGTTGGTATAAGAGTAGCCCGGTGGGTGGTGATGACTAACTGCCTTTTCTCTAGTCTTACGCTGCTAAATTAGGGACAGGTAGCTCAGATAGTCCTTCTGTAGCTTTGTGTGAAATTCGTAAAACATTCATATTGATAAATTGTGTGACGTATCATTATTCAAGTTAAAAAGAAATAAATATGCTGCTTGTGGAGTGAAGTTTCCACACATCGATGATTTACATTTTGTTTCTTTAAAGACGTATGAGATGAATCGTACTAATATTAAGTAAACATGTTTTAGCTTGAATGAATTCGTTCAGTGTAAAATAATGATAATTATTATTAAAAGGTATTTAATATTACGTATTCAAATTATTAATTTATTAGCAGTTTTTCACAATAATATAATATTTTTTTCCAATGTTGTTTTATCTACCTAAGACTTTTATCTATTAAAATTTGTGAAGTTTTTGCCGTGACTATTTTGGTGCCAGCTATCAACCTGTACATAAAGGGTGACTTGTAGAGTTTAAGAACTGTTACGTTTTTGTTTATGTTTTATGTTTTTCGTAGACTAAACGCAACAGAAAAACACAGATAACAGCTTGTATAATTTATTCACTAAACTATTAACAGATATAACAGATATAACATAAATTATATAATAACAGTGACAGATATTAAGTTACAACATTCGAAATTAATTACGAAACAAAATAATACTAGTTTCAAAATGAAAGTCTCAAATTCCAGTCTAGGGTATGAATTTGGTCCCACGAAGAAATTCCGAAGCTTAAATGAAGAAGTTCAGAAACAGTTCACAGTTCAATAAATTCGACGAAGTTCTTTTCACGATGCCTCCGATGAACGTCACAAAATTGTCGCTTTTAATTTTTTTCGATTTCCCGTAAATTGTTCCACACGTGTTGACTTACGGTATAACCATTAATTTGAAAGGATCGTAGAGATTGACGAAATAAAATCACAGCTTCCGTAGATCTAACTTCAGTCACAAATCCAACTTGAATAATCACAGCAAACACTTAATCTTTCTCAAATAACTGACTCTCTTCTTTTGAAATAAAACTAGTGTCTGACTCTATCTTTCTCTCTTTGGATAAAAACTGATGACTGAATCTCTTTTTATATATTGTAGGCCTAGACTCCTCGAAACACCGCGAAATTTCTACAGATCTCCAGAGCAATCCGCGCATGTCCGTTCTTGCACGAGACTAAACGTCTAGACACGAAGTCGCCAGAATTTCATTTACAAACATATGATTGGTCTACTTAATTCAAGAAAATTCTAAATGTTACCCTAAATGAATAACAACATATTTTATTAGTTTAAACTTCGAAACAATAATATAAATGTGGAAATATAGATAATAGAAATGAAAATTTAAACACAACACGACATGTTGTCGCTTACAAAATATTTACACGACATTTACATAACACTCTCCCCCTTAAAAGTAAAAAAAAAGTTTGAACTTGTGAAAACCTTTTTTTTTGTTTGTTTGTTTTTTAAACCAACTTAAAAGGGTTAAATCCAATGGATTCTTTAAAGATACCCTCACGAACTGCAAACAATGACAAGGGAACACCCTCATCCCAGTCCTTTGAGTGTTCGTGGCAGTAATTTGGTGGAAACGTTCAAGGACACCTTGTGATTCAGGATGGTATGCACTGGATGAAACTTGATGGATGTTTAATTCATGCATGGCTTGTTGAAATAGCTTGGACATAAAATTTGATCCTTGATCTGATTGCACAACTTTTGGAATCCCGAACATGGTAAAGAATTTGACAAGAGCCTTGACAATGTTAGGAGCAGTGATTTTTCTCAAAAGGATTGCCTCAGGGAAACGTGTAGAAGCACACATGATCGTCAAGAGATATTCATTTCCTGCTTTGCTTTTTGGCATTGGGCCAACACAATCGATAATGACTCTTGAGAACGGTTCTTCAAAGGCAGGAATAGGGTGTAGTGGTGCTTTGGGAATCCCCTGATTTGGTTTTCCAGTCATTTGGCAAGAATGGCATGTCTTACAATAATCAACAACATCTTGGCACATTTTTGGCCAATAGAAATGTCGTCGGATACGATCTAGAAATTTTCTTACTCCCGAGTGTCCTGACAACAAATGGTCATAAGCAAGACTAAGAATATCATTCCGATAGCATTTTGGAATGACGATTTGGTGAATAACATTCCTCTCTTCATCAGCAGCAACGTCAGGAGGTCTGTATTTTTTCATTAACACACCTGACTTCTGGTAATAACAAATAGGGACAGTTTCTATTTCATTTTCATCAACGGCCAGTTGTAGAAGAGAACGAGTTTCAGGATCATTGTCCTGTTCCTCAACAAGTTTTTTTCGATGAAGAGAGTTGAAAAATGACTTAGAGTCATCAGTAGAACTTAAAGTTGAGTCAGAAATCTCATCGATGTGAGACATGAATGTATCAGATAAAGATAAATCCTCTTTGGACTCCTGAGAACGAGTAACAGCACAGGCGGGAAAAACATCAGGAAACTCTTCAACGAGTTGCTCTGTACTGGGAGTAACAACAGGTGCTTCAACAACATGAACCTCTGGTACCACCTTACTACCAGCCAAATCATTCCCCAAAAGCGTAGACACACCTTCAACAGGCAATGAAGGATAAATGGATAAAGCCCGATATGGCTTTACTATAAGAAAACACACACACATACACACATGTAGATTTGTCATGTGTGTATGTCAACAAAGTCATGATTTTCCCGTTTCTCATCAGGGAGAACTCTATTTTACCCCATTCTCAGGTTGCAGATATGACGTCATGAATATGTCACACCTGGATTTAATACGCTGACGCCATCTATGTAAATATAATAGTACTGTATGTTGTATGTTCATTTAAATACTTCACAGGGTTTGGATAGATCCTCACCAAAATTGTGTGGAAGTTCATTCGGTTCTTAGGAAAATACACACAAATTTTCAGTTTTGCATTTTGCGGTTTTTATGAATGTTTTTTACCACTACTTCGTCCCTCTTGATGAATAATCACCAAATTTGGCATGAAAGTTTGTTAGGTCCATGAGGAGATACACACAAATTTACGGTTTCACATTTTGTGTTTCGCTGTTTTTATGGTCATTTTTGAGTTTAAAATTATATATATAAAGGAAATGATTTTTCATGTCCCAAGATAACTGTTCATTAATCACGAATTTACATAACTTCTGTCCAAGGTACAGGTACTCCAGCTAATTATTACAAATGTGTGTGTGCACTATATATTCTCTTAAAAATTATTATATTTTTATAATGTTGTTCATATTGTTTTTAACATATTTATCAATAAAATTGCTTAAAAGTAGCAGTGTATGAAAATTGTAACGGAGTTTCTTACAAAGTGTAATAATAAATTATTTTTTTTAATAATAACAAAATTACTAGCCGCTTGGTCTGCTAATGCCGGGCCCAGCGTGGCCTAGCGCGTTAAGGCGTGCGCTTCGTAATCTGAGGGTCGCGGGTTCGCGCCAAACATGCTCGCCCTCCCAGCGGTCAATCTCACTTTTCGTTGGTAAAAGAGTAGCCCAAGAGTTGACGGTTGGTGGTGATGACTAGCTGCCTTCCCTCTAGTCTTACACTGCTAAATTAAGGACGGCTAGCACAGATAGCCCTCGAGTAGCTTTTTGCGAAATTCCAAAACAAACTGCTAGTGCCATGACGTATTTTTCATGTAAAGGCATTAAAGATTCCTTGTTTACTTTTTGATGAAATATTTGTGTCAACGTATTAAACGTAATTTTATTTAAAAAAAACATGTTTTTATTACTTTGTATACCTGTTCCAATCGTTGTCAGAACCATTTGGGATACTTTTTAATGTTTTACTCCAGTTTGATACTAGATGTTTTAGTGATTCCATCAGAACATTGCCAGTTAATTTTCAGATATTTGCTGACTATTCGTACAGTACTCACAAAATCATTTAAATTTTCGTGTTAACTAATGTTAAAATATCCGGTAATTGCATGTTGAATAGATATGTAAATGTAAGGAGAACTAATGCAACCACAATCTAATAAAATAATGTTTGTTATTAAAAACTTTTTACGATTTAAAACTATGTCTGCAATGGTTTTGTGGAAGATGTAACTTTTAACTTATTGTTACAAACTTAGGTAATATTTACTGTAGGGGACATGTCTCGTGTAAGTTTCTACATTATTAAGTTTTATGCTTTTATCCATAAATGGAAAAATTTACTTTTGTAAAGCGTTACGAGTTTACTTGGAAAAACTAATGACAAGTAGCCTGTTATATGTAATGTAAATTGTCTATCAGCATTTGTGGAGTCAGAACTCAAATTAGTGTAAGTTAAATGTTTCGACTCCACAGCTCCATAATGCAATGTAAAATAACGGTCTTTCTAAATTCATCACGTTTCTTAACAATAACCATATAGAAATCAGGCAAGACCTTAAAAGAGACTTTCGATAGATCTACTTTCATATCTAATACACACTGCAAATTGTTTATTATTTTATTAACCCATCAAATATAACAGGAAACCTGTTTAAAAAAAAGTGTTATATACGTAAAAAACTGCGATATAGACCCCTCCATGGACGTGTAAAACGGTGCGTGGCTTTGTTTGTTTGTTTTGGAATTTCGTACAAAACTACTTGAGGGCTATCTGTGCTAGCCGTCCCTAGTTTAGCAGTGTAAGACTAGAGGGAAGGCAGCTACTCATCACCACCCACCGCCAACTCTTTTAACAACGAAAAGTGGGATTGACCGTAATATTATAACGCCCCCACGGCTGAAAGGGTAAGCATGTTTAGCACGACTAGGATGCGAACACCTCACCTTCAGATTATGAGCGCATGCCTTAACGCGCTCGGCCATGCCAGGCCCGGTGCGTGGCTAAGTACTACATCTTAAATTATAGTGAACCAATAATGTTTAAAATTCTCACGAGATCCGACGATTTTCTGGATAGAAAACTATAGAAACCACTTCTTAAACAATTATTTAAACCAATAGCTAACAGATATAACGGATTGCTACTTTATTAAATAGAACTAAGTTTCTTGCAAGTAATAGCTAAAAATTAATTACTTAGTTTGTCTGATTCTGTTGAACAATTTTACTATGTAAGATATTATTTCTTAGTTCAACCATAATGTGTATAGGAAAACAGAAATCAGTAAAAACAAATATAATGGATGGCTTCTCTCTTTAATTTTACTGAACTAATAACTTAAACACTAATTACTTAATTTATTTAATTTTATTTACGTTCCCCATATATGGCTTTCTTTTATCACGTAGGATATTAGGGGGTTAAACCTCTTCTAAGCTGACGAGGCGTGATTGTAATTGAATATATTTGCCATAGGATGTTAGTATTTGTTTTATTGTATCTTTTAACACTACAATCTTTAGCCAGTCCCTTGCGGTGTTTTAATGGTGTTGTACCAGGAAAAAAGTATAACGTTACTGAATGTGACACAGTTAATTAATCCCAATCGCTAGAAAACTGTGTAGAAAGAAATTACAGTTAACTATATGTTAAAATATTTCACTTAATGTTTCATTGTAAAGATTCGAACTAAAAATTTTTATTATGTTTAAATTTCATAGAAAACTGGCTATGGCTAAATTTTTGGACGGCTAAACATGTAGAGGAATTGTTCAATATGTAGCTGTAAACAAGTTTAATAATCAGTTAAACGTACAACTGATAAGGTTATTAAATTGATTTTTATTTATAAATAATATTGCTTTAAAAATCAAACATTCTCTTAAGCAGTGAGGTACAAACTTATCTTGATTGTTTTCAGGAAAACAATTAGCAATTTTTAACAGTATTTCGCGAATTGAAATTGGAGCTAAGAAGAATACGGGAAGTGGACGGCTTGAAAAGCCTTTCCATGGTATTATCACTGGACTGGTGTTTAATGGAGACAGGCTACTGGACATGGCTTCTGAAGGTGACCCTAGAGTCACTGTGGAGGGCGACGTCGAGCTTCTTGTTTCTATTCCGTACGACCTTGGTGAAGTGAGGCCTTCAGATTCACAGATGCACCAGGTAAGGAAAGTTTATTGATAGAAACTGAGGTAGTTTACCTGGTAACCCTAGTTTAATGTGCTAATCTACTTGGTTTAGTATGTTAGTTTACCTAGTAACCCTAGTTTAATGTGCTAATCTACTTGGTTTAGTATGTTAGTTTACCTGGTAACTCTTATAGTGAGCTAGTCCACCCAGTAGTATTTGGTTTAGTAAAACAGCGATTGTTGTAGTGATTTTATCTACCCAGCAGTAATACTAGGCATAGTAGTTTAGTTTACAAAATAACTCTTGTAGTGAGGTTTCGGCATGGCCAGGCGATTAAGGCACTTACTCGTAATTTGAGGGTCACGGACTCTAATCCCCGTCAAACCAAACATGCTTGCCCTTTTAGCCGTGGGGGTGTTATAATGTGACGGTCAATCTCACTATTTGTTGGTAAAAGAGTAGCCCAAGAGTTGGCCGCGGGTTGTGATGACTAGCTGTGTTCCCTCTAGTCTTACACTGCTAAAATGGTTACGGCTAGCACTGATAGACCTTGTGTAGCTTTGCGCGATATTCAAAACAAACAAACATGTAATGAGCAAGTCCACCCAGTGGTATTTTATTTAGTAAGGCAGCGCTTGTTGTAGCGAGTTTGTTTACCCAGTAGTGTTTAGTTTAATAAGCTAACCTACCCCATAACGCTTGTTGTAATAAGCTAGTCTACCTGGTAGTAGTTGGTAAGTAACATTACCTAATAGGGCATATTGTAGTGAGTTTGTCTACCCATTAGTATTTGATTTAGTCACCTTGTGACACTTGTTGTAGTGAGCTAGTCAAACCAATAGTACTTTGATAATAAGCTAACCTACCCCATAACGCTTGTTGTAATAAGCTAGTCTATCTGGTAGTAGTTGGTTGAGTAAGCTAGCTTACCATGTAGTGTTTGTTGTAATAAGCCAGTTTACTGAGGAATACTTAGTTTAACAAGCTCTTTCATCTGGTAGTGTTTGTTATGAACATCAAAGTAGACACAACCCACAAAAGATGTGCGGTAGTTTTCATGCCCTTCGTTTGAATTTTCGTTCTATCATTTTTACGCACGATGTTTACAATATGCTTTCTTGCATGCATTATTTGTTAGATTGATAAATCTTAGTCTACCTAAAAAGGTTTTACGATGCTATGGAAACAGACTCATGTGTACGTAACTTTATTTAATAAAACTACACGTTAATTAAATAATAAAGTATAGTAATGGTATTTATGATACTGCACAGAGTTTGAAACAGCTATAAGCTTTTAATGTATGACACAGTTTTACAAGATGCAACAAATAAACTCATAAAAACGAAAAATAAAACCCGTTCTAAAGAAAAATTTAACTAAAAAGTGTTTATAACTGTCTATGAAACGAATGGAAACTAGATTATCCCAAAGTAAAATAAAAGGGAAAGTTGTAATTAAAGCAAACATAGCTGAATATACAGAAATGTCTGAATGAGTTTTCACAAAGTAGTAAGCACATGATCTAAACAAACTGCGCATGCGTAATTTAGATCTAACTAAGTCAAGAAAGCCATAAAAATTGTATGTGATGTTAATTTATTTTTAGGAAATTACACCTGGGTTAAATATTGTTTCTGTGAAATATTTTGCGAATAAAAGAGACTGAAGTTGAAATCCAAGCCAGTCGTCACGTGATGACAACGACATTGTGCCATTGTGCATCATACTTGTTGCATTAACAAGTGTGAGTAAACAATAAACAAATAAGATATACGATATTTAATTGGGATCTCTCAGACAAAGGTTTTTTTTTAACGATATGAGATTTGTAGCACTTTATCGAGAAACTTGCCAGAAAACTTTCGGAAAGAACAAATGACAAACACAAGCGCATCATTTTATATAGATTACAGTTTTGTATTAAAATTATAGTTGTAGATAATTCAAATCTATAAGCTACTGGTATACCTTGCGTGCAGGAAAAGACTATAATGTGCTAAGAATGATAAGTATTTAAAGTAACAGTTGTAAATGTATGTATGTATATATAATAGTGGTGAGTAAAGACCACACATCCCCAAAGACACAATTTGTCGTCAGGCAGGTGGAAACACTGCGTATATAAGAATAGCTCGGGTAGTTCATAGAAATGGTGTTTTAAATATTTCTTCTTAATAGACCATTAGAACTTTACAGTGCTATACATTGTTTCCTTTTAAACCAATATCTGTGTAATGACTGGGTCACAATTTCTGGCAATGTCTGTAAATATCACAGCAAAAAGTTTTAATTTTTTGTTATTGCATAATAACTCAAGAAGCAAAACAATGGTGTTAATCAGTTTCACATGAAATATCTGCTTGCATAAGTATTAGTAATAACTAGTAATAGTAGAAATTATAAATCTAGTGTAAATGGTGTATTCATTAACCCTTGAAATTAACTCCTTTAAGTGCAGGGTGAAACAGGAGTAACCAGCTAATAATAGATAAACAATAAATATTACAGTTGGAGTCTCACTTTATTTATATGTAACCTTTCTGTGTCTATTTAAAAATACTGCATTAAAATAAAACAAGTAAGGAGATAATTATTGAAATGCCCCTTCATTGGTACGGCCGTATGTCTTCAGACTCACACCGCTAAAAACCGGGTTTCAATACCGAGCAGAGGACAGATAGCCCATTATGTAGCTTTATGCTTAATTCTAAATAAATAAACAAATTTTTCGAAAAATAAAGTAAATGCAGAAATGCTAATATGAATCATTCAAAGACAAGACAGTTGTGATGATGGCATTCGCGACATAAAAGCTCAGGTAAGATATAACATATAGCAATGTATATAATTATTGAATGAAAATTGAGTTTAATGTATCCTATTTTGTTTGTTTAAGCTAATGCTATCCCTCCCTTCATTTTATGAAAATTATTTTCTTTACATGTGCAATTCAAAAGGTTGAGTACGTTATATATACACGATCTTAAATACACAAAGCAAAACCCAACCTAACCTAAGCATAACCCTAACAATCACAGTAATTGTAAAAATGTGATGGAATGATATGTATCAGAACGACATTTTGAAGTTGTTTCGTTGTTTGCATGATGCCACTGTAGGTTGTTTCGTAGTTTGCATGATGCCACTACAGGCTGTTTCGTAGTTTGCATGTTGCCTCTGTAAGTTGATCGTATTTAGAAAGAATATATCGTAATTATTTCTGACACAAAATATTCATACGTTCAGATCAAAAAGAAATGTTTAGATCAAGGGGTTACAAAATGAACATACATCAATTTTGGCCATCAAGACATCCAGAAAGAGACCTCGAATACGTTTATTCCTAACCATGGAAAGCAAAGTGCGACGCTTTGTAATAAGTGAAAAATCCATAAATTTAGAGATCAGTAGAAAAACTGTCCTGGCGCTCAAGGCAACAGAACGCAACATAATTCAGAAGGGTTTTTGTGTTGTACAGTGACGTGAGCCATATACACACAAGTTACTTTTACAACGTATCCCTATAACTGTCACAATTTTCAATCAGGTGAAGAATTAAACAGATATTCATGGTATTCCATACTAAGCGCCTATGGATTTTTTGTGTGCGATTGTACACAGGACATGGGAAACTGCCGTCTTTGTACACTGGACTAATTATAGAAAACCTGCAATTAGGATAGATGTATGTACTTTGGAGATAAGAGCCCTAAAACGGAGTTTACTACAGTGTAAAGATACATGGAAGTCAGATAGAGCATGACTGGATTTGGTGGCATGAACTATAACTACATATGTCTCTCATGCTCAAGCGAACCCTGTTCATTTTAAATTTATTAGTAGACTGTAAACTTATAAAAATTGTTTTACTGCATACTCTTTCTCGCAGGTATTATTTGTTATGTAATGTAAATAAGTATGTAATTTTGGCGGAAACACAAGAAAAATACAAATAGCATTGTATAAATGTATGAGAAATAGAAAAAAATATCATCTTTGTTTATTCCTAGGCTTATTCGACTGACAAGAAAGTCCAGTATATTGTTATGAAGCCAATTACTAATTTACTTTTATGTGTTGAGATACCGAAATTTTACAATGCTCTTACTACCTGTCATATCACCTTGTTGAGCTCGACATCTTGTAAATTTTAATTAATAGTATCAAGCTATTGAAAAATCAGTTTTTATTGTATAAATTCCTTACGTTGGGCTATAAACTATATATAATCAAACATCAACTTAAATCGCTATTTCTGTTTCTGACAGCCTTTGTCTAGATTTACTCATGGCGGTGACGATCTGGTGTTTTCTGGAGCAGGATCTGGATGTTTTGATGACGAGGACAATTGTGGAGTTATAGATGTTGAACCAGGTACAGTCCTTTGATATATTGTTTTGGCAAAACGTTCTTGATGAAACTTTATAGAATGAACGGTAACTGCCTGTTGTGAAGACACAAGTGTAGAGGACGAAAATTTGAAAGTCTTCCGCCTGAAAACGAAAAGCGGAAGATTTTCAAAATATCATTTGATAGAGCTTTTAATTGAAAAAAACACTTGGTATATCCGGTAGCTGTTGAGAGTTAGGTTGTTGTTGTCGTTATTTTAAACAAAGGTGGGATGCCTTTTGTTTTACTTGTTATACAGCAACGAAAACGAAAATAAAACCAATATAAAGATACACCTTTATACTTATAATAATTAATAACCTAACGCCCAACTGCAACGCTCCCTATAATCTTGTATCCGTTTACACTCTCGTCCTTAAGATATGTGTCCAACAACGGTCACTTGCAAACTCACTCTTTTTTAACCTGAAGATGATCTAGGAAGGTCGAACGTTGTTCTCTCCTTATCAGTAAAAGTATTAATACTCATAACAGCCGTTCTGAGATACGCCTTTTGTTTTAATTTTTATACTTTAGGGTCAGAATCTAAACATTTAGCTTTAGTGTTTAGATCACTGTTGGCATGCTTGTTTTTTTAGGCTTAATTTCCTCTTAGTCTGGAGGTTTCATCTTCTAGATTGAAGTTTATTTGGAACTTGCATCAACTAGATTTTTATTTTATTTTGTCTTTATGATAGTGTCTGTTTCATAATGTTATTTTAATCTCACCTAAGTTTTCTCATGAATATTTTGCACGCAACTGGCTGACTCCTTTCTTTAACTTTTCTGTAAAACAAACTATGATTTAAGTGTATTTATAGTATACCCTTCCTGTGATTCCTTTTAATAAGTGAATGTTCAAATAAGAATAAAAAGGGGATTTTAGAATTACAAGTCTAAGTATTTGAACTCTGATTGATCAACAAATTATTTTAAATTTTAACTAATATTATTTTTGGAATATTCCCTCTACACAGTGAAAGGAATTTAATCGTTTCTTTGTCTTGTTTGATACCATATTTGCTCCATAGTGTGTAACTTAGCACCTGTGTTTTCACCACAAGCAGAAGGAGAAGTGCATTGCTACAAAATGTTACATTCTTTCTATACTCTAAAACTCTAAAGCTTTTACAAAATTTACAGCTGACAAACACGTCCATTTTCTCTTATATTCTTTTATAAACATTAATCATAAAATGAATCATACTTATTCTTAAATAAGCGTGAGTTAAACTTTATTAGAAGTAAGTTTTCTTTTGTTTGGTGTGGAAACACCCAGATCATACAGTTATGATTCGAAATTTGTAAAAAAAAATATCTAACCACGAGTAATGTAAAGTAAGATCATCTGCAGTCAAACATGATTTATTATCTACTGTTAGATCTAGAAACCAGTTTCTTTCACTGGTAAATACCAAAAATGTTTGTGGCAGTTTATAAAAATATTCATAAACTTTTTATTATTTTATTTTATAATTTTTTATTCTTATTAACTATATGAAAGTAGAAGGATATTGTTTCATTGGATTGTAACATAGCTTATGAAAATTATATCTTCTGCGCTTTAGGTGATGACCTCATAACTCCTATATTCATTCCGCCTACCTACAAACCACGTCACCCGACACCAAACCCATCGTCCGGAGTAAGTCAGCGACCAGTACAAATAAGGCACAGTGATGAGACTTTATGTGATGATGAGGAGGGTTGTGAAGAGGGTTCAGGCATTGAGGGTTTTGTCATCACTAATCCACCAATTAGTTATTATGTACCAGTAAAAGGTGTATCTGTATCACAAGAACCGGCACTACCACCTTCGCCTATTCCACCTCAGCTTCTTCCACCTTCTTCTACCACCAGTTATTGGAACGTGGTTAACAAAGGTGACGCTCAAGTCAAAGCATGGAATGCAACAACAACGTGGCGGCCTATAAATTATGTTTCAACACGTAATCCCCCATCGGTATATCAAGTACCTATCCCAGATATCCCCAAGAAAGACCATGGCCTTCAGAAGCCAAAGAAGAAGCCTAAAAGCTCTGCAGACAATACAGCTTTAGTAATTGGGATCATTGCAGGAGTTTTAATATCCATAGTTTTAATAGCCTTGATTGTTTACAAGCTACGAAACCGAACGGATGGCACATATAAACGTGATGAAGGTAAGGATTACCGATCCGAACCCGTCTCTAACAGCCCTGCCCTTCTAGGTGGCCAACAACAAGCCAACGGCGCACTAAAACCCACGGAGAAGGCGCACAGACTCCCTAAGAAAAAAGACATAAAAGAACTTAAGGAGTGGTATGTGTAGATCTTCCTTCACAACATAGTTTCTTTTGATGTTAGCGACTACAAGTGCTATCAAGAGAAACCATATAAAATAAAAGACATAATGTGAAGGTTAGACACGTGCGGTATTATTGTGACTACCTATAGTACAAATTGTGGTATTTTAGTAGAGATATAGTGAAGTCAAAAATCTGCAAAGTAAAGGAGTTTAATGACGAAAGCAGGTCAAATCAGTGACCATCAATGTTTACTTACATTGATTGACAAACTTAATTTGTACGTAGAAGTTCGTGGGTTTTGTCCTTGAGTTATATCTTATTCACAAAATCTGATCGGCTTGTTCTGCGCAGTGCTTCTGTCATTTACTCACGCCTTTTGCATGTTGTTATATAAGCTGTATTTGCAAAAATTGTTGTGTCTGAATTATCTGACATTGGCTATCATTAGGCTGTGCAGTATACTTCTAAGTGGCTGTGGTAAAGAACTGACATTAGTTCTACATGTGTAACAAAAATAAAACCTTTGTTGGCTGGTCTTCATCTGAAGAAAACAAGTCTTTTTTTTTTTCTGCTCCACTCTTAATTTAACTAAGTCACAAGGAAACCATCCAGCTTCTTGTGTAACCATGGATATTTTTATTAACAGTGACTCCCTTTTACGTAGTACATTTATTACTGCATGTCGAGATCAGCGGAAGTTACAAATGTCAGTTAATAAAATTTAACATGTTTCATTCAGGTTCAGGTTAAATTTTAACTGATAGCAAGATAAAAAAAAAGACTATGTACACTTAGTAGCAGTAAAAGCTTTATTGAGTTTTGATTCAAAGTAACCAAATATAACAAAGATAGATGTGCATTGTTTATCTTTTTTGTATGTAGATATCTTGTCAATCGTGTGTGTGTTACCATGTTACAATATCAAGTATGTTTTTTGTTTTTTTCTGTTTATGGACTATATCGAAACTTTAAAGTTATGTTTAATCATAAAGTATGTAATTACCCAGACACAAAAGTATAACACAATATAATCTTGCCTATAATCGAGGCTGACTTTATTCAAGTAATGGCATTTACATTTGTCTGTGAACGTAGAAAACACATTGTAATTTCCATTCAACGTTGTTACTGCTACAACATTATATAATGTTTTAGCGCCACTAGAACTATATATTACAATTTATTAGTATTATGTACTTGGTATATTACTTAACTGTCAATGTTTGATTACTTGTACGTTGACTCAGACCGCTAATTTATAATGAAGACAATGTTTGGCTTGCCTTCGCTATTACTTAACTGTCAGGGTTTGGTTATTTCTAGATTGTCTCCCCCATTACCTAGATGTTAGTGTTTGGTTATTTCTAAGTTGCACCGTCCCTCAATTACCTAGCTCTTAATGATTGGCTATTTCTAGGTTAACTTTGTCCCTGATGTTAATTAGCGGTCAGTATTTAGCCATTTCTAGGTTGGCTTTGCTCTCTATATTATTTAACTATTAGTTCTTGACTGTTTCTAAGTCGGCTTTACCTAAGCTATAACTTGACTACCAGTTATAGGTTAGTTTTGTTCCCCCGTTGCTTAACTGTGAGTGTTTGACTATTTCTTGTTCGACTTTGTTCCCAATATTACTTAACTCTTAGTATCTGGCTATTTCTAGGTTGGCTTTGTTTCCGCTGTTGCTTAACTGTCAATGTTTAGCTATTTCTAAATTTACTTTGTTTCCATTGTTATTTAGCTTCAGTGTTTGGATATTTCTAGGTGAGCGTTGCTCTCGCTGTTACTTAATTGTCAGTATTTGGTTATTTCTAGGTTTGTTTTGTTTCAATGTCACGTAACTGGCAGTGTTTATTTTTAGGTTGACTTTAATTTGCTGTTACTTAGCTGTACGTGTTTGACTGTCACTAGGTTATCGATACTCAACTATCATTTAGTAAGATCCGACATGATATAAAGAATATTATGTGTATCATTGATATATTTAATAGTATTACACAAATCGTCTTACTGGATATTTTGTTATGATATATTGTCATCAACAATATTTACGCTCAGTCGAGATGGAAATACAAAAACAGCTTATTTAAAAACTTATGAAATTTTTGTCAAGGGTACTTTGACACTGTTAATGAAATATGCGTTATTTTTAAATAGATAATCTGGAGAAAACTAACAATATTATCAGTGTTTCAACAATAAATAAAAAATGCATACTTTCTATGTCGGGCTAGATATAATTTGATGCTAATTTGAAGTGTTGATTCTCAAGTATGAAGACTTCTGATAGTTTAGCGCGATATTGTGTTCATTTTTTATTGCTACTCTTTAGTTTTCACGAACTGTCACGTCGTGATAATTGACTTTCTAAAGACGCTTCTTTTAGCACGTTAGATATATATATGGCCTGGCATGGCCGAGCGCGTTAAGGCGTGCACTCGTAATCCGAGGGTCGCGGGTTCGCGCCCGCGTCGCGCTAAACATGCTCACCCTCCAAGCCGTGGGGGTGTATAATGTGTCGGTCAATCCCACTATTCGTTGGTAAAAGAGTAGCCCAAGAGTTGGCGGTGGGTGGTGATGACTAGCTGCCTTCCCTCTCGTCTTACACTGCAAAATTAGGGACGGCTAGCACAGATAGCCCTCGAGTAGCTTTGTGCGAAATTCCCAAAACAAACAAAGATATATATATATATATATAGATTTTTACGCTTCTTAAAATTCCTCTTGTTTTTTAATTAAATGTAGAGAGCAAATCCTCCTCCTAGATAGTGGTGAAAATTTAAACACATGCACTAGATCGACTGTTTTCAATCTTTCATTCACTAAAGTAATTTTTTTTTGTTTAGCGGTGATGTGCCTATAAAATAAAACATACTCAGAGTTAAGTTATATTGGAGACACATTTGACAGTCGAATTTCTAAAACATTCGTCATGGCTATATTATACATTATTTGTCAACTGTCCATTTTGATGTTTGACAGTTCAGATATTTTTATCTTTACGGTTTATTCAGAATTGTTTTTTATATATAAACAACATTTTAAAACAGATAACATTTTATGATAATGATATAAATCATCCGTTTTCTGCCTTTTAATTAATTATTCTCTACCAAAGAATAAATATTTCATAAAACTTTATTTGATACTTTGGTTCAAATTTGTAGATGATCTGCTGTTTTAAGAATGATAACATTTTGCTCTTTGAATAATTCAAAATCATATATTTTTTTAATTTTAGCCATTTATATATATTTGTTTCTGTTTTAAGGGAAAAAATGTCTGTAAATAAGGTTCATGTTATCGTTTCCTATTTTATATTTATAAATTCAATAGTAGAAAAGGTCAGTTTCTTTCTTTGGTATGCCGTAATACTAAAATGTTTTCATTACGTTACCCTGGCCGTATTATTAAATTATTCAAAACATTAAATCTAAACTTATCTTATAAATAAATGTAATTATCTCTTTTCAAATTAATTAAAGCTAAAATCTTGCTGGATAACTAATATTTACAATTGATGGAATTTTTGTTTCATAACATTAGGGATACTGGTTTTTAAACCGCAATGTATAAAGCACAAAACTTCCTATAGGGGTATATTATTTCAGTTAGGAGAGTTTCTCAATAAATTTCATTCTAAATCATTGTTAACTTATTAATTAAAGCGAACAGGAATAACAAAAATCCTATTTAGAACAATCACACTACTGTCACAATCAATTTTATTTCTAGTCCCGGTAAAGTAAAATATAAATTAGGGATTGGCATCGTAACCTCGAATATTGAAAATCCATACTAAGTAAGTGAACTAAATATTAAAAAATGTGGTTATTTTTTTAAAGTAGAAGCAATAATAATTGATTAAACATCGTAAGTACTACACAGAATTGCTCAAGGTTTTATTGATCAATCATTGTTATATATATATAAAAAATAAAATTTATCTTGTTGAATATAAAATAAAACAATGCAGAGATCGAGGTAATTATCTAGAATAAACCTGAACAGCTAATACAGGTTTTTCCACATCAGAGAAGATGAATGAATTTTCTTGGTGTTTATTACTTGGTGTAGTTTCATTTTAAACCTTATTTAATCTTTTATAAATCATGAAATTAATCGTACAAGTTCAAAGCGTGTAAAGGAGGTCGTATATAATAGCTAGCTATACAATTATTTTGTTTCATACGAAAGAAACTCTGTTCTTAAATGTTTTAAGAGATGTTCATTTGATAAGGTTCCAATTTTTAGAATTTGTGATTCACTTTTTAGGAAAACAATTCTAAAAATCTAACTAACAAATGACTTTAAAAGCAGTTTCTTTTTGTACTGCCTTATAACTTTTTATATATAGACTTAGTTGTAAAACGTATATTGCACCTACCGTGATTAATTATAAAATGATTTTAAATAATTTAGGTAGCTAAAAGCTACTCCTTTATTTCTTGATTGAAATAAATGTGAGTAATAAGGTTTTGAAATCCAGTTTTTTCCCTATGACTAGCTGATGTAAAAATAGATGAATTAAATGGCTGTACCATGCATTTACAAAGTCTTACTTCTCAATTCTAAAATTTACTGATTAATTTTAAGAAACCCTGTTATTAAAATATGATAAAATTACGTTTCATATGATGATGAAGTTATATTATGCTATTATTCTTTAACTAAAGCCTTGTAAAAACAGTATCGCATATAATTATCAATAAAAAAATGTTTATCTTAGGCCTTGTTAATGAAAAAATATCAAAATATGTAAAGATAAGTATTAACTAGGAAGATAACCGTTTCATTTTAAAGCTTCGAACTAAATAAATTAAAATCAGTTTAAAACTCAAAGAGAATTTTACAGGTTTGTACATTAAAGATTATTGATTATTTTCCTTTTGAACTTCCTTGTATCTATTGAGGTTTTTGTAATCCTTGTATTTAGTCAAAAATGAATAAACTATTCCCATTAAGAATGCTTACTCGAACGTTTTGTTTGTTTTTGTGCAATAAATAACGTCAACAATAATTTTCTAACAACAACTTTGTTGTCTATATTGTGTGATCTTTACATACGATTTCACTGAATTCATTTTCATTAGTTTGATAATGGAATTATTTTACGATCAAATGTCCGAATCTGCTTATTAACAACATGGTAACTATAATGCGACTTAAGCTGTACAAATGCGTTACTGTAGACATAATTGGTACAATATATTGGTAGGGAGACCTTTCAGTCCTGTAATGTGTTAAGATTCACTGTACGATTCTATTTATAACGTGCACGAAGGTCCGACGTTTAAATAAAAAAAAATCAATAAAGAACAGCGTGCAGTAACAGAAATCAAATCTACTATAAAATTTAATTTGAAAATATTTTAGTTTGATTCCTTGATTTTCACCCGTAAGATTTCATTAATAAAAATTTTAACTGTGTGATTTTTGAATTTTCAAATCCTTTATTATGTTCGGTAATTAGATTTTTCTTTAAGAGTTACAACGCCTCTTAAATAGTAAGTCACGGATTGTAAGTGTTCTGTATTTGTATTTTACGTAATAAACGATTTTTAAGAAAAAAGATGGCACTGGTGTGATGAGAATAACTATGATATGTGAGTTCGCTTCTACTTTCACTTAAGTGTTTATTCTGTTGCAAACATGAAAACGTCACAAATCTCTGATTTTACACAAAGTTTTAGATTGAATGTTATAAATAACAATAACTTATACAATAGTAGATTTTTAACTTTACATATCTCTTTATAACTGGGATGCCTAAACATAAAGAAGTATGTTAAGCCTAACAACCGGCTTCTGGAATATCTATGATTTTTCATTTAAAATTACAGATGATATTCTACAGTTCATTTTTCCAAACGAGTCGCTGATGTAAAATGGACTTCAGTGCCGTATTGAAACTAAATAGAAGAAAATACTCTGTTATTTAATTATTTTTTTTCTTATGATCCATTTCAAGAATTATTCCTGGAACTGGTCCAATCCAATCATAGAAGAATATTAGACAACTTAGTTTTCATTTGACTCTTTGTGGTTCCAGAAATAATATACTTCAGGGACCTAACAGTACCACTAACGAACATTATCAAACTGTAGCATGTTGTCCAATTAGCAAACATCGAACTGTTAATGACAACCGAACCTGACAAAAGTATAATCATTGTAAATCCATGGTATGTATCCTTATTCAAATTCCCATAGTTGGGTCGGCAAAAAAGTTAATTTCTGGTTTCCCGATTAAATTTCTCTTTAATGTTAAAGTACAATAATGTAAACTGCTTTCAGTTTACAACTGTTGCAAAAAAATCATCCTCCTAAAAATAAAGAGTAAGCTACATACTTTATTACCACTTGCAAACAGTTACATCAATCGTCACTAAGTGACAAAAGTCAATTACATTAGTGAATTTATCATCAGTACAATACATAAATATTAAAGTGTGATGCTTTTTTCACATTCTGAAATAGGTCAGCATTTTTAATCACAAAAATGTTTTCAAACACAAAATACCAATTGTAATTAAATACAACGTAAAACGAGATAGAGGCCCCATGTGATAACCAACTGTTTGACTAATATCATCAATTGCATAACATCAGCAGGAAGGCAAAATAAAACTTTCTATAACTGTATTAAACGTAAGTTAAAATATCAGAAAACATAACAGTTACTACGTTGGCTTTATCCATAATATCTTCAAACTCGAAAGTTATTGAGTTGTTATAATGATACTACATCAAAATATTGGATATGTTTACTCAAAAGGTAGCATGCTACAACGTTGAGTATTCTATATACATCACCATCTAGAGTGAAGAAAGGAAAAAATTTCTCCACTAAACAACGTTTAAGATATTTCTCCGCGTTTATATTTTGTATTATTCCGCGGCATTTCGGTTGAGTCACTAGAACCTTCGACGAACAATATATAGACAAAAGTTTTCAAGTGGAGAAAAGTCCTAAATCTTTTAAATGTTGAAATATCTCTTAACATGAGTCTCAAATCTTATTGAACCTTTTATTTGAATTATTCAACAGATAAGTGTTCAGTGACAACTATGAAGCAATACTAGTATTCTCTATATTATTGTTACATATATCTGTCCATAATTATGAATTACTTATTGTTTCTAACACTTACTATCATATCATTCAACAACTAAACCTGTACAAATTACGCCATTCTTCACTGCCATATGAATATCCAATATACACAGAAGAGACATTAATATATAAAAGACGTCGATTCTCTAAACAACATGAAGTTTCTATTGACATTAAAATATAAAACAAGAACTACGACATATGTTACTCTATGAAAACATGCGAAGCTCACTGTAATAATACAAACTTATTGAAGTTCTCCGCTGAGTGTCGACTTCACAGTAAAATAATACCGAATTATGGCTAAAGAAGGTTTAAAATATGAGAGTTATAGTCGTATAACAATTCCAATGATAACAAAGTTTGCTATCATACAGGCACTGTGGCCTTTCATGTACTGTCTTCACATGCCTGCCTTAAGTTATAGAAATTTATTTGATACAAAAGGGAAATAAACCTTGAAATAAAATACGCTTGCTTCTAGCTATCAAGTGAAATGTATATAATGGTGTTATACAAAATGATGACAAAAATAAATAAATAAATAAAATTTAAGACTTCGAACACCATAAAGAAAATTACAGCATAATAATAAAATTAGTTAACTACGCATTATAAAATATCTTCATTAATAATAAAGTTTACCCCTGAAAAATGAAGTTTTACTGTTAAAAAAGATTATCATTTGTCTAATTTTTATCGTATGTAATTTGTCAATACCACAAATTGTTTTCTAGGCAGTACTCTCACATAAATGATCTCAAGTGCTTTAAACACATTTTTGTAAAGATACACGAAATATTCGTCATCAGCAAATAAGCACGATAGATGGAAGGTCAAATGGTCATTATATTGTCAGGACACATATTTAATGAACATGAAAATATAAGTTACTATGTTTCGTCTTTTGTGTAATACTTATTTTTGAAATCTGTAATTCCAACGTATTATAAATATATACGTATATCTAAAGTTCGATGGTGAGTGAGCATATGCACTGTAATTATTAGTAATTAAAATTATATAATTGGGCAAATACAAATATCATACCCTCCAAGAAAAACAAGCAAAAAATGACAAAACGTGTTGTAATAAAATCTGAGCTTCTGTTAGATTTAACAAAAGCTAATACGCAATGATTATGTCTTTCTGAAGTTTACTACAGTTTAAACGGAGTTGATAATATTAAATTAAGCATGATACTTGTAGGTACTTAAAACACTTGGCAACAAACGCTGTACTACACAAAATAACAGTTTTCTCATTCCAGATACCATAATTTGATATACTCACGACTCAAAATAAGTTGAAATTTGCTACACAATCTGGGATGACCCAAAATAAGGAACTGCATTTTATGATTCTTACAAACATATATGTGTTTGGAGGAGCAAGGAATCATACAAATAACTTAATGCATAACCATATACATAGCAAGTAACAACAATTATCTCATTTGGTTCTCCTTGTTTATAATATTTTAAAACACAGTGAAGTTCTAACTCAAAAATTAACAGTACAATTAATATAAATCAGCAAAACTGTCTTAAAACACTCCATCGCCATTACTAAAGGTTTGTTTTAACGAAACACCATGATAATGGTAAACGCTCTCTGTAAATTGTTAAAACTTCAACAGTCTTTCGAATGTTAGTGTATTAAGAGCATGGCGATTTCATCAGTTTTAACGTTTATGTAGTCAGCATTTTGGTTTCGTAAAAGTTTTTGTTAAGAAACAAAGTCATTCCTATTAGTAGTTAAGTCACAGATTAAAGTGAAAATTAATCAGTTCTCATACGTATAAGAAATTCATAAATTTTAGTTTTCTAGATCCGAAATCAATGAACGACACAAGAAAAAGTGATTACAGTTCTTAAAGTTTACACTGAATGTTTTAAAATTTGCTATATTATCACCATACATCTATTATTTCATAAACTATAATGCAATAGAACTGATATTCAGGTGAAGTACCTCAAAGAACATAATGGTACAATATGATGTTTATCCTGAAGAGCTGAGACTAGGCTTTCTTTTACGTGTTTCATTGATTCAACACCACATTGATAAATCCTTCATAAAAATAACAATTGGCCTAGTTCTACACCACTTTTGTAAGAATATCAAAAAACTTAATTATACACAACTTTCGTAACTCTTTTCTAAGAATTACAACAGATCTGTTTCCACGCTGTTTTGACAATTCTTTCTTAAGAGTTCCATGTGATCTGATTCTACGCCAAGATTACATAGTAACGCAACATACACACAACACTTATGTATATATATATATATGTATGCTACTTGAGACATGTTATATTATTAATAAAAAATTCAGTTCTATAAAATATAAGCCTACATCAGATAGTAATTTCCTCCACAACTAGCTGAGAACTGTCAGTTTGACCAGTACCAAGTTAAAACAGTCCTGGCAGGTAAAACCACACGTCTCTCAATGGAAATTATTTAAACTTAAAAACATGTGCAATAAGAAAAGGAAGATGAGACAACCCAGTTTTTACATTCAAAAATAATAATAAAAGAACAGTGCAAGTCTATACGAAAAAAAAATTGAAGTTTATTTTTCATAAAGGTTGCATCATTTGTTATTATTCATTCAGATCAGAGGTTGGTTAAAAATATTAACTAGTAAAAAAAAATTAAATTTTACACAACAAATCTATATCAAACATTAATAAGATCAAGATTATAGTAAACCGGCTTTTATAAGTTTATTATTTTTCTTGTAATAATTAATTTAAAAGTAAATCTTCAAAGTTTACAAAATTACTAAATCAATTTCATGAGTGTCACAATTGTGCATTGTTATTTCAGAAAACAAACAAAAACGATGAATAATTTAACACGGAAACGAAAAAAATGAATGACAGTATCGATTTTAAATGCAAAATGGCGTTAAAGCGCATTTACCATTCACAAATACTGATAATTATGTACAGTTTGAGTTTTTAATATAAAGCATATGTAAGCATGCCAAAGGTAGAGAGGAATCGATAGAAGAAACTTGCATATTTTCATAACTTGCTGTCCAGGACAAGGTAGAAATAGTTAAGCATGTTTATTGATCTGAAGCTGGGAGAAGCTTGATGTCCTTGAGATCTGCCGTGAAAGGTTACTGTATATCTGTGACGTAGAAGAAAATATAAAAGTTATTGGAAAATAGAACTTTTTGTAGTTTTCTAAAGACGTTTACTCATAAAAAACATACACACAAACGAACCAAACCAACAAAAGACAAAACATCAAATATAAATTACTACTGGTGAATTACAATACATTAATACACAATAACCCTTATCCTTACTGTGGTCTGTGTTTACATAGAACGGATACCTCTGTTATGGTATTATGTCAAACACTTTAATAAAACAAAGCTATTGTATTGAAATTAGAACTTGGCGAAGCATAACCTTCTAGAACTGATGGGCTTGCTAGTGTACAACTAGTTTTGTTGAATGTTCACTCTTCATCTCTGACTGAGGCTAGCTTAGAACTATTAACTTTGTCACCCATGTTACGTATTTTGATGTTTTAAGTTCTTCGTAGATCAAACGCAACAGAAAAGCACAGATAACAGCTTGTATAATTTATTACACTAAACTATTAACAAATATAACAGATATAACACAAATTATATATAATAACAGTGACAGATATTAAGTTATAACATTCGAAATTAATTACAAAACAAAATAATATTAGTTTCAAACTTCAAAATAAATCACAATACAAAACGGTACTGGCCTGTATCTAATGTAATGATCTAAAATTAAAGTCTCAAATTCCAGTCTAGGGTGTGAATTTGGTCCCACGAAGAAATTCCGAAACAGTTCACAGTTCAATGAAATCGCCGTCTCTCAGCTCAAGCAGTAATTCAGATGTATCGTAGAGATTGACGAAATAAAATCACAGCTTCCGTAGATCTAACTTCAGTCACAAATCCAAGTTGAATAATCACAGCAAACACTTAATCTTTCTCAAATAACTAACTCTCTTCTTTCGAAATAAAACTGATGTCTGAATCTCACTCTTTTTCTTCGAATAAAACTAATGACTGAATCTATCTTCTTTTTTCGAATAAAAACTGATGACTGAATCTCTCTCCTTTTCTTCGAATAAAATCTGATGACTGAATATTTCTCACGTCACCGTCTTTTATACCGATAGGCCTATTTCTCGAACAATCTCGCAATTTCCATACAACTCTAGAGTGATCCGCGCGTGTTCGTTCTTGCACGAGACTACACGTCTAGACACGAAGTCACCAGCACTCATTTACAAACATATGATTGGTCTACTTAATTCAAGAAAGTTCTAAATGCTACCCTAAATAAATAACAAAATATTAGCTGAAACTTCGAAACAATAATATCAATATAGAAAAAATGAATAATAGAAATGAGAATTCAAACACAACACGACATGTTGTCGTTAACAAAATATTTACACATATACATAACACTCTCCCCCTTAAAAGTAAAAAAAAAAAAGTTTGAACTTGTGAAAACTTTTTTTTTGTTTATTTGTCTTTTTAAACCAACTTAAAAGGGTTAAATCCAGTAGATTCTGAAATAACCTCACGAACTTCAAACAATAACAAGGGAACACCCTCAACCTAGTTCTTTGAGTGTTCGTGGCAGTAATTTGGTGAAAACGATCAAGGACACCTTGTGATTCAGGATGGTATGCACTGGATGAAATTTGATGGACGCTTAATTCATGTGTGGCTTGTTCAAATAGCTTGGACATAAAATTTGTGTCTTGATCTGATTGCACATCTTTTGGAATTCCGAACATGGTAAAGGATTTGACAAGAGCCTTGACGATGTTGGGAGCAGTGATTTTTCTCAAAGGGATTGCCTCAGGGAAACGTGTAGAAGCACACATGATCGTCGAGAGGTATTCATTTCCTGCTTTGCTTTTTGGCATTGGGCCAACACAGTCGATAATGACCCTTGAGAACGGTTCTTCAAAGGCAGGAATAGGCTGCATTGGTGCTTTGGGAATTCCCTGATTTGGTTTTCCAGTCATTTGGCAAGAATGGCATGTCTTACAAAAGTCAACAACATCTTGGCGCATCTTTGGCCAATAGAAATGTCGTCGGATACGATCTGGGGTCTTTCTTACACCTAAGTGTCCCGACAATACATGGTCATGTGCAAGACTAAGAATATCATTCCGATAGCATTCCGAAATGACGATTTGGTGAATAACATTCCACTCTTCATCAGCAGTATCGTCAGGAGGTCTGTATTTTCTCATTAACACACCTGACTTCTGGTAGTAACAAATAGGGACAGTTCCTATTTCATTTTCATCAACAGCCAGTTGTAGAAGAGAACGAGTTTCAGGATCATTGTCCTGTTCCTCAATAAGTTTGTTTCGATGAAGAGAGTCGAAAAATGTCTTAGAGTCATCAGTAGAACTTAAAGTGGAGTCAGAAATATCATCGATGTGAGACATGAACGTATCAGACAAAGAGAAATCCTCTTTGGACTCCTGAGAGCGTGTCTGAGAACGAGTAACAGCACAGGCGGGAAAAACATCAGGAAACTCTTCAACGAGTTGCTCTGTACTGGGGCTAATAACAGGTGCTTCAACAACACGAACCTCTGGTACCACCTTACTACCAGCCAAATCATTCCCCAAAAGCATAGACACACCTTCAACAGGCAATGAGGCTTTAATACCCACAGTCACTGGGCCTGAGACTAAGTCCGAATGTAAATCTAATCTATGAAGAGGAATAGAAACGACGCAACCTTCTACACCAGAAATGAGCATATTGGCCCCAACGGATGACTTTTCAGAAAACGAAAGTACACTTTCCAAAATCAAACTCTGAAAAGCTCCAGTATCCCGCAGGATTTTAATTGGTTGTAGATGTGAATCGCCAACAAAGGAAACAAAACCTTCAGTCATGAAAGGCTTAAATTTGTCCTCAACAATATCTTCAGGTACATCAATAATATTGGGCTTAGAATCCACAGTGGACTGGACAGGGTCAAAATCATTGGGAACCAATGATGTATCCAACGAGGGCGAAATGAAACTATGGGGTGATGGCTTGTTTTTTACCTTATAGCACTCAGAAATCAGATGGCCAGGTTTCTTACAATAAGCACATGTTTTGGATGAGAATGACACGTTTTGGGTAGATGACGAGCTTTGAGAATAAGATGGAGTCTTCGTTTGAGAATTATAAGTTTGCTCTTTTTGTCTCTGTCGACATTTGCATAATATTTGAATGAGTCATTGGGTTTCTTTGCTGTGTGAGATGTTTTGCTTTTATATGAGAAATCTCTGTGAGTCAAAGCATACTCGTCTGCCAAGACAGCAGCATCATGAATTTTGGAAGCTTTTTGTTCATCAATATAAGTTTTTAGCTCTACGGGAATACATCTTTTAAACTCTTCGACTAACATGAGTTCTCTGAGTTTTGTATAATCATCTTTAATTTCTCTGGAATCACACTACCTGTCGAACAGAGTTTCTTTTTCACGAGCAAATTCGACATAAGTTTGGCTGTCAAACTTTTTATAACCACGAAATTTTTGTCTGTATGCCTCTGGCACCAATTCATATGCATTCAAAATGCATTTTTTGACGTGCTCGTAATCATAACTTTGCTCGGCCGTGAGTTTGAAAAATACTTCCTGGGCTTTACCCTTGAGAACACTCTGAAGTAATACTGTCCAATATTCGGTAGGCCATTTTAGCCTAAGGGCCAATTTTTCAAATTGCTGAAAATATTTATCTACAGCTTTTTCATTGAATGGAGGTACTAAACGAATTTGTTTGGAAGCATCAAAATTATCCAACTGCATTTGGACAACCTTTTCTTCTGTCTGTGCCTTTCTCATATTGATTTCTTTATCAGCTTTAATGCGTTCCATTTGTATTTCGGCATCAAGGCGTTTGTTTTCTTGTTCTGCCTCAAGAACAAGGCGTCCGTTTTCCTGTTCTGCCTCAAGAACAAGGCGTCTGTTTTCCTGTTCTGCCTCAAGTCGTTTGGTTTCTTTTTCTGCCTCAAAACGTTTGCTTTCAATTTCTAAACGAAATTTCATTTCCATTTCCATTTTTTTTAATTCGAAATCTGGGTCAAAATGAGCGACAGGCAATTGTTGTGCAACTTTTTGAGGTAAAACTTTTTGGCTGACCAAATGTTCAACAATAATTTGTTTAATATCTGCTTTCTTCATTGATTGCTTCACTTCTAAATTAAAATGTTTACCAACATCAAGCAATTCAGATTTTTTTAATTCACTGATTAATTAGAAAGAGGGATTCCGATTAAATTCGTTTATAAAATCTTCAAGTTCGAATGCCATTTTAAATATACAAGCTGTCTATCTGTATAGAATATAAATCTTATTTTATAATAAAATCAAATTGTTTGTTCGATATCCCGGACGAGCCCCCAATTTTCTGTTACGTATTTTGATGTTTTAAGTTCTTCGTAGATCAAACGCAACAGAAAAACACAGATAACAGCTTGTATAATTTATTACACTAAACTATTAACAAATATAACAGATATAACACAAATTATATATAATAACAGTGACAGATATTAAGTTATAACATTCGAAATTAATTACAAAACAAAATAATATTAGTTTCAAACTTCAAAATAAATCACAATACAAAACGGTACTGGCCTGTATCTAATGTAATGATCTAAAATTAAAGTCTCAAATTCCAGTCTAGGGTGTGAATTTGGTCCCACGAAGAAATTCCGAAACAGTTCACAGTTCAATGAAATCGCCGTCTCTCAGCTCAAGCAGTAATTCAGATGTATCGTAGAGATTGACGAAATAAAATCACAGCTTCCGTAGATCTAACTTCAGTCACAAATCCAAGTTGAATAATCACAGCAAACACTTAATCTTTCTCACATAACTAACTCTCTTCTTTCGAAATAAAACTGATGTCTGAATCTCACTCTTTTTCTTCGAATAAAACTAATGACTGAATCTCTCTCCTTTTCTTTGAATAAAAACTGATGACTGAATATTTCTCACGTCACCGTCTTTTATACCGATAGGCCTATTTCTCGAACAATCTCGCAATTTCCATACAACTCTAGAGCGATCCGCGCGTGTTCGTTCTTGCACGAGACTACACGTCTAGACACGAAGTCACCAGCACTCATTTACAAACATATGATTGGTCTACTTAATTCAAGAAAGTTCTAAATGCTACCCTAAATAAATAACAAAATATTAGCTGAAAATTCGAAACAATAATATCAATATGGAAAAAATGAATAATAGAAATGAAAATTCAAACACAACACGACATGTTGTCGTTAACAAAATATTTACACATATACATAACAACCCACTACAACTAAATATGACAGGTAAATTTAAACTAGAACTCAGCCGGAACATCATTTGCAAGGACTAGGAGGGAAGCTAACTTCGGATTAATACCTTATTGAAGCATAAGTAAAACACATATACTGATAACTAGTTTTGAACTGAGGTGTAATTCTGGGGAATAACTTTCAACTGAAATGTTACTTAGAAATACAGGTTGTGATAGCTGATTTCGAGCTTCTACTCTAGTAAATCATTTGGATGGGAGACCTGGTTTCGAATTAGCACTCTGTTAAATAATTTAGTTGACACACATAGTTTCTCGTCATCAAGAAAAGTTTCGAACTAGTATTCTTGTGAAGCATCTGGTTACGGGTAACTATCATACTGATGAAACATTACTTTAAAACCACTCCTTGTGACAGATAATTTCGAACTAGCAGTTTGAAGAAGCATTTGATTGGACAGCTGGTTTGGACCTAATACTCTAGTGAAGAACGTGGTTGTTACAGTTAGCGTCGAATTGGCAGTTTGATAAAGTACAACTTACAAAATACAGATTGTGGTAACTAGTATCGAATTAGAATCCTAGTAAACAACTTCGAAATATCCTGGTAAAGCATCACTTACAACAGATGGTTGGGGGGGGCTAGTTTTGAACTAGAATCCTGATAAACAGATGTGAATTTGGGTTATGGTGTAGCATTACTTACGGGTACTGGTTAAGATAGATAATTATAAATTAACCTTCTGATAAAGCATCACTAACAGCGCTTGTTGACATAATTAGTACCTTGAATTTTTATTCACAGGTGTTAATTAGGAATCATAGGATAGATAATGTTGAACTATTACTTTGGTGAGGTATCGTTTTCAAGCACTAGCTCCAAAAGTTAGTTTTGAACTAAAGCCCTAGTGAAATATTTTGCTTATAAATACTGGTCGTGACATCCAACTTTGAAAATATATATTGGAGAAGCACTAATTACAAACTCTGACTGGAAATTACTTCTGAACTACCAGTTTTTGAAGTATAATTATCTAGTTCTGAGAAAAACAAAATAGTTTATATTAATGCTGATATAGGTTTAGTTGAACCCATAATAAAGTAAAAAGAGTATAAAAGGTAGAGTTATTTGAGAAAATATACAGCAGACAAAAGCTGTTTCACTAGTGGATACTTAGCATCATACTAGGAGTTTAAAAGTTTATTTTTTTAAACAAATATAAAAGTGCAAAACAAGCTGCTATCCCTCACTCTAGATATTGTTTTACTCACCAGCTCTGTAGCAGGCAGAAAGGACACACAGCTGGTTCGTTTAATGCTAAAAAGAGAAAAAAAATTAGAAGATCACACATACAAAATTATATTCTTATACGATTAATAGAAAATGAAAGTATTCGATTCATCACGATGAACAAGTGAATGTAATTCATTCATTGATATCCAAGTGTGTCATCTATTTGATGTATCCAGTTAACCTAATACTTTCTTTCTGACTTCTTTGTATATTTCAAAAAGTTTAATTTTATCTTTAGTCACTTGCTGTGAAAAAAGTTAAATGTATATCGTTACTGCCTGCTTGAAAGAAGTTATGTTAAAAATACTCTGACACTTCTTAATTGTACTGTGTCGCCATTATAAAGTTTTTAACGAATTAACCAACAAATTGTACTTTTTCTCTACGAGTCAAACTGTACCACAAACTGTTTGAAAAAATATCACAATATATATATCAATAAATTCACTAATTTTACAAACACATGACAAAATATTAAGTTCTATCAAAAAAGTAATAATGCCATTTTTGGTCAGAAACACAGTCGATAGTTCCTGTTAATTAATCTGGCTTATGAATATAGCTACTACCGGAGAGTTCCTGTTAATTAATGTGACTTATGAATAAAACTACTACCGGAGAGTTCCTGTTTATTAACGTGACTTATGAATAAAACTACTACCGGAGAGTCCCTGTTAATTAATGTGACTTATGAATATAGCTACTACCGGAGAGTTCCTGTTATTTAATGTGACTTATGAATATAGCTACTACCGGAGAGTTCCTGTTACTTAATCTAACTTTTAAATATAGTTGCACAATAATTAATGTCAAATTCCATTTCATGATGTCATCTTGGTCAGAACATATGGCGTTACAAATAGTTGTGATTGAACTACCTTCTAGAATCTAGATTTTAATAACATGTGTCCTCATGCTAAATTTCTTTAAATCAAAATATCAAAGTGAATCGCGTGCTTTCGATTTCAAGACAAAGAACATGTTAAACTACGCTTTCCTCGATCAAAATGAAACTGATTTTTCTGATGAATACAGAACAGAAACCTTTTCTCTTGATATGTTCTTAAGACATTAGTAATCTGATGTGAATATAAATATTTTATGCAATTTACTTTTGTTTTATAATTTAGGAAAAGATGAATATTTTTGTGAAAGCACTTTTACTGATTTATTCTCATATATCACCATCTTGCTTGATAAATAAACAATCGTTTGTTTGGTTGGTTGGTTGAATTTCCTGCATGATAGATGGAAGATAGCTAGTCAACAACACTTACCACCAAATACTGGGCTACTTTCTACCACCACTTAGTAGGATTTACTGTCACAATAAACAGTCCCCACGACCGAAAGTGTTAAAACTTTCGGTGACGGGTTTCGATCTCGCAGCCTACCGTGATATGCCAGGCGAAATAAATGATCGAGAGTAAACGGTATAAAACCTCAGGAAATTCCTGTTTTTTTGTCTTTAAATGAGAATAAAACATAGCTAATTTGTACAAATAATCACTTTGTAAACATCGTTTGTGGTTTAAACTGATCGTTTAAGTTATTTTTTTTCTCTCGTTTATTTTCCCGTATACTTTTAGTTGACTAGTTTTAGTGGCAGGTTGATTGTATTGAGAATTTTTTCAAGTCTTTCTTCTACTACATGTCCATCCTCAAGAAATTTCCGACACCTATTGGTCAAACTTTAAATTATGATGGTGTAAAACACTAGTTGAAATATGCTACTTGAAATAAAATTTGATTAAAATTGTATGCTTTCTCCTAACTATAAAAAATTGATAAGAACGGTGATCTTCGAAATCCGTCTGTTCCACGGGAGTTGACTTAAACTACTTACATTCCCCTCCTTCATAATTAAAATTTTACTTGAAGTAGCCTTAGGAAATAGGCTTTCATACGTTCTACGGTAATGTGTCGTATTAAATTAACAGTATGCGTCCAAAGGAAGACCTGTGTGGCGTTAATACAGCAAGCTAAGCTCCTAGATCTAATAAATCGTAACTGGAAATTAATGAAAGCTGTAAAAATAAAAAGGCGTGTAAACTTATTGGTAAAGTAGCAATATATATTTTAAGAAAAAAAATTCATAAAAGAAAATAATTACATAAATTAGAAAAAACATCCTGTCTTTTATATTTATTATGATTTTCAAGTACTTGTTTGGTTTGTTTTGAATTTCGCGCAAAACTACTCGAAGGCTATCTACGCTAGCCGTCCGTAATTTAACAGTGTAAGACTAGAGGGAAGACAGCTAGTTATTATCACTCACCGCCAATTACTAGGCTACTCTTTTACCAAAGAATAGTGGGATTGACTGTCACATTATATCTCCCCCAGGGCTGAAAGGGCGAGCATGTTTGGTGTGACGGGGATTCGACCCCGCGACTCTCAGATTACAAGTCGAATGCCTTAACCATTTGGTCATGCCGGGCTTTTTATGTCATTATTATTAACACGTTTTCAATTATATCTTTCTAGTATTAGTTTATACTTTTTGTGAAGATAGAGTGGAAAAAGATTTGTTAAAATCGCATAAATCACGGCTGTGTTTTTTTCTTCTTAATTAACGTAACTGAAAATGCTCGATGTTTTAGTTTGTTTGTTTTTGAGTTTCGCACAAAGCTACTCGAGGGCTATCTGTGCTAGCCGACCCTAATTTAGCAGTGTAAGACTAGAGGGAAGGAAGATAGTCATCACCACCTACCGCCAACTCTTGAGCTACTCTTTTACCAACGACTAGTGGGATTAATCGTCACATTATAACGCCTCCACGGCTGAAAGGGCGAGCATGTTTTGCGCGACGGGGATGCGAATCCGCGACCCTCAGATTACGAGTCGCACGCCTTAACGCGCATGGCCATGCCGGGCCTCGCTCTTTTAGTTGTGAGTGCGTAATCATGTGAAGGTCAATCCCAGTAATCGTTGACACAAAAGTATCCCAAAAGTTTTTTTTATTTACATAAAACATCTCCCACTTTATTAACCTAATTAGTAATTAACTGAGTGGACTTTGTAGTATTAAAAGGTCAGTTAACTGCCTTTGTTCATCGTTGAATTTTCGCAAAGTCCCTAATTTTAGCGTTAGACTACAGCTAGACAATAAAACCCAACGCCAACCAACAAACTAATCTTATCACATAGCGTGTGTGTGTGTTTCTTATAGCAAGGCCACAACGAGTTATCTACTGTGTCACCAAAGGGAATTGAACCAGATTTTAGCGTTAGACATCCAAAGACATATTCTAAACAAATTACGAAAATAGACACTGAAATTAAAAGACACTTATATTAAAATAATGCGAAAAAAACCCAAGGAATCCTCAATAGCCGTGGCACTTGGAGTTCTTTCAGGCAGGAGTGTTAGAAAGAATTAGTCTACGAGACATTATCAAAAAGAGTTGAACTCCTGAATTCAAGATTGTAATTATATCTCAGATCGGTCAAGAGATGACGGAGCTATGAGTAAAAGTTTCTACTTGAAAAAATAAAACAGATATTCATACTGTTCTATAAGCCGCTGTGCTGCAGCTGAAAATACAAGAAAACAAATTGTAATTAATTTTTAAACCTTATCAAATAAATGAATAATTTGGTGACGCTTATGATTAATTAATATAATTAAAAAAGCTACTTAAATAATGAAGTTATGAGACATTATTTATTGTAAGAAACGTAAGTTTGAATGTGTGAAGACTACAAAAAAATTACTATTGTAACATAATTTCAGTATACACAAAATTACAGTTTCAGTGCGTGATCAAATTACCAAAAAACATTTTTGAGCATTAAAATGGATCTTTGATTAAACTCTATTACGCTATAGCTGAACATTTCGGAAAGCTACTTTTCTCATTTAATTCAGACAGTTTTAATGAGTTGAGCATCCTCTAACATTTAAAGATGGATAACTCGTCTATAGCAGCCTGCACGAAATGTTACTATCACTATCACCAGCGTGGCCTGGCATGGCCGAGCGCGTAAGGCGTGCGACTCGTAATCTGAGGCTCGCGGGTTCGCGCCCGCGTCGTACTGTACATGCTCTCCCTCCCAGCCGTGGGGGTGTATAATGTGACGGTCAATCCCACTATTCGTTGGTAAAAGAGTAGCCCAAGAGTTGGCGGTGGGTGGTGATGACTAGCTGCCTTCCCTCTAGTCTTACACTGCTAAATTAGGGACGGCTAGCACAGATAGCCCTCGAGTAGCTTTGTGCGAAATTCCAAAAAAACAAACAAACAAATCACCGGCGTATAAAATCAGTCTACCTTATTCAAGGCTTGCAATTAAAATTTGTTTAGAATTATTTGAAAACCTATTTCTACGTCTAAAATAAAGCAGAGGCGGTTATTAACGACACAAGAATCGATTATTTCTGTGAAATGAAAGTAAAAATAATCGCAAGCACAAACGAATGTTTTTAATAATAATTACAAAAATCTTCAAAATGATCTAAGTTCCATGAACAAAATGAACGTCTCGGTTTGTTTAAATCTTAGAACAAAATTTTAGATAAATGCTCACAGATTTAATATATCATCTCCACCTTCAAATGTCATGCAAAATTACATAGTTATAGCCTTTCTCTATTCGTGTTTTTTCACATTAACTTTTATAAGCCTAACTAATAATCTGTTACTCATTAATTCTAAAGTGAAGTTTTACATTTTTTTCTAAGAATTTATAAGAAAGAAAAAAAGAATAAAAACAAAACATCACTGCAACAATTATAAACATGTTTAATGAAATTTTCGGAATCTATATATTCTATCATTAAAAATCTGTACAAATTATACAGAAAATCATTGCAGTTTTCTCATGCAAATTATAAGCCTATTAAAATCTTAAATACATCAAAAGCACCTTTAAACGTTCTCTTATTAAGTGTCGTAAAAAAGAGATTACCATACATTTGGATTTTATTCGAGAGATGTATGCGCTAGCCGTCTTTAGCTTCGAAGTGACAGAGTATAGGGAAGACAGCTAGTTAACGCCATCCACCGTATTCTATGCCAAAGAATAGTAGGATTGAGCGTCACATTATAAACGCCTTCATGGCTGAAAGAGCGAGCTTGTTCAGTGACAGAATTAAAACATCGTGATACTAGATTACAAATCGAGTGGCCTAACCACTAGGCCACCATCCGTTTCGAAATTACCTTCTTTTCAAAAACATTGTTATAGCAATATTTTCTGGGAATTATATATAATGACAATTGTATACATACATACGCCTGTTAAAAAACCCTGCACATCATAAATTCCAAAACATTCTAAAACGAATTCAACTTCAGAAGTTCTATTACTCATGATTTTTAAACCATTCTTTCAAATTTTCAGTGTTTCGAAACAAAGACCTCCTGCTCAATTCTCCACATTTATGATTCGTCTACTAACAAATCTGTAGCGAATTTAAGACCATCTGTATTGACAAAAATTTATGTCATTTACAAATATTTGGTGCCGTAAACAAATTTATCAGGCAAAATTAAAACTCGAATTCTACTAAACACCAATCTCTCTACTTCTGTATATAATTTTTAAACTATAACTTCAGGTTTCCTCCAATCATGAATTACTCACCAATGAAAATTTAATAATTGAACACTCAAACTAAAAAAAATAAAACCTTTCAACTATTTTTATTTGAAATAAGTTATTACTCTTATTATCTTTCACATATAAAACCAAAATTATTTAGCTCCATAAAACTTTTACACAAGCTTACTCTTCAATATTTCTTTTTATTTCATAATTTATTGCATTTTTGACGCACTTAACTTTTCTATACGCTTCCAATTGGCATAAAAAGTGTTTTTGTACACATTTTGTGTCTCAACACTAAAGTTGTTGTCGTTGTTTTGAATTAAGCACAAAGCTACACAATGGGCTATCTGTGCTCTGCCCACCACGTGTATCGAAACCCGGATTTTAGCATGCAAGTCCGCAGACATACCGCTGAGCCACTGGGGGGCCAACACTAAAAAATAGGATTTAATGTAGTTATATGTATGTATATATAGGTGTAGTGGAATTTGTAAATTTCGAAATATTTAAATCAACATATTTTGTATTTCATCTAGTAAACCTGTAATAACAAGAAAATATGATTAGACTAAATTATTTACTGAATGCAATTATTTAAGCCTACCCTAATTTATATTGTACTGAAAACTTTACTCTAAGCATGCTCAAGAAACATATCAGTATGACGTAAAAATTGCCATTTCAGCCGTGGGGGCATTATAAAGTGACGGTCAATTCCACTAGTCGTTGGTAAAAGAGTAGCCCAAGAGTTGGCGATGACTAGTTTCCTTCCCTCTAGTCTTACACTGCAAAATTAGAAATGGCTAGCGCAGATAGTCCTTGAGTAGCTTTGTGCGAAATTCCAAAACAAACAAACAAACAAATGACGTAAAATAGATGTAACTCTACAGATCTTTGTTCACATACACGTCAACAGCTAAAAAAAACCTACAAAGAAATTATAAATATTGCAGCATTGCACAGTAAGATATTAAACGTTTTTTTAAACATGAAGTACATTAAAATGTTCTAGCAAATATTTTCTCAGCATTTAAAATTTCTGAAATAAAAATTACATAGAAGACTATTTGAAATCTAATAACTAGTTTAACTTCTTACTTAAAGTCATGTCTGTTTTAGGCACACTCTATCGGAATATAGTTCCACAATTCATCAGTTAAGTATTCAAACAGAAATAATCGGTTATTTGAACTTTTTCTGAGAAAATGCTAGCCACACCCTGAAGATTTCTGGAATGTAAGCCCCCCAGTGGCTCAGACGTATGTCTGCGGACTTGCACGCTAAAATCCGGGTTTCGATACCCGTGGTGGGCAGAGCACAAATAGCCCATTGTGTAGCTTTGTGCTTAATTCAAACACAACAACAACATCTGGAATGTAATATTGCTCGAATACTTCTAGAAAGGACGAAATATATATAACTCCATTTTTTCGCCATTTAACCATCTTCAAAGAAATTAAAGACTATCTTTTTAGAATTAGAAGTAAAATATTAAAAAACATCTTTTTGATGTCACATACGTTTTGAATTTTACCCAAACAAAACTCATAACGAATGACATAACTCAGAATGCAAAGGAACAAAACATGTATTTCTTTTCATTGATTTTTTTACGTTTATTGTACTAAACACTTCTATAATGCAAAGGCTTTTAACTTTCAAGTGTCTGTTACCGTTTTAATTTGGTACGAGATAGTACAATTAGCTATACGAGTTGTATCCGTCGCGAGGCTTGAACCTAGAGTAATTATAGTTACAAGCCCTCCAAATTTACGTGCGAGTCTGTGGGAACTGAAATGTTTGTTATAACGTTTCCACTTAAATGGAATAAAATCTAGTTTGCTTTCATCAATGGTTTTAACTGTTTTTTTTATAATCAATCAAAATAAAAGTAATATCTGGTTCATATACATTTTTTAAATATTCATTACAGCAAAAATTCCGGTTTTGCATCATTAAAGTTGACTTTTTCCAAATAATTGTCCAACAAGGAATATCAAGGTGCCTTTTAAGCTGTGTTAAACTTTATAACAAGTTTTTTTAAATTATACACCCATATAATACATAAAAGTCGACATCTTTGACACTTACAAAGAAACAAAAACAATAACCCTACAGTATGAGAATTACATAAAACTACAAGTTTAAAATTAAAACAGGAGGTTACGCAATTAGATATATCTATCCCATTGTGTAACTATATCACAGAACTTATTAGACAGGTTGCTTATAAAGCTTTGTTTGTTTGTTTTGGAATTTCGCACAAAGCTACTCGAGGGCTATCTGTGCTAGCCGTCCCTAATTTAGCAGTGTAAGACTAGAGGGAAGGCAGCTAGTCATCACCACCCACCGCCAACTCTTGGGCTACTCTTTTACCAACGAATAGTGGGATTGACCGTCACATTATACGCCCCCACGGCTGGGAGGGCGAGCATGTTTAGCGCGACTCGGGCGCGAACCCTCGGATTACGAGCGCACGCCTTAACGCGCTCGGCCATGCTTATAAAGCTGTAAAAAGGTTTTAATAATTTAAAGTTATCAGATTGCAATAATTTAACTTACTGATAATTATTGCTTTCATATCGGTGACTTAGTAATTAAAAGGGTCGACTCCAAACCCGTCACTGAATATGGTCGCCCTTTCAGGCATCAGGGCATTACAGTGTAACAATTAAATCCATTATTCGTTGATTAAAAAAGTGGCTAAAGGTTGATTTGACTAGTTTTCTCCTAGTATATCGCTTCAAGATTAGGGGCAGCTAGTTTTCGAGTAGCTATATGCGAAATTCAACAACGTAATTCATATCGATATATTTTTGTCCTATTCCCTCTTAATGTCACCCACTCGTGTTTACAATCCTGCAGTACATTGGTTAATGTTTTAAAAGTTTATCAAATTGGCTATGACAATACCGTACATTGCCACAGGTACCAACTTTGGATTGGACAAGCCATTACCGTTGCTAGTGTGGTCTGGAAGCATGCTCCCTAGAAATATTTTGAAAATTTAATGCTATATTTTGAGCCATTTTAACTACAAATACTGCATATACACAATGTGTTGAATTAACAGAGCAAGTTTTAATACATAAGATTTTGCTATACATGTCGTGAAAAGTGGCCAAGTCATGGTCTTACCGCTTCTTAGGTCCTGCTGTACAAACGGATAGGAAATCTAATTATGTGTTACTTAAGCGCTTAGCCATGTTCGAGCCTATATAAATGAAAAAAAGTTACAACATATCACTCTCAACGAGATTTCTTGTTTTCTGAAACATGCGAATCTTGAGTTGAGTTTTCGTACTGTTAACCATTAATAACTAAATTTATAATCAGAGCTTACAAAAGGAACTGCTAGAAAAGTGTACACAAGGATTCTTCAGTCAAACGAACAGCATAAAACTAGGGATACGTTTTACATACATAACAGTCATAAGCTAGACATACATTTAGTTTCTTCTCTCATACGTACACTTCCACTCCCCCAAAGCATTATTTATCTTTGTAAATTATACCCATAGAATAATTTTCAATTCCCACCATCACTTTTCACGTGCACACATAACCCATAGATGTGGACGTGTCCGTCATATTTATAAACATACGTCATCGTTGTTCTAAAACAAGTACTTTGGCGAGGCACTAGAACGACACCATGTTAAAACCTTTTATGTAAAATAAAAACGTTTTAGAACCACTTAATGTATCCATTTACCCGAAATTTTGGCTTATATAATCTCGACATACAAGGTTGATTTCGTGAACAATTTAGTAATGCATAGACGATGTAGGTAAGTTGAATACTTATTACGTGATTGAACGTATTTTTGAATATTCATTTCTTACAATTAGAAGTTCAAAAAACAAATATGTGATCACTTGCTTACAAATACAAGTTATTCTTATGCAGTATGTCCGTTTGTATACATGCGTAGGTATAAAATATTTAAAACCGGTTGTTAATTAAATCATAGGTTATAAATGTTTTATTTGTACAATGTTATTGAAGATAAACCTTTAAATGTTTATATAAACAGAGGAACTACATTAAAAAATTGTATTCTTCCTACAAATTACTATTCCGGATAAACTTTTCTATAGTTCATATAACAAAAACTACAAGAAACTGACTGCATTTTTATATCCTAAAAAGTAGCCCGGCATGGTCAGGTGTTCGACTCGTATTCTGAGAGTCGTGGGTTTTAATCGCCGTCACACTAAACATGCTCGCCCTTTCAGCAGTTGGGGCGTTATAATGTGACGGTTGATCCCACTGTTCGTTGGTAAAAGAGTAGTCCAAGAGTTCGCGATGGGTGATGATAACTAGCTGCCTTCCCTCTAGTTTTACACTTCCAAATTAGGGACAGCCTTCGTGTAGCTTTGAGCGAAATTCAAAAACAAAGCATGCCAAAAAGTAAATTAGAAGATCAAAGACTCGAAAGGCAATATTAGTGAGCACGGCCTGCACTTTTAGATGTGGAAACATTTTAAAGAACAGCTACTTTGTTGTTGTGATTGAACATAGAGGCAGCGGGTGAGGGTCTTTGGTTGCCTTCCCTCTGGTCAGCAATTTTAAATAAGGAATCGTTAACATTTAACTTTAGAGATCTCTAACCGATCGTTTATTCAAGTGCGTTCCACAACAGGTATTCCAGACAATCTTTAAAAATTGTTTTATAAACACAGTACTTACATGACATCGGTTTTATTATTGTGCAAGCAAATATTCCAGGCAAACTTTTACAATCCTTTTACGTATATATAACCTACAGTAGAATGGTTGAAATTTTCTTTTCAACCAATCATATACAGCCTATATAAACCGATGATGTAACAAAATATATTCGTATATTTATTTCCAAACAAACCTTTCGGCTTTCATAAATATTGGCCTTCATTAAACTGTTTTCTTCTTTACTGGAAAGACCGCAATTCTTAGCATGTCAGCTGCTAAACATCACTGCTCACCTCCAGAAACAGAAGTAATATATCTGTAACAATTAGTCCTTTCATCAACAGCAGCTGCATTAGTGTGACTGACTGGTTACCTTCCTGTGATCAGCAGTTTGAAATTAAAGACGATTATGCTTTAGCCTTAGGGGTATTATACAGACACAGGTTTGTTGGTTGAATATGCGTAAAGCTACTCAAAGGCTATCCGCGCTGTCCCCAATTTTGAAGTGGTATATTGGAGCAGCGGTTTCCAATTTTTTTTCCCTATATGACTACATTTTAAGATGTAAAAAATTAAGCGACCTCAGACTGTGCTCTAAACAACATAGCAGCATATTTACAAGTTGCTTTTTAATTAAGAAAAAAAAATTGACCTTATTATAATAATATTTTCGCAACTCATGGTCCCGACATACAGTTTCGGAGCTTTTAAACTAAAGAGAAGGCAAGTAGTCAACACAAACCAATTTCAACTTTTGGTAATTCCTCAGCAAATTATAGTGAAATTGATCGTTACATTGTAACGCCCTATCGGCTAAAAGAGGCATGTTTAGTGAGGGAATTCAATCCCGCGAACAGCCGATTGCGAGTAGAACGCTCTAGTAACTAAACATATAAACGAAGACTTTACAAGAAACTATCTGTAATTTTTTTTTTTGCTAACAGATAAACCTTAAAAATGGTGAATTGTATTTTGGCTAAAAGGGGAGGTGGTATTAAACCAATGTTTTTGCCGCGATTTAACATCTCTTCCCAAATATTATCTTGATAAAAATAAAATAAACAATATTCATCACTAAATTAAACAAAAATTACACATTAATTTCACAGGAAAGTTGATATAAAACTGGTTACGTTTGCAAGTATGAAGGATTATTGGAAAAACAGGTTCTCCATTTCATACCTGATATCATAATCAATTAAAAACTAATAACATACAATTCTTGCAAGCGTATTTCATTGTTCGGGTGGCGTGTAAATTATAGCAAAATGACAAATTTTTGTTACACGCATATGGTCCGAATACACAAAATACAAATATGATGAAATATTTAAAACAAAATTTCCAGTCTATCACTCGCATTTTTATTTACAAAATGGGCATTTATCCGTTCTAGATCTGCCTACGTATACGAATAATAAACTGTTTGAAATATGAAATCAATTATTATTTTATCAAGTTAAATTTTAAGCAAAACTGCACGAAGCGTAACTGCCTGTTAGACAGCCATAACCTAACGGGAAAGTGTGGCATAATCTGTATTATTTCTAAACAAAAGTAGTGAAACCTTCAACAGCATATACACATATATCGAGAGTCAGTCTATGGGACAACTAGCTTCTTTTCATACGATTATTCTAAACGAACTTTTCAAAGCGTAAAATGATGGCACCTAGAAATAGACTCTTCTTTCCAAGAAAGATACCTTGCACACCTTTAAAACTGGGCACATTTCTATAGGGTCCTGTTCTATTTCAAGAGTATATGAAAACAAAATTAAAAGTAACAAATATTTTAATGGCCTTTTGTTTCTCACATGTTTTGCAATGTTGTAGCTCACAGAATGCATAATTATTCTTGTGATTCATGGCAAGTGCACGTTTCATTGACGTCACGACAGTACAAATTGTAGTACTAAGCGTCCTTAACGTGACGTTATTATAGTGTCTAATGACAGACTGTACAGTGGTGCTAGCGGTTAAAGCATGTGACCCTTCCAGATGGCCTTTAAACCCCCTTTCTATGAAATAGCATACAAAAAATTGATTGTATACTTGTTCCCAATAAATACTTCAAACAAACCTTTAAAATCTTATATCAACAAAAGTCAAACCGCCGAGGCAATTTTGCTCGAAAAATCGGTTCTCCTGTAACGTGAACATCGTATTACAACAATGTATGGAAATACAGGGTGATCGCTAGAAAAGCGGAAAATTTGTCAAACAGCTATTTATTTTTACAAAGAATAACTTTCACAAAGTTTTTTAAAGGCATATGTTATATTACACTCATAGATGCTCAAAATGATATTAAAATCATGCATTTTATTCATGATGTAAAGAAATCAAAATAGAAATGAGTAAGCACGCATTTTATTCATGATCTCATCTGACCCTCAAATATTCCGCTTTTCTAGCGACCACCCTGTACAAAACTGACGAACTTCATCGCCAGTCTTCTCGATGTAAAAACATTTGCTAGTAGCAGCGACAACTACACACACGTTTTTACGCCGACAACTGACACAGCAGGAATGTTTGTACTAAGTTACACATTCTGTGCTGTGCTCATCAAGGGTAGACATTTTTTTTATAGCGTTATAAGCCTTTCAACTGACAGCCCAGTTTTTGGTAACCAAGCAGAATCGACACTATACTAACAATTGTTTCATAATAAGGAACTGAATATCCCGTAAATGTTCATAGAAGAAATACGTTGTTGACAAATGTTCCAACTTTTTTTAAAAAAAAATTAATATAACGTATGGGGTAATAAAATGCTTACTGCTAAAAAAGAAAGAAAAAAAAGAATTAGAGTAATTTAATTTTTGGACTATAAGAATACTTTAACTCTTCGGAATTTTAACCCTCTATTGTATGAATTATACAAATGGAAAAGAACAATCAGTGATGTCGAGAAACCCACTTGTTGAGAATTTTATATGCAAAAACGGCTCGTTTGGGTTGAGAAAATATTGTAGCATTTTTAGCATTATATACTTTAAAACTTACTAGTAAACTAGTGAGAGGGGGAAGACAAATTTAGAGAAGAGATCACAAAAACTTTGATTTGTTTTCGACGGTATTTCAATAAAGTATTATCAAACAACAATGTCAAAAATATTTAAAATATTTTCTCAACCCAAACGAGCCGTTTTTGCCTATAAGATTGAAAAGAACGTTTTATTTGCATTTCTTACGTGTGTGTGTGTGTGTGTGTGTGTACATATATATTGTAAAATATAACCTGGTAAGTTATGAGTACGTTATCTAAAAATAACATTATTTACCTAAAGAAAGAACAACAAAAATCAAACAATTCCATGGTTTATTTAGACTGTTATCCGGAAGCAAAAGTATTTATCTACAGAACTGAAGCATTGTATTATTATGCAACAAAAAACAGATTTGTTACCATTACAATGTGGAATAGGTTGAAACGTTAAGAAATGTTTTATCCTACGCATTATAAAGTACTGGAACTTAATTCTGTCGCCTAAGGTAATTAATTCTATGGCAAATGTCCTGGACATTCATATACTAATAATTTATTCTCCACTTAATTAACTAGAACTTGTAAATTTTTAATGTTAATAGTACTAATTGTAAATTGCCGTTTAATCAAAATATCTTCTGTGTATAAACGTACAAAAATATATATATATAGACCAAAAACAGTTGTGTTGTTTTTCGGTATAAAAGTTTGTTTTTAAACACAAAGCTACAGAATTATCTGTGCTGTGCCCATCACGAGTATCGAAATCTAATTTTTAGCATTATATACTTTAAAACTTACTAGTAAACTAGTGGGAGGGGGAAGACAAATTTAGAGATCACAAAAACAACTTTGATTTGCTTTCGACGGTATTTCAAAAGTATTATCAAACAACAACGTCAAAAATATTGTAGAGGAATAAAATTAAGGTAAACACTATATTCAGATCAATTGCACCCTAGTAAAAATAAATAAGTACCAAAAGATGTAGAGCTCACTCACTAGTGAAGATACACTATCATATTCGACCTCTATTTGCAAGCTTGACATGCATCTTGTTAAATGTACGAGTAAAAACAATAATTATTATTCTGCTTAACAAACTGTAGGTCCATACAGAACACAAGCATAACATTTCTTTGCATTTTTGAAGAGCCAAAAGACAGACAGTATATTTACCTGAACTATATATTACAGCATTATCAGACAGACAGTAGCAGTACCTAAGTTGGGATGGCTTGGATTTTTCATTGAAATGGTATTTTAAATATCTCCTCTTAATATTATCCTTTAATAAGAACAGCTATGTAATGACTGAGTCTAGTACTGGAAATGTCTGTAAATATCAGACCAAATGTCTGATTTTCTTGTTCTTTTTTCTTCTATTTTTTTTATATTACATGATAAATCAAAACAATGGTGTCAACCAATTTCACTGAGGTGACAGTTTCAAAAAGAGTAACCACTTTTACATGTATTATTGATATCTAACAGTAGTAATAAAATTATAATTCTAGTGTATATGATGTTATCATTACCCTTCAAAGTTAACTTTCTTACAGTTGGTGTTCATATAAAACTTAAGTATAGGATGACACAGGAGTAATACAAAAAAAAAAGCAATAAATATCACAGTTGTAACCTCATTGCATTTAGAATTTCCTATGTCTATTGAAACACTGCATTAATAAAACAGGGAAACAAATAAAGTGAAAACTTTTCAGAAAAGGAAGTAAATGTAGGGATGGCTAATGTTAATTCCTCAAAAACAAGATAACATGAATGGCATTTATTTTAATTATTCCTACATAATATAGCAATCTTACTATAATGGACATCACTTGTATATCAGTATCAATAAATGTAACCAAAACAAGTGCCGTCTATTGAATTACACTACAAAAAAAGTTGATAAAAATTTCACTTTAGGTGTTCCAGATTCAGACAATTAGAAAAATAACAATGGTATGTGAAACAACCATTTCTTAATCACAGGACAATTCAAATAAACGTACTCTTCTCACAACAATAACAAGACTTTTGCATGACTTTACATGAAGATTTGATTACATCTTTCTTGATGTAATTTTGAAATGCAGTATGGAAAAATTGGAGTTTTAAAAAACTTATTTTTTTCAATATAAATCAACACTAACATATAAAAACAATAGAGTTTATATAAAAAACTTGTGAAACAACTGTCATCCCTATTATCTTTCTTATATTGTTTTGGAAGACTGATATTAGCCATCCCTATATTTACTTTTTTTTTTTTTTTATATATACAAGTTGTTTCTTTACTTGTACCTTAGAAGTTGGCAAAATGTATATACATAAAAGAATGACTCAGTATAACAATTGTTCTTAAAATATTACTAATAAACTTTGAGAACAAAATTAGTGCAATAAATAAAAAGGAAAAAAAGTATGTAAATAAAAAAGGTCTAATAAATTGGGTCTATTAAAAATAAAAACATTTTTGAAATTTTTTTTATAGAAATGCAGATGAAAACTGTTAGACACATTAAAGAAACAAAAATAACACAAAGGTTGTACATTTGTTAAAACAAATTTAGTTTAAGTTGCTTTAATGTTACAATAAACAAGTATATTACAAATTAACATTAAAGTAATTTAACAACATCAAGTTCATAAAACAATAAACCAAACAGATTAAAATGTAATTTCAAATATTATAGTCTTAAATGTTAAAAATATTGGGTTGGAAGATAAACTGAACTGTGAAACTTTGTCTACAAAAAGAATGTCGAAAATATATGACAATGACAGATGTCTGTTCCACCTCTTTTTATTTTGAAAATAATTTCAATTCAAACCCACAAAAAAACAAACTGACAAGTAATATTGAGATTCAAGTTAAAAATTGAACAGCTTGCTTTTAATTAAAACAAATCTCGATTTGTATCAGTAACAAATTCTGTTTTCTTTTAAAATATTAAAATTGATAATTGTAAGATGTGTCCAACTGTAGTAGTTTATTAAATCATGTTTTGAAAAAAAAAAAAAAGATTTGTAATTAACTGTGCCAATCTTAAGGAAAAAAAGTGGTTTTTGTTATCTGTAAAAAACACATTTAAACAAAGTTTATCTTTAAGTATTTTAATTTTTAAATAATTTCATTTACACAAAATAACTTTTAATTAAATTATGATTTTTACAAAAGTATTAAATCTGAAATTAGATAAAACTGATATAATTACTGCAAATTTTAAAAATTCTAAAAAGTACAATTTGTTTCTCTTTTACAAAAGCATTAGAGATTATACTTAGAAGGAATGAGGCGACAAAATATACAACTTAGGTTTTCTTACAAAAAATAATTTGTGGGGTATTTCACACAGATAACTACATTTACAAATGAGAAATAAAGCAGATTCTAATTTTATTAAGAACTATCTTTATAACCACACAAGTGCTTCTAATTATGGATTAAAACTGTTTGTAAAATAACAACATTCTTTGAATTAATATAATTAATATGAAATGCAAGCCCACCAATCATCAGTAAGAGTTCAATTTATTTAAAAGAGTATATTTCTGATGTAAATAGTTTCATTAACCATAAATTAAAATCACAGGAAACATAACTCAAAATTAATCCTAAGTTTTTGTTCCCTTCACATGTAAATTTCTAAGTTTTGGTTTATTCAATATTCAAATCATAAAATCTATCAACATCATATATATTTTACATTAACTATAAATGAAAAGGGTTTCAAATTATGAAGCTAAACCGTATTTAATATACAAGTTGTTTGTAATAATCTACTTCATGATTAACTTTCTCTTTTTGATCCTACATTTTCTTAGAAGGATGAAATTATAAATTATTTAGAATTTAAAAATAAAAATAAGCCGACATTTCAAATAAAGTAGAAAATGGCAGTATAAAAATATTAAAAATGTATGTTAAGATCTATCTTTGACCACAAATAGCATATTTTATAACTCAAAAGAAGTATTAAGCTATAAAAACTATTTAATGGTAAATAATAAGAAAGTAAAGCATTCTATCAATAAATGTATTTTTTCAATTAAATATTAGGAACAAATACAGTGTATAACATCAAACACTGAAGGAAGAATGTAATTTATAAAATTATTTTTAGAAATAAAATTTTAAAATTATCCTTTCTAAGAGAGAATTTTTAATGTAAAGTAACAGAGAAAAATTATTTTACAAGAACTTATGGATACTTGGAAACATTCTCACTAATGCATAATACATACAAAGCAGACAAGCTCAACAGGAAACATTTTACCTACTTCTTTAAATATAAATAATGTACTGAAAAATTATCAAGATACCAGACTTAAACCTAGAATTACATTTCAGTTGCTTGAAAAATATAATTTTTGGGGGAAAATTGCCTTTATTAGGTAAAAGTTTGTTTTTAATTTTGGAAATAACAATTCCTTAAATAAACTAATTACATATTTAATGCTGAAAATTCAATCTCTGTTATATAATCACTAAGGTGTACTTAAAACCAGCATAAAAAGCATAACTTATTTTGTATTTAAATTACCATTAGTACAGTGTTTGGCCTTGTGTTTATACATAGAAGATGATACAGACTTCAGTATAATCATTATTTCACACATAAATATGATTTACATTTTCCTTTCACTCCCCAGATATACTACAAACATACCATAATGAAATACTATAGCTAAAAATATATTATTCTGTTTAATTAATTGAATAACTTTTCCCTGTTGTTCAAGAGCTGTTTATAGGTTCTTGTCTTATTGGTAAGCTCTACATATGGAACCAATAAGAAATGCATAGCCCTTTCTAGAGGATATTTTCGAGTTAATACTATAAATATATAATAAATAATTCAAGAAATTCATTATGCAGAAATCTGTCCTTTACATCAACACCACAAAACCAAGTATTAGCCATGTAGTACAGGTTATGAGCGAAAACCAAATACATGGAGTAGTTTAGATTTTCGCCCTCCTCCACTGCTACTGCTCTTTGAGGACTGGCTAAGGTCAGGTAAGGGACTCGAGTTCTCAGTTCTCTGTACATTTGAAAAGGTGGCAAGCTAAACGAACAGACACAAATTGTAAGCAGCATCAAAGGATATTGTTGGGTGATACTCTGTATCTGCCCATAAACAAAAATAATAAATAAATTAAAAAAAAAACAACAAAAAACTAAGACATTGCTCAGCAACCAAACACTGCTAACACAACTGTAAAAGAAAAAAAAAATGTGTGACAGATTCCAAGATGAAATGTGTTTCATTGCAAGATTTGATTTTAAGAGTAGAGCACAACAAAAACAAATTCAGTTAAACATAATCAAGATATTACTGGCTAGTGCTTTAACTTGAAAAAATAAACAAGAAAATAAATTAAAAACAAAAACAACAAGACCCATATTTTCTTCATTCAAACAGATTACATGTTCTGTTTGCTGGAAATGAAATGAGATTTGAAAAACTGCTTAACAGAGACAGCTCTTTGGAAAACATTTTCTGAGGTGGAGAGGTTGGTATCGACAACTTCAATAAGAATGTGCAGTAATCGGGTATAATAAAAGTTTTAATGGACTAGATATTCTACTAAGATTGGACATTTTCACAGAACTCTAAGGAATTTTCTTAAAATGTTTACCTAGCTTCACCCCTAACAGTAACATTTAGTACAATAGCAACTTTCAATTAGTCTTAATGTATTTCAATAACATGTTTCTAATACTTTGGTTACCTTCAGTTTCTCCAACAAAAAGTTCAGTATTCTCAAAATAGAAGGTCAAGAATATTCACTTAACAAATCAAAATAAAATCAAAATATTTTCCATGTAATGACAGTAAACTTAAGATTCACACTCTCATATGTAATAAGTACCTTAATCTTATTTTTTACTGATCTATATTACAATATAAGATGTATGTGTGTCACTCCTTTCACAAACTTACAGTCAAAGGGATATATTATACGTCTGAATATTTCAAGATTTCATCTTCTACAGAAATTATGAATAGAAAGTAATATTACAGATTACACATACTGAAGTTGGAATGAGCAATACATTTTTACAAGAGAGTATGAAGAAAGTTGACTAAAGCACCCTACTACTTTACTAACAAAACTATAGAACAAGACTACCAAATCATCTAAACACATCTTTGATCTATTACAAAAATACCCATTACAAGAAAAAGAACTTGTTTGATCCAGATTTACATATATTAATCATTATACCCTATTGCTTAAGCAACAAGTTTGCAATTTTGTTTTTACAGCTAAACTGCTCTTTTCTTCAGTTTAATTTTTGAGTTAACTAATTTTAAACATTTTCAACAATGCATATGAACAGTTTGCTAGAAAAAAAGGACAAAATATTACAACATTAAACATATCATTGGTGGAATACATTTTAATGAAAAAATATTTGTATTCACTTTGGTACAAATATGTCTTCATTAATTTGTTTTGTATGACCTACTGTGACAGGGTCGAATTGCTTTTGATGCCAAGCACTGTAAGGCTTCTTTGTAAAGTTTAAAAAAATCCTTGTATTCTTTATATATATATATTAGTTATTGCTTTTGTTTATTTAATGCTGAGAGTTGATACACATGATCTTGTTACTATAAATCATGTTTTATTTCAATGCACTTACAAATAGATTGTTCTTAATATAACATCCAAATTATTGAAGTTATTCTTTATTATTAACATTACCAAGAGTTTTGCAATCATCCCACTGCACAGGTCCATAAGATCTCCCTTTCTAAACTACTGAATTCTATAATAACATTAGAAATGTTGCTGTCTTCGAAAATTTGAGGGATAAACAATACTAATATGAGGAACTACTCAACAAATTAAGACAACAGAAATGGTCATCTGTTATGTAAATGTTGTGTAAACGACAACCATGTCATGTCGTGTTTGCATTCCCATATCTATTATATTTCCATATTTATATTATTTTTTCGAAGTTTAAACCAAAAAAATGTTATTCATTTAAAATAATATTTAGAATTAATTAGAATTCATTTAGAATTATTCATGTAGAAATTTCTAGAACTAGGTAGATTGATCACTTGTATTGGCCTGGTGTTTGTACTGTGGAATTCTGGGAAGTTACGCGATTAGTATATAAACAGACGGCAATGCGAGGGAAAGAGTCATCCATTTTTACTCGGGTCAAGAAAAGAGTCATCTGTTTTTACTCGGATCAAGAAGTTGTCTCGTTTGAGAAAGTGTAAACGTTTGCCGTGTGATTATTCCAATTGAATTTGTGAATAGAGCTAGATCAACTAAAGCGGTGAATTTATTTTATTCCGTTAATCTTTACAATTCAGTCGGATTACGGATTATACCAAAAGTCAATACGATTTGAACTGTGAATTTTTTTTTGAAAATACCCATTCAAACTTCGTAAATTTCTCTGTGGGACTAAATTCCCCGCCTAGATTGGAACTTTGGATTTCGGATTTGGACACTCATTCTGGATCATATTATTAAGCACAGGCCAGTACCTTTTTGTATTATAAGTGGTTTTGAAGGTTGAAACTGGATATCTGTTATTGCTATTGGATAATTTATTTTATGTCTATCACATAAGTAGATCATTGTAATAAATTATACAAGCTGCTATTTGTGTCATGTTGCGTTCAGTCCACGTACAAAACGTAACATCATCTATGTTAAAAACAATAGTTCCTCATGATGATACTTGTATATTAGATAAGGTACAACATTTCAACAGTAGTTGCTATATGACCTTAGAAATAAAACGTTTTTTTTCTAAAAATAGTTCAAATTAGGTATGGGTGTGGCATAATCAATAAAAAATATTCATACAAGACTTGTTTTAAAATTGTGTTTGTCTGTGATAAATCTCTGAAAAGATTTTAATTATTTCTACCTTTTCATGTTGTAACTTGAAAACAAGTCTTTTCATTTTAAAAATGCAAAAATACTTTTTTTTACACTAGTATTTCTATCATGCCAATGCACTACAGTAGATAGTCAATTATAAGATCACTGTTTAACACATGTAATCACATGATGAATAATTTATGTTGTATTAACCCTCTATAAATATATAATTCACATTCAACTCAGGACATCATACAGGGATCATAAATAAAAAAAACACACAAAACAAACAGGTGACTTAAAGCAAACATGAATCACATAGTACAGACAAGTAAAGATGGAGAATTTATTTAAATGTTTCGTTTTTGTAAATACAAATTGATGGAATATTAAAATTTAGTTTATTGATATAAATTGATAAAGTAGTTTAATCATATTTTGAAATTAACTGTGTAGAGTATCGTAAGATACACAGTTTTACTTACATAGACGGTAACTAAAGAAATATAAAAAGAAGACTGTCTTTTGACAAAAAGGTGAAAAAAATATTTAAAAACAGAGAATCTGTCATTAAACTGGATCTTGAGTTTGGGCTTCATAAAGGAACAGTGAGTGATTTAAAATATAACAGTGACAAAATGCAAGTCTTTTTGTTTAGAGGCCATAAGAGTCTGGAAGCAAAAAACTATGAAATCTGCCAGAATGATGAACTGGGGAACACAGTTTACTTACTGTTTGTACAAAAAGCATTCAAGTGTCAAAATCAATGATTAGAGAAAAGGTTCTGATGTTAAATGAACAACTGGGTGATCAGTCTCTTCAAGTTAGTTTTGCTTGGTTTTAGACAGTTGGGTGTTGAAGGTGAGAAAATGTCTGTAAATAATGGTTTTTGTTAATATGTTTAAAGCTGACCTTGCTGTAATTATACAGTAAGAGGATCTCAGGAAAAATTGAATCTACATTTGTGAAGAAATAGGGCATTAATGGAAAACACTGCTATCTCAGCAAAAGAAAAGCACATCAGGTTACAAGGTGAATAAAGACAGACTGTTGCTGCTTGTCTATTGTAATGCTACTGGCTCATATAATCTGCTATATATTCTTATGGTAAAAGCAAGGAACACATGATGTTTTGAAAACTTAAACCAAGGTGTACTGCCTGTCATTTATCTGGTCCAATAAATTCATGGATGGATGCTCCTTTTTTCATGTTCTGGTTGTTATGTAAATGTTATGTAAACGACAACCATGTCGTGTTGTGTTTGGATTTCCATATCTATTATTTACATTTCCATAGTTATATTATTGTTTCGAAGTTCAAAACAATAAAATACGTTGTTATTCATTTAAAATAACATTTAGAAATTTCTAGAATTAGGTAGATCAATTATATGTTTATAAATAGAATGTGTATGTCGGCCTGTTGTCTAGACGACGAGTCTCATGCAAAAACAGACATGTGCGGATTGCTCTGAATTCTGTGAAAGTTAAGTGATTGTTCGAGAAAACAGTAGGCCTACTGGTATAAAAACAGACAGTGACGCAAGAAAGGAAGAGTCAGAATCAGTCATTCGTTTGAGAAATTTTCAATGTTTGCTGTGTGTTTATTCAACTTTGACTTGTGACTAGAGCTAGATCTACAGAAGCTGTGATTTTATTTCGTCAATCTTTACGATTCATTCGAATTACTGGTTATACTGAAAATCAACACGTACAAGACTGTTTAGGGGAGACCGGAGCGAACTTCGGAATTTCTTCGTGGGACTAAATTCACACCCTAGACTGGAATTTCGGATTTCTGATCTGGACTTTTGGACTTTCATTCTAGATCATATTATTAGACACAGGCCAGTACCATTTTGTATTGTAATTAACTTTGAAGGTTGAAACTGAATATCTGTCATTGTTATTATATAATTTATGTTATATCTGTTACATATACAGGGTGGTCGCTAGAAAAGCGGAAAATTTGTCAAACAGATATTTATTTTTACAAAGAATAACTTTTACAAAGTTTTTTAGAGGCACATGTTTTTTTCACTCAAAGATGCTCAAAATTATTAAAATCATGCATTTTATTCATGATGTAAAGAAATCAAAATAGAAATGAGTAAGCATGCATTTTATTCATGATCTCATCTGACTCTCAAATTTTCCGCTTTTCTAGTGACCACCCTGTATAATAGTTTATTGTAATAAATTATACAAGCTGTTATCTGTGTCTTTCTGTTGCGTTCAGTCTACATGCATAAAAAAAACGTAACATGGTGTTTAATGTTTTTGTACTAGCTGTAAAGATGTAACAGATTCAAATGAGCATGTAGACTAATTTGCTTTTTGATGTACTTTTGAAGTTTCTTGATTCCTAAAGTTCTGTAATGTGTTTAAGTTGAAATAAATTTTATTTCTTAATATCTTTCCATTAACTGTGGGTGTTAAATATTTTACTAAATTGCATTAATTTAATAATTTGGAAAGGTGTGTATTTTTTTTAATCTTAATGTTACAGAATAGCTTACAAGCACTTCTGTATTTTTGCAAGTTTATTCTATGCACTATTAAAAGGATAGCAATTATTATTAATGCCTATTTAATTATCTGCACAAATTGATTACATAAACCAGTATCAGTCTCAGTAAGTTTAAATAACAGATTTACTACAGTATTTTTATCATAAAAGAAAATTCTGATACTTTTTTTTCCTAATAAATGCTTTACTGTTGAAGGTATGCAGTACAATCAATTAGTGGAAGCTGAGCTATGATATAGTGTAGTTCTGAATACAAAGTTCTACTGGAGAGATTAGACAATTAAGTATGATAGAGAATTTGGTATTTGGTTTAGCCTAGCAGAGAACATTTATGTACATTAGTAATACTCATATTTAAGAAGTATATTAACTATAAATGCTACTTCACTATTGGAGTTCTGAACTATAAAGTTTAACTACAGCTCACTATGACATGATTATAATTTTAACTTTCCAAAAACAATAACAAATTATGAAAAACTACACATTAATCACAAACAGTTGTAATTCTAAGGTTTAAAAGTTAATTACTATGAAAGAAATTAGAAAATTACATACAAATTTATATTAACAGCAAAGCATGTTAACATACTTCCACAAGTAAATTCACAGTCTCATGAAAAATAGTTATTTCCATAATCTTCCATAATATTTCTATTAAGGTTTTCAGAACCACCACCTTATTTTGGTTCATTAAAACATTATAGACATAGTATAGACAACTATACTATGTGTAATAATGAACTATTTCATAGTATTCCATAATTTTGCTATCAAGGGTTTTAGACTAAATACCTAATCATTCTTTGTTTTTATTAATACATCTTAAAAATAACTGTATTACAGAGAATATCTTACTCATCTAAACAACATGCAAGGAAGTATATTTTTTTTTCTATAGCTAGTTTTAAAGTCAATAACATGCTACTCCCATTAAGTTTTATTTTCACAGATGGCTTCAAGCATTCAAATAATATGTTTTGATCCCATAACTCTCAATATTACATCATTATTACTAAGACTTCAAATATCAATCCATTTGCAGAAAGACTACACATAATCAACCAATCCACAGTACTTCATCATGCCAGAAAATAAAACCACACAATACTGGTATCTGAACAATACAGGAAAAAAGTATAACACCATAAGTATAACAAGTAAATAAAACAGAAAGGTGCACCAAACAATAGAAATAACAGTAATAAAAAAAATATTATATACAAGTAACTGAAAATCATTCTAATCTTGATCTTTGCATTTTTTTTCCAACTTTGAAAATTACGTAATTAACACAAAATTAAACAATTTCTCATAACATACCGAAGTAATTTTGAAAAACACTGAACTGAAATATTTCATATTTGCAACCCAGATATTCTTGAAAGTACATTTCGCTGAATGTATAAAAAACAAACTATTTTATAAATTTTCTGTGCAACTAGTTAACATCTACTTTGATGAAACAACAAATGTGAAACGAGAACCAATAATGAAACTAAAATAAAGAGAAAAATAATTAAATTACAAGGTGTAGTATTACAAAAATTAGATTTTTGTTGGTTATGCAAAATGAAAAACAATGGCAGTTATTACATGTTATTCTAAATCAAAACTTCTATTATCTACACATCTTGAATCAGACATTTTCTTTCCAATTTTCTGTCTTGTTGAACTTCTGTGACAACGTAATGATGTACTTGTGTTGTTAGTATAGAAGCTTTGAAATGATACCCTTCAGATAAAATTCTTTTGAATTGCATTTCATGCATCCAATGAAAGTTTCATGTTTCTGATATCATACACTTCAGTATGTTTACAGATATGTTGATAATGATGTATTTATGTTTATCATATATTTTTACAATCTAATTTAATGAATTTTAGTTCTTTACTTTATATATTAATCTACACACACAATTACACACATAAGTATGCTTGTGTTTTCAATTGTGCAGCCCGATGTTTATAATATACAACTAACAAACATATCAGTTTGAAATAAGTCATACTTGAATACTTGAAACAGCTTATTTACTTCAGTTAAAAAGTTTGTATCTTTTTCAAACATATTGTACTTAGCCACCAACTACAAAATTAGTTTGACAACTACAGAAAGACTAAAACGACGAGTTAAACTATAATATGTAAATTTATGAAATCTTTTAATACTACATTTTTTGTGTAAAACGTTCTCATACCCATAATGGTTTTAAAGTCATATTTTTTTACTCACATCTTCACTAACATCACTCATCTTTTCAGAGGCCAAACTATCGAGAGACTCACGAGATCCATGCCTCATACTCTCTTTTGAAGAGGAGCGCCTCTTTTCCTTTGGAACAGCAGTGAACTCTGTACTGAGATACTGGGTTGCCTTTCCTTGTTTTAATGAATTAAAAGCCTGTATAATAGAATGTCTGTTTTACATTTCTTTAATTATGACAAAAACACTTACAATACAACAATCAAAAACCATAAATGAATATTAGTGTGCTCATGCTCATTTCTATCAAAACTATAACATAGGTCAGAAAGTTACCTCACTGAAACAGAAAGAGGGGAGTATAATATAAACTTAAAATTATTACAATTTTGAGCACGTACACAAGTGCACTTATTGGAACAGACTGTTCATTTATTGTTAAGCTAAAGCTGTAAAGTAGCACAGAAATTCAAAGGTACAATAATTTAAAGCATAAGAATTCATGTAACAAAAGAGACCAGTTTATAATACTAAAGCATGAAAGTAATACTAACATTATGACTTCACTACAAAACTGTTGTCTCTTTTCTGATAGTATCATATTTCACCTCATTTGCTTTCTAACATTAGAGAGAAAAGTGTTTACTTTGGTTAATTAGTGTTATATATAATCATCTTTTTTTCCTAGGTTCAACAGTTTAAAAAATAATGTACTTTTAATGCCAAGTCAATCATTAAAATGGTAAAAAAATTAAGAAACTTGGAAAGTTCAGATGCAATAGTTTTTTGTCTGTCAGTTAGTCATGAGACACTAAAATGATATCACGTAAGAGGCACTTAATATTGCAATTTGAACTGTTGTGGCATCAATAAAGCATACACATACTACTAATCAAGAGAAGAATTATGCACTCTGTAGGTTACAATATATTATGACAAACGAGTTCCAATATCAGGAAATAAAAATGTTTATTATTCTTAGTTTTGACTTTATTTACTCTTAAAGAATTATGCATTCTGTAGATTACAACGTATTATGACAAATGAGCTCCAATATCAGGAAAAAAAATGTTTACTATTCTTAGTTTTGACTTTACTCTTAAAATAGAACAGGATTTTTCAGAAGTTCATCTACTTTGATTTATATTTCTTCTTTCTCTCAAGTACTGGAAATAAACATGCAAGTCTCAGATCATTTTTACTGACAACATAATTCTGACAAATTAGTAAATCATTTTACTTTTGTAAAGCTTAAAAATTGCCCAGTGTAAATATTAGGTTGTTAATATATTAAGTAATATTAACAAGATGTTATTCTGTCATGTCAAAAACACAAAGGTATTTATCAGTTAGGTCAACAGTTTTTAGCTTTCAGTCTTGTGTACCACTTTTTTGTTTAAATCTTCCTTCTTAAGTACAAACTGAATGCTAATTTTAAAAAACAAAAAACTAGAAACTGAAATTAATATTTCTAATAGTTATCCATTAATGAAAAGGATGTTGTGTATTTTTTTCTGCCACAACTGAGGAACAAATAGTGAAATATTTGTTAGTTTGAAAGGAAGAAAACACTAGTGAGTCTATGGATGCTCAGAGTAAGTCCAGAGGTTCAGGAGAGAAGTGTATATGTGTATGCAAAAAGCTGATATTGTGTTTATTAAAATTTTATTATCTTTACATTAATATTTTTTGTACCTCTGACATTAGCTCCATGTAATACCAGTGGTATGTGTACCATAGTTTGGGAATCACTGATTTAGGTATTGTACAATCCAGTTTACTTGAAGATGCACCAGGGGTAAAATGAGCATAGCTTTGTTCATTTTCAAGTTACACTATCTTCTGAAGGAAGCTCATCTGGTGCATGGTGTTTGTAATACGAGTCCTGTCAAAAATATTTGATACAAATGTTTTCTTATCCTTTTAATGTTGTCACATAGTCATGAGTTTTTAGAACCAAGTGATGAATACTAAATAATTGTATTACACAATAGTCACATTAAATCTCGAGTGTACTCAAGACATACTCAGGTAACTTTTATAATGCTTGTAATAAAAAGTACTTGTTTTTGTGCAAAATTTGCCACCAATTGTGCTTACTCATGTGAAGATGAAAAACCATACTACCTTAAACAAAGGTGATATGATTAATCATTTGCAGAATACATGTCAAGGCAGCATATAGACAAGGTTGAATATTTTTATATATTTCAGATACAAACTAACCATTAATACTTTAACCTGATTTGTTGATCAAGTTTCGGGTTCTAGTATTTCATCCTTGAAGAATACCCATATAAGGTCCTTTCAAATCAATTTAGTCCTTGCTAAACTTAATATTTGGTTATTCAACAAAATCTTCTTGAACCTGACTGAACTTACTAACCTTCAGGTTTCAGTATTTAATCTTTGAAAAATACCTAAGGTGTGGGTGAATCTGTTTAGCCCTTACTAAACTCTATATTGGGTTATCCAACAGAATTTTTTTGTGGAATGCTATGTTTGAAAAACAACTTTTATCTGTGGAAAGAACAATACATTAAGTTCATTTGCTTTACACAATTTTATTCTTCTGTAACCTGGATTTGAACAGACTGGTTACCAAGAACTTATATCCAACCACACTCATTTTCTTGCACGAAACTGTTTTCCAGAAGGGAACAATGGCATTGCCATCCTAGTTTTAACCCTTAAATAATGGAAATGTTGTAAATAACAGCATTAATTAATGATGGCCACCATTTAAGGGTTAAATTGCATTTATCTATGTATACTTAATGGAGCAAAGCACACATTCCAGGGGTGTAGTCAGAACATGCAAACACAGTGATCACTACCACTTCTCAAAACAATAAAAACTGCACCCACTGATAGATACATCATGTTGGTTCTTGATGAAGGGCAAAAATACTCTTCACATATTCTAAAAAGATGTTGAAAATATTCAAATCTGGTCACAAGCACCTGGTGTGGCTGTTGAGAATAGAGCATTTAAGAATGAAATCATTCTCATTCATAAATGATATTAAACATAGATTCCATAATTTAATCAATAAGAATGTAATCAGTATTCTAGAGAGAAACAAAATCCTTTAGGTTTTCTGCAAAAGTATGTGTTGAACAAAGTAAACAATACTGTCATTCAAAACACAAGCTGATTTTGCTGCTAGGAACGGCATTTCTGAACATATAAAACGACCCAACATACTTTAACAGAACATAAAGTTCAAAGATTTACTGCAAAAACAGACCAGGGTAGAAAACATACTCAAGCAGATATGACTTCACTAATTACAGTTGTGAGATAAATGTCTGAGGTAATTAAATTTTCTAAATACTGCATAAAATACAGTTACATTTGTTCCCTTTAAACATTTTAGTATACAACTGTGTGTTTCCTTTATTCTAAATTCTTATAATTTCAGTAATATAAAACCAAGAATAAAAGTTCATAATATAAGAATGACCTCCTTTCTAGCTCGTAATGCACAATCTTCAAGTGTTTCAGCTGCTTCATATTTTCCTTGCCGTCTGTACAATGCTCCCAGGTTTTTCAAGGTAGTGGCTACCGTTGGACTGAGAGTAGGAATTACAAAATTAAATAATGACAAAATATATTTATAATCCAAATTTTATATTAAAAAAATGAAGCAGGAAAAAAGTACTAAATACTTTTCTGGCAAAAGTAAAAGGTTAATTCTATTGTATAGAGATCTACACAAGTCCTCTTCAGCTTCACTAAAACACAACCTTTATATGCTCTATGTACAAAAGAAGTATTTACATTCATAGCATGTTACAAAACAATTTATTACTAGTTCACTTCAAAAAATTCAAAATTCATCATATGTTCTTCAGAAATCATTATAATATTGTGCATAACATATAAATTCACGTTTATAAAAGAATTTTTACTTTAACAGCCAAGTGCAAATTATTTTTCTAGCACTGAAAACCCAACAGTTTTCTTTTCCACATCTTTTGGTATTAACATTAACACTAAAAACATTTAGCATTCAGAAAAACAGATAACATCATAATAATAAATTAGAATGTTTGACATAACATAAACGTAAGGTTACATTGTTTTTAAGCCAGCTGCTTTCAAAGAATCATTAACGCTCTCACCACAGGAAACTTTAACTGAGCATATCATGAAGTTTCTAGTGAGTTACATTCAAAACTTAATAAAACTATTTTTTTCATGTTATACCAATTAGTACAGCAAACTCATAGCTAATTATCCATACTTTAAGAGTATACAAGTTTTAAGTTCTTTTATAAGTTAACTAAATCATGAATTTACCCTAATGAGAAGTTCATGGGTAATATAAATCAATGGCTTAATGTCAGTCCCAAACTCTCCAATTAATTTACAACTTATAATGGGATGAATAATACTTAGACATGGTTCCAAAGTGCAATAAAACAATAAGATTTAAGTAAACAGTCATACCTCATTAACATTACATAACTTGCATTGATGCAATGTACATACACTTGTATTACTGTATCTGATAATGCAAAAATATAAAATTCATCTTCAGTCTTTCTTGTCTTGGCTGTGTTTTAGTGGAAAAGTATTTTGTAATATACAGAAACATTTAAATTATTAAACATTATATATATGTATATAAAGGTTATTAATATTTAAAAATAAGTTATGAAACATTTTTTTTCTTAAAAGGTAGAACAATAAACAAAAAGTATTGCAAAGAATTATCTCATCCAACAGATACTGCTGATGGACATAGGCTACAAAGCTTTTTAAAATTTTGAACATGGAGCATAACAATTTTTTTTTAGGTTTTATATATACAACTGAATAACCAAAATATCATAAATAACTATGCTGATACCATAGAATTCCACTACAATTTTATTAAGCTTAGTAACTAAGCTGTATTTAGTTAAAAAAAAAATGAAACTTTGGGCAGAGTAAAGCCACAACCTATTTTTTTGAAATCATGGTCTGAAAGAAGCTGGTAACCTTTTCACACATTAAAATGGCTGAGAAAACCATCACACGGACATCATAAGGTGTCAGTTGGTTATTCATGTCATATATTGAAATAAGTGCAAATAAGAAACCGTTTCCAAAAACTAAAAAAGATGGATAGGGTCACTGTGTTTGATGCAGTACACAAGCTATCTCTCAGGAATGTAAAAATATACAAGATTCTTATTTTATATTCTGGCTGGTCAATATTGGTAATTTGAGTTTCTAATCTGAATATAACAGATGTGTAATTTTAATATTTACTTTTAAGTTAAGAAAATAATTGATATACGATATTAAAGTATGAATTATAATCTACAATTTTATTCCAAACTTATTGACATACATTCATAAAAAGTAGTTCAATAAAATTTTAATGCAAGCCAATAAATGCAATGACATGGACATTTACCCACAACCTATAATGAAAGGGTTAAATGAGAACAAAGTGGTTACACGGTTGGTTGGTTCAAATGAACCTATGTAGAGAATGTTAATGTTAATAATAAAGTAGGAAAAAAAATTTTCTGAAGACAAGTAAAAAAAAATTTTCTTAAAGTTAGAATGAATTTTTTCAGGGATATTCTTCAAACAGTTAAGCAACAAAAGAAATATACTTTGCAGCCTGCTTTTAATAACTTAGAGCTAAAATGAATTGATATAACACTGTATTTTCTACTTTGCTCTGTCAAATATGAAACAGATGATGTGTGTCTCATTTTTATGAGTTTATGTACAAAACTAAGAAATTTCTAACACTTCTAGATGCTAAACTGATGTAGTGAGTTTAGTTTTTGAGAATTTTTGATATAATATTTGTACATTTATTTGGTTCACACCTTTCATTCCACGCTTGACTTTATCCACGACCCCCATTTCTAAATCGTGTTGTGTAATGATTCATAAACTAGGATCTTCATAGTACAATCTGAGAGAGGGCTTTATCATAAACACAAATATTCTGTTTACAATTTAACTGACACCAGACAAAGCAATGATAAGTTTATTTATTGCAGTAAGTGTACAATATTGTTTATGCTTGAAATGTTTCTTGAATAGCTAAGTGGCTATTATTTTCAATTTACATTTAGTTAATAAAAAAAGGACCATCACAAAAAATGGGGTTTGGGGGGTTTTCAAACTAAAATATTTTAAAATTCCTGTATTCATGGATTGAGTCCTTAATTATTTTTCTCTCAGATTTATAGAGATTTGCTGACATTGAACACCAGATACAATTCAGTGGTTAAATTCCAGGGATTTTCATAATTCAAGTATGATTTATTTATATTCTTTAACAGATTTAATACTATTCATGTATACTTTGATGGCAAATTGATATAAAGCTATTTGTAACTTTTCTTCTGCAATCTTACAAGCATCACTATTAGCCATTTGTCAAACATAAACAAAAGAACCATACTGATTTTTAGTAGCTTTCTTCACTAATATATAATTATTTTTAGACAATATTCACATTTTTCTTTATAAATATTTGAGAACAATACTTTAGGTTACCATTAATTCTAAGAATTAATCTCCAAAAAATGAATTGTAAAGTATACATTTATTAAAAACAAGAGATAATTTAGACATTGTGCTTACATTTGATATAATTTATATTTCTATCATTTGAAAGGATATGTACCTTTATATTTTAATATCATACATTTCACTAAATAACTAAATTTAAGCAAAGTGCAATAAGAATTCTGTGCTCACCACCCAAGTACTGAATGCAGTTTTTACCATAACAAGTCTACATACTTACCACTTTGCCACTGGCTGGCTTACTATGTGACAGACCAAAAAATGGTTAAAAAAGCACATTAAAATATCTACTCAGTATTTTTATTGTATACTGACCTAGTAAAAGCTTTCTGAGATTGTAAAATAAACAAACAATTCTACCTTATCAGTCAGTTTTCAATATTTGAATGTATATTGAACACTCATTGTATTTACATACCCATCCACTTTTGCAGCCTTATGCCAACCTCCAACTTCACCATACAAAGCATTGTCCTTTTCTTTGTTCTTGTTTTCCTCTCGTTCTTCAGCAACCTGCCAGATAGGTTTGTTGTCACCTAAAGCAACAAAGTTTCTTACTGTTTCAACATGTTTCTTAAAATGAATAAAAATTTTATCATTTATAAAGGGTAAACATGAGCAACAAGATTTGTTATCCAACTTTCAGATATTAATATTGCTCACAGTGATAACATATTAGTTATATATATTTAAATTCCATTTAAAGATTTCTCAAATGCATCACTCCAACACCATAATATCTACTGCTCTAGAACTCTAAAACTGTATTAGCTTAAATAATGAAAAAGAAAAACAAATCACTTCTATAATAAACAGAACTAGAAAAATTCAATTATATTATACTGTTGTTAGTTACTTTTTCAGCTAAAAATTGAAAATTAAAATTGCCATTTTTGCTTAGTTGTCTATAGTAAAAAATGCATTGTAATATGTAATCAAAAATTAAGAAGAAAACAATTTAGAAATGTCAATGTTATCCCCTTTACAATGACCTAGTAAAAGTGTGCATGTAATGCCATTTTTCTTTTGTCATGCATTCCAAAATTTAAAAATGGTGATAAGTTATAAAGTAAGAATAAAACTTGGCATCTAGATGTAATTACGTGTGTGTGTTTTCTTATAGCAAACCCACATCAGACTATCTGTCGAGCTCACCAAGGGGAATCAAACACCTGATATTAGCATTGTAAAACCATAAGACTTACTGTTGTACCAGCAGGGGGCTAGATGTAATTAATAAATCAAACTTTAATATTACACAATTTTTTTGTCCTTAATTTCAAAGCAAAATATTTTTAAAAGTCTCTCAAACTCTCCTGGTATGAAAATTGTGATATTTGTTCTCTTGGTCTTCCTCCTCCTCTAATGTATTTATTAACACTTTGAGAACTACAAAACTGAACGTATATTAGTCATTACAATAATAGTTACTACTAAGACACAGCACATTTTTTATAATCTTCAATCTGATTTGTTTATGGAGTCATAAATTAGAAAATCAGACTTATTATGCCCACTTGTCACATCCTCTCTGTCATAAATTGCCAGGTAAATGCAAACAGAGGTAGGGTAGAGAAAATAACAGATAAATTATAAAATTATACTGAAAAAAATCAACTGATGTTTATTTAGAAAGTTTTAGAGATTAGATATATTAAACTTAAGAATTTTCAGATAAAGTATTCTTGATCTTAATATAAAAAATCACTTTGCACTCAAAGTAATTAATAGTCTGCTTCCATATATTTAATTTTTAGCAAAAAATTGTGCACAAAAGATTTGTAATGTTTATTAAGCACTTGCAAAATTTTTAAAGATACACAAAATATATTAAAAGATATAATTTGAACACAAATGGTCAATTTGGTGTTACGAATTTGATCACTTTAACCGAACTCACAACAAAGGCCTTGGTAAATCCCAGGCACCAGGTCATCATGGTGACTAAAAATTTCATTGTGACACTTGGTATTTTATTTGTGAATAAAACTGTGCTAATTATAACTTGAACCTACAACATTTCTGAACTCTTGGAAGTACAATACTATTTTCAGATTCTTTGAGTTCTAATTAAAACTGTTTCTAGAATTTTAATGGTGGTTTCAGCACTTTTCAAGTTTTTTTAGAAATGAGTTGTTGCATAACATGTTACTAATTTTGCACCATTTTGTATTTCTTCTTTCTATAAAATTCAACAATCAGTGCATGTGTTTAGCTCAAATAAGTCTACATACTTACCACTTTGCCACTGGTTGGATGACGATGTGACAAACCAAAAGATGGTTAAAAAAACACATTAAAATATCTAATTAGTATTTTTATTGTATACTGACCTAGTAAAAGCTTTCTGAGATTGTAAAATAAACAAACAATTCTACCTTATCAGTCAGTTTTAAAGATTTGAATGTATATTGAACACTCATTGTATTTACATACCCAATACTATCAAGTGGTTATTGACATCATGTGATCATTAGCATGCACTCAATGTTGTAAAAGTAAATAAACAGATACCAATACCTCAATTATCTCCAATGGTATAAGAAAAACAAAAAAATTACAGAAAACAGAACAAGACAATTGAGACACTAGTTAGCCCATTGTTTAATCTAAATAACATTTTTCAATATATTTATGTTCCCCGTTTTTGAATTATAACTTTTTACTGCTATTAAATCACATTATCAAGAACAATTATTAAAGTCATCCCAATCATGATTGTAAGAGCAAAGTGTTGTTTGGTCATGCTCAATTTCTTCAAACTTTGTGAATTACACAAATCCAATTCCACCTTTTCTCCTGTAATTCTTCCCCCTTTGGTTGCCTGTTCCTATTTTAGATGAATTTAATTGTTAACTTAAGCATAAAAAGCTCCTAAATATTGGCACTTTTTCTGTTATAGACACAGAAGAGCAACCACACCCTATTAATGTCTATGAATAAACAATCAAACATCAGTGCGAATCTATGCTTCAGATATATTATATAAAAGCCTTTGTTAAAACAGACCGAAGATATCACTAATTTGTAGGGAAGAAGACAATGAATAATCTGGCAACACCTCAACACAACCTGAACATGGATTTGTGGTGAAAGGATGCCTGCTGTGCAGCATTGAACAGCAGAACATAAATGAAGTTGAGTAAAATCTTTGAAAACTTAATGTGTATTTTTGTATGTCTTTATATACTAATCACTAATGAAATAAAGTTAACCAATCTACAAACATTTTGTATTGCTGTCTTAACAACTAAAAATAAAAGAAGCAAGGCTAGGTTTGAACTGATCGAGTTACGATTTGACAATGCCACGTCCTGCACATGAAAACCCTAGATATCATGTAACATCTGAGCTTCTGCAACCAAATTTAATCTCTGAGATATAATTTCTTCAAAACATGTAAATAACTGTCTAGAATTGTAATAGCATAATTATTTTGACAAAATTGCGAGAAAAGAAAAAAATGCAGATGATCGTGGCCCTAGAGTAGCCCAGCCCTCATTTCCTGGTTCAAAAATTAGTGAAGTTAGGTTAAGCACACCTAGCTCCTATATCTGAAGATAATTGACAAGGCCTGTCATAGTGAGGGGTTAATGTGTTTTTACGGCTTCATACTTTTTCTTTTACATCATACATATCAATCATTTATTGACCGACCGTTAATACTGCCAAACTCCCTTTCATGTGCTCTTGTCAAAACTTGCTTGTAAAGTATTTCTGCTTCTTTATATTTTCCTTGTTTTAAGAAAGCTGAGGCCTGAAAAAAGCAAGAGTTCAAAATTAATTAAATAATTGAATACAAATATTATGTCCTATTTTTGCATTTATATTATGCTTGGTTAGCATTATGGGAAAAATTGTATAATTAGTAAGTTGTAATACATCATTATTACTCACTACAGTGACTAAAAGTGTTTAAATCAAGTACTTTTTGTGCATTGCACAAACTAAGGAGCTGAAAATTCTTTAAAGAACTATTTATTGCAAAACTAAATAAGCTAAAGATTTCTATTTTGATAGTATAAAAGCAAGCAACACATATGTTGAGGTTCAGTTTGTTTCAGTTAAGCACACAGTTTTAGTTAAGACACATAATGATTATCCATGCTTTACTCATCATGGGTACTGAAATCTAATTCCTGAGATGTAAGCATGCCGATGTCCTGCTGAGTTCATGGGGTCGCACACATGCAGTTAAAATATGCAAAACAGAAATGATGCAGATAAAACACATTCTGTAGGACTGTAAGTGGATGAATTTAAAACACAACCACAAGACATTTTGACATTAAAAATGAAAATATATATGGTGAAGATCACACTTTCTATAGTTCATAGATGGAAGGATTAAAGTAGGATAGTACTCAATTTTTATACATCAAAAGTGCAAAACAAACAAGACTAAGATTTAGGGCAACTTGTATATCAATGATTAAAAGCATCAGGTCATCCTTAAGTAATGCCCAATTTTAGGTTCAGAAAAAGGGAAATGATTTCAAATGCTTTCAATGTTATTTAATCAATAATGTTTGTTTCATTATTATTAATTACTTCCTGCTAATGATTCACAAGCTTCTTAATACCATTTCAATAAAATTCTTAAGGTTTGAGGACAAGAATGTAGAGAGGGTAGTTTTGACATCTTCATGTGTTCCAAGCTCTTCTCCATCAAGATAGTTCTGCAAGCTTTAGAATAGATGATGATCAGATGGGTCAAGGTCTGGAGAATAAAAATGATGTGGAAGTTCTTCCCAATCTAACTATTCAATCTTTGCAGATGTGATCCTTGATGTATGGGGCTGTGCATTATCCTGGAGTAACACAACACCTTTACAGTTGATCAAATCAGGCCTCTTTTTCTTTCAATGCAACATTCAAGCACTCTAACTGTTGACAATTGAAGTCTGATATAATTGTTACATTTAGTGGCAGCAACTCAAAGTGTATCACATCAACAATATCCCACTAAATGCATATGAAGACTTTCATATGGTGGGGGTCCAATTTGGGCTGTACTTTGGCCAATCTATCTGCACTGAGTCATTGCCTGCAGCACTGAACATTTCCATAAAATATCCATTGTTTTTTTAATCTCCAGTCACTCTCCTGTTCAAAAAAGGTGAGTTACATTCACAAGAGTGCAAATATCTACTCTTGCTCTTAGGTTGGCTTCTGTTAAATTATGGAAGACCCATTTTCCAGGTTTTGACACTTTTCCAAGCTGTTGCAGATAATGGTGAAATGTTGAATGGGTTCAATTAAATTTCTGTGCTAGTTCTTCAGCTACTGCAGCACAGTTTTCATCAAGTGCAGCCAGTAGCAAGTCATCATTAAACTCAATAGGACAACCCGAACCTTAAGCTGTAATCACCTAATCCAAACTTCTGAAACCATCTATAACATTTTCTTTCAATGAAAGGCTTTGCACCATAAACACCTTGAATGTTTTGTGAAAGTTCTGCTGCACTATTGATTTTTTTGAAACTCGTAAAGCATTATATGTCTAAAGTGCTGCTCTGACAAATTCATCTTCATAAGTGTTTATTTAGTTAATGATTTGAAAAAAGGGAGTTGGGTTAGTTTCTTTTACTTGTCTGAACATTTTTATACACATCCTATGACATATTTTAGTCATTAAAACCTTCTACAAAGACAAAAGTGATGATGCACTTCCTGTATTAAATTTTCAGACGTTACTTATGAGATGACCTGATAAATAGACTATAATTTACTTTACTAAAATAAGAAAAAGCAATATGAAGAACAAAACAAGACTTACAAGGTTGTTTTTTGTTTTTGCTACATTGGGATCATCAGGACCAAGGGTATTTTCATATATATCAAGTGCTCTTTGATAATACTTTTCTACTTCTTCATATTTTCCTTGGTTTTGACAGAGTAAAGCTAAGTTATTAAGTTGTTTGGCTACATCTGGGTGGTCTCTTCCTAAAACCTGCACAAGAAGAATTCATAAGGTGTGATGAAGCATGGCTATGTTCTCCATACAGGAGCTTGGTCATTTTCATCCACCTCCAAACTAGCATGTAACCATGAAACTCTACATACTAGAACTTTTAAAGTAATATATATCATGACAAAATCTGGCAAGTTTTTAGCATATATTTTGTACTCAAAAGATCAGATTTTTACTGAAGTTATTTTACTAAAAACTTGTCTGTAAAATTAGGGAGTCCTAGTCACACTCTGACTAGTTTGGGTAAAAGAAGACTTTCATGTTTAGACTAAAAATACTTTTGTTTTTAAAAGTTTTACCTTTTCATTTGCATAACTTAAATGAATATCTTTGTTTTTTTCAGTAAAACTTGTGCTATTTTCTCTACTAACACTATATATGAGCTCACTTCATTTTACTGACCTTGTAATCACCATAAAGAAAAACAATAATGAAGGACCATATACTGTAATAAAAAATTACAATTATTTATCCTAAACAGCAACAGGTTCATAACAGAATTTACTGTTTATCATTCTTTGAACCACATCTAACAACTAAAAATTCATAACAAATCTATAAAAAAACATCAGTGAGCAAATAGTTTAAATTACACTAAAAGTAAACAATTACACAATGCATAAACAGTGCATGTGCATACAACAGTTTTTAATTAATTTTTTATTGAATCTAATTACCATAGTTTTTTACAGTTTAGTTACCAAATGTAGTATTTATGTGTGAGTCTTACTTTTTTGCAATCGAAGTCTTGATAAAAGTTTGTCCTTATTTTTGGTGCAGATATTGTTGATATTTCACTGAAGTTTTTATTTATTTTAAACACTCAGTTAGGAACACAAAATTCTAATATTTACAAATAATACAATGTCCTATACATACTATAATATTCATCTTAGCTATAAGTGTGTTAGAATATTTCACTTATTTTGTCAAGGCAAACCTTGCAATGACAAGTTTGTGTTTGTATGCTGGATAATTCAAAAGCACTTGTTAGAATGAGCTACCGTATTGTGTAATGTAACAAATTTTCTTCTATTGGTTATAAATAATGAGTTAACTCACATTAGACAGAATTAGATATTTTTTGAAAGGCACTATGGCATGTAAATTTGACTTTTCGTTATGCATCTTTGAAAAGGAAGGTAATATTAAATTATAAGTTTGTTACTTGCATTAAGGTTTGGAAGCTAAATCAAGCATCCAAAATATTTAAATTGAGCAATTCATAAAGAACAAGTGTCACATGATAAAGTGGAGATTAGGAATCAATTTAAATACATTCTTTTAAAATTAAGAAATTAAAATATACATAATATTAATATTTGATTAATTAACTATGTTTTGATGACAACTTTATTGACATACACTGATAATAAAGTAGATTAATTACATTTTGAATGTAACACTGCAAAAATCTTGACATGCACTTTTATCTGCCCACATTCAGAGGGTTAAAATCTTACAGTAATAAAATGATTTTTAAACACAACTTTTAATATGAAGACTATTACAAGATTTCACAAAGAAATTCTATATTAAATTCTGTTTTACATTTTAAGTTTTAGTTAATTATATGGACACTTAGTCCAAAAACCTGGTAAGTTTCTAGTTAGATTCCAGGTTAGGTACGAGTCATGCAAAAAGAGAGAAACAATTTATTAAAATCTTAAAATTTATTTTATGAAAGATGACTTTTTCTCACAGATACCTAAAAAGAAAATAATTCATATTCTAATGATTTATAACAACACCTTTTGAAGACAATTCCATAATGTTTCTAATTTCTTTCTTCAAAGGCTCTTATCACACACTTAGTGAGGAAGAAAGATTATGACAGTTATAGGATGTTGTTTGCTTCATGCAACTTATTACTTTTTTGTTAATAGTTGCATCACTTAATTAAATACATGTTATTTAGCACAGTAGTATCATAACTATAAAAAATTAGACTTAAGTTTCATCAAAAGTAAAAAAAAGGCTCTGGTTAGGACTATATTTCTTGCTTTTCATGCATATTGTTTATTTATAATCATAAAGGAAACTAAAATTTAAAAATTAGAAACTTAAGTTAGATATGGTTAGATTAAGTAAAAACAGCTTGTGTGTTACATACTTTTGATATAAAATCTAAGCTGCATGTTCACTGAGTGATTTAAAACTTGTGTGGCAGAATGATTAGTTAGTTCAAAGGGTAATAATATTTACATGTAAACAGGTGTAGACTGTTAAGAGATTTTAGCTATTTAGAATGTACAATTGTAGTTATACTATTTTGTCATAGTTTATTTATTTTTATATAAGACAACATAATATTACTGAAAAAATTATTTATCACAGAAATAATATTAAGTAATAAAAACAACGATCAAAGCCATGTTACACTTATATAAATATTTTTCATAAATGACAAAATATTATACCCAGAAAACTTTTCTCATCATAAAATGAATATGAATGAGTAACTTATCAACAATCTGTAAGGAGTAACATTAAACCAGAAAATGTAGTAAAATTAATGTAAATTCTTACTGAAGGTGATTAAGAATTTATTATATATTCCCTTTTAAAATTACGAAATTAAAACTTAATACTATGACTTGATTTATTAGCTTTCTTTTGATGCCAGTTTCATTTGCATATAACTTTGTATAAGGTCATGATGTGCACTTTGACCAACTCATAAAAAGTTGGTCTTTCATCCAAAGTTGTTTTTTACATTTGCTACTTTTAAACAATGACTTCTCTGAAGTATTTTAAACAATGTCCTGAAAACACAACAATTTAAAAAAATTTGCTAAATACTCTTGTAGTGTTACTAATTACCTAAGAAAATAGTATATTACCTAGAGATAGCAATAATGGGATATTGTATTTCAACAAGCATAAACACATCCTGAGATTTAAGGAAGACAATTCTGAAATTTTGGAGATTCTACTGTTATCCAGATTTCCTTCTTCTTACAGTGACAATACTTATTAAAATTGCTGAAATGTTTGAACCAATGTAGTTTACGATCAAATTTCATCAAAAAACAGAAGAAAGCTACCTGTATTCAGGGCATAATTGCTTATATTCTGAATACTCAACAACCATTCTTACTAGGTGATTGTGACACTGTCAGATACATGAAGGTATTTTAACACAAACATTCATAAGGTGAAATAACAGCTTTAATAAGGATATATGCAAAATCTTTAAAGTTTTACACATCTCTTGTGTCTGCATTATCATTTAAATTAGTTAAGAAATGCAGGTATTTAAATTCCTTTTGATTAAGATGAAACAGAAAGTATGTAAATAAAATGCTTAGATTCTTGGCTGTGATACTGGGATTTTGGTCACTAAAATCTTGAAGTGCTAGGGTTCAGAAAATTCTTTGAGATTTCAACCTCAACTAATAATATATTTGACATACAACGTTTTAATTATGTTACAATATCTTTAAAAGAAACATCTAACCTTTTCTCTAATGTCAAGAGCTCGTTTACAAAGAGGTTCTGCTTCTTTATACTTTCCTCGTTTCCCATACAAGACAGCCAAGTTGTTGAGTGTTGCAGCAACCTACAGTACAAAACAACGACTGAAATAATAAACTATACTATGCAGTAATTCAACTGTACCCACAATCTTTAAACATAATATAATCAAATTTTGCATTTAGTAGAGAAAACAAATAACTGATTTGAGATATTACACACTACTTTGCCACAGGTTATCTCTTTATGCAAGACAAACGCTAACATTTTCCTTAAAATGAAAATGTATTTCTGACATGTATTTGCTTCCTGTTGCACAAGGCTATCTCAATCTTCATTTGCCCTCTAAGTATTGCTAAAACATTTTCATTATCACCCCATCATCAATTCTCCCCCATTTCCTAACATCCATATCAGGTGACGACTTCTCATCAATAGTATTGCACCATCTATGTATGCTATTCCCATTCAATCCTCCCTTTTGACAATTTGCAAGCTCCAAAGGAAAAACATTAGGAGTGGTGAGAAAGAGTGGGAAGTGTGTGAAGCAAGGTACATGTTCAGTATAATAAAAACATTAACTTCTGATATGGTCTTCCTTCTATTCAAACAAAGCTAGAATTCCAGACTGTAAAGGTGGAAGGGTAAGTGAAACAATGAAACCAAGCAGAAAGTGACCATCATGAATGAACAAAAGTGCTTATATATGAAAACACACCTGTGGAGGAAATTAATTAAATACAAACAAAAAACTAAGGTGTGCACACATGCAACATATTCTAAGAGTTGCAATCCATATTAAAATATAATTAGAATTAGCAATGTCTACTCACAACATTAACTGGACAGACAAGGTTCCATGACTCATCCTCGAGATTAAGAGAGTGAGGGTAACAATGTTATACACTGCAACAAAATGTAATGGCTAGGGCTTGTGAATCATATGATGTGTACTCATCAACTCTAACTGCAAGTAAGCAGAATGTCCTATGTTAAGCAACTGGAATTATGGAGAGAGAGTTAGCTTTTGGTCAAAACCAGACAAACTCCCAAAACAATAGGAAAAAGAAGTACAACAAACTGAACCTGGCATTATGAGATTGTTGTGTTACCTCAAGAAGAGGGTAATATCTGTAACTGGTATCATGAGCATAAATCATAAAAAACAACCACATATGCAGGAAAAGAGCATCCTGCATCTGGAATTATGAGGAAAACAGGAAATATTTGCTCAACCATAGGAGAAGCATATATACATCCCCATGATCAGTGTTATAGTCCACTACCCCAGAGATTGAGAACTGGGAAGTGGTAAGGATTCTCAGTTCCAATTAAAGAAAAAAAAAGGAGGGGATACAGTGGAGAGTCCAGAGGAATGTTACAGAGAAAAGGCCGTGGGTATCCATGATTTCCTATTTGAAAAGCAGACTGACACTGATTTATGTAATCTACTAAAGACTGGCAGAAATGAGCATAAAATCCCTTCTGCTTTACTCAGGAAGTCCATGAATGACACTAAAAATGAGGGCAATTTACTGATAATGAGAAACATGTATATAGATACCAGTTGGTTTGTCACTGTGGTTCTGTGGAAACACCCCATTTCTACAGTAAGAGTTATATTGCAATCAACAAATAGTGCATGTTTGAGATAAAGCATACCTGAACAAGTAATACCCTTCAAAGAGTGGGATTCTAATATCAGTGATTAAAATTTGTGTTACTGAAAATAATAACAGAAAAATTAAAGGAATTCATAAGTTTTACTCCCAGTCAAAAAAAAAGAATGTGTGTGAAATCACCACGGGAGGGAGACAACATCCATTAATGGAAACGACCTAGATCATGTAGACAGTAAGCACTGAAGGTACTGAGGAATAGCTCACATTTCAACCTAAATTATTTCTTCTAAAGGGTGGCAAAGACAAGTAGCCAAATAAAAAACTGATGTGATGAATTTGATGAGAAAAAACATTATTTAAGTAACATGACCTTCCATAGATTAATTTGAATACACCAGTCAAACAGGTTGACAAACACAACAAGTGTCAGTGGACATATCATAGGATACAAAAGGGTTCCAGGGAATGAAAAGTCAGAAACATGAATCTTGGAAGGTACCAGCATGAGTCACATAATATCATAAAGAGTGCACTTGACAAAGAGGCTGGTCAGAATCAGAGTGGCAGTACAGGTGGGAAATAGAAGGCAAGGAAATGGGTGTGAAAGCCAAACTACCCTAACAGGCAACACTGTGATTAGAAAGGAAAGACTGTTCAGAACAAAGGGTAAGAGAAATGGTAAAGGATGCAATTAACACAAATATATAAACAGTGACTGCAAGCAAGGAGAAGGAAATAGGACTTGATGGGTACATGAAATACATAGTAAAAGGTTCACAGGGAAGATGAAAAAGGGCATAAAGGACCATACTGTCATCCCAATCAGACAAAACAAAGGAATGTGGAGAATGTGACTCAAAAGAATTGGAAAATAATAAAGGAAGACAAAACCTTACACAACAGAAAGTGGTTGACAAGGCTACCTGATAGCAAGACATAGTCAAACAGTCTTTGTCAAACAGCCAGGTGAAGATTTGGGAAAGAAAAGGAATAGAATGGTGGGAAGGACAGCAGAAACCACACAAAATAGACCAAAGGTAAAAAGGAGACTAGGCCTTTAGTTAATGGTTGTGAAAGAAGGTTTGATGAGCTGGGAAAGAAAATAAGCAACACAGGGAGTCAGTCCTTCAGTCAGAAGCAGTGGACCTGACAAAAACAATGTGTGAAGACAGAGCTTGATGACATCTACATAAACATTGTCCAAACAAAGTTGAAGGAGTAGAGATTAAGGCAGCAGAAAGGGTAGAGGAAGTCAATTAAGTAAACTGAGCCAATCTGGATCCACAAGAAGAACAAGGCACTGAGTGGTGTAGAATGATAAGCATAAACATGAAGATCTCTTAAAACTTAACTGAATGCATCTTTCCTCCCACCCAACCACCCTCGCTTACATTCATGAAATGGAATGTAGAAATTTGGCATCGCAGTGAGTAGTAGAGGCATCAATACCCACTGAAAGAATATTGTTCAGACACAATATTTTATCCACAACCAGATTAAGTGCACCAAAAACATGGTAAGCTAGGACCACAAGATTGTGACAGACCCAAAAAAGGAAATTCAGTGTCTCAAACCCCAGAGACCTGGATTTGGTACCTTCTAATCTAGTAACACTAATTATACCATCTGTAATGTTGGCATTTTAAACCTGGGTGTGGGAAAAACAAAGATTATGGTAAAGGTCTAGGTGAGGAAGGAGGAGGGCAAAATAAATGTATAGCTGGAAAAGACAAAAAGAATTGCAGTTTAGCTGTATCAATCCAGGATTCCAAAGAATTAGAATGACCCAAAAATATGGTATTGCATAGAAAGGGGGCCTGATATAGATCATCAAGTAAATGGAGAAGATACACTACAAGAAGTAAAGCATCCTTCTCCAACAAGTTCTAACATCACAGGAGCCAGGTACTCAGGAAAAGGACAAATGCCTATAAACAAGCCATAGTGGACCAAAAACGAGGCTTGAGATCATCTGAAAAACTTTCAGGGGAGTGACAAAAGGCCCCAGACCCTAAATGGAAGGAGCATATGTAACGTGAAAGGAGGGAGGAAAAGAAAAATCCTTTAAAACTTAACCTGATTAAAATAAAGTGAAGCTCTTGGATTCAAGGCCAACAGAAAGAGTAGAAAGACAACTGCTAAGAATCCAAAAATGAATCTGGAGCATGATGGTAAACTAAAGCAAATTGGTCTAACAAATGAAGAAGCATGCTGAAACTTGACTTGAGATGAAACTTTGTAGAATGGATGGCAACTGCCAGTTGTGGAGACACAAATACAAAGTTTCATCATGAATACTCTCTGCCTAAATAATCTATCAAAGAACTGACTCAAAATAGTCAGAAAATTTCTGGGCATGAACTCAGAGGGAAAACTTAATAATCAGAAGGCAGAATGTTATAAAGTAAGGAAATGGAAGCATCACAGGCAATTGGGGAAACATGCAAAAATACTAAATACCTAATTAAAAATTCGTAAAAAAAAAAAGGTGTGAAATATGATTGACCAAAATAAGAGTTGAAATTTTCTAAAGAAATGTCCAGGTTGAAAAAAAGAATAAATTGCCAGTTGAACGTATGAATTTAGCTCCCCCTCAATTAATACTTGTACTTCCTATACAGATAATGCAAACCTGAGTTCTGTAAAGTCAAATCATTTATGGTACCAACTATAATGAGAATTTTCATTTTTGACACACTGAGCCTTGAATTCATGCAAATCACATTTAGAATTTGGGATAAAAAAAAAAAAACATTGAACAACTGAATTAAAGTAGTCACAAATTATTGAAGTGTTTTTGTTTGTTTGTTTTCTAAACAGAAACTGTAGTGACACTCAAAAAAACACATCTAAATTGAATAGGAATAGCAGAGGTAACTAACTACATCAATAAATGGATGAAGCAATACTAGTAGAGTAGTTACATGAAGTGTACATGTCCAGAAATGATGCAAAATTTTTGGGGTATATATACATTTTTAGTTCAACAAACAATGTTTACAGTTGTATTTACATTAATATGTCACAGTTTATTTCATGTCAGAGAAAATAATATGTGAGAAAAATTCATTGTTATAGAAATAATACAAGTTATAAAAAAACAAAAACAAATACATATTATTGTCATATATATATATATATATATGACAGTAATATACTCATAAATGACTTATAAACAATAAATGCACCTTAACATACCAAAAACAATGTTTACCCACATTCTAATTACAACACTTTTTGCTCAACTCACCAAATAAACAGTATTAACATGTCACCTTTTCCCTAACATATGTACAAAATAATTTGGACATTTCTGAAGAAAAAAACCATTATGAGCCAGCCTAGGAATTGTAATTACTAAATTCTGAATATCACAATGATTGTTAAAAATGGGAAGAGTTTAGAAAACTGCCCATAATAGAATTGTTTTCAATAGTTTGTGTTAATTTAAACACTTTTTTTTAGATAATGATAAGGCTCTCAACTGACAAAAAAACAACCAACCTTTCCTAAATACAAATAGTTTGATGAATCCAGGTATTTGGCAAATACATGAGAAATGTTTAATAAACACCTATAATAAAATTATAATTACTTTAACTTACAAAACAAAAATGAGATTGCAAAAACAATATGTCTGGGTTCAACACTTACAGCTGGGTGATTCTCCCCTAGTGTTTTTTCTCGGATAGCAACAGCATCATTAAGTAGGTTAGCTGCCTCTTTGTATTTGTTCTGGTCCCTGAAAGATTATAAACTGTGGAGCATCACTGAATGAACTGTAACACTATTTGATCATCTGAATCAGCATCTTTCAAATTCTACACAATTTTTATAGAACTGACTGTTAGCACTGCATACCTTTTCATCCTACAAATCCAGTCACAAAATATTATTTTTCTTAAAACATTTGCATACTAAATAAAACTTACTGTTTTTAACTGAAAAATGACCATATATCTAAGATGAGTCTCATTTCTAATAAAATTTGTTTTAAAATTTTAAAGAAGCCTAAAAATAAAAATGTTTGAACATTCAAAAATTCTTAAATTCTGTAAAAAAGAAAAAGCTTTAAACTTCTTCAGAGTCATCTTTGTCACATTTAGACTTCTAACACATAAACCATATGAGGTATAGCATTTTGTCATTTTAATGTTACTTTTATAATGAGTTCTTATTATCATTAAGCATTACACATATCCAAATGAGAAATGTTTGCAATTAATATTCTGCATATAACAAACTAAGAGATCAAATTTTTCACATTATAAAACTGAAAAATTTAGTATTTTACAAGTGTTTAAAACACTCAACCTTTTGCATAAATAGTTAATAAATGTGTGTTTTCAACACACAAAACCATCAAATTCATTCTTGAAAATGGAACTCAAGAAACAACCTTTTACACCAATATTTACTAAGAGACTAAAATTTTAAACATCAAAATGGTAAAATGTTACACAAGACAATTACACACCTGTAAACAAGAGCTAAAATATTCAGCATAGTTGCAACATCTGGATGGTCATGACCACTAGTTTTTTCTAAGTCCTCTAGTGCTTGCTTACAAAGAGGAACTGCAACTTCATATCGCCCTTGAGAGGCATACTGAATGACAAGGTTATGCAGTGTGCGAAGTCTAGCAGGAATTTCATATCCAGCATGTGTGGATGCAGTCATTGATGCTGACATTTGATTTGAAGGAGTAGGAGAATTAGCTGGAGACAAAATCAAAATATTATTCTAAAATATCTTATTAGCAGTAAGAGGTATCATCAGAAATTCATTTATAACTCTGAAACTAGTTATCAAAAAATTATCTTCATCTTTTTAGTATAGTAAAAAGATGTCAACTTTAATGAATGTAGATTTTTCAGTTAATTTACATCCAATAATTTTGTGTCCTGAACTAAAACTTGTTGCAATATATATTTCATTTAAAGAAGCATCTGAACCCAAACAATGATTTTTAGTCTTTAGCATGTCAACCACCATGCTAATAATTAGAGCTATATATATTTTGCATTTTGTAAAAGACAACTATGCTTATGTGAAGTTTAGAATAGTATTTACACACTACTTTATCACAATTTATTTATTTTTTATAAGTGACAAAATAACACAGCTGACAAAATTCCTTTCTTGAGATAGAATTATTGCTAATTAACAAACAAAGGCACAATCTCATATTTCAATAAAAAAGTAAAATTACTACACTAATGTTTCACGTGTATAATAAATTAGTTTGTGTAAAAATAAAAGAAAAACATGCTTCACATGGTTTTCTTCTAGCATTATACAAAAAAGTTTATTGTGCTCATGAAACATTGGTGTTGTGATTTTACTTTTTATTGAAAGTATGAACAAGTGTTGTGATAGTGTAATGTACAGATTCTAATAGGATTTGTTTTACCCCACAAATTACTATACAAATTTCTCTCATCACAAATACATGGAACAAAAATACAAAATGTAGTAAAATACACTCCTGTCAAAGTTGATGATTGAAACTAGGCCATTCTTTTTAATCTGTTATTATGCAAGTACTTGTACCATCATGAAAATATTCAAGAATATTAATATGAGATAAAATGTTTTAATATGATTAAAATCACTACAAATACAATATGAATCAATAAAGACAAGATATTATGAGGTGATCCACACTGGAGAAAACATTAGGAAAAATAAGTTAAGCTGAGAAAACTATTGTTAAACAATTATTGATGAAACATGCATGATTACCATATCAAAATGAAATAAACTAAGGCTTAATACAAGAAACAAGAAAAATTAACTGTTACAAATAACAAGTAACTAAATACACAAGTTAGCACTAAAACACCAAAAAGAAATTATGAAACAGTAAATAGCAGTTAAAATCACATGCAATTTCAGAATCAAGTCTTAAATTCAAAATTCATCTTTATGAACAAATAAGAAAAGAAAAAAAGTGAGATACATATAATTTTTTTTTCTGTTTTATCCTTCTCAATGGAAGAAAGTGTTCCAAGCTTAAAAACAAGTCTATCCTTCATGTAAACTGGTGCATGCCTTACAATGACTAAATAGTGGTGGGAAATATTAGAAGTTAGAAGCTCATATAAAATACAAGAGCCTCTTGCAATAGGACTAAAGTTATATTTAAATAGATGATTTGAAGAAACACACACACAAATTTAAGCTTGCACTTTGTGGTAAACTTTGCATGTGTTTGTTGCACTGTCATTTATTTAAAACAAATTGTTATCATTACATCCTAGTTCAGCAAGAATTTCACACAGTAGTATTTAAGGTCTTTATGTAACCATAAACAGGCACTATTTGCTTTGAATATGGCAACTTTAGGTCTTTACAATGTTAAGAAATAAGCAACTGTTATATTTATAATTATTTGTAATAATTAAAAACCTAAATTCAATTATTGACAGTCTGAATAACCAAAACCAATAACAGTCAAAAACACTTGTTTCAATTAATTATTTTGTAAGAATTGAAATAACCAGAATTTTGACAAGTTAATTATTTATGTGATAATTAATTTAGTCATTAATCTGAATAATCATTATGTTTATATGACAAATAAATTACCACTCATAAATAATTAAGACATCTAACACTAGCCCAGACATGTACAAGTTTTAATGCAAACATAACATTATTTTTGCCAGAAACTGCACGTTTGCCCACACCTTGAAATATCCTGTAAACACCATAATTATATCAGAGACCATGCATTGGAAAAGTTACACATTTTCTATTCATTTATGGTACAATTTAATAGATGATTATATACTTTTTTGAAGAATTTCTCTTCTTAAACTTAACATATAAATTGTTTTATGGTGGTATAAAGGTTCAAATGCATGTTGTGTACATGAAAATAGGATAAAATATATATAATATAAAAAACAGCTGTTTACCATCATGATGACAAGTATCATCCTCATCATCAGGAAATCCAAGGTCTAATGGAGTATCACCTGAAGACTTCTTTTCACTGCCTGATTCAGTTATTGCCTGAAACATTCAATATCAACAGTTAAACTCTTTCACACTGAAGCAAATGTCAGTGACACAGAAAAATAAACTGAAGGACAGTTTACAGAAAGCCAGTTATCAGTTACATATTTTATGAACTAACTATAAATAGTGGTTTTGAAAACTGTATCAACATTAAACAGCTTAAATATTGAATAGGTACGATCTCACAACTTCAAGGCACCATACACTTACATCTCTATCTCACTTGCAAAAAACAAAAATAAGTAGGAGAGATGAAATTTTATATGTTTATATCAGATACAGCAGTACTTCCTTAAATAATTATGAAGCTTGCAAATTCCAAGTTTCAAAGACAATTTCTTACTTGTTCCTTAAGATAATTCCAATATAATTATACAGTAAAATTGAACAATCATGAATGTGCAATCCAAATGGTTTAGATAACATAATACATATTGAATTTAATGTATTAATATGACAAGTTCAATAGATACCAAGCAAGACTAAAGATGTACTTTTCCTGTGGAACAACTTCCTTGTCACCAACAAAACATACAGAAATAGATATAGCAGCTTGAAAGATTATGATCCAACCCCAGTCATAATGAGCTCCCTTTCATGCACCAGTTAAGTTTAATGACAGTCAATGGCCATGAGTCACAACTATAGTCACGTGAAAAAGTTAGGACACCCTATGAAAGCCTGTGTATTTTTCTAACATTTCTGAATATATATATTTAATCTCAATATTTAAAATACTGAGAGATTATAGGAATATAACCAAACAATTAAAACTGAAGAAAAGACTTTTCAAGATCTTCTGTGAATGTAATTCTACAAAAATGTATATTCTAAATGAGGAAAAAGTTAGTACACCCCCACATTCATTCCCACTTAAAATGGCTCAACTTGCACCCAAGTGTATCACACCAGGTGCACATGATTAGAAGATCATTACTCAGCATTTTAAACCTCAGACATTTAGTTTGGTGTGCTCCTGACTGTTGAAGTGAGAGTGAGCATCATAGTGAGAGCAAAAAAGCTGTCTAAGGCTTTCAGAAAGAAAATTGTAGCAACTTATGAGTCTGGTAAGGGATTTAAAAAGATCCCAAAAGATTTTGAAATCAGCCATTCCACTGTCAACAGTCAACAAGAAGGGCTTTCAATACAACTGCCAACATGCCTAGGTCTGGTCATCCAAGCAAGTTCACCCCGAGAGCAGACTGTAAGATGCTAAAAAGAGGTCTCCAAACACTGTAACATGTCATCACGAGACCTACAGCAGGCTCAGGCTACTGTTGATATGAAAGTGCATGCCTCTACAATCAGAAAGAGACTGCACAAGTGTAAATTGATTGGGAGGTGTGCAAGGAGGAAACCTTTGCTCTCTAAGAAAAACATCAAGGCCAGATTGAAGTTTGCCAGAGAAAATGTAAACAAAGACCAGGACTTCTGGAATAATGTTCTTTGGGCAGATGAGTCCAAAATTGAATTATTTGGACACCAGAACAGAGGACATGTTTGGTGTAAACTAAATACAGCATTCCAGAAAAAGAACCTCATACCAACTGTGAAGCATGGAAGTGAAAGTGTCATGGTTTGGGGCTGCTTTATTGCAGCAGGACCTGGACAGCTCACAATCATTAAATCCATCATGAATTCTACTGTGTATCAGAGGGTGCTTGAGGATCATGTGAGAACAACTGTAAGAAAAGTAAAGCTGAAGTGGACCTGGACCCTGCAACACGACAATGACCCAAAACATACCAATAAATCCACAAAGGACTGGTTTAAAACTAACAAATGGAGAATCCATGGCCAAGTCAAAGCCCAGATCTTAATCCCATTGAGATGCTGTGGGGTGACTTGAAACAGGATGTACGAGCAAGAAATCCCTCAAACATCTCACAGCTGAAAGAATTCTGCATTGAGGAGTGGGGCAAACTTTCTTCAGACCAATGTCAGAGACTGGTAGAAGCATCTCACTGCAGTTATTTCAGCTAAAGGGGTAACACTAGCTATTAGGGAGTAAGGTGTCCTAACTTTTTCCTCAGTTAGAATATGCATTTTTGTAAAATTAAGTTTACAGAAGATCTCGAAAAGTCTTTTCTTCAGTTTTAATTGTATTCCTATAATCTCTCAGTATTGTTGAAATTGAGATTAAATATCTATATATCCAAAAATGTTACAAAAATACACAGGCTTTCATAGGGTGTTCTAATTTTTTCACATGACTGCATATTAAAAGAATTCTTACAATGTTTCACTAATTCCACAATTTCAATTGAAGATGTTGTGTGTCCAACGTCCAGGTAAGAAACACTTGAGAAAGTGCACAAAAGAAGCTAATGATAGTGACTAAATATCCTGTTGAGAGAAAGAATTATTCAGCTCTTGAACACAAAACCCAAGTAAAAGAAAAACTTGGTTAATGTACTTGAAAAACAAAATAAAGTACTCAAGAGAAAAGGGTAATGAAGAAAAATCAAGGAAGGAAGAAGAAATTATCTAGCCCTTTGAAGAACTGATCACTACATTACATCCTGCTTAAAAAAGAAACTGGGTCAATGCAACACACAACTTATTGTCAATTCACAAACTCAGGCATGACAAAACCATCTTGAGTGCATGCAAGCCTTGTATCTAGATGATGTAACATGAACAATAATACTTTTCACAATCTACCATTATTGCACTGATTGGTCAGTTATTTGGTATTTACTACCATCAAGCAATTAGGTTGTGTGTGTCAAACAATTTGTAACAAATTAAAAATAAAATTATTAAAGTACATAAAAAATAATCATGTTAAGACAAAGTCCACTTTCAAATTAAAAACTTAAACAGAACTGAAAAGGCCAATAGACCATAAAAATTTAAAAACACGACTGAAATTGATAGTGTCATCATCAATGGCCAATCACAATGACAGATGTAAGGGGTGAACCCTTGGTTGAAATATGTCTAAAATGGTGCTGTTGCTCATGATTGTAACAAAGGCACAACAGTAAAATATGAGGTATTGTTACTTGATTGTCACTAAATGGTGCATTAGTGCCAGTTGAAAGAAAGCAATGAGTTAATAAACTGTAACCAATTATAAGCTTAGCCAGGACAACTTCCTTCTTCTGATCCTTACAAAAGTAAGATGGCCAAAAACCAAGAGAAGGTTTGACCTAGAAAAGCTTGTTATCACATTGCTCCCTTCAAGTTGACTGCCACATGACATGGAGCTGAGTCTTAAATACAGGACAACAGTCCATGTATGGGACAGGCACAGTCTTAATAGCACCAGAGAAAATGTACTAAGCAAAGATTAAATGAATAAATAGGAAGATGCAAGAATGCCTACACTGATCAACACAACACTCACTGTTGGAGTTGAATAAACATCCATCTCTACATTGAAAGATATAAATAATGGTTAAAACTTAAAACATTTTCCACAAGCATCTCCAAACTCCACCTAGGTGCATTAACAAAATCAAAATGATGAGTTCATCATTCATATTACATAAGACATTCAATAGAGTCACAGAGTTTTACATGACAATGAGCCTGCTAGTCCTAAAGGAACTAGAAATCCAAGAAAGTGTATTAGAGAATGTAAGGTAGCTAATCAACTGTAGAATTTACTCCAAAAAAACCAAGAATACTGTACAAATGGATTACAACAGAAATAAAACATCTAGAGGCAATGTTCAATTTAAAAATGAAAAAACAAAGTTACAAACTCTTCTATAAATGACCCACTAAAGCAAGGGATGAAAGTACTGTACATATTTTAAAACTATTAAGAGTGTGAAATAAAGAATTAAAGCACATCCAACAGATGATATAATTAGCAGAAACTGCCTGATTATACATCACGTGAAAGGGAACCACAGCATTTACTGACAAAGCAAGCAAAAGCTTGAAGGGTGCTTTGATGATAAGTCTTTATATGCTATTCAAAAGCTTCTGGCAATAAACCACAAAACCATGGCATTAAAAATCTTACTCCGAGAGTTCATTGTGAAAAGGCAGTTTACACAGGTTCAAAATAGGTTATCAAGGTATTCACTGTCAAACATACATTATAACTAAACTTTCAAGTGTTTGAAGGATGCTGTACATATGAGAAAAAGTTCAACTCCAGACAGAAATTGAAATTAGAAGAGTCTCCGAGAAGTTAACTTTTAACAGAACTCCCTTATGAATAATGAGCTAAATTTTATACATAAAAGTATTCACTTATAAGATTTGTTTTGTTTTTCATTAGTTCATGGTGAATTATTTACAAAACAACAAACCTTTTTTTACCCTTTTTTAGACTTGTGCATAAATGTGCATTTTAACTGAGACAAAAAATGTACAGAAAATCAAAGTTCAAGTTGAAATACAATTGGAGCAAAAGTAAAAGCAACCTACCCAAAATGCTGGCTCAAATTTATCTGTACATTTGTGGCAGTTTTGGCATTAAACCAGTTTCATGAATTAAGAGTTATTCATAGGAAATACTAAGTGGCTCTCAACTGACATAATTTTAATGCAGATACTCCACATTTAGGTATTAGAAGCTTAATAAATAAAGGGCTTAAAACAAATTTTACTAGCATCATGGAAACTTGACCAGTAACAAAATACAGTACAGTGTATATGTTAAGTATGTGCTTAAAACAAGTCTATAGTTTCAACTGAACAAGAACAAACCAACCACAAACTCTTATCAACAGATCAACAATTAATTTAAGTTTACATACATGCTGCAAAATACAGCACCAGAAAGTGTTCAACTGATTAACATCATATCTATACATGTTCAAAAGTATTACTCCTTTGAAAGCCTTCATTAAACTAACAATAACAAAACAAAAACACTTAAATTTTTATGCAATAATTTTTTTTATGTTTTGAACACTGAGTGATAAGAAAATCCAAAAGGTGAAATTATTTTTTTTTTATTTTTGCAAAGAATTAAGCTAATTTTAATAGCTCTTACTTAAAGTATAGTAAAATACTTATTCATTTTAAATAAAGCTTAGTCAGCAAATCTTAACCCTTTTTACAAATTTTAAAAATACTGAGTGAACGTTTATTAATGCACAGAAATTATGAATCATGTGTGTGAAGCAAAAAAAAAATGCATTAATGTTTTAGTGTTTTAATAATATTACTGAGCACAGAGTAAATCCCAATATCAAATACATTTATGCTTTAAGGTAGATGTTAGATTGCTGTAGATAACTACACGTTACAAAAAGGCTTGTCCCACATAAACAATAGTTAAGCTTTGAATGTCACATGATTTACTGTCTGAACGAAAGCCTCAGTCATGAAACAATCAGTGAAATCAAAGTATTACTCGATTAGCTTGAATATTTCTAAATTAGCCGCCAAACAGGTACCTTTTAATTGATTACAGCTGATTAGTCTCGCCTTTGCACCAACACAGTTTGCAAACAAAAACAATTTTAATTCAAGAAGCAAACATTTAATTTGTAAGATAGTGATTAACTGATAGTAAGCTCTTACTTGTTGCAATTTCAAAGACAAACAATTAGTAATCAGTCTGACTGTTAGATTAAAGGATGCCTACTAAAACATGCGATTTGTAAATAACAACAGTACACACATTTTTTTAGAAATAAAACTTGCAAATATTTATCAATTTCAAAAATAATATTCATTAGAGTAAACCACAATGTTACAAAAATTGATATTTTTTTCATTTTCACACCCATCACAGGCTTAAAAATCACACACACACATGTATACTACACACAAGCATTTTATGTCCAAATTTCTGTAAATATTTTTCCATTTATTTATAGAAGAGTATTCATTTATGAGATTCATTGTTATTGACTCAATATGAGCTATTTACAAAACAAAGATAAATAAATGCTTTGACTGAGAAAAAAAATGCAACTAGAGATTTACACAAGATCAAATCACATCACTTAATTAGTATAACAATATCATTCCAACTGTAGTGAACTCTGTGTTAATACATAAATGTTCTAGTGTATACCTGGAACTAGATCAACCGTATCATTTTTTTTTTCACGTTTCAATATTTATTAATAGTAAATACACAAGTTATTATCTCTACTTCCTGAAAAACAACAACTAGAATGCCCAAATTCTAAATATTACCACACCCTGTAGAATTTTATGACTTTGCAGAATGTAGAAATATCACAATTATGTATTTAAATGAATATATTTTTTATTTGTAAAAAAAAAAACTGCATAGATTCTTACTTTAATGTAAAATACACAAATTCAGTGAAATTAAATATTATTAAATACTTTTGACTAAATATCTTCAAACTTCAGTAATTTTCATTATTGTGCTAAACTGAAAAAACGAATTACTAATGATTTCGACATATGAATTATAGCATACATGAAACACTGATTTATTAATGGTATGCAAGTATTTAAGTGAAAATAATGAAGCAGTGTAAATCTGTAGAATCAGAGTTTAAAGTAACTACAGGGTGGTCGCTAGAAAAGCGGAAAATTTGAGGGTCAGATGAGACCATGAATAAAATGCGTGCTTACTCATTTCTATTTTGATTTCTTTACATCATGAATAAAATGCATGATTTTAATAATTTTGAGCATCTATGAGTGTAATATAACATACGCCTTTAAAAACACTTTGTAAAAGTTATTCTTTGTAAAAATAAATAGCTGTTTGACAAATTTTCTGCTTTTCTAGCAACCACCCTGTATTTTGAATCAGTTTGTGTTGTATCTATGAAAGTACATTTCAGAACCTCAATAATAAAAAAATTTAAATGAGAAGTATAAATTGTTATTATTTTTAAAACTGTTTATCTGATAATTAAAAAACATCTCTTTAGTTATTACAAGCACTATCATGAACCAGGATGATTCATAAAAGGAATTCCAAGGAAAAAGCACCTTAGACAGTAAAAATTCAGTTCAAACACTTTAAAATGTTTACTATTGAATGCTAAAGCTGTACACACATAAAAAATACACAAAAATAGGATGTTAGCCTCACAAGGAAAAGAAAATATACTCAAAACACCCCATTTGTGGTTGTTCTTCTTGTTATTATTAATATTATTATCTTGCCAGCTCACAACAAAAACTGCTAGGCATATTGGATCCAAACCTTTTGTTTAACACTGAATAAGGTACAGCATACTTTGTGTATGGGTATTAAAAAGATTGTTTCTTCTATACCTTGCATAAGCTAAATATATCAATTTTAGTATAAACAATGTTATAATTACCCACTGAAGTTAGTTTTCTAACAAATATCTGATGTTCTTTAAAAAGCTTTAACATAGGATGAAACAGGAATTACTAATCAATAATAGATGAATATCAGGTGACTGGAACATGTAGATACTCAGTGCTTTGTACAATATACAATTGGTGTTTTTAGGGAGACAATCTATATTATACATAAAGTGCAAACTATATCAGCTAGTTACTAGCTATGTTTATTACTATTATGATGTAAAAACTACAGTAGTAAGTAATCCTTTGCTCATAATTCAGATTAAAAAAACCAGCAATAAAGACAGGTAAAAAAAATGGGAATTTAAAACTCTGTAAATAGGGATAATGAATAAAGTAAGAAGACAAGGCTGAAGATACTATATACATTATCTAATCAAACTACAAATCCCTATTTAGGCTCAATATTATTACCTAGAATTACATTTGGAGAAGTCAAAAAGAGTGATTTGTAATCTGAGTGTATAATGTCTCTAGTATTTCCAGCCTTGTTTACTTGCTTTTTCTTTGCAATCCCTCTTTGAAAGTTTTTAAATTCCCAATATTTTATTTTATTACTTATTGCATTTTAGTACACAAGTCTGGAATGAGTAACAATCATTTTTCTAGTTGAAAATTCTGCAAGGTGTGATTGTATAAAACAATATAAAAGCTGAAGTCATCTTTGTAAAATTTCTACAGTTAAAAAAATACTTTTTCAAGTAAATACAACTAAATTTCTATCCAATATAGTGCAAGCCTGCTAATTCTTGTACAATGAAAAAAAAAAAACTCTTTCCAAGTTTTCAGATCAACCACAATTCAAATGTTATCAAAGTAATTACAAGTAAATGGTAATCCTAATTTAATAACCAGTGCTAGAAGTCAAAGTTTAAGCTTCCTAAACTGCTTATGAAGCCATAATACAACCCAGACTTATGTCCCAGTTCAGCATAAATGTTAATGATGAACACATTTATTGTTATACACATGCTTCAAGTCACTGATAACAAGTCTATGCAGCAATGTCCTAATATAATGTAACAAATGTACAGTGTACAAATGGTATGGCTTTCATTACCAACAAATAACACTTGACCAAAAAACATAAGGTCAATGTGCTAAAATAAAATAAAAACTTATGCACAACTTTTATATTTAATAAAATTTAGCTAAATCTAGATGTGTAAAATCTGTAGATTGTTTTTTGGTTAAATTCTCTAAAACCTATGAAACAGTAACAAAACCTACATAATGTATAAAAGATAGAGTTATGATGATTATTTAACTCTTTTTCTTCTATACTTACAGACTCATTAGTCTCATATTCTTTAAGTGAATTCATGAATTCAAGATGTTTTTTCTCTTCATCCATTTGAGCAACCATTTGCTCTGATGCCTGAAGCTTCTGCTGAGTGCTTGCTAATTCATCACGTAGCCATGCATTTTCTTGACAGAGTCTTCGTACCTGTGCTCGAAGTTTTTGTTTTTCTGCTTCAACCATCTGCAAGTGGCTAGCCAAGGCCATCATAACCTGTGAAACAATAAGACTAAGTATGTATGCTGCTTTTAACTCTTTTTTAATGAGTTGTTTCATACAGGTTGAGCAATAGAGGTGCAAACACACCTGGGTTTTAATCATGGTTATTCTCTGTAAACAATTCAGTAGTTCAGACCATTTCAATCAGCATGATCATGTGTAAGTATTTAAATTTGCCAAAACTTGCCCATTCTTTACTGTTGTACATAATGTGAAAAAAAATTTTTATGCAGTACACACTCTTTCTTCAGCCTATAAAATCCTGGATTTTAAAGTTTAATTTCACCACAAAGAAAGATGCCACGGCTGACACAAGAAAGCAGAGATCAAGCGGTCAGGATGCTAATGACAGGGATGGCACCAGGCAAAGTCGCAGCACACTTTGTGATGCACCTTCATGCCCAACAGTGCATGTCCACATACGACAAGGGTGTGTATAAATTGTTTGAATGAGAACAACATGAATGTTCTGGACTGGCCTCCAGCTTTGTCCAATATGAATCCCATTGAGCATCTCTGATACATTCTGGATCAGTAAATCTGTCATCAGGATCCTGCCCCCAGCTCTCTCGTTGAACTATGTGCAGTACTTCTGGCTAAGTTGGACATAATCCCCCAGAGGCAGGTTGACAGTCTGGTGACATCTAAACCATGCATGATCCACGTTCTTTTGGCAACAAATGGAGGACATACCCGTTATCAGTGTTCTGGACATTGAAATCTTGAGTAAACTGTTTGTGAGCAGTTTCTAATCAAATTTGAATACTACGTAGTGCAAAGACATAATGATTCCATACATACATACATTCAAAACGTATATTTAACCTAGTGTATTAAAATTGTTTAACTGCATGTACATTGTTGCTTTTTTAATGTCTCTTAGTATATAAGGCTTTCTTGAAATATATAAGACATAATACTTCCTAACCTGTTTTGAAAATGAAACTCCAAATGTAATTTAAATTGTAGATACTGAAGTATCTATAACAAAATATAGACACTGAAGTATATTGCTTTAAGATAGACTTTAAAATTACTTTAAAAAGATTAATATTGCATGAAGTGGTACAGAGAACTTGGTTATCAGGACTACCTGGTCCACAGCTGAAAATAATTGAGAGCCATTGGTCTAATCAATGCATAATCACCAGCATGAGATCCAGCACTTTTGAAAGTACTTATGTATGTACCACATACAACAGTAGTAGTTGTTCAAGGCTCCTCTACAAATCCAATAAGCTGTTAGAAAATTGCAGTGAATCAAATACAGAAGCATTAGTTCTTGTAAAAAATCTGACCTTATCTAAGACTAGCATTACAAAATTTGTAATAGCAGGATAACATGCTATTTGGTAAGTTAAAAAAAGTTCATATTTAAATCATTTTTTTAAAAGAAATATAAATTTAATTAGCTGAAATTTGAATGGTTGTGATATGTCAGTATCTCTCGTACTGTCTTTTGTCTGGTAATATTACATCACTTGCAAGTTCACACATGTGCAGTGATTACTTTTTACATGTATCTTTAGCAAGCACTGTAAACATAGCTGTAAGATAAATCATAAAACCTTTAAGCAGGTGCCAAATATAAAGTATAAAATTGGCAGATAAAAAGTTTGACACAGATGGTCATCTGAGAGCATAAAGGCAACATTTAACAAAATTTTTTGAGCATCCTTTTCTTTTTTTTGTTGTTGTTATGGTTGGTTGTAATATCTTGATAAAATAAAGATTGGTGAAGGAACAGACTAAGAGTTAGTTTTCAAAGTTTATGATGAAATCCTAAATTCATGTAGCTTCAAAGAATGAATCCTCCTCCACATAAACTAGTTGTTAAAACTTTCTTATCACCAAGACTACTAGCTGATAAATACATCCACTAAAAGGTTTTCAAAATTACTATACTTATTCTGTCCTGAATGTACCACTGTACCCTATAAAAATTACAAACATTATCTCATTTCTTCAGTTATTTAAACACAACACTCATTTAGCTTCAATGCAAAAAGAAAAAAGTTTTTAAATTTTGTTAAGTAATTTGTTAGGACCTGTTTTATGTACTTACACATATGAGATGCTGATAGTATTATATAATAGTGCATATGAAGCAACTGACAACAAAATAAAATACAAGAAAAAAAATTTTATACAAATGTATATGAACAAAGCCTATTTTCACCTGAGCTTCCCCTAAGCCAAGATCTATAGACTCCAAGTGTTTTTTTATTATATTAGCCTTCTCTTCCATGAGGTTGCTGTCACCTTTTTCTTGCTGAACAGCCTTGAGTGAAGACATGAGCCCATTATAAATAGAGTTATGCTCATTTTTTAGAGCTTCCAATCCTTGAAGAACAGTTTTTGTATTTGTTATAATTTCTTCTTGGGTCATTGCTGTCATCTTGCCAATAGATTCTATCTTTCTCCTGGGATATAAAATAAATAAGTTATTTTACCCAAACATCTTACTGTGATAGTAAAACACTAAGCAAAAAAGTTCAGTGTATTAGTTGTATTACACATACTTAGGCATGCAGTTATACTTTCATAAATATGATCCTAATCACTTTATCCTTTACCTAATTATTACACACACACTAGTTTGATTTCACTAAACTCCTGTACAAAACAAAGCTTTTACACTGATTTATTGCTTTTTTAACCCTTAGTATAATATACAAAAGTTCATCTACACATTTGCATACATTATGTATTTGCACTATAACTTTTGATATTGCATGTGTATCTTCACAAAATTTGGTAGACTTTAGTAAAGATTACAAGGTTTTTGTATCCAAAAAATCAGATTTTTTAATGAAATATTTTTACTAGAGAACTAACACAAGTTGCATAATACAATGCTCATGCACTCATATTATATTATGTATCTAGTAATATAAAACTGATTTAGTCTTCTGTCTTGCCTGTGTTTTAAAGGACTAGCATTTTGTAATATGCAATCACATTTCAATTATTATGTGCATATAAATTATTACTATTTAGAAATAAATTACTAAATTTAATTTTTTTTTAAATATAGAACAATAAACAAAGAAGTAAATCAAATAATTCTCTTCTAGCTACAGCCTTTGAACTTGGTTGCTGTTGGACATAAGCTGCCTATAAAAATTTTGCATATGGAGGATATCAAACTTTTTTGCTTTTTAATATTTTATACATATTGTCAAATAATCATTAATCATAAATAATTATATTGATACTATAAAATTCCATTATAATTATATTAAGCTTAGTAACTAACCTGTACTTAGGTTTTTAAAAAATATGAAACTTCGAGAAGACTTAAGACCCAACCTGCCTTCCTGAAATAATGGTTCAAAGGAGTGTAGTAGCTTTTTCACAAATTAAAAGGGCTGAGAAAACCACATGGTGGGCATTCTAAGTTGTTGATTGGTTATTCACATGTCAAATATTGAAGTTAGTGTATGTAAAGGACTATTTCCAAAAATGGAAAGAGGTGAACAGGGCCACTGTGTTTGATTCACTCCATAAGCCATATCTCAGCAAAATAAAAAGATACAAGGTTCTTATTTTATATTTTGGCTTATCAGTAATGATTATTTGAGTTTTTAATTTGTATGAAACTTTGTATTTTAAAATCACAAACATCTCATTTTAAACAGTGCTGCATTGAACATACTAGATGTTATTTTAATATTTACTTTTAAATTAAGAAATTAGCTCATATATAATATTAAAGTTTGAATTATAATCTACAGTTTGACTCCAAGCTCACAGAAATAAATTCATTAAATATTAGTTCAATAAAATCTGAATTAAGTCAAACACAATGAGCCTTTGACCCATGACCCATCATAAAAGGGTTAATATCTATTTAGTAAAATTACACTGATGACAATAAAGGTATTTTATATTAGCTACTGCTAAAATGATGTTATCAATATGCAGCTTATAAATAATATACTTTTATAAAACCATTCCCAATAATATGAAATAAATTAATTCAAATATTAAATGTTTTATTTATAATAGAATAAACCTAACTTCTCAAGTATACTTGAAAAAAAATGTACTTTTGTTCTAAAAACTGTTAATTTCTATATACATCTCATAAAAATTAATTTAAAGTTTTTACAACCTTTACCATTTAACAGTTAATCCTTGGGTAGATAATTTTATTATAACTAATTACTGAGACTGAAAATGCTTACATATCATTTGATACAAAGAAAATTTGACAGCAATAATAATTTATAACAATTTTCTTCCTAAAGTAAAATAGATTGTATAATACAGTAAAAACTATTATAACAGATTCATAGCCTATCTTACAGAACCCACACATATCTCCCATATTAATGCCTTTGAACAATAAAAATATAAATTTTGAATAAACCCTGTAAAAGAAATTTAAGCCTAATAACAAAGCAATGAATTTGATGATTTAACAAGAATTTCTTATAAGTAGTTTAGTAAAAAATAAATTATCACAATATAATTTTGACAACTCAAGCAACTGGAAGTACTGGTGTAACACTGTTTACACCAAAGAAAGTTATATGTATTCAAAAACAACAATTTTTAATAATATTTTCAACTTCATTTCAATTATATGACATGCACTTTTTGGATAACGAGTCATTTAAATGTTTCTATTTTTAATGTTGAAATTTTACAACATATCTCAAAACTAAGATGCATAATTTGTTGTATATAATTGACAAGTGTAATATCTATTTCTCAGGAAGAACAAAAATACTTATCTGTTTTTGTATCCATGCTCATAATATTTTAATATTTTCAAAAAAATATTAGACTCCTTAAAACAAATGATTTTTCATACAGAATTACTCTCTTACACATTAAGCTTCTAAAATAAAATATTTATAATAGTCTACACTAATAATAGTCTAGTCTAATAATTATTTTCAAAGATTATCATTCTAAAAAGTCTTTCAACTGCTCTACATAATTGAAACAATGCAACAACTTAAATTTTTTTTTGGAAAAAAAATTCTTTAACTCTTTTTAATCAATATAAGAAACGTATAAATCTTTAAAATTAAGAGTAATTTCAATCATTCATAAAAACTTGGCAACCCAGTACTTACAGACGATAAGCCTTGATAGTTTCTGACATGATATAAGGGAAAACGAACTTTGCAAAACCGTCTATTATTAAACCTTAGGCTTAGACGTAACAAAGTCTAGTCGTTGTGCAGGTATAAAAATCTTTAAAGGTAATGGCTGTGGATTCCCTACAAGAAGCTCATATGCAAAAGCAACAACTTATTCCAAGATAAGAGGAACAAGTTGTTTTCTCCCTCAATCACCAGTGCTCCGCCGGTAAGTTGATCTAAAACTTGTGAGAAAACTGGGAAAACCAGACATATAACTGATGGAAAGTTTTACAAACTACCAAGAGCGTTCTTTCGGTAACTTGGTCTGGTCGCATTGCAGGAGGTTGTCTGACGCCGGAACGTCTACCGACCCACCGTCAGAGCGCCAGTTTTGTTGCTAGGGTCCACTCCCTTAGCAACCAACGTCATTTCTACTTTTACTTCTTCCTTCTTAAAGTTCGAAATCGTTTAATTAAGTCAAAACAAAACAATATTGTTTGTACATAACTCTTAAAATCCAGTTTTGAAAAATTCAAGAAGCTTAATGAAGCATTTATGTCTCAACAAACAATTCTCTCGGTCTGTGGGACCGGATGACAAAATTTCTCAGCAAATCACCTGATTGTGGTTATACTGCGCATGCGGTAAGTAGGTGAAACCACTGGACATGCCTTTCTTTGAACAGTACAAGGCAGAGGTACGTGCACATATTGATTTCCAAAATCCATGAGTACCCACAACACTTGCTGTACTTTACATGTGGAAGGGCATTTGAAATAACATTCTGGTTGTTCATACTATATTTTCAAATGTTCATATATATATGCATCTTTGAAATATAAACTGAATTTGAACAGTTTCTTTCCGTTCTACCCAGCTACAAACCAAACTGGTAATACTTAAATCAGTGTCAAAAGAACGAGTTTAGCCTATACCTTCGTTTAAAAGGAAGGAAAAGAAGCCATATTTTCAATATAAGTAAAAATGTACTCAAACCTTCACAAAGAATCAAAACTCAAAAAAATGAATATGGAGAGTGATGTCACGTTTCTTAGAGATATGTCGCAAACACCACCAAGATCATACGCGTAGAAGTGATTTACAATTATCCGCCTTGACATATCATCAATGAAAAACAGGTTACAAAATACTTTAGGAAATTATTCTCAAACACCCACTCAAAACAAAAAGGACAAGACTGCTAGAAACTACAGAAGTGATCAAAGTAAATATTCTCTCACTGAATGGCCTTAGCAACATCAGCCATATTTGGTAAGATTTTTTTACCGTTCATACACTTGACCTCTATCTAAAACCCTGTCACCTACTGACGTAATTTCCGTCACATTTAATCTCTGTTCATTTTATCTTTGTAACGATACACAAACATACCCGAAGAAGACAAACCACTGTTCTGTCGAAATTCAGTATGTTCCACCATTAATAATTCTTCCTTACGCTTATAAATCGCTGTTTGTCAAATTTAAGTCTTGCTACAAATAGTGTAATATACAACAATATTACTATAAATACAGTACGAGCCAACTGACAATACGTAAAAAATTAAACTGCATAAAAAAATCCGTCTTTGTACATCAATATACAAGTAGAAGTGGCTGTTTCAATTCAATCAGCACGTTCTAACATGTGCAGGCCTATCTCTTAGCGAAAGATAAGCAACCGGTTAACTTGAATACACATTAAATATTTCAATAAGTAACCACCGATGCCATGGTCTGGGCATAGAAACAGATGATGGATTTTTTATTTAACAAACAAGTTTTGAAACACCAATTTAGAAAATAATTTATATTAAATGTTTTCGCCAAGCACTTGTGTGATTTTTGTTTTTGCTTTTTTGCATTTGAACAAGCAACTGGAAATGTACGTATGGGAAACCATTTAAGATTAAAAATTTGAAACGAACTGCAACATAACTAGATTAAAATACATCAACTTAGAATAACACATATAACTTGTAACAGACTTTACGCTTAAAGCTTATCAGGAACTTCATGTTGCTTGAATCTAAGAAGTAAGGAATTACTTATACACGTTTTGTACTGTACCATAACATTTGAACAATTACCAAAATTTCATATGCACCCAAGCATATGAATGGTTCGTAGTATCAGATCAGCATATTCTGCAATTCCTACTAAATGAGACAGTGAAGCAGGTATGCTTATAGAAAGAAAAAAACAGTAATAGGATGGATTTTTAATTACCTTAGAGACAAAGAAAAGAAAGGTCGATAATCTGAAACCAAAGTACTTTTATTTTGGAAGCAAAACTAATATATTCAAAACTGCATATTATCTAACACATTAAAAATAAAAATTACCAGTTATGGAAAATTTTCACAAATAATATTAAAATACTGTTAGGAAATTAATGGATCTAACTCACAGATATACAGTAACCACCTAAAAATAATTATTGACAAACCTTACAACTAGAGAAAGTGCTATTAATTTACAGAAGAAATAATGCTGCAAATAAACAACTTATCTACAGACCAAACATTTCTCAAAGAAATAATTCAGGCGTTGTTCATGTGGTATCGAAACAGGAACTATTTTTTTGCTATCAGATGATGTATGACAATATAACAGATTTTATGTTTAACATGCAAGCCCTAACGTTATGCTGCTCCTGCAGAAGGAAATCAGGATAAAAAGGAAGTAATAACATACTATAAATAAAAATGTTAACATTGAGTTGGTACATTATGATGTACTTAATAAGATACATGAGCCTAAGTATTTTCTTCTCTCTAATATTCATTCACACAGAAAACTTTTACAATCAGTGCTATTTTTGCCCTATTTTTATTTGATAAACTGAATTATCTGTGATTTTGTTTAAACTGGCATTATATAACTTACTTCAATAGGATGTAAAATGCATCCAGATGCCACAAATTATTTTCGTTATGACGTTATTAACCAACTACAGAAAACTCCCAGTGCGCTTAGCGCATGCGCAATCGAGTAACTACAGATGCCGAGAAACAATTGTTAATAGCTATATTTTACTTTCCGTGTGGATCCAAACAAGCCTGGTCACAGTTGTTAATTCGTGTGGTGACGTCAGCGGCATTAACCAAACCGACTGCATGCTTCCGGCACCGGCCTGGCATGGCCGAGCGCGTTAAGGCGTGCGCTCGTAATCCGAGGGTCGCGGGTTCGCGCCCGGGTCGCGCTAAACATGCTCGCCCTCCCAGCCGTGGGGGTGTATAATGTTACGGTCAATCCCACTATTCGTTGGTAAAAGAGTAGCCCAAGAGTTGGCGGTGGGTGGTGATGACTAGCTGCCTTCCCTCTAGTCTTACACTGCTAAATTAGGAACGGCTAGCACAGATAGCCCTCGAGTAGCTTTGTGCGAAATTCCAAAACAAACAAACAAACAAAGCTTCCGGCACCATGCATCGAAAAATCGATATTTTACTGGATGCCTTTGGCTTCTGCATCAAGCAGTATATAGTTTACGAAACCTACTTCTGCAACAGGAGTTGTCAATCATCAACACCTAAATTTTATTACTGACAGTGGTAAAAGTTCCCGACTAAAATGAATATTATCGTATAACCATAAGCAACAGTTGAACAGTTTTATGCACTTTGGGTCCACAAATATAATTAACTTCCAAAGTCCAATTTAATAAGTTTTAATTAACTGTTTCCAACAAAGACTTTCATTTCTTGTGAAAGTAACGAAATTGAGTGAACCTGTCGAACTGAAAGCTAATTAAAATTACACGAGAAAAAATATATATACATTTGTTTTGTGCAAAAGAAAAAATAAAACACCTAAAATTATGGAATTAAGTTGTCAAAATAATATACCAAAAATAATTAAATCACTTATTTATTGCGTCTGCCGGACACTCCCATGATTTTAAGCAGTTTCTAAGTGTTCCACAATTTTGTTTTTAACTTTATATGTTATGAATTATACCACAGAGAAACACGTTTTTCAAAGAAATAACTCAAACTTACGCGTCAAAGTCCAAGAAAAAAAAAAGTAACACAACGTCACAGTAGGTATGCAGCACACAATTACAGAATCAAACTTTTAATATTATAACATTACTACTTTCCAAATGAAAGAGAAGAAAAAGATTCACATGTATACTGAATTATGGAAAGTAACGTCTAGACTCCTGAAGCACCAGAGGTAACCTTCTTCTTCAACCAACCTTTATCTGCAAAGTAAACCGTACCGTTTAATGATCGATAGAAAACAGCTGTAATCAGAAACTAAAACCTGATTGTTGTTGAATAAGTTAACCTTACACTTAGTCCGTAAATGTTTTATGGTAATTAAATGCGCACTTCAGCTACCATTCAACTCCCTGAATAATGAATACGTAACGTATATTATTTCTACTCAACCCAAAATGTAACACTTTACATGAGTTACTTAAAAGGTTTCGGTTTAATGAGGTATATACGAACACGTTTGAAACAATACAGTTAAAAGATAGACATCACATGTGTAACGATGGCTAAGAAGGTACAAACATGTACGCAAGTAATTATACAAACTGATAAAAGGAAATTGTAATGATACCCAACCTCAATATATTTATAATGTTTAATTAATTCAACAAACTCTTTTTGTATATATTAAGCATCAATGTGTATAAACAGAGAGTAAAAATGTTATAAATGTACAGATAAAATTATACCTGCCTACTTGTAAAAACTGGAAAGCAATGGTTCTGTTGTAAGATTATTCAAAAGTATTAAGTTACCACAATCTTGTAATGCCTAGTTAATAAGAATTACAGTAGAATTGAGAAATACAATGCTGTAACTAAAAGGAATTACAAACAATAGAAATATGATGTTTCTTCAATACGAAACATATGTATAAATAAAACACTTGAATTTGTCTGCATGTCTATCTGGAACTTTTATTACAAATTTCTCAATCAAACACTAAAAATTCTCATATTGTCAAAAAAATCTTTTTACTAATAGTCTGAATTGCATATTGGTTTTTCCATTAAAAATTACCTTATCTGTCTTTTGTTTTGTCAAACTTTTCAATGCAACAAGTATACTACACAATGGCACAACCATTTAATTTTCATTTGCAAAGTATTTCACACAAAACACTTATCTCGCATAATCTCCTAAAAATTAACATTACACTACATTTTTATGAGCTTCTCAAATTATTTAAATAAAAAAATATGCATTTAAAGTTCATTCAAACCATATCGTTTATCACTTTTCAAACATGCATTCACACATTTCTGCATTATCAGCTAGGTTTGCCTTCATTACAACTTTACATGTTCTCTACCTTGGAATGATTTAGATATGGTTCATTTCAGACACTGTTATAAACACCTTTTAGCCAAATTTTTCTTTAATATGGGTTTTATTCTTCAATGAGTTTCTCTGCTTTAACTCCTAAAACAATGTCATACACTCAATTCTCATAACTATCTTGTACCCTGTACACAATTATAAATATTACTTTGCTGTTTACTTTAAAACTAGTTTTATTAACTGAAGTTATGACTACATTACTAATTTGTTTGTCCAACTATGAAAATATTTTGAAACAGACCAGAAATTATCGATCTAACACAATACCTGTAAGGAAGCATAGCTTAAATGGTAGGCATAAAATGGCAAAATAAGGAAAATTCAAACCAAAGGCATGAAAATTATTTTGCAGGTTGCAGTTATTAATTAATGCAGCAGTGGTAACTAGGTCTGTGCACTAAATATGTAGGTAACTCCGAATAATGTACTGATTTAAGATATGTTTAGTTCTGGATATTTGATTGCTTTAGATCAAAATGAAAGTGTAGAATATTCTACTACTTTATACCAGAGTTAGCTGGCCAAACACAGCTAATTCATAATTTCAGATCTAAATTTGATGACTTGTCTATCTGTCATACACTCCAAATTAAAACTACTCTGTGTTACAACTTGTAGCTATGATACACTACTTGACATGAGTATTATGTATACAAGATTAATTTAAATCTCAGTTGTATTTATGATATAGAACTCAACATAAATATACCTAACCATATGAAACAGTAATATTACCACTTTGTTACTATTTTTAATTTTTGAAGAATAAATAGGTACAAACCATGCAACATTTAGATAACTTGAATTTATCTCAAAGATTTATACATAACATACTGCATGCAAGTTGACAGTCAGAAAACAACTGTTTAAGCACCCACCATTGACTACTAACCAAAGTATAAGGTACATATATTACTATTTTACAAAAAAATACTTAAACTACTATTCTAAATTCCCACTAATAATAACTAGATGACACCAGTATTATGTAATAAACAGTGAACAGTTAAAAGAAAATACTCCTAGAAAGAATGTCATTACACATTTATGCTTTTTCTTTAACATGAAAATTTGTAAAAGCTCAAACAATAAAAGTAGGTCTACTAATGTACTACAGTCAGAGAGTTATGTTACTGGAACTAAACAGTCAACCTGAATGTGTTCTTCATGCCTGGTAAAAAACATTTATAGCACAGTAACAAACTGACTAAGCATTGCTCGTCAACTGAATCAAACAAGCTTCAGAAACACAAGATTTTGTTGAATTTATTAAAACAGATGAAATGCTTAAACATTATTACAAAGTGTACTATATGTCACTGAAATTAAATACAAATTGCAGTTATTTCATTTTAAAACTGCTCCTACAATTTTAAGCCAGCTAAAACCAACATACCTGATTATTTATTTATCACATATCATTAGATGTTGATTTTACACTAAAGTACTTAGAGATCAATTATAGTTAACCTAATTTAAACCACATTCTTGGTGACAAATGTAACCAATTGACATTCCTAGAAATAATGTCTGAAGAAAATATGCAAAAATGTATGTCTCATTCAGAGCAAAATAGTTTTTAAAATGCATCAACAAACATTTCATACGCATATAAACAGTAATATCTTAAATTTTAATAACTTTTTTGTCTGAGTACATTTAATCAATAGCTATTTACAAACTGACATAACAAAACTTGTACAAATTATATATACAAGTGTATATAGAAAATGTCTTATTTTAAGAAAGTACTTAATTCATCCACTATTTCTGGAATATTCATTCATACACTGAATCTCAAATGAAAACAGTGAAGTAAGAATTCAATAATAAATATTTTAATTAATGTTATTATTAATGAATAAACACAATATTTAAACACAAACAAATTTATATCATATATAAATCAGGATTTATAGTGAGTTCACACTTGCAATAATCAGGAAAAAGCTTATTAAGCATCTTATTTGTTTCTTTTGCCTTTTCTAGCTTCACAAATAAAACCTAACCATCTAGAGGAGGTATCTCAAGCATGTCAAATGTGGATAAAATAAAAGTTAAATTTTTACCTGTAATGGTAAAGATGATGGTTATACAGTGAAGTAAGAATTCAATGATATTTTAATTAATGTTATTATTAATGAATATTAATGGAAACAAATAGTTACTGTTTTTTTACATAAAAATAAATACAAATATATAAAAAAAAGAAAAACTTAAACTGCTTTTCTTGTTTATAAATATTTTTAATTAGCTTATACTACAATCAGCATCTTTACCATTACAGGTAAAAATTTAACTTTTATTTTATCCACATTTGGCATGCTTGAGGTACCTCTTCCAAATGGTTAGATTTTATTTGTGAAGCTAGAAAAGGCTAAAGAAACAAATAAGATGGTTAATAAGCTTTTTCCTGATTATTGCAAGTGTGAACTCACTATAAATCCTGATTTATATATGATATAAATTTGTTTGTGTTTAAATATTCTATGTACAACATAAAAATGCATAGGAGTTTAAACAGGAGGGAAATATAACTAGGTGAATACATACTTTTTGTATGTTAAGAAATTAGATGATGGTTTTAGTTGCTGATGATATCTTGAAGTAATTTAAACCCAGAAATATATCATCATGAGAAGTATTTTATGATAGAAACAACACCTTAATGTACAAATTCAAATTATTAAAAAAGTGTAACTAATCTTTCCAATAAAATCCAATGACAAAAGAAAAACAGTACATATTAATGTGCTATAGAAATACAAAGAACAAAATATACAAAACCTGGATCTGTCTGCAGAAATTATCTGACCTTTTCTAGCCACTTCAATATATATTGTGCGAGAAAACTAAATAACAAATGCAAAAAATAAAATATTTGCATTCAGGTGAGGTAAGCCACAAAGTTGTATATTACATATTGTGAAAGATGTGTATAGATATACTAAACATTCTGTCAACAAAGACACATGTTTGAACGAAAAAATGCAGTTTATTTTAATTTTTCTATAGTTTAATTTTGTTTCAGATAGTAGGACACATTAAGTAGTTTAACACTCCTATGAAAAAAATATTTATATCCACTAAAGTGAAACCCTTAGTGGATGTTTTAAAAAAAAATTTTAAATATTATTTTGCAAATGTCTGAAAAGTCGAAATATTATTGCTCCTTAAAATATAAAGGGATAGGGTCAGTTAATGGCAATTTCATTTAAATACAAAATTATTAGCCTAATATTAATAACCTTTCAAGTTGCTATGGGGCCTATTAGGCCCCAATTTTCGTAGGAGTATTAAAATAAAGTTTAGATCTACTATTACATAACAAATTTTAATATCATAACAGTAGATCTAAACTTTATTTTAGGTTTAACATTTATCGAAATACTACGTTCATATTAATTATGTGTATTTTATATGTACATTCACACACACACACACACACACAATCTTTTTAAAAGATCCTTCTCAGCTAAGACTTTTACAGAAATAAATCAAGAAAAGTATTTTACCATATTAGAAACAAATTGTGTTATCTTTAATTTAGATTCACTAATGCAATCAAGTGGTTTTGTAACTTATCATGTGCAAGTGTTTTTATCTATTCTATCAAAACCTTGTATAAACATCATTTTCTCTTTATTTTACACAACAGGTCCCAAGGTAGTTGTTTATAAAATAAATTATTTATGTATAATGTTATTCATGCTAGTTTTTTCAAAAAATTAAACCTGTTTGCTTGCCTTTTTTGAAGCAACTTAAATTTAGCAACAAATCTTTTACATCATAGCCTACAGAATACTGTGGCAGAGAGGCAGTTGTTCTTGTTTAGTAGGTCCTTCTTCACTAAAAATAGTTTATATGTAAATAATTTTCTACAATTACAATATGAGATATTTAACTAACATTAAGTAATTTTAAATGAGAATAGTTCATAAAATAAAACTATTTTAGATAATTAAGATCAGAAAAACTTTAAAACTCTAAGCAATTTAAAAATCAAAAGATATATTTAGCCATGAGACTGAAAGCAGAAACAACCTGATGAGTTCCAATATTAAGCAAAATGTTTTACTAACAAAAGCTAACAACAGAGTAGATCGGAAATACTATTAGTACAATCTACAAACTGTACTAGGCTGAATATAAATAGTTATAAAAATGTTTAGTGTACTCTTACTCTAATGTTTTACTTCAATTTCTATTTTAAAATGGTTCATCCTTTGCTATCTGCAATATGAAAAAGTGTATATCAAAATGTAATGTAATTAACCAAACTAATTATAAGTGTCTACAAAGCTAGAATGTGCAGTACAACAGTTCATCCATAAAGAGGGGGGGCAAACACAGTAATGACAATGGAGGGGAGCATATGAAGGATAAAATGTTTTTGTTTTTCATTATACATAAATAAATACCCAGTCATGCACACACACATATACATGCATCTTGTCATTGACAAAAATAGAAAAATAAAATCCCGTATGTACAGATACAATATAAACTTATTTTTGAAATCCATATTTTGATTGGAAATAACAGTAGAAGTTCTTACACTTTTCACTACATAATCATTAAAAATCTAAGTTGTTTTTTTTCTGTGGATTTTATTACATATCAATTTAAACCACAGACTAATTTTGGAAAATCCAGCCATAGAATAGCCAGAACTGTGAACAAGACAACTGAATTAGAATGAATGGGCAGCTTGTGTACATTGTTTTGTCTTAGGTGTAGACATTTTCCAATTGCTTATAGCCTACACTTCCAAAAGTGTTTTTTGAAAACCCTAGCATTATGGCCTCTGCTGAAATTTGTTTGCAGTGAATATAACAGGGCAGTGGTTCCCAACAGTTAATTCAGATCTCCATATTTTATGAACAGTGTGTACAATACTGATTTTTAAAGTACTTTCATATTACAATGTGCTTCAGTAGCAGTATTTTAAAACAGGTTTCTTTGTTCTCAGTCATCTCATGGACTGATTGAAATGCACCTGTGGACCACTAGAGAACAATATGCAGGAATTTGAACAGTTTAAAACAGAGATGAAAAAGAAATTAATCAAAGCTTAAGATAAAAAAAAAAAGTTTTAAAAATAAGCTGAACCATTATGCTTCAAATCATGATTAACTTTGTACAACAAATGGAGAGTGAGTGCCATAAATGAACAGCTCTCATCAGAAAAGGCTTTTGGTGTTTCCCTTGACTATTTAAAAACCCACAATACGAAAAAACAACTTATAATTAATGGAAATGATAAAGGTATAAATGATCAATTGTTAGTTTCAGAATGAGTAGACAAAGCCTAAAAATTAAGCTCACTGCAGCCTTTAGATCCTTTACAGCTAGTAAGATGATTCTGGAGACGAGTGAGTTCTCGTACAAGTTCAGGTTGAGACTTCCTAACTTTTTCTCTCTTGAAGTATTGAAGGTACTCAAAGGAACTAATGATGCTAAATTTCAAAAACAGTGGAAAAAAAAAAAATCAGAAATTTCAGATTTGACAAGGTCACACAGTTAAGACAGTTATATTTCTCTAAAAGAATGGTAAATATGAGAAACAAACTCCAATCTACAGTAACATAGACTGTAATTACACAGGAGTTTATGAAAAAGTTAATGAATATTTGGAGAATCAGAGTCAGATTCAATGACTAGTTTTTTGTTTGTTGAGGGAAGTTTGGAGTTAGGACATCTTTAATAGACTAGGCCAAAAAGCCTTTTTTATGCTCTACAATTTATAAGAATTATAACAGTAGATTACTTTACCAAGTAATGTTTGGTTTAGTATCAGCAAATACAAATATGAAAACATTTAATATTAACTTCTACTTGAAACAAAAAAAGACCAAAAAAACCTAGTCAGACTACAAATTTACTCCACATATCATGGAAAGAAAGACTGTACTTAAAAAGTTTAATAGAGATAATACAATGGAAACTAAAACTGGAATCTCTGCATGTACTAGCTTGTAAGTCATTAGTCATAATGTGGCAGCACTAGACGAAAGCTAATACAAGACTATTGAAGATATTTTCATCATATACTAAAATGTTTCATATTAAAATATAATATTTCATTAAACATGCTAAATCTAGTTTAGAAGAAACAAAAGCATATCCTCATTATTAATGCTATGTTCATTCATAAAAAGTTTTAAACAATAACACTCATTCATACACAAATTAATTTAAACTTGAAAAAATCACATCTTTTGACATTTGATAATATATTTGGAGAGTGGTAATACTTCTGCAAAAATGAGTCACCATATTGTACAGTAGATGCTGTTACGTATTTTTTAATGTTTTATGCTTTTCGTAGACTAAATGCAACAGAAAAACACAGATAACAGCTTGTATAATTTATTACGCTAAACTATTAACAATTATAACAGATATAACATAAATTATATAATAACAGTGACAGATATTAAGTTACATCATTCGAAATTAATTACAAAACAAAATAATACTAGTTTCAAACTTCAAAATTAATCACAATACAAAATAGTACTGGCTTGTATCTAATATAATGATCTAAAATGAAAGTCTCAAATTCCAGTCTAGGGTGTGAATTTGGTCACACGAAGAAATTCTGAAACAGTTCACAGTTCAATAAATTTCCCGTCTCTCAGCACAAGCAGTAATTCAGATGTATCGTAGAGATTGACGAAATCACAGCTTCCGTAGATCTAACTTCAATCACAAATCCAAGTTGAATATTCACAGCAAACACTTAATCTTTCTCAAATAACTAAAACTGATGCCTGACTCTCACTCTTATTCTTCGAATAAAACTAATGACTGAATCTATCTTCTTTTTTCGAATAAAAACTGATGACTGAATCTCTCTCCCGTCACCGTCTTTTATACCGGTAAGCCTATTTCTTGAACAATCCTTCAATTTCCATACAACTCTAGAGCAATCCCCGCGTGTCCGTTCTTGCACGAGACTACACGTCTAGACACGAAGTCACCAGCACTCATTTACAAACATATGATTGGTTTACTTAATTCAAGAAAATTATAAAATGTTACCCTAAATGAATAACAAAATATTAGTTTAAACTTCGAAACAATAATATCAATATGCAAAAATTAATAATAGAAATGAAAATTCAAACACAACACGACATGTTGTCATTAACAAAATATTTACACATATACATAACACTCTCCCCCTTAAAAGTTAAAAAAAAAAAAGTTTGAGCTTGCAAAAACTTTTTTTTTTGTTTATTTGTTTTTTTAAACCAACTTAAAAGGGTTAAATCCAGTAGATTCTGAAATAACCTCACGAACTTCAAACAATAACAAGGGAACACCCTCAACCCAGTTCTTTGAGTGTTTGTGGCAGTAATTTTGTGGAAACGTTCAAGGACACCTTGTGATTCAGGATGGTATGCACTGGATGAAATTTGGTGGACGTCTAATTCATGTATGGCTTGTTCAAATAGCTTGGACATAAAATTTGTGTCTTGATCTGATTGCACATCTTTTGGAATTCCGAACATGGTAAAGGATTTGACAAGAGCCTTGACGATGTTGGGAGCAGTGATTTTTCTCAAAGGGATTGCCTCAGGGAAACGTGTAGAAGCACACATGATCATCAAGAGGCATTCATTTCCTGCTTTGCTTTTTGGCATTGGGCCAACACAATCAATAACGACCCTTGAGAACGATTCTTCAAAGGCAGGAATATGCTGCAGTGGTGCTTTTGGAATCCCCTGATTTGGTTTTCCAGTCATTTGGCAGGAATGGCATGTCTTACAAAAGTCAACAACATTTTGGCGCATCTTTGGCCAATAGAAATTTCGTCGGATACGATCTAGGGTCTTTCTTACACCTAAGTGTCCCGACAATACATGGTCATGAGCAAGACTAAGAATATCATTCCGATAGCATTTTGGAATGACGATTTGGTGAATAACATTCCACTCTTCATCAGCAGCAACGTCAGGAGGTCAGTATTTTTTCATTAGCACACCTGACTTCTGGTAGTAACAAATAGGGACAGTTCCTATTTCATTTTCATCAACAGCCAGTTGTAGAAGAGAACGAGTATCAGGATCATTGTCCTGTTCCTCAATAAGTTTGTTTCGATGAAGAGAGTTGAAACATGTCTTAATGTCATCAGTAGAACTTAAAGTTGAGTCAGAAATCTCATTGATGTGAGACATGAACGTATCAGACAAAGAGAAATCCTCTTTGGATTCCTGAGAACGTGTCTGAGAACGAGTAACAGCACAGGCGGGAAAAACATCAGGAAACTCTTCAACGAGTTGCTCTGTACTGGGGCTAATAACAGGTGCTTCAACCACATGAACCTCTGGTACCACCTTACTACCAGCCTAATCATTCCCTAAAAGCATAGACACACCTTCAACAGGCAATGAGGCTTTAATACCCACAGTCACTGGGCCTGAGACTAAGTCCGAATGTAAATCTAATCTATGAAGAGGAATAGAAACGACGCCACCTTCTACACCAGAAATAAGCACACTGGCCAACGAATGACTTTTCAGAAAACGGAAGTACACTTTCCAAAATCAAACTCTGAAAAGCTCCAGTATCCCGCAGGATTTTAATTGGTTGTAGACGTGAATCGCCAACAAAAGAAACAAAACCTTCAGTCATGAAAGGCTTAAATTTGTCCTCAACAATATCTTCAGGTACATCAATAATATTGGACTTGGAATCCACAGTGGACTGAACAGGGTCAAAATCATTGGGAACCAATGATATATCAAACAAGGGCGAAATGAAACTATTGGGTGATGGCTTGTTTTTGAGCTTATAGCACTCAGAAATCAGATGGCCAGGTTTCTTACAATAAGCACGTTTTGGATGAGAATGACACGTTTTGGGTAGATGACGAGCTTTGAGAATAAGATGAAGTCTTCGTTTGAGAATTAGAAGTTTGCTCTTTTTTGTCTCTGTCGACATTTGCATAATATTTGAATGAGTCATTGGGTTTCTTTGCTGTGTCGCTTGTTTTGCTTTTGTATGAGAAATCTTTGTGAGTCAAAGCATACTCGTCTGCCAAGACAGCAGCATCATGAATTTTGGAAGCTTTTTGTTCATCAATATAAGTTTTTAGCTCTACGGGAATGCATCTTTTAAACTCTTCAACTAACATGAATTCTCTGAGTTTTGTATTATCATCTTTAATTTCTCTGGAATCACACTACCTGTCGAACAGAGTTTCTTTTTCACGAGCAAATTCGACATAAGTTTGGCTGTCAAACTTTTTCTAACCACGAAATTTTTGTCTGTATGCCTCTGGCACCAATTCATATGCATTCAAAACGCATTTTTTGACGTGCTCGTAATCATAACTTTGCTCGGCCGTGAGTTTGGAAAGTACTTCCTGGGCTTTACCCTTGAGAACACTCTGAAGTAATACTGTCCAATATTCGGTAGACCATTTTAGCCTAAGGGCCAATTTTTCAAATTGCTGAAAATATTTATCTACAGCTTTTTCATTGAATGGAGGTACTAAACGAATTTGTTTGGAAGCATCAAAATTATCCAACCGCATTTGAACAACCTTTTCTTCTGTCTGTGCCTTTCTCATACTGATTTCTTTATCAGCTTTAATGCGTTCCATTTGTATTTCGGCATCAAGGCGTTTGTTTTCTTGTTCTGCCTCAAGAACAAGGCGTCCGTTTTCCTGTTCTGCCTCAATACGTTTTTGTTCTGCCTCAAGTCGTTTGGTTTCTTTTTCTGCCTCAAGTCGTTTGCTTTCAATTTCTAAACAAAATTTCATTTCCATTTCTATTTTTTTTAATTCGAAATCTGAGTCAAAATGAGCGACAGGCAACTGTTGTGCAACTTTTTGAGGTAAAACTTTTTGGCTGACCAAATGTTCAACAATAATTTGTTTAATATTTGCTTTCTTCATTGATTGCTTCACTTCTAAATTAAAATGTTTACAAACATCAAGCAATTCAGATTTTTTTAATTCACTGATTAATTCGAAAGAGGGATTCTGATTAAATTTGTTTATAAAATCTTCAAGTTGGAATGCCATTTTGAATATACAAGCTGTCTATCTGTATAAAATATAAATCTTATTTTATAATAAAATTGTTTGTTCGATATCCCGGACGAGCCCCCAATTTTCTGTTACGTATTTTTTAATGTTTTATGCTTTTCGTAGACTAAACGCAACAGAAAAACACAGATAACAGCTTGTATAATTTATTATGCTAAACTATTAACAATTATAACAGATATAACATAAATTATATAATAACAGTGACAGATATTAAGTTACAACATTCGAAATTAATTACAAAACAAAATAATACTAGTTTCAAACTTCAAAATTAATCACAATACAAAATGGTACTCGCCTGTATCTAATATAATGATCTAAAATGAAAGTCTCAAATTCTAGTCTAGGGTGTGAATTTGGTCCCACGAAGAAATTCCGAAACAGTTCACAGTTCAATAAATTCGCCGTCTCTCAGCACAAGCAGTAATTCAAATGTATCGTAGAGATTGACGAAATAAAATCACAGCTTCCGTAGATCTAACTTCAATCACAAATCCAAGTTGAATATTCAAAGCAAACACTTAATCTTTCTCAAATAACTAACTCTCTTCTTTTGAAATAAAACTGATGTCTGAATCTCACTCTTTTTCTTCGAATAAAACTAATGACTGAATCTATCTTCTTTTTTCGAATAAAAACTGATGACTGACTATCTCTCACGTCACCGTCTTTTATACCGGTAGGCCTATTTCTCGAACAATCTTGCAATTTCCATACAACTCTAGAGCAATCCACGCGTGTCCGTTCTTGCACGAGACTACACGTCTAGACACGAAGTCACCAGCACTCATTTACAAACATATGATTGGTCTACTTAATTCAAGAAAATTCTAAAATGTTACCATAAATGAATAACAAAATATTAGTTTAAACTTCGAAACAATAATATCAATATGGAAAAATTAATAATAGAAATGAAAATTCAAACACAACACGACATGTTGTCGTTAACAAAATATTTACACATATACATAACAGATGCAAGCATGCCTAACATAGATTAAACCTATTTCATGCTTCCTGATGTTGTGAAGCACTCATATAGCTTACTCAACTGTCTTTATAAAGCTATAAATGAAATTCACTTCCAATTTTATTTACTTATGTAATAAAAATCTGATAAGTTAAGTTCAGAAAAAAAAGTCATAGATGTTTTAGAGCATAATATATATTGTACATTATAATGCAGTAAATTATTTTTGTTTACTACCAGCCACAATAAAATACTAATCCAAATATCATTCATATTTAACCTGTTCAGTGCCGTAGACGAGACAACTCGTCCAAGCCGATCGGTAACACAGTGCCACAGATGAGTTAATGTTTCATATTTTGTACACATTTTTTCATTTTGTGTATCACTATAAGTTTGGCTTGGAGAAAAAATAGTATTTGTTGCTTATTTCCTTTGATATAAAAATTACTCAATTTTGCTGATAAAAGAAATGGTATAGGAGCTGCCGTAGCAGCTGAAATAGTTAGCACTTACCACATTAAGTATTAAAATAAAGCATAAGAATTGTTGATATGGATCATTAGGGAATTTAACATATCTTCCTAGCACCAAAGCCATTAATTTTGTACAAAGTACAATGATGCTTTAATTATTTCTAAAATCTACTGACCATGAAATGAAGGATTTTGATTTTGGAGTTTTAATACATAAATAAATGTATGAAAGGAAACTATGCTGTGAATATATTCAACATATAATACTTCAAAAGTTTATTTCTGATACAACATATGCTAGAAGTAAAACCAAAACTTGGCAGAAAATAATGAAACAGTGAAAATGACAATTAAGATCCAGTTTAATAAGAAACCCACCCAAAATTACAATTTTTTTGCCAGTAAAAAAAAATTAAAATTTCAGAATCATTTTTTGCATGGAAAGGAATACCACAAAAGTGGATAACACTGCCAAATGTAAAATATTTTGCTGTTTTAAAATCAGTTCTCCATTTCTCTGCAGCACAAATATGGGCAAAGTTATAAGGTCAAAACCATGTAAAGAACATGTATACAAAAAAGGAGGGAGAATGTGAAGTGTGTTTACATCATGATCCTCCAGCTATATGTACAGCAAAACATAGCCATTTTATTACCCAAGGTAGACATGGAGTATTGCAAAAGATCCAAAATCCAGTAAAAAAAGAAGAAAGATTGGTTGCTTTGGTGTTTTATGGCACAAAACAACCAGGCTATCTGCACGAAACATCTGGTAAAAAGTTAAAATTAAGTAACATTCATAAAAGAAAATTAAGGTAAAACAAAAAGTTCAGAAAAAACATAAATAGCATTAAAACCAATGTTAACATCTTGTCTACAGCAGTAAGAGAAAAACTACAATAACACAAATTGTAAAGGACATTCTGTAGGATAACAGTAATTGTCATTACTCGCCAGGAAGACTAACAGGTAAGTTCAAAAACCACCATCAGTCACCTGAAGTTTGCCTTTCCAGTCCTGGTTTTGAATTATTTGACATCATAGATATTTTCAGAAAGTAAAGATTTAAAAGACTTGCAGCAAAACTGTAATTATAACTCACTAGGATGATTAACAGGTAGTTCAAACAGCAGCGTAAGTCACCTGAAGTTGGCCTTTCCAGTCCTGGTTTTGAGTTATATGATGTTACGTTATATTCTAATTTCAAATTGAACTAGATGGACTTTGATTCTTAAAAGGAAATCACATTAATAAAGGTCTAATGTATAAATTTAAAAAAACAAATAAATAGCATTAAAAAGACTAATGGCCTTTAAAACACTAGAAACATTTCCAAGGGGGACAGTGTCACAATCACCAATAATACTGCCTAACATTACAGATAAATCTTGGGACAAAACATGTTTAAAATGTTGTCATCGTTAAGAGTCATAACAATGGCAAGAGATTAAAATGAGACTTTCTGTAACCTGAGTGTTACACAAACAACACATTGGTGCATCAGCCCCAGATAAAACAGAAAGATCAGTTAAAAAACTGACCAATGCGTAGTCTAGTTAGAACAATTTCCTCTTTCCAATCGTTATGGAAGCATGACAGCCAAAGTCCAATAAAGGGTTTTATTTGGAAAAGCTTGTTTTTACGTTGCTCACTCCAAGTTGACTGCAAACTAGCATTCAAGCTGAGCCTTGAATATAGGACCATAGTCTGTGCATAGAACAGGCATAGCGGTGTCAGAGCAGATAGATTTAGCTGTGGTGTCGGCAACCTCGTTCCCGCAAATACCAACATGGCCTAGTATCCAGAAAAACTGGATAAAAGTAGATATAAAAGAAAAATGGGCCAGTTGGTTTTGAATATCAGCAAGAACAGGTTGTGAACTAACTTCAAGCGATTCCAGAGCCAGTAGAGAACTAAGCGAGTCAATATAAATAGGGTAGTTTGAGTACCGTTTAGTTTCTATGTGATCAAAGGCAAGAGAAATGATATATAGTTTAGCAGTGAACACAGAAGCTGTAGAAAGGCTTCTGCTTCAAATTACTGAACCCCAACAAACCATGGCAGAGCCCATACAGTCACCTGATTTCAAACCATCTGTATAAATTGGAATGGAAGAAGGTTTTGAAAGATGTTCAGCAAATTAAAGATGGTACTTCCAATCAGGAGTGTCTGTTTTCTCACATGACTTAAAGATAGGTCACAAATGGGGACTGTAAGAAGCCATGGTGGGATAGGCTGACCAGTGAATACAGTAATGTCATCCAAGGTCAGACCTAATTCATCCAACTGCACCTAGATACAAAAGGAGCAATGGCAGATCGTCTGTTCTGAAAAAGTATGGCACACTAAAGAAGGAAAACGCAACCCCAGGTGGTATGCTTTAGCAAGGAACAAAGTATCAAAACATATAGTAAAGACAGTTGCAAACAACAGAAGTGCAAAGAAGGTTCATGAGACTGCATATAAAAGTTGTCGACATAGGGCCTATTTGCAACAGTAAGAGGGAATTATTCAGTTATGGCATTAATCTTTATAATGAATAGTGACACTCAAAACACAGCCCTGAAAGACTCGAAGTTCCTGTAGAAAAGAACAGAAAAGTGTCGAAACCACATGAATTTGGAATCTCCTGTCCATTAAAAATTTTTTTAATAAAAATGGGAAAATGGCCACTTAACCCACATATATAGAGGTATTGCAAAATGCCATACCTCCCTCTTGTATCATAAGCCTACTCAATGTCAATAAATATTGATAAAAGATGTTGTCATTTGAGAAAGGCTTCTCTGACTGACATTTCAAGTCAAATCAGGTAGTCCATGGAGTGCTGCTGTCAGAATCCACACTTGGTAGGTGAGAGGAGGTTGTTTGATTCAAGGAACCAAATGAGATGAGCATTAACCATCTTCTATAAGGTCATACAGAGACAGCTCATCAAAGCAATTGGATGGTAGTTTGAAGGAATCTTGTGATCCTTCCCAAACTTACAGAAAGGAAGGACAATAGTCTGGTGTCAGGCATCAGAAAAAAACATTCTCCTGCAAATCCAGTTAAAAATAATTATAAGAATAGCAAGAGAAGCAGGAGATAGATGGCACAGCATTTCATAGTATACATCATCAGGTCCAACCAATGTACTGCCAGACTGATGAAGGGCTAGTTTGAGTTCCATCAGTTTAAAAGGATGAATTATAGTCACAGATACAATCATCTTGAAAGGAAAGAGTATCAGCGATGCTCCAGGTATCAGTTACCTTCTGGCCATCAGAGAGCAAGATCAAGAGGGGGACAAATTATATTGCCCACTGACATTTCAAATCTTGTCCGAAATGACTTTGGAACTGATAGTAGAAGATATGCTGGAGGTGAACTTAATAAGCCTGTTGGAAAGTGATGTGGTGCGAGTGAGTGGAATACCTGTGAAAAGTATCCCATGGCCATTTTTGAGCCTTCTATGCCATGTGGCATCAAGAATTCTACCACGGAAGAGAATATCGTGAAAAAAACATGTTGAAGTTTTAGAAATATACTGAAAAGTTGCTTTTAGAAGACATTCACTTACAGCTGCAACACTTGAATGAGATTAAAAAGATTAATGGCCATTAAAAAATTAAAAACCTTATTAAGGTGGACAGAGTCACCATCACCAATAACTCTGTCCAATGTTACAGACTGACCCTGAGAAAAAATGTTTAAAATATTGCCGTCATTGAGAAATGTAACGATGGCAAAAAAGTAATAAGTGGCTGATAATGATTTGAGTGTTACACAAACTACACATTGGTGCATCAGTTCCAGATAAAAGAAAATGATGAGTTAAAAAACTGTGACCAATGCATAGCCTAGTGAGAATAACTTCCTCCTTCCGAACTTTACGGAAGCTAGATGGCCAAAGTCCAATTTTGGGTTTGATTTGAAAAAGTTTGTTGTCGCGTTGCTCACTCCAAGTAGACTGCCAGCTGGTACGGAGCCGAGCCTTGAAGACAACACCATAGTCCATGTACGGAATAGGCATAGAGGTGATGGTGCTGAAGCAGACATATTTACCTGCCATGTCTGCAAGCTCATTCCCACCAATACCAACATGGCCTGGTATCCAGAAAAACTAGATTGAAGTAGCTGCTAATGAGAAATGGGCCAGTCGGTTTTGAATATCAGCAAGAATAGGATGTGAGCTAACGTGTAGCGATTCCAAGGCAAGTATAGAACGAAGCGAATCAGTATAAATAGTGCAGTTGGAGTACTGCTCAGCTGCAATATGATCCAGGGCAAGAGATATGGCATACAGTTTAGCAGTGAACACAGAAGCTGTAGAGGAGATTCTGCACGCAACTACTGACCCATAGCAAACCATAGCAGAGCCCACTGAATTACCTGATTTGGAACTATCTGTATAAATGGGAACTGAATGATTGTTTGAAAGATATTCATTGAATAAAAGATGCACTTCCAATCTGGAGTATCTGCCTTTTTTAGGTGAAGGAACGAAGTTTTAAAGTATATTGTAAAGATAGTTGCAAACGGCAAAGGTGTAGAGAAGGTTCATGAGATTCAATGTATATGCTTTGAACTGGAGAAGTACGGAAAGTCCCAGTGCAGAGTCAAAGTCCTTGGTGATGATTGGGGTCCAGCATCTTTAAGGCCGAGGGTCTGGCAGAACCATAGACCATTGATCCATAGTCGAGTTTCGATCTAATAAGAGCACGATATACCTTTAACACTGAACAGCGATCTGCCCCCCAACTGGTAGAAGAGAGGACACGGAGGATGTTCAGTGCTCTTGTGCATTTGACCCGAAGCTGCTTTAAGTGTGGTATAAAGGTCAGTTTACGATCAAAGATAAGCCCCAAGAACTTTGTTTCCGGGACCACTGGCAGCAAAACTTCACCGATATGAAGTTCAGGATCAGGGTGAATACCCAGTCAAAGGCAAAAGTGCATGCATACAGTTTTGGAGAGAGAAAAATTAAAGCCATTCACCAGAGTCCACTTCTGTGCACGATTGAGGGCAGTTTGTAGTTGCCGCTCAATATATCTCATGTTTGACGAGTGACATGAGATGTGAAAGTCATCAACATACAGCCCATTTGCAACAATGAGAGAGAGTTGTTCAGTGATGGCATTTATCTTTATACTGAAGAGTGTGACACTCAATACACATCCTTGAGGGACTCCAACTTCCTGTACAAAAGAACGTGAAAGTGTCGAACCCACAAAAACTTGGAACCTCATGTCCATTAAAAATTTTTTAATAAACATGGGTAGATGGCCACGTAACCCATATGTATGGAGGTCTCGCAAAACACCATACCTCCATGTTGTGTCGTAAGCCTTCTCAAACAAAACGAGCATTAGCCATCCTTTCTAAGGTCTTACAAAGCAATTGGACGGTAGTTTGAAGGAATCTTCGGATCTTTCCCTGGCTTAGAGAAAGGTAAAATAATAGCCTTGCGCCAGGCATCAGGAAAAACATTCTCCTGCCAGATTCGGTTGAAAATAATCAGGACATCAAGAGAAGCAGGAGATGGATGATGCAGCATGTCATAATGAATATCATCAGGTCCAACAGGCGCACTGGCAGACCGATGTAGGGCCATTTTTGTTCCACCATGGTAAAGGGACAATTATAATCAAAGAAACAGTCAGTTTGAAAGGAAAGAGGTGATCACTCTGCCCAAGTCTTGATGGCCAGGAAGGTGGAGAAACAAGCAGAAGTGCTAGATACCCAGCAAAAGCTTTCACCTAGAGTGTTAGTGATGTTCTGGACATCAGTCACCTCCTGACCATCAGAGAGTAAGATTGAGAGAAGGACAGAATTGTAGTGCTCATTAACCTTTCAAATCCTGTCCCATATGATCTTGGAACTGGTGGTAGAAGATATGCTGGTTGTGAACTTAATCCAAGATAACTTCTGGCTTTGACGTCTTACCCACCTAGCATGTGAACGGGCGCGTTGGAAAGCAACCCGGTTTGAAAGTGTGGGATATCTACGAAAAGTATCCCAGGCCCATTTTTGAGCCTTCCGTGCTCAGTGGCAAGCAGGATTCCACCAAGGACGAGGATATCGTGGAAAATGTGTCGAGGTTTAAGGAATACACTGAGCAGCTGCATGTATAATACAGTCAGTTACCACTGCTACACAGTCGTGTATTGATGGCAAATTTAGGATGGCAGGATCAAGTTTTGCGAGAGCAGTGAAAGTGGACCAGTCTGCCTGATCCAGCTTCCACCGGGGCACACGGGTAGGATGGCATCGACTACGGCCAATCTCTCTCAAAAGGATCGGAAAATGATCACTGCCTAGTGGATTACTGTCAACCCTCCATGAAAAATGGAAGAATATTGAAGGGGAGCAAACTGAGAGATCAATAGCGGTAAAGGATTGACTAGGTGCATGAAAGTATGTAGAAGAATCAGTATTGAAAAGAGAAAGATTGTGAACAGAGAGCATCCGCTCTACAAATCGACCCCTCCCATCAATAACAACACTTTCCCAGAGGGAATAATGTCCATTAAAATCCCCCAGGATTAGAAATGGAGATGGCAACTGTTCAACGAGAGCATCAAGGTCTGATTGATCATATGTTTCTCCAGGGGACAGGTACAGAGAACAAACAATGATGGTATGACCCAAAGAATCACAGATGGCTACAGCCTCCAAGAGTGTGTTGAGTGACAAAGACAGGGTGGACATATGTTGATCAACCAATAGTGCCACCCCTCCATGTACTCAACCATCACACAACCTGTCATTTCTGTACAGAGAAAACTGCCGAATGGAGACTGTATCAGCAGATTTGAGAAATGTTTCTTGTAAAGAAAGACAAACAGGCTGGTAGGAAGCAATCAGCCCTTTGATATCATCCAGATTAAAGCATAAACCTCGACAGTTCCATTGTATCAAGGTGACCATTTTTAAGAACGGGTAGGTGAAGTGCCTGAAGAACACTTCGATTTATGACCACATCTTTTTTCTTTACTGTCTTTAATCAGAGGAGGTCTATCAACCTCCATGGATCCTGCTCTGGGTCGAGTGGGCATTTTTTTTGTTATTGGAAGGGGAATCCAGTGACTGAAGACACGAACAAATAATTGTTTTGTCTCTTGTGGTGGGAGAAAACGATGTATCAGAAGAAATGCCTGTATTTGAAACTGAAAAATGTAAATCTTGAGGTTTGTTGGAAGGTATGGGAGGAACAGAGATGGGTGTGGAAGTCGATTCATCAACCTTTTTAACCACGGAGGTCAAAAGGCTTTTCATTTGTTTTGAAAATGATTCTCTTGGAGGCACAGAGAGATCTGTCTGCACTCCCACTGTAGTTGTGGAATGAAGTGCAGCAGCATATGTCCGAGATGGAGTTGTGGACGGCAATTTCCGAGCCTCAGGATAACTAATGTTATGTGTCGTTTTCAAACGCTGCACCTCTTTTTCTTCCAACTATTTTGGGCAAGAATGAAAGAAAGAGTTTATGCAATGTGGGTTCATGTCACAGTCATAGGCATCGTGGTCCTTGCCTCCACAACAAGCACATGTCATGGAACCACGACAAGATGTCTTTGAGTGGCCAAATCTCTGACATTGGAAACATCGAAGAGGGTTTGGAATGTATGGCCAAACCCTGCAAATGAGATAGCCTGCCTTGATGGTGGCAGGTGCACGTGGTGAAGTAAATGTTAAAACAAGGGTATCTGTTGGCAGTGTAACTCCATCTTTGCGAGTGGAGATGCGCCTCACTGCAGAAACTCCTTGAGTGGAGAGACCAGCAAGAATCTCTGACTAACAAATGTTCTTCAAATCCCTTTCAACAATAACTCCTCATGAAGAATTCAAAGTAGCATGGGGTGTAACCTCAATAGGTATATCCCCAATTGTCTTTGAATTCAAGAGGAGTTCACTGTGTTGGGATGTGGATGTTTCAACCAATATGTCACTAGATCGAAGCTTCTTTACTGACTTTGGAGAGCCAGCAAGTCCCTCTAGTCCCTTTTGAATAATAAAAGGGGACATTTGCCCTAAAGGTTTTTCCAAAAGAGAATGCAATATAAGAAAATGAGGTATGTGTGTTACTGATGTTGAAGATTGCTGTTCTGAGTATTCAAGACGTGGTCACTTACCCATTGACTGTTTTTTTACAATTTTATTTAAATTTTTTGAAGAATCCATGGGAAAGAGGAAAAGTTTCAGTACCCACTGACCCCACCCGCCATGGAGCCCTACAAGGGGACGCACTACAAAATCATGCAAGGACAATGCAGCAACGCCAAGGTTTCGTGAGCATTATACCCAAACACCAGCATCAGGCACAATGTCCACAACATCCGTTGAGAACTTCCAACACTGGTACCTGGTTGACTCTAGCCCAGGTGGACCAGCCGATTGACCCAAGGAGGGCCACCCAAAGGCTGCCCGTCTACAGGAATTCAAGGCCAAAGTGGTGTGTTAGGTCTGGACCCCTCAACCACCAGGAACCTTTCCTCCCCTTCACGAGTCGCCACGCATGGCAAACACGAGTGGATGTTTAGATCCCAGAGAAGGTAACCAGACAGAACAGAACCTTCCCTGGGAGGTCCCCTCACCACTACAGGAATCCACACCGAGGGGACCATGGAGGTCAAAAGACTTTTCATTTATTTTGAAAATAATTCTTTTCGACAGAGAGATTCTTCTGCACTCCCACTGTACTAGTTGAATGAAGTGCAGCAGCATACATCTGAGACGAAGTGGTGGACAGCAACTTCAAGCTTCTGGATAAGTAATGTTATGAATCATTTTCAAATGTTGCATATCTTTTTTTCCAACCATTTAGGGCAAGAAAGAAAGTAGGATGGGTAAGAGCCATTGCAAATGACCCAATGAGGGTCTGTTTCACACTCATAGGCAGGGGCATAGACTTTTTACACCCAATGGGGGAAAAGGTGATTTTTGCAACCACTTATGTGGACTGTTAAATTTGCAAATTAGTAATCTCTGATTACGTGAACATGAAAGCTGTAAACATGTAGTCACAGAGTAATCTTGTTGCTACAATACTTGCATGTATACTTAGGCCTACTGACTAATACTTACAAACTGTCACTTAGATCAAAAAGCTTAGAAGCATGCCTATATTAAAGATGTACATTTCGGCTACTGAAAAGGCCTACATCTAGGCCTAATTATATAATTCGATTGTTAAGAACATGAAAATCACAAGAACACACACAATTTGTAGGCCTGTGATGCAATAAAACAATTCAACAGACCAAACTGTAGGGGAAATGTATACCCTCATCTCCCCAGGATCTACACCCTGCTCTTCTTTACTGACTTTGGAGAGCCAGCAAGTCCCTCTAGTCCCTTCTGAATGAAAAAGGGAGATATCTGCCCAAAAGGTTTGTGTAAAAGAGAATATGGTATAAAAATGTGCTGCTCAGAATCTTCAAGACATAGTTATTTATCTATAAACTGTTTTTTCACTATTTTATTTAAGATTTTATGTGGAGGATCCATAATAAAAAAAGGAATATTTCAGTGTCCACTGACCCCACCCACCATGGAGCCCTACAAGGGAATGCACTACAATGTCAAACAAGGACACTGCAGCAATGCCAGGGTTTCATGAGCACTATACCCAAACATCAGCATCAGATACAATATCCACAACTAGTACTTGGTTGACCCTAGCTCAAGTTGACCAGCCGGTTGACCCAAGGGGGACCACCCCAAGGCTGCCCATGTCCAGGAATTCAAGACCAAAGTGGTGTGATAGGATTGGACCCCTCAACAACCAGGAACCTCTCCTTCCTTTCACGGATTGCCATGCACTGTAAACATGTGGGCGGGTCCAACATCCCAGAGGAGGTAAATTGACAGAAAAGAACCTTCCCTGGAAGGTCTCCTCACCAGGTACAGGAAACCACATTAAGGGGAAAAAAGGAAGTGGCACAGCAAGATGTTCTTATGTCTATGGGTGCTGAAGAGAGTGTTTAGTTACAAGCTTTAGACACTGAGATTGAAGACATACAAGAAGAATACTAGAAACATGTTTATAATCACTTATTATGCATTGAAATTAATAACATCATAAATAACTCTAAAATTTGCTAAAACTAAAGTATTCCAAAGTTTTTCTTTGATTTTCTCGGAAGTCAGGAGGTAGCCAGTCATTTTTGCCTTCCTCTTCACAATCAAAAAGGATTTCTAAATTGTGAAAGTTACTCTCACCTTTTGCTCACTTTCCCTATTTATGTTTGGTACTTTTTTAAAAAAATTTGCCTGGCATCACAAGGGTGGATCTCTTGCTGACCAGGATCTTAAAAGTAGACCAAGAGAGAGACAAAAATTAAAATACAAAAGAAACAGAAAACTTTGAGATAAGAAAAGACATTATTAAATAATGTTAAAACTCCCTTTAACAAACAAAACATCTTAATCAATATATTAAAATACAGCCTACAATAATGGTATATACAAAGATTATGTTTCGACGTCGGGCACTTATTGAAATTCTGAATTTGATGACTGTTGGGCAAGGACAATGAAGTGTTGCATTACCTTTTTAGGAGAACTATTCCTCATCAAATAAAAATACAGCATTGTGTGGTGGATATGATCAGCAATAGTTTTTAGATACACTGGATCAAATTCACCTTTTTCAAAGAATCAGACTCAACCTCCACAATCTAAATGTTTTTCACACTACCAGTTACAGGACTTTAATGCTCTTATTAGTGGAGAGGTAGCATATGATTTACATGAGAAACACATTAGAATCAGTTGATTCCAATATGGGGGTTGTAGAAGGCTTGTGACATGTTATGAAAGAGCTCACATAAAGGAAACACCAATGAATGAAAATAGCTAATCTTGTGAGTGAAAGGAAGTACCTTACACAGACCTTGTCCTGAAATGTTCAGAAATTAAAGTGCAACACGATGATAAAACCTATATACATCCACTTTGGAAATAATTCAATGACCCAAAGAAATATGGCATGAATGGGTTAATACTGTAACAAATACTCCAACATCCTCAATACATAAGAAATAACAAAGACTTTAATGCCATAAGCAAAATTTTACTAATATAAAATCGTACCTCTATTAAAATTGTTAATGTAAATTTCTAACCAACAGTCCAAGCATTAACCCACAAAGCTTGAGCTGCCATCTGTTACACAGTTTGAGGAACTAGATGTAACTAGTTCTACATGATTTAATTGATTAGTCAACATAACCAACTACTTGTGAGCAGCATTTATGTCAATTAGTGTCATGTAATCAAACAGATTAATCAAAATTACAGTTAGATTAATGTAAATTAGTACTTCTGATTATTACTATCCTCAGTTATCCCAAGAACTTATTAATAAAAATTAATCCCATAAAAATAAGCAAGCAAAAATTAGGATTTTTTATTATTATCATTGTTTTTAATTATTTCAATTATCTTAACAGTGTAAATACAGCTATTTTGTTTGTTTTAAGCACACAGCTACATAATGGGTTATCTTTATTTTTCCTAAATTTTGCAGTACAAGTCATTTCATCTTCTGTACTTTTAAGTTTGCTGGACTTTGGTGATGTGTGAGAGAAAGGGCTTTCTTTGTGACTTCTCACCTTGCCTTTATTATTGTAAAGCTGTTAAGGTTATCTGCCACTGCTACTAATTTTGAACTGCTGACTAGAGAGAAGGCAACTGCCTGGCATCGTCCACTGCAAACTTTCTTTTTTTGAGCTGCTGACAAGAGAGAAGAAAATTGCCTGGCAGCACTTGCTGCCAACTTTTTTTGGAGGGCTTGTATATACCATGAGTTGAGGAATACTGTATTTGCTACTTAATTGAATGCAATTTTTTGATTAGCAAATATCAACAATTTCCAATCACTACATGAAACATCATTTGTTTATATTTGCCCAGGATGCGCAAAGTTTTTAAACTTTAGTTTCTTATTAAAACTTCTGATAGTTACCAAACTTTAAAAACAGTATTCCTTACTTTAAAGCTGTTTTCATGGCCTATAGAAAGCTGATACATTTCACATTCTAACAAGTAACAAGGATCCTGTTTAACTGGACTCCCATTAATAACATTATCTTGCCTTCTTCATCCAACCACTTTACAATCCAAGTATTAGTTTTTATTCAAACTTGAACTGTTGTGATTTTTTAAAATAACCTTTTTGAAAATCCAAAAGTACACACACTTTCATTCAACCAGATAATAAGTAACAACCTCCAAAATGTTAAGACATTTATAAGAGATTTCCCTTTATTGAAACTATGTAGTTTTCTTTCACAGTATACTTCACCAAATGGTCATGTTTGATGCAGGAAAATGTCTTACCTCCACGATCACTGACTCTTGCTTTAAAACTAGCTAACTTTTTATGTTGCATTTCTATTCACAAATATAGTTTTGCAAAAATGTGTAGTTTGTTGCAAAATGTAATGTTACTTTGATAAAGCATGAGGTGCATACTTTGTGAAAAAATTATAACTTTTAGACTTGAACCCAGTAAACAAATGAAGTCAACAACCAAAATGTCTCTAATATTTATAAATATTAAAGTCTTTGAATGATGCTTCAATTGTAGGCAATTGTTCCTTACATGAACTGAATCTTATTTTTTTGTTTTGTATTCACACAAAATTATTTCGTATAAGTATGTCTCTTGTATTTTTCCACAATTTTTGATAATTTTATCTCTTGTACTTGACTGACAAATGTGTTTGACAATTGTTTTATTGAAACAATTTTCTTACTAATGAAATACCAATTTTATGCAACAAAGTACTGTATTTTTTGCAACAACATGTAATTTCTCATCTTGAAAAGTACAAGCTATAATTACCAAATTAATTTCCTAAATAGATTCTCACTTGGAAACAAACACTCTTTTGAAGTAATTTTCCTGACATAATTATGCTCTCACTTTGAAACAAAAACAACAACAAACCTAAAATTGCAAAAAAGCAGACTTTCAAGAGTCTTCTAAAAAATATAAATGAGATATACTACATAAAAACAGTATGGGTGAAACATTGTCTAGCGAGTCTTTGTCCAGTGAAACATTGCCCATATACAAGTCATGCCTTTATCATATTATCTAAAAATTTTAAACTACAGGAACAAGACTAACTGGCCTATTATTTGCAGGATAACTTTTGCCAGTTTCAAATGCTCAGACACTACCAGTTCACTGTCCAATGATTTACCAAAAATGTTATTTGGGCCAATGAGGTTTTGTATGTGGGATAGAAAATATTAAATTGTGCACTTCATGCAGAAAAGTTTGAAAAACCCTTTAAGAATGCATGGAATTAAAGAATTTAAATTAGAATTAATTAGCACAGTACAATTAAAAAGAATCTGATTTGCATATTCAGGATTGTTATGAATTTAGAGAGCTATCCCACAAGTCATCTGTTTATATGGTAGAATGAAAACACTGAAAATTAAAATGTGTGTATATATACAAAAAAATCTAATGTTACAACTTATTTTTTGCCAAAAATTTTTCTGTAAAATGGTTTGATGAATATTTATACATAAGAAGTTAAACCTAGGGATGAAATGGTTTGCTTGTTCTTGTGTACATGTGTTATAATTTCAAAGTAAAAGCTCTGAATAAAGAATGAAATGTCTTTGTGATTGTATGTAAAATTTACAATTGTAAACTAAAATAACTTTAAATATTTTTAATACAGAAATAAGCTAAAACAGATTAGTTTATAACAAAATTAGACAAAGTGCCTGATGAAGCAAGGTTGAAAAAATCTGGAACTGATATTTATGTTAACTTATTTCAGTCTTCCATCAAAAAATATTTTGCATAATTTATAAGTCCATTTAATTCTAAATTACTTGAGAAGTTCACTATAAAAAACAATGGGCAGTTTAGTGTAATAAAATATATTTTCTAAGCCTAAGTGCCATAGCATAATTTTAGTTGTCAGATGTCGGTTATGAGACCAAAACTGATTGGTAATTACAGTAAGAAAAATATACAACAACAAACACATGAAAATATTGAAATCAAACAAAAAAATGATCATTTGGTCCTTGAAAGCTTTCCTTGTATATTAACTCTTGATAAAAAAAAAAAAACTAAAAATCTAAACCCACTCTTCACTTTTTAAAGAAATAACCAATTCCCTATTAAACGCTAGTAAGGTGTCAGACTCTACTACTGCCAAAGGTAGCTATTTCAATAAACAAATTACCCTATTAAAAAAGAAAAACAACTGTTAACTGAATCTGACTCGACTATTTCAAATCTTAAACTTTCTTCTGAATATAGCACAAAGAAAATAATTAGAATTTTCCAAATGATCCTTCAAACAATCTTGTAAGATTCAATACAACTCTTTCTTTTCTCAGGAAAAACACAAGTTTTATTTTTTCCTATCCTAAACTCAGTACAATATCACTAAACTTGCGTTAACAGACAGATTTACTTCCACAACATCTAAAACCAAACGATCAAGCCATCTGGAGTTAAAACTAAAACTAAAAGGCTGAATTTAAATGTCGTATGAAACTATTTTTGTTCATAATTATAATGAAACTAACGTAAATGTTTTTAAGACACATTTGAAATAAACATTGTTATTATTAATTCGATACATTATTGCTAATGAGCCAAATGTCATTAAAGCCAGAAGTTAATGCAAAAAAGAGAGAGAGAGAGAAGAAAGTCCTTACCCGACCTAACTTTATTTTATCCTATCACCTCTGTACCACACACACGCGCGTACATAACGACAGCTACTGCCCTCTGTAACTTATAAGTGAATCCCTTCACGGAAACTTTATAAACAATTTGTTTTGATATAACTTTATACTTTGAATGTACCGTTTATCATCAGCCTTACATATAATATTTTACAAAGTATGCGGGTTCTCACGAAAATATGTCACATTTTTACGACAGTATGTTTCACTTCTACCATATATTCAAGAATCAACCACATTGTTCAGTTGTGATTATCACAGGCGATACCAAATTAACTTTATAGCTATGTCGGATAGGTCCCCGGAGTAACAGATATCAATTACTGTGTAATTCTAAATCTCTCATTCACTTAGTTGATTTAAATGTAAACGAGATTGGTCACAAAATGTAATATAAAATGCACAATATTTATTAAGACACTAAGCACAACCACAATGAATATTTGCTTGAACAAACACAATGGATTGCCTCTCTAACATGAAATATTCAGTGGTTAACTTTTTCTTTTATATTGACCACAACAGTTCAAATGTTACTCCACACTCTGGTGACTAAATGTCACAGTTCTAAAAATGCAAAATAACTTGCATTCATCCAAGGCAACCACAACTCATAGGTGACTGTTAATTTTCATTACAGCATAGATGAGGTTGTAACTCTTAGTTATCATCTTAACAACTGTAAAAAAGAGAGCTGTCGCATCCTTACGCAACATGACGAATTAGTTTCCAATTACCTACATGAAAATTATAACTAACGATCTAACAATGTAAAGCACAGTCAGGTGGTTAGAACGTTCGATTCATAATCTAAGGCACATGCATTCAATCCCTGTCATACAAAACATGTCCGCCCTTTCAATCGTAGGAGCGTTATAATGTAAAATCAATTTGTTAATTTTTGTTAATAAAGGAGTAGTTCAAGAGTTAGCGATGGGTGGTCCCTATTCTTAACACTGCGAAATTAGGGACAGTTAACGCAGATAGCCAGGAAGGTTATTTAAAATGTAGTTTCACAACTAGAGTTGTTAATAGCGAAGAACAACTATAGTTTGTTACTTATTCGCAGATTTTAACTAATGACGGCATGAAGCCAAATTAACCGGAAAGAAAACACAAACACCCTCAGTATGAGAGTAAAACCAACGAACCATTTCACATACAAACAAAACCATTCAAAAGGCAAAACAGTTTGCTTTAAAAACAGGTCACTGTTCCACCAAAAACATCAAAAGCTCCTTTAGAAACATCTTATTTGATTGGAAGAAAGTATGAAACTGCACATAATAAGAGAGACATGAATTCTTCCTTCTACCATAAACATGCAAAGAGAGAAGTATGATGAAGCTGTCAAGTCTAACTCTTCATCATATGACAACTTTGCAAGATGTGTAAAAGTAGTTCCTGCTGACATAAAAATACAATTGCTAATATGCATCTAAAATGTTCTGAAACTCGCCATATAATTTGAAAAACACAGATGTTGCAAATTTAGCTCTGTTTCTAGTATTTATACAATACTATTTTGTCAATCACTGGAAGGGTGGTTTAAAGTGGAAGCCATCTTTTTCTTGTTTATTGTTTTTTTTACTATGAACAACTTTTTTGGTTTATTTTGAGGTATGCATTGTTGGGATAGCTGCAGTGTGAAACGAGAAACCTTTGTTTGTTTTTTGAATTTCGCAATGTAAGATTGGATGGAAGGCAGCTAGTCATCACCACCCATCGCCAACTCTTTTATCAACACATTATAACGCCTCCACGGTATGTATGGTGTAACAGGGATTCGAACCCGCGACCCTCGGATTACGAGTCGAACGCCTTAACACACTTGGCCATGCAGAGCCCGAAACGAGAAAAAATATAGCTAAAGTAAATGCTCTTGTTTCAGTATAACACTTACATGTAGGTCTGGCATGGCCTGGTGGGTTAAGGCGTTCAACTCGTAATCCGAGGGTCGCGCGTTTGATTTCCCGCCGCACCATACATATTCGCACTTTCAGCTATGGTGGCGTTATAATGTGACGTTTAATCCAACTATACGTTGGTAAAAGAGTTGCCTTCCCTCTAGTCTTACACTGGAAAATTAGGGACGGCTAGCGCAGACAGCCCTCGTGTAACTTTGCGCGAAATTCAAAAACAAAACACCAAACAAACGTTGCATCACACATAGAAAAAATACGAACTTTCAAGGCAGTGAAGTATACCAAAATAAAATAAAAAAAGTCTAAAACAGCAAACTATTTATATTTCTTGTGAAGAAATGAGATTCTTGTATAAATCCCTGTTGCATGATTGTATCGTGGGAAGAGGAAGGTTTTTGTTAGTTTTTGAATTTCACACAAAGCTACTCGAGGACTATCTGTGTTAACGTCCATAATTTCGCAGTATAAGACTAGAGGGAAGACAGCTAGTCATCACCACCCACCACCAACTCGTGGGCTACTTTTTTACCAACGAATCGTGGGATTGACCGTCACATTGTTACGCTCCCACAGCTAAAAGTGCGAGCATGTTTGGCGCGAGGGGGTTGCGAACTCGCGACCCTCCGATTACGAGTCGCACGCCTTAACACATTTGGTCATGCCGGGCCTATTTCAGCAGATCTAGCAAATTCTGAAGTAATGACATTCTGTAATCAGGACAACAATTTTCTTTCTACATATCCCCCCTGCCATATATCCAGGTGAAATTGAATTAACTTTAGAGTTATATTAGATAGGTCCACTAGATAACAGACGAGTCACTAAAGATATACATTATGAAGTAATACAAAATTTACTGCCGAGTAGACGTAAAATGAGTAATGACACTGATAATAAATTCTTTATTAAATCAATAATTTTTCTTGAATAAACATGATGGACTCAAACTCTGACCTTCAGTGATTATCTCTTTCCCTAAAACCAACTAGACCAGTGATTCTCAACCTATGTACCGTGAGAAACTGGCAGGTGTGTCTTGGTATTTTTGAATTGTTTTGTTTGGAATTTCGCACAAAGCTACTCGAGGGCTATCTGTGCTAGCCGTCCCTAATTTAGCAGTGTAAGACTAGAGGGAAGGCAGCTAGTCATCACCATCCACCGCCAACACTTGGGCTACTCTTTTACCAACGAATAGTGGGATTGATCGTGATATTATAACGCCCCCACGACTGGGAGGGCGAGCATGTTTGGTGCGACGCGGATGCGAACCCGCGACCCTCGGATTACGAGTCGCACGCCTTAACGCGCTTGGACATGCCGGGCCCTGATGTTTTTGAAACACATTCAACTTTCTTGGAATTTTACAAGCAAGTCGAACACATCAGTTAATAGAAGCTACAACAGAGACACTCTGAAACCTGCAAAACATTTGACGGTTTTCACTGAAACTGAGAAGTTCTTACTTAAATTTCATTCTCGACTGTTAGTTTAATTGTGGCGCAACAAGCGCTTTGTACGTCATAAATGATGCATCAAATAACTTTCTAAAACACGTTTTCATTCTGCGGTAAGCCAAAGCGACTACGCTGTAGATAGGAATTTTATATAAACTGCAAAACTTCGTGCTTATTGTGTATGAATTAGCTTTATCATTTAACCATGGAAAAATATTTAAGTACGTCTGATGCTGTAAAGGAAAATGTGTTGAATCAAAAGCAAGGAATCAAACAAAAGCACAAAAACGAATACATCGAGTATGGTTTTATCGCTTTGGAATCGAAACATTCTCAATTATTATTCTGCCTACTCTGCAATGCAGCTTTATCGAACGAGGCGCTTGTTCCTAGCAAACCAAAGAGACTCCTGGAAACAAAACATTCAGCTCTGAAGGATAAACTAAAAGAATACTTCAAGAATCTCGTGGCTCAACAGCATTAACAATCACGGAAGCTTGTGAACTACATGAAGCTGCCCGATAAAGGATTGATTGCAAGTTATAAGGTTGCTCAATTGTTGGCAAAACGCACGAAAGCGCATATGGAGGCCGAATCAGTCATTGCGCTAGCATTGGCAATCATCGTTAAAACTATGCTTGGAACGAATGCCTCAAAAAAGGTCAGGCAAGTTCCACTGTACAATGACACAATGAATCTACTGACGTTAGTGGAAAAGCTTAAGTTCTGGCTTTTGTTCGATTCATAAAAGATGAAAAATCGTAAACAAATACTTATTTTGCAAAGACATTTTCGAGTTGGTGAATAAAAACATTTTGCTCTTCAAATTACATTGGAATAACTGTGTCAGCATTTGCACCAATGGCTGTTCTTCAATGCAAGGAAAAAAGAAGGGATTCCTTACTCTAGTGCACCAACAAAATCCAAACATTAGGATTGTTCACTGCACGATTCACAGAGGCGCTAGCCTCCAAATCTTTGCTGAAAGATTTGCAGTCTTTTATGAATCAAGTGGTTAATTTCATCAAGTCTCGGCCACTTCAATCTCGACTTTTCTTTTCTCTGTGAGGTGATGGATTCAGACTACAAAAAGCTACCGTATCACACTGAAGTTTGATGGCTTTCGAAAGGAAAGGTGTTAAAGCATCTTGTCCAACTAAAAACTAAAGTAATTTCTTTCTTGGAGGTTGAGGTAGCAGATTTTTAATTTTCTTTTTGTGATGAAATCTGATGGCTGAAGGTTCAATTTCTCTCCGACTTGTTTGGCAAATTAAATTATCTGAACTTAAGTCTCCAAGGACCATCTGAAAACATTACTGCAATGTCTAAGCTGAAGGCCTTCGATGAAAAGGTGACGCTGTGGAGGAATAAGATCTCGAAAGGAGTCCTTGATTATTTTCCTTCTGTTAACGAACGTCCGTCAAAGAAGAAAACTGTCACTTAAATTTTGAACACATTAATCGACCTACATTCCGCAATAAAATATTACTTTCCGTCACTTGCTGTTGACGAATATGGTTGGGTGACCTTTCCATTCGGAATCAACGAGACAACAAATCTTAAAACTGAAGAGGAAGAACAACTCATTGATTTACGAAACGACAAATTTTATCAGTCATTGTTTCCCGAAAAGATTTTGGATGAGTTTTGGATCGCCATTAAAAATTCATGTCCTGCAATCAGTTCAAAATCGGTTGAAGTTCTGCTTTCATTTGCATCTTCGTAGTTTTGCGAAATTGTATTTTTAGCACTGACAGAAATTAAAGCCAGAAAGAGAGAGAGGCTTCTTACAGTCGATGATGAAATGCGAGCTTGTTTGTCGGCGATAGAGCCTCGCTTCAGTCTGATTTGCTCTCGGAAGCAGACAGAAGCGTCACATTGAAAACATTTGTAAAAAGTTTTGATTTTTTTGCTGTACCACAAAATCGTTAAAAAGTCTTAGAACGATACTCACGACCAAAGTAAATGATAGTATTGTCAGTGTGCAGATGACATTAATATCGCTTGCTTTGGCCGTGATTTTCGTTCTTAGGCTTTTTAAGTTAACTTTTCTGTGTTACGTGTATCTAAACGTGATGCACAATGACATTATCGCTTGCTGCTTTGGCCGTAATTTTTGTTGTAAGGTTTTTAATGCTTGCCGAAAAATGTGTACCTAAAAAAATCGTTAAGGCTTTCCAGGTGTGCCGTGAAATTTTTCAAATTGTCGTAGTGTGTCGTAAGTCAGAAAAGGTTGAGAACCACTGAACTAGACCAACTCAAAAGGTATTCCAGATTTTACTGATTAAATTTAATGGTCTTCACCATGCAAAAAACTGCACATATCCAGAGCAACAAGCACTTCTCATGTGACGAGTCATTTTCATCACAACAGAGGTGGGTCTAACAATTTAAAATCACCTGAATAATCATTGAAGAACAGTATTGTCAACATTCTAACATAACATGCCTACTGGTAATAATAATTATCCATTTTGAAAACAAAATACAATAAAATTAATGGCTATCTTAACTACATAATCACGTGAAAGTCTCCATATACACAGAATAGAGTAAATTCAGAATAGTGTATCACATAACAGAAGTGCATAGTACACTCAAATACAATACATACATCATGAATAATGACAAATTTATAACATTTAGTTTATTGGTATAAAGAGTAAAAATTTTAAGTAATTGTAAATAATTCAACATTGAGAATCAACATTCATTTATACAAACCTGGTAGGTAATATTTAAAGGACAAGAATCATCAGTTTCAACTAAGACAGCAGTTTAAAGTAAGGGGATTTTAAAAGTTACAATTTAAAAATCAAAACATTAGAAATCAATAGGCTTAAAATGGAAATCGTGTAAATTACAAGTTGGTTTTCCTATTATTATAAATTTATTTACTTCTGTTTCAAAATCAAAGGTGTGTAAGAAGAGCATTTCAAATATATCTTCCACAAGTCCTTGCCTGAGAGGCCTTTCAGAGAATTCCAAAACACCTCAGTTGGGCCAGATGCTGAGAAAGATAAAAAACAAAACAAAATTGGAATGTTATTTTGAACATGCCCTCAAAATGTACAAATTGAGAGGAATGAGGCATAAAATATTGCAGTCAAAGGCTAAGAGAAATTTAAAAAGTTATACAAAAGGTTGTTTGTGCTTCTTCATTAGCAGAATTCAAAAATTAGCTTTATATGGCCCTGGAATGTAATCTTAGCCACCATGAAAGAAATGGTTGTTGTTTTACTAAGTGAGAAAACAGAGTTGTATTTCAAAGTTCCAAAGATTAAAATATTTTTTGCTACTTGATAAATATAATTGCTTGGAAAGTTAAACAGTCTTCTAGTTTTATTTCAATAAAAGATAATTAATAAACACTACTAAGTCTTTATTTTTCCCTCAATATTTGTGGATTTCTATTAACTCAGTTTGTCACATAACCCTAAGTGCTATGACAGCATCTTCCTTCATAAAACAAGTTCACCAATGGGTTACAATAAGTTTATGTTCATAAAACATCAAAATCCGTAGCTTCATTTTTTGCAGTGAATAGTATGGATAGCCTAAATATCCCCATAAAATTAAGACTGATGGTCTGAAAACAAACAAACGAAAGAAAATGAATCACAAGTATTAATAATCAATACAATCAAATGTTTTCCACAAACAATTAACTGAGGTTTTGTTATTAAGTATAATCCTTTACAATAATGACTAAAATAAAAATGATTTGTTTATGAAATCTCTGCTTTCTATGCATTTTGGCTATAATGTTTATTTTCTCCTTTCTTCTTGTCTTACCAAATCTGACCAGCTATAGCAAAAACATATTGTTGAATTTTTCTTACAATTCTTTATGTTATTTAAATGGTTTATCACAGCACAAACTAACATTATGACCAAATTTAAAACAATTTGTCACACAGACCTTTAATCTTCTGATCATAATGTTGCACAATGCTATAGTTTTGCATTTTCACATTTTACAACATTGAATAATTTTTCATAACAGTACCATGAATTAAAAAATATATTCATTTTCTTCTATGGGCAAATAACATTTACTTATCAAATATGATATTTCTAAGTTTAGTAACTGTTTCTTCTTAAATGTGAAGCTACACAATGGGCAACGTTTATGGTAACTGTAGATTTTGATTCCTAAATTTTAAGTTCTCAGACCTAATGATGAGCCACTGGGAGACAACTTTAATAATCAGTTAATAATTTGATCCAGTATTTCATATATTTTAATCAATGTGAATCTGTCACTGCATTTCAAATTAACATATTTAAGAACTGTTATTAATCATGAATATTAACAGTATGGGTACCCACCAACCAGGAAGTAGAAGCTTAGTTATGCACACTTATGTTTCTTGCATGTGTAAATAAATTGTTTGTAGGTGTGCAATGATGTGTTTGGGTGTAATTGTTTAGTCCAATTTTTAAGCAATAATTAAACAAACACTTGGCAAAAATAAGTATCATGGTTATACTGGCTATATAGCACAAGGACTTAATACAGTGAAGAAAACATTCACTATATAGTACAGTTTTTGTTTTAAATTGAGAACCTGAGACTTAGATGACGTATCCAGTATTCGAATATTAAATCAACAAATTTCACTGAATTATTTATAGCATGAATTCTTTTTTTTTTAATAATCTTTCTCTTGACTTTTGTAAACACTACATATGTATCTATGTAATAATAATAATATGATATACAGTTTTTACTGTAGTTCTTGAGGTTAAAGTAAGGTGTTTGTAAAGCAAGTTCATCAAGGGAAAATTAGTACATGTTTACACAATATTTCATCTTCCAATTACAAAATACCAAATAATAATAAAAAATCCTTATTTCAGTATTAAAAGAACCAAATTAATTTTCACACATGAGAATGGAATTTCCAAATTGAAGTATAGCTGCAGAAGTTTTAAAACTAGACAAATATTACATTATTGACAAGGAAAATTAAGTTTTTGACACTAGATATGTGATGTAATACAAAAGTTACTTCATGGCATTCACATTGGTTGTACTGAAGAAATTAATTTACCTATTTCTATTCATAAACGTGCCACTGAAAAAGGTGACAGAGACCACATAAATAAAACAATCAAAATAACAGATATTCAGAACATCTACAAAACACATTTTCAATGATAAATTATCACATATTACAAACCTGTATGTCTTTTTTCTTAATACATTCAATTTTAATGAACAAATAAAAACTAAGTAAAAGCTTAGGCCCCTTGTTACTTATATGCAGAAATTTAAAGTCGGTACAGTCAGGATATTCATAAGTTGTTTATTCTTAAATACTAAACCAGTTATTCTTGTTATAAATTATAAAATACATTTCATGATCAAGTTAAACCCAATACTATGCTATAAAAGTTTAGTTTTATTTAATCCTTCATTATTTTACAAGAAAAAAAAAAGGACTTTAGCTTTTAAGTTGAAAAGAAAGTCATTGCTTAGCTAGCCTTTTAAAATGTGGATTAGGTTGCCTTCTTGTCTATTAAGCAGCAAACAAAATATGCCACAGATAAAAATTCCAAATGTTTTTCCTATTCACCTTTTTCATTCCTTTATCCATTTCAAAGTAAGGGATTTTATTAGTATTTAATACCATTTTTAAAATAATTGTTAAATGATAGTATAAAATGATAAAGCTTACTAAAGTTTCTGTGACATGCAGCATTTTTGGTATTGCTGTGCATACCATATAATTTAATTGATTTCATCAATGTACCATTGTTCATAATTCATATAAAGGATATGAAGTGTAAGACAGATTTCTGAAGAGAATAGAAGTTTGTGTGTTATCCAGTTTCTATACATTTTAAAAATTTGTTTATGGAAGAGAATTATAAAACTAGTCCATGTTTTTACTAATGTATCATAGATTTACCATGTTCATACCTTTATGGTATAAAAAATGTCAAACTTAAAATGAAATTGAGAAATATTAACAAGTGTCAATATGTTTATATTGATATATTTATCTTTCTTATATTTCTCTGAATGACTAAATTAGCCTACCCTATATTTTTTTTTTACGAATTAATGCACCATATTCTGTTCTAATATTATAACTGAGTATAATCAAAATACAGTGTTTTTGCAATTATACTTGTTTTTACCTACTCTCAGTAAATAAGCATAGTCTGATGAACATTTAATAATGAAATTATTTTTTACTTTATATGAAAGAAATAAAATTACAATGGAAAACAAATTTCTAAAATGATTTATTTTCTGAAGGCATCAATACTGGAATCAGTATTGGCCAAACCTTTTGTACAGGTACATCCCTACTTTAAAACAATTTAATATGTGCATGCTTAATATATCCAGAAGAATGCTCATGAATATTACTTTCTGTGTTTATCATTTCATTATTCAATGTAACCATGCATATAAAATTGTAATTTAGTAAAGTTTACCGACACATTTTTACATATTATCTTTCCAATTGTTGCATAAAATATACAGTATATAGAACAAGCAATAACATTTGATATTATAAATCCTTTAAAGTTTGGCTACTTACATATTTACAATGTTGAGCTGCATGTTTATTCTAGTAATGGTTTAATAGTATTACCTTCAATAACAACAAAGGCATGTCTACATCTATATATTTAATTCTGAGGCTTGTTTAGTGCAAGAATCTTTGAATCCCTTAATGGTAGGCTTGAGTTGAACCCAGATATAATCATCTGCAGATGGAATTTTCAAGGTCAGATCTTCCATGAAACAAACCAAATTCTTATCCATATGGGAGTTATTGGTACTTTCTAAGCCACCAACTGCAATTATGTTTGTATCATTATTAATACTTTCATTGAGATATCAGAATCTGAAAAAAACAGGAAACTGGTCGCTTTCAACATGACAACAATTAGAAAAACAAAAATCTAAAATAACCTGTTTTCCTCTAAATAGAATTTTAAAATACAGTTTAGGTTCCATATTTTTTGGAAGTGGGTTTTTTCTTAAAACTTGCAACATAATAGTACACTGTGTAGGAGACCATTTACTTGAGCTTAAAAACCCTTCTGTACTAATCATTTCTTTGAAAAGTCTTGTCATACAACTACAAAAAGATTTTGGTGTACTGTGAATGCAATGTTTACAAGTTGGCTGATGTGGCAGTCGAATGATGTAAACTTCTTTGGGAGTGATAGGTGTTCCACCAAGACACACAAGTACTTGTTGGAGCTTGAAGTCACTTTGATTTTCTCCCACAGTGAGCACAACAGAGTTGAAGACCTCTTCACAGCTCTCTAAAAATCTTTTAGCCTTCCTCATTTTTTTTATTTCTAATGAGTTCTGATTGTTTTATAACCTGTAATTTCATAAAAATATTTTCATGATTATATGAAAAGTCAAAAGCACTCAGAATTTTAATATCCACAGTAATTTACAATGTTCTTACATTAAAATTTCTATAAAACTCTTATTTTCTGAAACAAATGGCACACATTAGGTATTTTTGTACATTTATCTTTCCTGCATAAGTTTTGCACAACAGTTACAAGAACAAATAAAGAAATGTGGGATATATAATATATATACATAAAAATGTTTGCCAAGAATCATGCTATTATAATAATGTAGAATTAGAATCTTCTTACATAACAACTATATGCATTCAATAAATAATAACTTAAAATGACAAGAATAGAAAGTTACAAATGAAAATGCAATCACCTAGAAGAATAAACTTGTATATTCATTGTACTATATACACTCAATATTGTAACTTGCCTTGTAATCATTATGCATTACATTTGTACCAAGAAATGGATGTGAACTACATTTCATTTGGAGTTCATTGATTGATTGTTCTTGATGATAATGCAATGACCTTAAGGAGCAAATTATCTTTTGTTACCTTGCTTCTTGTTTCTACATGTACAAAATATTTTTGCAAAGGCCAAAAATAGACAAAAATAAATGAACTTGGACATTGGAAATTAATTCAGATACATTTTAAAACAAAAATGCATAAATACCAATGTTAGAAAAAAAACACCTTTACTTTCCTCCCTATTTTCAACTCTATTTTCAGTATATCTAAATATTTCATTCATGCCCTGCAAAACAAAATATTTGAAATATCAAAACTTAAAAGCACTATTTAATATTCAATACAGAATTATTTAAACACTTCCAAAATCTTTTTCTGAAGCTCTGTCATCTAAATTCTGGATAATGAATAACAAGTTTTAGTATATTTTAAGGTCAATTGTGTTGAATATGGTAATAGCTTCCTGCAAAGTGAAATGCTCATATTTCAATGACCTAGGTCCATGACTGTTACACAGTTGTAAAATAGATGTAGGTAGAAAAGGTTAAAAGAAAACAAAACAAAAATAACATTGAAGGACAAAACTATTCATCATTAAATACACAAATGACAAGACACTTTATTCTTTTTATACATAAAGTATTACAACTATTTTCTAATTTACAAAATTACTTGATACAATTTTTCTTTAAAACCAAAATGTTAACATACAAATCCAAAAGGGACTGTTTACACTTGTTTCCATTTACAAATAGAATGTATATACACTAATTTACATTATTCAGATACATTTTTCTTTTCATAACAAAGGTAACTACCATATAGACATTAAACACAAGAAATGCAATCCCAAATTGTATATCACTGATTAAGCATAAACCCTATGCACTGGTTAATACTTTTAATTACCTTCAATTTTTCATGACATTTCACCATTTTTTTTTCACTAAAATTGCAAAACAATCATGAAGAGTGAATAAAAGTTCTTATTACGTTATATTTATTAAATAATCTTTATTCAGCATACAAGCTTACACACATGTAGATCATGAGCAATCTACAATACTGAATGTGAACAGTTTGTATATCTAATTTTAAGCTCGTGTATTAATGTATGCATGTATATATATAAACACACACACAATATTTCACAGCATTACTTTTACAAAAACATAAAATTATAATGTAATCTCACACAATTTTCTGTTAAGTTCATTCCTTCGGCACAATTAATTTTTAATATTCTTTCAAAATATTCACTGCCACCAGCAGTATTAATTTTTACCCTAATGCCAACCACACTTTTACTTAACCCATGTCTAATATTTAGATGGGTAACAATACCCTTGTTTAGTTAGTTCATTGAAGCCACTTATAATATGTGACTCACCTGTGTCAAGCAATCTGTAACTAAAAGTCTGACGACTGGTGGAGCACATGGCAGCAAACAACTTGATGAAGGTGATCATTTTAAGGGGGGTTGATATTACAGGACTTCTTAAGGGCGATGATATATAAAGCAGTTTACCTGAATTTCCAATAATGAAAATTTTTCATGACTTTTCAGAATTTCTGGTCTTACGTAAATTGTTTTACTCATTGGAAACCTGACTAAAAACTGAACTTGTAAAAGCCAATATGATATGTCATATGCAGAAGTTAACCTGAAAAGTATATTTACATAAATATACATGCTTAATTGCACTACTGACACATTTAATGATTATTTTCATAAAATTACAATACTAGTGTGTAGTTAAATATTAGCTACATAGTTATGGCAACTGGATTTCAGTAGTTGCTGTGGTTAATTTAAGTTGCTGTTAGTTATTTTTTATAATAATAACTACCATTTGTTTTATACTCTAGGTTTTGGTTACTAATATGCTGCAATTTTTCAGGAAAGTCCTGGGAAGAACTATATGGAATAGTAGAAACCAAAACTCATTGGATTTGTTAAAAAAAAACAATTGTACTATCAGCTTGAATTACACTGTTACTAAATAAGATATCTCTGGAAAACATTATTATTTAAAATGTGAACATGTTTTCATCCTTTTGTCTTGTACTATATGCTATTCTAAACAAATGAGATGGACCACAAATAGTACAAAAGTTGAGAGAGCTTAGTCTGCTATGTAATCATTAGCTGATCAAGTGATATGCCCACTTCCATTCCTTTATTGTTTGTTTCCTTTTTTCAAGCTCAGTAAGCATCCTACATAGGTTTCCTACTTAGTAATAACTTTTCTTTTATACTTTATAATATAGAATAAATACATAATAACAAGAATAAGTAATTTTAATGCCACATAGTCTAAAAATGCTTGGGACAAGCACAATTTGGCATTATGACAAAAAAGTTAAATACATATACTATTATCCCAGCAAAAGATGTAAATAATTTCTTCTCCATTGTCTTCCAGCATCTGAAGGTTGTTTTGACTTTATTCTGCCAACACATCCTTTGTATAATTTCAAAAAGCACTGGCATAGAGAATCATAACTGGGTGTCTGTAATTTTTTATTATAATAACTACCATTTGTTTTATATTATAGATTTTGATGCTAATATACTGCCATCTTCAGGAAAATTCTGAGAAGAACTAAATGGAGTGGCAGGAACCAAAATTTATTGGTCTTGTTGAAAAACCAATTACACTATCAACTTGAATCTCACTACTACTAAATACCATTGACATAAAGAAGCATGGCTTTGTGTCTGTAATTTTCTTCCTGCTACTGTAATCTTTTCATTCCATTGGAATCTGATGTGCAAAAATATTGAAACAACATGACTGGGCAAAATGCCTTCGAATTTCACCTTTAAAATTTTATAACCTCACACTTTATTTTCCCCTGTAATAGAATTTGAGCCACCTTCATTTTCATTTCAGCCAGTGATCTGTTTTGTCAATTACAATAAACATATCATAAAATATGTAGCAGAAAGAAGCTGAATGGACTAAAAAAACTCGGGTAGGTGAACACTGCAGGCATTCACAAAAATAGGCTGGGATTATAGGGATCCTACAAGTTTTACTGGGGTCCAGGGACAACTTTTACACTTTAATGGAATCAGGCACTATTTAGAGTCTTTTCTCATATCCCTTATTATAATGTTTAGAAATAATTTCAAATAAAGAATGGACAATGATTGTTATATTTATGTATAAAAATTAAGTAGTGAAACACAGACCTGAAGTTAACTAGACATACCAAACTATAGGAAAATTTCAGCAATTATCAATAGGAAAACTTTTATTGCTCCAGCCCACTACTACCACAGTAAGTGTTTCACTTACTAATTTAAAGTTACAACAGTAGTCAATACCACTACGTGCTACTGAAATAATGAAATTATGATGTAGACTTACATTAAAATACTACTGGATCTTATCTACGACTTTTGAGTTTGGCCATATTACTGACAAAAAGACCTTACACGCTAGTAAGCCTCCTTGGTACACAACCTTACCATACTTTTGATGAGATCACTGTTAATGTTAACTTTAGATTGTTTAGTTTTACAACTTACAACTAAAGTTGTATTGTTACAGGGTGTGCCATTCACAAGTTCAGGTATAGGTAGGTAGGTGTTTATAAGGCTATCTGAAGCAAAAAGTACACCCTTGCTGTCAGTCACCTGAAGTTGGCCTTTGCAGTCCTGGATTCAAGTCAAAATAAAAATTGAAATGTGTAAAAGAAATTGTGTTAAAACACTATGTAGTCCAATAAAATTCCTTAAATTAAGTTTAAAAGACCAATGGCTCTTAAAAATGTAAAAAACATGAATAAGATGGACAGTATCACCTATAACATAGGCCAAAGTCAAGAGCAAATCTGCCTTACAAAATGATGTTATCATTCTAGGTTGTAATGACAGCATGATAATAAAATGTGGATGATTGTAATCTGAGTACCACATAGACCACACATTGGTGCAGCAGTACCAGAAAAAAGAAAGTGATGTGTTAAAAAGCTGTGACCAATGCTAAAACAACCTCCTCTCTTTGATCCTTACAGAAGCAAGAGAGCCAAAGACCTAGAGAAGGTTTGATTTGAAAAAGCTTGTTATTGTGTTGCTCATTCCAGGTTGCCTGCCATCTAGTGTACAGTCTGAATTTGATAACTGGACCATACTCTATGTATGGAATGGGTACTGGGATGATAGATCCAGAACAGACAGACTTTACTGTTCTGTCAGTCAGCTCATTCCCACAAACCAACATGACCTGGTATCCAAAAGAAGTGGATGGTGACAAATGAGAGAAAAAGATAGGCCAGTTTGTTTTCAATATTGATAAGAAGAGGGTGGTGACTACCGTTGAATGATTTCAGGGCCAAGAGATAACTGAGCGAGTCTGTATATATTGTACAATTTGTATATTGCATCAGTTCAACAAGACTTAGGGCAAGAGAGATGGCATACAATTCGGCAGTGAAAACAGAAACTGTAGGGGGAGTCTGTGTGCCACAATCGAACTGTCACAAACCATGGCAAAGCCCACTGAGCCACCTAATTAGGAACCATCTGTATATATAGGAATGGATGGATCACATGAAAGATGTTCATTAAAGAAAGAGCAATATTTTCAATCGAGTGTATCTACTTTCCTCAGATTACTCAAATACAGGTTACAATTGGGGGTGGCCTGGCATGGCCGAGCGCGTTAAGGCGTGCACTCGTAATCCGAGGGTCGCGGGTTCGCGCCCGCGTCGCGCTAAACATGCTCACCCTCCCAGCCGTGGGGGTGTATAATGTGACGGTCAATCCCACTATTCGTTGGTAAAAGAGTAGCCCAATAGTTGGCGGTGGGTGGTGATGACTAGCTGCCTTCCCTCTAGTCTTACACTGCTAAATTAGGGACGGCTAGCACAGATAGCCCTCGAGTAGCTTTGTGCGAAATTCCAAAACAAACAAAACAAAAAATACAATTGGGGACAGCAATTTACCTGTGGGAAAATAGGAGAAAGTGTTGAGCCCACACAGACTTGGAAGCTGCACTTCATTAAGAATTGCTTGATGAAAAGGGGTAAATTGCCAAGCAATCCACACAAGTGAAGGTCTCATTAAGATGCCATATCTCCATGTTGTATTGTAAGCTTTTTCTAAATAAAAAAAAATAGTAGCAAGATGTTACTCTGATTGATGTTTCAAGGCAAATTAAGTGGTCTATCATAGAGCATTGTCTTTGAAACCAACCCTGACTAGGTGAGAGGAGGTTGTTTGATTCAACAAATCAAAAGAGGCAGGCATTGATTATCCTCTCTAAGATCTGACTAAAAGAGCATGTCAGAGCAATTAGACAGTAATTTGAAGGAATAATTGAATCCTTCCCAGGATAGGGAGTATGATAACTAGTCACCACGCATCTGGATAGACATTTTCCTGCAATATCCGATTAAAAATAGCTAGGAGAATAGTAAGACAGTTCTGGGAAAGGTGGCATAACATCTCATAAAGTATATTATCAGGTCTGACTGATGTACTGCCAGACTGATGAATTTCAAGCTTGAGTTCCATCAGTGTAAGAGGGCAATTGCAGTCATAGGAATGGTCAGATGAAAAGGAAACAGGCAGATGCTTGGTCTGTGTTTTAATGGCTAAAAAAGGAAGGGGATAAGTTAAAAAAGCTAGATACATGAGAAAAGATGTCCCCAAGAGTATTGGCAATGCTCTGTGCATCTGCAACTTCGTGGCCATCAGATATTAAGATAGAGAGGGGGCAGAAGTATATCTTCCACTCACCCTCCAGATCTTATCCCATATAACTTTTGTGCTGGTGGTTGAAGAAATACTAGAGGTGTATTTAATCCAAGATTCCTTCTGGTTTTGATGTCTAACTTGCCGAGCACATGCATAGGCTTGCTGAAATGCAATGCAGTTTGAGAGTGTGGGATATCTTTGAAATTTATCCCAAGCACATTTCTGAGTTTTTCGTGTTATAGAACAGGCAGAATTTCACCAAGGGCAGGGATGCTGTGGGGAACATATAGAGGTTTAAGGGATGCATCGAGTAACAGCTTGTATAATACTGTTGGTTACTGCTGCTATACAATCATCTATGGATGATTTACATAAGATAAAAGGATCAAGTTTTGAGAGAGTAGTGAAAGAAGGTCAGTTGGCCTGGGCCAATTTCCAGTGAGGTACATGGGTCGGGTGGTACTGTTCACTGCCAATATCTCTTAAGATGATGAGAAAATGATCACAACTTCATGGATTGATGTCAATCTCCCAAGAAAAGTGAGTGAATAGCAAAGGGAAACAGACAGAAAGATCTATAGCTATAAATGACTGACTGGGTGCATGAAAATATGTGTAAGAGCCAGTACTGAATAGAGTCAGGTTGTGATTCAGGAACATATGCTCTATGGCACTCCCTCTCATATCAATATGGGAGCCACCCCAGAGGGGATTATGCCCATTGAAATATCCCAAGATTAAAAAGGAGGTTGGCAGTTGCTCAATGAGGGTAGAGGTCTGATTGATTATAATGCATTTCATGTGTAAGGTATAGAGAGCAAATAGTGATGGTACAACCCAAGGAGATACAGATGGCTACAGCCTCCAAGGGTGTGATTAATGACAGGGACCAGGTAGGTACATGCTGATCAACCAGCAATGCAACTTGCCCATGTCTCCATCCTATACATAACCTGTCATTCTGGTATAATGAATAGTGTCAAGTAGTAACTGTATTTGTAGGCTGTAGAAATGTTTCCTGCAAAAAATGACATATGGGATGATAAAAGTCAATCAGATATTTGACGTCAGTCATATTTGATTGGAAACCTCGACAGTTCCATTGGATTAGTGTGGCCATGTGCAATTATTTCAGAGAAGACAATAGAGTCCTTCTGTTTAGTACCACATTTTTGTTTCTTTATTGGATGTGGGTTTATCGCCCTCTATGGATCCTGCTCTAGCTCGTATGGTTGGGTCTGAATTTATTGGTACACGTACTAATGATTGAGGGTGTGGAAAAGTGGTTTAATTTCTGGGGTATCAAGAGAGGGAGACCCTATGGTAACATCTTGACATGAAAAAGGTGAAATTTGGCAATGACTGGAAGGCATTGTCATGACAGAGATGGAAGAAGACACTGATTTGTGAACTGTGTTGATTTTGGAAAGTGTTTCATTAAGATTTGCTGGTGAAGATTGTGTAAGGGATAGGGTAAGGTCTGTCTGGACAGGTTACAGCAGAATAAGTTCTGGACGGAATAGGTAATAATTTTCGAGCATCTGTGTAAGTTAGATTGTTAACTGTCTCGAGATGTTGTACTTCTTCTTCTACCAGTTTAGGGCATGAGGTAAAATAAGAAGGATGTGTACAATTACAGTTTATACAATTTGATTTGATTTGGCATTCAGTGGCATTATGGTCTTTACCACTACAACGGGCACAGGCCAAGGAACCATGGCAAGATTGTTTTGAATGACCAAATTGTTGACAATAAAAACATCATACAGAATTTGGAATATAAGGTTGCACCTTACAATTCAGATATTCTGCTTTTATTGTTATGGGAGGACATGGTACTGTAAACGTTAGCATAAGAACATTTGTTGGTTCCAGAATTCCATCTTTTCAAGTGAAGATTTGGTGTACTGCTGTGACTCCTAGGCTGGAGAGACCTGCAAGGGTCTTTGATTCGGGGACAGTCCTTAAATCTCTTTCAACTACGACTACTCTGGAAGTATTCAAAGTGGAATGAGGAGTAGTTTCAATGGGTATGTACCCCAAGGCCTTTGATGTCAGGAGTTAGGAATACTGTGATGAAGGTGTTTCCACTAAAATGTCTCCTGAACATAGCTTTTTCACGAATTTAGGGGAGCCAGCAAGCCCTTCTGAATAAAAAATGGGGATATCTGCCTTTGAAGTTTGTCACTTAAAGGAATCCAAAATTAGGAAACATGAGACAGATTCATCAATGCATGGTTCTTTTCTAGTAGTCAGGTTTTTCTTAATGGTTTCAAGTCGTGTTTGTTTGTTTTTTACCAAGGTTTTCGTGAGCACTATATCTGAACACCAGTGTCAGACATAATATCCACAACACCCGTTGTGGATGTTCTATGCTTGTACTCAGTTGATCCTGGCCCAAATGGACTAGACAATTAATCCTGGGGAGACCACCTTCATCGTTCATCATCAGGTTCACAAAGAAAGAAAGAGATAACTGACCGGAAGCTGACCACATGTTTGAAAGGGGTTGTGTAACAGAGTGTAAGAATGTAGAGGGTGTGCTTAGATGTTTGAATATATAACTGGCATGCTGCATCAAACCAGAAATTTACAGATTTATACAACAAAACATAAACCAAATCAACACTAGGAATGACAGAGACAAAATGATCTGTCACAACAAAAAACTAGTAAAACTAAGATGCAAGCAACAGAAAAGAGACCATGACAAACCATTGACTAACCTCATAATTAACAGATCCGACCAACAATTAAACACAGATGAGATACATCTACTTAACAAAGGACTCAACTTTGCAATTGTACCGAGGTACATTCTAACCTTAGAAATCAAAACATGTTTAGAAGATCTAGCCAGACTTGTGATACTTTCCACAGAAAACAAAAACAAGAAAACAATTTATACAATTTTATTGATATCCAACAGCCAAACTTCCCAGGAAAAATTAAAAATTAATATTTTTCAGAAATACCTAAAAACAACATCTTAAATGATTTTTTCAAAGAATTTTCTCACAAAACCATCAACACAATTTCACAAAACAGAAAGCTAAAAAAGAATTTTACAAAAAGAGATATCAATTTCATTAAAAACCTAAAACATGACAAAAACATAAATTCTGAAAACAGATAAAGGAAATGCTATAGTCATAATGAACACAAATGAATACACCCAAAAAATGAAAAACATCCTATCAGACACCACAAAATTTAAACCAATACACAGAAATCTAACAAAGACACACGAAACGCAACTAAACAAAATACTACTAAGAACGAAAAAAGCCAACACAATTTCACAAACACTTTATTTTTACCCACACAAAACCAACTCACACACAAAATAAATATACAGCATCTCCAAACCTCATAAACCAGATTGTCCATTACAACCAATAATGTTTATATACGAATTGTTCAATTACAAAGCATAAGCATTCTCCAAATATGTAACATCAGCCAGCTCATTTATCAAAGACTATTAATTTCAAGTCTAATCTTAATCAACTTGATCATAAAGCCTTAATTGCCTTAAATACAAGAACTGATACACAATTTAAAACTGAAATCCACCGAAAAATCACCCATACTAGACTGTACAGTCCTTAAGACTCAGCACATGAAGCAAAACAAAAATTCAACATACTATGAAACCAAATAAATACAGCCATAAAACTATGCTTACCAGATAGAATTAATGATCAATTAGACAAAATAAAATAATACTTCATCAACATCAATATTTCCTCTACAAACCATAGAAAGCATTATTCGCACATACCTACACAGAAAGCAAAATCAACCAACTAAAGTAAATATATCTCACAAATAAAAAAATGAAAAAAACATATACTGCTGCATACCATATATTCCCAACATCAGCAGAAAAATAACCAACATTTGGCAAAAACTAGTAACAAAATATGACATTCCAATTAATACCAAATTTATTCAAAAACCAGGCACACAACTGAGGTCTATACTATGTAAAAACTACACAGAGAATCACAACACGAACATTATTTATAAAATACAATGTGATACCTCCCACGACTTCTATATTGGAGAAACAAGTAGAGATATGGAAACCAGATTCAAAGAACATAAAAAGTTACCTTCACACATTTTTGAACACTGCAAGTCAAATAAACACAACATAACCATAGAAAACACTCAAATACTAAATAAAGAAACATAAACAAATGCAAAATTAAAGAAGCCTTGTTTATACAACAACTCAAGCCCAAAATAAACCAATACAAAGGAACACCTTTATACCTATATTAATAAATATAATCAAACATCTAGGCATACCCTCTACATTACTACACTCAATTACACAAACCCCTTCAAAAATGTGGTCAGCTATCCGTCAGTTACCTCGTTCTTTTCTTGTGAACCTGATGATGATTCAAGAAGGTCGAAATGTTGTTCGCTCCTCTACATAAAAAAAAATCTCAACCAATACCAGCCGTTTTTATATATACATAGATTTACATTGCCTTCACGTGAGAGGTATTTCAGTTGCTTTTTCCAAATAAAAACACTCATTTTAATAACACATTTTTCAGTTTATTTCATACATATAAAATATTAGTCTATGATATTCTTGAATTAGTTGATATTATACTTACATCACTGAAATTAGTATCTTTCATACAATAATCAGTCTAGTAATGAAAAATTCACTGATCAAATTTTAAGTTTTAAACATAAAATTAATTAAAAAGGGGGAATCCTCAATAGGCACAGTAGTTAAAATTCTTTTTTTTTAATAGCTATATTTTTGTGTGTGTGTAAGTAAAACAAAGCACGGAGTGTGTGAATACCCAACTCACTTTTATTACATATCAGAATCTCTAACAGTCTAATCTCAAATTGATGTTGTTTTAGTTCTCGGCAAGATTAAAGTAAATTAATCTACAAGACCTTGGGCATCTTCATACACATAAAAAAGATTTGACTTACTGAATCTAAAACTAACTAGATTTCAAAATACGAGTCAAATTGATGGAGTATGAAATAAAATTTTCTACTTGAAAAAAAACAAACTCGGAGCCATTATAACTCAATTTTTTTATGAGTTGCTATATCACGGCTAATAAAAATTATACAAGCACATATATCTACATGAATCTTCTATATTCAAATTATAATTTTAAAAGTCATAGGTTGATGATCAACATAAACCGTAAAATAGTATTTTATTCCAAAAGTATCAAATTATCTTACAATTGCCATGGCTGAGACCTAGCACTGAGTTTTCAAAAGTAATAGTACTTATGCCTAAAGTTGTAATTTTTAGCTCACCTGGTTAAGCTTAATATTTGTGCAAAGACTATTTGGTTCAGCACTGCCAATAGGCTTAGCGGAATTTCCCTTTTCTGATTCATCAGTCACCCATCGCTTTAGTTGTACGAATGGAAGTGGAATTTGCTCCCTTTGATATAATATGTATTTAATAAGCTCTACTGACAGCTTTCCAAATGTTTGTTGGTGGACAAGTTCTTTAAATTCAATTACACATTGAGCTGAAACTTTCTTCTCTTTAAATCTCTCCATTAGGCCTAAACCACAAAATTTCAAAAATCCCTCGCTCAGTCTTAAGTGAAGTACGCAGCTCACGCAGATTAAAATGATGAAAAATTCGAAAACGTGATATCAACAACGAAAAACTAAAGATGTTAGGACCTGCGAAAGTCTTTTTATTTTTTAATAATAATAAAATGTAATAAATACAACAAGTGATTATAAAATCGTTTTATTTTATACTATTTTTTTTCTAGTACAGTAAGAAACTGTTTATTTGTTATGTGAATGTCTAATGGCAAGAGCACTGATTCATTCATTGCCTTATGTTGGTAGATTCCTGCTTCGTGTACTAACACTTAACAGTAAAATAAACATAGGAAATAGATATCAAAATCTTAAATTATTTCACATGTTTCGATAAATATTTTTTTTTACTTTTCACTCCTTTCGGCCCAAATTACAGGTTATATTTTCTCTACGATTGTGGTAATAACAATAATATTGCTAGATTTTTCCTCAAGCAATTTATGTACATGAAGAAAAAATACGCATTTTGCGTTGTTAGACTCAACCACTTATTTGAATAGAAATAACTTTTCTTTCATCTTTTCATCTTTCGAAGCTCTACTCAAATAGTGGTTGAGTCTAACAACGTAAAATGCATAATTTTTTTTATGTTCATTGGCCTTAAGAATTTTGGCTAGCAGTCTATATCAGATGTGTGGAAGCCATTACCACGATGTTATTCTTTTTACAATGTTTGTTGATTATGAATTTTGTGTTGAAATTGTTGATTTTTACGTTTGCAACATAACTATCAGAGTATTTAGGAGTATGGATTGAAACGTTTGAAAGCACAGTTATATTAGCTTCCAATCATATCAAGCTCTTATGTATATCATAACTAAGCTTCATCTTGATGAAGGATAAATTAATTAAATATACAGTTTTTGCGTCCTTAATGATAAAGATAAAAACGCATTGTTTCATCTTTTGCGTCCCTTTGCTGTTTTCGATAGCATAGGAGATTTGGGCTAGATTTAGACCCATACAGCCTCTATAGTAAAAGTATGATGAACAATAGATGCGTTAAACATTATAACCAATACTTTTACGGAAAGCAGCATTAAATTAAAACAAAACAGACTATTTGTCATTAACGGAACACATAAACACTATTGGTGTGATTCTTGTATTATCGTAAATTAAATTAATGTTCTCGAAGAGTTTGACATCAGTGTAATAGAATCTTTAAACAATTTCCGTAACAACATAACCAATGAAAGATCTTTACACAGCTTCTTCAGTGCAACTTTGAGTAGCTTGACACCTAACATAACATAATACTAAAGGGCAACAAGGGACCTTTTAGTTAATCTAGGCTATTCTATTCACTGCCTTAAACTGTAAAAGCAAAAAACCTAAAAATAAGGCTTCATTATTCAAACGTTTGTCAAGCTTTTTCTTGAAGTTAATTAAATTAACTGCATTCATTACATCCGAAAAGCAACTGTTCCATAAACCAGTATTACTCTTTGACCATAGTTAGGATAATAAAGCTGTCTTAGTTAAATATACCTTTTTAACAGACAAAATTTATATTTATGTCTCATAGTCTTACTGTTCTCATTGTAAATATGAAAACAGATAATGTTTACTCTTAACTCTCTTGACAAATTTAACCGCCTCGTTGACATCCTTTCTAACTTTTATTTTTTTTAAATAAATTACTACAACGTGTATTAGTGGTTAGGTTTTTGTGTGTGTTTTTTTTCAAAATTCAAGTTTTAATTAAATAAAATATACATTTGCAATCTTGTGAACTGAAGTTACATATGATAGATATGCCTTGCATTTGTTGAAAGACATTTTGGCCAAACTGAAAAATATTTGAAAACACAACAACCCCAAAATCTTGTAAGAACATTTTTTTTTATCAATAACATTGTTATAGAAACATTTGTTTACTAACACAAGCGCTTTTCCAGTGGTTCAGTTGTATGTTTGTTGCCCCCCTTAAGTGCCCGGCATGACATAGCGCGTTAAGGCGTGTGCTTCGTAATCTGAGGGTTACGGGTTCGGGCCCGAGTCGCGTCAAACATGCTCGCCCTTCCAGCCGTGGAGGAGTTATAATGTACGGTCAATCCCACTTTTTTTGTTAAAATAGTAGCCCAAGAGTTGGCGGTGGGTGATGATGACTAGCTGCCTTCCCTCTAGTCTTACACTGCTAAATTAGGGACGGCTAGCACAGATAGCCCTCGAGTAGCTTTGCGCGAAATTTTAAAAAAACAACAAAAACAAACAAACGTTGCCCCCTTCCTCCCTCAGTTGCACAACAGTATGTTTACAGACTTGCAACGCGAAAAACCGGGTTTCGATATCTGTGATGGGTAGAGCACGTAGTTATGTAGTCATGCGTTAAATTACAGACAATAATAACAACCACAAAATTTCATTTATCAGAATTTTTAACATATCCTGAATTTTTTTGCTGAAAACTGTTTAATATTATCTGTAAAAAATAACACTGCACAGATTACGAAAATAATAAGTTTCTATTGTTTCAATTTCAAAGTCTTTAATTATTTTGCATTCAATGGAATTACTGTTGATAACAACTAGATTAATACCACTACTAATTCTTTTTCGACGCTGTTTGGCCCGGCATGGCCAGGTGGGTTAAGGCGTTTGACTCGTCATCTGAGGCTCGTGGGTTCGAATCCCCGTCACACCAAACATGCTCGTTCTTTCAGCAATGGGAAAGCTTTTATGTGACGGTCAATCCTACTGTTCGTTGGTAAAAGAGTATCCCAAGAGTTAGCGGTGGGTGGTGATGACTAGCTGCATTTCCTTTAGTCTTACACTGCTAAATTAGGGACGGCTAGCACAGATAACCCTCGAGTAGCTTTGTACGAAATTCATCAACAACACATACGCAAAACACAGACAACCTATTCTGTAACTTTGTGCTTACTTACAAACAAACAGAGCTAGACTGTTAGCTATTTTTAATTGTAGATGTTTATTATACTTGTCAGAATTAAAAAGAAAATAATTGTAAATTTTTAAAAATAGCAATAAACCTGTATTTCCAGTGTTTTATGTAGTTTAGGAATATTAGGTGTTACATCATCAGATTTTACGAAACATACAACAAAGTCTTATAAATTGTAATACGTTCTTGTATGGTACTTATTTGGCGATTTTAATGCGTTTACACACTTTATAACCCGGTGTTCTTGAAATTAAACTTAAATCTTTACAGAAATTGTTATATATATATATATATATATTTGCAGATGAAAATAAAATTGTTAGCTGCTTTGTCGGAGAAAGTGATTGTGTATCCATTTTCTGTAGAATCTAAATATTGAATCTCCATTTTTGTTATTCACATCATATTTATTGCACTTGTAGTATGAAAATATTGCACAAGTTACTTTTCCATATAAACATTTTGCTATCTCCAGTTTCTTAAATGTTTCCAAGTTCTTATTTTGGAGAACACTAAATACAATTGAGATCATTTTCAAAATACGGCCTGAGTAATTATTTTTTAAAAATTGGCAGGACAAGTAACTTATCTGTACTTTTATTGGATAACTGCTTTGTATTCCAGAATTTTGTTTGAAAATAGGAATTATGATACCTTGCCACTAATATGTAGAACAGAGATACTTTCACATTTTGGTGCCTGTTTTCTTATTGGTGAGGTGCAGATGGAATGTACTTTGTAATTTCAAGTTTAAGCACTTTTCAAAGAAAATTGGCTCTGACCTTTGAGAAGAGCAAAAAATAAACCAAAACACTATGCTTTTCTCTTTAAATCCGCTTGCAACAAAACAGTGCACTTTTCCTTTCATAAATTGAATCCACGACATCTTTTCTTCTTCTTTTGAAGATCAGCAAGCTGTATGCCGTTCTAAAATATTGAGTTCGAGTAATGTACAAATATTGAATATTTTACTTTCCTATTTATATGCATTTCTTAACTTCAAAATTCTCAAATGTTTAGTTTAGTTGTAAAGAATTTTTGCTTTGTATATACATCTACACATTAATAAATTAATATTTTATTTTAAAAGTTTTATGTGCTGTTCACAAATGTAATTAATTTCAGCAAAATATATTATCTTTGAAGAGAGCAGACTCGTTTCTATCCTGAGGAAGCTAGTACTTAATGATAAAGTTTTGCTTGTGTCTTAATCTTTATTATGCGTTTTATTTACTCCGTTAGAAAGCAATAGTTAAGCCAAATTTTAGTTTTCTTCAAACTTAAAAGGCCTAGCATGACCAGGTGGCTGATGCACTCGACTCGTAATCCTAGGGTTGCAGATTCGAAATTCCGTCATACGAAACAAGCTCGCTCTTTTAGCCGTGGGGGCGTTATAATTTTACGGTCAATCCCACTATTCGTTGATACAAGAGTAACCTAAAAGTTGGCGGTGGGTGGTAATGACTAGCGGCCTTCCCTCTAGTCTTACACTGCAAAATTAGGGACGGCTAGCGCAGATAGTCCTCGGGTAGCTTTGAGCGAAATTCAAAACAAACCGAATTTATAGATTGTATTTTGTCTTGTCTTTTTCAATCCACTAAAGCATGATGATGGGTGAAAGTAGATACGCAGTTCAGTTAAATAATGAATTAATATTTGCTGTAATATTCTTATTAATAGTATAGCCACCCAGTGTCTCAGCAGTATGTCTGTGGACTTACAACGCTAAAATCTGGGTGTCGATACCCGTGGTGGGCAGAGCACAGATAGCCCATTGTGTAGCTTTATGCTTAATTCAAACAACAACAGCAACTTACTGTGGTTTATGGGTATGTATTGACAAAAAGTCGTGACATCCAATAAGATATGAAAAAAGATGTGGGCAAAAAAAGACTGAGTGTGCGAATTAAAGAAGTGAGATCAAAATTGGCGACAAAACTGGTAGTTACACTTATAGCATTAATGTTGTTGTTTTGAATTAAGCACGAAGCCACACGATGGGCTATCTGTGCTGTGTCTACCACGGGTATCGAAACCAGGTTTTTAGCGTTGTAAGTCCGCAGACACACCGCTGAGCTACTAGGGGGCGCCACAGTAAGATAGTGACACTCAATAGTAATGCGCATTAGCTTTAGGGTAGCAACTCTATTGGGCCTGGAATGGCCGAGCGCGTTAAGGCGTGCACTCGTAATCCGAGGGTCGCGGGTTCGCGCCCGCGTCGCGCTAAACATGCTCGCCCTCCCAGCCGTGGGGGTGTATAATGTGGCGGTCAATCCCACTATTCGTTGGTAAAAGAGTAGCCCAAGAGTTGGCGGTGGGTGGTGATGAGTAGCTGCCTTCCCTCTAGTCTTACACTGCAAAATTAGGGACGGCTAGCACAGATAGCCCTCGAGTAGCTTTGTGCGAAATTCCAAAACAAACAAACAAACAAAGCAACTCTATTATTCGGAATGGTTTTGTTTTTGAATTTCGCACAAAGCTACTCGAGGGCTATCTGTGCTAGCAATTCCTAATTTTGCAGTGTAAAACTAAACGGAATAGTTGTCAGTGAATAATAAATAACCATCCGTGTGACTTGTTTTCAAGACTTAAGCTAGAAAAGGCTAATCCATGTCGCTTGGCCTAACCAAACACGCACATCCTTCACTTTGTAATTTTGTTACTCTAAATCATCCGTCTTTAATCCGAATAACAAAAACTAAAACCGGTCTACTTTTACTTTAGAGAAAGCTGTAGTAAAAATTTCAGGCTATAGTTTTTGTGTAGTTTTGAGCTTAATAACAATCAATGCGCGTTCTTCTCTTTCACACACAGACACAACTTTTTCAATATGCATCGCAGTTATTGCATATGTTCGTATCATCTCTGAGAGTCAATATATTCTGAACATTGACGAATTGAAACTACAATTAATCGAATTAACGTTGATAAGGGAACTGTAAATACTACTAGATGCAGATCTACTTTTACCCTTGTGGTGGAAATATCATGAAAATTAAGGTAGCTAAGCGTTATTTACCAAGCTTGCACTGAGCATGTATAAATTCGAAATAAACTAATTCAAGTGTTTTTATGTTACTCAAAACCAGAAAATTAATAAAGAAAATTCTACATTCAGAATTTTAAGTCATTTTGTCAAAAAATACCTGAAAATTTGAAAATTCAGTTGATCATGAGAACTGAAAATCAATTAAATATTGTCCCAAGAATTCCAGTAAGAGAAAGTATTAAACTAACTACAGAGAAAACAGATCATAACCGCCTTAACCTTTAGTAGCTAACTTGTTATACACCAAACAACGTCACATTGAAGCAAATAACTTTAGTATGAGTAGAAGAAGTATTTGTCCAGCATATGAACTAACTGATAAAGTGATACTAACTTCTTAATAAAGGCTAGTTAGTTAGTGAGGTAGGAAAATCACATCTCGTTCACTTTAGAATATGTTTAAAGAACATAACGGTTGTAAATTCCTTTACTATAGAATAGATTCAAATTTAAGAAAAAGAAACTGAACACATTGCGATTAAAATATTTAAATTTCTTATTTTGGAATTTAACTGTATTTTTCTTATAGTGTCTTTGAATTGATTCGCGAGCAGACATTTTTAGGCTATATAAACAATTAAATAGCTATATTAAAATAAGTACATCATTAAAATAAAGCATATATCACAAATAATAATAGTCTCTAAAATAGTGCTCTGAAATTTGATGATATCTAACAAGAAGATCTCCATATAGTTGAATCCTTCTCGCCGTTTCAACATGCTAAATCTTGATTTTTCTTTGGAGCTTTCGACACTCTTAACAGTGTAATTGAAACTTGTCACCAGTTTTGCAGCTAGAAGTATGAAATCGTGACAAAATGCTGTAATAGTGAATATAGTCCTAATAATTCATTTAAATGTTGATGTATGTAGAATATGAAGTTTACAGAATAAGATGGATCACCAAATATATTTGTTTTTGCATTTAATTTGACTGCATTTTGGCAATAAAGGCGATGTAATAATTATTTTAATTAAACTTTAATACTTAACTGCATATTTAAATTTATTTTTTACACAAAATAAGATGAATTTTGTTAATCAGAACACATTATTGTTGTTTCATTGTTTCCATATCGTTATCAACAAGGTACATAGGGTTTTCAAGGCCATTTTGCTCGCCTTCTGGTGTTTTAAACTCTTCAGGTTCGTCCTTCCCATAAAAAGAGGCTGCCTAAAAATTAATCAAATATCAATAACAATCATCATGTATAATATATACAATGGAAGATGTGTATTCGCTTACTTTAATAACAAACAAAGTATTTACAAGACCAGTTTTTGTTTATGGTTTGTTTTTCATCCAAGCATCATTGCCAAATTTGTTTTTCTTTTTTAAAAATAGTTTTAAAGATTTAACAGAATAAAAAAATATGATGAAGAAAGTTGCTATATCATCACAGAAGCAACCTTCGAGATCAAGACATACGACGTCTGTTCAAAAAATACGCGGACTGTTTGAATTGCGCGGCTCCAGTTGGTGTCGCTAGGTTTGTACCGATCAGCTGATTACGACGCCATTTCCCGATTACAGATATCTTCATTTGTGTATTAGCTACGCGGTTTTAAGTGAAATGCGATTTTTTTCCTTTGGCGTATTTCAGAATGAATGACCTGAAGAAGCAACGACTTGCTGTAAAATTTTGTGTTAAACTTGAAAACTCTGCGACTGAATCTTTTGCTATGCTTAACACGGCTTACGGTGATATTGCTATAAAGCGTACGGCATGTTTCAAGTGGCATTAACGTTTTAAGGATGGTCGACAGTCCATTGAAGATGATGAGCGTCCTGGACGTCCTTCCACGTCAACTGACGACCCACACGTCGACAAAATCAATATCCTGGTGTAAGCAAATCGACGTCTGACTGTCAGGGAGCTTGCTGAAGAGTGTGGGATATCAGTTGGATCTTGTTACGAGATTTTGACCGAAAAATTGAAGATGCACCGCGTTGCTGCGAAATTTGTGCCTCAGAACTCGTTAGTTTTTGGCCAAACACTCGATCACTGTTCTTCCCCACCCCCTACTCACCTGACCTTGCTCCTTGCTATTTTTTCTTGTTCCCCAAACTCAAAAGACCCTTGAAAAGAAGAAGATTTGAGACGATTCCCGAGATTAAGGCAAATGCGACGAAGGAGCTGGAGGACATTACAAAAGAAGCGTATCAGGACTGTTTCAACAAGTAGAAACACCGTTGGGATAAGTGTGTGCGTTGGGGAGAAAAGTACTTTGAAGGGGTTCCAGACCTGTAACTTCTAAATAAAGTACATTTTGTTTTATGACGTCAGTGCGCGTATTTTTTGAAAAGCCCTCGTGTCTCATATATCTTAATATCCACCATTCAACGACACGATTTGGAGCTTTTAACATTCATACATTTGACTGTTTTGTTAAAGTTAGTTTTTGTTTTATATAACTTCATGATGATGTAAAACTTTAATGTCAAATAATACTTTTAAAGTGGAATTATCGTGTTAATAGGTCATTTGTTCCGCCAGACAGTAGTACGTTAGCACTAATAACATTAAACAGGTCGGCGAAATCAAGCTGATATACCTTTTACAAAAGTAAAATGTCACATTCGGCTATTATACTAAATTCTGTTACTAATAGAAGTAATTTGAATTCATTTATTTCCTTACAGACGATTCAAACATCGGATTTACGAATGACGTCGAATGTTTTCCACTAGAGGACACTAGCTCTGCAGGATCCAAAACTTCATGAGGAGTTGTTCCTAATTGCAGCTCCACTCTACCTCGCTCAGATTCGAACCTTGCAAATGCAAAACCAGGTATTCTGTAAAAATATCAAAGTTAAAACCAGAGTAAAAATTAAATTAATACAAAATTAATGGATAAGGACATTATTAATTAGCCTATGAACTTAACACAATAAAATGTTTTAAGCTTACTGGAACAAATAGTTTTCGGTTCTCAGTCTGTCATATTTGAATAAAAATCATGCATTTTAACTTTTGATAAACTAAATGCTTCATCAACTAAAATCTAAGGCGGAATTTTTTAACATACTCTAAAATATTCTTGTTTCTGAATAACGTTCCTTTTAAGACAGGAAATATTATTATCAAAGTCTTATTTTTTTTAATATGTTATCTGAAGCTGTTGACATATGTAAATAAATTTTAAAAAATAATCAATTCAGAAGACAAAAGAAAGCCTTATGATTTAGAAATAAAATTAAAAAAATCCTTTTTTGTAAAAATTAAGGCTTTAAGAAGTTGAGAGGAGCTTGTCTGAATAATTATATTTAACAGAAGGAAGACAAGTATTTATATATTATTTGATGAATTTAATAGCTCAATTCTTTAAAAGTTTCTGCATAGATGTGATTTAGTTTGGTTTAAAGGATCGAACGAAAGTGAAACGTTTGTTATTTGTTGTAGTTTAAGAAACCGAAAGTAAGTTAAGATGCTTAATTAATGAACTGATAACTGCTGCTAATTAGATCTAACTGTAATATTTTATGTAACATAATCAAGCTTCTAGTGACAATGTCCCCCAGTGGCTCAGCGGTATGTCTGCGGACTTGCCCGCTAAAATCCGGGTTTCAATACCAGTGGTGGGCAGAGCACAGATAGCCCATTGTGTAGCTTTGTGCTTAATTCAAAAGAACAAGAACAACTTCTAGTGAGAACGTAACCCATTAAGGTTAACTTACGAAAACATTTTTCTTAGTTTTTGTTTTATGTTAATTATATGATAATCTTATATTTATATGTTTAATGATAATATATTTTTAGTTGAGTAATTCAGGCTTAGAACTCTGAAAAATAATGTTCTTTCTTTGTGCATGTCTTCTTCAAATTTTTAATGGATATTCAACAAACTTTCGATTAATATAGCTCAACTCACCGTCTCTTTGTATATAAAGTAAACGGAAGCTACTAAAGCCACCAGGATCAATAGAGCTGTGATGACACCGGCAACACCTCTGCCACTGAGCTCTGATAACGAAAAACAATGAATCCGTATTTTATTTAACAAAGAATAAAAGAACTGAAATCCAAATTGGTTATTTACATCCGAATCCTATATTTCATCTAGTGTTTTAGTTCAATTAGCGCAACTCTTTGCTTTAAGAAATGTGTAGTGCATGATGAAAATGAATAAAAATGGAGTTGCTTGAATAAACTATGGAATTTTTTTATGTCAAAGATAGTTATTTTATCTCTGAAAGAATCAGTTTTATTTCAACAGTAAACCCAATACATTTCTGTTCATTACTGGAGAAGTATTTCAACGCAAAGTGTCCCCCAATATCGGGATATAAGATATTAATACCCGAAAAAGATAAGACATGTTTTTAATCTTTTTATGTTTTTCTGTTATTTAAGGGTTATGTTGAGTTCGTATATGGTCTTAACAAGAACTTGTTAATTCGTACTTCATTCACAATTTTTTTTTAGGTTTGCATGTACTTATTGCAGAACAAAACAATATCACACGTTTATATAGTACGAAATATTTTGTTTTTATCCACGTTCTCTGTCGACTGCTGAAAAGTTTTCGTCTTTCAAAATTTGTGGTGCATACTGAAAGGATTTACACTAAAAGAGTTATGGTTTTAAAAGATAAAATGCATGGAAGCTATAATTATTAACGAAACAAAAATCCAAAAATGAACAGAAACAGTGGGTGATACTTGTAGCTAAACCATCAATAAAAAAACAACACATACTGATACAAACAACAAGAGAATACCCTCATCCCAGTCCTTTGAGTGCTCGTGGCAGTAATTTCTAAGCATGGCTTTTAGAGTTTGATGGAAACGTTCAAGGACACCTTGTGACTCAGGATGGAATGCACTGGATGAAACTTGATGGAGGTTTAGTTCAGGCATGGCTTGTTGAAATAGCTTGGATATAAAATTTGAGCCTTGATCTGATTGCACAACTTTTGGAATCCCGAACAAGGTAAAGAATTTGACAAGAGCCTTGACAATGTTGGGAGCAGTGATTTTTCTCAAAGGGATAGCCTCAACGAAACGTGTAGAAGCACACATGATTGTCAAGAGGTATTTATTTCCTGCTTTGCTTTTTGGCATTGGGCCAACACAGTCGATAATGACCCTTGAGAACGGTTCTTCAAAGGCAGGAATAGGCTGCATTGGTGCTTTGGGAATTCCCTGATTTGGTTTTCCAGTCATTTGGCAAGAATAATGGCATGTCTTACAAAAGTCGACAACATCTTGGTGCATCTTTGGCCAATAGAAATGTCGTCGGATACGATCTAGGGTCTTTCTTACACCTAAGTGTCCTGACAACACATGATCATGAGCAAGACTAAGAATATCATTCCGATAGCATTTTGGAATGACGATTTGGTGAATAACATTCCACTCTTCATCAGCAGCAACGTCAGGAGGTCTGTATTTTCTCATTAACACACCTGACTTCTGGTAGTAACAAATAGGGACAGTTCCTATTTCATTTTCATTAACGGCCAGTTGTAGAAGAGAACGAGTTTCAGGATCATTGTCCTGTTCCTCAACAAGTTTGTTTCGATGAAGAGAGTTGAAAAATGACTTGGAGTCATCAGTAGAACTTAAAGTTGAGTCAGAAATCTCATCGATGTGAGACATGAATGTATCAGATAAAGATAAATCCTCTTTGGACTCCTGAGAACGAGTAACAGCACAGGCGGGAAAAACATCAGGAAACTCTTCGAGTTGCTCTGTACTGGGGCTAATAACAGGTGCTTCAACCACATGAACCTCTGGTACCACCTTACTACCAGTCAAATCATTCCCCAAAAGCATAGACACACCTTTAACAGGCAATGAGGCTTTAATACCCACAGTCACTGGGCCTGAGACTAAGTCCGAATGTAAATCTAATCTATGAAGAGGAATAGAAACGACGCAACCTTCTACACCAGAAATGAGCACACTGGCCCCAATGGATGACTTTTCAGAAAACGAAAGTACACTTTCCAAAATCAAACTCTGAAAAGCTCCAGTATCCCGCAGGATTTTAATTGGTTGTAGACGTGAATCGCCAACAAAAGAAACAAAACCTTCAGTGATGAAAGGCTTAAATTTGTCCTCAACAAAATCTTCAGGTACATCAAGAATATTGGACTTGGAATCCACAGTCTACTGGACAGGGTCAAAATCATTGGGAACCAATGATGTATCCAACGAGGGTGAAATGAAACTATGGGGTGATAGCTTGTTTTTGATCTTATAGCACTCAGAAATCAGATGGCCAGGTTTCTTACAATTAGCACATATTTTGGATAAGAATGACACGTTTTGGGTAGATGACGAGCTTTGAGAATAAGATGAAGTCTTTGTTTGAGAATTAGAAGTTTGCTTTTTGCTGTCTTTATTGACATTTGCATAATGCTTGAATGAGACATTGGGTTTCTTTGCTGTGTGATTTGTTTTGCTCTTGTACGAGAAATCTTTATGAGTCAAAGCATACTCGTCTGCCAAGACAGCAGCATCATGAATTTTGGAAGCTTTTTGTTCTTCAATACAAGTTTTGAGCTCCACGGGAATACATCTTTTGAACTCAATTAACATGAGTTCTGAGTTTTGTGTAATCATTTTTGATTTCTTTAGAATCACACCACCTTTCGACAGAGTTTCTTTTTCACGAGCAAATTCGACATAAGTTTGGCTGTCAAACTTTTTGTAACCACGAAATTTTTGTCTGTATGCCTCTGGCACTAATTCATAAGCATTCAAAATTGCATTTTTTGACATGCTCGTAATCATAAATTTGCTCGGCCCTGAGTTTGGAAAAAAATTCCTGAGCTTTACCTTTGAGAACACTCTGAAGTAATACTGTCCAATATTCGGTAGGCCATTTTAGCCTAAGAGCCAATTTTTCAAATTGCTGAAAATATTTATCTACAGCCTTCTCATTGAATGGAGGTACTAATCGAATTTGTTTGGAAGCATCAAAATTATCCAATCGCATTTGGGCAACCTTTGCTTCTGTCTGTGCCTTTCTCATACTGATTTCCTTATCAGCTTTCATGCGTTCTATTTGTATTTCGGCATCAAGAACAAGGCGTTCGTTTTCCTGTTCTGCCTCAATACGTTTTATTTCTTGTTCTGCCTCAAGAACAAGGCGTTTGTTTTCTTTTTCTGCTTCAAGACGTTTGCTTTCGATTTCTAAACGAAATTTCATTTCCATTTCTATTCTTTTTAATTCAAAATCTGGGTCAAAATGAGCGGCAGGCAATTGTTGTACAACTTTTTGAGGTAAAACATTTTGGCTGACCAAATGTTCAACAACAACTCGTTTGATATCTGCTTTCTTCATTGCTTGCTTCACTTCCAAATTAAAATGTTTTCCAACATCAAGCAATTCAGATTTTTTTAATTCATTGATCAATTCGAAAGAGGGATTTTATATGAAATTTATCTATAAAATCTTCGAGTTGGAATGCCATTTTGAATATACAAGCTGTCAATCTGTATAGAATATAAATCTAATTTTGGAATAGAATTAACTTGTTTGATCAATCCCACACGAGCCCCCAATTTTCTGTTACGTTTTTTTTTTTTTTTTTTTTTTATGTTTTATATAGACTGAACGCAACAGAAAGACACAGATAACAGCTTGTATAATTTATTACACTAAACTATTATATATGTAATAGATATAACATAAATTACGTAACAACAATGACATATATTAAGTTTAAATCTTCAAAATTAATTACAATACAAAATGGTACTGGCCTGTGTCCAATATAATGATCTAGAATGAAAGTCCAAAAGTTTAGATACAATTCACAGTTCGATAAATTTGATGAAGTTCCTTTTACGATGTTTTAGGCGAATGTCTCAAATTTGTTGTTTTCCAATTTGCCTCCGTTTCTCTTAAACAGTCCCGTACGTGCCGACCCTCAGCACAACCAGTAATTCGAATGAATCGCAAAGATTGACGAAACAAAATCACAGCTTCTGTAGGTCTAGCTCTAGTCACAAATTCAAGTTGAATAAACACACAGCAAACGTTGAAAACTTCTCGAACAAAGACAACTTCTCTTGAAACGAAATAAAAACTAGTGACTGACTCTTCTCTCTTTTTTCTCCTCGCATCACCGTCTTTTTATACTAGTAGGCCTACTTTTCTCGAACATTCGCCGTAACTTCCACAGAGTTCCAGAGTAATCTGCGCATGTCTGTTTTTGCACGAGACTTGTCATCTCGACACTAGGCCGCCAAACATTTCCATTTATAGTCATATTTGATCTACCTAATTCTAGAAATTTCTAAACGTTAATTTAAATGAATAACATATTTTATTGGTTCAAACTTTGAAACAATAATATAAACATGGAAATATAAATAATAGATATGGAAATCCACTCATCACGACATGTTGTCGTTTACAAAACATTTACATGACATTTACATAACATCTCTCTGTGGTACAGCCGTTTATCAGCGGAAGTACAACGCTAGAGATCGGGTTTCGATACCCTGATGGGCACAGCACAGATAGCCTAGATATATGGCCCGCCGCTAGTACAGCGGAATGTCTTCGGATTTACAACGCTAAAATCAGGGGTTCGACCCCCTCGGTGGGCTCAGTAGATAGCCCGACGTGACTTTGCTATAACAAACAACACACACATTAAAACTATAAAAATAATATATATATACGAAAAGGGGTTAGTTTTAGTGGTCCGGCATGGCGAAGCGTGTTAAGGGGAGCGACTTTCATTATGAGGGTCGCGGGTTCGCATCCCCTTCGCGCCAAAGATGCTCTCCATTTCAGCCGTGTGGGCGTTATAATGTGACGATCAATCCCACTATTCGTTGGTAAAAGAGTATTCTAAGAGTCGACGGTGGGTGCTGATGAATAGCTGCCTTTCCTCTTGTCTTACACTGTTAAATTAGGGACGGTTACCACAGATAGCACTCGAGTAGCTTTGTGCGAAATTCAAAAACAAAACAAACAAACCACTAATTATTATTTGCTGGTAGCATATATTCGCCGTATATGTTTTTTTAGCTAATCAGAAAATATATTTTAGTTCTTGTTATTTTTAAATCTCATATAAGTAATGTATGTCATGTGTTAATAAAAATGGTGGAAATCCAACTGCTCACTTAGTGATACCTGAAGAAGGGCATTGCTAGAAACTCTGTAGCCACAACAGTGTGTATATATATCTGTAGTTAACGTCTTGGTGGTTTGATGCACAACATTTTTTTATATTTTTAAACAACCACTACACGTAATTTCCCATGTCATATGTTAGTATAGTTAGTATTATAAATATAGCATAATATTATAACAATTGTAAAATAATGATAATAATATATACATTGTTAGACGCACGTTACGGCAGACTCGAGAAATGGAACTTTACAAGAAGTTTTATAATTTAACGAATATTTTAATAGCAAACAGTTGTATATATTAACCCTGATAAAGCCGCAAAGGCGAAACGTTGGGTAAAATAAGAAGACATTTTTATTTATTTATTTGGAGTTTAAAAGGTCGTTTTTCCTAAGCACTTTATCCAGGTTCACTTTTAATTCTCTTATCTATCTGATGAAACATAATGGGATTTTATTTTATATTATCGTAATATTTTAGTTTATGTATCCAATTTAAAAAATAAATCAGAGCATAAAAGCAGTTATTAGTTTATTTCTGCTTTTGACGAAAATAATTAAACAATTGTTGTGTAGTTCAAAAATGAAAATACCTGACTTGTGAGCCGATGGAAATATTTCACTATTCCACTTAACACTTTTTTTCATGACCACAGAAGTCACACCAAATATTTCTAAACATGAGAGAATGTGTGGTTAATGCATTTCTAAATATTGTTATGTAGTTCCCATACATGTGTCACCATTAAAAATACCTTTATTTCCAGTTCTTACTTTGTTATGCTTATCTCTCTTACTAGTTAAATATCTAAAAATCTGTTTCTTTTAATATTTATAAAAAAATCTGAAATAGAACGCGGAACTCATGTTTCCAACGCAATTGAATAAATTTCGTTAGGTGTTTACCGATTAACGCTTCGTTTTGGTATGATAAACTTTTAACCAGCCAGTGTGTGTGTGTGTGTGTGAATTTCTAAAAATGTATTTTCTAATATTCTTAATATTATCCCTGTTTTTTAAACTTGGTTAACAACATACCAACAATTAAAAACTTCCAAACTGTATACAACATTGTCTGAAATTAATCTTAATGAACATGTTTGATATTGAACACCTTTCTGAAAACTAGATTCGAATTCGTGTACTAATTGTGCTGCTTTGCCATAGCTTGACTTTCCGTCGACAAATATCATCTGTATCTTGTTGTCACGAGTCTTGGATATATATCCTTGAACCTCCAGGTTTTGAGGCTAAAATACAAAAGACAGCTGAAGCTTATATTTTCAACGATCGTATTACATGACTAAGGTTTATACGCGTGTGTCTTAACTTGTTTCAACGTATACTGTGTTGTGAGACAATTCCATGTTAATTTAAACTAAGTCAAATAATCTTCCAAATAAATATGTAGTGATTAACTTAAAGCTGCTATTATATATTTCAGCATTTGCTAGTAAAGAAAACTTAACAGAGGTATGTTTCATCGTAGCTTATTTAAACTTAACTCTTATTTTTGAGCTTATTTGTATCAATAATTGTTTGATATATACTTTGATAGTCGTTATGACTTAGTTTCTGAAGAGACGACAAGTGCGAAAACTAGTAAATTAAGTAAATTCTCAATGACTGATATAAACAATAAAATTAGAAATTGTGCACAGTGAGATTCAGTTAACTGAAAATACAAATATAGAAAAGTGTCTTGAAATTCTCATGTTGATCAGATTTATAAATAATTCCTGTTTTTAAGGGAGAGAAGATGTTGTTTATAAACACCAAGTTACTTGCGTTTATTGCTTTGATTACATTGGGAAGTTTCTCTTTTTATTTTCTTAATTTTTTTAGGTTATTTTTATAACGTATAAACTGAGAATTTACTTATGAATCTTTTGTTACATTGTTATCTTTTTTCAATAACTTTGCTACTCAAGATATAACAATAACATTTTTAAAATTTCCTTTGTAGATTTAGCCAAAAGTTGATCGTACAGTATTTTTCACGTTGTAAAAAGTCAGTTTACGAAATTATTTCTTTGTCTAGCTTTTACCGCTACAGCGGTAAGTCTACGAATTTACAACGCTACAATCAGAGGCTCGATTTCCCCTGGGTTGGCTCAGCAGATAGCCCGATGTGGCTTTGCCAAAAGAAAACTCTTTTTACATAATCCTTACTTATTTAGTACTTAGTTACGAGTTGTATTTTCTATATATTATTTATTATTTAGTATTTAAACATTTGCTACATTTTACTTATTTAGTTCTTAGTTCGGTGCTGTAGTTGAAATATATTATTAATTCGGTACTTAATTACGTGCTGCATTATTTGTATATTACTTATTTGTTACTAATTTCGGTAATTTATTTTCTACATATTAATTATGTAGGATTTAGGTGCTGCGTTTTCTATATATTACTCGCTATTACCTGAAAGGACCATCATATTAATGAACGACTCTTGAGGTTTATGATCAAAGAATGATGGAATTTATCATTCTTACCGTCTTACGACTTATGTGATTGATACATTTATTTTTTTTTTATTTTTACGTATTTACTCGGAGGAGTTTTGATTGCGGTGAAAAATGCATGATAAAAAATTGAACCTGAGTTACATATTTTGTTTTTATCACTTTATATCTGAAAAGCTTAACATGAGTTGTCGAGGATTTGCTTATACCTTTGTCAAGTGTCCGGTAAACAACTGTTGTACAGGATTGAACTTTAAGTTAGAACCATAGGTCATCAACAGAGAGGAACCTATGAACGAAAGTGATAAAAATTATACACATGTGTGTATACCTTATTGATATACTGATTATGTATAAAGAAGTAAATAGACATACTCAGTAATACAAATTGACTATTTTACTGAATTCTCGTACAAGTAAACCTGACGTATAAATACAGATGTACCTCGTTAAAGACCTCAGAATATAAACCGTGAACAAAAGTATCCTAGAATTAACTATATTTTTAAGAATTGCGTTCTTAATTGCTATTATTGCATTAAGATTTTCATAGAGAGCTACACAATGGCTATATGAACTGCCTGTCTCTAATTTTGAGCTGATAAACAACGGGGACAACAATTAGTTAGCAGCACCCAGTATCAACTCTTGTAACATGTTAATCAAATAGTGAATTTAACTGTCACTTTTATAATTCATTCCCGGCTTCAAAACACTTAACACAATTTTGCAGCCAGGGAACGTGAATTTCGTATCATTAGATTCATTGCCCACCAGGCTATTCATTAAGGTCTGTACGATACGCATTGTTGAACAATGGGAAAGACATTAGAGTGTGTGAGACATCAGCCGGTTGCTTGCAGTAATTATTTCCGTATTGAATAAGATAACAATGAACATCAAGTGTGTTGTTCATATTGAATGAGATAACAATATCGATCGAGTATGTTGTTCATATTGAATAACATAAAAATGTAGTTCAAGTGTTTTATAAAATAATCATTTCTGCACGACCTAAGTACCAAAAACTAATAGAGAAGCTTCTTCATGGCGTGATGAGAAAATAACCCATGTTCAATATCGCATTACGATCTGGAATTATCTTCATAGAAATAAATGGCTACCATGTTAGAGTAGCAAGACAGAAGCCACTCTTCGTTTCATGCAATATCGTGCATCGACAGCAGTGGCATCACAAATGATACTACACCTTCCTGCTGTTTGAAACAGTATTTTTTTTTCGACAAGTCCAGACTTATACAATTTTTGGACAAGAAAAATACCTGGGTTTGGTAACTATCCTCAGATGAACTTTTGTTGAACAATCACATTATTTCTGTTATGATGTGGGATGGCACATGGGCAAATGGGTAATCACAGCTAGAAGCATGTGAAGAGATTATTACTGTTGCTTCTCAAGCAGAGCTTTCGATCTGTCTACACAAGTGAACAACTTACCAGACAAAGCAATGTTTTGATGCAAAATTAGGTTTATAATCATTCAGCCTGATTCACAAAACGGTGGTTTGAAGTTCTGAGTAATACAATATTCCTTTTTCCAGGCCAGACTCAGAATATGTTTGTTTGTTTGTTTTTGGAATTTCGCACAAAGCTACTCGAGGGCTACCTGTGCTAGCCGTCCATAATTTAGCAGTGTAAGATTAGAGAGAAGGTAGCTAGTCATCACCACCTACCGCCAACTCTTGGGCTACTCTTTTACCAACGAATAGTGGGATTGATCGTTACATTATAACACCCCCACGGCTGGGAGGGCGAGCATGTTTGGCGCGACCCTCAGATTACGAAGCGCACGCCTTAACGCGCGAGGCTGTGCCAGGCCCGACAGAATATGAAACCTATTGAACATGTATGATCTGTTTTTGATTATTCTTTGCAGAAGCGTCGTGACAAAGAACTTAGATGAGGGTATCGCTGGAAGTTTATTGATGCAGTACCATAAGCCTAGGTTATAGATTTTGTAATGCGACTGTACTCGTTTCTTAAATATTATATAGAACATGTCTAACGTAATGTTACGTTTTTTATTGCGGACTGAACGCAAAAGAAAGACACAGATAGCAGCTTGTATAAATTATAATTATCTACTTGTGTGATAGACACAAAATAAATTATCCAATGGCAATAACAGATATCCAATTTCAACCATCAAAACAACTTACAATACAAAAAAGTACTGGCCTGTGCTTAATAATATGATCCAGGATAAGTGTCTAAATCCGAAATCCAAAGTTCTAATCTAGGCGTTGAATTCAGTCCCACGGAGAAATTTTCGAAGTTTGAATGGGTAATTTCAAACAAAAATTCACAGTCCAATTCCTATTGACTTTCGATATAATCCGTAATCCGACTGAATTGTAAAGGTTGACGGAATAAAATTTTTCACCGCTTTAATCGATCTAGCTCTATTCACAAATTCAGTTTAAACTTTCTTAAACGAGACCAAGTTCTTGATCCGAATAAAATGGAGGACTTACTTCTTGACCCGAGTAAAAATGGATTTCTTCTCTCGCATCGCCATCTGTTTATATACTATATCGCGTAACTTCCCAGAATTCCACAGTACAAACACTAGGCCAATACAAGTGATCAATCTATTTAGTTTTAAAAATTTCTAAATGAATTTTAATTAATCCTAAAATGTTATTTTAAATTTCACCGATTTAAACCTCGAAACAATAATATAAATATAGAATTATAAATAATAAATATGGGAATTCAAATACGACATTACATTATATTTACATAACATATGCATGATATTTACATGACATTTACATAACACTCGACATGGTTGTCGTTTACATAACACTCTCGACAACATTTACATGATATTTACATAACACGTAAATACTCATGATAATCTTATACCAGCTGTTTATTTACCGAAATGGCATTCTTTCTAGCGTAGGCGTCTATTTCAGTTCTGGTACGTTAGAAAAAATAATCAAAACACACACACACCAATATAAAAATTGCACTGTGTTTGGTTTTCTGGTGTGTTTTTTTCAGACAATTATTAGTTTGTTGTTCCTAACTTGGATTAGCTTTATAATATTTTCACAAAAACCTTACGCCATGTTGACCTCAACTTGCGTACTTTTGGCCATCAGTTTTTTATTTATAACTTAGCAATCAAAGCGGTATCTTGTATTGCTTAGTGGTTTAGACGTTCGACGTTCAATATGAGGGGAAACCTAGCATGGCCTAGCGCGTTAAGGCGTGCGCTTCGTAATCTGAGGGACGCGAGTTCGCGCCCGAGTCGAGCCAAACATGCTCGCCCTCCCAGCCGTGGGACGTTATAATGTGATGGTCAATCCCACTTTTCGTTGATAAAAGATTAGCCCAAGACTTGGCGGTGGGTGGTGATGATTAGCTGCCTTCCCTCTAGTCTTACACTACTAAATTAGGGACGGCTAGCACAGATAGCCCTCGAGTAGCTTTCTGCCACAAGTTTGAATTCACTTCACCATATACGCTTGAGCTTTTAACTGTGGGTGAGTTAAATGTTAAGATTAGTCCCACCATTTACTGATAGTTCAAGAGTTGGCATTGGGTGGTGATGACTAGCTACCTTCCCCTCTTAAATTGGGTACGACTAGAGCGGATAATCCTGTTGTAACTTTACGCAAAAATCAAAACAAAAATAACTGGAGATATTACTAGAAAAGAAGACACTTTAAATTCACGTAAACTTTAATTGTAGATTCTAAACTTGATATAGAATGCTTAAGTGTGTTTTGAATACTGTGGGAAAATGGCTTGTACTTGCATTGTCTTCACATATTTTGAACTGTAAAGTTTTCCTGCATTTTAAACGAAAAAAATCTGACTTTGCTTCGTTATATACTTGTTATGAAAAATAATAGAAACGATTCTGAAAAATGTGTTGATTGAGAACTAAAACAATATACATTTGTTACTACAACTTACCACAAATTTGACAGTAGTGACCAATAGGTTGGATTGGATCTGAACATTGCAGAGTCGGACACTGAGGTGTCCGGAAAGCACATATAACTAAAAGAATCTGTAATTATAACTTAAATAAATATAGAAAGGCAAAATACACTGTTGTGCAAACTAAGAAGTTTACGTATATACTTTATTATAGCATATTTTGGTTTCATCAACGAACCAAACTTGCAAACTATCAAGCACAAGCTAAATATAAATTCCGAAAACATCAAAAATAGCTAAAACTTTTTCCTTTGTATTTTTAAATTCGAAAATAATGTTTATATTACACGCAGCTTGGAAACTAACTTTTCCTTTTGTAAAGTACGTGTATGTAATGCCTTCATTATACGGGTCAGTGTGGTTCTAATGAAGATTAAATCTCCAAACTTTTAAAGTAGGAAAATTTCAGACATTGTGATTTATTACTTACTTTTAAAGTAGGAAAACTTCGGAAATCGTGTTTTAATACTTACTTTCAAACTATTCAATCCTATGCAGAAATATCACACGTTTGTTAAGCCATTCATGAGATGGACACGAATATTATATTTTGTTATTTATAACTTATTTTATCTGAGTATTCTCATTATTTAGTTTGACGTTTTCTGACATACCATATGCAGAACTTAATGTTGTAAGTACTCTTGACATTGTACAGTGAGTGTGCATGTCTTATCTTGGTGCACAAATATGTGGAGATTTTAATAAATTATTGAAGACGGGTTTGTTTGTTTTTGTTTGTTTTGAATTTCGCGCAAAGCTATCTGCGCTAGCCGTCCTTATTTTAACAGTGTAAGATTAGAGAGAAGGTAGCTAGTCATCACCACCCACCGTCAACTCTTGGGCTACTCTTTTACCAGCATCTTTGGTGTAACGGGGGATTCAAACCCGAGACCCTCGGATTACGAGTCGAGCCCCTTAACCACCTGGCCATGCTGGGCCTATTGAAGATAGAGACAATTTTTTTGTTGTTAGGAAGATACACATTAATAAATAGTTATCGTTAATGTTTCACTGATAAACTCATGACGTGTTGTATATCATCAAAGACAAGAAAATAATGACAAAATGAACTAATAAATCGGATGACAACTAAAACAAACTTAACCTACAGTTCAATGTAATACAAAAATAATATGATGATTAAAGAAATAAGTTATGAAATAAATAAATTTAATCGTCTCAAATAACAAATATTTGGAAGTTATGATCTGTTCTTAAACTGAAAAGAAATGTATTTTCATTATGTGTGCTCTTATTCTTTGATTTAAGTGGCGCGGCATGGCGCTCGACTCGTAACTTGCGGGCTCGAATCCTTGTTACTCCAAACATGCTTGTCCTTTCATCCGTTGGTGTGTTATAATGTGACGTTAAATCTTACTATTCGTTGGTAAGAGAGTAGCCTAAGAACTGGTGGTGGGTGTTGATGACTAGCTGCCTTCCCTCTAGTCTTACACTGCTAAATTAGGGAAAGCTAGCGCAGATAGCCCTCGTGTAGCTTTGCGCGAAATTCAAAAATAAACAAACAAACAATCTTTCATTTAATATTTAAACTTTTATATTATGTTCATATTTTATCTTTAATTCAGTATTAAATCCCTGTATACCGAAACTATCAGACTAGGGATCTGGTATTCTATATTTACGTTATATTTCTCTCTCCCTCAGAAATCGCTTTTTTCAGTTGTGGGTGCATTATAAGAGTAATGTTAAATCGGTAAGAAAGATCTAACAGAAGAGTTTACATTAGGTGCTTTGATTATTTCTTTCTAGTCTATTAGTTCAAAATTAGGAACTGTTGGGGCAAGTTTTGAGAAGACAAATTGCTCTTTGTAGAACGCTTAGCACAGATAGCCCACTTGTAGCTTTGTGCGTAGCTACAACCAAATTCTACTTAAAACGACATTAACAAATTATTTAAAGAAAAGACCAAATGCAAATATGGATCTTGAACCATTCTGATAAACGTAAACTTAAAAAAAATTAGTATATCAAAACTTTGAGTTTAATTGTTTTTATTTTGATAATAAAAAAACACCATCTGATAGTTCACACTATGAATAATTAGCTTAAATTGTCATTATTATCGGGCCTAAATATGTGAAACCACTTTCATTTCTTTGCTTGCATCCTCCGCTGGTTGAGAGGAAAATATGAAGTTTTACAACATCAGAAGTGAGGTTTTGATATATTTGGTGGGCCCAGAACAAATAACATATTGTAGGACTTTGTGCTTGACTAGAGACAAACGTTTTCATTTCGGAGCTTATTTGGCATGAATCGTATATGTAGATTTCGCAGCCAGATAAGTTACGAGTTAAAATATGAATATATTTGCTTGTTTGTACGCGATGTGATAAACTATTAATCGAAAAGAGGGATTGACTGTCGTTCTCATAACACATTCACAACTAAAAATGCAAATAGTATTTGGTAGTACCATATCTCAAATCTGAGATCCTCGATTCTCCTAATTTGATAGGGTAACTACCAGACTATAATCGGAATACAAACGTATATTCTGCAGAATTACTTTATCATAACAAGTGTATTTAACATACATCTCTCCTGTCATTTCCACAGGCACAACTTGTTGAATCAGAACACTCATTCTTCTCCACAGTTAGAAGTGAATTATCAAAATCGAACAACCGTCTTCCAGTTGGACTTCGAATAAAAGTCGAAAAAGAATTACTGTTGTCGTAAACCTAAAAACAAAATAACGTCTATTGTATATTTTTTCTGTTAACGTATTTATAATTCTTTAAAAATCGAGGCTTAAAGCAAAGAAAGAAATCTTCAAAATGTTTCTAATAACATTATAAGAAAAGATTAAAAACACAGAACACAAATTTAATTTTATTGAAAAAGGGTTAGGTAAGTACAAAATTGTGAAAGAAAACACACACACAGAGATAGTATATTATTATTATTATTTTTCTAAAAGGTCACCGTAAAGTACTTTTTGTTGTTCAAATGAAATTACAAGCTTTGTACCAAACCTTTATCATGACTTCAAATACAAGATTTCATTTTAAAACAGAAGTGTTTGATATGAACTGTAACCTGCGAAAAGTTCAGTTGTAAGATATACAATTGAGTGTTTTGGATTACGTGAATAATATTTCTATATTTGTTGATACTGCAAGGTGGGAAACATATTTCCTCTAATTTCCAGCGACACATTTTCCTAATGTTCAATCAATTCTTTTTTGTGTCAATAGTTTTAAACATATCTTTATTTCTAAATCATATTTCCCCCAGCTCTTTAAACTCCTGCTGAGTAAATTCTGTTTTACGAGGCTTAGTTATATTTTTTGGATAATATAATATTGATCTAGTCCCGAGTCTTTGGTCTTTATTGAATATTTTGCTATATATATTTATCACTGTACCCAAACAATCGGTTTTCCAGTATTTTGGTGTTTTTTTCCTAGTATTCACTTAAAATAGTGTTTTCATTTCTAATCAATAACTAATATGTTATTAATTTTACTTTATAGCTATTGGATTGTCTCAATCAAGTTTAATTCATAGTTACAGATTAAAATAAAAAATTGTCCTTCAAGGTTAACTCTTTGGAGGGCGGCCATAATGCTTCAGCTGGAACAGTTTAGGCTTTGGATTTCTTTCAGGCATTACTCGATATAAATTGTTGGCTTCAGTAATGTAATACAATTTTAATAAACATTTATATTTCATAATTTAATGATAACACATCCTAGACAGAACTAAACATTTTTTTTGCAAAAAGGAAGTAGTTGTTATTTGTTTTATATTGATATTGACCAAATAATATTGCATAATAAATAAAAATGATTAACTTAAGTTAGTTATTTTATTATTTTTAGTTATTTATAATTATATATATTTGTTAATCTATAACTTATTTCGCATTATGAGCTTAGTAAAATATTTACGCCTATCCTAAATTTTGTAAGGTAACTGATCCTCGTGGGATTTTATTGAGATTATGGCCGAAAGTACTGATAACAGTGAGGATACTAAGTTAACGAGCCAATTAATTTTAATCATTATTACTTTGTATTTTAATGATGACTTATCTTAGAAAGAATTATTTTTAAAAAAAATAAATACAGGGTGGTCGCTAGAAAAGCGGAAAATTTGTCAAACAGCTATTTATTTTTACAAATAATAACTTTTACAAAGTTTTTTAAAGGCATATGTTATATTACACTCATAGATGCTCAAAATTATTAAAATCATGCATTTTATTCATGATGTAAAGAAATCAAAATAGAAATGAGTAAGCACGCATTTTATTCATGATCTCATCAGACCCTCAAATTTTCCGCTTTTCTAGCGACCACCCTGTATATATTACTTGTTCAATATTTTTTATTGATCAATAATATTGCATAATATATAAATAATAATAAGATTTAGTTAGTTATTTTATTATTTATAAGCGGTATGATAAATTAGTTACATTGCTACTACAGACTAATTTTTACCTCTGACATATGTAGGTAGCTCGCTTTCTTCAGGATTTATTGATAATTTATTTTAAATTACCAGCTCCATAATAATATCTCAGCAGATAGCCAGATGTGGGTTTACTATAAGAAAACACCACTTTCCCTCACCCTAATAATACAATTCACTTACCATTCCGTTGATAATGATTGAGTTAACTTTGATTTCTCCGGTTTGTGTCTTAACGGATACCTTGAAGCTTTTGTCAACTGGGAAAACCACACTATCCATAGGACATGGGACTTGTTCAGAATGGGGGATAGGAGAAGGATAGGATCCCCCAACAATGTTAATTGCAGATGAGGAAGAAACGTTCCAGTTTGGGGGATCAAACCAGTTTCCCCTTAAGCCTTCAAACTGGACATCTGTCGGTGAAACATTCAATAATTAACCCATAAAAACAAATATACTATTTTTGTTTTGTTTTTAATACCCACATTCTACTGCGGAGTTCAAAGGGCCTTCACATCCTCATAGTACAGTAACTAAAATATTTCTTTCTTATATTCACTCCGAAGTAGTACTTCAGAATTGAAACTTATAGAACCACGTTTCATTATCAACTGTGTAAGTTTAGCATTAAATTTGTGTTGACTAGTTCATGAAACCATAAAGACCCGTGTTTAAGGAGTTTTTTCTTCAAATATGTAAAAGTATACTTTGTTTTAAGTAATTTAAATAGCCCTAGTTTTGTACGTTACAGATAGCTTTATTTAAAACTAATATTGTTCATTTGTATGTATTATTTTTCTGAAATAATTACGCTCATGGTTTAAGGTACTATCTTTCCATTTACATTATATGCTACAAACACGAAGTTGCTTTTACCTTGCCCTTTACAAGGCGGAGAAGCTGCAGAGATTGAGCCTTCTGAAAGAGAAAATACGGCTGAAGTTCCCAGAACGAACTGTCCGTTCATAGGTAGAACCTAATATGAAACAAATGGTAGTTGATGTAACAGGTTAAACTCCATTTAAATCATTTCAAGAATCCAAATAGCTTATACTTAATTGCTTCATTTTTTGTAAGATGCAACATTTTGATAAAGCTGTATTTTGCAATATGTATGTGTACGCGTTGTGAGAGTGTAAACAAATATAACTATTATACATTTTATATAAAAAATACCATCTAATAATTAGAACGACTATCAAATGGTCTTTTAATGACAAAAATTATTCATTTTTTAATTTCAAGTAGAATATTTAATTAATCAGAAAATTTTGTGATATAAAGCATAATCGTTTGTATTAAGCATAAAGCCACATAATAGGCTGTTTGTGTTCTGCCCACCTCCGGCATAGAAACCGGATTTTTAGCTTTACTATATTAACTCGAGAACCAATTAGGCGCCTTTGTTGTTCTGAGTATTTATTTAGTTTTGTTGGGAAATCATTCAGTTATTTTTTAAAACTATTAAGTAATGTACTAATTAAGTTATATATATTTTCAATTCTTATTTATTATGACGTTTTTTTACATTTGATTCCAAACAACAATACCGTTTTTTTTTCTTTATAACTTTTTCCTACTTCCTCTAAACAGTAAACCTCATTGAAGTGTGGTCTCTGGCTTTCAAACATGAAATAAACGTGATATTTATGATAAACATTGACACCCAATCAGCGGAATTAATGTGTTGATAATACTTCTGAATTACAATCATACATCACAAGTAGAGGAATATAATTATCCTTTATTAATGTTATCTTTGTCCTTGCAACCAAGGCTTAAAACATGACAACCATAACTTTCGTTTGGCGTATGTAAATGTGGAAGAACAAGTAGAATGTGTCCGTAATATATATATCAGTATGAGTAATCCTTTTAATTACTTATATATACGTCGATTATGAAACCTCAATTTTAAACCATTTAACGTATCATTGTACGAAACTTCAGGCTACTAGGAATGTACACCACAACGTTCTCATGTGCTGGAAAAACTACTCTATCTTTACTGCAAGGATTACGTTTTGTGTTCCAGTTGTTGGGATTGTTGAAATTGTTGTTTAAGATCCAGGTTTTCATTGCCGATGAAGAATAACTTTCACCAACTGATGATGAAAACAGAAACTAGATTTAAGTGAAAGCTAACAATTCAGATTCAACAATCTCCCAATGTATAAAGCCACATGAAAGAAACAACAACAGAAAAAAAACGAATAAACATAAAAAATTAACATTTATTGTATAAAATAACTGAACTTACAGAAAGTAAAAGCATAAATGGATAACTCAACCATATTTTTAGTAGATTTCATATTCGAAACCGCGACCATCAAATTACCGGTCGAGCACCTTAACCACCTGGCCGTACTGGTTCTACATTGAAGGTTTTCCCGATAGTTTTGAATTATCACCTCTTTGAGTTTAGGTAATATGTTTTCAAGGCAGATTTTGATAGATTGAGATCACTCCTCCTATGATACTTTGTTTTAACACTACTGGTCTTGATGATTTAGGCTATTTTTTTCTGACATCAGAACCTTTTGTTTCCTTTACAGGCTTGATGATCTCACGTTACACATTGTTTTAAGCTAATATAAGTTCTGAACCACGTTTTGCTGATTTAAGTAAATGTTTTCTTATATTAGACTCTCTCTCTCTTATAATCCTGTTGATCTAAAGTTACACGTTGTTTTAAGGCAACAATATGGTTTAAGTAAATTTCTTCTGGTATTAAAATGTTCAGTATCTCCTGCAGCCTTGAAGATCTAACGCTACACGTTGTTTCAGGCCAGCATAATTTCAAAATTTCAGAGGCCTTGATGGTTTATGTGATTATTCTATGAGATTAGATATTTTCAATTTTTCTAAAAATCCAGAAGATATGAAGCTTCTTGTTGTTTCAGGCTAACATATTTTCTGAGCTACACATCTTGAGGGGGAGTGTTTTCTGATATTAGACACCTTATATTTTCCTTACAATTCTTGGGATCTAGCGTTAAAAGCTGTTTTAGGCTAACATAGATTAAGAATTGTTTAAAATGAGAAATTATATAAACTAGTAACTATGCTGTATAAAATACACTTCCTCTTAGATTTTTTTTCATAAGGGACATACTAATACATATAGTATTATATCTATGAATACAAGATACTTTTAGTAACAACATCAAGGCCCGGCATGACCAAGCGTGTAAAATCGTGCGACTCGTAATCTGAGAGTCGCGGGTTCGCATTCCCGTGGCGCCAAACATGCTCGCCCTCCCAGCCGTGGGGGCGTTACAGTGTGACGATTAATTCCACTATTTTTGGGTAAAAGAGTATCCCAAGAGTTGGCGGTGGGTGGTGATGACTAGTTGCCTTCCCTCTAATCTTACACTGCTAAATTAGGGACGGCTAGCACAGATAGCTCTCGAGTAGCTTTGTGCGAAATTACAAAAAAAAACAAACAATCAACATCAAACCTAATGCTTTTAATAATATATATTCTGCTACGCTAAACTAAGGACAAGTGAACTGCATTTTGCGTATATTAAGGAACAGAATGCTTTATAGAGAAAAATAATAAAATTTACCTGAGTAACAGATCTATAGTTTCAAATTGACACATCCTAATGGAATAAACTCATTATATATTAAACAAGGTGAGGTACTTGTCCTTTGTTAAGTTTACGAATATAAGAAAATGTGGAGACTATTATAATTAACATAAAAATTATGATTACCATATTCAACGTTTTGTATGTGTATACGCTGTATATGTTAAGAACGCGGTATACACAGTACGGCGGTAAAGGCGACTTTGTAGGAAGAGATGGTGGAAAGCAGTGGCGATCAGGGTGCTTTCCGGTATCCGCTTTTAAAATCCAGCTGTTAACTTTCTTCTACAGTGTTTCATGTGATTAATTAATTGATGGTCATTGGCCGCAGAAGTGTTTTAAATTATAAGATCACTGGTCACAGTAGGAAGTGTGTACAACTCAAGAAACAGCTTATAAAAACCTTATGGTTGTTTCTGGAGTAGAAATTTTATGTTATATTTTGTATCATTGAAACAGTAGCGGCCATTATCTCGTTGCGTTTCTCCACAAAGAATGTCAGTGTGTCTTCCCCCTATACTGTGCTCACGTTGTGTTGTAAAAAATCTAATAAGGTATTTTTTGGTGTAAGGACATGACGCCGTCTATGAATGCAATTAACGTTAACTTACATCACAGAGATAATAAAAGCTCAATAACAGCAATTTATTGTTTAATTGGTTTGTTTTCTTGTTTTAGAGTAAAAACATATTAGAATATTTGCTGTGTTCAGTGGGAGAACTAAACCTTGGATTCTGGCGTTACACGTCCGTGAGCTTATGTTTATCCAACCAGGTCGACTATTGCTTAGGTGTCAGTAAAACCAACGCATGAAGTGATAACAATGTAATCACGAGGTGACTGAATACAGACCGTAAAGAACGTAAGTATGCACCACAAACTTTGGCCACATTTTCAGCATTTGAGTAAAGATAATTTCATCAATTTCTCTTAATTTACGACAATAGCTAAAAAATCATAGTAAACTGACTTGCGACAACTATATTCATTCTTCAACCAAAATATTACAATATTTTATCATTACTTTTCAATAAGTAAGTGATATATAGGGATCTATTTATACAAATCTAGACCGTCTTTTCGATCTTGTCTTCTCACGAAAAATAAAAAGAGTATAAATCAATATTCAAACTACTGAACTTACCATATGATAATAAAAGAACAAATACGTGAAAAAAAGTTTTATACATCATTAGGAACAACTGGATCAGCCTGAAAATCTGGAAAGGTAGAATGCAATCAACACATCAGAATTTACATCAGAAAAATGCTCGAGAACAAGAGATTAACCTTGTGTTCAAAGTCACGACTGTTGTCTTCAATTATGTTATGGTTAATACAGTTTTCGAAGAATGGTTATTGATATAGCTTAAAGTATAGTGTTACAGGAAACTTATTGAACGAAGGAGGCGGGGTAGTCTGGGTCGCGTGACTCCGTAAAAATGAACAAACTCTGATATATATTTTCCACCCAGCGTGTCTTGTCTCTTGTTTAGTTAATTTACAATTTGATAAGTTACTTGCATCACAACGTTTAAAAATAAGAAATACATCTTGCCGGATAGCACTTTCTTTTTCTTTTTTTTAATAAACATTTTTTTTTCTTTTACGTGAAAGAGGGCGCTGCACTTCTTCAAAGATTCAGGATCTTTTCTATGACCTAAGTGGTTTTAGTATTTAGTTTGTATTATAAGCGTACATTAGGTGTGGTAGAGAGGCGGAACAAGAACATGATCAGATAGAAAAAGCGTACCAGGAACGACGTGTAGGAGCATTAGGTTTAAATTTCTTTTAAGGCTATAGGATTGCATGTAGATGCTCAAGAAATACACCGTTCAATTACAGTTTACAACATAAATATATCTTACCTACTTTTTAATGTACCGCAGAATTCCGTTTCAGATATATTAATAATCAAATTAAAAGAGTTTTTTTCACAATAATTAAAATTTATACACACTTTATGTGTTTAAGTTACTGTATATTTCCATATCTTAAGTGCTATTTTATTTTCACGGAATATTCATTTATAACTTAGTTGAGAAAAATTGCTAAGGTAGAAGATTTGTTTTTCGTTGAAATTGTAAGGATTATTACTCATTCATTTTAATTTTTCCGTTCTGAAGTCTTTTAGTTTAGGTTACAAAATAAAAAGTTACATTATATTGTTAAAGATTTAGCTTAAGATAGACAACGGGCTATTGATGCTCTCCTCACCAGGGGTATCGAAACCAAGATTATAGCGGAGTGAGTCTGCAGACGTACCGTTATGCCACTGGGAGGTGTAGATGTTTTGCCATGTTCCCTTGAAATACACTTATTTAAAATGCATAATATAGAGAATGTGTGGACATTTTTTTTCAGTCTAATGAGATTTTTGTCACAAATACTGACTTACCTGTTTCATTATTTCTTTAGTTTTCTGCATCGATCATCGTAATTCTAAGAACTTAAGAGTGAGTGTAAACAAGAACGTAAAACAATAAGTCAAACACATTAAAACTATTTATACTTAACAATGGTTGAATTAAGAACGCATATTTAATCTGCGTAAAGTCTTGGAAGCTACAATATTTTGTTTCTATGAAATAAACCTGAATAATTTCTGTTTTGATTGATGTACCATAAGAATAACCTCTTGAGACGGCGCCCTGGAGTTCTTACCTGTCGGCCCTGTCGGGAATATTTACTGTTATGACAAAAGATGATAGATTTTATCATCAAATGAACTTGTTGCTGTACTTTTCAAAAATTGCTATGCTTGTTTTAATATAACGCAATGAGAAATGCAAAAAGTATTGAAGTATAGCCAAGGCAAGTTTTGAGTAAACAGTTGTTTTTATTGGATTTCCACTTAACATAATTAAATTCATCTTTATAATACACTTGTGTATGAAGTCAACAGAACTCTACAAACTCGAAACATAAAAATGTAAAATTTTGAAAGACATATTTTCCCATCTGTTTCTTTATAAAAGTACGTTTTGCTTTTAAATAAATAAAACAATACATTTTTTACTAAGATTAAAAATCACTTATAACGATCTATTCTTGTTCAAGATAAAACACAATTATAAGAGTTTTGTTCTTCATCTGCCAGATTTTCCTGACTAAGAAATCTGTAAGTGCTGTTTAGTTGTTATACTTAAAAGGAAAAAAAACACATTTTTATTATTTTGAATGATATAAGGTGAAGTTCCTAAAGTATCCTAAATTGAAACATCAAATTCTAAATTAGAAAGTTAATGGAAGATAGTATAGACGTTCAGTTACTTCTGTTTTTATTTGGAATGTATGTTATTTTAATACGAAAACTTGAAAAGTTTAATTCATAAAGTCCAACATGATAATTTATAAACAGTTTCATACCGACAATAATTAGACGTAGTGATGGCTTATGAGAATCATTTTTTACAGCACAGGAAGAAAATGTTGCTATCATTGAAACTGTAAGAATTCACAACCTTTTTACTGGATATTTACGTTTCATTCTGATAGGAATAAAATTATGCCATACAGTAAGATAAACATATGTCTTATAGTGTGTTTAAATAAGGTATTTTATTTATACATTTTAAACTAGATGTGACTTTTAAAGAAATGTTGGACAATATTTAAATTATTCTTGAATTCGATTTAGTATCATAATATTTTCAGACGTTCTGAAACCATTCATTAAAGGTCTATATTCATAAAAGTTCTACAACGTTAACAAGAAAGCATTGAAAAACATCAGAATATTTATAAAATAATGTATTTCAAAACAAGTAATCAAAAACAATGCAATATAAAAGGAACTAAATTTTAATTCTGTATCACTATAAAATATATATTTTTGCGAAATACACGTATAAACAAAATTAACCTGTCAATGCCGTATGGATTTAGTGCCAAATATACATGTTTTTTTAAATAATATCTGCATACATCACAAAGCATAATTTAACGTTTTTTCAAAACGTATTTGTATTCGTTTTAGATTTTGAAAGAGAAAGGCGTCCACATTCTTAATGTGTTTGTCATGAATCATATTTTAGTAAATATATCACTACTTACCTCCACAACGCGTGATCCAAGGGTCGCGGGTTCGAATCCCCGGACACCAAACATGTTCGCCCTTTCAGCCGTCTGGGGTTATAATATTACGGTCAATCCCACTATTCGTTGGTAAAAGAGTAGTCCAAGAGTTGGCATTGGTTGGTGATGACAAGCTACCTTCCCTCTAGTCTTACACTGCTAAATTATGGAAAGCCAGCGCAGATAGCCCTCTTGTGGCTTTGCGCGAAATTCAAAGAAACCAAACAAACCTTTCTACCGAAGAATCTTAGAGTTAAGCAAAATCAATGATAGCATTCTCGTAAGAGTAGGTAAATTTGTTCAACATCAAGTGATAGAAATATTTCCAAGACTGTTTTAATAGTAGTAGAATTAACACTTTATAGGCTAAAACAAATTACCTTATTTGTAATATATTATTTATACTTGACTATTCGTTGACATATTAATAAATGCAACAGAAAAATCTTAAAATTCAAATTTTCAAATGTTTTGAAATGGAACAGAGAATTGACTTTTGCAATAAAATTTAATTTCAATTTTTAATTTTGTTACCGTATAAGACGCCCCCCAGTGGCATAGCAGTATGTCTGCGGACTCAGAACGCTAAAATCCGGGTTTCGATACCCGTGATGGGTAGACCACGGATAACCCATTGAGTAGCTTTGTGCTTAATTCAAAACAATAACAACAACAACCGTATAAGACTCTTCTCTTCATTTTAAGATAATAAAGTGTTTTAGTCATTTTGATTCAATAGAGATTCAACAAGCAATAATAAGTATATGTATTTGGTTTACTGTCTGATGCGAGAGTTAATGGCAAAGTTTCCTGAAGATAAAATTTTCAGTTTTTTGTTGTTTCTTTCTTTTGTATGTGGTATTAACAAATAGTTACTTTTTAAGATTCATACACTATTTCCTTGGTTGTGGTTTTACTAGATAGTATATTGGCTATATTATTATTTAAAATATACGAAAAAACAAGCAAACTTTATTTATGTAGTCAACGCTGTTATTTTTGAACAAGAAAAGTTCATTGGAACGAAAGCTCATTGACTTAAAAAAAATCTAAAAATTGAGTAAAACATAAAGTAACTTGCATAGACCTCATAAAAAGCTTTTCTTAGATTCACCGGTAGGTGAACATACTCCATAACTGCTAAAACATTAGATAATTCTCCACGTAATATTTAGAGTAGCTTCAGTAAATATAAAAAAATAAGATTTGAGAAACATTAAAAACACTTATAAATTCAGTCAAAACTAAGGCCGTTATGGTGTTTCATTAGAACCTTTCATAAAATAACTATATCATTGAAACATATTCAGAATATCTTTTTGAACAGAGTTTTTCTATGCTTGTTTGCTGAATTACGTATTATACGTATTAAGTTTCAGAGACTCAAGTGTTAGTATTTAAATACCCAAAATACATATGCTTATTTGGTTATTTGTTCTAAATCAAGAAAAATATAGTCATTCTCATAAACGTGGTGCAATACCTGAAATGCTGTATACTAACTAAAAAAGAAAGCAATACTTATATAAAAAAAGGTATTCCATAACCAGATTTCGAACCCAGGATATCTCAGCAACAAACAGTGCCAGTGTTTTGCTATTGAATTATCCAAAAGTAAAGACTTTTACTTTTCAACGTTCACTTATACAGCTTCTTGTTACAAGTATGACTCATCAACTCATCAGGCGTTTATCGATAAAATCACTTTTTTTTTTTTAATTCTGTTGGAAAACAGAGAAAGCGTGATATTTAACATCGACTTCTTAATAAAAGAGCCGGTTCCAGAGTATCTTTTCACATACCAGCTTTTAGCAAATATGCTACAATATTTTCAGGGATGAATTTCTTCAAAATAAATCATAAAAAACATAGTTTTCATACGTTACTCATGGTTATTAATCATAATTAGTCGCGCATATTTCTTTAATTGGAGCTAAATGTTTGTTTTAGAATTTCGCATAAAAACTCCAAGAGTTATCTGCGCAGAGCTGTTCCTAATTATGAAATAACAGATTATAAATGTTTTAGACAGTTAACAGTGCCCACTGCCAACTATTATTATCGGATCGAATAGTGGGATTTAACCATCATTTGTATGGATCCATGGAACCAAAAAGCGAGGCACGTTTTCTTAGTATCGGGACACGAGCTACAAATTCACATTTTGAGAAGACTAATAACGAGGCCACGCCTATGGGTGTGTGTTTTTTATAGAAAAGCCACGTAGACTATCTGCTGAGCCCATTGAGGGGAATCGAAACCCTGATTTGAGTGTTATAAATCCGTAGACATACCGCTGTACTAGCGGGAGGCAACACACTTATGAGCATATAAAAATATTCAGATGCTAAAATTCTATGTAGTTCATTCAATATTATATTTACGAGGTGTATGGCTACATCGTTCATTGTTCAAAGCAGGTTATTCTAGACTCAGCATTTCTAAAATGTCAGAATTTGATGTTTCAACCTTTAATATGTAACTTTGGATAAAGTTATATTTAAAATCAATGAAAATGTTCAGTAAACTGAAGATCTTGAACGTTGAAGAAAAAATCGATTTTTTTTATTTTCTAAAATACATTATAATGTGAATGTAGAAAATAAGAGTATCAACAAAAGGAGAATTATGAAAATGATTCATACGATAAATATGTTATAAAACAATAAAAATAACGTTGAGATATACATTATCATAAAAATTTATAATACGTAATCGATACAAATTTGCACGCACAAAATAAGAGGATTTACCACCACGGCGTTTGTCGAGTTATGGGATGTGAGTAGGTGGACATCATATTTATGTTGAAGGTGTTGATACCAGATGCCGCTGCCGCAGCAGCAGCCATATTTGTCATAGATGTAAAATTAGCAGCTGTCATGGCAACATTCAAACTCAGCTCCATATTCGAGACATCAGATTGTAACGAATCTTGAGACTTGACGAAACCGTTGTTTATCTGTGGTTTGCAAGGTTTGCCGTCCCTGACTAAGACCGGAACGGCAACACGACGAGGAGGAATCATGGGAGTAAGATCTAAGTCTTTTTCTTGATGAGCCCGTTTTGTTTTGTAGCGATGATTTTGAAACCAGATTTTCACCTGGGTTGGAGTCAATTGTATAATATTCGCTAAGTGTTCTCTCTCGGGAGCTGAAAGATACCGCTGTTGTCGAAATCGTCTTTTTAATTCGTACGTCTGTGTTTTGGAAAACAGAACACGTCTTTTCGTTTCTTCTGTACTTGTCTGTCAAATGAATTGCTACTGTACATGGGTCTTTGTTTTATCTTTCTGGCTTGACTAAACGAAGGAGAACTGAATGGAAACTCTGTTTTATCTTGGCTATTTGAACTTTCTGACTTAGGACCAATTTTTAAATCACATGCGTCCTTTAGTAATTTCGAGCTCGTAGCTTGGTCCTCAGCGACCTTAACACCGAATCTTTCACTGATGACCGATGAAACAGCCGCTGGACTTCTTAAACTCAGTAGGATATCCTCATGTGTACAATGACGAGTAAACTTGTCCAAGACAAGGCTCATATTATGGGAAAGTGTAGATGGAGAAATGAGTGCGTTCTCCGTTGGAATCGTTGGCAAAGACTGATGAGATGACGTCACTACGACTGACGGGTCCTCCCGAAGACTTACTGTAGTGGACTGTATACGTATTGAGGGTTCCTTGGTATAGATCTGTTTGTCAAAACTTTCAGGTGTAATAGAAGAACCGACAGAAGCATCTGAGCCCTCATGACCATGCCCACTTACTGAAAAGAAAGAAAATGTAAACTTTTGAAAATATAACTGGTGCTTTAGTTACTTTGTGGTTTTAATTTTTTCCACAAGTATATATAGATATATAAGCCACTACAAATGCTATACTCTGAACTAAATAAGCTTTCATAAGTACCAATTTGCTAATCATCAGAGACAAAATTAATTTTTCTCAATAAGAAATTCATTATCTTGATAACAGACCAGTGAGTTTTGCTGGAATCAGTAGGTATAGAGAAATAGGCGCTTGCATGAGACTTTGCGTCTTTATCTATGTTCTGTCCACCACAGAAAATCTAAGCTTAGAATTTAGTGTTTTAAATCTGCAAACTTATTCCTGACCCACTGCGAGATCTTGATAGGAGTATGCCAAAGAACTCTATGATCAATTTAGCATTGCTTACTTTATATATTCAAAATTATCTAATTGTTTGACTTCACTTACTTATCCTTTGCCAATAAATGCCATATTACAAGCTCTACTAGTTTCATTGCTTAAGTTAATAAACACAAATTCATAGATTGGGTGTCTTTGCTCTGCACAATAAAGTATAAAAACCCAAGGTCCTCACACAGAGTTCAACCAGCAGAAAGCATTGTTTAAGTACGTTGGTGTTTTTGCTATTGTTAGTTTTTCCATTTTCATTAATTTTTAAGAATAAGTGAAGCCGATCCACGTTACGGCTAATTATACCAATCATTTGTTGTCGTAAAACGTAAACTTCTTCATGGTAAGCCAATACGACAAACATAAGAACTATAAAGCTAAAGTAAAACATAAGACGTATGCTAGTGTACGATGATGTGATAGTGAATTAATTTGCATTTTCAAAAGGTGGTTGACTATAGTAATCTATAGTACAGAAAGCAGAACAAAATTCAGGAACATCAGGTTCGATACCATGAGAAAATTTCACAGTGATAAACGAAACATTAATTCTTACTAAGTAGAAGGTAAGGAACACAGTTTTGTTAAGCTATAACATTATCTAAGACATGCCCTAATGTATTGTAGCTAAGATATAGTCTTAATGAATTTATCATTATGCAGAGGAGTACGTATGTTGTACGTCTATATATTATATTTGTTTAGAAAATATATCATACTTTTATGTGTTATTGATGTTTAGAAAATACATTGTACATTCATATATTACTGATGAGTAATCACTAAATTAGATTTTATTCTTAATAAAATTGACTCGAGTGAACTGTATGTTAGTGATGTTTTACTAGTCATGTTGACTTGTGGCTACTGATAAATAAGTAAAGGATGGAGGCTTAAAGATGTATAAATAAATACATACATATTTTCTTATAGCTCTCTGTTAGACGAAAGAATGACAAAATTTTTGATGAAGATAGTCTGTTTCCAGAACTTACTGACAGTTCAGTATCGTCAAATTCTCTGAATAGAACTTAACAAAACGTTTCTAGGCATTTAGGATATATCTACTTAATGACGTGATTCGTGTTTGCCATTTGAAAATGAAGTTACTTGCTATCAAGCATTCACAATCTGTATGTTTTCCAATACAGATTTCTGTATAACCTCATGCATATTATTGGACATTGTATTACTGTGATGACGCATAAAAGAGCCCAAAGTTACAAGTAACAGTATCATCGAACACAACATAATTGTGCTGACATCGGGAATGACCTAAAGCTTCGCATAATGTCCTACAATGAATACTGCAGTACTATACCGACATCGGGAAAAACTCGGAGCTACTCATGACGTCTGACAACGGATACTACATTACAGTGTTGACATCTGGCAGAACCCAGAGTTAAATTTCCACATAGCGTCACACAAAGATACTGGTGACATCAGGAAGGAGGAAAGTACATTATCATCGGTTTTCAAACGTAATTAACGTGATTAATGGAGACTCATTTGTTTAAGTACCACTTCACATAACTTAAGTAAGCTTAATGAAGAGCATGTAAATAACATTCATGAAAGAGATAATTTATTTTATTATAATTCTAACGAGGGAACAGAAAGTGGTATTTAACATTTATTTACCAAACTGAGGCCGAACTGTGTTAAAAATTCTAACTAAACAACTAATGTTGAAAAACTATTGAGCGAGTTAATATTGAAAATAACACCAACCGCGGTCAAGAAGATATACAGTTAGGCACTAATATGTTGAGAAAAACTTATCGTTTCTGAGATTTTACCAGGAATAGAGATACAGAAAGTTAAGTCGTTTTAAGGAAGATCTTCTAAATGTTCATAGGAAACAAAAGTGCTCATCATATTACTACAACACTATAATAAATCAATCAGATAAAAACAACACATTTCTTAAAATCAATAAAACTTTAATCTAACAGAACAGCAGCTGGAAGATAAACCTGCGTCCATAGAATTTATTTATGATAATTGGAAAAATGGAGCAACAGCTAAAGATATTTTAAACATATATGCTAAAAAGAACATCGATGATAAGGTGTTATCGTCATTGTTGTTGTCTTGAGTAATAAGGACTTTCCAAGGACCAAAACGTGAATTGTCTGAGTGAATAACAGTTCATGCAAGTGAATTTCGTTGCTTCTTAAGGCCTGGCATGGCCGAGCGCGTTAAGGCGTGCGCTCGTAATCCGAGGGTCGCGGGTTCGCGCCCACGTCGCGCTAAACATGCTCGCCCTCTCAGCCGTGGGGGTGTATAATGTGACGGTCAATCCCACTATTCGTTGGTAAAAGAGTAGCCCAAGAGTTGGCGGTGGGTGGTGATGACTAGCTGCCTTCCCTCTAGTCTTACACTGCTAAATTAGGGACGGCTAGCACAGATAGCCCTCGAGTAGCTTTGTGCGAAAATCCAAAACAAACAAACAAACAAATCGTTGCTTCTTGATATTTTTCCGTACATAATAAGACTAATACCGAGTTATATTAAGAACTCGAATGACTTTTTTCTCAAACTCTACACTTTCTTTTATCACAGGTTTTCTAGCTAACACTTAAGTTTACAGTTTGGACGTGAAAGCCTTATACAGAATATTCTACTTGTAGCTGTTAAAGCTGTATCGCAAATTTCTCATTACAAATGAGCATGAAATACACACTTTTGACCTTACCATAGAAAACACGTATTTTTCGATTTGTTCTCAATAACACTCACTTTCTTTACAGTCACCAAATCTTTAACTGACTAAGGATACATTTATGGGAAATCAAATAGTGTTTTGCTTGAAGTGGAATTACAGACCATTTCAGAAACGCCACTGGAACCAAACTTTTAAGTACAGCATATAGAGGACGTTTAGTTTATGTGATAATATTCAAAAAACTGAATGTATTTTATACACAAATAAATACTCAAAACATTCAATTTAGTTCTTATTTGAAACTTCATACACTCGATAACATCTTAAATTCTCAGACAGTCTTATTACCATGTAAAAATGTAGGAAGAACCATATCTTAATGATGCATTTTCCGATTACTCTTCAGCTCATTCCAGTGCTTTAAACGAACCGGTAGCTTATTCTTGGTTTATACGTACTCAAAATCTCTCCTTAAACAAGCAAATGAAGTAGGAACAAAATCCAAACCTTGCTAAATATCAATAATTATCCCACAATAATTATTCACAACAGCTCATATAAACTAGAAAGCTACTTACACAGGAACTCTGTGACAACTATCTGTTCATATTTCACAACAAATGATATAAACTAGAAAGCTACTTACACAGGAACTCTGTGACAACTATCTGTTCATATTTCACAACAAATGATTTAAACTAGAAAGCTACTTACACAGGAACTCTGTGACAACTATCTGTTCATATTTCACAACAAATGATTTAAACTAGAAAGCTACTTACACACGTAAATAAGTCTAACTGGTCATGCTTGCACAATAAAATTTCTTTTTTTTTGTTGTTGTTGTTTTGTATTAAGCACAAAGCTACACAATGGGCTATCTGTGCTCTGCCCACCACGGGTATCGAAACTCGGATTTTAGCGTGCAAGTCCGCAGACATACCGCTAAGCCACTGAGGGGGCACAAAATTTCTAACACCTAAAGTTAGTTGAATATGTTTATAGAATAGAACTGATGATATCTAAGTTTATCTATGTCCACAGAATAGAATTACTGATACGAAAGCGTACCTGATTCTTATTACACAATAGAACTGATATGACTTAAGCATAACTTATAATATTTTTGAAATGTAATTACTAACAAGTAAGACTGCCTAGCTGCCTAAATTAAAAATGCAGATATTCAAGCGTGTAGGTAATTGTGATCAAAGAACATACATCATCATGCTGAATAGGCGAAAATTACATGATATTATACTATACATATACATATATAAAGGGGCATACCTAAATGGAAAACGAAAAAAGCAAAGTTTCGTTAAAATCTATGTCTCAATAATAAAGTGTAGACTGGGTTTGGAGCAATATAAATATAGTTTAAGTTACACTGTAATTTTGTCTTTATGGTTAAAGGTTTAAAAAGGTACTTTACATGCGTATGGAGATAGCTGTAAATCAGTAAAGGCAAGACTTTAGTTGTGACTTAGTAACGGGACAAACACTGCATAATAAACGTGTATTAATCGATATGCCCTAGCCCCATATTTGTAATATATGGATTTAAGTAAAAACAACATATGTCATAACTGCCACACAATAAACGAAACCAAAAAGTTTCTTCGCTACCTCCAGAATATGACCTTACCACAAGATAATGTGTAACAAACATCTATACTTCTGTATGTCGTATTTCGGAATGCACAAAATCACAATCACAACATTAACTCAACACAAACAACAACTAGAAATGTACAGCCGTTTATTGAAAACATTGCATGCTTGTACCGAATCTACTCTAAAGTGTAACCGTACTTATGATAAAATTGAAATGACTTTATTAACTGTGCGACACAGCACTTGCATGAAATAATCCATACACGTTGTATTAGATATTTATACAGTCCTCTGAATCTGAAATTACTGACTTGGTTACATATTATTCTCTAAATATTGCATAACATGATTAATTTGATATTTTCTTCTGTTTGTTTGTTTGCTTGGAATTAAGCACAAAACTGCATAATGGGCTCGCTGTTCTCTGCTTACCACAGACATCAAAACCTGGTTTCTAGTGGTGTGAGTCCGAAGACATATCAGTGGGGGATTTTATTCTGTTACAGTTAGGTAAATACATAAAAAAGAACATTAGTTAATGGGATTATCTGAGGTATCAAAACTAGTTTTATTTATACATATAGTATATATTATATGTTATTAGGTACCCTGTAACCACCATAGTTAAGGTATTACAAATAATTTTGTGTATTTTGAACCATAGCAATAATTGGGAAGTTAAATTTTGTCACGAACTTTTTATATAAACAGCTTATTTAATGTAACCCCCTTCCCCAAAAAAGGAAACAAGCTAGAAAATAAAGCACATAAAACGTAACTAAAACGGATGATATTAAACAGCGGTATGAAGTGTATAACATATTATTAGTCGTATTAACACATAGAGCAGAAACTCGATCTGAAGTTTCTCTTCAAGGATAGAATGTCTAATAAACTTATATCTGTAGAGATTGACGCTGATCAAATATATCACGTTGTATAAGCTATAATACATAAGGTCGTGATAATCAACTATACCTCTGTTGTATAAGCTTTAATACGCAAGGTCCCCCTGATCAAATATATTGTACTGAATAAGTTACAATGCCTAAAGTCTCGCTGATCGAGTATACTATCTTGCATAAGATTTAACATGAAATGTCTTTCTGATCAAATATACCTTTGATGGTATCTACATGTATGCAAAGCTTAAAAGATATGTCTGTCTGTTTGTCCGTTATCTATCAAGTTATTTTAGGTTTTATTAAAATTGTTAAGCTATTTTTGTTATAATTGAAAGTTTCAGTGATTTATTGTTATACAGTAATTAGAGAAGCAAGTTAAGCAAAAAGTTATAGTATTGAGAAATATGAATTAAGACAAGTTTAAAAACACCAAACATGTCAAATGTTCCCCAGTCGTCTTTGTCACGTCTCTTTTGCCATAATATAACACGTGCGTCTCGAAAGGTACAGCATACGTGTATCATAAGGTTACATACTTATAAAAGATTCATATAGAGCTGGCAGAAGTCATAACTAAAAGTGCTCTTACAATTAGTTTTAGAACTTTTTAAACTCTTTAAAACCATATCTCTGTTTGAGGATATATATATATATATACCCTCTCAGTGGAATAAGTGGCCTGTATTTGCACACGCTCTGCCATTGTAGATTCGTTAATGTTATCAAGCCACAAGTCTCATTAATGTTCTGAAATTAATTTAAACTTAAGTTTCATGTGTTTCACTAAGTATAAATTCAACGAGTATTAAAACATGGGATGCCATAAGTGGTACAAATTGAGCTTACACAAAATGCTCTAGATATTATTTTCAAGTAGGTCGGAATTCTAAAGGTATATTTGTGTTAAAATTATTCAAGTCTTCACTAAAACTTTGTTTCTTGAACTAAAAGTAATTTTTAATACCAAATTATTTCATGAAAGTAATTACATCATGTTTATATATGTTTAATATTTCATAAGTGAAAGAAAGGTGTAAGAAGCTTACATAAACTTAATGTTTTTTACGTAAGCTGAATCATAAGTGTAACAGTTGGTAATATTTACCCATAGAAGTAAATAACGGAAGAAGCTCGAAATCAACGTTAAGTTTGCTACTCGATGTTTCTGTGTAAACCCCATTGTTCTCGTAGAGGTACGGGGAATTATTTGGAAAGTTACAGGAGGCTATGGACGGAACTTTTATCGGTAAGCTGAAGGAGTTCCCGAAAGGCGTTGAATTCGACGAGAGTTCCGCTTTCACAGAGCTGGAAGCGGAGGGAAAATCGTTTAACTCGAGGATGTCTTTCACACTAAAACGTCGACAAGCATGAGAAATTTTCATTGTTCATGGAATTCATCAAATACACTCTGGTTATAAATATCACGAACGATCTTAGAACACTATTTTTCTACGAAAAACAACACCAATAAATGTTTATTTTATACGGATTTCTTTTTCTGTCGTGCTACACGGTAATGTATTACGTTAACGTAATTCATTCGATTTTTACTAAACGCTAGAACATCATTCTAACAAAGCTGGTTTTAAACGATTTACTCTAGAACTGTTTATCTTAAGGGACATTTGTCAGTGTCTAACAATGTTCACATGACTTAGTTGGAGCATAATTAAGCACTGGCCACATCAATGAATCCAATAATTTTTTAAACAGTTATGCTGGTTTTTAAACAGGTTTTGCTGTGATTGGTCCGTCAGTAAATCTAGTAATCAATTTACTTGAATCTAAATTATAGCTGTTCATGTGTCGAGAAATCGCTGGTGGCGTTCGAACTTGTGATCACGTATGTGCGTTTATTCGGTTATCTTTGAATCAATATAAGAATTCATTATTAGAAAGACCAAAATAGGTTAATGCTTTAGATCAGTTGTTTCCCCTCTCTCTATAGTTTTTAGACTTTTAAGTTATTTTACTTTATTTACACTGCAGCTAATTTGGATTGTATAGTTTTGACTGAAATGTGTTTAGATATAAGAACAATAGGCGTCATACAGATCTGTTTTTTAAACTTCGAATGTTCTCAATATATTGTATAACATTTCAATATGAAAATCAGTGTATTCATATTCGCATAATTACACCTGTAGAAATCCATCAAGTTCTACTGTTGACTGTAATAACATAATCTGAAATTATTTTTACAAAAGTAGAAATTTTTCAACAAAAGCTAAGATGCACGAATAAAATAAAGATTATTATACCCTGATTTATGCCCATCGCATTACACTTGCTCCCCCTTTCGGCAGTGGAGGCGTTATAATGTGACGGTCTCTCCCACTATTCGTTGGTAAAAGAGTAGCCCAAGAGTTGGCGGTTGGTGATGATGACTAGTTGCCTCTCTCTAGTCTTACACTGCTAAATTAGGCATGGCTAGCGCAGTTCGTCCTCGTGTAACTTTGCGCGAAATTCAAACAAATATACTACTTACAGCCAAGTTTTTTTTATTTAATGGCCCAATTGAAGAGAGACTGTTTTTATTATTTTTTTTGCCTCTCATCTCAGGCTTGATTATATTCATGTACGTTCCATAGTGTTAACAGGCATTAACAAAGTTTGCAGTATATATAGTGTATATCTGGATATAGATATTTATATCCAAGTTTCTAAGTAACTCGACGTCTGATACATGATTATTTTTATATTTATACGTGAATGTAAACTTTCACTTCTGTATTTTTTCTTAACTATAAATGTTTATTTCTATGCTTTTATGTAGATACAATTGTTTATATCCAGGTTTATCTCTATGTTTCTACATAACTGAAGATGTTTGTTTTCATGTACCTGTCCCGTGCTTATTTTTATATTTTTACATAACTGTAGACTTTCACTTCTATATTTCTTCGTAACTACAGACGTCTATTTCTATGTTTTACGTGATTACAAATGTGCTTAATTCTGTGTTTCTGTTTATCTGTAGATTTTGTTTCTAAATTTTTCGTAGCTGTATACATTTATTTCCATGTCTCTGTGTAGCTGTACTTGCTTTTTTCTATGTAGTTGTAGACGTATATTTCTGTGTTTATACCTAACTGTTGATATATATTTCTATATTTTTATGTAACTGTATGTTTGTTTATTTCCATGTTTCTACTTAGCTATAGGTATTTGTTTATAAAGTTCTGTGTGGCTGTATACATTTATTGCGCAGCTGTATATATTTCTTTATACGTAGTTATATGTGTTTGTTTCTATACTTCATAATAAATTTTATTGTGTTTCTTTACTGATTTAGTTATACATATAGATATATGTACTTGCGTAAAAATTAAACGTTTTATTCTCCCACAGTTAGGGAAGTAGAAAAAAACTGAAGATGTAACTTAAAGTGTTGATAAGCGTTAATAATATTGACATTATTATAATATTTGACTTTTCACATATGCGTTAACACAGTAATACAAGCTTTAAAATAAGTGTTAGTTTCAATTCTTCTCTAAAAAAAACTGTGTTTCTGTTGTATTATATATTGTTTAGGAAGAAAAGGTTGGACAACTTTAGAATTCATATAAGTTTACAAAAATTTCACTCCAGCAAGTCTTTTGGCCGGTGTATATTCATTAGTGTATTAAGGATTATTAGGTGGAGTAGCATTGTGTCTGTTTTTCGTCATGAGAATATTGTGGCCTGTAACATACATCTAAAAACCCGAACTGATTTCTTTATTATATAATGTGGATAATTATGTGCTTTTTGTTTGTTCATTTGCAATTAAGCCCAAAGCTACACCTTGGGTTATCTGTGCTCTGCCCACTACTGATATTGAAACCCGGTTTCTCTCGGTGTGAGTCCTCAGACATACCATTGCGACGCGTGGGGGGAGGCAGTTAGGAGCTTAACATCCATGGCGATGTTTGCAGAATTATAATTAAAATTAAATGATTTTTAGTATCATATTATTTTCATACTTAATTTTTTTATAAAAATATAAACTATTTTGTACGATAATTCTCTGCTTTAATTTTTTTTGTAAAGTAAGGACTATAAACTGTATTCAAACTTTGTAAAGCTTGCCTATATGAACATGAAGAGTTAATACATATATTAATCATCAGAGGTATGTCAAGTCTTGTCTCTGCAATTTGTACCCCGGTGAGACAGCGGTAAATCTACTGACTTATAACGCTAAAATCCGGAGTTCGATTTTTCGCAGTAAACCCAGAACATAATCTAGTGTGGCTTTACTCTAAAAAATTTAAAGAGAGAAGACTACGGAAATAGGTATATCACGTTCATCTAGTCTGCACGCAGTCACCATTCGCTTTGTTTAGCTGTGAGTACGAAACAGTTTTAAACCGATTTCAATAATATTGTTAACCTTGTTGTGTTGTAAAGTTTCCATTCTGTGAGAAGGTAAATGATAATAAAAATTTTGAAGAAATTATGCGAGTTAAGTCTTACTCGCCCCCCAGTGGCTCAGCGGTATGTCTGCGGACTTACACGCTAAAATCCGAGTTTTGATACCCGTGGTGGGCAGAGCACAGATAGCCCATTGTGTAGCTTTGTGCTTAATTCAACAACAACAACAAGTCTTACTCTCCACATTTAAGATGATTAAGTCTTAATTCTGATACAATCTTGACTTCTCTAGAAGAAGAAAAAAAGGATGCTGACCACATATCTAAACGAACAACTTTGTGGGTCATTGTTATTTTTTTATACCATCCCGTGGCTGATTAATTCTTTTCCTGCTTTATAAACAGGGAGTTCTATTCAAAGGCCCGTGGTAATCCTTGTTGACAGGTTGCATGAAATAATATTTCTCTGGAGTCGAGCTTCGAAGGCGTGCTGTGAGTCACTCCGTTCTTTATCATACATACGAACCTGTTTCAACTCCATAATTCGCCCATTTGTTATACTTGTCACAGTTAACATTTGTCACGACACTGTATTAAAGTGTTTCATTTTAGGATCTTGTTTATAAGAATCAACTGTCTTATCGTGTACAAACAGGAGGCAAGTTTTATCCTGTTCTAACGGTACTCTAGCCAGAAGAGGTTCCACTTCAAATTCGATGTCTGGTTATTATGGACACAGAAAAATGTTTCACTATTCATATTCAACTGATTGAAAGTCGCCACTTACTCACAAGTTATGATGACAAAGAATCTACACAGACACTTCATTTATTCAGTGCTTGTCAGTGATTAATGGTCGACGGTGAAGTAGAAGATTTGTGTTAGTAGTTAGTGAAGGGGGCGCGGAAGCGTGAAGAAAAAAACAAACAAACAATAAAATAACATTAATCAACATATACAGCTAAAAAAATTCTGAATTTGCACGTACTTTTTATGCTTTAATGATGGGATTTTTTTATACAGTCGCAACCACAATCAAATGAAAAGTCAGTTTTTTGTTATAAATGGAAGGTTTATAAAAAAATTAGTTTTACTTGATCCTGTTGCTCTGCGATGTCATTCAGTTGCCAAACATAGTTCGGTGTACTCACAAATCACAACTTTTAGCTGATAAAGCAAAAACTCAAATGCCAACACAATAAATTATCCCCCTGTGGTTTGAAAAATCCTATTAAACAAACGTCTGTATTTTTGTTTCTAAATATTCCACTACTGATTATCATATCTTTATTTATCAAAAAGGTGTGCACACTTTATCTTTGAATGTTAAAATCGTTTGTTTCTCTTCAAAAAATATTATGTCAGAACTGTCTAAACTTTAAATATATTTATTTTGAGTTTTCTCTTTTCAAAGCTATACTATTTGAAGAGGTTACTATTTCTTTAAAAGTAACATATAACGACTCTTAAAAGTTTTGTTTACTTTCGCCCTTTGTTCTCTACTTTATATATTTTTATTTTTTATACGCCTTTAAAAATATCTAAACTAGTCTATACAGCCATTATGAAACGCAAAATTAACTTTCTCTTTCTCTAGATACAAATTATAAATAACCATGTTTGAATTAAACATAAAAACTCAAGCAAACAAAAACTGTAAAAAATATTTTCAAGTAAGAAACTCAAAACCACTAATGTCCTTGTGTGGAGTTCTGCTTACCAAAATTGGTTTTAACCTCTGGTGTTTCTTTGACGTAAGCAGTATTGGACTTCACATTTGGAGATTCTTACCGACTGTTAAGCTTCATGAAATGTAGAAAAGATACACACGATACGTTTATTGAAATATCTTACTTTCAACCGATTATTCTTATTCTACGTAGACACTTATAATTCTTAGTATAATTAGAATTATGAATTTTTTCAGGAATAATAATAATAATGCATGCTTATTTTGTGTATATCATAGTGTTAGACTCCCCACTAAATGCCACTTTTCCAGCAAACACATTAACGAATAAATTGTGAACAAAATTCTGAAAAAAAAGCTATTTGTTCCAATTTTTGGACATGTAATATAATTTATAAAATATTATTTCTAAAAACTATTTGATAAGTTATTTTGGCACTGCTTTAAATACATAAAGGCAATACGGCAAAAGTGTCAGTGAATTGTCTATTTACCCTGACAGAAGTTCGAAGTATTCTTACTCAGCAAGACACTTCTCTGAATGTTTAACGTCTTTATACATTATTCTTTACTAAGAAACTTGCAGTCTTTCCCTGTTTCTTTCCTTCTTCAACAGTTAAATGATAATTGGATTAAAAGGCAGTAAACTATACGGAAAACTACAGAAGTTATTCCTATCCCAAAATGAAATATCCTTCCCCGAATATTTTCTTATTGCTTTTTTTCCTTCTTAAATGTGTAGCAAAAGTAGTGAAACACCAGATGAACTCGACCTCACTACTGTAGAATGTATTAATAAACTTTTGTCTAGTACAAATAGTTTCCGCAAGGATAAAAGTGTTTTTAACCGAGTTTCTAGACTACAATAACCCATTTTCATCAGTCCTTACAGCTAAAAGAGGATTGTTATGCCTTTTTCTCGATATTGAATCTGCTTTTGTTTCAGTTAGTACTGGCTGTTTTCTCAGAAGACTCTATCACCTTGGACATAGACGTTGTATTTTATGATGACTCAGCAGTTTTCTCAATCAAAAACCGTTTCGTTCATAACTTTGTTTAGCTCGAAGCGAGACATTTTTATTAAGGTAAGTAAAATAACTAACTATTATCACCAGAAAGTATCTTTATCAGCTCAATATTCTGCTTTTATAACTTTTGCAGGAGCTCTTTCTTTATGTATGTATAAATATACATCGATACTAAACACTCGCTAATTTAGTTTCATTTGTATGAATTTCTGATAAGGAAACGTGCATGTTGATCTTATTGCTAAAAGAAACTAACTAAATATTTCTCTGCGTTATAAAAACACGAGTCCCATCATATTCTAAAAAGCTCATAACTGTTGATCACAGTATCAATATTAAAGGATTTACTCATAGGAGTTTTTCCTTTCAGTTATAAAACTCGATATCTTGGCTCTTTTCCACGCATTTAGACCCCACGATTGTTACGTATTTTTTATGTTTTTTGTTCTTCGTAGACTAAACGCAACAGAAAAACACAGATAACAGCTTGTATAATTTATTACACTAAACTATTAACAAATATAACAGATATAACATAAATTATATATAATAACAGTGACCGATATTAAGTTATAACATTCGAAATTAATTACAAAACAAAATAATATTAGTTTCAAACTTCAAAATAAATCACAATACAAAACGGTACTGGCCTGTATCTAATGTAATGATCTAAAATTAAAGTCTCAAATTCCAGTCTAGGGTGTGAATTTGGTCCCACGAAGAAATTCCGAAACAGTTCACAGTTCAATGAAATCGCCGTCTCTTAGCTCAAGCAGTAATTCAGATGTATCGTAGAGATTGACGAAATAAAATCACAGCTTCCGTAGATCTAACTTCAGTCACAAATCCAAGTTGAATAATCACAGCAAACACTTAATCTTTCTCAAATAACTAACTCTCTTCTTTCGAAATAAAACTGATGTCTGAATCTCACTCTTTTTCTTCGAATAAAACTAATGACTGAATCTATCTTCTTTTTTTCGAATAAAAACTGATGACTGAATCTCTCTCCTTTTCTTCGAATAAAAACTGATGACTGACTATCTCTCACGTCACCGTCTTTTATACCGATAGGCCTATTTCTCAAACAATCTCGCAATTTCCATACAACTCTAGAGCGATCCGCGCGTGTTCGTTCTCGCACGAGACTACACGTCTAGGCACGAAGTCACCAGCACTCATTTACAATCATATGATTGGTCTACTTAATTCAAGAAAGTTCTAAATGCTACCCTAAATAAATGACAAAATATTAGTTTAAACTTCGAAATAATAATATCAATATGGAAAAATGAATAATACAAATGAAAATTCAAACACAACACGACATGTTGTCGTTTACAAAATATTTACACATATACAAAACAACGATGGCTCAGTAGTAATTATGATGGTCTATAAAGCTAAAAAATGGGTTTTGATACAAGTGGTGGGCAGGGCATATAACCATTGAATAACTTTGTGCTTAACAACAAACAAGTAAACTGGACGAGTAAACATTTTTGTTCTTAGTCCAAACTTCGACACGTGTCGGTTTTGTATCACCTGAAACAAAGTTGGAGCAGTCAGTGCCTTTTCCAAAATGTAGATGTTATGGCTCCTTCTCTGAAGCTATAAATATTGTTACCTTTCATGTTATAACTATTGTTATTTTCCATGTTATAAATATTGTTACCTTCCATTAAATTGCTTATTCTTTCCCTAAAAATTTCACGTCACTCTCTTCAACGTTTTGGAATTATATTCATTCTGCAACATTTATTAGGTTCTTATTGTTCTCATATTGTCTTGCATGTTCTACTCCAGTTTTTTTAGGATATGTTTTTCATTCATGTTCTATAACTAGTTTATTAATCTATGTGTAATTTAAGTTATATCTTATAACAAATATTGAACAAATTCTGTATATTCTATATTTCTCTAAATGTTACAATTCGTTTATAATGGGTGAAGAGGGGAATGTTGTAAGAATTAACATTTAATACACTAGTAAATGAGAGGGAAAGTGGTGTCGTTTAAAATCTATCTGTTAAAAAATACTTAAATACGTCAGAGAGGGAACGGATACGTGTACTGCCAAACGTAAGCAGGACTAATCCAAAGATCGGATCCTTAGCTAGGTGTCACTGGTTTAGTAAGAAAACTACAGATGTTATGAATTCTATACTAATTTGGCAATCTATAATACAAAACTTTAAGTCTTGGTCTGAACTTCACGTAAAGCTATATATATATATTATTGGTTGTGTTTTAACTAGAAAAATAAGTTTGATACATATTTTCTTAGTTACACTTTAAGTTTAGAATATTTGTATAATCATTAAGCTTATAGGGCATAAACATCAAAATGCCTGTTTCAACTCGAGCATAATAAATTTTTATTTTAGTCATTGGTTATTTTTTATTTAGAGATTAAAAATTCTAAAAGACTAACAAAACTTACTTTATCTAAAAACTATGTACTATACGATCGGAAAATATAAAGAAAAATCAATTTTTTAAAAATAATTGACAAAATATCACTACTACTGTTATTTCCAAAGTTTCAAAAAAAAGTAAGTTAACGTTCACTATTACCTTATTAACTTTAGATTTGCTAGTAAATTGCTGATTAAAGTTTAAGACTGGATCTGCGTTTTTAAGGATGATAGCAATTCATTCCTACTCACGAGAACAGAGGAAGCTACAATAATTACACGACTTTTGTTTATTTCGGATATTTGTTCAAAGCTACTCAAGGGAAATGTGTTTGCCTTCCTTATGTTTCAACTGATAGATTATAAGGAAGGAATTTAGACAGTAATACCCATCGCTAACTCTTAAACTACTATTTTGTGATCGAATAGTTGAATTTGGTCTTCATAACTTTATTACACCGATGGCCTAAAATTGTAGCTCCACAATGCAACACATTATCCATGGAGCCACTTAGCGATTCAAATTTAAATATAACATCACTATCAAACCTTTTCTCCGTGATAAATTTCTGAACTATTCTTAAAAATCAAAAAAGTAAATATACTTGAAAAAAAGTCTTAAAATCTTTCGTTAACTCATATATTAGTGGCTTTGCTAAAACCTTGAATCACAAAACTCATTACAACTATTAAACTAATTTATAGTGCAAGAATTTTATAACGCTCTCTGAAAGGATCGAAGGGTATATAAAAATACAAATTAGTGTCATTGAACAAGTCAAGTGTATTCTTTATTTTTCTTAATGTTACAGTTAGTTTATACTATTTTAACATCACATCAATCGTTACAAGTTTCTGAGTAAATAAAGAGAGAGTTTAGATGTGGTTCAACAGTAACTGATCTGTTCCACAGTACACACTCCTTTATTTATAATAGTTTAAGTGAGTTTCTTCATTTAGGACCCATATTGCTATGAGTTTAAATACACTATTCTAAAAAATTAAAATGTAATAAGGTTTCTTTGCACTTTTATATTTCAAGCCATCATTGCTTTCGGTTCTAGTATGCTTATTCTAGAGTTACATTAAATATACCTACAGTTTCTTCGCAGTTACGCATAAAGCTAGAAGTCCAAGATAGTAGAAGGACCACAGGTACAGTAAATGACATATCTGCGAAATCCAGATCTTATAAACCACACAAGCAGGATAACGGAATAGAGGTGCTGGACTGGCCTGCAACGTTACCGGAACAAAAACTGATTGAACATGTGTGGAACTTGCTGGGGAGATCAATTAGAGATAGGTAGCTTACCCCCACGACTATCTTGAAGATCAGAGCTTCCCTCATTGAGGAGTAGACTATGTTTCCTCAGCAAGTTATCTGAAGTGACATAATCGGTATGAAGAACAAGTGAGAGAAGTCATGAGCAATGTAGGAGGGCCCGCCAGCTACTGATGATTCAAAGTTTGTTCATCTTATGAAGATATTTTTCTACTTTTTTTTAATTTCGCGTAAAGCTACACGAGGGCTATTTGTGCTAACCGTTCCTAATTTAGCAGGAGAAAAGGTAGTCATTACCACCCATCGCCAACTCTTGGGCTATTCTTTAACCAAAGAATGGTGGTGTTAACCGACACATTATAACGCCCATACGGCTGAAAGGGCGAGCATGTTTGCTGTGACGGGGATTCGAACCTGCGACCCTGGATTACGAGTTTAGTGCCTTAACCATCTAACTATGCTGAGCTATTTTTCTTGGATACATGCGTAGCTACATTTTGACATTTTTGTCGATTTTGCTTTTTTATTGTTTGTAAAGGAATTATAAAGGAATAAACAAGCTTCGTCAATAATACATATTTCCTTGTGTTTTTGTTTTCTTCATTATCCTTTAATTTTTATTAAAAATGTGAATTTTAAATTTCAGTAAACTGTCACCTCCAATTAAACACAACAGACTGCTATAAAAATGTTTCCGTATTTCCTATGGAGACTGAATAAAATATTATAGTTTATTGATACTGATTATCAGTTGGATATAGAAGTTTTGAATTGAATATTAAAGTTTTTTCAATATTCCTCTGTTTTAAAGTAATAAAAAACTCTCAAATTATTAAAATTGGAGCTATGATAGTAATATTATCAACATCAAACACTGTTTGACTTACACAATACAGTACCGCACACTAATGGAAAGAGGAGGATAGGAGGTAAGGCTTGGAAAGTTTCCTCGAGCTTGGACATTCAGGGTTGTCCAGTTATCTTTGAGTGTTTAGCGTATAAAACACAACACCTCTTCACGTAACATCATATATGCACCCTGCGCGAAATTTGTGAAAAGAGAGATTCAACATATCCATTAAAGAAAATCGTTTGTTTTTGCTCCATCTTAGAAATACAAGACAATATCTTGCTAGAGTGCAACTGATAAAATTTTCGCAATTTTAAAATTTCCATCACCTTATATATGTAAAAACGGCTTGTTTGGGTTGAGAAAAATTTTTACGCAGAGGAGTGAACAACGTTTCGACCTTCTTCGGTCATCGTCATTTGTCATATATATTTCTATACAAGTAGGTTTTCTCGACATCACTGATTTCCATCACCTAGTTTCTTCTTGTTAGCATGTGATGATGAAAGTACTGTACAACAATCATTTATGTAATTGCTTCGGTAAAGTTACTGTACTCAAGTTACTTGATCTGTATAACGAGTTTAAGTATTAATTTATATATCAATGTAGGGTATTAGTTTTACAAATAATTATATGTATAGTACATAGACATATACTTTATGATGATAATTACAATATAAATCATATAGAAAATAATGACATTGTATAGTGATATTGAATAAGGATGATGTCTTCTTTGAACAGAACGTTTATAATATATACCTGGGAATGTATATCACTAGCTCTAAAATATGAACTTCTTGTTAGTTATAGTAAAAGAGGGTGGAGAGCTGTGTCTTAAAGCATCAAGCGAAACGTGGCATTACTAACATGTTTATTGTGGTGAGCCAGGGGTAATAAGATTCTATTGAAAACTTGTATGAAAATTTCTGTGGGTGGGAGGGGAAAAGAGTGGCAAACAAAATACTTATCCCTGGTCGAAGATTTGTACGAATTTGAATTTATATAAAGTTTAGCATTAGAAAGTTAGGATATTTAGGTAAAACTATTACACAGTCACCTACATAAACTCTATATCATTTGAATGAAGATAAATCCATCGACATGTCCTCGTACACTTTGCTTTCTAGTAGGAAATGATTCCCTTGTTTTGTTACCACTGTTATCTTCTTGATTACTAAACATTTTACTAGATAATTCTGTATATTTCGGATACTGACACATATTGATTCATTTAAGTTTTATGGTTTAACGTAAGGTATTAATGTATTATAAAAGTTTTAGGACAAACACGTTTCTCACTTATCAATTCAGTTCGGACACCAACATGGAATACACTGCTGGTCTAAATCTTAAGGCCAATGAACATACGGAAAAGATATGTATTCTGCGTTGTTAGACTCAACCACTTATTTGAGTAGAGCTTCGAAAGATGAACATAAGAAAAGAGAAAGTAAAAATAAAACAAAACTTTTTAGCACTTAATAGAAAAAATGTGAACACTATGAAATTAGCCTAAATACTAGCTGGTCAAAAGTTTAAGATCACACCAAAAAGAAGTTCTAAACAGAGTAGGAAATGCCCAACAAGAGGTCTCAGTAGTGAGTTGCACAGCCGTCATTGCGAATAACTTCAAACATTCGCTTTTGCATGGTCGATATATGCGTTTGCAGAAGGCTGGCTGGAATGTTATTCCAAGTGGTGAAGATGGCTTCACAAAGATTATACTGTTTGGAATTGACCATTTCTATAGACTTCCCTTACCATCCACCCCCAAACATTTTCAGTGCGGTTCAGTTCGGGCGAGGCCTGGCATGGCCAAGCGTGTTAAGGCGTGCGACTCGTAATCTGAGGGTCGCGGGTTCGCATCCTCGTGGCGCCAAACATGCTCGCCCTTTCAGCTGTGGGGGCGTTATAGTGTTACATTCAATCCCACTATTCGTTGGTAAAAAAGTAGTCCAAGAGTTGGCGGTGGGTGGTGATGACTAGCTGGCTTCCCTCTACTCTTACACTGTTAATTAGGGACGGCTAGCACAGAAAGCTCCCGAGTAGCTTTGTGCAAAATTCAAAACAAACAAACAAACTGTTCGGGCAAACACGCTGGATGGTCCAAAAGTATCACGTTATTTGCCATGAAAAATTCATTTGTCCCGCGGGTATTGGGGATTGAAGTGTTGTTCTGCTGAAAGATCCAGTCATTTCCACACAAGCGATGGCCTTCAGTCAATAAGGATGCTCTCCTCAACATGCCAATACAGCTAGCTGCTGCTTGACACCCCCTGTATAATCTGAAGCTCCATTGCTCCATGTAAAGAGAAAGCATCCCAGATCATGATGGAACTTCTACCACTATGTTGTGAAGAAAATGTTTCCGACGGGATATCCTTATCGTGCCAGTAACGTTTGAAGCCATTTGGACTATCCAGGTAAAATTTGTTCTCATCAGAGAACAAAACCTTCTTTCATTTTCCTACATTCCATGTTTGGTGCTTCGCAGCAAAGTTTAACCGAACTGTTTCGTAGTGTGGAAGGAGGCGTGGCCTTTGAAAACGTTTATAGTTTTTAAATCTTTTCTCTCGTAGATTTCGTCTTATTGTTCTTGAGCTGCATTCTGCGTCCGTAAGGGCCTTAATCTGGTTTGACGATCGGCTGGTTACTTGCCGGACAATCTGTCGAATCCTCCTGCTCAACGCCGGCGAAATTTTCTTGGGCTGACCATTTGAAATTCTCGTACCGTATCCCTCAGGGTCTTTTAATAAATTTGCAGTTTTATTACGCCCAATCTTACCAGCTATAGCACATTGAAAAAGACCTTGATTTTGCAGCTCGACAATTCTGCCACGTTCAAACTCTGTCAACTTTTTAGCCTTTGCCATGTTTTAACCCAACGTAACACAGGAGATATCAGTGGGAGATGTTGAAAACGCAAATGACTAAATTTCGTTACATGTTTACCGATTACTGCTTCGTTTCAGTATGGTCTTAAACTTTTGACCAGCTAGTTTCATAGCGTTTCCACATTTTTACTATTAAATGCTAAATTTTCCCTTTTCTTATTTTCATCTTTCGAAGCTCTATTTAAATAAGTGGTTGAGTCTAACAACGCAAAATGTATATTTTTCTTTATGTTCAATGGCCTTAAGATTTTGGCCAGCAGTATATTGTTAAACTATGTTTATTTCCTGTAGCTTAAATTGCAAACACATTAATAAAACAGAACCAAAACATTTATTCTTCTTCTAAAATAAATTGCAAGTATGTTTTTTAATTTTATTCAACCACTTTGTAAAGCCAAGAAGTTGTTCTTTGGGTTTAAAACATGTATCACGATGACAATGGGACATACTAGAGTTCTGCTTACTACTAAGACCGTAATTAATAATAAACTAGTTCTCTACAGATATATAGGTTATCTACGTGTGGAATACGAACACATTCACAGTATATTCAGTATAAATATACATATATAAGTCAGCGTTTATAAATATCTCAATTTGGATATAATTTTTGCTGTAGTTCAAATCTAATAACTGAATGATATTTTATACTGTTGTATAAATATTTTCACTTTATTATTAATGAATTTGAACTATTCTTAAAATATATGTTTCCTTGTTACTGAAATGAATATTCATGTTTTATCATTAATGCAAGGTACTTTTTTATTTTCACTTAATTATAATTAATTGTAATTTCCTTTCCTTCAACTTTTCTATTAGTTCCTTCACTAAAATTGTGATATCAAGGATTAGATTAAAATATCATGAGTCATACATAACAATCAAAGAAAATCTGTCAAGTGACCCTACTTGAAAATGTCATGAAACAAAACCATACATCTAGACGTTCCTCTCACACAGGTAAAGGAAATGTTAGAAAATATGTGAGGTGAATTAATCTTAATAAAGGTCTATAAACAGGGATAAAAGTTATACCAAACACGAGAAAGAAGAAACAAAATATAAGGAAAAAAATCATTTAAAAACACAATAGGATGACCTTGGATTCGCCTTTATCATGGTATTCTATTAGGAGTGTAATTTTGATAACAGTAAGAATTATAAACCGAAATTCTAAGAAGTTATCATCATCAGATGTTTGGAAATGGTTTAGAGTTCTGAGTCCTGTATGAATGTGCAATCTGTCCATATTTTGTTATACATCATTATTTCGTGTTTACCTCTATAAAGTAAATGGTAAATCTAAACAAAATTATTCCTCACGGATAAATCAAACGATGTTTAGCTTTCCTTGACTAAAGTCTAAAGTTAAGATGGCATAAACACTGTGTATTATTAAGTAAATTTAAATGTTGCATGTAATCTGTGTTTTTCGTTGAAATGATGCTTCATGTATTTTTGCGCGACTCTAGAAAAAGAAAAGTTTTCTATTTGCCAGCACGTGTTAGACCTTGCTTCAACTGGCTACACCTTTGTTTCTAGATAAGATAAGATGAGAACTCTCAGGTTTCTAAAACGATGGAAAAAGACTAAGTGAATCGTTGCGGCATAAACAAAATGTCATGTTGGCCGAACTTATAACAACACAATATACATTGATGTATTTATCATCTAACTTTGTGTTACAGCCATTCCCGAAACTATTTCGAGAGATTTCATTTAAATGTTCTAGTGCAAAGTTAATTAATATTAGTTTTGAAGCAAGGAGACGATTAGTATCTTCTTTGGTGTTCGAAATATTATACAATGCATTCCTAAAATATTTCATCAAATATATGAAACTTCTTGTGTCTTGAAAAATGTTATTAAATTTTATTGAAAGTAGATTTATACAGTAGTTTTCTATTTGGAAATGAGACGATGAGGAACTATTTACACCGAAAGCTTTACGTGACTTGTTTCTATTATATAACTGTCACGGTTTCTTTGTTCGAAAAGTCTTAGTACTCCTTGAGTAGTAAGAACATCGAGACAAATGAACGTGAGCTATTGTTTATTTGTAGTTTAGCACAAATATATCGAAACTGGATTCTTAGTGTTATGTCTGACTTATTGGTGAGCCACTGGAGGCCCCAAATAGTTACACTGTGTATTAATTGTTAAATCAAAAACTAAACCGCTTGAATATTTGTTTTTAAACATAAGCCCCCCCAGTGGCACAGCGGTATGTCTGTGAACTAGGTTTCGATACCCATGGTGGGCAGAGCACACATAGCCTATTGTGTAGGTTTATGCTTCACTTCAAAACAGACGCTTGTGAAACACAAAGTGGTAAAATGGATTATATTCGATGTGCCCACCGCAGCCATTAAACCCTGAATTTTGGTGACACATATCTCCAAGATTATCTTTGAGTGACCACAGGACACTTCAAGTCATGGTAACATTATCTAACACTAATATCATACAAATGACCAATATGATTAGAAGTCTTTTTCTTTGTGTATGTGTGCAAAAACTTTTGCGTTTGATAATAAGAACCACAATTACATTGATTGATTTGTTTAACTGAAAGTTTATTCTCATTATTGAGGTCACTTATAGTTTAAAAAATGTATTGCATGAGGTATTGGGAAGATGTATGACACTTTAATTTTATCTTTTCAACCATCTCCACCTCCTCCCCAATAAAAACACATATTACAATGTCTAAAAACAATTGACCATATTACACCAAACCAAAAAAAAATCGGTCGTTAATTTGTTATTGATTGGTGGCTGGTGGTTTTACATAGGTACATTAAGTGGGCAACTATGTGTGAGATCACATTTAAATCACTGTCTCTAATATTCTACAAACCAACGTCTCTTTCGGAAGTTCTAGCAAAAATTTAAATTAGTGGATGATAAATCAAATAGTCTTTATTTTTCAGATTTTCAAAAATGAGATATTATCCAATAAAGTATTTTGTTTATAATAGTGATTGTAAATGTTAATTTGTAATGCACTATACACCCCCTCCAGGTTTATTATGAATTATCAATCTAGAATAATAACTACTTCTGGTATTGAAATATTTTGTTTTACATATTACCAACAACATTTTCGTTTTGCCCCATTTTTGGAAAAAAAAAGTTTGCCATGAATTAAGTTTCAATTCCCTCAAAAAAACAAAGCTAGAATAGCTGACAAATAGATTATGCTTGGCTTGGTCTCTTTTCATTGTATGCATTTTTAGAGACGACGGTTTCTCGGAAACTCAATATATTCGTGTGATTACCTTCATGACTCAAAATCATACGGTGAACGCGAAATCTTTAGAAGTATTTCAGAGATAATCGTGAAATATTGGCTTCATCTAATCATAGTAGAGTGTTTATGTTGTTCGAGACAGCCTTTTATTACTTGTGTTCGCTTCGCACAATACCAATATCAGTGACTGCAACACATTTTGTAGGTATCGCTTCTCCAAGCGGCTGGAACACAAGCTGTGGATTTTGTTCTATTTGCCAGACTGCTATAACACAGGTTATAAATTTTGCTTTATTTACGAGGCGGCTGTTACACGGGTTGTAGAGTTTGCTTAATTTATTCAGGGGCTGTAAATACATTTTGTAGGTGTCATTTAACCCAAAGGCTGTAATGCAGGTTATAAATTACTTTAACCTATTCAATAATATACTGAATTACCTTTTACAACATTACAGATTTCTTCTCGTGAAAGCACAGAAAATAACGACTATTAACGTCAGATCACCTGTCTTGTCATGACCAAGATAATGTGTACGTATGAAGGTATAAAATGAGTTAGTTAAAGTTAAAATCACCAAAAGTTTGCTATTTCATTATAAACTTATATACACAAAGAGAGAAACACATTATTGACGTTCTTAAACTTAACGTCTTATTTCCACGCATATATATATGTACACAGAGACATATACGTTCTAGTTTTTAACGTGTTATTATGCACGCGTACATACGCACACACATAGGGAGTGGACGTCTTTCTTATAGCAAAGCCATATGTAGTTATCTGATGTGTCCACCGAGGGGAATCAAGCCCCTGATTTTAGCGTTGTAAATCCGGACATTTACCGCTGTCCCAGCGTCCAGCGTTGGACGCGCACACACACATAGAAGGACACATTATATACGTTATCATGTTTATTTTATTGTTGTTTTTATTCTAATGATGTATTCTTACGCTTTTGATTCTTGAACTATATTCTTCTATTCTTTTTTACAATAAATTTATTTTGTCTTTGTGTTGTAATGCTGCTTTTTATTTACAGTAATCTATTATTGTTCCGAATTTGCACTGTTGTGTTTTTAGTTTAGAATAATGCATTTTAGTGTTGCACTTTTTATTTTAGTTCATAATAATGTATTTATGTTTCACTTTTGACTAACAAGAATGTATTTTTGTTATCATGTTGTGAAACCATTCTTTCGACTGACAACAATATATTTTTGTTCTTGTGTTGAGCTATTACGGTTGTAAATGAGTTAAATGCATTTCTGAAATTTTAATGTGTCTTAAATATAGTACATGATTTTATTTTTGTGGATTATTTTATTACCATTTTATGATTACGGTTTCAATTATATTTTATTTACACAATTATACATTGACCAGGCTAAACAATGTGAAAAATTCGTTTTATTATTACTATTATTTTTACTTCACTTAACGGATTGGATCAGGTTATTCGATTTTACGCTAGTTTTACTGCCAAGAATTAACAAAGTAATTCAACTTGAATTTGCTATTCTTACTTTCAGGTCTGAAATAGCCATTAATTTTACACAACGATTTTCCTTAAGTAAGAAGTTGGAAGCAGTGAGTGATAGGTGAATGAGTCATAAACAACTGATCAAATATCCGAAAGTCTCGCGACAAAACAAAATGAAAAACAAACTCCATATGGTTGTTGCAAGAGACAGAAACTATAGATTGTTGGTTACAACCTCATCTTTGACTATTAATGTATTTGTTCAATTTGAAAAGATTAAAACCTGTGCGCACAGCAGGTAAAAATGATCTTTGAATATTAAATAATTACATCCGGGTATTACACGCAGTGTTGTATTATCTGAGTAAAGGCACATAAACATTTTCAACTTAACAATTCACAACAAGAAGTGTAATTTATAAAATAGTGTTTTTCTGTTGTATTTACATATCTTGTCGAATATACTTAAAGTATGCATGAACACTCGAAACTTGTACAATTATCTACACAAAATTGTTTTATATTTCAGAATGATACACTAGAAAATGAAGAAAGACAGATATTTAATGATAACTACTGTCAACTATTAGTCTGATCTTGTTTGATCGAATGGTGTGGTTTGACTGTTACTCTTATTCAGCCTCAGAGTGCGGATTGAGGTTTTGCGGCAATGAGACTATAAGCCTTTCATCCCCAGGTTCACAGTCCGACTGGATTATGAATTGGTCACGTTTGGTCGATCTGCTTAGATGTTAAAAGAGCAGCCTATCAATCAATGAGTGATTATGGCGCTCGACTCGTAACCCGAGGGTTACGGTTTCGAATCTCCATCATACCAAACATAGTCACTTTTCAGCCGTGAGGTCGTTATAATGTGACCATCAATCTTATCATTCATTGGTAAAAGAGTAGCCCATGAGTTAGCAGTGGGTGGTGATGACAAGTTGTCTTCCCTCTAGTCTTACACTGTTAAGTTAGGGACTGCTAGCGCAGACGGCTCTCTTGTACCTTTGCGCAAAATTAAAAAAAAACACAAACAAACACTGTGATGGGAAATTAGCTCATGATTTCTCAAGAAAACTAATATTATATTCTAATACAAATATTTCCAGGCACTGCAAATCCTTGATGTAATTCTCAAAGCTAAACATTTTAGATTTGTGTTTAAATTAATATACATACATACATATAGACAAGTAAACCAACGGAGTCAATAACTTAACCAATAATGCTGTAAACTACAAGGAGTAAGGGAGTTTCAATTAATTATTAAATGATTTTTAATAATCCAGAAACTGGTTATATCTATATTTTCTCGACGAGAATAAGCTCGTATGAGATGTTTTATTTCATAAGAAAGGTTTCTTGCTAGTTTATATACAAAACAGAAAAAAATAAGGAAAGCAGTTAAAGTTCATTTAGTGTACTCGATGTTTAAACTTTTGAAAGAAAAGTTGCCGCTTTTGTATGAAATGATAAACAAATTGTATACATAATTAAACTCGGAGCTCCCTTGTCGTGCAAGTTTATTTTGAAGAACAAAAGGCAAACTCCTAAAATAACAAACAAAATTCTATTACATTAAGAAGTCCCCACGATTACAGTATATTACAAGTATTTTATCAATCATTGTTATACAATTATTTTCGTACATAAGAAATATCCACTCTGTATCGAAGCGAACTACGGCGGTGCTTTCAAGATATCTGTGTATTATTTATGAACAAAAATCTTCAATTATTATGCTTTTTCTTTTGTTTTAAAAATTTTATGTAATATTTAGTTGTTAAAGTGTCTCGATTCTTGCTAGTAAACTATATTTACAATGAATTGTAAGTCATTCAATGTATCTACTGTTAGATATTGAATTTTACATAGCAATAATTATGTTAGAGGCTACCTATCGGGAACATAACTCGACATATCTTACACTAGTAATTAGCTGTACCACCAACTATATAACTCTACACATCTACTACCAGTAATGAACTGTACAAAGAGTTATGTAACTTTACAAATTTAACACTAGTTACGAACTGTACCACCAGCAATGTTGCTCTACACGTCTTGAACTGTACCAGCAGCTTATAGTTCTAAATATCTATCACTAGTAGTGAACTGTACCAACAGCTATGTAGCTCTACATATCTAACACTGGTAATAACTGTACCACAAGCTATATAACTCTACGCATGTATCACTAGTTATGAACTCTACCTCCAGTAACTTAACTCTCAGATTTCTACGTCTTTTGTAATTTTACAAGTCATACAGCATATAAACAGCCATACGCATCTATCCTGAGGTAAGTAACTTCACAGAAGTGTAGCTTGGTATAAAATTTTACACGTCTGTAACTAACATGAAACCTAAATAATCAAAGTTAAATAAATAAATATATTCCATTTAACCTTGATTATTAAGGTTTTAGGTTAGTTTAATATTCGAAGTGCAAGTTTAGTTTCATACTTTTTGACGAAAAAAAGGAACAGGTACACTGAAAAACACCCAACTACAGTAATGCCTTTAAAGGGACATCCAATGTGAAAACAACAACTACAACTTCTTTTGGGGAAACACAAAAATACAACTACAATTGTGCCTTTGAATGGACAAGAACAACTACAACTTTTTTGGGGAAGGGCCCGGCATGGCCAAGCGTGTTAAGGCGAGCGACTCGTAATTTAAGGGTCTCGGGTTTGCATCCCCATCGCGCCAAACATGCTCGCCCTTTCAGCCGTGTGGGCGTTGTAATGTGACGGTCAATCTCACTATTCGTTGGTAAAAGAGTAGCCCAAGAGTTGGCGGTGGGTGGCTTCTAGTATTACACTGCTAAATTATGGACGGCTAGCACAGATAGCTTTCGAGTAGCTTTGTGCGAAATTCCAAAACAAACAAACAAACAATATTTTGGGGAAACACGAAAACAACTACAATTGTGCTTTTTACAAAAAGAAAACATTTATAATAAAAAAACACAACTGTACCTATGAAGAAACATTTAAAATAAAATCTACATGTGTACCTTTGAAGAAGCTTACATTGTAATGAAACATAACTTTAATATATTTACTTATTTCAGCGATAAAATATTTTTGTAAAACAATAAAAAATATTTAATTTAAGGATGAAAGAAAATACTAAAATTCTTTTATTTTTATTTTGTCTTTTGCTGGTATTAAGTGAGAAAATTTAAGAAGTTCAGATAATTTGAAATTCACAATAGATCAACAAATGATTGGCATTTAAAGTCTCAACAGCTGTCAAATTAAAATTTGAGAATATTTAATAAGCACATCGTGCTCATAGTTTATTTTTAAAACAATCTTTTTTGATGGCTTGATCTTTTCAGGATTTTAATAGACTGAATAAATCATTCATTGATTAGTTTCGTTGTTATTTATGCAGCTTACTGATGGAAAACTCTCTCTCTCTCTCTCTTGATGTTTGGGTATGATATGTTCGTACCCTGGAGGGTCAGGTTCTCTTTAACCTCTTCATCCTCCCCGTACTTATGTGATGCTGCAGTATTTGATGTTGAAAGTTACTTCATTTTTGGGTTAGAGTCAACTGAATATTACTCCGACCCTTTTCTGGACAATGTCCATGTATTGTGATACATATATGGGTATTATTTTGCCCTATCAGCAAAATGTTGACTTTGTTTGTGGCACTTTTTTTAAAATTCGTTATATGTATATATATATATACATACATTTTTTATTATATATTTCATTTTTACTCATTTATTTATTTTTATGTTTAAAATATATATTGACCAAGGAGAGATGTTCAGGACTAACTTCATCATGTGTGAGATACCTGTTTGCATAGTAATTCGTTTTTCATCCAATTTCTATCGAAGTACATTATTGTACTATGGGGGAGTCTGTATGGTATGGTTGGCATGTTCGAATATTATTGTATGAATTGAGATGATGTAGTTCTTGGAACTCTGTATGCTGTTTTGAGGAGTGTGTTTTGGATTGTCTGTAGTTTCGTTTAACTTATTCTGTTGTTTACAGTTATCCATGCTGGAGCTGCGTAGTATATTGCTGGTCTAATATATGTTTTGTAAATTTTTAGTATGTTATCTGTAGATGCTCCACTGTTCTTGCCAGTTAGACTACTAGCATAGTTGGTTCTTCGTCAGACTTTGTTTTTAATTTCGTTTATATGGTTAATCTACGTTGGTTAGGCCTACAAATTTTGCCGATGTGGCAGTTTGAAGTAGCGTACCATTGATATATAATTCTGGCTGTAGTTTTTTGTGTTTTATTAATTTCGTAAAGACTACAAGTTGTGTTTTTGCTGTTCTTATTTTTATTCTATATTTTTGACAGTATTCACTTATTATATTTAGTTGCGGTTGTACGTTTGTAGCTGCTATTGTTGGTGTTGCGGCACTTTGCCACATCATCTACAAACTGTGAAGAGAATCCATGATTAGGATCCTTCAATGGCATATTGTTTACATACATGATGAAGAGTATAGGGCTAACCACTCTTCTCTGAGGAACACCGGCTTCTGGAGTAAAATACTCAGAAAAGGTACCCTCTATATTCACTTTACACTTTCTATCTTCCAAAAAAATTAATAGCCAGCGAATAATTCCACGCGGTAGTCTCATTTCATTAATTCGGAACCTTAGACCATCGTGCCATACAGTGTCCAATGCTTTTTTGCTATCAAGAAAGCAAGTGACAGTGCATTCTTTTTTATTGAAGCTATTTATTGTAGTTTCGGTTAATTTGACTAAGTGATCAGTTGTTTGTCTGAATTTCCCGAATCCGTTTTGTTCTTCTGGTCATTTTGATGTTGTCTCCAAGAATGTGGAGAGTATATTACTGATTATTCTTTCGAGAATTTTGCCTACACAGCTGGTCAGACTGATTGGTTGGAAGCTATTAAGTTTATTTACTGGCTTTCCTTCCTTGTGGAACATTAATATATTAGTGAGTTTCCAAGATGGACCAGCGGTAATTTTACGGGGTTTGAATTCCTGCGTTGATCAGAGTATAAGTGGCGTATTGTGTAGCATTGCCTTGAGGATATAACAATAACAATAAACTATTCGATGTTAATTGCTTAAATGTTGTTGTTTTTCTGACGTTACACAGTGTGATAATTGACAGAGTTTAACATCTGGTTTTGTCAAGTATTATTATGTGTATATTTAAGTGCATGAGAGATGTTGGCGGTGCTTTATAGCTAGGTTTGGTTGAAAAGCATTCAAGGACTACAGCAATTGTAAGTGTAGAAGAAAGAATTATTTTTCTTGTGTTTACTTCGTTATTATTTGACTTTAGTAATTTTTTTGTATGATACGAGTGATTGTAAACGTTTTCTTGTCGTTCTAAATAATAGATAAATACACAATACCGAGTAAAATAATCTAAAATAGTGGATAAATACATAACACTGTATTAGTTTGTTTATAAAATAAGGTTTGAATCCACAATATGGAACAATATCAAATTGATTCGGGTACAAGTTTCAACCAGAAGTTTCATGTTGCTTTTATTCCAACGTCAAATTGAAGAGAACACGTGGAAGTGTCGAAACTTGGATCGAAATAAATTGATATTATTCAGTTATTGCAAATTTAAACATTATTTTATATTTATGTCATTTCTGGTCATGTTGGTATATATCTTGTCAGTGTTAAACGTTTTAACTGTAACGAATAACATTTAAAGCCTCTTGTTCTTTAACTCTTATTGAGAAACTCTCAAAGTACTCTTTATTCTTTAGTTTAAGTTCGGTTATATACTAGGTCTATTACAGAGCTGAAATTACTTAAAATGCTTGAATTGGAAACATGTTACTTTTCATTAGATCACGTAAACAAAACTAACAAACTGTGTGAAATATTTCGAGTATAGTCAAAGCTTAAAATTCAAAATTTATTTAAAAACATTCTTCTGCTTTCTTTGTAGGCAATAAACTAAAATTTCTGAGATCTCAGTTATAGATGCTAAGAAAATGTAGGACCAATCGAGAAACAAGTTCTAACTTAGCAGATCCATTAGGATGTTTCATTTATTCTGTTCTGTATCGACTTTCACTTTTCTTGGTATCGATATCTGTACTGTAGCTTATTTCTCCATTCATAAATGTTCACATATATATATATATATATGTGTGTGTCTGTGTGCATACCGAACATAACTTACGAATACACCATTCTTTAGAAAAGGAGTCAAAACTGGAATACTTCTTTCCTCTAGCAGAAAAGTTACAGATGAAATAACCAGAAGATTCAGAAGGCATAAAAAGTACACAACACTCAACAATAACGTGTCTTAAATAATAAACAACATAAAATTAATCTACTTTATTTATTAACTAACATTTATTGTTCATTTACTTTTTCAGAAAAAAATAAGCGCTACGTAAGCAAATTTTAACACATTGATATCATTTTAGTTTCAGAATAAAAAAAAACAAGAAAAAGGGAAATATCATTGAATGTTATATTTCGAATTTGATTTAAGTAAAACGAAAGAGACAGGAAGACATGTGATGCAAAATCTTTTGTTTACTTTGTAAAAATAATCTAAATTTGTTTTTCGATCTTTGTTACGGTAGAATGTTTTTTTCCAGACGATAATAAAGCAAGATACATTGTTTACTTAGGAAATCCCGCTTTTAACTAAGTAAAATATATTGTTTATCGTAGAATGGCCTTTTTTAACCAAAGAAATTAAGATATTATTTACTTTGGAAAAGCCGGTTCGAACAAAATACTGTAAAATATAAAGTTTCCTTGTAAGTTTACTCACTAATTAAGGTTTATTTTATCTCCAGTTACGGCTTTTAGAGTGGGTAATATTATTTTTTAAAAAATATTTTTTCTTCTATGAAAGAAGTATCCTCTAATGAAATAATATCAGGTATTGTATACTATGTAAAATCCATTACAAAATAGGCAGTGAAATGTATCTAATTACTAATTATCTCTCTACGTTGTGATCATCATTACTACACTGGCAGGGTGCTCGACGTTCCTCGAATCAAAATTATTTCTTTTTCTTGCCAGATATATTGTTTAAAATCAGCAAAAGTAACAGCGTATGAAAAATAAAAGTTTTCTAAAGCTATTTTAATCAGAGGAAAGCCGGGTACGTTGCTATTGCTTCTTGCGAGTGCTTTGCATGATATTTAAAACTTCCAAAACAAAACTCCCTACCTTTTTGCATCATGATTTGCTCTTTGTGGTAAAGTCTTCTTTGCAGTTCATCCTGACTTTATTATTCTTTCATTTAATGAATAATTTATTTAAAAACTTGCCTATACCAAACATATTTGTAAAGTCATCGTACAGGTGATTCTTGTGAGTACACGCAAGCAAAAGAAAAGATACGGCTGAAGCAAACCTTTTTAGTTGAGTAAGTATGCGTTTAGGTTCGAGAGAAAGTACCATCAATTTTCAATTTAAAAAAATCTAGAGAATGAGAATGTAAGTGTAGAAGAAAGAGAGATGGAAGGAAAGAGCACAGTTGAAAGTTTTTTTTGAAGTTTTAATTCATTTTAACACATAAATGATCCTGGATAGAATGATTAGAAGAAGTCCTCATATAGAGAAAAACGTAAATAATAGCCCCACTGATTACACATTACCAAAAAATTAGGCCTTTTCAATTTGAAACCAGCTTGTGGTTCTGTTTTCCAAAAAATAGTGTTATAATGGTTATTTTATCCTCAAGTTACAGCCTCTGAGCGCGCGGCCATATAATTTGTTACTTCACGTACAAAGTTTTATCCATATTCCGAGTTTGGAGTTTGTAACTTTAAAGATGTGGCTATGCACAAGGGATAGACCAACAAAGAGTAAGACATCCACGCTTATTTACATATAGGTAAACTCCTAGTCATGAATATATGGTCACTTCAATACTTCAAATCCAAGTCATAATCCCTTAGCCACTTCAATAAAGCTGGTAATGCAATAGCTAAAATCATATATATCTCAAAATCGAAAATTTTCGCAAGTTCAGCTGACATATGAAACAATGTGCTTCTGAACATTATTTGCACCCCGGAAACACTTAGTGGTTAGAACACTCGACTCGTATTCTGTAAGTCGCGAGTTTGAATTCCATTACCAAACGTGTAACCTTTTCAGGCGCCGAAGACGTTATAGTTTTGATAGTTAATTCAACTATTCGTCGCTAAAGAATAGCCCAAAAGGTGGCACTAAATGGTGTTGACTAGTTGCCTTTTCACTAGTCTACCACTCTAAAATTACGGACAGCTGGTGCAGATAGTTCTCTTGTAGCTTTGTATGAAACTCAACAAAACAAAGAAACTAAATATTATACACTCACTAATACAATTCACTATCACTACCAGCCAATATAAATGAAAAAAATGTTGTTTAATATGACTTGGTGTTAGGTAGATTTTTTTTTTAGTTTAGGTTTTGTCATGGAGCTTGCACGATTTGCACGTACGTTTTGAAAGGGCTACGTTCTAAATAATCACCAAAACATAAAACACGCATTTCAGGTTTAAACATTTGAATACGTTTCTAAAGAAAAATTATAATTCAAACCGCACGTGTTTAAACACCATCGTTATTAATGAATATGCTATTTGAACAAGCGTATAGTGAGTAGAAAATATATATGCATGGATAATGATCGAGCACTCTATCCATTTCCTTGAAGTGCTCATAAAATATTAGGAGTTGTAGTTAGTTGTCTGTCTATCATGTAAATGTACACGTCTGCTTGTACATGCTAGTTATTCGACTTGTAAGTTTAAACCAATAACATGACATTGCAAATGTGATTTTATATAAAATAAATTAAATGCTAACTGTAGTTAGTAATGGTTGGTGAGAAGAATCTGAATATATTAGATCAAATAAAGGCTGGTGAGAAGACAGATTAATATTTTAAAGCTTGTGAAAGCCAGTGAGAAGGTAGTTTGATATAAAATGGTTTTGGTATTGTTCAGAATCGACGTGATACGATCTCATTAACATGATTTCACTTTTTTGGCATCGACCAAACTTCATAAATAAAGAATTATTTTATTATTAAAATTATTGAGCAGAGTTTGATCATAAATTATATTTGTAAAAAAAACTGCTTGAAAGTGTTGAAACAACTCTGATCTTTGCTATTATCTTGAGTTTACGACTAAATAACATAATATAATAATTTTGATCTTTCTTTTCATAGTATCTTGATTTAACGATTGGAGTACATATTATAATAGTTATGGCCTTTTGCAGTATTTTGATTTGACGATTAGAAGACGTACTTGCGTAGTTCTAACTTTTCGCAGTAGTTTTGTTTTGACGGAGAACTTAACGGAATGTTTATGATCTTTTTAGTGTTTTGATTTGACGACGGGAATGAATAATGATACGGTCTGTATTTTGTTATTATGTCGAATCAATTAAAAGTGGGTTTTAATATTGTATACTGATTATACTTTGTGACATAATAATTTACCGTCTGTGGAATTTCGCACCAAAATAATTTTAAGTTGCCGTAGATACACAGGCAGTCGATACGCTAACCAATGGGCAACGGCCTGACCATATAACTAAACAATGTATCTAAATTCAGGTTATGCATTGTTCAATTATCTTTGTGATGACAGATGGCAGGAGTGTTTTCATAGACAAAAGTGTCGTGTGATAGGACAGCTTCTTTTCGTTTTATACTTCAGTTTTCTCGAAATAGCTACATCAATTGGTTAACAAAGCAGTTTAAACGCAACAAAAACTTCCGACTTCTGTCTTTTCTGTGGAGTATGTTCAATTAAAGACAGTCAGACTTGTCAATAACTGAGACTTCGTATCATCGGTTGAGTTACATGATAATTATACATTAATATGATCCTTATAATGTTTGGTTCTATTTTAGTAAACTGAGCAAGTGTTAGCGTTCAGTTATTTATAAAAATATCAGTTTATTTTATTACAGTCTTTACATTAAAATAATTAAGAAGGATAACACATTTAGTACTATTAAATTCTTCAAAAATGTCTAAACTTCATTTAAACAACACAAACGCTGTTGTTGTTTCGAATTAAGCACAAAGCTACACAATGTGCTCTGTGCTCTGCCCACCACGGGTATCGAAACCCGGATTTTAGCGTGTAAGTCCGCAGACATACCGCTGAGCCACTGGGGGGCAGCACAAACACAATCAACTGAAATGCAATACAAATCAAATATCTGTTAACCAAATATTTCTTGTTAATAAATATTTTCATTTTCGTGTAATTTGCACTTTCAATTTCTTAACACTTTGATTATGCCGTATTAGAAATAATTGTGGAAACGGTGGGTAAAATACTAATATTATCGTGTCACCTGGTTTAAGTAGTGACAATCATATTGTGTGAAGACATTTATGAAAAACAATAAAATAAAAACTCACGGTCTTTCATGTGAATATCCAAGATGGTCTTCTTTCAAAGAACAGTTTAGATTAGTAGATGCTGATATTGCACGTATAACCGAGACCATTATTACAAACGTATCTTTTTTAAAATTCAGATATTACACAACTGTTAGGAAAAATAGAAAACATAACAGAGACCTCAACAGAGGTGTAGCCCTGATCTGTAAATCAACACTAGCGATATTTAACAAACTGAGTGCATAACCATAGATATTATTATAATAACTAACTTCAAAATCACAGCTGCAGGAATCTACTGTGCACCCATTAGAATCCTTTACACAAAATTACTATATAAAAAAGTAAACTTTAACAAAAACTATATGGTGATAGTGGATCTCAATTCCAAATAAACAAAATTTGGTTGTCAAAGAACAAACCTAATGGATCTCGTTTACTGTAATTTATAAACAATACTGACTTTGCCTTTTACAGATTTACAACGCTAAAATCAGGGTTCGATACCCTCGGTGAACTCGGCAGAGAGTTTGATGTGGCTTTGCTATACGAAAACACACACAAACACACACTGTACTTTTAAATGATTAAACATCAACTCATTAGTGCACAAGCAAAAATTCAGGTAGAATAATAGGTCTATGCATAGCTTCCTCTGATTTAAGTTTAAAATATTTAGACTTCCACGTTGGACAGGACATAGACAGTGACCACTTTCCGATTTGGTGTAGCTTCGATCTCGCCTATTTAACTATAGTAATGCAAACTGGCAAAAATAGAAAACAAAAATTATTAATTATTACCGGTTTGAAAGATAACAAGAGTCTTGTGGTCACAAGACAAAGATGATCACTGAACGCATTACTAAAGCAGCAGAAATAGCTATCTCAAAACAAGAAAATCACACAAAAATACATATATGGAAACCACACAGAAATATAATAGATATGATTAAAGAAAGAATCAGATTACAAAGTTTATACACAAACACTAGAGATATAACACCGAAACCGCAAATAAATGCTCTACGAAATGAAATTAGAAACGAAAGAAAATAACAAAAACAAGAAAACTGGGATACTTATTGCAATACCTTAAACAAATGACATAACCTACAAAAATTCTTGAATCGCCTGAAAAGATTCACAAAAAAACATAAAAATTCTTCCAAACAAGAAGCCAAGGTAACAAAACAGCAAATACTAACACACAAAAAGCGGAGCTCCTTAAAGAACGCTTACAAAGTAGATTTCAAACACAAAATGATACTAACATGTAAAACTATTACAAGCATGATACAGAAACAACATCAACCAGCATATTAAAAATATACAAATAATACATGCGACTAATCACAGAATATTCGTATTTATACTGGATCAATGTCGCATACAAGAAAATTAAAATTAAACTACAAAAACAACAAAATGTAATACTTACTAGCACCTCCAAAGTTCCCCGCTCAACAACATCTAAATTCTTACATAAATATACAAATACCACTCCACGACAGACGTTTAAGCAAATCTTTCACCTAATTCAAGAACAACTTGAGGAAAAACAAGATGTTACGCGAACTAGATCGCTATAACGTACATGATGATAATGAACCGAAGTAACTCTCACCTCTAAATAAGTTTGTCACCTTTTGTTTGTTTGTTTGTTTTTTTGGAAATTCGCACAAAGCTACTCGAGGGCTATCTGTGCTAGCCGTCCCTAATTTAGCAGTGTAAGACTAGAGGGAAGGCAGCTAGTCATCACCACCCACCGCCAACTATTGGGCTACTCTTTTACCAACGAATAGTGGGATTGACCGTCACATTATACACCCCCACGGCTGGGAGGGCGAGCATGTTTAGCGCGACGCGGGCGCGAACCCGCGACCCTCGGATTACGAGTGCACGCCTTAACGCGCTCGGCCATGCCAGGCCCACCTTTTGTTAGACCTGCTTAATCTCTCATATTGTTGTGCTATAACATAGTGTATTAAAAAGTGTATTCATGTAAATACACTCGGAATAATACAATAAATATGAAAACATTGGAATATATAGCGAGTATGTCCAAGTGCAAATGATGAACGTATGAACATAAACGGACATGGCCCTGATAGGAGTATTGAATTCACACATGAATTTGTGAAAGCAACATTCACTTTTGTGTTTGCGTTCAGCATTTAATAGTTGTAATGAAACCATGAATGGGTAAGAAAGAGACCAAGACTACATCTGACCTTCCCAGGTTCACACAAGGATCTAAACACCGACACAAGGAAATATACAAGTAATTGTAGCGTCAATCAAGACACGGTTTTCGGAACTGAAGAGGGTATGTAAACTGGTGCTATTATGAATAAAAGTGGTTGAAATGTAAAACCAAAACTCCCCCAAAGTGATGTTAAGTATCTCAGGATAGGTAGATGATAGTTGATTATAGATCTTTCTGTAAAGACAGATAGGAATGTCACCTCGAGAACAATATGATACACAAGACAGATAGGAATATCAACTCTAGAACATTATGATACACAAGACAGATAAGAACTTCACCTCAAGAACATTAGGATACACATTGACATGAACTGATTTCTTTTAATGTGTTACTTTTCAAATTCACTTCTGAAGAGATGTAATCAAACTCAGAGCTTTAAACGGGCACCTAACCACTAAAAATAAAATTAAAATGAACAAAGCTGAAGACGAGTTTTCTTTGCAAATGAAAGAAAGTTCTAATTATTCATCAACAAAATGACAGTTTGTTCTATGTCCAGGAGAACAGTGGAATAGTCAGTCTACAACACAATGAATCATACGGGAGAATCAATACAAATTTGGGTTATGTGTTAATACTGTCGATGGTCTATACAAAACGAAAGGCTGTTAATCCATTATGCTATTCCGTTAGAAACTTGACTCATTGGTAGAGATTATCTTTCAGCAAGAAAATGTACAGCAAATGTGGTAAAACGATATCTTAATTTTAAAGATACCGACGAAACCCTCGCAACCATGGCTTAGCTTGAACAAAGTCCTGGTATGAACATTATATTGTTAATACCAGGATTTTGTACAGACCAAGCCTCATGAGAAGACTTATAGCTTTATGTAAAAACTGAGAATTTTAAAATGTGAATAAAAACTTTTTGGAATTATGTGGAGTTTTACAGGACATTTAGGACAATATTCGTCGTTCGTATATTTATAAACTCTACGGTAGTACCAAAATGCAATGTATTATTCTATGTAACGCAAAGGGCTTACATACAAAATAGTAGCTAGTACCTTGAACAACCTGTTCACTTTTCTTTTGTATTTCATGCGATAATGTTTTGAATTATTAAAAACTTCGTCATCTATTTGTCACAACTCGTTGTTATTGGCTCTTGTATGTTTGTCACACGAACATTTCTCCAGCTATTTCCACTGCTGTATAATGATACGTTTATGAAACTCTGACACTTGATCCTATGCAGATGGTTATCTACTGTTTTACAATTTTTTGAATATCTTATAGATTTCATTAAACGCAACTATTGTAACAGATATAATCAACAATGACAAGACAAAAGACAGAACCTCTGAAATGTTCATTGCTTTGGATTCTTGAAATTTTGAAAAACAACTTTAAAAAGTGCAAAAATAATTTGCATGTAAGTTGGAAAAGTATTGACCGGATAGAATACTTAAAGCAAATTTGTCATATGTTGTTTTGCAAAGCTGTAAAGATACTTAAGGCTTAATGTGAGCGGCTATCAATGATAAACTGGACTATTCGACAAGGGTACAAGCGATTTCCTTACAGCGATGTTATTAAATCTCACAGGAACCAATTTACAAATCTCATTAAGAATTGTCTTACATGTTTAATACTCTTTAAACTGTCTGTCTATATCTGGTTTACCGCAACGTGTGAACTTGTCTATACGAGTCGCTATAAATTTCAATTTTTTTTAAATTGTGGGTTTTAATATTGTTGTTTCGTACATGTGTGTGTACATATTATCGACTGGAAGTTAAAATGTTATTTGTTAGTCATGTGTCACGTGCATCAGAATAATAAACTATTGTGAGAGAACTTTAAAAAAGTAACTGTAGCTTGCACGAGTAAGAACATTAATTGGACAGCAAGTCGAATTATTAGATTAATGACACATACATATGTGTTTTGACTTTTATAACTTTCATGTCGTTTACGCTTTTACAATAAACGAAGATCAAACAATTTTCTATATTTATTGCACGCGACTTCAGCGATTACACTCATCCTGCATGCAGACCACTGTATTTTATATGCAAAAACGGCTCGTTTGGGTTCAGAAAATATTTTAAATAGAAGAGCGAACAACGTTTCGACCTTCTTCGGTCATCGTCAGGTTCACAAAGAAAGAGGTAACTGACCGGAAGCTGACCACATGTTTGGAAGGGGTTGTGAAACTGAGTGTCGCAATGTAGAGGGCGGGGTTGGATGTTTGAATATATAATTTTATCTATAATATAGGTATAATGGCGTTCCTTTATATTGGTTTATTTTGGGTTTAAGTTGTTGTATAAGTAAGGCTTCTTTAATTTTGCGTTTGTTTATGTTTGTTTCTTTATTTAGTATTTTAGTGTTTTCTATGGTTATGTTGTGTCCATTTGACTTGCAGTGTTCGAAAACGTGTGAAGGTGACTTTTTATGTTCTTTGAATCTGGTTTCCATTTTTCTACTTGTTTCTCCAATATAGAAGTCGTGGCAGTTGTCACATTGTATTTTATAAATAATGTTGGTGTGGTGTTATATTTTCCAGAAACACCTAAAAACAACACCTTAAACGATTTTTTCAAAGAATTTTCTTACAAAACCATCAACATATTTTCACAAAACAGAAAACTAAAAAACAACCTTACAAAAAGAGACATTAATTCCATTAAAAACCTAAAACAAGACAGAAACATAAAAATTCTAAAAGCAGATAAAGGTAACGCTATAGTAATAATGAACACGAATGAATACATACAAAAAATGAATAACATCCTATCAGACACGAACAAATTTAAACCAATACACACAAATCCAACAAAGACACACGAGACGCAACTGAACAAATTACTACTACAAATGAAAAAAAACAACACAATTTCACAAACACTTTATTCCTACCTACGTAAAACCGACTCACGCACACCGCAAATATACGGCATCCCTAAACCTTATAAGCCAGATTGTCCATTACGACCAATAATGTCAACATATGAATCGTTTAATTACAATCTTGGTAAATACATAGCATGGGCATTCTCCAAATATGCAACATCAGCCAGCTCATTCATCAAAGACTCTTTTAATTTCAAGTCTAATCTAAATCAACTTAGTCATAAAGCCTTAATGGCCAGTTTCGATGTTATATCCCTCTTTACAGAAGTTCCAACAACAGAAGCTTGCAAGATAGCCTTAGAACTCTATATCCGAGACCCTAACCCAATTATAGACATTCCCAGTAACCAGTTAGCAACCCTCATAGAATTCACCACAATAAAGACAAACTTCATGTTCAACAACCAAAACCATATACAAACAAATGGCCTAAGCATGGGCAACCCAGTATCACCAGTTCTAGCCAATATTTTTATGACACAAATTGAAACACAAGCAATTAATACAGCATTACATCCACCACTATACTGGTACAGATATGTAGATGACACAGTTGCGGGATTCAAATCTACAGAACACATACTTAATTTTTTCACTCACATTAACTCTATACATCCCAACATTAACTTCACATGTGAACAGGAAGAAAGCAATCAAATATCATTTCTTAACCTCAAAATTATAAGAACCGACACACAATTCAAAACAGAAATCCACCAAAAAATCACCCATACTGGACTCTACATTCCTTGGGACTCAGCACATGAAACAAAACAAAAACTAAACATACTAAGAAACCAGATAAACACAGCCATAAAACTATGCTCACCAGATAAAATTAACGATGAATTAGACAAAATAAAACAATACTTCATTAACATCAATAAGTTTCCTCCACAAACCGTAGAAAACATTATACGCACACACCTAGACAGAAAGCAAAATCAACCAACAAAAGTAAATATATCTCACGAATCAAAAAATCACGAAACCATATATTGCTGTATACCATATATTCCTGGCATCAGCAAACAAATAACCAACATTTGGCAAAAACTAGTAACAAAATATAACATCCCAGTTAAAACTAAATTTATTCAAAAACCAGGCACAAAACTAAGGTCTACACTATGTAAGAACTACACTGACAAACACCACACCAACATTATTTATACAATACAATGTGATAACTGCCACGACTTCTATATTGGAGAAACAAGTAGAAAAATGGAAACCAGATTCAAAGAACATAAAAAGTCACCTTCACACGTTTTCGAACACTGCAAGTCAAATGGACACAACATAACCATAGAAAACACTAAAATACTAAATAAAGAAACAAACATAAACAAACGCAAAATTAAAGAAGCCTTACTTATACAACAACTTAAACCCAAAATAAACCAATATAAAGGAACGCCATTATACCTATATTATAGATAAAATTATATATTCAAACATCCAACCCCGCCCTCTACATTGCGACACTCAGTTTCACAACCCCTTCCAAACATGTGGTCAGCTTCCGGTCAGTTACCTCTTTCTTTGTGAACCTGACGATGACCGAAGAAGGTCGAAACGTTGTTCGCTCTTCTATTTAAAATATTTTCTGAACCCAAACGAGCCGTTTTTGCATATAAAATTCTCAACAAGTGGGTTTCTCGACATCACTGATTGTTAGACCACTGTATTGTATATATATATACATATATTAAAGATTTTTTTTCCCTAGAAGTAAAATTGAAAAGAAAATCTGTGACGTAAAGGCTTAATGCATTCTCTGATTGGTCGTACCCTCTGTTGTGGACTGAAGTTTCACCTAATCAAGACTTATCGGCACAGTTTGGGTCAGAAATTAAAGAAATACCGTTAGGCTTATTGTAATGGTGAAGTGTAAATAATACACATTGTGTTAGTTATTTGTTTGTTTCTTTGTTGAGCTCAAAGCTACACAAAGGGCCATCTGTGTTGTGCCCATAGAGGGTATCGAAGACCAGTTTTTAGAGTTATAAACCTGCAGCGTTACCGCTGAGCCGCTAGATATGTAAAAACGTAGTGAGTAAGAATACGTATTGGTTGTCTTTAATAAATCTAGCATTACTTACCTTTTTATGGTTATTTTGTAGCACGTAAATAGTTTAGCCTATTTCTGAAGCAAACATTATTAGTCATGATGCCATTACCTAAAATTTGTTTATATTCCGAGTAGAACATGTATAGAAATTCGCTGAATATCGGCTCTAAAGAATCCAGTAAACCCTTAAAACGAACAATATCAGTATGATATTGATAAATAAATAACTTTGTGTCAACATGTGTTTATGGAACTAGTTCAATGAATGATAATTCTTGAATGAAAAAGGTTTCATGCAATAGCAAATGAAATACATATGGATTTCATGTCTAACACCTTAAATTTAAAGTCTAAGGCTATTTTAATGTTTTTGTTAAGCTGTTAAGTACTATATATGTAATAGTGCTTAAAAAAGGGTTTTCCTCTCAAAACAGTAAATAAAGTTGTTTAATTTTTGCATTGCACATAAACAAACGTAGTAAATAAAGATACAAACAAAATATTACATTGACCACCTAAACTACATTGTTCATTTCCTTTTTCAAATTTGGTTATGATGGATTGTGATCTTTTGTTTAGATCAGTTATAGATACATGTTCGTGACGATAAATGATATGGTATTTAGCATAAAGACACATGATCAACTTCGTTAGAGTTGAGTTTGTTTCTGTTTTGAAGCTTCGCTCAAAGCTACACGAGAGTTATTTGCGCTAGCCGTTCATAATTTATCAGCGTAAGACTAGAGGGAAGTCATCACCTCACCACCCCCCCGCCATCTCTTGGGCTACTCTTTTACCAACGATAGTGGGATTGACCGTCAATTATAATGTCTCTACTGCTAAAATGGCGATAATTTTGCTCAAAGCACCGTTTATTAAAGTGTGCTGTTGCATTTATTTCTACATCGAAGTGGGACAGTGATAAATTTAAGGGTTTGCAACGCTAAAAAAGTAGATAGATTCCCCGCTAAACACAGTAGATATCCCAATGTAGCTTTGCTCTATAAAGAATTAAATGCAACTGGCCCAGCATGTCCAAGTGGTTAAGGCACTCGACTCGTAATCCAAGTGTCACAGATTTGAATCCCCATCACTTTCGACATTCAGACTTTCCATGCGCGGATGTTTTTAAGCCACTTATTTGTTATTGGCTACATCGTCAAGTTGTATTTTATAAGAACATTCTGTAATCCTTTCATGTATGTTTGAATAAAACCATTTCATTTATTGTAAGATAAAAATTTTAGCAAGTTTCTCTATTTTTTTACTGTGTTTCATCAGAAGCCTTTTTATTGTTGCTATAATAAGAACACCAAACTATAAGTTTTTGTTCCTAAATTAACGATTATTTTATCCCTTTAACGATTTTCATTCTTCGAACGCTAAAACACTCAAAATTTCTCTTGAATGCATTATTGCGTGTAGAGTACAAAAATCTAAGTGAGAAAGAGCTTTCATTCCATGAAAAAACAAAAATCTTTTGATTAGGATCGTTAGAGAAAGCAATCTAATGGGTATAATTTAGACATTTTAGTTATATAACGCTCTCTAGTGCTTTCATCAGATTGGTTTTTGACAAATAGCTCACAACACTTTGCTGCCGGAAATGGCGTCCATTTGTAGTTAATAAGACGTGTAAATGAAAGAAAGTTTTGTAAAATTTTGACCCATCTCTTGTTGTATAAAACTCAGTTAAAAGTACTATTTCACTTGGCGGAAAGAATAGAAACCTTCAACCATTAAAAGATGTTCGTTAATCTTATTAAAGCATTTTCATGCTTCCAGACTTGTTACAAAAAAACTACTTCCGCGATTTTTATGGTTATTTTAATAGAAATGACGGTCCATAAGTAATTACTCTAAGAAGTTTAAGAAAATGTTAGTTTAATGAAAAGAAGCGACAACTTTGAAGAAAAAAGAAAAAATAGACAGAAATAAAGAAAATCAGAAAGAGTTATTTGTGAATTCAACTTTTAACTGAAGATCACTGGAAATGTAATCTGTTTATCTTTACAGCTATGTGTCTGTCATTCTCTTTGTTGTCTACTAATCCCTTAATCAGTCTATCAAGTAAGCTTGTTTTTAATTTCATTTACTCATTCATCTAATTCTGGTCAGTACAATGATGAAATGGGGAAAAAGTTTTACAGGGATCAAAGTATATGTTCAAAATCAAACAATTAGAAATTGAAACATGTGTATCATGTATTGTTACGAAATTGTTAGTGACAAACACTTTCAAGTGCTCATCAAAATGTATGATCTGTTTTCATAATAATATAAACATTGTTTCAGGTTTATAGAACATTAATGTTTTACTTTTCAGAATATGTGCTTTACGAATAACTAATTTTGTGATAACTGTACCTAGAAATAGAAGTAGATCAGAGAAAAGTTGTAACGTGATAACATTTATATAATTGAAGTGATTACCAACTGTAAAGAAAACAAGAACGAAAACACTGTATTTTCCTTAATATTACATTTTTTGCTGACTGTTTGATGAATGTTTTTATAAACTGTTTATCACTGATTATTTAATGAACATTTTACCATACATAATAATTAGTGATATGTACCTTTATGCTGCAAGAATATAGATTTTTTTATTAGTAAATCTTGAAAGACTCGTAGAAAATATAGTATTTAGTATTTTAAATAAGTAATTGTGTTTTATTTGGATTGGTGTTAATGAAATAATATATTTATTTAACTGTTATTGTTTGGTATTGGTTCTAACATTTGTCACGTGATTATATATTCATTGTTGCTTTATGATAAAAAGTAGGCTTCCAAGTAATGTTTAATACTTCTTAGTGTATAACTAGTGGTTTTCAGAACTTTTGGTGTCAGTGGCTGTTAACTAATAACAAATAACTAATATACAAAAGTGTGTTGGTGGATACTTATTGCTATTTTCACACACGTAAGCAGAGAAGCAGAAAATAACAGTTTATCAATTTGTCACATTTGTCTGTCTTTGCATCAGAGCCAAAAAAATCACTGGTTGATTTTTAATGTCATTTTTCTTTGTATTTCTAAGTGCGTTTTATATAGTGGTATTTCGACTCTCACATGACTATTAATTGTTGTCACAATTGTTTTAGAAACCAAGTGGTGTTTGTCAATATACAACTAATAAACAATGAAAAACGTGTAGGATGGTGATAGTTGGAGATATTTGTGTATGAGAAGACGACTATATACACAATGGATGTTAGAAGTGTGCTATGTTTGAAATGTGTCAGTATTTGTGTTGTAATGTCATTGAATAATAATAATAAGAGTGTTGCGAAGTTAACATTATCAATGATGTAATCAGAATAATTTTGTTCTTGGTATGTGATTGTAAAATTTGAAGTTATAAATTTGAATAACGTTAGCTGATATCAGGGAAATTGAATCTCTGAACGATGCCTAAAGATCTAGTTAGCAGATTTTGGTGTGTTTGCATATGGATGATATGTTGGTACCTGATGTCATCTTTAGAAATGTCTTGCAATTGCGAGTATTATTGTATTGCCTTGCCATCTATTGGGGAAATCTTAAGCTACTCTGATTATTTTTCTCATGATTACCTTTCTGTTCATTTGAGACTTTTAGAAATTTTCGAAGTCCTTCTCTAATAAGTAAGCTTTAAGCTATTTTTCTACTATTGCAGACATTTTAATACTAGTTATGGAATTTGATGAAAAGATATAAAATATTTTAAAGAAAAGAAGTATATTAGTTTGTATTGGTTATTTTAAGTGCAAAGCAGTACAAAGGACTATATATGCTATATCTACTGCAAGGATTACGCCAAAAAATTTTCAGGATACAAGCATTCGAATTTGTCACCGAAAAAACACGTGCAATAAAGTTGATAATAAAATTCCCCTATTTCAATAATTTATCTTTATGTTAACTAAAAAGGCGTCGCGTGACGTCATACTATCATTATAGCTGCTTTATAACATATTAATATTTGCATGACAAAATGCATAGTCTTCTCGGTAATAATATTATATACAGACAAGAAAAAAAGACCTGTTATGTTCATGGTTTTTATAGTTTGCGCACACAAAAATTTTGTATTTTTACACGAATAGCTATAAAATAAATATTTAATTAGCTTATTAAATATTGGAAACTTTGAAAAATCTCTCAAATATGTTTCCACACATTTTGTACTCCACGCTTATTTTACCCGTCTTAAACTGTCAGATATATCTGTTTTATTAAACACTTATATATTTTTGATATTTTAACTCATATTTGACACTTGCAGACGTATCTTTCAACGCACAGGAAAGAAATAGGGTCACTTCAGGAGTAATACAAGGAGGAGGGCAGATTTATACGCTGAATCTTGTATGTTACTCCTTGGAGAACCATAAGTGTGTCTTTGAAATTTAATATAGACTAATACAGTAGCACAGGGAGCATACAAGAACCGAGGATGGGAGAAAAGATCCAGACACAACTAACAGTATGTCAAGGTTAGTTGATATCTGTTGGAAGTTCAAGTTTGATGCATATCTGTTAAAAATTATTCTCGTGAAAGGAAGACACACACATACAGTATCCTTTGAAGAGTAACCTGTCAATCCTTTGCTATCCTCTAGAATTCTCTTAGAGTACTTTGCAGTTTTGGTGGCATTCCGTTCAGGAGTTCGCTATTTACAAGCAAAGACGAAATTTTTTGTTAAATAATACCTAATATTTGGTATTATTCTGTTTTTCAATCAATGCGAAACACGGACGAAATGACTAGATTGGAACACACAAGGTTTAGATTAAAAGTTAGAAATGATGTCCATTTAGCAGCAGCACTAACTGCCAACACCCAATACCAGTAAGACGAAATTACACTTTTATAACGAATCCAGAGTTTAAAGAGTAGAGCGCGTTTATCGGCATATTACTTGATTCAACTCTGTGTATCGCATTCTGATCATATGAATATAATAGAAGTAGCCTGAAAAATAACAGTTACATTCTCTATAAGAATACAGGCTTATAACTAGACCGAAGCATATCTGAAATCAAGAACGTTATAGGACATTAAGTTTGTTAACACGATTAAATGGGTCAATGCTGAGATACATGTAAATTTGTGCTTTCACATTATGTGTTTTGCAGTTTTTTTACAATTGCATATATGGAAGTAACTTTTCGTATCCTTAGATAACCTTTCATTAATCATGAATTCACATTACTTCTGTCCGGGAGACTGGCACTCCAGCTAGTAAGACAATTACTTAACAGTGAAAGCCAGTATTATTTGTCCGTATTCACAATTTTAGGTATATATTAAATTTGTTTTGATTTTAAAAGCAAAGCCACATAAGACTATCTACTGTGGGGAATCGAATACCAAATTTTATCGTTGTGACTCCGTAAACTTACCACTGCCGCTACAAATAAAGTGATGAACACGCAATATTTTCACAAATAAATAAATAATGCTGTTAGTAATAACCAATGATACTGCCACTAATAATTAAATAATGCTGTTCATACTATATACTTCCTCCAGGAGGACAGCGAGAAGTTTAAGGAATTATAACACTTATAACCAAGGGTGCTGTGTCCATCTCGAGTAATCGAATCCCAACATTTAGCGTTATAATTCCTTAAACTTCTCGCTGTTCTCCTGGAGGAAGTATATAGTATGAACAGCATTATTTAATTATTAGTGGCAGTATCATTGGTTATTACTAACAGAATTATTTATTTATTTGTGAAAATATTGCGTGTTCAGCAGCCATAGCATCACTTCATTTGTAGTGATAATGTCATTTATCCATTAAAACAATACTATTCAATCAGCAGGGATAGTACTTTACCAACTAATGAGATTATTCTCTAGTTAATAGTGAGAGAGCTGTTTATTTGCTCGTGACAATATCACTTACTCAGATTGAGATATTATTTAATCAATACTGACAATCATTCATCCAGTCGAGATAGTGTTGTTTACTCTTATCAACAGTAACAAGTAACAAGATAATTTACTCAGCAGTGGCAGTAGTGTTTACCAAGTACCAACGGTACTAATTAATCACTAATGAAGAACTATTTATTTAACAGTAACAATTTCATGCATTCGATCGTGGCAGTGTTACTTGATCAGTGGTAAAAGCATTTTTTTACTTTACTCAATATTCATACTATTACTTGCTAAATCATGAATCCTTACTGTATTATTTACTGGTTAATGAAGTGTTTTCTATTATTTACAGTAGCAGTATTATGCAGTTAGCGGTAAGAATATTATTTATTTATTACTGGCAATAATAATTATTTTGTAATGATGACATTGTGTATTTAACAGTGATAATATTATTTAATTATTTATTAGTGATAATTTCATTTAGTACATAATGACAACAATATGACTCAGAAGTTACAATTATGATTATTTATTACAATACTGTTTACTCTGTAGTCATCATATGACTACTATGACAGTAATATTTACTCGGTAGCGATATTAGTATTTTAAACATAACTATTTAATGTATGTCAAACACATCATACGGTAAACATGAAATAATTTAATTTTTGATAAATATATTGTGCAGCCTGAAATTGTTCACTCAATTTCACATGTTGATCCTTATCAGAACATTGCTCTTTACAAAATGGAAAGTTTGAAGAAATGAGGGTAGATTACTCTCTCGTCCGGTATGGCCAACTGGTTAAGGCGTTCTACTTCTAATCCGAGGGTTGTGAGTTTGAATCCTCGTCACACTAAACATGATCGCTCTTTCAGCCGTGAGAGCGTTATAATGTAACAGTCAATCCCACTATTCTTTGATAAAAGAGTTGCCTTCCTTCTAGTCTTACTCTGCTTAATTAGGAATGGCGAGCGCAAATAACCGTCGCGTAGCTTTATGCCAAATTTTAAATAAACCAATTACTGTTGATAGTAAAAAAGAAAACATGATAACTGTGTCACTCACGCTAGATATCCCTTAAACTTTTCTAGTAAGTTACCGAATTTTTAAAGTTATTTTCATATATAAATTTATATTCAATATTTGGTATTACCAGCATTAAATTAATGGAACATCTCTTTCGGCCAGTTTCTGTAAAATATATGGCCTAATCTGAAAAGCTTTTTTATAAGTATATATTTTTATAATATCGATACAACGTTAGTTTATCTGAGATATTAAATCTTCTACAAACAAGTTTTTCAACGCAAGTAAAAGCAGTTCCCAAAAGGAGTAAGATATTTGTTAAAAACAGCCGAGTTATCAAAGTTATATAGTATATTATAGTAAACGTATTATTAAGTTTGAATTATTACGTTACTAAAGGTTTTTCTCTTTGTTTTTTTATGAAATTAAATAACAGATTACAATAAAGAGAGATATAATCAAGAAGTACCCTCAAAGTTAAGAAGAAATGTGATGTGTTATTACATTAGTTCTTTTATTAAGAAAATCTCCAAATTTCCGAGTCGCTCAGTGCGCCAACATCATCAGTGGTACTGCTGTCAGTGGTGTGTCCACAGTCGTCGCTGAGAAAATCATTCACTAAGGGTGAAGAGTCAGACATTGTCAAATTATTCGTAGCATTTAACATGCGGGAATGTTTAACAATAGGGCTATTGAGGAGCTTGTAATCTGAATGGCTGTTATCTGTGGGTATAGAACCTCCTGGTTCTAAAGGAGTTACCTCATCTATTGTTATTCCTGGTACTTCATGTTGTTGAGCCTGGTCACAATCTTCTGTCTTAGCTTCCTCAGTATTTATGGTTGATGGTTGATCGTTAACCGCAGATGATATTGTGGATTCATAATCACAGCTCGACCTACTTCTGTGGGCTTCTATCTCTACTCTGTCAATTGATTCAGACAATCTACTTAGACTGAAACTCTGATATTTTGGTACACTCTTCTTTTTAAGCGGACTCATCCTTAACAACGAACGTGAGGAATGATGACTTTTAGCTAAGGTTAAACTGTACTCTAACTCCAAGATTCGACGTCTGGCGTTTTTTAATTCTTCATCTCTTTGAATAATTTGGGAGTGAAGGTTTTCACACTATATAAAAAAAAAGAGATTCGTATAAGACTAAAAACAAAAAAACAACAATTTCTACTGACACTGTAAAACTATGGAATATTAAATGTTTTTTATGAGAACGATTTATACACACTAAGACAGTGACACGTTGATGCAGATGCTACCTGATATGCTTAGTACCTGTATAGCCGCAATTTTTTTCACGAATTCATTATGATTGGAAGTGTATGCCTCAAATCTCTTTCCGAGGAAGAGTAACAGTGTGACAAGGTTATTAAACAATATAGAGACACGGGTCACAACATTTCGTAAAAGAGATATTTCTCATTAAAGTAGAAAAAATATCTCTGAATTTTTAAGAGAGTAAAATAAACACTGAAACCACTCTCAAACCATCATCCACAAAGTGAAATATATGATCTATAAATAGCCATTGCAATGAAAAAAGATATATTATCTAGCCACAAATAATAAACTAATATTTGAAGCTGATCAAGGCCCAAAAATCCAAACACAACTCGAAATAAACAGCTATTCTCTTGAGATAGATGACAAAAAACAAACAAGCAAATTAGAAAAATAACAACGTAATTTATCCAAACATCTGTCAAGTCTCAGCTCTAGAACCAGTGGATGTTTATGTTTTTCGTCTGTTTAAACAGTTTTGTAAACTGATGCCCACAAACAACAGAAGATCTTTACAAATTTTGTCAAAGTGTACGGTTTAAAACTGACGTCGCAAAGTATACGGTCTAAAACTGACGTCGCAGAAACTTGTTACAGTAGAAACTGTAGCGTCATAAAAAATATGTAATTGTGACGACTAGACTGAACATCATTGAAGATTGAATGAATAATTTGGAGGGCAACAAGAAGTCTGAATCATTTCTTCCTATAAAGAGAGTATACATCAGCTTGTTATATCAATACATTTTACACGAAAATATAATCTCTTATTGAACATAACTGTTAGTATGAAACTGATAACATGAGCTAAAGATTAAGTTGTACTTAATATTTTTATACAAAAATATGAAACATTGAGTACTGACTTACTTTTTCAGTTAGTTCAGTTATTCTTTGCTGGGGCATCTAAACACAAAATAATAATAATTATTATTGTAATATACATACGAAATATTTACTACTTACCTTACACGTTCAGTTCTAGTGTGAAAAGTGATACTTTGTTACGTCTGCAGAGTGATAATACAACTGCTTATAAAAAGTGAGTACATTCATTCTATATCTAACACCCACTTTTTTAGTTTATGATTTTTTACTAAATCTTCAACAGTTATTAGTTTCAAGCGTCTACCAGTGTCATTGTGATCAGCTATATATGTTTATTTTTCATTTTAAGATTTTAACTATTCACATATGTTTCACATGGCAAAAATGTTTTTTTTATTTAAAATTTGTAACAAACAATAAGCTGAAAAACAAACTTGTTTACAGAGGTAATAATTAATCTAAACTGGTATAAATGTTTATTAAAAATAACTCAACTTTAAGCACAATTTCTAGATTTAAAATCTAGATTATAAAAAGGCATAACTCTAAACTTATTGCTAGTATTTTGTGATATTGGTGAAATTATGCATAATTAATTAAATTGAACTCTTACTGAATTTACGTTTTGGGTTTTGAGATGAACTGGCATTTTACTTGCAAAATCATGTATAAGTTTATACCGTTTATCCGCCCCCCTCGAGTACAGCGGTATTCGAATGCGCTTTGTATCGTGTGTATCATCATTTATGTCATAAGTGATGCGACCTGTTGCATGTTCTATCCATAATTCTGCTGGTGCTGTTTATGTTATGTTACAGTATCAAATAAGATAACCTGATTCTACATTCTCCCCAAAAGAAGTTTGTTTGTTTTGTTTTGGAATTTCGCACAAAGCTACTCGAGGGCTATCTGTGCTAGCCGTCCCTAATTTAGCAGTGTAAGACTAGAGGGAAGGCAGCTAGTCATCACCACCCACTGCCAACTCTTGAGCTACTCTTTTACCAACGAATAGTAGGATTGACTGTCATATTATAACGTCCCCACGGCTGAAAGGGCAAGCATGTTTGGTGCGATGGGGATGCAAACCCGCGACCCTCAGATTACAAATCGCACGCCTTAACACGCTTGGCCATGCCAGGTCCCCCCAAAAGAAGAACGAAGGCTATAGAGTGAAACATAATTCATTCGCCTAAAAAATGAATGTTATTTCATATACTGTTGGCCCAATAAACATATTCTTGGCTCATTCACAGGCGAGGAGTTTAGTGTCTTGCTATGAACGTCTGAAATACAGACATGTGAGCGTTATAATTTGACAGATAATCCCACTATTCATTGGTAAATGAATAGCCCAAGAGTTGGCGGTGGGTGGTGATGACTAGTTGCCTTCCCTTTAGTCTTTCACTGCTAAACTAGAGACGGCTAGCGCAGATAGCCCTCATGTAACTTTGTGCCAAATTCAAACCAAACCAAACTAGCTTTTATACTACTCTAATCGAAGTTATAAAAAGCTTAATATACTTTTAATATTATACATTTATAAATCAGCTATCAGCGAAAAATTTGTTTTCAAATTGTACTGTTATAAGTTTCATATACAATTTTTCGTTTGATCTCTGAACTTTTAATAAAGTAAAGTCGTTACGATTTTAATTTGGAAGGAAATTTCTATTATTTTCTTGGCCAGGTGATTAGAACACTCAACTCGTAACCTAAGGATCGCGGGTTTCGAATCCCTGTTCTACCAAACATTTTCGTTCTTTCACCGGTATAGTATTATGGTCAATCCCGTTATTCGTTGGTAAAAAAAGTAGTCCAAGAGTTCGCAGTGGTGGTGATGACTAGATGCCTTCCCTCTAGTCTCACATTGTTAAATTAGGGACGGCTAGAGCAGATAGCTCTCATGTAGCTTTGCGAAAAATTTCAAAACCAGTCTATTATGTAATTTTTTTCTGTTTTTAATTTCGCGCAAATCTACACGAGGGATATATATTCGTTTATTAGAAGTAATTTTTAAAGTAGACATATGATATTTTAAATTACTGTCATAGAATAATATAAAATTGTGACGTTAATTCAGAAATTTAAGTTTTACTTTTTAATCCACAGATCCTGTTAATGTTATTTGTTTTAATTTTCGTTTATTTGTTCATTTTTATAATTTTCTTATTTAGAAGCTTCTACTGGCATGGTGTCGTTTCAGAATGAGAACATCATGTACTTAAGCATTAATATCTGATGTTCTTTATTTGTGACGCTTGCCAGTTGAGCTTAAATGTGATGTACATCACTGTGTGAGTCTTATTTCCTCAGACATCTCTTTTAACGAGGTAAAATTATCTTTTCACAGTGTTGTTTGTACCTCAGTTTTAATTGTCTATCTTATATGTGATCGTTTGTTTTGGCCTTGTTGTCTGTGCTATTATGATGACCCTAAATTATTTCAAAATAAAGCTTACGACTAATTATAACCTCTACTGTTCTTGGTAGATGGTATCGTGCCTTATTAGTTATAGAAAACTGTGTATTAAGGAACTTACGACATTCTGAAAGTTCCGTAATTCTTCGATCATTTCTCGAATTTCCATGATATCACGACCTGAAAAAGGGAAAGAAATGCAAACATAATAAGGTTTTTCTAAATAATTGATAAAAGTATGTGAACTAGAGGTAACTAAAATGAGCATGTAATCCTTTCTTAATGAACATATATGTCTATTACTTTGTAGACAATTTATTCTCTGTTACAAAATATTGCATTAGTGTGATTTATAAACATGAACCTTAACCTGATACTGTACTACCCGTGTAGATTTATAACATGAACCTTAACCTGATACTGTACTACCCGTGTAGATTTATAACATGAACCTTAACCTGATACTGTACTACCCGTGTAGATTTATAACATGAACCTTAACCTGATACTGTACTACCCGTGTGAGAAGAAAAAAAAAGTTCAACGTAAGCTTGACCTTCATTCTTATTTCACAGTCCGATCGTGAAGAAAAACGTTATTAGAAAGATATGTTTAACAACAGACATAGAAACATACTGTTGTGTCTTGTGACAAGCTACTAGAGTAAATTGTAAATTTTAGGAACTTTAGGACATATACATTTCACTTGTCGAGGAATTTCCTCATAAAGCAGAAGACATCACCTTCTGTAAGAATGATTTCAAATTGCTATCGGTAATTATAAGGATCTGACAGTGTCACATGGCTTATGAACAACTTGTCATTGGCCCACTCGTACACCTGTCAGGAATTAAAGAATCGTTTCCTAGGTTTTTACCTTGTGATTAATAAAGCAAAATGCTAGAACAATAATTATTTTTAAGGTAATTAACTAAGTTTATGTTTACTGGTACTTGTAATCGAGTTTTCTTTCAAAATAGCAAAAGAAATAAGTTTTCTATAAATTACAAAATAATTATATCATTATCAGTATATGGTAATTACGATTTTCCCACCACAAAACTTAATTTCTTACTAATGATCTGTTAACCATCTTGTCTACCACACATTAAGTCCTCCTGTGAAGCAACGATAAGTTTACGGATTTATAACGATAAAATTAGAGGTTCGTTTCCCCTGGGTAGACACAGCAGATATCTTCATCTTGCTTTGCTATAAAAATCTACACAATAAAATCAGTAACTTTTTTTTCTCCTTCTTATAGAGTATTTCTGACTAGATGGATATAATTGACCTTCAGTGTTTTAAGCAATATGTAGTTTCTGTTTTGTAATTTTTTAAGCGAGAAGCCAACCTTCACGAGATTTATTAAAAACATTGACAAAAATTTGGTTGTCATGAATATTAGAAAAGCCAAACGTGTTGTAAACATCGATCAAGCTATTTAAATTTAGTTAAATTATTTCTTGGATTCGATGTTAAATTCCGGCTTAATTGCATAAGCAGATGAGAATGATGACACATTCAAACCGGCTGGAATGCCAGTTAACAGCTGCTACCAGCTCATCGCAGATTACCTCTTCCAGTTTACAGGTACTAATGGTATCTTTTCACTGCAGATTAATTCACAATTAACAGCTAGCACCATTTTATCACAGATTAACTCCCAATTAACAGCTGCTACCAATCCATCGCAGATTAATACCCCGTTAACAGCTGGTATATATTATACAGCTGTGTAAATTGTAACAAGGGGTAAAATTACTAGCCCAAGTACACAACTACATGACACGATCTAGCTTTGAGTTCGTAACCATCCAACTACGAGTAAAAATTGTAAAGCCACTGAGCCACGTTTCCCCCTATTGACAAACCTAAGGTTGTCGAAATCTTTAACGAACAAATTAAGTATTCGTCATCATCACATAACTTTTCGATGTAAGTATGTCTCACTGAACCAGTTATAAAGTATTTTTGTTATTTTCTTCATTCTGTTCAGATCAACCTATGGAATTCTAACAGCTTGGTGATGCGAACACAAAGATGGACATTTTTGTTTTTTACGTGAGACGTACATAGAAAATATTTACAATATCAGTCTCCAGTAATTTAAGTATAAACTAAAACGACTATATAATTAGCCCATTATGCTAACAATACATGAAATAGTAGGTTTAATTACATCATATTTATGTTTGATTAGTGTTCTTCAGTGATTATTAAGTACTTATAAAATTTTGCATAATTTTCACCTTTGCAAAAGACAATTCAACAAAGCTTCTTTTAATCATTATATTTAATTTCTTACTGTGCAATAAAGGGTGTATTTTTATTTCATAAACGAATCAATTTTTATCACTGATTGTTTGTTTTGGAATTTCGCACAAAGCTACTCGAGGGTTATCTGTGCTAGCCGTCCCTAATTTAGCGGTGTAAGACTAGAGGGAAGGCAGCTAGTCATCACCACCCACCGCCAACTCTTGGGCTACTCTTTTACCAACGAATAGTGGGATTGACCGTAACATTATACACCCCCACGGCTGGGAGGGCGAGCATGTTTAGCGCGATGCGGGCGCGAACCCGCGACCCTCGGATTACGAGTCACACGCCTTACGCGCTCGGCCATGCCAGGCCTTTTATCACTGAAATATATCAACTTGTAGAAGCATTGAGTATTCTAATTATAATTAAACACATTTGAACATTTCTGTTCGTAGAATACATAGAGAAATTCTTAGAAAATATTTGCCCCACTAAAATTAAATATTAAATAGCAAAATAACCTAATAAAAACGCATTTATATATATTTTTTTTAATTTTATAAGTTAAAATCCAACAATAACTACTATTTTTTTCTTCTCTTTCTCGTTCTCTAAAATAACGAAAGATGTCGCCGTCTTCTCCAGTCTCTGTTATTGTGTCTACGCTAAAAGTTTTCTTGGCTTGGAGATTAGTTTTGATTCTGTTACAAACGGAATAAATACAGATATATTCTCTGAAAGATAAATGATATATTTTTATACAGTTTCAAATACAAATATTTGAAAAATTAAATTATATTGAGATTTTTTGAAAATGCTTGATAAATATTTAAATAATATGGGGGAACATTACTTTCTACGTTCAATACTACATTAATTTATAAATAGCAAATAATTTTCTATGATATTTCATTGAAAGCTATCTAAAGATTTGGTCTTGAAGTTGGAATAAATTGACACTAACCTCATTGTAGCATAACAGTTTACTATTCTCTAAATATTTATTGTAGACTGACTGCTTTTGGTTATACAAGTTTAAATCTACCTCTTATGAAACATTGCTTGTTATTGGCTGACTTGGAAACCATGTAATTTATGAGTAAACCATCTATTTGCTATTACATTTGTACCGCCCTTTAGTGTGTCAGGACTTCTAACGCTAAGATTCAGGGTTCAATATCGGTATACTTTGTTTGTTTGTTTTTGAATTTCGCGCAAAGCTACTCGAGGGCTATCTGCTTTAGCTGTCCCTAATTTAGCAGTGTAAGACTAGAGGGAAGGCAGCTAGTCATCACCACTCACCGCCAACTTTTGGGCTACTCTTTTACCAACGAATAGTGGTATTGACCGTCACATTATAGAGCCCCCACTGCTGAAAGGGCGAGCATGTTTGGTGCTACCGGGATTCGAACCCACGACCATCAGATAACGAGTCGAACTTCTTAACCCACTTGGCCATGTCGTGCCGATCGTGCAGCAAAGATAGCCTTGTGGACAGCTTTGAACTTAAAAACAAACATAACATTATTGTTTGGCAACATCGTATGTGATTGTAAATCACTCTTTAGATAGCACTGATTTTTGTTAACTAATTTCGTAACGTAGGATCAAAGCAGAACAATTTATCCTTAACAGGAACAACACAGGAACAACACAGGAACAACTTATTTATTTAATAAAAATATATAGGATCCTGTGTGTTACTGTCAGAATGATAAATATTGCAGCTGCTAACTCGCTTTTGATTCCAGAAAACTATTACTTCTCATGTACCTTTCTCGAGCATGTTCTTCTAACACAGACTTCGCTTCGGGGTACTCCACAAGTGCCTAGAAAGCACATTTTTATATCAGTCTTAAACATTAGAAAAACAAACAATAAATTCCTTTTAAGCGATAATACTTTATACCAATTGGACCAGGGCTATAAATTCAAAGATCAGGACTATGTTTTTATATTATAGTTAACGGATCAATCTTACGTAAGAAATACATATATTAATGATTTTCATTTGGCAAACCTATATGGAAATTATGGTCGAATAGTCGTCTTAGTTTTACGTCAAATATATTTAATGGAAAAAGACAAAAACAACCTATTATAATTCTGTAAAATAAAACATAAAGAGATGAAAAAAATTCAGAAATATTACAACATCTGTTTCTTATTTTTCTCTTGATAAAAATTAATGTATTCAATGTTTACATCTGCTTCTGTTTCGTTCTGATCATATAAAAAATTATTGACTAAGGAACTTATGACTCTCTAATTAGTTATCTCTCACACGGTCATTTACTGATAAAAATTTTCATCTGTGAGCTGTGTGCGACAAATCGTTAATATTAGCACTTACCGCCATTAGATCTTTGCGAGATAAGCACAGTAAGTCCGAATATCCGACAGAACGAACGTCAGCAGTACGTCTTCGCAAAAAAACAAACAAACAACATAAGTTAAATAAAAACAAACAAATTTACACATCTTTACGTTTTGTGATTTAACTATACCAAGTTAGGTAAAGGAACAGCTTCATATTTTGTGTTTCAAATGTTTTTTATAGTAGATGCTTAAGCTTAAAATCTCCTTTATTTAGATATGTCTAGCGGCACTTTTAACAGTAATCCCAACAGGGCAAGTTTTTGTTGCATTATTTGATTTAAGGATTTTAAATGATATTTCTTACTAAAATTGGTGATATTTTGACAACAAAACGCTAAGCAGAAACTCTCGTAAAATACATAGAATTCTCAAATACATATATACATCATTATGTATTCTCAAGACGGCAGGCATGAGTATTAAAACTTTAATTAAAATAAAGTACAGAACAACGTTTCGACCTTCTTAGATAATTTTCAGATTAACAAAGACGGTATATAAAATACTTATAGCACCACGTGTTCTAGAGTTCTTAGAGTATATATTATAAAAATCTATAGTACCACCTATTATAAAGCTCTCAAATAAACCCTTTATATGTCGGCAGTTTAGTGTACCTGTTCTGCGCTCCGTCTAACCTCAACAGACTAATCTCACCGAAATAGTTCCCTTCACACAGCACTGCCACCACGACTTCTTCGCCAGTGACTGGATTGGTAACAATGACCTGCAAAACAAACACAAGCATGTAATTTCATTCATTACCTATCCGTATTCTCACCAAAAGTACCTGATTAATTTGATATTTTGTAAGCTACAAACACGCTTGAACTATACCTCATACTATGTATAATTTTAGACTTTAATCACAATTCTTTCCTAAATAATGCTAACTTATTTTTCTCTTCCACAAGTACTGGGACATGTAGTCAAAGAGGAAGTTGAGAAAGTGTGATCGCCCACTAATAACACAGCGATATATGTACGGACTTAGGACGTTAGAAACCTGGTTTCGATACCAGTGATTAGAAGAACTCGTTGTGTAGCTTTGTGCTTAATTTCAAACAAATAAACATGGAAATAACTGTGACCACTACCGTTATATGGTATATTACCCGTCTTTGTTCTGCTATTGGGTTAATTTCCGACATATGTCTGAAACACTATTTTTTCTTTTGTTAAAACATATAAGCACTAGTAAATGAGTGAATGCATTAGCCTGACTTTTCAAAATAATACTCTTTTCAAATGTTTCAGATCTGAGTTGTTTATGGATTTCTGGAACGACATTTTTACTTTGAAACTAGGTATGGATTACTTTGTGGTAGGCTGAAGCAAATCAATGATCTTTTAACGATCTTCCTTAGCCTCTGGAATCTGTCCATTATCTTGGTACTATAACATCCTCATCTAACGTTTTATAGTTTGTGCAGCACACCCACCTGTCAGTCCCCATAAAAGTATTCTAGTCATTAATATGAAGGAGATATAGCAGGAAATTCGTAACCAGTAGTCAAAATTCGACTTGTACATTATTAGGGGTGATAAATGGTTTCTGTGTCCCTGTCCTTGAGATATGTATATTGAATAAAGACGTACTGACCATGCAACATTATTAATAAAATAATTTTACAAATTATATATATATTAAGTTGGAGAAATAAAATAAAAAAGTAGTACAGTAAAAATGCTCAATTACTCTTTAAAACCTTTATTAATACTGATTACTAAATCACTTCTGATCCGGTCCGACATGGTCACGTGGTTAAGGCGCTTGCCTCGTAATCTGAGGGTCGCAGGTTTGAATTCCCGTCCCACTAAACATGCTCATCCTTTCAGGCGGGGGGTATTATATTGTAACGTTCAATCTTATTATTCTTTAGTAAAAGAGTAACCCAAAAGTTGTCAGTAAGTTGTGATGATTAGCTACTTTTCCTCTAATCTTTAACTGCTAAATTAGGAATGGATAGCGCTTCTAGCCCTTCTGTAGCTTTACGCAAAATTGAAAACAATTCACTTTTTTACCGAAAGTACACGATCTGTATCGAAAAATGGTTTACTGTTTACCTGTATATCCAACAGGAAATAGAAAAAAACATTGTGTTAATTGTTTGTACAGTCTTTTTTTATCTCAATATTAATCATTGAGCTTTCAAAAACACATTAAAAATGTTGTTAATAAAACTATCTTAGCGATATCGGATATTAGAGAGACAAAATCCTAATTATAATATTAGTTTAAACAACAGCATCTTCCCTCACCCTTTTGAGTACTGAGTGGAGTTAACAAATTGAAAAAAAGAATAATTCCACCTTACCTCTACCTTACCGTGGTTGATAATGTACATTTCTCTCCCTGGGAAAGCAGCATGAATAAATACATGCATATTACAATAACTATAACATGACAACCCATGGAAACATTAAAAAATCGATAAAGGTGTAAAGCCAAATAGAAAGAAATGCTTTGTCCAAATATATAATGCTGAAAAAAATGATAGAAAACTGATTTTTTTCTCTTCAAAAACTCCAGCTAAGGTTACCCAAACTACGAAACTGCCAACAAAAATATTGGAATATTTACACTTTAGTTCATCAAACTAAAATGTTGTTGTTGTTTTGTTGTTTTGAATTAAGCACAAAGCTACATAATGGGCTATCTGTGCTCTGCCAATCACGGGTATCAAAACCAGGTTTTCAGCGTTGTAAGTCCGTAGACATACCGCTGAGCCACTGGGGGCAAACTAAAATGTCATAGTCTATTAGGAATTGTAAGTGAACTTCGTACTTAATATTGTAAAGGCTATATATATATAATATAATAAATATATATAAGAATAATAAATATATATTTCAAAATTTGAACTCTTTATTACAAATTAGATTTTGTATATTATTTCTAAAAAAAATTATCTATGCATAAAATATCTTAATAATCTATCAGTATGTGTAAACCTATTACATAATAGACCTATGCGAAATTTGCAGTCAAATCATATAACTACGTTTTCTATAAACAGTTTAACATATACACGAGAGTGACAATTAAATTCAAAGCAAAATCTTTTGAGATATAACTATAGTTTGTATATATATATCCTAGTGGCACAGGCATCAAACATATCGTATGCAAACAAAGGCAAGGATATCCATCCTATAACATCTAACCCGTAAGCTTAATATTTAAAATTAAGTTAGAAGCTGGTTTCGGTGATCTGTCTGATAATACTCCAGATCTCAGCTATTATCTAAATCCAATAAAAAATTGGCGATTGTGTCTGAAAAAACATAAAAAAGACGAAAACTTAGCGAGGACTGAGAACGAGGAAGATTGATACACAATTGATTCTCTAAAACCCACATTCCTTTTACTCCAACCAACGTGCTGTTACGTTTTTATTTACTTGGACTCATGAAACCAAACAGAACCTGTTTTTCTCTATGATATATTGGCTTTAAATTTAATTTCCCTATAAATACAGTATTGTTCTTCTTTAGTTACTTCAGTAGTATCTATTCTTAATAAACTGTTTAACTGTTCTTTGTTTCTTCAGATTCCTAAAAACAGTGAAATTCTGATGGGAGAGGACGTAAGATTTGTGATTAGAGAAGATACATCTATGCCACTGTGCGATTCATACTTCTACTGACATAACAATACTTATTCGAGATTTCCTTCCTGAAACTTGTGAGTAGAGACTGGATGTGAACGGTTTCTATACACCACTGTGTAATTTTTACTCCCACAGATACAACGATGCATCTTAGAGATTTCCCTTTTGAACTTATGTATTTTTCTGTTCAAAAAGTGTGATGTATTTATTTGTATCCTAAAGTCTTAACTTAACTTTAAAATTACCAACTTATTTATATACAATTCACTGCCAGTTGGATCCACATACTGTATCATTCGAGCGTTTTGACCTGTGGCAATATTTAATATAAAGAACTAATCAAATTAATTTGTCAGTTCGCTAGTTTATCTGTGTAAAAATACACATAAAACCTTAGCAATATTTAGTACTACCACATACAGTACTGAGATTATTCATATTTAAATCTTTGTGTTTGGCTCATGTATTATTACGAATCCTGTGGTCAACACAGTTATGGACTCACAAGCAAGTTAGGTTAAGAAATGACATATGAACATCATAAAAAAGTCTAGGGTCAACTCAAGTGTAAAAAGAAGCTTTAGAGACAATGGTATGTTAAGACACCTAGAGCTCAGATCTAAACTTATCATTATTATTTTAATATTTATTAACCATATTTGATTTTCTACATGAATTAAATATTTTATATAATTTATCTTATTGTCATTAGTGGGTTTCAGTTGATTAAGAGTAATAATCGATTTGGAAGAAATTAATAAATCAAGAACAAAACGAACAATCAATAATTTTTTTCACAGGAGTAGCTGCTTTTTTCCAGGTTAAACTTTTAACAAGACTTATTTATTGTAGATATGATTCGTTATAGTTTACACTTGTTTTTATTGTCAACGTCACTTACCCAGCAACCACAAATTATAATGGGGTTAAATAAAGAACTTGTGCCTTCACGGCCAGGCATGACCTGATGGTTAAGGTGTTCAATATGTAACCTGTTAAGTGATGGTTAGAATCCTATTATTGTTGTTGTTGTTTTGAATTAAGCACAAAGCTACACAATGGGCTATCTGTCCTCTGCCCACCACGGGTATCGAAACCTGGATTTTAGCGTGTAAGTCCGCAGACATACCGCTGAGCCACTGGGGGGCAAATCCTATTATTAAACATGCTCGCTCTTTCAGCAGCGGAGAGGGTGTTATAATATGAGTGTTAATCTCACTATTCGATTAGAATAGTCCAATAATTCATGTTGGATGTTGTTTACCTTCTTTCTTATCCTAAATTAGAGAAGGGAATCACACTGAGTAATTTAACGCAAAATTCAACAAACAAACAAACAAACTTTTTTCACCATTTGCACGCCATTTAATATAGAAAATAATTTTATAATATTTGGTAAAATTGTACTAATTTATCAGATTAATATAACACCTGCAGCTGACATAGATTCTGTGTATATCAATTTCTCGACATCATAGAAAAATGTTTTTAACGATAACTACGAATGAAAGATCTTGAAGTTGTAGATTTTACTTCTTGTTTTACATATTTTGCTATTATTGTTGTTAAGAGTCTTACTGATCTAGTCTATAGAAATAAATTCCCTGATAGTTCAGCAGTAAGTCTGAAAACTTACAATACTAAAAATCAGCTTTCGATTGCTGCGGTGGACAGATAGTACATTGTGTAGCTTTATGCTAAACAAAAAACAAAGTATAATAGAAATTACTATCCATACCATCGACTCTGAGTACTAGACTATTAGATATCTTGTTTGACAAATCAGCTAGTGTAGCACTATGATCCTATAAAGGCAGTTGGTTGTAAATGAGCATAAAATTACACAAGAGGAATCGAAACCCGGTTTCTAGCGGTGTGAGTCTGCAGATATACCGCTATGCTACTGAAAGGCGATCCCATAAAGAGATGGATAGGTGCAAAGCTGGCAAACATGCATATACGGAGAGGTAATCACAGTTTATTAATACAAATTACATATGTTAATATATTGAAGTGACGAGTGGTATATTTAGCATCCGTATAATTTTTATAAGAACAATGTAGCGGGGTAATGGGCCATGTGTTTAGCATTTATATATATATATAAAACTATTTATGAAAACAATTTGAGTATATTAGTTTAGTGCATTTAAGTAGTATATTTAGCACTTTATATATATATATATGCACAGACACACACACTTTTTTTATCTATCCATAAGAATCCACTATTCGGATATTTGAAAAACAAAACAACAGTTTTACTGTTAAATTGATATTTAAACTATCATGATCAATTGAAAGGGTCAATTTTTAAAGTAGAAATGAAAAAAAATGGATGTAATTCTGGTTGTGTATATTAGTTCTGAAAGAAACACCCTGGATAGTCACGAAGCGAGTTACCTGTTTCTCCAGCACGACAGATGTAGTCCCTTGGTGAATAGATCTGTGACCGTAACTTCAAAACTAGTTCGCAAAGAAATCCGTGTTCACACTGTTCGAAAATCTTGACCTAAATGAGAGAAATAAGATCTGTGTTATTGTCTAATCATGCAAATACAGTACTCAGTTGTCTGTGTCCTTGTCAGTACTCGTGTAATACAGTATTCGTTGTCTGCGTCGTTGTTAGTACTCGCGTAATACAGTACTCAGTTGTCTGTGTCCTTGTCAGTACTCGCGTAATACAGTGCTCAGTTGATGCGTTATTGTCTATACACGCGTAGATACAGTATTGAATTGTCCGTGGTATTATAAAAGTGTGTAAAATTCGTTACAATACCATAAAATCACTTATTATTTATTAAAATCCTTAATGATACAGGATCATAGAACCACAGTTAACTATGCACTCAATGTCAAATAATATCAATCATTCACAGGTAATTAATCATATTGTACATAGTACACATTTCACCTGCACCTTAATTATTCGATATTCTGACATATCATTTAACACTATACATCATTACGCTTCTACGGCTGCATTTCACCAAAATTAACATCAAACTATTTTGCTTCTGACAACACAACCACCCTTTCAACGTCGTCGCAAAACTAAAAGAAGAGATAATAGAAGTATACGACAAAATTAATTACCTTATTGCTTATGATAATAACAATGGTGGATTCTACTACTACTTCCCCAGTGGCTCAGCGGTAAGTATGAAGACTAGTAATGATAAAAACTGGGTTTCGAAACTCGTAGTGAGCACAATATAGATATTCCATTGTGTAGCTTTGTGTTTAACTACACACAACAAGACCTTTATTACTTATCATAGTATACAATTGTTACCAGGTTAATGTGATCATTGTGTGAGCTGAGAGTTAACCAGAGGTCAGTTTAACCGATTTTTTATAAAAATGTATTCTGTGCTTTGAAGTCGAGGATCCGTTATGATTGTGACTGCGAAATCTCACTAACCTGTAATCCAAAAATAGTGGGCAGTGGGTGATGTGACTGACTGACTGCTTTCCAGCTTACATTAGTTCAACATTAGGAACGCTAGCACAGGTAATCACTGTGATTTAATACGAATATACAAAAATGCAAAGTAATGACAATAATAAGTGCAGTAGAAAATTCAAATTTCATATTACTGTTGAGTAATCTGACATTTATATAATAATAAATATTTCAAGCCCCCCAGTGGCTCAGCGGTATGTCTGCGGATTTACACGCTAAAAACATGGTTTCGATACCCGTGGTGGGCAGAGCACAGATAGCCCATTGTGTAGCTTTGTGCTTAATTCAAAAACAAAAAGAAATATTTTAATAACTGTTGTTTATTTAAGATATAACCAAAAATAAATAATTATATTTAATAACTACTGTTTATAAATAAAGCAGCTAACTCTAAGAATTGCTGTTTATTTTATGTATCAATAAAATAATGGTTTGAAGCTAGTTATTTTATTTGAACACATACGACATCAGTTAATAATATAAATGGCCTTACACGATTATCTTTAGCGCTACCTTCTCCAGTTAGCGACACAGTTCAATATGTAGTTGGTCTCACAACAATACTCCAGTCTTGTCTAGTGTCTTTAGCTAATTTAAACATTTACACCTATAGACGATCTCGGTATGACCTTCTTTAACAATATTTTTCTTTGCTGTTAAAATTATACAGTTTATGCTGTTGATATTTTTACGCAATCACATTTGTGTCAGGTTAAGGCGCTCGATTCGTAATCCAAGGGTTGCGATTTCGAATCCCCATCACACTAAACATGCTCGCTCTTTCAGCCGTGAGAGCGTTATAAAGTTACAGACAATCCCAGTATTCGTTGGTAAAAGAGTAGCCCAAGAGTTGGCGGTGGATGGTGATAACTAGCAACCTTTTCTTTAGTCTTACATTGCTAATTTGGGATGATTAGCACAGATAGCTCTCGTGTAGTTTTGCGCAAATTTCAAAAGCAAACACATTAATGTTTTCACAATTCATTTTTGCTTAAGTCTAAATCAATCTGAGATTAAACATAAAAAATTAAATTCATCTTTTGACAATAGACTGAAATAGATTAAGTGAAATCAAATTTACATTTACGTCGATTGTGCTTTTTAATCATTTGTCCAGGAAAGATTTACATCAGTGATGCTCAAAATCCGGCCCGCGACGAGTCGCCTAGTGGCCCGCGATATCCAACGGAAAAGTCAAACATAGAGAGTTCGCGTCTGCGCAAATATTAAGCGCCATAGAAGAATATGCATTAGATTAGATACTGGATGGTTCCATACTTATGTCGAGCAATAAAGAAAATTTAATGAGCAAATCTTGTTAATGCATCGGCATTTAATCATTAGCGCAATGACATAATATTTCCATAATTACGAAATCTCACTCGTTCCAGTTGTTCTTCGAGATTTACTTACGAGCCCTATTTTGATATTACTTCACAGAAAAAATGGCAGCTAATTGTAAAAGAAAAGTTGACGACGAAAACCGGCAGTTTCATGATGATTGGGCTGCACAATACTGTTTTTCAACAAGAAAAAAACGTGATTTGTCTGCTGTATTATTGGACAGTAGTGTTATGTAAATATCATGTAAATGTTGTCGAGAGTGTTATGTAAATGTTATGTAAACGACAACCATGTCGAGTGTTATGTAAATGTCATGTAAATATCATGCATATGTTATGTAAATATAATGTAATGTCGTATTTGAATTCCCATATTTATTATTTATAATTCTATATTTATATTATTGTTTCGAGGTTTAAATCGGTGAAATTTAAAATAAAATTTATAATTAATTAAAATTCATTTAGAAATTTTTTAAAACTAAATAGATTGATCACTTGTATTGGCCTGGTGTTTGTACTGTGGAATTCTGGGAAGTTACGCGATATAGTATATAAACAGATGGCGATGCGAGAGAAGAAATCATCCACTTTTACTCGGGTCAAGAAGTAAGTCATCCATTTTATTCGGATCAAGAACTTTGTCTTGTTTGAGAAAGTTTAAACTGAATTTGTGAATAGAGCTAGATCGACTAAAGCGGTGAAAAATTTTATTCCGTCAACCTTTACAATTCAGTCGGATTACGGATTATATCGAAAGTCAATAGGAATTGGACTGTGAACTTTTGTTTGAAATTACCCATTCAAACTTCGAAAATTTCTTCGTGGGACTGAATTCAACGCCTAGATTGGAACTTTGGATTTCGGATTGGGACACTTATCCTGGATCATATTATTAAGCACAGGCCAGTATTTTTTTGTATTGTAAGTTGTTTTGATGGTTGAAATTGGATATCTGTTATTGCCATTGGATAATTTATTTTGTGTCTATCACATAGGTAGATCATTATAATAAATTAAACAAGCTGCTATCTGTGTCTTTCTGTTGCGTTCAGTCCACATAAAAACGTAACAAGTAGCAGTAGCGAAGGTATCCAATATAGAACGTCATAATGAGTCGAAGCATAAAGATTTCCATTTTCTCATTTGCATTTTCTCAATGCAGTCAGCAGTATGTGAGGTCAGTTACGATATTTCGTTGATGACAGTGAAATCTGGTCGACCATTCACTGATGGTGATTTTGTCAAGCGATGTATGATTATTGCATCGGGAAAGTTGTGTCTGGAAGCAATTTGAGAGCTACAGACGGTGGCTTTGAATCGTATGACAGTTCAACGAAGAATTTCACACCTCTCAGCAGATGTGACAAGACAGCTTACAAATAAAGCAGCCAACTTTGTCTACTTCTCTTTGGTAGCAGACGAGTCGACTGACATCAGTTCAATAGCACAGCTACTAGTTTTTGTCCATAGTGTGTCGTCATCGTTTGATATCACAGAGGAACTAATCGGCATGGGTTCCATAAAGGGTCAGGCAACTTGGTCTGTTCTATTCGAGGAGACAGCACGACTGTGTAGTAGTGTTTCATTGGATTTCACGAAACTGGTAAGTGTGACAACTGATGGAGCACCAGCTATGACCGAAGAAAATAGTGGGCTGGTAGCAATGTTGATGAAGCATCGAGAAAAGTAGAACAGACAGTTGGTGAAGTTGCACTGTATTATTCACAAAGAGAACCTGTGCAATAAAGAACATGGTTTTTCAGGCACTGATGGCACTAGTGACAAAAACCATTAATTTGATCAAATGTCGAGAGCTCAATCACCGTCAGTTTCAAAGTCTTCTTGAAGAAATTCATTCAGACTATGGTGACCTTGTGTATCACTGTGAAGTACGCTGGCTGAGTCGAGGGAAGATGCTTAGAAGATTCTGGGAGTTGTTTGATAGAAGTGATAAAAGTTGAAGCGATAGAATTCCTCAGAAGCAAGAACAAAGACACAGGAGTGATTTCCATGACTGATCCAACATGGCACGCTGATTTGATCTTTCTGGTCGACATGACACAACACTTGAATCATTTGAGTTTGAAGTTGCAAGGCAAAAATCAGCTTTTCTGTCAGCTTGCAAATCACGTCTCAGCTTTCAGGACAAAGTTGCAGTTGTTCCGGCAGCAAACACCATCAGACAACTTCATGTACTTTCATACTTTTCAGTCACAGCTACAGAAGAATCAGGACATTAACACACAAGTTTATGTTGGGAAGCTAGAAACCTTGATTCAATCCTTCAACTCACGGTTTCATGACTTTGACCAACGCAGATTGTTGATGAAACTTTTTGCTGATCCGTTCAGTGTGTCAGTGGATGACTTGTCAGCAGAATATCAGTTCAAACTTACAGATCTCCAAACATATGATGAACTTCGCGCTATTTACCGAGTAAACAGTTTGCTTGACTTCTACAAAACGTTGTCTGATACATTTGCTAATCTGAAAGAGAACACACTTGTCCACACCAGCATGTTTGGCCGCACGTACTACTGCGAACAGGCTTTCTCGCATATGAAACTGAACAAAAACAACACTCGCAATCAGCTGACTCATGATTATCTGGAAGCAGTCTTGCGTCTTTCAATGTCAAACATCAAACCGGACATTTCTAAGCTCGAAGATGATATGCAGCACCATCCATCACACTGACTTTGTGACAGTTGACGTATCATAACATTTCTTAGAATAATGTGCAAACTCTTTAATGTAATCGTTTTTTGTGTGTTCTTAAATGTGATGTCCATCTTGTGTGAAACAACTGTAGGAGGATTTTAATCTTCACTTTTTGTGGCCTCCAACGGTTACGATAAATCTTTTTGTGGCCCCTGACTCAAAAAGGTTGTGCACCACTGATTTACATCATTAGAACATACTAATGGATTTCAATTATTTAGTCGTTGTACCTTTTTCAATGTATCCAAGTGCACGTGCACTGCAATTTCTGCTCTCAAGCTTTCTGGTAACATGTGTAACAGCCTGGATTCGTCCGTAGCCTGTGTTCTGTAAAAACACCAATGACTTTATGATTATAGGAACAATACATATATTGTATCATATTAGTTTTTATAAATATACATAACCAGGAATATTTACAGATTTCGAACATTACAAAGCGTTTAATTTCAGATAATTAACTTCGGATGTTAGTATTTCTACAAGTGCGTTTGATATCTTCTTCGGAGAAAAGTGAGCCTATAAGTCCCATGAGGCCAGCCAAGAATAGCGCTAGCTAGCTTTCCCATCACTCTTCGCTTATACCTGTGTAACAAAATAAAATTAATTCGCTGTCCTTGAGCTGTCGATAAAAGATTCAGTTCCAGATCAGATAGAAGATTCAGTAATGTTTGTAAGTTTGTAAAACTCTTCTACATGAACCATTATGACTAATAACCATTTGTAATAACTGTTATTATAAATTGTGCTGTTGTTTATATATTAAAATATATTTGTGTTAAGTTTGTTTGTTTGTTTTTTGGAATTTTGCACAAAGCTACTCGAGGGCTATCTGTGCTAGCCGTCCCTAATTTAGCAGTGTAAGACTAGAGGGAAGGCAGCTACTCATCACCACCCACCGCTAACTCTTGGGCTACTATTTTACCAATGAATAGTGGGATTGACCGTCACATTATACAACCCCACGGCTGGGAGGGCGAGCAGGTTTAGCGCAACGCCGACGTGAACCCGCGACCCTCGGATTACGAGTGCACGCCTTGACGCGCTCGGCCATGCCAGGCCGTATATTGTGTTAAGAAAGAAAATTGTATATATTAATTTTGTTGGTAGATCTAATAAATTAAATACATATCGACATTCAATTAACTTTTAAAATAAATTAAAATTTTCAGTTATTTGAAATCGTAATACGTAACGTAAGTAACGTAAAAAATCAGAGATCCGTCCGAGATAATTATAATGCGTAACAAACCGCAGAGGTAAGTCTACTTTGTAAATTAGTTTCATAAGAATACAAATATGTCCAGTTTGGAAATTATTTTTATAAGAATACTATTAAGTCTACTTTGCAAATTAATTTTATAAGAATATAACTAAGACTAGTTTATATATTGTTATTTTCTAGATGACAATCAGGAGTTGACGTACAACTTTTAACCTAGTTTATATATGGTTGGTTATTTGCTCTCCATCCTGGTGGCTCAGCTGGGAGTTTCAGAGTCTCTAATGCTAAAGATTGAGCTTCTATAATCGTGGTGGGCACAGCGCATAAAATGGATTGTGCAGCGTTGAGCTTAGACACAAAAAGCACTTGTTGATTTAAAAAACCTGTCATTAACTTATAGCTAACGTACCACACAAAGAAGACAACTAGCATTTAACTGCGCAACAATATTTTAGTTTTACGTTTAGGGTCTATTTGGTCACATGTTAAGTTACAAGCAAAAAAAAACTGTTTGTTACATATTTAATTACAAGTAAATGAGCTGTTTGTTTGCATATTTATTTACATGTAAAGGAGTTGTTTGTTTGCATATTTATTTACATGTAAAGGAGTTGTTTGTTTTCGTGCTTAATTCCGTATAAAAAAGCTGCTTGGTGACATGCTTAATTGCACGTAAAGGAGCTGTTTGTTTACATTTTACTATGCATAAATAAACCTGTTTAATTACACTTACCTGGACCAGGAGTATTCTGCCCATTTTTTCACTTTCATCTGGAGATATGCAGGTACTCTTCTATGTGTGAGGTACATTTTGATTTGGTCCATCCTGAAATTTACACCAATTAAGTATTTGAATAAGCGATACCATGTCTTTGGCGGCTTCTCATTTCACCGTATAAAAATAAATGTAACACACAGTATTTTATTGTATCTATCTAAGCACACTACCCACCTCTGCTACTGATGTGATTATGTAAACATGTTAGTTGATATTTTAAGCTAATCAAGAAGTTCCTTTTTACATTAAAACAAAGTTTCCACGTGTGGGTTTTATAGTGGTAAATAGTTTTTTATTATAATCGTTCAAGTTTCATCTTTCTATATATACCCGAATCATCCGCCAGGTATTTTGATCAAGTCCACCTTCCTGGCCCCACATGACGAATGTAATTCGGCATACTAGACTTTCCACCTACTGTATGTAAATATATATGTGTATATGAAGTACTTTATACTTATCCAATATACATATTTTTTATCAAAATCTCATAATTAATCGGAAGTGTTACCAGTTACAACATTATACCACAGGCTTACAAGCCAGTATAAAAGAGTACAAGACTTTAAGTGTATTCTTTACATCTAATACTGTAAGAATAGCTGTTGGTTGAGGTATCTTTATCAAGTAACTAACAACCAAATAAGGGAAAAAGAGAATTTAAACCTGGTGGAGCTTTCAATATATTATTTATATCTAATATGCGTGAGAAATCCATACATATATACACGTCTTTCATATTTTAAGACTTGTATGTGTATGAATGAGTTGGCGTATATATAACAATCAAAAGCTCACAAAAACTATCAATTGTAAATTGGCAGTAAACTAGTCTTATCAAATAAAGATGAAAATATAAATAAAATAAATATCGTGCTAGTAATGTAAAATAAATATCAATAAGCCAATATTATACTAGTGTAACAATAACACTTAAAAGTAATTGAAGGTAAAAGAGTGGTGTGGACAGGAATAAAAGTAAAGATAGACTTAATGACTTCCACACATATTGAAATGATACCACAATGAAACAGATTATAGATTGTATTCCGAGATTCGTTAGGCTTAACATAGCTGATGTAACTGTCTTAAACTTTAGTCTCATGCATTAAAACGTCTATTTCCATACTGCTAAACATTCCTTAAAAATAAGTTTGAATGAATAGAATGGCACATTAGCCTTTAATTCCAACTTGTCAAATGAACGCAAAGGTTGCCCAGAAAATGATTCTTTCCTAGTACCTTTAGAGAATACTTTAGGACTTAGTTCTCTTTGAAGTAAAATATCACTAGCTGTAAAGACGTAAGTCCTTATCTACCAATTTGGGCTATGGCTGTGTTCATTTATGACTTCAAACCGTTCGACCGATTTCCATTAAATCCGTAAGGAAACCTTGGCCCTCCCCTCTCAAAAAGTAACAAAGGATTAGATTTCGCATACGAACCCCATCTCACCCCTCCAGAGCCCCTTACGTTGAATGGGTATGTAACTTTGTTTTTTAAAACGGCTAAAAAGTCCAACTATTTACATTTTAGTTGAAATCGGACCATCAAGGGAAAGCTGAAAGTCCAATCGTTTACATTTGAGTAATAAATTACGAATTGTTAGATGCCTGAATTGTATAAAAATAAGCTCGAGTGATGTACTTTCAATAGGATTAATCATGGTTTACGGTTGTGATTTTTGGTATGAACCTTATGATGATAAAAATATTTGGTACTGTTAACCAATTGGCACCTTATGCAACACGTAAATTAAAATACAAGGTCAAGGACCCCAAGGTTTAGACGTAGGCGTGTTCAATTTAGAACTACTACCAAATTGCACGACAGCCAGTTAATAGTATCCGCCGCCTACATGGCTATCTTAAAAGTAGAAAAAGTAGAAATTTTCTTTCTTTACATGGAAAGTTATTTAAAGACTGCATCATTTATTTGGTTCGTGTACTGATAAACATCGGAAGGAAAATGACTTATATTTTAAGTTGCTTCTTGCTGTAATGTAGAACTTAGTTGACTGTTTCAAATTGTGATGTGGAATCATATTTCTGTTTCTTGATGTTATGTAAAACTGTTTCTTATTGCGATATAGAAACATGTTGTTTCTTGGAGTAGTTTAAAACTTGCTAAGTTTTCATTTCTTGTGTGGAAATATTTTCAATATTGTTTGTTTGTTTGTCTTTGAATTTTGTACAAAGCTAATAGAGGGCTATCTATGCTAGCCGTCCTTGATTTAGCAGTGTAAGACTAGAGGGAAAGCACCTAGTTATCACCACCTACCGCCAACTCTTGGGCTACTCTTTTACCAACGAATAGTGGAATTGACCGTGACATTATAACGCCCCCACGGCAGAAAGGGCGAGCATGTTTAGCGCGGCGGGGATGCGAACCCGCGACCCTCAGATTACGAGTCGCAGGCCTTAACACGCTTGGCCATGCCGGGCCATTTTCAATATTTCTTGATGTAATATGAAAACGTATTAAGCAATTTTTGATATGATGCGGATAGAATTATGTCGCAATAAGTTATTATTTAGTTTTTTATAGTCAATTATGATTTTGAACACACAGGAAATAATTTATATAATTCCATCCATTCGTTTTAGAGATGTCTCAGTTTAAATGACAGTTTAAATCCATGTTATATTTAGGGAGAGCAACTTACTTGGCTTGGAAATCTTGCCGTGTTGCATTCATGTTTGATATTACGTCACCAACATTTCCCACTACAGTGGCAAATACAAAAACTCCGATGAGAAAGGTAATACCTGTAAAAACGTATTCCTACGAGAGAAAAACACCAAAACTTTTCTATTATTCTGAAAGCAAGTAGTAGAAACACACACTATAAAGAAGTAAATTTGGAAATGTTTTAAATTACTGTGAATGTTTCTCAGACAGCGTCTTTTCTTGTTCCCTTCTGGTACAACGGTAAGTCTATGACTTTACAATAGTAAAATCCCTCGGTGGACTCAGCAGATAGCCCAATGTGGCTTTGCTACAAGAAAAACACACACATACAAACACAACATTTTCTAAAAAAAATTTACTACAATTCCACTTAGGTGTAAGTCAGCTGTCTTACAAAAACGCAGTTGAGTGTTTTACTGCAAGTCTACTTCGGTAGAATTCAGAAGTCCTGTCAATGTAATCCAGTTTGGTATTTTACTACAAACTCACTTTGGTGTAAATCAGAAGCCCTACTAACACGGCACATTTTTGTACTACATTACAAGATCAGTGTTAATTAATGTTAATTATTAAGTCCTTTTCTAAAATGTCACACTAGCATGATAAAGTCTTATTTTTAATTTTAACTAAAACCTACTCACCAAATCCGTTTCAGGTGGACTGGAGTCTCCAATTGTAGTTAATGTCATTGAGGACCAGTACAGACAGACGATGTACTTTCTGAATTCCAAAAAGAAAAATATATTATTTTCATTAATTTCTCAAAACGGCAGTGGTTTCGAACTGAAATGGAATATTTGGTCTTTTGTCTTATATATAATAAAATTATGAGTGTAATATTTGTACATGTGTAAAAGAAAGGTATATTACAACTGGCCCATAATAAAGCAAAACTGAAAAGTGTAAAAACAAACAAACTAAAAAACAAAAAACGATATTTTAAATACATTCCATATGAATAGCAGATTACAATAATGTAATCTTCCCTATTTCTATATAAGTATAAATATCTGGAGGTATGGGTGACTATGACGTTAGGTGACTGTAATGTTATGTATTTTCCGTAATAACGTTTAAAACGAAAAATACGTTAAGTTCCAACTGTCGGAAATTTTTCATTATTTTGCTGATAATTTGAGAAAAACAATATTTATTATTTATTTATTTATTTGACGGTAGTTTAAAAAATTCACACAAATGAATCGACTATTTGTCTGGGAATGTCCAAGTTTACACCAAGAACAGTATTTTTAATGTTATTTACAGAAAGATAGACATCTTGCATTATTCTAAACAGTTGGATAAATTTGAAATTCTATTTTAAACACCTCTGGTTTCAAATCCGTGATGGAAACTTTAAGAATAATTCCAAAAGAATCAGTAACAGTTGTAGTATGAGATATTCTTATCACAAATATTTTATTTAGTTCTCTCGCCTTCGATGCTTAAACCGTAGCTATAAAACTGGTGTTTTGCTTTTAGTTTGAATTATTTCATTCATCGAACTGGACTACAAGTTAAACATGCAACAATTGTTTTGTTGCAGAGAAGCATGTGCAAGTATCATAATATCAGAACTCTTTCCAGAAGTCTCAACACAATAGAAGAACACAACTTATAATATTCATTATGAATATGAAATCCAATACTCTGTTGAAATAAAGAGGCCCCAGATAGTCTAAATTTAGGAAAACAATATAATTATAAAGTTATCTAATATCGAGCTTTCTGTAATAACTCAACATCTCAGAGAAAATCATTTAATCAAATGGAATAACAATAAGATAATGACGTATAAGTCACATACACCGAAAAGGTAAGAAACTCTTGACATCCAACAAACTGATTATAAACATAGTCAACAGAAACTGGAAAAGATTTTATAGTCATCCATATAGGTAATGAAGTCTTATGTGGGATGAAAGCCTAGTCAGTTGAATGGTACACTTGTCTTTATAACAAGAAAACTAGGATCGAATCACGGGCTCATATCGTCGCAACTGTTCTTTACTAGAATATCCTGAGAACGGCATCATATTAACAGCCAAAACTCAAGGCTGGACTAATTGGCGTTTAGTACTTAATAATATCAAATAATTATAAATAAGACTTAGCACATCGTATAAGATTCAGTCTCACTTATAAAAAAAATATTTTACAAAATATCGCTTTTCTTTAAAATGTAATCTTTGGTTTTTAGATTTGTCTATCACACTTGCAATTTGGAGTTGCAATTAAATGAGATGAAAAATGTTACATTTCTAGTAAAAAGACATATCAGATCAACGAACTACGTGGTCGTATTCACAAGTTTCATTTACAGGAGCTGAATAAGACGTGATGATAGAGGACATATCAAATAACTGTAGTTTAGCGGCTCAATCTGGGAAAAATATAAAAAATTATCAAAGTTATTCTAAAACGAGGCTTTATTTTTGTAGTCTAAACAACAAAATGAAATGTTTGATTTTCTAAAACTGATTGGTGTGGTTATGTGAACTTCAATCAACATCCACTTTAAAAAAAAGAATTTACAAACATAAGATCGTTTGGAGACTGAATATTGTGAAGAAAGGTATATGATACATACAAACCAGCATTTTATTCTTCAAACCCTTCTATAAGGCCTGACATGATCAAGTGGTTAGGGCACTCGAATCATAATCTGAGGGTCGTAAGTTCAAACCCTCGCCACACCAAACATGTTCGCCCTTTTAGTTGTGGGGTGTTACACTGTACACTCAATCGCACTATTTGTTGATAAAAGAATAGCCCTAGAGTTGGCGGTGGATGATGCTGAATAGCTGTCTTTCCTTTAGTCTTACACTTCTAAATTATGGATAGCTTGCGCAGGTAGCATTCGTGTAGCTTTGCGCGAAATTAAAAACCAAACAAACCCTTCTAAGAATGAATTGTATGAGATCAACACAGAAAGTGTATTCTGAAAACAAAAAAACGATAAGCTTTTTCCTAAGGATGACACTTCTCAAGAAGCATAAATAGTTAAGTGAATATAGAAAATTCATTACAGAATAAAATTTTAGAACGGGACGAGATTACTTTCATCAGAATAAAATGCTTCATGAAATATTAATATTCTGTAACAGGCCGAAATTATTCTGTTTTGATACTTCTGTAGAATTATTCCTCAGCTTTTATTTTCAACGTGTAAATTCCATTAGGGAAAATTGTCTTGACAGGTTAATCCCACAGTAGTACAGTAGAACGTCGAATTACTGACTTTTCTTTGTGTAAATGTGAAGATCATAGTAATTTCGTTTTATAAAAAGACACAAGTTTAGTGTACATGAAGAAAAGTATTTTTTTGCTATCGTTTCTCGAAGGTCAGTTTGGTGATCATTTTCAGCTTGAGTTCAAATTTCTATTCACAATATGAGACTAAAACTGGTCATTCATTTTTTAATGGAAAAAGAGATTGTTAGTTTTTGTAATCTTAGGATTCATAACTAACTAATCAACTGGTCAAACTTTCTAATAAATTATCAACAGAGGCATATATAAACAAGGAAATGAGCAAATTATTTTACAGAATTACAAAATTCGTTAAATATGACAAAAACACTAGGTAATAAATACATAGTTTTAAAGTAACAGTACTGAAAGTGAGTAGTTCATTCAATTTTCTCAACTTGTGGTTAAATGGGTGTTTCGTTAATCATAAGACTATGTGGTTCTTTGGAGCTATAAAAAGGTAACTTATTTTCCCATTTGGAAAATGACTGTGATGTAAATACGAACTAAAACGATATTTATAGAGTAAAGGAATCAATATTTTTACTCTATATCTACACAAACCTGAATAACCGTTGTTTGTCTTGGTCACCTGTGTATACCCATCCAGTAGATCCAAGACCTTCATACTGGAAACACACACAAAACAAAAAATAATAATTATTCGCTCAAAAATTATACATTTGGTGAATATAGCCTATAATTCATTTATTCAGATAAAGTATTTCATTTTGATTATTGTTTTTATTATTGAAACTAAACAATACTATTTACAACAAAATACAAGTTACTAGTACACATTGATTTGTTTCATTAGTTTTTCAGATTAAATAACAACATATCAAATTTTTAGCTGAATGGTGTCGACAAAATAAATTTACATTTGAACATGGTTTAACAAATGAAACTTTTTTCATACCTCAGAAACCATGTAATAAAGGCATCCTATCCAATGAATTACTGTTACTAAAGAGAGGGTAAGACGAAAAGCTCTGATACCGTTAGGATTACTCGTGCGGCTGCGTACAAAAAGAAGAAAAAAGTAGAAAGATGTAAATCAATATAGTTAAGTTTACTTGAAGACGTTTATCTCAGACTACATTCTATATTATAAAAATAAGGTTTCTGTTTGTACTTATTATTTTACAAATGTACTGCAACTACGTGTAAAATTTCCCTTCTCTAATTAAAAAGGAATCACAAATATTCTTCAAAGCTTAAACATGTGCATTTTTAAACGTATTCAGTGTTTATTTCGAACATTCTAATGTCAGTTCAAATTGTTCTAGTTCTTTTCTTCAGTTCGCAGTGATGAGACGAGGGAGGTAGAATGCAAACTTTCTGTCTTTCTCTTCTGGCTTTTGAATGATTATACAACCCAGAAAAAAAAAAACTATTTTATGTAGTTATTATGAGTGGTACTTATGAGTCCAAAGTGAAAGAAGTTTCAACAGAATCATATAGAAGGCTTAAATAACAAGTCAATAGACAAAATATAATATATATATATATATATATATATATATTTAGGCATTGGATATTTTTAAATGAATATTTCTTGAGATTCTGTAACATGGACTTATAGTTTACAATCAATTGGCAGATTATCCTAAGCATAGTCAATCTGATACTTTTCAAATTATTACTTATTAACTTTTTCTCCCTGAAAAATAAAATTGAGACTTTTTAATTGTAACAAAATGGCAAAATGAACAAATGAAATAATATCGTTTAAATAATACTATTTTGATTGCTAATAGTAAAATTTTCAAAGAAATTATGGTATAAGATAATGACTTCAAATTTATATTTAAAATTAAACTTAAAGTTTAGTTGCTGTTTTTTTTACTAACTGTGATTCAACTGTACAATAAAAATGAAACAAAGAACCGCATATAACTTACCTGTCTAAAAGATCGTAAAACTTGTAGGGAATATGGAACTTTGCAAGTTTAGTCAATCGTGCTAAATAAATATAGAAAAAATAAACCATTGACAGCTCTTTCGTAAGTGAAAAAATCATCTGTAACAAATGGTAAATATCTATAAAGTATTTATTTCATCATTAGAAGCAATTAGAGACCTCCTTATCACTTTATCATGAAACATCTCACATCGACGTTCAGCAGGTTACAAAGAAGGGGTAGGAGTGTAATAAAAGCCTAGTCTTGTTCTTTCGATTTGGTAAGTGACAAGTGGTGAGTGAGTCAAACTACATGTTGGATTTGATAAGTGACAAGTGGTGAGTGAGTCAAACTATATATTGGATTTTGTATTTATTATTATACACGTTAAAAATTATCAAAAATCTTATTTTGATGTTTTATATCTGATTTAAGTGCTTGACGCTTTGCAAAACTAACATCACTGCAAATTATAAAAACAAAGCCACAGTAAACGGAGAAATGGCCTAATACAGCAATGTTATCTAGATTAGTTTTATAGCATGGCAGGGGAATGACGTGTACTTACATGAAAACTTTGCCTCATCTGAGATAGGTTATGAATAAAGACGAGATAAAACAAAGACACGTGTTGTTACTAAATTATGAACACGGTTAGATAATAGCTGTAATTAAAACATTCATATTGGTTTACCTATAAAGTGAGATTATGGGGGCTGATTTACATTACAGTCGCAAATCTCGAAATACTACTCGCTTCTAGCCATTTTTTGTATAACTTTAGTATAAATACATGTAAATCTTGATTCATATGTTGTTATATTCAGACCTTATGCAAATAAAAATGTGCAAATTTGCCTGTTTTTACATAGAAAATAGGTTAATTTCTAAATTTCATTATCCAGATCACAAAAGCAAAGTTTGTAGGAAATAATGGCCATTTTCTGTACTTTTACAACATAAGCAATTAAGAAATAACACATACTATCCAGGAGTAAAATTTGTGTTACATAGTTTTATAGTACCAAAAAGTGAAAAAAATCAACTACTTACATCTATGACCACTTCACTTATTTTTATTTTCCTTTCATAATGTTATGAGCCCTTCCTTCCCCCTACTTATAAGCAAAGTTTCTGATCTACTAGCCCCAGTAAAGGAAATGGTGCAATATTTCATTTCCCCGATAGTTGTTGTTGTTTTGTTGTTTTGAATTAAGCACAAAGCTACACAATGGGCTATCTGTGCTCTGCCCCCCACGGGTATCGAAACCCGGATTTTAGCGTGTAAGTCCGCAGACATACCGCTGAGGTACTGGGGGGCATTTCCCCGATAGATAAACTCGTTCTTTGCGCACCATGCGTATTTTAACTTCAGGTCTGATGGTCGATTTTTATTTTATTTTTCGTATAATGAGATATTGGAAACGTATGATAGTCATGAAAGGTCAAGTTTTAAAACTATGACATGAAAAAGTGTAAATTTAATCTGTTTCCATTTATTTTTGAAAATTTTATTTGAGTATATGAGTCTAAATCGCACTTGTATAACACCTGAAACCTGTAATTATTTTCTTTTGAGCAATATGTTAGCTTTAGAACATTGAAAATGAACGAAGTTATGGCAGTGACTACTAAGTCTATCTGCCACAGATAATATAGCAGGTAAACTCACGCTTCATTTAAGAAGCGTATTTATTCTTTAGATCTTACTGTTGGCTTTAGGCAACTGTTGACTTTATACTGAGATGCAAATCTATTGCATTGTTTATAAGTCACGGTAAAATAGAGACTTAACATAAGGTGTTTCCTTGTTGTTTGTTTTTGGCTCTAAAGTAACTGTCTTTAAAGTTACTATTATAAATTTCGTAGTTTTCCATTCGTATAGAACAATGCACATTAAACGTCGTTCACTTTAAAACTAATACAAAAGTTAAAGTAGCACGGCCCAATAAACCAATAAGAATATTGGGTTTCCTTGTGAGCTAACACGCAAGGATGCATATACTAACTGGCATACATTGGTCTTTTAACTGCATAGATACTTTTGAGAATTTCAAACAAAATCGCTTAGTCTTTAAATATATCACAATTTCGTAATAAAAATAGTAATATCAATGTTATTTATTTCAATTGACAACAACATAACCATTTATAGTACTATGCATTGACATTATATTACTTTAAGCAACACTTTTCCAAAAGTAAAACATAGGAAGATAAAAATAGTGATTATATTTCGTCTAGAAACTAAAAACAATAACAAAGAAGGAAGATGTAAAGCTATAAAGTTACTGAGGAAAAGTAAACAAATAAACATCAAAATGTTATTTTTTGTGACCCGTTATTTAACTATAATCTCATAATAAATGTAATATAGCTTGTTGACCACTATTCTTGCATTTGGTTCTGTGACTAAGAATTCTTTATTACTCTTAACTTTATTTCAGTTCATTTCGTCAAAAGCATCAATCGAAACACAAATCAAAAGATATAAAATCAATAAAACAAGAATCGCAAACACAAGAATACTTACCACCACCATATGTACATAAGAAATGCTTCGGCATGTATGTTACTTCTGAAAGTAAATATAAAGAGCACATTAAAAAAAAAATTATTTACAATATTTCAAGGAAGTACCAAAGAACAGTTCATTTAAAACTTTCTTGGACTGCTATAGTATATTTTTTCTGCATTGGGTATACAATAATATCGACAGACTTGAACTTTTTTTGTTTAGTTATGTTGTTCTGTCGGTTTGGTATCACTATGGAGACACGATAAAACGTGATTTTACACAAAACTGCTTTCTAAATAATGGAAGTTATGACTCAGTGTTATAACATGACAGAGAAGTGGCCTAATGCGACAATGCTGTCTCGAGTAGTTCTGTAGCATCATAGTGAAATGACGTGAGCTTTGCCTCATCTTTGTCTAATAGATTAAATGTGATATTACACGACAGTGTTGACTGATTTGTCCTTGCAGATCACAGTAAAAAGTGGTTTTACACAGAAGCTACCTCTTACTTATCCCTCTAGAGCACAGTGAAAAGTACCTTATATGAATGCATTGTTTGATTTAACTCTGTAGACCATAAATAAAGTGATCTTACGTAAAAACCTAGTTTTATTTTATAATTCATTTAAACAAATAATAAATTATTTCTGTTTTCTGCCAATATTAATTTTCTTTATAATCTTCATGTGTGTTTAAGTGAAAGCGGAATATTTTAGTCTAAAATTCCTAATTAAGTAAAACAAACAAAAAAGGTTCCAATAATCTCCATAAAAACAGTTAAATTGTATTTACATATACATATATTTTGATATTAACACAGAATTGGAATGTGGTTATATAGTTAGTCACAAAGAAGATATCATATTTTACCTGACATAATGCTGCACAACGTTTCAGTTGGTAAAACGGCAATTATATCTCTGGCAAACAGTGACTGGGTGGTGTAATGCTTTCTTATTTTGGTTGGATCGAACACCTATAGAAGAGTATTCAGTAAGGCATACATCTCTTCTGTCTTAATCAGTAGAACAATAAATTTAAAAATACTACACTTTGGTAACACATTTATACGTATAAATTATATTAACGCATCGAGGTCTCTGATGATTGAACTGTGAGTTTGAAAGTTTATAAAGCTTATATTATAAGTTTGATGGACAAACAACATATAGCTCATTGTACATTTACACTTATCAAAAATATACAAGAAAAACATTAAGCAAATAAAAAAATATATTTTTTTGTTATTGTGTAATTTATTTAAAGTAAACTGTTACAGATTGTTGTAAGCATTCCCATTTTCTTAACCTTAAGTATTTTGTACTGTAAACCTGAAGAAACAGACATACGTGCCGCTTTTCTTCTATTAAATCGTTACCTATACAACCTTTCTAGTCAGGGTTTCATCTTATACTGCCTAATTCTTATCTGTAAAATTTTCCATACATACATATTCCACTAGGTAATCACAGAAATATAAAGAACGACTGAAATAAGTTAATATAATTAAGAACTTTACAATGTTTCAGACAGCATTATCAAGAACAAGAATTCCACGTTATGATACATATTTTAAAACCGTAAGAAAACATCCGCATGAACTCTAAACATTTCATAACGGGATAACGTATTTTACTGTTATAAAGCTTTGTGTATTCTCTTTTATGCAAAGCCATATCGGGTTGTCTGCTGTGTCCACCGAGGGGTAAGAGAACCTCTGATTTTAGCGTTGTAAACCCGTAAACTTACTGCTGTCCCTGGAGGGAAAAGTCAGACGTTTCTGTAATAAAGACTTATAAGAGTTTGTCGATAACGATTATTTAATTTCTCTTTTGCTTTCACTACCGGTTCTTTTCTCAATAATTCAGGCGTGGACTAGTAGCTTGCATGACCAGGCTGTAGGCGGCAGCCAAACCCTACCATTTCGACAGACAAAAGTAGGCCAAATGTTGGCATTATGTGCTGTTAAACAGCTGTCTTCTGTCTAGTATAACATTCCAAAATTAGAGACGGCTAATCGCAGATAATTCATGTGTAGCTTTGCACAAACGCTTTTAGAACAAACGGCAAAATCATGTTTAATCACCTCTTAGCCCCCTAAATACATGTTAAGAAGGTGTAAGTTAATTTTAGGATTTGTATTTTATTCAACATTTTTTTCTCTAATTCAGAAATATTTACAATCTTTACAGTGATCTCTAATGTAAAGAAATGGTTGTCCTACTTGAGGAACCTTTTAGAAATAAACAACATTATTTTTTGTTTTCGCAAACAAACTCTTGAAGAAATTCAGAAAAGTATGTTTTCTCCAAAAGTGTAATCATATTTTAAATGAAATTGTTCAAAATCATTTAAATGTTTCCATAAATCTATAAATGTTGATTTTTAAACTATGTAAAACTGCGTGTGTATTTTTCGTATAGCAAAGCCACAGAGTGCTATCTGCTCAGGATACCGACGGTAATCGAACCCCTGATTTTAGAGTTGGAAATCCGGAGACATACCACTGTACTAGGGGGAAGCGTGAGGTATACCTCAATAATGATAAGAAAAAAACATGAACTGTAGTAAAAAACACAAGAACAAAAAATAGTGACAGTTTAGGTAACTCTTTTATGTACGTAGTGCTAAATCATAGTCTTCATATATCTTGAGAGGTTTCATCGCAACAAATGAAGTGCTTTAATATAAAATCAGTAAATTCGGTACAATTTACTAAACATAGATTAGCATTCATTAATTATGTTTACGTTTGAAGCCTTCCTTTCTTTTGTGATAATATTACTATAGATACAGTAATATACCAAATGATAACATTATACATAGGTTTGTTACAAGAATCTTGCTATTACAAATCTAGCTTCAACTACTGTCCTACCGTATCTTCGTGTAACGCTAATCAATCTGGATAAATTAGTGTTAGTCTTCGTTTGTCCAATTGTTTGCTTTTTGTACAGGTTACTCAAATTTTGTATTCGTAATTAACAAATTTCTAATATCCCATGAAAAGATATGTTTGATAGCATTTCGTAATGTAGATACTGAACAATTAAGAATAAACAGTCTTGTTTGCTTGTTTCTTTATTTTATACAGTGTTATCAAGCTTAAGATATCATATTAATAACCAATGTTGTCTAATATTTTCATTTATGTCCTGGAAATACCTAAAATTTAATACTTGCACAGGTTGATATAGTTTTTCATGTAAATTTGCTCATTGAAAGTATAATGATTCTTTATTTAAGTAAAATAACTTACAAGTATTTCAATATTTTTATTTTTGTTTTTTTTAGAAATTACTTTCGTTCTTACTCATTTAAAGTTGTCCTCGCTGTGTTTTCTCAACATTAAGTTTTGAAATGACTTTTTTATTTGGTTATTACCGGTTTCATTTATCATTACTTCTATCTTCCTTATTTCATCGTATCCTTTTTATTCACATCAGTAACACTCCTTCTTTTTCATCCTTTCCACTTCTACTTCTTTCTTTCAATTCCATTCAACCTTTTTATTCATCTTTCATTCTTATTATGTTTCTACCTTGTTTCTAGTTTTTATTCTTTCCTTTTATTCATTTGTTCATTGGTTTATTTAAATTTATATTTTTCTTATAGAAATGATTACATTCGCTTTCTTTTCTTATATTATTTCATTCTTTTCTTCTAAATATTTTTTCATATATTTTCTATAATTCTCATTTTTGTGTAACTATTTCATTTGTTTTCATATCATTTCACACAACTTACCGGAATTCCATCCCCTAGATATGCTGTCCTTAACTGGACTCCGATATCACAAAGGTAAATGAGATCACAAACTATGTCGAGGGAAAAGATGTACTGAGCAGTAGACTGAAAGGATAAATACAACCACGAAGTTAATAAAAAAATTGTCTTTAATAATTTGAAAGATGCGATAAGTTCTGACACAGTTCTATAAAATATTTAAATCCATGTATATTTTCTGTGTTGTATATTATCGGCCATCTTCAATTCAAGTAAATACAGAAAACTGATATTTAAAGAAAATACTTTTGAATTTATAATATTATAAATATGAAACCAATAAAATTTTTCAATGTCACAGTTATTTACAGCATCTCTTTAACTTATTGTGATATATTTTTAAAGATATTTTACCTCATTTCCCAGTTCCGGGAAGGCCAGTCTTAGAATCACAATCCAAATATTGTATACAACGGTAACACTGACAAGTCCCTAAATGATTAAAATTAATGCAGTTATGTTTCATAAAATAATAATAGACATTTTTTCCAGAAACAGTTGTTTTACATTGTCTTTAAATTTAATTATCAATAGCAGGTTCGCTTTTTCTTATCAAAGAGGACTGTGGTACTGGTTCGTCACCATTTTGTGTATTTTGATAATCATATATATACAATCAATTCTTGTTCTCTAGTTCGTATTTAACTTCTACTGAATAGACACCAAAACACCAAATTCCAAGTATATCATGTTGGGTAAGTTAGCTCAAATCAGTGAATACGCTCTTTACGTCCTTTCATGATTTCTATCTTATTCTGTCGGAATTTGTAGACCAACGTCTTCAATAAGTTATTAGTTTCGTCTTTTTCTAATTAATACGTCATTTTTTAAAAATAAAACATTTATATCTCGTCTTCAATGTTTCTTCTGTATCCTTCTTGTCCCTGTTTATTGTTAAACCTTCAATCAATTATTACTTTAAGCACTGGCTTCCGTTATTATTTTAGTTTTCTCAATTTTATATTCACTTGTGATTTCTCTATCATAACACTTTCATTACTTCTTCTTATCCCAATTTTGTTTTCATTCCAGTACTTTTATTATTCGCAAGTTTTGACTGCCATTGTTCATTTACTAATTACTAAGTTTTACACCAGTGAACACCAACTTCTGTCATATTGCTAAGCTTTACATCAGTGAACACAAACTTCTGTCATTCTGCTAAGTTTTATACCAGTGAACACCTACCTCTGTCATATTGCTAAGTTTTACACCAGTGAACACAAACTTCTATCACGCCTTGCACGATCAGATTCCCAAGCTACATCTTCTACGATACGAGTCTCTTTACGTATTTATTTTTATTTTATTTTCCTGTAACGCCTTGAGCTAATAACTTAATCTAGTGTAATGTTTATCTCTGTCTAATTTTTCTACTTTTATTGATAACGGGGTATTTATGTAATCATTAGTTTTCTGTCTTACAATGTTTAACATTTCACAAATCAGTTTAATTTAGTTTCAGTGTGACTGAGGATATTTACTCAGTAGTTAGTTTATGCCATTTCATCTCACACAAAGTCTCTACAATATAATTTTTCTGACACATTTCAAATCTCGGTGATTTTTGTCTCATTCGTATTTTTGTCAGCATTCCTTTGTTAACATTTGGTATTAGCGGTCTATCCAATAGCGAAGTTTATTCAGTCTTACTTTGTGACATTTTATTTCTGGAGTCCTTTTTTCACTATTAACTTAGAAAACAGTCATCAGTCTTCTCTTACAGTCATTTCTGCTTCTCTTCGTTACTATTTGCGGACACTCGTTTGAGCTGTTTGATTAGCTTGTTTATTTATATCACAATCATGAAATGTAATTATTTACGTTGTACAACTATTGATTTTCTCCCTCAATTCTAAGTCATATTCAATGACTGCTGTTGGAATAATATTTAAAATTTCAAAAACTGCTTGAAACAGTTACATTATTAACACTTCTCTACTTTGTAATTAACTTTTTCTTAAGATTATAGAATAATTTAACAGATTCGAAGTGACATAAATTTTTGGTTTTTGTATATTGTTTAAAACATGAAAAATTATTACCTGAATCACATCTTTAAACACAAAAAACTTACATATAAAAGAAAAAATACAGAAATGATTGATATTCATTAAATAAATATTTGTAGTTTACAATATAACAAATATCTACAATTTCACGTCAGTCACAGAGTTCAAGACTCAGTTTCGCATATCAAGGTAAACAACCATAGTTAATTTTACAACAGTACATCTGATAAGACTGTACGAAACTCGAAATTCAACTCACCGTCCAGTAAAAGGTGATATTACTATCTGGGTGAAAAACGAAAGATGTTGGTTGGTAGTCGTCTTCCTGTCGAATTACAAGACAAGAAAATTCCCAATAAAAAAGCTTTCTAACATTCTCATGTCTTGACATATATTCTACAGTGACTCATTTTTGTATTGTACTGGAGATTAGTGGTGTGTTTGGAATCTGAATCTGAGAATTTATGGTTCACGTTGGGTATCTGCTGAACAAGCCTTCCATACCACGCGCGAGCTCTAAAATTTACACTATTATTAAGTCCTATTATTCGCTCAGGCAAAAGCGGTTAGAGATTCGATGATTGACACTATTGACTAACTATCTTAGCTCTACCTTATCACTCAGTCCTATGGACGGCTATGTACAAATAGCACATTGTGTAGCAGATTCAAAATCAAGCAAACACTAATAGAGTATTGCAGTGAAACTCTACGTTCATAAATCTGTAATGTTAAAAACTTATTACTTTTAAAACAACTTGTCTATGTTTAGAGAGCGGAATTCCAAACAGTTTATTTGCTCTATTATTACACATTTTTATACAAGTTTCTAATCATTTCAGCGTTTGTATGTAAGCTATTTTGGTACTTTTGTTTACAAAATGGTAATATTTTCATGCATTGTTTACTTTTACGGCAAATCTTTTTTAACTTACGGCGTATTACGTAAATGGTCGTATTTATCACAGTAACTTTGAGATTTTTGATACATCATCAAACAGAAATTACGAATTTTCGGTTTTACTGGGCAATTTATTTGAACTAGTTCAGCCGAAATGGAAGGCATTTACTTTAACGCATTGTCCCTAGAAATAGAAATTGAGTATTTTTTTTTATATAACAGATCAAGTCCTAAATTGTTTCTGAAATAGTTCAGTACCTTTATATAATTAGGCCAAGAGAGTATAAGTTTGTAAGTTTCTTATAGTAAGCACATATTACACTCTCTGTTAATTAACATCTTAAGGACAAAGTGTAAAAAGAAGGCATGAAAAGTTTATTGTATTCGTGTCTTAGAACAAAATTTAAGTTAATTCGAAAATATATATTATACATTTTATGTCCACTTATGGATCTTATAAAATAGCAAACAATTATAAACTTGAAAATTTACGTAGCCATAGTGTAAATAAAATAGAATATGGAATTCGCATGACAGCCCGAAACTAAACTTTGAACCTATATAACACTTATGGTAAGTGTTCTAAGAAACTTATCATACTGATATATCTGGCGAATAGTTTTGTTAGTGTAAAAAAGTGAACAAGGATATATATTTTAAATTTTATATTACAATTGTATGGAAATACCTAGGGTTCATTCATCTCCAAATACTGACACCTTCAAGTTATAAAATATACGAGTACGTTGAAACAGATCAAGAATATATCATGCATAAACATGCTAAAGTGTTATCAAAATTCGATATCCTTTGTAAACAACATATTTTAGAATTACTTGAACCACTATACAAAATAGGTTCACAATTATCACAATAAGATCAGAAAATCACGACTATAGGTTTATCAATTTAGTCATTAAGGACATAAGACTCTTAGGATTTTTAAACGAATATTGTAATTTATTGAAGTAAGAACTATCGATTTTAGCAGTGAATGCAATGAGAGATTGATGCCTTTGAGGTAAAAACAACAGAAGTTTTGGTTTCGTTAATGATTACACAAGTCTTCTAACCGACAAACCTAAACTCTTCCACGAACAGCACAAAGATTTGTCCACAACCCTGATAAATTACAATTTTATATTAGTTAGCATAAAAGTTTTAATTATATTTATTGACGATAAAAATTATAACTGTTACATCCAAATAGTGCTTACATCTTGGTATTCACAACTTTTTACTATGATATGACTAAAACGTACTTTAACAAACAGAAGAAATCGTATGTATTTCAGGCCAAATGTTGCAATTTCATACTTCTTTGAGCTTAGATTTTGCTTTGGTATCAAAAATTTACTGTTGACTCCCATACTATTTTGTACTCATAAATTGCATTATATTTAAAGTTGTTATTAACACTTCTAAGCCTGGTTATTTACATATTCATTCATGAATATATACATATTTAACTACTTGGACTTAGAGGTGACTCGTATTTAAATGACTCAGCGATAAGCTTGAGGGTATGTAAATATTAGCATTCGACGTCAGATTTAAGCAGCTGGCAAAGAGCACATTGAACATAGCTACTCCTAACAATAAAACAACAACATGAATACGTAAATCGTCAATCAAACGTTCAAATTCAAATATGTCAACAAAATAGACGCTTTAAATTATTCTTCTCCTAACAAAAATATCCCAAATACGATATTGTAACAATGTTTAACCTTTTTAATCAATTAGTTATAAAACATTTCTTCAACACCTTGTGCTCAAGATTCTGTTAAAAGAGCTCGAAATTATTTCTTTTCCGTAAACAAATTTACTTCTACTGCATTCTAGACATTAAGTTAATTCAGTTATGCAGTAAATTAAACCTATTTTTGATAATGCTTGTGTTAAATACACTTTAATTTGTAATTATTTCTTCACCTTAGCTGATACATCATTTTCTCGTTAGTTTCGTTAAAATAAAACCCCGTAACACTATTAGATGCAGTATACATTGTTGTTATTAATTAATTATTTAACAAGTCAACTTTTTAATATAAATATTTGGGTGTCTTAATCAATTTACTTCATCAAGGCGAAGCCCGGCACAGCCATGTGGGTAAAAACGTTCGACTCGTGATCTGAGGGTCGCGGGTTCGAATCCCACTCGCACCAAACATGCTCACCCTTTCAGCTGTGGAGGTGTTATAATGTGTCGGTCAATCCCACTATTCGTTGGTGAAAGAGTAGCCTAACGGGTGGCGGTGAGTGGTGATGACTACCTGTCTTTCTCTAGTTTTATACTGCCAAATTAGGGACAGCTCGCACAGATAGTTCTCGAGTAGCTTTACTCGAAATTTAAAAACAAACAAAAATTCTTTAGACTAGTGTTAAAAGGTAGTCATTAATTTCGACTTTCCACTGTTTGGTTTGTAGCTAAACACTAACATACGTCTAAAGCCATTAATTTTCGTATCGAACTAATCAAACCTACACAAAGAATTACAGAATCACTTTTCAGTGATCACTGGCGGTGGTTTGGAAGGGCTACGTAAATTATACCGAGAGCAAGATTTTCTTGGAAATTATTGAGAGAGCACCGGTTTCATTCCATGTACACGTACACTTCTATATTTCTTTTTACTCACGTTTGTAAATAGGAACACGTTTCGCTGTTGGTTGTGTGCTACTTCAAGTTCATTAACGTTAAAACAATGCTTAGGCTTTGTGAATTAATAGCTATATATGGTCAAAGAGAAAAATGAATAGTGTTTTGTCTGTAATGACGTCTACCATTTTTATTTATAGTAAGTGTGATTAAAATTGTGATTATAATATTTTATTGTTTAATTATCGCTCTTATGGCAATTACTTTGCATTTTTTGCTTTAATATTTGGATTTTGAACAAGCCTTAATCTTTCTAAACTTGTCAGGCCTCCTATGTGTGTGGATTTTTCTTATAGCAATGCCACACCGGGCTATCTGCTGATCCCAGCCAGGCCTCGTGAAATTACCGGCGAGAGTATTGTTTACAGCAAAGATACCCAATTTATGATTCAATTTATTCTAAGAGTAACAGACTTCAGCTCTCTTGTGCTTAGATTTATGAGTTAAAGTACATGTATAATAAACTGTTTTTAATAAAGAATACATTTCATTAATTTACAAGCTAGTTTGTTGTAGTGGGCAACAAAATTCACTCATCTTTGATCTGAAATTAACGATCGGTTAAAAGTTGTAAAACGATGACAAAGTTTCTGATGGTTTGAAGTCTTTTAATGGGAGTTCGGTGGTAATAAAAGCCGGGAACATCAGGAGAGCAGGTAATATATAGGACAGCAAAAAAAAAGAGAACAGGCTAAAAAGGATGCTGGAGAAATAGATGTCATAAAGAATAAACAAGCTGATGAAAAATAGATGGAAGGGATAGTATGAAAAAAATTGAAGAATGTAAAAAAAAAAGCAAGAAAGGTGAAGACAAGGTTATGAGAGGACAGAGAATATGGTAGAAAGACGTGGTGACAGGGAGGTGAAGAAGGTTAACTAGAAATGATGTACAGGACTGTAATAATCAAGAAGGAAAATCAAATCGCATGACTATATAATAGAATATGTTTAAGGTCATAAGAAGAGAAATGGAAGTCTAGTTTTGAACGAGAATGACTCAAAACGACGTGATATTCTAGCGTTTTATATTTTACAGGCATAAATAATTTAATTTCTGTGTTTAGTCTGCATTGAAACGTATTGTCCAATCTACTGAGAATAATTTTAAAAACGGATTTTTGTATGTTGAAAAATTATCTAAAGTTGCTTCATGATTGCGATGTTCACTACTGCTTGTAATTATAATTGTACCTAACTACTTCATGACTACAACGTACCTAACTACTTCATGACTACAACGTACCTAACTACTTCATGACTACAACGTACCTAACTACTTTATTATTACAACGTACCTAACTACTTTATGATTACAATGTATCTAGCCACTTCATGATTACAACGTACCTAACCACTTCATGATTACAACGTACCTAACAACTTTATTATTACAACGTACCTAACTACTTTATGATTACAATGTCTCTAGCTATTACATGATTACAACGTATCTAACTACTTTATGATTACAACGCACCTAACTACTTCATGATTATAACTGCATCTAACTACTTCATGACTACAACGTACCTAACTACTTCATGACTACAACGTACCTAACTACTTTATTATTACAACGTACCTAACTACTTTATGATTACAATGTATCTAACCACTTCATGATTACAACGTACCTAACCACTTCATGATTACAACGTACCTAACTACTTTATGATTACAATGTCTCTAGCTATTACATGATTACAACGTATGTAACTACTTTATGATTACAACGCACCTAACTACTTCATGATTATAACTGCATCTAACTACTTCATATTACAATGTACCTAACTACTTTATTATTACAACGTACCTAACTACTTTATGATTACAATGTATCTAACTATTTCATGATTACAACGTACCTAACAACTTTATTATTACAACGTACCTAACTACTTTATGATTACAATGTCTCTAGCTATTACATGATTACAACGTATCTAACTACTTTATGATTACAACGCACCTAACTACTTCATGATTATAACTGCATCTAACTACTTCATTATTACAATGTACCTAACTACTTTATTATTATAATGTATTTAAATTATTCACGATTACAATGTACATAAATATTTTATGATTCACATATACCTAACTGGTTCAGTCCTCACACATTCATCTTCAGTACCAACACCACCGTTAAGACTTAGTTTAATTTGTGAGTTATATAGGTATAACAGACAGGGATAGTTCAGTCTTGGATTGAAGAGATGAATTATGTACAGATAAAATAAGCCCAACAGGCTCTACATGTGTAGACGCTGATATACAAAACCAGAAGAATAGAGCTTAAGAGAAGATCTTATGCTAAGAAACTGTTCATAAAGACATTATTAAAATTCTTCATCTCCACCGTAAAGTAGTTAAAAAGGTAAGTTTCTAGTTCTTAAGATTTACAGTCTTTTATGAGTATCTATAAAATGGCTCTTAAGCCTATCATTTTACTTCAGATTTTTTTTAAAATTCCCAGTTAAAAAACACCATAAAACAAGTGTTGTAAGTTACATATAAATCATGGCACTAGACGGAATTTCAAGGGAAACAAAGTTTCTCTATATATTTGATTTAGAACGTGGTTTAGGGTTAATCACAAGTTTAAATTCCACTGTAGTATACGTTTTCCCGGTGTTTTACAATCGGCATTAAGATTGAAACTACGTGCATTTTTGTAATAACAGGGGATATCTGTGCATTAGATTTAATTGAAAAACAAGTGCTTGATATCTTAGAACACTCATAACGTTCGAAAAACAAATATATATATATATATTGACTATAGAGCAATGTTAACACAAGTTAGGGTAAAGTTGTATTTATTTTATCGTTTGTCTAATTTAAGACTCATTAATTAATTCTGCCAATAATCTCTTAATATATAAAGAATAAAATTAATTCACATTGTAAACTATGTTTAAGGATGATATTCTAATTTAAAACTGTTTCTGCAAAATATTCTCCGAATACAGTGAAGGAAATATTGTGGGGCTAAAACCCCCTGTAACTTTCATTTTCTTATTTAGGATTAATAACCTTCAACTCACCCGAGTGTGTATGGACATCTGAGAGGCAAACCGCATCCTGGACTTGGAAGGACTTGGTCTTGAAGATATGTTGGGTGAGCCTTCGGACAGAACTGCCGATGATCCTTGGACAGAGGTCGGATAATGTTATTGGTGTGTGATCAAATATGTGATTAATGTTTACATGCATATATTTACTTCTGTAACAGTTAGGTACTACTTTACAAGCACATTTACAATACTTGCAAACAATTCATGTCGTGTTGTATCTGCAAGTCATCGATAAAATGTTCCAGAACTATTTCAAGAAATACATTACATTTTATACTTTCAAAATTATTGAAAATAATATTCCAAACAAATGGTGTGTTATGTTATGCTTCTAAAAAGTTTCGATATATTTTCTTTGTATTTGTGAAATAAGTTACAATATATTTTAAATATTCCAGTTTATGTTTGTGAAACATGTGATATATTTTGTGAAAAAAACATTTGCAATCACATACTGGCTCTTATTTTTAAATAACGTGTAACACATAAGGATCCGGTGATTTTTTTAATTATATGAAATCCACTTAAAAGCATCTTAGTTCGTATCTTAGAAATATTTGAAAATCCTTTGAAAGGTGATAGTCCATATTTGTGAAATTTATGAAACATGTGTTAGTTAATCTATTTTTTTTAAATTTGTGAATCGTTTTTAAATTACTTATGATAAGATTATGACGCATACGATCAGTTAACTCTAACTATCAATTAGTTACCTTTTATCACCTAGTAGAAAAAACAAAAACACTTTCTGTATTGCGTAAAAATGTGAAATCAAAATAATTTTGATTGAAAACACTGTACAGGTTTAAACACTGTCTCTTATGATTTGTTAAGCATTTATAATAACATAAATTTTGGGAAAGGATTTTAAATCATAAGCTTTCTTTAAAGCATTAGTTAAATTATATGAGCTTTACGTGAAGTACAAATACTCATTGTCGTAACAACAATTAGTGAATATGATAAAAACCCTATAACCTGAGCTAATTCGAAAGGCAGACCTTTCTTCTTCAGGGGCAAACTAAACATAAAAAAAAATATTATATGTAGATATTGGCCTGGCATGGCCAAGCGCGTAAGGCGTGTGACTCGTAATCCGAGGGTCGCGGGTTCGCGCCCGCGTCGCGCTAAACATGCTCGCCCTCCCAGCCGTGGGGGTGTATAATGTGACGGTCAATCCCACTATTCGTTGGTAAAAGAGTAGCCCAAGAGTTGGCGGTGGGTGGTGATGACTAGCTGCCTTCCCTCTAGTCTTACACTGCTAAATTAGGGACGGCTAGCATAGATAGCCCTCGAGTAGCTTTGTGCGAAATTCCAAAACAAACAAACAAATGTAGATATTATTCTCTTGTATGAAAACGAATTGCACCACAGTACAGTCACGTGCTATTAATGCTCATTGTGACTGAGTGTCATCCAAGAAATCAACCAATGCCACATTAACATGACGTTATAAAAGTGCGAGAAGTCATAACAGGCTTAAATGAGTTGGAATAAATGTTTTGCTTGTAAAGACTACCTCATGTAACAGATCCACTCGAAAATTTCATGTTTCAGTAGAAATTGCATGCAAGCTCTGAATAAAATACGAGACATTAATACTAGTTATAACAGAAGTTGTTAAGACAGCAAGCCGAGTCTCTTCAAAAATTATTTTAAGAAACTTTTTACGTGATACACAAAAATTCAATGTAGATTTTGCTGGTGACTTAAACATAAGTGCTCATGCAGAACAGTAAGATATGTGGCCGCTTTGGATATTTAGCTGCTCAGAACTATTACTCAAGAGAGATAACCATACAAAAAAGTAAAAATTGGCACCAACCTCAAACAGTGACATACATTAAGGTGGAAATCACTGCTATTTACAGATAATTTCAAATACAAATTGTTTGGTCTGCGTCTAGAGTGAAACAAGATTAAAACTAGTACAAGTGTGGACTATAATTTAGTCAATGGTGTTCGAAATTTAAACAAAATGAATGAATGACACCTAAATAACTGACAGGTACATTTATGTTATTATCCATCATGCTAATTTCTCTAGAAGAAGAACTGTTGCACAGGAATTTATCTTTCATAAAGAAAATGATTTCTTGAACTAAGCAAGTTAGGTGAAAAGATAACCGGATAAATATATCATTAACAACAATGACTTGGTCTGAACACAGTGCAAATTTAAATATTTTTAAGACTATGTCTATATATGGTAATGAGAAAGTAAAACAGCAACTAGATTACTTGGGTGAATTGTGCAACGCAACACAGGACATTTGGGACAGTATTTCATAACCATACACCGATAAACTGTTTGCAGCATAAAAATAATCCATACTCTTCCGGTTAATGCAAACGTATTGGTATTTGTTTTGTATTTTCTTTTAATATCACACTGTACTAATGATAGGATGATAATTTAGTTTAAATTACTCACTGTTTATTTCTCCTGTGCATTTCTATGGTTACTCACGATACTGTGTATACATATATATATATAAACAGCAACTAAATTAACATTTATGATGTAAAGCTATTATGATTGTTAGAAAATGTTGTTTGTTGTTGTTTTTAATTAAGCATAAAGCTATAAACAATGGGCTATCTGTGCTCTGCCCACCACAGGTATCAAAACAATTTTCACAAAATACTAAAGATAAGGTACAAAACACGATAAAGTTGCATATAAAAAATACATGTTATTATATCGTACCTTGCTAGTCATATTTTATGTCAAAAAATATGAAACACATAATGAACAATAAACATGCTAATATGCAATTGAAATATGTTTCATAAGCAAAATTAATAAAAGTTATAGGAATAAAAATGATAATAAAACAAATCAAGGCAACTTATAAATAAAAAATCCAGGAAGAAAAGCAGAATCATGATGCTGGATGTTAAGAATTATAATTATATAAGCAAATTTGATACGATTCAAACTTCATGTGATGTAAAATCTGCAAAACGTTTGCAGATAGAACATAAATCGTCATAAATGTGAATAGTTTGTGATTAACACATTAAGTATACTAAACTTACAACATACATAGTTATTAGAAAGAAAGCTGGCAGTTCATTGAATCACATCTCACAAACGGCGTAGCATAGGAAAGTGAACTTACACATGGATAATGTGTAAATGCCATATTAATTTAAATTAATATTTTAGAAAAATAAAGTATGTTGTAATTAAGAACAAAAAAAGATAAATTATACGGATAAATAATTAAAATAAATCTAATTAATATCAGTCTATAAAACAACTACTTAAAATTATTTTTGTATATAAAGAATCACGCTACCAAGAGTAACACTTACTTTTTACCGCTTGTTTCCATAATTGGGGGTAAACGACATGGCTGAAAAAGAAAGTAAGAAGGCATACATCAAAAACAGTATATGAGCACTTGCTTATGAATTCCTTTCATTTAGTAGCGTTGGAATAATTATTGTTTGAGAACAATGTAGCTATTAGTTCTTTACAATTGTCTGTTACAAGACGTAGATGTGTTTTTGATTTTACACGTTTTTCTGGCAACAGAGCTTTGTCTATATATATCTTCAAATAAAGAGTTTTAAGTTCAATATTATATATTCTACCGAAAGGAGTGAATCTTCACTTTTGTCAATGTTCAGTAAATTAATCTACATTCCCAAGATCTAAAGTTTGGAGCTAGTTTATCATTTACATTAAAAACAGTTGTTTAGTAACAATTAAAACAAATATTTCAATGAACCAAAGTGGTAACCACAATAGAATTGTTTCGACATCACTTAATAAACGTAATAAATGAGTTTCATCGTATTTATTTTTATTTTATAAAACATTTAACATCTGGTGTTTTGAACCTTACCAACACCAAATATGATGCAAAAACAGCTATACTAACCAGAGGAAAGGAAACCAACCGGTAAAACACTCTTCTCTCCGAGAACCTTTAATTGCTCAGCAGATGAAAATGACTCAAAATGCTACTTAACGAGATGTGAGGCTATTTTAATGTGAAGAAAAATAAAATACTTATAACCCTTGGTACCAATAATTTCGTTTTAAATGTTAGAAATTCCTTTCTCGTAAGTTTAAATTTGTTGAAGTTGGATAAAGTTACAGAAAGCCGTAACTTTGTTACATTCTCTACTAAGTAAAATTAAGAATACATATTTGGTTTAGTTAAAAAAACTGATAACAAAATTATATCAAGTAACAAATATGTAAATATTAGGTATATTCTACTCATAAGTTCTACAAATAATTTATATCTTTATTCACCGAAAAGAGGCGTGTACACAATATCATTGCTTCTTTTTTTCTCAACCACCTCAACAAAATACTCCCAAAATAATTACTATGGAATATAATATCAGTAGCTATATGTTACAGTAGTTTTTCAGATAGCTGAAGGGTGGATGGTAGGATGCTGCTGACTGACTGTTTTTTCTGATCACTGGTTTTAACTTACAGACAGCGGTGGATAGCCTTAGTAGTTATGTCATAAATACAAAAATATAATCTAAAAGTTAAAATGGGTTACGTCACGTTGCGCTTTATTTCACGAAATAGGAGCAGTCATAAAAGCCAATATGCATTTATCAAGATATAATAATTCGATTACTGTCTACTTACTGCTATTTTAGTAACGGAATGGTAAGAAAGCCGTGAATGGAGACGCTATGACATCTTATATGTGTGGTATGTGTCAGTATAATAAGCCTAAAGTAAAGACGTAGTATTGGATCACCTAGCCTATAACTAGAGCTTCTCAACAAAATAAAAATGTCGATTCATTATTAAATATAAATCGTTTCTGAATTAAGATATTTTGTGTTATATCACCAACGTTTTTAATTAAAACAACAACCCCATTTAAACAACAGACACTAAAAATTAAGAAATGAACAGATAAATATATATGTAAAAACGGCTCGATTGGGTGGAGAAAATTTTTTACATAGAAAAGCGAAAGACGTTTCGACCTTTTTGGGTCATCGTCAGGTTCAAAGAAAAAGAAAGAGGTAACTGACCGGAAGCTGACTACATGTTTGAAAGGGGTTGTGTAACTGAGTGTCGGAATGTAGAGGGCGTGCTCAGATCTTTGATTATATAATTTTATATTATTTATTTTATTATTATTATTTATTATATTATTTTTAATATAGGTATAAAGGTGTTCCTTTGTATTGGTTTATTTTGGGCTTGAGTTGTATAAGTAAGGCTACTTTAATTTTGCTTTTGTTTATGTTTATGTTTTACTGCATCGACCACATTTTTCTGCCTCTTTGTCGATGAAGCTTGAGTTTCAAAAATCTGTTTACTTTAGTGAACTATAAGGGTGAGATGGTAGCACCCTGCCAAGTTATTTTTGACAGGCTATACACAAGTACAAATACAAAAAACAAATGTGATAAGCATGACATAAGTTTATCTTGGAGATTGACATTAGGATTAAAATATCTGGATGATGCGATAAAACAGATAAAAGTGATTCAACAGTAATTAAATGTTAAAATATTTTTTAAGGTGTATGTTTCGTAGATTGGTTTGATTATTATTTCTCGATATTTAATTTAAAAAAAAGTGAATTAAGGTAATGTGAATGGATGTAAAGAATGATAAAAGTTGGTTTTCTTTTCAAGTCATTTACAAAAATGATATTCAGTTCTAAATTGAACGAATCCCAACCTCGTTCACGATATCTTTCTATTATTGTACGGAAAAATAAATAAACGTACTGAATTTTTTCCTAAACTAATTTCCATACGAATTCCACGAAATGCGGAAAAAAACGTATTGATAAGATACCTGAAATGATCAAACATTAAGCACTAAAGGAGATGTTGTTAATTATGAAAATATCTAGAGTATTCACATTTTCTTAATAATAAATACGAACTCATCGAAGAAACTTATAATTTGCTATTCTGATCCTTTTAAAATGTATTATAGAGACCTTAAATATGTGATGGTCTTTTCAAACTCTTAAGTAATCATGTTGCTGGAGAAGCTACAATATCAACTGTTCGCAGAAGAAGAATTTTCCTTAACATAAAAAAGACATTTTCTAAGGAACTGAATGCCAAACATCTAGGCTCAGTGCAGATTAACTTTAGAAAAAACTGCAGCATAGTATAGGTCAAATATAGAAATACTAAGGCATAATTTAGGCCAAGTAAAGAAAATTAAGATATATTATAGGCCTAGTATAGAAAGACTAAAATGTAGTGCAGTAGAAATAAAGAAAGGCTAAGGTATATAAAAAGCCAAATACAGAAATAATAAGATATATATGTTGTCTAGGCCAAATACAGAAAGACTAATTACTATTTAAAACAGTGAGGTAAATATGCCTCCGCAATTGCACATTGGTAAAAGTCAAAGGGGGAGGCCCAAAGGGTCTGTTAAACTTCTGACAAGGGAAACAAATGTAGGGTAATCATTTACTTTTCATAAAGTGGTATCCATCTTTTGTAGTTACACGATTGATTACAAAATAACTACAAATATACTATATTTACAATAGGACATATTGAATGTAAAAAAAAATGTTAGTACTGTTACAGATCAAATTAAAAATAATAGTCGAATCTATTATAAGCCGAGTATGGAAAAAATACATTGTTTTCATTTTTTGAGTTACATTATCACAACGTTACGATACTAATTAAAGATTAGTTATGAAATCCTAACGAAGGTGTTGCAGTTTTAACTATCTGTTAAAGAAACCACTTCATAACGTTTGTTTGTCTGGAATTAAGTACAAAGCTAACACTAGATATCAAAACGCGGTTTATAGCAGTGTGAGTGCGCAGAAAATCCGCTGTGCCATTGGGGAGCATATTATTATCTACAGAAAAAGAAATCAGGAAAAGCGTCGTATTTACTTTTTTTAAAAAAAAGAAATAAAATAATACATGGTTATTCATATAACCAATTTTTTAAAATAATATTCTCAGTTTAATAACCTTCTGTTAAGATCTTATTGAACTGATGGCTAAGAGAAAGTTGATTCTTTAACTTATATCTTTTCTTTAAGCGTTATTCTTGTCCCAAATCTTTGAAATATTGGTAAGCTAATTAAAATCCTCCATGTTTCTGGGTGAAACTTCAGACACTCTACCTTGAGCAGCCAATATCAAATGTATCTTATGTTGAGTTTATCCAGTTTAGATCTTATGTTGTGCTTAGCCAGTTTCTGATATAACTGAAGTTGCTGTAGAAACAGAAGTTTCACATATTTGACATCTTTACTGTTTGAGCTCCTTTAAACTTTTAATACGATTCAGTATGTATTAGTTTAGAAGATATTAGTTATCAAAGACTAAAAAATGAAATTTGAAACACAGTGTAAATCTTCCAGGAAATGATTGTTTGTTTGTTTTGAAATTTCGCACAAGCTACTCGAGGGCTATCTGTGCTAGCCGTCCGTAATTTAGCAGTGTAAGACTAGACAGAAGGCAGCTAGTCATCACCACCCACCGTCAACTCTTGGGCTACTCTTTTATCATCGAATAGAGGGATTGACCGTCACATTATACACCCCAACGGCTGGGAGAGCGAGCATGTTTGGCGCGACGGGGATGCGAACCCGGGACCCTCAGATTACGAGTCGCAGGCCTTAACGCGCTTCCAGGATATGATGGACACGTGTTTTTCTTGTAGCAATGCCACATCAGGCCATCTTCTATGTCAACCGAGATTGTAAATTCGTAGACTTACCATTGTTCCAACTGTGACTTTACTACATTTGTGTAATTTAATACTAAAAAATAATAATTTCTAACATTGTATACATATTGATCAAAAGCAAAAAAACCTTGTACATATATTTATCTATCCTCTAATTTATGTTTGTTTGACTTCATTTTCGCATTCCTTTTTTAAGCCAATTGTTTTAACTTCACCATTATAATCATTAATATATAAAACATTTTTGCAAATACTTTCACAATCACACCTAAAATAAAGTAATGACGTAATTAAGTGTAGACTTAGAGATAAGAAACTTTATTCACCATTATTTTAACAGTTTTCATGTTGGACCTACCTCCAAGAATTACAACACTAGAATGCACCTGTATGTCAGATAAACTTCAATATATAAAGAGAGTTTATCTTTGTTGGTGAGTTCCTGGATACAAAACTAGTCTCCCAAGATATGAAGTAGTTGAAGATCATTAAGTAAACACACTAACGCAGAGACCCCTGTTGTTGTTCCTTTGAATCGGTTGTGGTGATATGACATTCCAAGAATAACAGCAGCTTGCTTTATATATAATTTATCTCTTAATCCAATTATGTTCTGCAAACAATATACTGAATGTTTAGGATTATTTTATTGATAAGGAGTGAAATTATAGTATAGCTCAGTAACACATGTTGATTAAATTGTAAATTAAACTGAACTTTGGTTTAAACCTAGACTTCAAAATTAAACAATTTTGGAATCCTAAGTTTATTTATTATACAATCGTATAATAAATAAGAGAGCTTTGAGAACAAATATTTAGAATAATCTTCATAGCGAATTTTCAAAAACAAAAGCGATCGGTTATTATCTAGATTAACAACACATTATATATTAGGTATAGAAAATACATTAAACAGGTCCATTTTATATTGTTTCTTTGGTTGTTGACCCTATTAATTTATTTGGAGAAACTTTTTGAAAACAGATGCATTTGCAATCGACACTTAGATCGGTAATCCTGTTTCTGCCGTGTAAATTATCTGTTCTGTGTGTAAAAAATATATAAAAAAATTCTTGATTAGTCTCTGTTTGTTTCAGACATGAAATCTACACATTTTTAAATACAAAACTTCACTTAATGACGCTGTTTACTGGCTGTATACAAACAAGCCTACCTGATGGCCATTGAAGCTTGGTTATTGACTCTGTATTTTGTATCACGTGTGGAATAGCATGGATAAAGTTGTTTTTTTTATATTTTCGTGCAAACAAAGAGCTGGCTATACAAACCCAATAAGCCAAACGGAATACAACTAGTCACGAAAATACACCTTATTTCTTGGGATTAATCTAATAAAATAGTAAAAATTTACCGTGACTCCTACACAACGTCAATGCATAGAGTGCTGATTTTATGCCAACGGGACGTGAGCCATGAATTCGCAGATTCACAGTCAGGGCGAGCTAATCATTAATCTACGCAAAGCCTTGAAGAAACAGTACCAGTTGATGCTGCCATATTAATTATTGGCTTCAAAAGTATTAAGTGTGAAACTTGTCTTGAAACATCACCACTTGATGTTGTGATATCAATTGTTGACTTTACATGTATCGAACATGAAACATATTTGGAAACAGAATCACTTGATGCCATCATATCAGACGGTTTTGACATTACATGTATCAAGTGTGAAACGTACCTGAAAACAGAACTACTTGATGCAATCCCATCAATTATCGACTCTGTGTCAGACATTAACCTAAGCCAAAGCACAAACACTTGATCTGGACCGTTTGGTTATTAACTTTATTTATATTAAAAAATAAACTTGCCTTAATTAATAAATGACGAGTAAAAGTGATAAACTACTACTGTTGATCATCATTATAATTAAGATATCTCTGTGCACGCTGGTAACTAAGAATAAAAAAAATGTATGACCACAAATTCCAAATCAGTGACTCAATATATTATTTAATTTATAAATTTATAGAATCTAGTTTTTCAAAGTTACAAATTTAGTGTTACCCAAAAGAACATTCAAACAATATATCACAGTAATCAACATCTTATAAGTTAAATATACATGGCATTTTGGCATTTGGCCAGCCATTGATCGAAAGAGAAGTAGGTTAGGCCGAAATTTAAAGGAAATAAAATACTTGTTAATTTTATTAGTTATTAATTTAATTCAATAATGTTTAAACTGAATTATTAAAATTTTAAAGTATACAAACAACTTATATTGTAAAGATATATATTAACATGCCCATGATAGCTCTGTATATTAGTAATAGATATTGCAAACTTTTTATCCTGAGCTGAAAGTAAACACGCAATAGGCATTAAAACAGACCTTTGTTCAAAGAAATGATAATATAGAAGACTGTAAATGTACACCACACCGTACAGTTCACTAAAGGTGAGGTTGCTTGTTTCAGAATTTTCGCACCAACCAAATAACAAGAGCTATCTGTGAGTGGATGTCCCTAATCTGTAAGATTTGGTATGGTTTTGTGGTTAAAACGCTCGGGTCCCAATCGCACGTCACGAATTTGAATCCCCGTCATTGAACATGCTCATATTTTCAACTGTGAAGGCATTATAATGTAACGGTTAATTCCACTATTCATAGCTGTCATCTCTCTAGTTTATCATTGGTAACATAGGAACCGCTGGTGCAGATAGCTCTTATGTAGCTTTCCGCGAAATTCAAACCAAAACCTAATTTTAAACGTTACTCTAGAGTGAAGGCTTTTAGCTAATAGCACACACTACCAATTCTTTAACTACTCTGGTCCGACAGAATAGAGGGGGGCCCCCAGTGGCTCAGCGGTATGTCTGCAACTTGCACGCTAAAATCCGGGTTTCGATACCCGTGGTGGGCAGAGCACAGATAGCCCATTGTGTAGCTTTGTGCTTAATTCAAAACAACAACAACAGAATAGAGGGATTTGACCATCACTCTTATAACACAAATCCTCACAGTATTTACACATTTTTTCTGAAAACTAGGCACGCAAAATGACTCGTAATAAATCTCTGTTGTACAAAACGAATTTATTTGTAGATATTTGATTCTTTGATATTGGTGGGTTAATGGTAAGTTTCCGGATTTATTATGCTAAAAATTGGTGTTCGATTCCAGCGTAAACACAGTGCAAATAGCCTATTGTATAGCTTTGCGCTAAAAGAAGACTAATAAGACAAACTTCTTATAGTACACTAATTATGTTATAGAAAGCTTATGTAGTTTACTAAATATCAAATATGTCATTTATGTTGATTTGTAGTCATAAAATTCTAACAGATAACTTTAAATACTATTTCCATTCGCTAAATCTCATTATTAGTTTTATTATCTATAGCACACAAAATATCTCTTTCTGAAATATTTTTAACTTTATAAAAAACCAGAATAGTGAAAAAAAGACAAGCAGATTTTGAGAAGCCTTTGAGAACATGTCGTATATATTATATAAATAAGACTTAATGGCTTAAAAACACATATTAACTTAACCTGTTTAAATCATCAAGGAATTTTATGTAAGTGAGCCTAATTGTTTTAATAAAACCTAATAATGAGACCGAGGTATGATATTTAGATTTTTAAAATGTGGACATTTACATATTTTCGGATGGCATGGAGAGGTGGTTAAGGTGCTCGACTCGTAATCTATGGTTCAAACCCCCATTACACCAAACATTCTCGTGCAAGAGTTGGCGGCGGGTGGTTGTCCTTCTTTCTAGTTTTACACTGCTAAATTAAGAACGGCTATTGCAGATGGCTATCGAGTAGCTTTGGGCGAAATTTAAAACAAACCGAACAAACACATACACATTTTCTACCTGTTATGGTGATAGTAATTAAACGCATGTGAAAATTTTACATCCCTAATATCAATAGAAAACTGTCAACTGAAATATTAAAAAAATATATCAAATGAATAGGAGTACACAGCAAGTTAATAACTTAATAATAAAGCATTTAATGTTTCGGGTTCCGTCTTTTACAAGAGGTAAAACCTCAGCACTGTGTCCAATATTCATACATTACACTATATGAAAAGACGCCAGTAAATATGTTTTATACATGGATTACATTGTGCAAGGTGGCACAACAACGCGGTGTTCACCACAAAAGTTCTACTGAAAACTTTGCGTATGATACGCTAAGTACTCTGCTATGTATATTGTAAAACCAGATCACCCCATACACAATGAATGACAATAAAACTATATTGAGGTCTCACTACGTCATTATGATCAATGGGGCTACGTCACGCTCTATTTTCCGATCGTGCATCTTGAAAATATTCTTGGTGTATAGTGTCCATTGCAAAATACTCCACCGTAAGGATGTTTTGTCCAAAACACACTACTTCTCTTTCCACAGTGTATTTAAGGTACAATGGGAACGGTTTCCTCACTTCCATTCAAAAGTCCAATTACATCAAAATTTATTGGTTTGTCTTATTTGTATGGAATGATAACGTGACTTTTAATCGTTTTTCTCAGGCGGAAATCCTTCTTAATTATGATTCTTATTGTTGCGAATACATGGAAGGCTTTTGTTACTGGTATTTCGGTTCGCGGTTTCTCACCTGTTATAAGACGCTTCAGTTTACTTACTATGGATAGAGTACGACTTGTTGCAGGTTTTATTATGAGTGGTCTCAATGTCCTATATTTTGTTTTTCAATGCCAGTAAGTACAAGAGAAATTTCCATTCTGGAAACTGTAATTTTCCTATCTGAACACATCCTTATTATCTGAATGTATTAACACTTACGTCGAAAAGGGCTATTATACATTCTTCCCCAATTTACGACATCATAACATAAACTCTGAACGCCAAAACAAAGTCAAAATATAGTTATGATATATGCCGTTTCACAGTGACTTCATATAGACTGTGGTCGCCACGTTTGCATAGTAAACGAGATTTCGCTTCTGTGTGTGTGTTTCTTATAGCAAAACCACATTGGGCTATTTGCTGAGTCCACTGAGAGGGATATCTTCTCTGAATAAAACGATTAAAAATGTTGAAAGTAAAGATTTCACTGTGTAAAATTGGCAAAAAAAATACAAGGAATTTTTATACGAAATTATTATTTGTTTTCTACAAATTGCTTTTGTAAATAAATCTATTTTAATTCCGAATAGACGACTGTGTTAAATAAATTTATATTATAGACAGGAATAAACGAATACATTTTACAAAATTATGCATACAGTATCCCTAAAAGTTAGGATCCGGACTTGACATCGTGGTTTGAAGGCTATATATCGAAGGATCCGGGATTCAAGACATGATGCCTGCTGAAACAAATAAACACATCTAGCTGTGAACGTGTTACAGAAGTGACAGTCAGCCCAACTATTCGGTTTAAGGAACCAGAAATTTTTTATGGCAACAGGTGCTGCTTGCTGGTTGCCGTCTCTCTAATCAATAGTTCGAAGTTAGGAGCGGCTGTACCTGACTCCTGTAAGTCTCTGATCTTACCATCAGCCAACGTGTGTGTATAAGACGTTGTTTAAGCTAAATTTATTTATAACAATTTAAAGAAGATATATATTTTCAATCAGTTTATAATTAAATCTGCATGGCAACGTACAACGTTATAATGCCTACCAGTGTAAGTAAATACATTTTCAGATGAATGTTGTCTGGAAATTTCCAAACACTTGTTAGAAACTAGCTGTTTAACAGATACACACAGTAACACACGAAATAAAAACAAAGTATAATCTGAAATAAAATAATATGTTAGAAAATAAATATTTAATTTTAAAAACGATTCCACACTTGAATCATTCCAATAAATGCCCAGGTCCTATTTTAAGTACGTTAAAATATTTTAATGTTATTTAGTATTAAACAAGTGTGAGAATCGGAACCATGGATTTCTAAGACGTTTTAATCTGAACTATCTTTTAAAGTTCTATCAAGACACGTAGTAGCAGTGTTGAAAAACAAACTGACTTCGTAGTTAAAATTATTAGAAACTTCTACTGTTTCAGAACCAATTAGGTTTTTTAGTTAACCAGTTATACAGAACCAGTAAGGTTTTGTAGTTATACGGTTTCAGGGACTTCTGTTTCACAACCAGCTAGATTTTGTGAATTTGCTGTTTTAGGAAATTCTATTTAATGACAAGATAGGTTTTATAGTTATACGATTTTAGAAACTTTGGTTTTATAAAAAGCTAAGTTTGGCAGTTATAGGTTTGAGAAAATTCTATTTAATAACAAATTGGATATCGTAGTCATTCGAGTTTAGAAACTTCTATTGTTTCAAAACAAGTTAAGATTTGTAGTTAATTGGTTTTAAAAATGTTTATATGTGTGCGTTTTTTTTATAGCAAGCCACATCAAGCTGTCTGCTGTGCCCGCCGAGGGGATTTGAATTCCTGATTTAAACGTTTTAAATCCGTAGACTAACTGCTGTCTCAGCGAAATACGCTTTTATTGTATAAGAAAGAATAGGCACAATTTTGTAGTTTTTAGAAAGTCGTATTTCAGATTAGGTCAGGTTTCTTTAATTAGCAGTTTTGTAAACTTCTACTGTTTGAAACCAAAAACGAATTACGAGTTACCCAGTTTTAGATTCTTCTGTTTGAGAAATCCTCTAGGTTTTATAATTAACCATTCTTTGTAATTTTCTACTGTTTAAGGAAATTAGTTTCTTTTGTTGACAACTCGGATATTTTATAACAATTGACCTAAACTTAAGATAATGAGTATTAAATCATTAAAACTATTTTTAATGTAAAACATTTTTATATTTTAAATTTCATCTGTTTTTCCTCACCGGTAAGCCGTGCTCCAGCGTCTCTTCGCTTGCATAGTTCGTAACCAGCTTTTTGTTATAAACTTGAAAAAAGAAAAACTACACCTTCACTGCCTGGAACCTGCTATAACTGACTATTTAGGGTTAACAGAGATCCTAGTGAACGCTACGTACACTGAAGAGCAGTTGTATCAAGGTCTTAGCAACAAACGGGATTCTCTCGTGCTTCTGCGCGCGACTTAAAGGTGACGAATATCTGTGAAGAGTCATGTTTTCCCGAATTTCCTTCATCCTCAGAAGGTCCCGAGGGATCCACAGTATTCACTTGTCAATAGAAATTTGTTGTCGTGAACGATAATTTCAATCTGCAGGCAAAACTTTGTTAAATTGCAACCTACACCATTCTCATGTCTTTTGGCTTTTGTTTGCTAAAAAAAGAATGAAAGGATAATGTTCAATACAACATTTTGATACATACATGATTGTTGATTTAAGACTGAGGATTCTCTTATTACACTATGGCTTTATTATTGTTCTAAACACAGTTCTACCTTTCAATCCCTAGGGCTACAGATAGCGACGCGCAAAACAAAGCAAGTAACGTGTCACGTTTTGTCCAATTTTATCAGCAGAAAGAGTTGACGAATTAACTTAAGAAAAACTCTGTTAATGAAGTTAGTTTTTTCTTCTGACACAATTAACTGTTGTATTTTTAGCTTTTATGACGTATTTAGTTTTGGAAGTGAGTCATTTTAAAGACAACCAAGTAATATTTTATTAGCCAGACTGTCTGGAAATTACATGCTTTCTTTAACAAATCTTTAAAACACTGTTTAATAAGCCAAGCAAATGTGGCATTCTTTACATTAAAATAGCATTCATTAGAGCCAGAACGAGATCAGTTTACCTCTATTGTCATTTGAATCCACGCATTGGAAGTTATTTTTGTATGCAGAGTCTCTGCCCAACTTGTATAACAATGTACTTAGTAAACTGTTGTCATAGTAACCATAGATTCAATGAGCGTTAGCAGATCTGTTGTTCGGTAAAATAAATCTTTATTTTATAGGAAATAAAATGTGTTTTAAGTTGTTGTTGTTTTTTCCAAAAAAATACTGTATTATCAGGGAATGGAAATTTAGCTAACTAAAGAAGCCTACATTGTTGTTACTCATTTTGTACAACCAACGCTTGGCTGTGAAACCAGACAACTTTTAATAATTTATGTTTTAACAGACTATTCTCTTGGTAAATTTACTTCCAATTTATAAACATGAACAACTTCCCCTCAACATGCAGCTCACTCAAAAGCTAGCTTCAGGGTTTTAATAAGGCTAGAATTCAGAATTCGATCTCGTAACAAACACCTCACAGATAATCGACTGTCAATACAAATTCTTTTTTTTTTTTTTTTTGCTTAGAGGCAGTTCATAACGCCAACTGATTATATATATATATATATATACACGATGTAGCACGATAAAACGAAATATAAATATTGTTATCCTGGTCAAACAACTTCTGAAAATACCTGAAACTCAGAAACATGAGGCATAATAACTTCTACTTTATCTGAAACTTAGGTAAAGTAAATTTCAGAAGTTTTACTAGCTTCATGCGTGATCTCAAAATAGGCATAAGCTTTAAAGATATTGATGTCACGGATTTGCTGTTATACATTTATTTTAATATCTGCATTTGTTTCAGTTTAATGCATGTAGCCTATATTGTTAAACGTGTATTGCGTAAGTCCAGCCTGTTCTCTAAATTTGTAGAAGGTTCTCGAGAGTATGATCAACAAACAATGTATTACGAAAACACTAGCGTATTTTCGAATATTGTTGAATTTTCGAAAATATCGCCTAAGTATGTAAATAACTATTTGTAATAACCATTATCATTATTAAATTAAAATTTCCTAGTATTTGAAATCGTAATACGTAAAGTACAGAACATAATAAATCGGAAACTCGTCTGAGATAAATTACAATACATAACAGTGTAGAAAATAACATGAAAGAAAAAAGATATGAAACACCTATTCATTCCTAGTTTACCCCTATTCTCCATCTTCAAAAAGTTCTCGCGTTATAAGGTTTCGTATTTTTTGTCTTTACCTGATTTTTCGATCCTACGTGCTTTCCTAGCATCATGAATCTAACGTAAGGTTTTATTCATAGCATATCTAAGAAAAAAAGGCAACTTTTAAATTTATTTAGTCTGTAATTAAACCATGCGTATTAGAAAGCGCGTTTAACTTGTATATCGAAACTGTAGCTTATTGTGACAGTAGTTAAGTACGATGTTTCAAAACTAAGTATTTTCGATGTACGACATCTATATTAGAATGAACATAGTGTAAAAATCAATTATCTTGAGTTGTGTTTCAATAACTTAGTTAGAGGGCGCCAACATAATAAAATTTGTAATTTTATTAATCTGTGTATATCTTAAAAGTTCTTTATGTGAACATATTACTGTAATACATGAAGGTACCGTGGAAAATTCTGCAGATTTTCTCAACCCACTTCATAACAATGTGCAAATTATCAAAATCTCTTTAATTTCACTAAAGCTATTTGGTAATTTCCACGAAAACTTCCGCTGGAAGCAGAAAATCTGTGAAGCCTTGTAGTCTGACATTTTTCAGTAATTTGCATACAAATCTAACATATTGACTCGTTTTTTAATGAGTCCCAAACGAATGTTGCACTACTCTTTTTTCATAATTTGAAAATTAATGTAGCACATTATTTGTTTTGTTTTTTTGCTTTACCGTTAAGCATAAAATCATACAATGGCTATCTGTGCTGTGTCCACAGATGGAGCCGTAATTTTAGCATTATAAGCTCTCAAATTTACCACTTAGTCACTGGTAAGAGTTGTAGCCCATGTGGAAATATGTTTGATAATACTTACTTCAATAACAACCTTTATTAAAACTTTTTCTTGTGAAAGTATCGTAGCAATTCCTTTACATTCAGGTTTCAAAATATTTTACTTATGTGGTGTGTAATAAATAACTTAAATGTCACACATACTCAGAAATCTACCAGTATTTAAAACATGCTTTGATACGTATAATACGTCAAAAAAATTCAAACTTTGGAAAATTACCTGAAAAGCGTGAACATCACATAATTCAAGTGAATCAAATTAATTTAATAACGTTTCTGCATCAAAATCAAACCAAACACGAACGCTAACATACAGCACTCGCTTAAGAGGAGATTTTATACAATTTTATGTGTACATATAGGAAACAAGGCTTTTGAAAAAAAATTTTCATTTTACTGGAATTTTTGAGCTATAATAATGTCATAAGATCGTAACCCTGTATATACACACACACGTATGTTTGAAACAGGAAGCTACTCAGTACTGACTGTCCTTCATACTTCAAAGTTTTATGACTATAAACGCAAATTGTGCACTTCCTACATGCCTTTCGATGATACCAAGACCACACAATTATAAAACTTTAATGCATTTAAAAACAGAATTCTTGTTGAAAGTGAAAGTCAGATGTGCGAGACAGTTTTCAGTTGTTTTTAAGCATCATATACAACTGATCACAATACAGGAAAAATTAAACAGAAAAAAAAAACCTTTTCCTATTCACAACAGTTCATAATAATTAAAATTACCTTTTCAAAGTATTATTTGAAACTATAATCACGTATAACTTATAAAAGCTGAATTGCCCTTAGTATCTGAAACAAACACTTAGTGAGTCCTAGAAACAATCACAAAATAAAAATGAGCTGGACGTGGCGTAGTATTTAATGAGCTTGGACGTTGAATCTAAGAATTAATTATTTCATGTTCTGAGAAAACGCACTATAACAATGACAATCCAAATCCATTATTCTATCAGAAAAGAGTCGCCAAACATTTGCCATAGGTCATGCTAACTAGTAACCTAGCATTTTAGTTGAAAATAAGGAAGTACCAGTACTTGTATAGTTTCAGGCAAAATTATGAAATAAGCAAAAGAACAAAAATATTGTAGCGCTTTGATACTTTAATGATGCACGAGAATTCTTTGAACTTTTTTTTCAACATGAAATTACAACTAGCAGAGTCGTACCTTCACTGAAATTCAAAAGAAGTTTTAAGAATAAAAAGAGCATTAATGGCAAAATTGCTACGGCTATCTTCTGCCGTTCTTAAGTTTGAGCAACTGGCGAGATGGAAAGCAGATTGTTAATAACACCTTAACACCCACCTGTAATCCGTCCTATGGAATTGACTATCACTCTCGTAATACATCCACAGTTTAAAGTACACATAATATATAGCGATATTGCACAGATTCAAACCCAGCTTTCCAGGTCTGAAGTACATATTTCTATCCCGAATATATAACAATAAATTATAATAATAAAAATAGATGAGTCAACAAAACTTTTAGTATTATAAATGTATAAAATATAATTTTCCATTTACACTGGAACTAAAGACAATAACCAAAGAAATCGTACAAAATATTAAGTTTACCTATTTTTCAAACTGACTGGTGAAACAAATATTTTTCTTAGATTTTGTTCTATTATTATCATTAAATATTTTCTTAAAGTTTTATATACTAACTTATATTAATAGAAGCTTTCACCGGAAATTCATATAAAATCGTATGATATTTGCTTGTTGTCAAATAAAAGCCTCTCTAATTTATCATTACACTAATTATTTTTAACAGATGGCAAAAAAATCAGTTTTGAAAAGTTCTTTAAAATCATAGTGTTAATTTAAAATTTCCTTTGATAACGGCTCGTCTATAGCAAGTGCCATAATCAGTTCTACTAACAATTAAGTTTCTCAAAATAAGCTCGTCAAACATCTTTTCTGAACTGAGTACAACCGATGGAACGTGAGTTTGTATTGATATTTCCTAATTTCCTTTATTACACCGAGAAAAAAAATCATTTCAGTTTCTTGTGTACATTAATTTCATAGACCACCGGAATTTTCCAAACACAAGCACTTCCCATTACAGATAAACAGTTAACATTTCAGCCTCGTTTTATGTATAACGGTAATAGTTTCTACCTTAGTGACAGAGAATGAAGTCAGCGTCAGTTTTGTTGCTATGAGATACTCTTCACGTCATTCTAATTTAGTCAGTAATACCAAAGAACAAACGGAAAATGAGAATATGTGAAAACTGAGTAAAGAATAAACTTTAAGTCTAGTCTCTGCTAATTTGAAAAATTTAGATCAGATGAGTCTTTCAACTCAGTCTGATTTTTTTTTAAATTTCCTCTTGGGTAATGACATATGTCTGTCGAGAAGTAAGTGTGATCTTTGAAAGACATTTCTTATAATAATCAACACAATTAATTTCACATATGGTATGTTTTTGCTACTTAAACTCCTATCATTTATAGCATTGGAATAATGTTCGCAATTTTATGCTGACATGTTTGCAGCTTTATGCTAATGCCCAGAATTAAGTGCTGATATCTTCAGTCTCGTGCTAATGTTTGTAGTTAGGTGTTGGTTCTAAATCTTGTGTTGATAAGTTTATTCCTTGTTGATTCTTATGATATTGTGTATCATTTGTACAATATTGTATTAATGTCAGTATCATTTTGCTAGTCTACCATCCCGTAGCTAAAGCGCAAAATACGAACACTTTGTGTGCCCACCAGTGGTATGATTGCGGGCTTACAACACTAGCATCCGGGATTCGATACTTGTAGTGGGCAGAGCACAGATAACGCAGTGAGTAGGTTTGTGCTTAACTTCAAACAAACAAACAAACTCACTTTGTTATTAGTCGCATAGGCTTTATTCTAGAGAAAACGACTGCCAAATTGCATTACTCAACGATTTCTTTATTTATTCTATTTAAAAACTGAAATAGCTGTGCAATTTTAGGTTGTCAGAAGCTTCTGTGAGGTATATTTTCAGTTATATTAAAAACATAAACTGTAGCATAGAAACACTTGTAATTATTAATTTCATTTTTAACATTCCTGCTTTTCTCTTCGATGCTGTACTCTAATCTTTTTTCTGAAAAGTTCTTTCATGCCAAGTTAAAATCTTAAACTACCATTACTCCTGTACATTACATAGCGGGATAAATGGTGAACATGTAGTCTATAAATATACAAACACTCACATATATAACAAAAGCTAACAATCATCTCAAAACCATATATTTGTCAGTTCAAAAATTCAGTCAAGTTAATTTATTTACACATTTTCTTTTAGTGTTTAAATGTCTAGGTGAAAACATTTTATCTGGTATAATAGGCAAACAAAGTTTTATCGCAACGGTTTCAATTGTCAGGTCTTTTTTATATTCAATAAAAAAAATAACGCAAAGACATATCGTCTTAATAGTATCTGAATCGTTTTACTTCTTCAACTTACTACTTATACAGTTTTGGTTTTACGTAAATGAGTTAACACTTACCATATGATAATACTACAACACTAAACAGTTGTCATTTACATGGTAATTTTCCTATGTGCAAAATATTCTCGTGTCATTAGTACTTCGTTCAAACTCAAACTGAACGTTCACAAAATTGAGCAAACTGACCAGTTCATTAAGTCAGTAACCAGATCAGCTACTGTGACATATTCATAAATTAGTTAGCATTTATTTTAACCTAAATTCAATTTTATACAGCTGAATCCATTTTCTAAACCTTCAAGAGGATTCTAGTCATTAAGCAACTACTACCATGCTGCATAAAAACTCCATCTAGCAAAGCAACGATGAAAATGTCCAAATTAAAAGAAACAAAAAACATAGTCTACAACATTGTTTTTATACAAAATTAAAAAAACACATTGAATTCAAGTTATATATGTTAACTATATTTCTTGTTAACTTCCAGCTATATCTACTACTTAGATTTCATGTTAAGTTTAATTGTATCTACTAAAAAGACTTCATGTTAAGTTCCGGCTATGTTTGTCAGATAAATTGAATATTTATATTCCAGATACATCTGTCAATTTTATCTTTTTGGTTGATTTCTGTGTTGATTTTGCAACCAATATTTACTCCGTACATGTGTGTTGTAGTCCTCTTTTCATAACGTTTTCGAAGGGAATAAGAGCTTACAAAATTTTGATAAAAGTCCAACAGGTTTGTTTGTTCTAGAAGAAACTGCACCATCGATTGTCACATTTTATCTGCCGTAAAAACTGAGACCCAAATTATAACGTTATAAGTTTTCAGGCTTACTGCTGATCAGCTAGATGTCAAGTACCTTCTAAACAAACTATAGAAAAATTATTTTACACATTGTGCAATAACAAATAAATCACTTTATTTTTATTACGTCGCAAAATGGTTATTTTCCATTCTTCATGTTCAACGTACAATGTAGTTTAATCCTAATTTCTCCTGAAAATATCATGCTAGGCAATTAAACTAAGTATTTTAAATGGAGATCAGAATTTAATTGAGTATTTACCAAAAGAATGGTCAATTTTCTGTTGTTTTGAGACAAGTAGGTAATCGTGTAAGTATCTATTGAAGACAACTATTGTAATTACTTTATTATTTCAGCAGAATATTCAAAAAAGGAAAAAAAAAACTCACCATCCCATAACATAATGAGCCGAGCCGTGACCTATGAAGAATAGAGGGTTTCGAGTTTGAGAAGAAATGCTACCAAACGTGTTGTAAGAGTGACACTCAGTTCCACCGCTAGTTAAAAGAAACGGGCACTGCGAATTAATTGACTCTTCGTTGGTATACAATTTAAAATTATGGACAGTTGTGCCTGAAAGGAAAGAGTCTCTTACCTAGTCGCGCGTAGGGTGTCGTTAATAACGAAAAAAGCCATAAGCATATACAATCAACAGTAAGGCAGGTGGCCTTTTTTATTAATTAATAAAGGTAACGTAAAAATAGTGATTCACAAAGTGCAAGTCTGCTTGTTTCTCAAAATTAAGTGCATAAAGTTAAGTGATTTAAACTTCCAATGTCAAAATCGGTGTTTCTGGCCTGTAAGATACACGTAATAATGCCAATAACTATTGAATAATGTATTTTGAAATATTAATTACATAAGAAGTAAAATATATATCAACTGTGAAAACGTATATTGGCTTCAAAGTCAACCGTTAAAAATAATTAAAGATCGATAAGTTAGGTTTGTGAAGTCCGCCATAAAAATTAGGTTCTAAAGTCTGTGAAGCTCAGTTGAGTTACGACAACAAGATGATGCAAAAGTCGCACTTGGCCATGATATTTCTAAATGGTTTTTCTTACTCTAATTTTTGTAAGTCATATCCGTGTCATATGACGTCTGAGTGAGAAGTTAATGTTCTACAGCATGCCTGATTGTAAAGTTGATATTCTATAGCGTATCTAACTGTAGAGTTGATGTTCTATAGTATGTCTGACTGTACAGTTGATGTTCTATCTCATGTGTGACTGTAGAATTGATATTCTACAGCATATCTAACTGTAGAGTTGATATTCTACAGCGTATCTAACTGTAGAGTTGATATTCTATAGTATGTCTGACTGTACAGTGGATGTTCTATCTCATGTGTGACTGTAGAGTTGATATCCTATAGCTCGCACTCTGTTACCAGCAGTAAAATGGGGGAGGGACAATGTCCCTCTTCATTTTGGGGCCGTGAGTACGTTAAAAGAGTGCTAGTCAGATTCCACTGATTGACTGGAGTAGTTCATAAGTAGTCGGTGTTGATTAACTGATTTTCCTCCTGACTATCAGCTCAAAATTAGGATGATTAACTCAAATAGCCTTCAGATACTGAACTTTGCACGAAATTCAACAACAACAAAAAAGCAACAAACAAAAACAAAATAGCTTTGTTACAAAATTGATTATCACATTAGCCATACAACCACGTAATCCTGTCGTGAAACTGTTATGCTTCTAATATCAACAACAGTGCACTTTTCGAACAGCTGCATAATTACTTCGCCTAAAAGTAACGTTATTTGAAAATAAAGTGTCAAGGAAAAAGCTCACCCAGTAGAGCTAGTTGATTATTATCTCGCTAAAAACTTTTAAAAATAAAAGTCTGAAAGCAAGATCCAAAATTTATAGTTTGCCTAACAGTTATGTCTGATACCCATATTTACCACTAGACTAGAACACATAAGATACTGAATATATAAAAAGAACCCAAACATTTTTTTAACAGTTCACAAAAAATCATTTGAAACTTTGTACAAGGATGTAATGCATACTGTTGTTTACCTCAATCTATCATCTGAAGTACTGGAAACTACAAACATTTATAAGAGCCGTAGTATATTTCTCACTTTACATTATTACGTAATGCGTACTTAAAAATGTGTTGTTGTTGTTTTTAAATTTCGCACATAGCTACATGAGGACTATCTGCGCACGCCATCCCTAATTTAGCAGTGTAAGACTAGAAAAAAGCACCTAATCATCACCGCCCACCGCCAACTTTTAGGCGACTCTTTTACCAAATAATAGCGGGATTGATCATCACATAATAGCGTCCCACGGTTTAAAAGATGAGAAACTTTGGTACGTTGGGGATTCGAACCCGAGACCCTTAGATTACGAGACGAGCATCCTGTCCACCTGCCCATACCGGCCTCTTAAAAAAAAAAGTGTCTTAATTAAAGCAATTTACCCACCATCATGGATGAGGCAGTAATGTTTTGCCTCCTGAGTGATAATAAGGATGTTGACTGAGGAAACCAGCTAATAATAATTAAAACATTTTTTAGCGTTAATCACACTTTGTGTTATAATTACTGTTTATAATTACATACTATCTAAAGCTTACTGATAATACGTAAGCCGTCATACGATAATATTTCTGTTGTTTCAGATATCTGTACAAAGCCACATGAGGGTTATCTACGCTTGTCATTCGTACAATTATATTTAAGTCATTTCTAATTTTGAACTGATAGGTTAAAATCAACAGTACTTAGCCGTTTACTATTAGAATCTTATCAAATCACACCTTCACGGGAAAACAATTTTAGCTAAACGGGACGCGAACCATTGGCCCTCGGATCTATACATTAACCAGTGAATCAAATCTGTCTCTAAACTACCTCATCAACTGCAATAACAAACTGTCTATGTTTGTCATATGGATAATCTTACCGAAGTTTTCTAACTAGGTCATTGTTATGTAAATGTCATGTAAATATCATGCATATGTTATGTAAATGTTATGTAAACGACAACCATGTCGAGTGTTATGTAAATGTCATGTAAATATCATGCATATGTTATGTAAATATAATGTAATGTCGTATTTGAATTCCCATATTTATTATTTATAATTCTATATTTATATTATTGTTTCGAGGTTTAAACCAGTGAAATTTAAAATAACATTTTAAAATTAATTAAAATTCATTTAGAATTATTCATGTAGAAATTTTTAAAACTAAATAGATTGATCACTTGTATCGGCCTGGTGTTTGTACTGTGGAATTCTGGGAAGTTACGCAATATAGTATATAAACAGATGGCGATGCGAGAGAAAAATCATCCACTTTTACTCGGGTCAAGAAGTAAGTCATCCATTTTATTCGGATCAAGAACTTTGTCTTGTTTGAGAAAGTTTAAACTGAATTTGTGAATAGGGCTAGATCGACTAAAGCGGTGAAAAATTTTATTCTGTCAACCTTTACAATTCAGTCGGATTACGGATTATATCGAAAGTCAATAGGAATTGGACTGTGAACTTTTGTTTGAAATTACTCATTCAAACTTCGAAAATTTCTCCGTGGGACTGAATTCAACGCCTAGATTAGAACTTTGAATTTCGGATTTGGACACTTATCCTGGATCATATTATTAAGCACAGGCCAGTACTTTTTTGTATTGTAAGTTGTTTTGATGGTTGAAATTGGATATCTGTTATTGCCATTGGATAATTTATTTTGTGTCTATCACATAAGTAGATAATTATAATAAATTATGCAAGCTGCTATCTGTGTTTTTCTGTTGCGTTCAGTCCACATAAAAACGTAACAGTCATGTATAATGAACTAAATCAAATGGCTAAGTTACTAGTGGAATTTTATATTAAAGTGAATATACTACATTGCAACCTTACTCTTATAATGACATTTTGTACTTAACATTTTAAGTTTTGAGTGTTTTACATGGTGATTTCTATAATATTTCTTATATATTACATCTGAAACCATTCAAATTACATCAATGCATTTTGTTAGTTTTGATATTTGTATTAATATACGGTTGTGATGATATTTTAAAAGAAGTGTAACAGAAACTTTTATAAAAATAAACATTTTTATATACTAAGTTAATTACCGAAACTTCGAAAGGAAGTTAAGGTGGACTGTAAACTGTTGGAATGTACACTTTTAACCAGGGAGAAAACAAAACAATTTATTACGATTTTTTTTAAGTGTCATTAGATATTCGTTTTGTTGTTGTTAAGCGCAAAGCTACACATTGGACTATATCTGCGTTGCTCGCTTCGGCTATTGAAACCCAGTGTTTAGCGTTCAGGTTTGCCTATGAGCCACATGGAGGCCTAAATGTTCAGCAAGGAGAAGAATTATATGCATATATTATATTATACTTTCCCTGATTTGTGAGGGGGGTAAAAGTGGTTTACTAAAATTGTGTAGTTTGTGATACATAAAGGGGAATTATAGTGTTTAACTAAATTTGCGTAGTTTGTGATATATAAAACTTTTGCTTACATAAATTCAGTAGTTTTTGTATGACATTTTAAATACGATATTAAAAACCTTACGATGTTATTCCTTTTTTAAGGAGTGAACTTCCTGACTGATGTTTACAATATTACATGTTATAAATGAAGCTATGAAAATTAAATCCTCATAAATACATGATTCAAAGATCGCTTATCATATTTTCGAGACTAAAATATTACTTTTCTCAAATATATTTCCTCAAATTTGAGCAACAAACCATCAGGACCAATTTTCATTTCTTGTCTCTAAAGGGAACGTGACATCTCATTTTTACATTTTCATATATTAGGACAATTCCTGTCATTTTAGTTGCCAACACCTTGCCTTTGCAGTGAAAGAGCTTGCTATAACTGTGATAAGTGAGGCCATAAATAACTTGTCACCAAGTCCTCAGAATAGATCACGCCTTTTGTTGGACAAGGAATCTAATATGACGTCATGTTCCTTTGCACGCGTTTCTTAAATTCCATTGGTCTTCAAGCGTAAAGTTTAACGAATGACACTAAACGAAAAAGGGTTCCATACGTGCTACAGAAAATTCCATGTGGGCTATTTAAAGTATCTAAAAGAGAAGTGAACAAATACAGCCTTCAAAAAAACGAGAATTTTTGTTTGCTATTTTAGTTGTTAAAAAGTATAATCTTATCGATAAATGCGTAACTGTCTTTGTTAATTGTTAAAATGTTAAACTCACAAATTTTCCTTTCATTACTGCACTAAGTTGAAAAAGCATATTTATTTGAACTCAGTAAAAAAAATATAATCACAATTTTGGCTCAGAACACTAGAATTACAATCTTGGAAATAAACATAATTTATTCTGCACTCTAAATCTTCACAGACGGCACAAAGCTAGAAGTTTGAGGAAATTTAGAACCGAATGTCAACTTAAAAAGAAAATTACGCCATCACATTTTCCATGAATTTCATTCAGTTGAACAAAACCTTAATATTGTAAACGTCAGTTGACTTCAAGAAGTAGTATGTACTAACCTTGGTATATCACCTTAGACTGTATAATGTTACAAGTACTAATTTTGCCAGGTAATTAATATTTCCAATTGTTTTTCGAGTTATTCTAAATATAAGGAGTTTTACCAAATACTCGTTTTTGGTTTATTTACTATTTTCATCTTCTACTGTCTCATAACATAACTGTACAACCTTTGGTTATTTTTGTAATCACTTTACATTTACATTGATTACGGATCGTTAATGTCCTCCATTACTTTCGATTTCGTATAACTAATATTAATGGCGGAAGAGAGAGCTGATTGATGCAGCAAGAGGCAGTTTGTTTTTACCTTCAAGACTGGTATAGGACGTTTATTCTATTATACATCTTTACAAAAGTGGTAAATGTTGCTGATTTTTTAGTACAAACCAATAGTGAAACACACTTCTAGCTTATATGGTTTATGGTCTCTCATCTGGGAACTCGAAAATATATTTATTATTCACTTAACATGCAAACAAATGAACTTCTCTTGACACAATATATTTTATCTCGCATATAAGGAAATTATTTACAAATTCAAAATAAAATCACTATAATATCGACTCTAAGAAATTATTTTTCATTTGAAAAATGCAGATTTTTGTAATGTAATTTTTGTCAACTTCTTTTCAGTACAAAAAATTCCTTATCATGTTCTTAAGAAATCCTCTAAGTATTCTAAGCTTATTTTATATCAATTTTCATTTTTTGTTTCATCATTCATTTGGAATATGGTTAAAGTGTTTAATCTCGCAGATAATTTAATGTATGTTATATATAAGCTATCCAACAACGATGATTACTTAATCTCAGTTCTAGCTTTATTAATTGTATATTCAGGCTTTGGGGGTAAAAGTACAGTGTTTTTAATTCACATAACTGTAGTCAAACGTACAGATTCTGTGAGAAATAATTGGGAGTTAGTGTTATACTAACAGACTACAGTTGTAATTATTAGGAATTTCTGATCGAATGTAAGCTGTTTATATAGACCACAAATAAAAGGTTAACTATACATTAATGAAAAAAATGTTAAAGGAACAGACCAGAAATAGTGTATGTCATAAATCAAGTTGTTTTTATCATATGTTTACTATTTATTTTGTCAAATGGTACTTGCATATACATTTAACATGTTTAGCAAAATTGTTTAGAATATATAGTAAATGTATTATATTACAAAATTTGTGTATATACTTTTGAAGAACATACCTTGAAGTCAATAAAAGTTAAGCATATTTTGGGATTTATTAAATATAAAGAAATAGTACGCATGTTAAGTGATGTATTGACTTTGAACTCTATAAATCCTAAGTGGTTACATGCCAAAAAACAGATTGTGGTGATCAAAAACAAAATCGGATCAATGATATAAGTCAAACACCCAGCCACATATGAAATAGTTACTCTTCTTTTTTTTTACTGTTTATTTTTTCAAAATTTGATAAAGACAAAGTAAATATTGTGCTTCTCGCTACCCACACTCATATTCTTTTCAACAGTTCCAACTTGATGCTGATTGGCACTTGTTACAAGCAGCTTTCCACCGTTTGTTTGTTCACGTTTAGAGGGGTTTATTCTACGTGAACGTTCTAGAAAATAGGACACAAAAATGTGATTGTTTAAAAGCTGACAAATTAAAAGATTTAACTAATTTCTATACATCACCTCTGTAGTTAGAGTATATACAAAATAAACCATGTTCAACACAAAACAGAAAAGAGGAATGTTTGACCCATTACACTCAAAAAACAATGCTTATTGGAAAGCTGAAGTACTAACAAGCTTTTAACTAAACTTCTGTGCATCACCTATGTATTTAGAATATTTATAAGCAAAACTATAAGCAATACCAAACGAGAAAGAGGGAAGTTTGATATTTTCTATGTAGATAATTTAATGTCATTCATATCACGTTAATATTTTTCTTTTTTCATAACAAAACAAGTTTGCTAAGTAATAAAAGTGTGTGTATTTTCTTACAGTAAAGCCACATTGGGCTATCTGATGAGCCCACTGAGGGGAATCGAACCCTTGATTTTAGCGTTGTAAATCCAGAGACATTCCGCTGTACTAGCGGGGGACAGTAATAAAAATGGAGACCGTATAATATTGCTTTACATCAATAACAAAGCAGAGATCATTTAAGAAATGTATAAAGCAATAAATTCCGTGTTTCGAAAATGACAACAAATCCTTTATCTTGGACTAAATTAAAAATGTAGAGATGAGTTGTAATTACATAATTCTAGCAACTGTAAGCTGTTTAGAATTCTTACTTAACAATATTGTATAACATCGACGTGTTTTCGATATCTGCACAAAGCTACTCAAAGGCCATCCATCTATCTGCAGTAGTCTTTTGTAATTCCCAATTGATAGACTAGAGAAAAAGTTTGGTTTGTTTATTACGAATTTCGCGCAAAGCTACACAAGGGCTATCTGCATTAACTGTACCTAATTAGACAGTGAAAGACTACAGATAAGGCAGCTAGTCATCACCATTCACCGTCAACTCTTGGGTTACTCTTTTACCAACAAATAGTGGGAGTAATTGTCACTTTATAACGCCTCTACGGCTGAAATGGTGAGCATGTTTGGTGTAACGGGGATTCGAACCCGTGACCATCAGGTTACGAGTCGAGTGCTAATGATTAAGGAAACACATTTTAAAAAATGCAAAATACACAAGAATCATAGAAAATGACGAATCACATCTTTGATCAAAATACAGCTTAAGATATATATTCTTAATTGCTGTTAATTGGAAATCTACATAATAGGTTATCTGTGCTCTGCCCACCGCAGTTATTGAACCATACTTTTAGGGTTATAAGCCCCTTCGGCTTACCCCTGAGCCACAGCGACTTGTATATATGTATATCAACTGTTTAATTATCGAGTGGTCAAATTCGACGACTTTATTCATTTCTTTGTACAAGCTTTTAGTCGCATAAAAGAAAGAATTAAATTTACATCTTGTTAAGATTCAAAACAGATAAAGTGATAGTTCTTATATTTAAAATCAATACAGTAGTGTATAAAACAACTAAATAATGGGGTAAAACTTACAAAGTAAATTAAATTAAATATTAATTAACCACTGAGATCTATTTCAATAAATACAAACTAGTTGTTCTTCTAATTTTCTGATTTGCTTTACATGGTAATTTAAATCAAAGTAGGATCGTTATTAATTTAACAATACTTTAAAAATATCTAATAACTATCATTATCTGATAATTCGGAACTAAATAGATTGAAAAAATAAAAACAGTTTTTTGTGAAAGAAAACAAACAATAATAATGTCTTTAACTTTATTTTTAAAGAAATGTCTTTTTTTGTGTAAGTCTAACTGTGATCAGTTCTTAGAACCAATTAAACTCACCAAACCTTCCTGTTTCGAATAAATATAAAAGTTGGCATATTAACGAGGTGTTCCCGCGGTGGATCGGATATCTCTGGACGTCCTCCAAAGTTTCGAGTTATACCCTCCCACCGGAAGTCATAACAGTTAACTGCATGCTTATAGTCAAATAACTGGAAGTAATGACAAGACTATACTTACATTTGATAGTTATTTCTGGGAGGTTGTTGCTTTGAGATTTACAGAACCCACATTACATCTCATGTGATCTGTATATGCATCTATCTATCGCTTTTTGTATTCTAACCTTCGGAACTTCTTTGGGTATTTAGACTTTCACACTCGTGACCTCACTCTGTTTGCCTCCTGAAGCCGATATGACGGACAGACACAGAGCAGAAGTCACAACCAATCAGCAACTATGTCCCTTCCCAACTTGACCTGAACATGGTCAGACGTTCGCCGCTCGTAACATGATGAAAGGAAGGTATCGAATTAGCAAAAGTTAAAAAAAACTAGCAAGAATGAAGAACAGAGTTAGAGAAAATCATCACATCAGGCGTCAAAATCATGTGCATAAATAAGTACGTGTAATCTTGAGAGCTATAGAATCACATTTAAAAGCGTCACATTCTAGTTATCCTTATGACATGATTTACGGGCTGAACTAATTGAAGAAGTAATTCAACAGCAAGTATTTCTCTGTTTTGTAAGAACTCACGCGGTTATACTTTTATTAAGCTCAAAACGTTAGTAAGATATTCGTTTCTGCCTTTGAAGGTTGTTTTATTTTTGTATCATATTGACATTAAAGAAATAAGGAGAAAATAGTAAAAAAATCTTTGAGATTGGAACCTTCGTTGTTTTATGAAGGTTCCCTGAACTCATCTCAAAACGTGGAAGACAAGTGTTTCCAATTTCACTTAAGATATGATGGGTGAGTTTCACACCTTCACTAGATTTTACTTCTTTTTTCATTTGCAGGAAACTTCAAATAACATATATAATCAAAACCGACTTGGTATTTATTAATGTTTTCTTCAATAATATAATTATGTTTATGCATAAGGTTAAAAATCTTTAATTAAGTTTTAAATTTATGATTTTCTGAAAATAATCTAGTTTTATATGTTGTAATTTTAAAAAAGCTGTTTTAGATTTATGTTTTATGATGTCACTAACAATAAAATAATTCCTGAAATAGTAATCTAAATCTGAGAAAAACAAAGATGTTTTACTGTAGAGCTTTCCTTTGTTCAATGGAAAGCTTTTTCTTTCTTAAAATATGTTTCACTGGGCTTGTTTTTTGTTAGAAAAATAACATTGTTTCTTTAACAGACGTGAAACAAGAATTGTCGTTTAATTCTGGAAAAAAGTATCTGAACTTTACGATACTGGAAAGAAGCTTTATCTAAAGAAACAACTAATACTGAATAATATAAGAAGCTTTATCTAAAGAAACAACTAATACTGAATAATATAAGAAGCTTTATCTAAAGAAACAACTAATACTGAATAATATAAGAAGCTTTATCTAAAGAAACAACTAATACTGAATAATATAAGAAGCTTTATTTAAAGAAACAACTAATACTGAATAATATAAGAAGCTTTATCTAAAGAAACAACTAATACTGAATAATATAAGAAGCTTTATCTAAAGAAACAACTAATACTGAATAATATAAGAAGCTTTATCTAAAGAAACAACTAATACTGAATAATATAAGAAGCTTTATCTAAAGAAACAACTAATACTGAATAATATAAGAAGCTTTATTTAAAGAAACAACTAATACTGAACAATAATATTGAGGGAGAATGCACCAGATTTTTAACTACAACATTTTTAAATTACTCTTATTTCAGGACATTAATACTTTTGAAAGTGCTCATACTTATTGGTCAATTTGAGTACTGTGAGTAGTGGATGGAAGGGGAGGGGTGCAGGCTGGTCGTTCTTTCATAGTTTCATTAATATTTTTTTCATATAACTATCACGCCCCACTCTCCAAAAAGTATCATGTCATTTGAGGTAAGAACGTAATGACAAGTTTCTACCTTTAGAGCGAAATGTGTTTAATAAACCATACGTTTATTCTATAGACATGGTAATACGTATACAAATTCTACAATATACCCAGGATCTAGAACCTATGAGATATTAACGCACAAACTCTACTTTCATCTTAAAACTACTTTAAGAGTCAATAATTTTTCAATGATATTTTTGGAATATGAGGATACGTTCCAGCTTTATTTTTTTAATAGAAGAGCATTTATTAAGTTAATTGTATTCAGAAGAGAATGAGCGGTTAACTGTTTTATATAATTTGATGTACAGGCAGAAATACAGACTATTACAACTAATGAATGTAAAACACCAACAGAAAGAAAATGGCGTTATCAGAGGTGTTTACGAATAGTTTTAATTTACGGCGATACAGTTTATCATACCAAAAGTAGAGAGAAAACTGGGTAAATAAAAAATGCACGAAATTAATTAACTTCATTTCTTATATGTATTCACACCTTTAAAGTTCCCTGGTACTTGTGTAATAGGCCTGCCATGGCCAAGTGGTTAAAGCATTCGACTCGTAATCCGAGGGTCGCGGATTCGAATTCCCGTCACATGAAACATGTTCGTCTTTTCAGCCGTGGGGGCGTTATAATGTTACGGTCAATCCCACTATTCGTTGGTAAAAGAGTAGTCCAAGGTTTGGCGGTGGGTGGTGATGAATAATTGTCTTCCCTCTAGTCTTACCCTGCTAAATTAGAGAAAGCTAGCGCAGATAGCTCTTGTGTAACTTTGCGCGAAATTCAAACCAAACCACTCGTGTAATGCTCAATGTTGTTGCCTTTTTCTTTAAAAAAAAAAGGAGTTTATTGACATGTATACTGGTATATTGAACATTTTCCGAAGTAATTATAGAATGTAAGAGCTGTGATACGTATGTTTCACAACTATTGCAAATTCTTTTCATTATACCTTGTTTTGGGGTAAGAGCGATGTAACAATGAACTTCACTTTTAACAATATGAGTAAAAGTGTTCCAATGTGTAATTGTAAAGTAAACATTTGCGGATGAAAATTTTCTTTTTCAGCTGTTGTAATATGTTTATAATATATATACAGTGTTTTACTGGTCAAGTTTTGAGTTTCTGTTACTAAACTCAGAACACACTAAAGATTTAAACAGTGTACTACGTGATTAAAAGGTTTCTTGTAGTTGTAAGTTATACCATCAATTAATCGACGTAAGAATGTGTAGGGGAGTTACATGCTACTGTAGTTTTCAGAATATTTCCTTCAATTTATTTTATGTAAGTACAATAGTCTTATGCCACAGTCATTTTCTAAACACTATCATAAGTTTACATCTTCGAATAAAATGTTGTTCGTGTTTTTGCAAGTTTCTAAACAATATCATCCGTTTGTTTACGTACATGTGAGAACAAAAGTTTCTTGTTACTTTTTGTTTCAAAACAATACCATTCGTTTATGAGTACAAAGGTCTCGCGTTACTGTAAGCGTCACAACAATACTATTAATTTCATTATGCGCGAGTACAAGGTTTTCGTGTTTTTATAAGTTTCATAAGCTTAATGCTGTAATTTGTAGTATTAATTGATAAACTGTCTGGTTATCTTAAATATACAAGAGCATGTCTGGAAGTTTAAGGCTTACCAAAGTTTACAATGACGTATAAAAACTTAGATTGTCGTTAACATGCAAGTGTTTGCATTTTTTTAGATTTTCATAAGCACACAAAAGTAGTTACTTTGTTGTTTATAGGGATTTATGACGTTTTAGGTTTCTATGATAACACAAGTGTTTAAAAGCATGCAGCCTTTCTTTGAACAAAAGTATTCAAACTTTACAGTTTGTTTTCAATGTTAAGGTTGGTTTTGATCTGTGACACTGCGAGAGTTCAGGTTGCTAGGGTTTCAACGTCAGGATGTGTTTTGATCTGTTACATTGTGAGAGTTCAGGTTGCTCTGTTTTCAATGTTAAGGTGCGTTTTGACCTTCCACATTTTGAGAGCTCCGTAGACGATAAAACTTAAGTGTTTTTATTGGCAAAAAATTAGATGCATACATAAATACAGAAAAGCTACCGTCATAGTAAAACAAGACTACATAAATATTCAATTTTTCAAACCAGATTATATTCAGGTGTTTATAAATGTCACATCTTGAATTCGTGTACGTTTTACTGAGTCTCGTGTTTAAGAGTTTTGCTATGAGTTTGTTTAAGTATTTTTTTCTTATAATTTTACATTCTGCGTTTGTACAAATGTTATTATTTCATCTGCTATTAAACATTACACTGTCAGTTTATATAATATTATCATTTCTTCTGTTAATAACTGTTATCCTCTCAATTCATATTAATGTTGTTGTGGTTTTTGTGGTTTTAAGCGCTGCAGTTTTAGTTTGTATAAATGTTATTCTCCATTGCCATTTTAAGTTTTGCATCTTCAATTCGTGTAAACATTACATTTCCTGAGAATGAAAATGTTCCGTTTTATATTTGCACTGCAATTCTATTTTAAGTATTTCTTTTAGTTATTTACAAGTGTTCTCTTAGTATATTGTAATCGTTACATTTTAAAGCATCAAAAAGATGGTCTGTTCTGTATGCATTGCAAACGTTGTAACTTTATGTTCTTGGTTGTCATTTCTCTTTTAACATTTCTTATGTTTTAATCTTTGAAATTATTAGGATGTTGAATATTCACAATTTTCATTAATTTTCAAAATTATTTATGAGTTTAATTGACACAAATATAAATAGTTCTTGTTGATAGGGTTTTATCATCAAATTTGAGAAGGGTTGATTATCTAGCGTTTTTTGGTGCCAAGTAGCTTGGTTATTAACACATTGAAAAGGGTGTAAATGGTGAATGAAAAACAAACAGCATGGAGGATTTTTAAAAAATCATGAATTATCTTATTTTCCAGTACATGTTAATATTGTATGACTTGTGGCAGTCTGTATTGAACTACCCTGGTGGTCGAAGCCTGCTTGTGAGAGAATTATAAAGGATAGCTCCCTGAAACCATTACTATTGTTTTTTTTTAATTAGTGTTAATAATATTTTAAATATAGTTCTACAGTATTTACCAAATAGATTTGGTAAATTTTAGAATCTGTACATAAACGTTTATAGACGATAGTTCTCGTATAGACAGTCACTGGCTCTTCATGAGCTTTAATAGCATTAATTTCTCTATATTGCTGTTTGTTTGTTTTTTAAAATCTCTTCTAGTTTGTGCGTTATAAGTTTTGGATTCATATCTCATAAGTTCAGGATTCCACAGCAAATTCATGGATCTACAGTACTAAAATTCAGAGTTCGATTCACCCCGGTAAACGAAGTAAATAGTCTAAAGCGGCGTTGAGCTGAAGTAAAGAGAGAAACACAAGCTTATATAGGTTACTCTATTTTTGGGCTTTTCTGTGTTATTATTATAAATTGTTGAAGAATAAAAAGCATGACATAACGAAGTTAGTGTGTACACATATACAACTGTTTGTTTGCTTCGAAATTCTCGCAAAGTTACGGGAGGGCTATCTGCTTTAGCTGTTCGTAGTTTAATAATGTAAGACTAGAGGAAAGGCTACTAGTCATCATCACCCACCGTCACCTCTTGGGCTACTCTTTTACTAATGAATAGTGTGATTGACAGTCACTTATAGTTTGGAATGACAGACATTTGAACCCGCGACTCTCAGAGTACGAGTCAACCTCCCTAACCACCTAGTCATGCTGGGCCATATGTATATAATTAAAAAAAAGCCTAAACAAACATAAGCGGGGAAAACAATACAAGCAGTAAGTATAGTGTAGGAATAATAGGATGCATTTCGGGTTCCAAGTATCTGTGTAAGTATCATTTACAAAACAGTAGAGATAACTGTCTGTAAATTTTAACCTCAATTCTCATACCCCATCCGTTACTAAATAGGAAGATAAAGAAGCAAATGTGAACGTTCCACATCTATGTCACCTCACATTGTGTATATTCATTTTATATGCAAAAACGGCTCTTCTGGGCCCAGAAAACACTTCAAATAGAAGAGCGAACAACGTTTCGACCTTCTTCGGTCATCGTCAGGTTCACAAAGAAAGGGTTACTGGTCGGAAGCTGACCACATGTTTGGGAGGGGTTGTATAATTGAGTGTTGCAATGTAGAGGGCGCGGTTTGAATATATAATTTTGTCTATAATATTAATATAGGTATAATGGTGTTCCTTTATATTGGTTTATTTTGGGTTTAAGTTGTTGTATAAGTAAGGCTTCTTTAATTTTTCGTTTGTTTATGTTTGTTTCTTTATTTAGTATTTTAGTGTTTTCTATGGTTATGTTGTGTCCATTTGACTTGCAGTGTTCGAAAACGTGTGAAGGTGACTTTTTATGTTCTTTAAATCTGGTTTCCATTTTTCTACTTGTTTCTCCTATATAGAAGTCGTGGCAGTTATCACATTGTATTTTATAAATAATGTTGGTGTGGTGTTTGTCAGTGTAGTTCTTACATAGTATAGACCTTAGTTTTGTGCCTGGTTTTTGAATAAATTTAGTGTTAACTGGAATGTTATATTTTGTTACTAGTTTTTGCCAAATGTTGGTTATTTGTTTGCTGATGTCAGGAATATATGGTATACAGCAGTATATGGTTTCATGAAACCAAGTTAGGAATTATAGAGTGAAAATAATAAAATGCACCTTTGTTTTTGTTATTCAGTTATGGAAATATATCTCAAAAACAAAGGTGACGTTTTATTATTTTCACTCTGTAATTCCTAACTTGACATTGTTTGTGTTGCCTTTCCTGTTGGGTTTCTTTAGGCTTGAGTTTTAGTTTAAATAATAAAATTATCATAGAATTTGCAAGTTTTTACACGTTTTCCTACGAGATGATGCTAAATTTTTATTAATTTATTTTACACAAATAACAAAAGCATACAAACAGTTATGTTAAATCACCCATTTACAGCATAAACAGTCACTCCTACTCTTTTTCCTGTACAAACCTAAGTAAATTATTCCGTTTTTTAATGTTCATAAATATGAATTAAAATTGTTTTAAATGAATTTTAAACGTAATGATACTGAAAACATGTAGTACTAATTAATATCTTACAACGATAGCTAAGTGTTTGTGAGTTCTACGACTCAATTCTCTCGGACCTTTTCCAAACTCGTTTTTATCGCGGAAGTTATCTAACAGATTCAAGGTTTCCTGAAAAAGAACTATTTTCCTCTGAAATTACTAAAGATCTTTAAAGTTCCAGTACAATATCTCAGACACAAGCATAGCTTGGGAAATAGCTTATATCTGTGTTTTAAAATTAGCAGATTTTTACTACATAAAATTATCTTGTTTTTTTATAATAAGGTATTTTTTTCAAACATTATCTTTCGGTGAATCGTAGGTTTAAAAATTGTGACGCTAAAACCTGAGGTTCGATCCCCATTGTGGATAGAAAGCAGATAATTCATTCTGTATCTTTCCACTAAAAACCAACGATTCTTACGAACGATGCTTAAAACAGTGCAAGTATCGCTCTTTTTTATCAGACTTAAATAAAGTCGCTTTGGTTTATTTTGTTTGTCTTAAAGCTACACAATAGACTACCTGTTCTCTTCCCACCGCGCAAGGGCGTTATGAGTGACGGTCAATCCCACTATTCGTTGGTAAAAGAATAGCCCAAGAGTTGGTGGTGGGTGATAATGATGAGCTTCCTTCCCTCTAATCTTACACTGCTAAATTAGGAACAGCTAGCGCAGATAGCCCTCGAGTAGCTTTGCGTGAAATTCAAAAAAAAACAAAACCTTTGCTTAGCGTTATAAGCTGTCGTCGCTATTCTCGTGTAAGCCATGACATACGAAATATCTTAGCCTGATTAATACAGTCTTCTGTATTTGTGGTAATTTTTTGTTGAATTTGTCTTGTTTATTCGAAATGTTACATGGACTCATAGATAAAAAACTTCAATTTGGAACGAATAAAAAAACCATAAAGGTTTACTTTTCTGCTTTCTGCAGCTTTTTTGATTTTACAAAACAAAACAAAATCCCATGAATGTTACAAAAGCGAGATACGTATAATAAAAATAAAATTAAAAACGTTCCTTTTCTTAATATACGATGTACCTGAAAATGAATTACAGAAAACGTATATTGAAAGTTTTTACTATTTGGTAGCTATTTGGGAGTAGTAGATAAAAATAAGATTATTTTGTTAGATATAGGACTCCCGATGGGTCTGCAATATTATCCGTTCTGACATTGTCAAAATTTTAGGTTTGATTTCCCGCGGTGTACAGAGCGTGAATAGATTATTGCGTAGCTTTGTGTTAAACTGGCGAAACAAACAAAATATAAATAAAGATGGAAATGCACACCTGAAGAGCTGGACAAAACACTTACTGGTTCCACAAAATCAGGTAAATTAATTTTATTTGGATTTACTTTAATTAATTGGATTCAAGCCATTGTATTTCATGTAATATTTTATTCAACCATTGGTATCTTAAGTGTATCAAACCAATTCTAGCTAAAAATCAAATTACAGATTATTTCTGTTTAGTTAAGGTGTCCGTATATTTAAAGATGACTATTTAAAAAAATGAATACATTTATATTCAGCATGCCTCAGCATTTCAGTTAGTTTATTACATTTACTACAAACATTTAAAACTGAATTTTATGTGTAAGTAGTAAACTATTTTATTCTTAAATGAATCAATACTTTGTGAATACTTTTTCTTATTACACGTACAACCGATTATACAATAGAGGAGGATAAAAAGGAGAATATATTTATATAAGTAAAATAAATGATAGCTCTCTTTATCAAATAATAAACAAAAACGTTTTTCAGTTAAACAAATCGAAAGTTATGCTAATGTGTAGTATTAGCTATTTATACAAATGTTATAACAATACTTCGTTAAACATTTATTTATATACCAAAACTACCAGGAAGTGATATTAATACTATATTTAATTTCTTATAAATCAAAAATATATCCAGGTACAGACATTCATAGTTAAAGACTTAAAATTTTAATACATGTCCACTGTGAGTTTTAGTAAAATTTGCAAATTTTAAACTTTAATAATGCTTTATACTTCGTAAATAAAATTTTCCAACTCAAGAATGATCTTAAATCTAAGAGAAAAGAAATTACACATAAATTGCAATTTTATATTAATTACTAAAAATAATGTAACTAATACATTAACAAATTATTTGATTGAAAACATCATAAAATAATAATGATCAATAAGGATTTCATAAAAAAATAAAATTGCTACTGAAGTATCATATATTTTCTCTGACTGATTTGTCAGTAACTTAACACATGTATATAATATAGCTAACATCAATATAGAAAATTCCTTATATTTTGCGAACGATTAAGATATTTATTTTGCTCTGTGCACGAAATTAGCAACGTATGAATATCCTACAGATTTGCTATTTTTTTAACATTTTGGATCAGAGGTTCATTTTAATACATTGTTTGTGGTTAAAACAATAGAAAGAGTCATACAATAAAATATCCAGGTTTAATGAATACAAACATTTTCTTTTCGAAGTAACACGTTAGATATATGTCATCAATAGAGATGTTGTACTGCTGCAAATTGTAACATTTAATATTTTTCCAATTAAAATTTATAAAGTGGTTCGTCAAGAAATGAGTGAACTAGCGAATAACTTTTGGATTCATTTATAAAGATCCTTAAAATATCAGATATAACTATATAACTAAATAAGAATTATTTATTTTAATTACGATACTATAAATACATTTTTTTATTCCTACAACGACAATAATTCAAATATGAATTAACTGGTTTATATATATTTATGTAAATTTTTATAACAATCAGTTAGAACAAGCTAAAGTGAATATTCCAAAGCATTTAGCTTAAAAATTAAATTATATGGTATCCAATGTAGAAACTTAAAATTTTCTTTTTTAATGTTGATTATCTTGTTCATATTATTCAAAGAAGTGTGCAGCTAGTTAAAAACAATTTTGAAAAATTAGAAAAAATGTAGAAGGATTGCATCTCCGTTTAAACTACGTATTGTCCTACAGATAATATTGATTTAAAATACACACATAACTAATTAAACTACGTGGTTGACGAAAACATCACAAATCTATTTAACAATCAGAAAGTCATTGTCGCTTTAAATGAAGCAAAATGTACGTATATTATTTATTATAATAAATAATATTTTTTAATCAAAGAAAATAAATGTTTTCGCGTAATTGAAATGTTTGTAGTTCGTTTAAGGAGTTAAAATTTGTGAAGGAAACATTAAGGGAGCATCTGAGGAAGTGACTTTCTATGTGAACAGAAGATTTTATTGTAATCCTAAAAATGTTATAAATGTTTTCAAATGCGCTATTTATAATGTCATTCATATAGAGGAAACATACAATGTAAAATGAGGATGAATTTACACAATTCATTGATTATAAATCCTCTAATTAGTCGTTTACATGCCAACAAGACGCATGAAAGATAGATCTAGTGGAACAGTATGACCTGAGTATACTAACTTTGCTTCTGTAATAATTTAATGTCAATGGTATAAACAATATTTTATTAAGAACTCTAGTAAATGTTTAATCAATAGTATTTAAAGTGTAGAGGAAGCCAAGAACAAAAATGAGTTAACTAGGTTCTCTAGCAATGGAAATTGTATTGATAAGGTTTGGAACAGTTTTTAGTTCCAACTATCCTTCTGAAGTATGTTGTAGTTAATTGGTAATAAGTCTAACTAGATTGGAAAGCGTTAAAAACATGCAGTCGTGGTAGGGTGTAAGCCTAAGAGAATGAGTGAGAAATATTTTTAAAGTGTATATAATTCTACTTTATGCTGTTATATACTAATACAATGGACTTAGCAGACAGCCCGATGTGACTTTGCTGTAAGAAAACACTCACAAACACCCTCATACTATACTTGTTTTCTTTTTATATCTTATTATTTTCTAATTTTAGCAGCTAGGTTTGATTGATTGATTTTATAGAATTAAACATAAAGCTACACAATGGTCTATCTGTGCTCTGTCCACCAAGGATATCTAAACCAGGTTTTTAACTACAGGGTGGTCGCTAGAAAAGCGGAAAATTTGAGGGTCAGATGAGATCATGAATAAAATGCGTGCTTACTCATTTCTATTTTGATTTCTTTACATCATGAATAAAATGCATGATTTTAATATCATAAAATGCATTTTGAGCATCTATGAGTGTAATATAACATATGCCTTTAATAAACTTTGTAGAAATAAATAGCTGTTTGACAAATTTTCCGCTTTTCTAGCGACCACCCTGTATTTGAGCCTGCAAGCATATCACTCTGCCACAGGGAAAAAGCTGTTAAGTTAGTGTTAATTTTCTTCAACTAACAATCTAATCTTATCTGGACTTTCACACTTCTTTTAATGCTCTGAACGGTCCCAAGGCTGGGAGATAAATCTCTTTAAAGTTGTGTCTTAAAAAATCCTTGTCCGTGGTTAAATTAGGTTGAATTTAGAATTTTTGCCCGAGAAAGGAAATAAAAACATTTTGAAATAGGGCATCTTTCAACTTTTTTATAGATTTAATCAGATAAATGAATCGGATATTACTTTCTAGAAAATAGGATGTGCAATAACTATTTAACAAGGTCATTATGGATTTAATGAAAAGAAGGAAAGAACATTAATTCGGATATAATTTTTCCTTCCTTAAATTACGACTACCATCAGCTAATACTGGTAATCCTTCTATAATAGGTTAACAAGTGACACTATTACACTCTACTCAAGTTAATCTGAAAAAAAATTAAATCAAATCAATTGAGCTCAAATTCTGAAGCAAATAATTTCTGTTTATGAAGTTCGTGAAGTGCGTATATGTACTGGTGAAGGATTGTAGTGGTGAAACTGAAATCCTATTCTTCTGACCAAAAATTGTTTCAAGTGTTCGCCTAGTTGCCATTATTCAATAGAGGATACAAAGAAGTTCTTTGTGAAAAAAATTTCTTTGTCGCCAGAAGTTTTGCATGAGTTGGACAGGATAAGAAGGACGAATAGTTACTTTTGGTGTTATAACGCATTTTGAGGAAAAAGTTTTATTCATATTAGTTTTGGTTTTGAACCCTTTCCTGTAAGACCTTAAATCAATAATCCATTGCAGTTTTAATTGTTATCACTTTGAACATATTTCTCTTTATTAACGGGGTATTAATCAGTGTCCTAAACGTGGTAATTCACATCAGATATCAGAATATGATAAGGAATCTATTAAGTTGGATGGAGCGCATTCTGCACAGTTCTTAGAGTGCTCAATTCGTCTACATTCATGTTTCCCAGACATTTCATTCACCGATCACTTGCATTTCTTTAACTCGGTAAACCACAATAAGATTTTTACATTATTATATCGCTTCTTTTTCGTTATCATGCAATATTTCCATGAATCTTCTTATGGAAGCCCGAGAACCACTGTTTGAGAACCGTTGGTCTACAAATCATGGATATTGAACACAGGACAAGAGAAGAACAAAATTTATTTGTTACAGAGGCTTGTTTGCTCTTTTACAAAGCTTCTCCCAGAAGGGCGTTTTATGTAGAGAAATCAAATCTGTCTTATTTCAACACTTCTTCTGTGAAAGTTTGATACAGTGACAATAACTAACTCATGTTTAAGTTGCAGTTCACATTATAACAGTTGACAGTTTGACTCAAACAATATATTGTTTCTTTTGTAACTTAAATTGTTACACTGGTCCGTGATAACTCGGCAAGACTTTAAAACATTACTAAGACAGCAGAAAAGTATATTGGATACAAAACCCTTCAATCGGAAGTTGATTATCATATCTTGTCTGCTTGAATCGTGGAATCATCTGAGTTTTGAGAACCATGCTAAAGAACCTAATTCTTCTTTCGATTACTTCATAACAATGAACGCTTTCATGACAGTCACAGTTGACATTGTGTTTAGGCATTAACTGAAATTTATTAAATGTTTTTTTTCTATTGAAAGCTGACAATATAGGATTGTAGTAGGGTCTATTTACACCATTCTTAATTGTGTATATAATAATTGTGCTACGTTTAATTGTGAGCAGTTACTTCGTACGATATAAGACCTGGACTCTTATGTCCTTATATTTTGAAATTTCAGTATGTATCGCTCGGAGCATATTTATAAAACTGTTAGAAAAAAGACGTTTTACTGATTGTAATAACTTGATTCTTCTTAATGATGGTTTTCTTAGTAAACTATGTTCTAGAAGTGGAAAACTCAGCCCTTAAAACATCACATCTTATTACTTTGCAGGTTTTTTGGAACTAATAATTTTCTTTGAAAAGCATTCTTTATTTACTTGTGAATTTCGCTTCTCGGATTTTCTCATAAAGATTTTGTGTTAAATGGAAGATGTATTCGTATTTTAATGAAGTAAAATCTCATCTGCAATCTCTGATTCCAATCCTTCCAAATAGATTCTTTGGATCTATCCTAAATGTTGCAACTTATATCCTTATCCTTTGCCTAGGTAGTTGTAACTAAAACCTTTTAGAACATGTATCATGTTGAGATTCGGAATTTAACAGTTTATTTGCTTTCCTACGAAGATCCTATCGTTGGTAGTTTTTCCGAAAAATGTATGCTCTGGAATACAGATGTAGAATTTTGTGATGGTTGTTTAATCATATAATAGGCGTAGAGTTCTGATCAAAATTCAAAATATTAGATTTTGTATAAGAGCGTTTAGTTTAGCTGGGTTAATCAGGGCTCCAAGTTTAGTCCAGTCTAATTCATTTCAGTGCTTCTATTCAAATAACGTTTCCATTTGGAGAGACGAATGTGTTTTTATTCTATATGCCACACTGGTAAGAAACTTTGACTTTGTTCAAACCTGAACTGATAATTGAGGATTTTCTTTTTCTACATTGAATTATAATTGTTGGTTATTCTACATAAGAAAAATATGAACATCAGGAAATTTGTATTAAGCAGATGAGTATCCCTTAATTAACAGAAGAAAGCAATGTCTTGAAATGTTACTGGTTAATCATTGGGATTGAAAATCTCATATTTTCCCTTTAATTCATGCTTGCTTATAATATACGAATGTTCTTACAGCTGTTTCTGGTAAATCATATGAAGCTGATTGTCACGCTCTTTCATTTTTAAGTAGATTACGGATAAGGACAATTTCATTTTATTCCCTTATGTGGGTTTTGGGTACAATATGTCCTTCAGAATAAGGCTTTACGTATTTTTTGAGAAAAATAACTTGTCGTATTTCCATCGGGTTCAGAAAATTTAGATTTTTAGGATAATTTAACACTATGACAACGTTATTTGATTCATCAGTGGAGACTTAAATTTTATAACATTATATGACCTCTATTCTTTCACTCCTCAGTAACCTTTCCTACCTTTATCACTATTCGTAAGATATTACTTCGTGTTCGATTTCTATAATATGGGTTAACATTTTGTATATTATTTTCAAAGTCTCTTGTTTTCTCTCACTCGTCTGTTCTTAGAAACATGGATTGTATGATATTTGAGGAGCTTGTTTTCCTTGCAGTCTCACAGAACTCTATAGCAATGGAGCTATTTTGCAAAAGTGTCTTGCTTCCATTTCAGAATGTCAAAACTACTTGATAATTTATATAGATAGTTTATAAGCACTTCTACTAGAATCACCAATTGTGCTGTTTATCACCAGAACTTTAACATATCTTTGTTTTCTGAATAACCCCGGTAAGTTTTTTTCCTGAACTTGTGAACATGATATTAACATTATTTTGGTTAGTTAATACTCCTACTCATTTTTCTTTCACTCGATTTCTCCAGACTGTTTGAGCTGCCACAGTATTAAGTTTTCAATGTTGTCATTCTGATTTGATGTAGTTATCTATAACTGCTTCACCCCTTCTGATTGAATAATTAATTGTGCCTTCATATCTTATGAAGTTGGTATCCATGGAAATGAACGAGCTGACGTGGCTTCAAAAACGCCAGTGTCTCTTGGTTGCTTCTCGAGAGTTCTTCTGTTAAGTAGTTCCTATCAATACAAATCATATTATTTTGGTCAGAAAACTGATTGAATATTTAGATTTGACGACATACTAATAATTTGTTTCCTACATCATTACCTCAAACTTCTACTTTACTAAGAATACACATCAAGATGTTGTTATTTGTTATTATTGAGTTACGACTGGTTACTTGTCTTTTTAATTATACCCAACATATACTTAGCCATATTATTCTTTCTACAGAAGTTCTCTATAGATCAGTCACCATGTATTTCTTTCGTGTTCTAATAATGTTGAAAAAAAATCAATGTCTCCAAGACTCAGAGTTCTTTATATTTTCATCACCTACCTTGCTTCTACTGTTAATAATGTTTTTCTTCAGTTTCTTAAGCCTACTTTTTTTAGCCGCATTTAATCGCTAATATAGATTATCTTCTTCTCCGTGAAATAGTTGTTCACCTGGTTATGTGTCACTATGGGTTCATAAAGCTACATGAAACCTTAGACAAAGAACCTTACGATTAGTCTGTTCCGTTGTACGTGTGTGTTTGTGGTTGGGTTTATGCTTCTTGGTTTGCCCTGAATAGCGTATAACTGATAAATATTATTTTACAATTTTAGATTTTTTATTTATTTTGTGTATCTAAATATTGTATATGTATACATAATTGAACATATGTATATTTATGTGACTGTATAATATCTTAGTAAAATAATTTGCATTTTGTTAAACATTTTATGACAGTGCATTGTTGTGTTATTTTATCATTTGACTTAAGAAACTTGTATTTGGTAATGCTGTAGCAAATGAAGTATAAACTCCTATGGACCATCTATTGATATAGGTTTCTGAGCGTTATAATTGTAATCTTGTATTAAAGTAAATAATGATTTTTGTTTGTTGATAAACTCATATAAAGATCTAGCTGTGTTCTGTCAACCGCAAATATCGAAACCCAATTTGTAGCATTATATGCCCACACACTTGCTACTGTAGGACAGCAAAAAGAAGATACAGAAAAAAAAGTTTTATTCATAGAAATACAATTCGGGAAGTCTTGAAATAATATTTGCTAATAGGTTAATTCCAGCCCACTAAATATAGGCTGATACACGTAAGGGAATTCTCAGCTACGTTAAATCATATCTAATGTGGACGTTATTTTTCGCCACACTACTATGTATATAAATAAACATCAAAACAAATGTAACACTTCTTAATTTTATGGTACTGCAACTAGTTTGATAAAGTAATACATAATTTTAACTTTTTTCGTCTTTGGGAAGATTGTGAAAAATGTGTAATCTCGTCTTTACTTATAATTCTATCTAGAAACTAGAACAATAAAAGCATTTAACACAGGAAGTTAACAGCGTTCCAAGTATTATAAGTAATTTCGCCCATCGGACGTAAATAGAAATCATAATTATAGGTATGCTTCGCATAAGATGAAGTTGCCTATCATCAACCACTGAAATTAACACTTCTTGCTTCTAAGAAAGCTCTAAGATAGAATTTAAACTAGGCGCAGAAGTTACTGAAATATGTTGTCAAATGTCACCTTGTAAAACAGTATGGCCAGGTATACTTCCAGTGTGAAGCATTATTTTGAGACATCAAAAATACATCTGATGTGTATGGCCGCTCAAAAGTTATAGAAGAAAAAGAACAAATAAGAGTTTTAAATCTGGAGAAAGAAACATAGCATTACTTGGTTTCGATATTTACGTCATCTTGGTTAGTATTGTTAAGTATACAGTCATGTGAAAAAATTAGGACACCCTATGAAAGCCTGTGTATTTTTGTAACATTTTTGGATATATAGATATTTAATCTCAATTTTAATAATACTGAAAGATTATAGGAATATAACTAAACAATTAAACCTGAAGAAAAGACTTTTCAAAATCTTCTCTAAATGTAATTCTACAAAAATGCATATTCTAACTGAGGGAAACGTTAAAAAACCCTTCCCCCTTTGGCTGAAATAACTGCAGTGAGACGCTTCTTGTAGCCATCTATCAGTCTCTGACATCAGTCTGAAGAAAGTTTGCCCTACTCCTCAATGCAGAATTCTGTCAGTTATGAGATGTTTGAGGAGTTTCTTGCATGTATAGCTCGTTTCAGGTCACCTCACAGCACCTCAATAGGATTAAGATCTGGTCTTTGACTCGGCCATTCCAGGACTCTCCATTTCTTAGTTTTCAGCCAGTTCTTGGTAGATTTACTGGTATGTTTTGGGTCATTGTCGTGTTCCAGTTTCGCTTCAACTTTAATTTTCGTACAGATAGTCTCACATGACCCTCAAGCACCCTCTGATACACAGTAGAATTCATGGTGGATTCTATGATTGTAAACTGTCCACGTCCTGCTGCAGCAAAACAGCCCCAAACAATGACACTTCACAGTTGCCATGAGGTTCTTTTCCTGGAATGCTGTATTTGGTTTAAGCCAAACATGTTCTCTGCTCTGGTGTTCAAATAATTCAATTTTGGACTCATCTGTCTAAATATCATTATTCCAGAAGTCCTGGTCTTTGTCTACATTCTCTCTGGCAAACTTCAGTCTGTCCTGGATGTTTCTCTTAGAAAGCAAAGGTTTCCTCCTTGCCCACCTTCTATGCAAGTTACACTTGTACAGTCTCTTTCTGATTATAGAGGCATGCACTTTCACATCAACAGTAGTCAGAGCCTGCTGTAGGTTCCCTGATGACATGTTAGGGTGTTTGGAGACCTGTTTTAGCATCTTGTGGTCTGTTCTCAAGGTGAACTTGCTTGGACGACAAGAGCTCTTTTGCTCTCTCTATGGTGTTCACTCTCACTTCAATAGTCAGGAGTACACCAAACTAAATGTCTGAGGTTTAAATAGGGCAAGCCTCATTCACAAAGCTGAGTAACAATCTTCTAATCATGTGCACCTGGTGTGATACACCTATGTGTGACTTGAGTCATTTTATGTAGGTATAAATGTAGGGGTGTCCTAACTTTTTCTTCAGTTAGAATATGTATTTTTGTCGAATTACATTTTACAGAAGATCTTTAAAAAGTCTTTTCTTTAGTTTTAATTGTTTAGTTATATTACTTTAATTTCTTAGTATTGTTATAATTGAGGTTATATATCCATTTATCCAAAATTGTTACATATATACACAGGCTTTCATAGGGTGTCCTAATTTTTTCACATGACTGTAACACTTTCGTTATTGGAATCGCTGCAAAGTTTTTAAGGTATCATACATAGTAATACAGTACAATCCCAGTAAATGTACCCATATTCAAACATATGCCACAAATCTAGTTTCAATAATTAAGTGATATTATTTTTCGCCATCTTTCAGTTGTTCTTTTTCTCCATGTAAATTACAACTAAATTAAAGCTCTGAAAAAAGTCCTTTAATACAAATCACAGCCCCCCAAATCCTAGCAATGTGAATTTTGAAAATAAGACACAGAGTAGATCCAAATTCCTTTCAACTAATTCTCTATGATGGAGTACTGATATCATTTTATTAACAACCAGCTCATCGTTGCAAGACTAAATCATCACGAAGTGAATCTTGAAAATAAGACACAAGACCACGTTAAATGAAGACTAACTGCCTTTCAACTAACTTTATATGTGAACTACTAATACTACGTTTCCAACCTGACTATATTTCCAAAGCAGCAACAATATGAATTCTGAAACTGAAGAACAAAAGTACAATAAATAGAAATTAAATCCATTGAAACTAATTTAAATATAAATTATCGATGCTATGTTACAATCCCGCATGTATCTACAAAATAGTAATAGCAGAAACTAAGTAATTGATACCTTAAAATTTCGATCCAAGCCACCCATGTTGTTATTTTGTTGTCAGCTTTCTTTCAGTAGGTTTTCTAGAGGTCAGGTCAAAGCGATCGTTATTTCGAAGATGAAACAAATGACAGTCGTTTAATGATTGGTTTTGAATCTTTATAACATGATACTATTTATACACATAAAGGTTTTAAGTATTATCTAACGACCGTAACATCATGAACTCCAGTAACGCTGGTTAGAAATGAATACTTTATTTACATCTCTAAATTCTGATAAAATAATAACCACACCCTTTCTGAGGGGATGTTGTTTTTAAAAAAACAACATTTGTAGAATGTTTCCAAGTAACGTTATTATAGGTATAATGGGTTGTAAAAAAAAAGAAGCATAACATCCGGTATACAGATATTGACTGACATCAGTATGGGATACAGTGTTTGTAGACTGAAAATTAACGAATCGTCTACGTTGCTAATAGCCGAAGAAAGGTATCAAATACATATTTAAGATTTTTCTGGTTACTTTCATGTTCATACGTAGATCATTTCAAGGATAACTTTCACATGTTTTAGATAATTTTGCAGACTTTATAATTACCCTTCAGTGTTACTAGAAATAACAATAGCGTATTAAACATGATACAAAAAAGTGAAGCCTCGTAATATAACAATTATTAAATTTAAGCATGTTATTTTATTATTTTACGCTTTAATAAAATAAAGAACAACCCATACAGTACTTGTGTTTACCCAGTATTTTATAAAATATTATTATCAATTCAGATTAGACACAAATTAATTCTTTTTTGTTGTCATATAAATTGAATATGACGATGTAATATTGTAAGCTACATTAGGATAATTTGTACAATCGTGGAATAAGATTAAGGTACAGCCATTCATAAGTTTAAATACATGATCAACTGAAAAGCAGCATGAAAGAGCAGATATTATTGCCAAAGTGGCTTTATGTACATCTTGAAACTTCCTACATGCAATTTGCTCTTTCTTCACAGAGTATAGACGATCTATTACAGAATGTGCTTGAACACTAAAAAAATAGTGTGTTACATTGGGTTGTTGTTGTTTTGAATTAAGCACAAAACTACACAATGGGCTATCTGTGCTCTGCCCACCACGGGTATCGAAAGCCGGATTTTAGCGTGTAAGTCCGCAGACATACCGCTGAGCTACTGGGGGGAGGCCCTACATTGGGTATAACATACATCTTTATATAGTGTGAGATTTCGCATGGAATCATAATGTTTGTAAGAATTAAACTAACTCAAACATCTTTATGTTACGACGTGAGACGCCGAAAGGTCGCGAAATAATGTAACTAGCAGTCATAACATTTGTGATAAAAATAAACTAGATTAGTGTTGTTGATTTTTGCTCTTGTTGTGGACATAAATCAGTGGTGTAAAAAGAATAGCATCTTCGATCTATTTACGTTTTTTCAATCACAAGTCATAAACATAGAGGTTTTTCTATCAATACCAGAACATTTTAACGGGGCTAGATGTACAGAATAGAGTACATAATAATTAAATATTTCTTGCATTCCTCCAACTACTGTATCATTGAAAAAAACAATATTCAAGAGGTGATGTTACACACTTTACATTATCTGTAGAAGAAAAAAAGAAAGCCTTGAGTGATTAACATTCTTTGATTATTAACAAATAAAATGTTTTAGAGTTCCAATCACCATTTGCGGGGCGCGGGATCGAACTCTGCCAAACATGCTCCATTTTCAGTGGTAGGAGGCGTTATAATGTGATTCTAAGCCCACTCTTCTTGGATAAAAGTTTAGTACAAGAGTTGAGGGCGGGTGCCTTCCCTCTAGTCTTATAAATTAGGAACGGCTAGCGTTAATAGCCTTCGTGTAGTTTTGCACGAAATATGAACCAATTGTTTGTCGGAATAAATATCAAAGAACACTGGTAAAGAATGAAAAACTGTTTGTAGCTAAACAGCCGTAGTTTTAATACAGTCATTCTTAATATTAACAAACAGTATTTAAATAACAACAGTTGTTAGACATGGACATATTTTACTAAGGTTCTTAAAACAACTTAGATAATACTTTTTATTTACTTTTAAGTAAACAACTATTGTGTGATTTTGAAATAAATACAGAAGAGTTCATACCACGAGGTGCTGACAGGATTAACTTAGACATGTTGCGTGATGAAAAAAGACCCTAAACTTTAGAACAAGGTTGTATTTATTTCACTCAACGTTTTGTTTCTAACTTTTATCAGGATCGTCCTACTATTTACATTGCCAGATTCACAATGCGTAACTGACTATAGACTTTTTAATTTGTTCTTGTAATCAATGGAGAGTGTGTAAACATTGGAATGTCACTCTGATAATATTGCTTACATTGAAAGAAAATATATATGTAGAGCAACATCAATGTCTCGTAACAGAAATAAACATTATAGTGAATATGGTGAACATTTGAATGCTGAATAAAAAGAGATACAGAACATAAAATTAATAAATGTAAAATAAATTAATTAAAATAGCAAAAATAAATTTAAAAATTGAAGCAAATTACAGAAGAATAAACAAAGATTTACACTCGTACTTCCCATCCAATGTTGCCATTAATTTGTGGTTTAAACTCCGAAATTAATAAGACTTCTTTATATTTATGGTCAAGAAGATAATTTTGTGCAGCAAAAGGTGATAATTTGTAAAGAAAAGTCAGATGTCGGTCTACCATGTTTTTCAACATAGTGATCCACAAGAACAGTGATGTCTTTGCTGAGTTTGCTTAAGTAATATTTGTTTAAAGGTGTAGAGAGATTTACATTAGAAAAATAACAGTTTCTTAAAGTAGTCAAAGTTTCGCTTGCTGATTATAATTATCTAACAGCGACATGCGTTTCCTTTCACTCTGTATCCAGACTTATATAGCGCCAGATTTTTAAATCATATCGATACGAATACTTAATTAATTATTCTATAAATCAGTTAATGGTACATATATATTATTGAACTCGGCATCTCTTTTCTCTTTTAAAGTTATTTGTGTACTCACGTCTTTTTAACATTGGAAAAAAAGGGTTTAATTAATGGAATCACTAAACTAGGGCTAGACCATTAACAAATTTGTTGCGGCCGATGATGTTTGAACTGGCCGGGCTTAATCCATCAGAGTAACACCGTAAATATTAGTTTAAATCACGTCTATGTTACTGAGCCGGTACAAAATATCATGATTTATTTTGTCATAGTTGTTGGTTTGATGTAATATCACACAATTACCAACTGTTTTTAGTTGTTAGACTTTAAACCATATTGTCTTTATGATTTTTGGAATTATTCGGGAAACTCCACAATTAACATTTACCACAATTATTATTTTCTTTCTTTTGAAACATAAAAGTTCGTCGAAACAGACGGGCCCGGCACGGCTAGGTGAGTTAGGGCGTTCGACTCGTAATCTGAGGGTCGCGGTTTCGAATCCCCGTTGCACCAAACATGCTCGTCCTCCCAGCAGTGGGGGCGTTATAATGTGACAGTCAATCCCACTATTCGTTGGTAAAAGAGTAGCCCAAGAGTTGGCGGTGGGTAGTGATGACTAGCTGCTTACACTGCTAAATTATGGGCGGCTAGTGCATATAGCCCTCGTGTAGCTTTGCGCGAAATTCAAAACAAACAAACGAAACAGACGCTTGGAAACTGATTTTCGGAACGAGAACCCGTGGCATAGCTAAACCAACTTATATTCTAAATAACATTAACTAACGACGGTAACGTGTAACATGTTAATATTACTCTTTATATTTTATTGGGAAGTATCTTAAGATATGGAGCTAAGTATGACACATACTCTCGTTGTGTGGCCAACATTCTGTTTGGTAAGACTTATTTGTTAACTGAATAACATAGATACATGTAACCGTTATGGATCAGTTAAGATTCACAATTAAAATCTTTGATGTCGCACACACGCGCGCCCAATTCAGTTGCAGTACGATTTGATCTCAGATTCTATAAGACTGCCAATGTTTATATTTGGCTGACGCCCGATTCCTTCTCTTTCTTTAAAAATACTATAGAACATAGTTCGTTGATGAGTCAGTTTTTGTATATTTATATTAACGTATATAGGAATGTTTTTAGAAGTAATAAAAAGTCCTTAAATCAATGAAATATTTTTTTCCAGGCTTTGCTTGTTTTTTTTCTCTTTAATATCAACAGGAAACTTAAGTAATTCAAGCTGGAAATATTAACATACTTGCTAAGGGCGCCCTCTTTTTCCGAGTGATGAGTGTTGAGGTAGGAAGTTGTCAGCGCTCAATTCTAACCTTATCCACCTTTACGAATGACAACCAATATATTTGAAAGGCTCTAGAACGAATATTTCAGTTTATAATATTATGTTGTCGCTAACTCTTTTCTGATGTAAATCTTTCTTATCGCTGCTAATGAGGAAACATTTGAATATGTGTGGGGTCCGGAAAACACAAGGAGAAACATCAAGCGGTGTTAACTTTCCAGTACAGGCTGACAACAGTGCTGAAGCGTCACCTGATCATATTACATTAGAAATAACATTTAATTATAAATGATTTATCAACAGTCGCCTTTGTTATAATTGCGTATTTGAAAACAAATAATTCGTATCACGTTATATTTTCTCAGTAAGGCTCTATTTTCGTAAGCTTTATCTATCTGTCTGTCTGTCCATTTATCTATCCTTTAAGTGAGCCAGATCTCAGTTTTTAACATTCTGTACACATATACTTCACATACTGTTCGTTGTGTGTGTATATATATACATTTGAGTATTTTTATTTTTTATATTGTTTACTTCCCTCTATGACAAATGGTAAACGTATTGAATGTATATTTTAAGAGGCGAGTTAATACATCTTTTTAATTCATGTAATTACATGATGCTTAAGGTTAAATTTTGGCAAATAAAGCAGAAAAGTATAATATATATATTTTAATTTTTTTCTTGTAACTCGAATTGGATATTTTGTTTCAAAACGCTGATAATAAACGATTCTTAGATGAAGGTAGATCAAAGTCGCTCTATGAATAATACATTTCTTAATATAAGTCTTTATTTTTCATTACACATTTATTTGTAGTTTTAAATGTCTTAAAAATGCCTCATAATTTCTCATTATCGATGAAAATTACTTGTAAATATTTCAGTGTTGATACACAATTCCGATAAATATTACTTGTAATTGTTTCAGTATTGACAGAGTATCCAGAAAATAAGATTCTTAAGTGTTTTAAGGTTGTTCTTGTTCTGGATAATTATGTATCACAAGTTATCAGTGTTAATAGGTTCTGGACGCATCTCAGTAAATTCAAGGTGAATACTCGTTTAAGTTCTTGCCCAACAATGTAAAACAAATTTTCGTTACTTTTAGTTTTATTTTCATTATTTCTTTTAGTTACATACATTGAAAAAAAAATTTAAACTTTCAACCAAAATCTTTGACTGGAATATTATTATTAATATTAAACATTTATGAATCTTAATTATTAAAGGTTGCTACCTGGTCTTGATAGCTTAAATCCTAATAAATTCAAATTACATTAGTTCAAACTTGTTTTGCACTTTGAAGAATTTTAACCAGCAGGTATTAAGATATTCTAAGTGAAGCAATGACAATTATACAGGGTGGTCGCTAGAAAAGCGGAAAATTTGAGGGTCAGATGAGATCATGAATAAAATGCGTGCTTACTCATTTCTATTTTGATTTCTTTACATCATGAATAAAATGCATTATTTTAATATCATAAAATGCGTTTCGAGCATCTATGAGTGTAATATAACATATGCCTTTAAAAAACTTTGTGAAAGTTATTATTTGTAAAAATAAATAGCTGTTTGACAAATTTTCCGCTTTTCTAGCGACCACCCTGTATTAGGGGTTAAAATAAAAATTGTGCCTCCCAGTGGCAAAGCGGCATGTTTAAAGCTTTACTACTCAAAAAACCGGGTTTCGATACCTGTGGTGTGCTGAAAACAGATAGCCAATTGTTTTGCTAAATAAAATAATAAAATAATGCAGGGTTTTAAAAATGTGTCGCTCCTTATAAAATATTCAGCAGGATTTTAAAAAATGAGTTAATACTGTCTCACGCAATACCTTCAAATATCACGAGGGCTTAATGTTAAAATGTTTTCAGTGTAGTTTCTGGTGCTCCCAGAAATTCAGAAATAGGAAAATAAAGTTCGATAGAGAGTTAAAACAAACGATTTATGGACAAAAGTCACGAGAAAAATAACAGGTACTATCCAAGTTAATATACTAACAACTGAAGAATGCACAGCTAGACACTGACTAAATCTAAGGATAAATGTTAACAGCGCTCGGGTAAGCACAGCTCAGTTCTAACGGTGTTCTAATGTTAACAAGCAAACCCACTCAGAAACGACGAGTCATAGAAAGCGGACATACCAGGAATTTCTTCAGGCGCTGTGTCAACTGTCAATGAGTTAGCGCAGAAAAGCTGGAACAAACAAGGTTTTATTGTTCTAGTCAATGTTTTACATGTCATATTTAAGTAGATACGTGTATGGTAGAAAAAAATAGAATGAAATGAATGAAGACTGAAATTAATAGAGTATATGATATATTCTTTACACAGATCATTTATCAACCAGTAAACTAATGTATTCAAGTGTATCCTAGAAGTAACATTTCATTTGTAGATTCAGCAAGACACAAGTGTGTCAAAGTTCATTTATGCACCAAGGGCTAATTATGTCCAAACGTGTTCTTGAAATTCGTTATGAGTGCCTAAGAATATTCTATAAACTAACCTAAAGTACAACCTATTTAATATACATTTAGGCGTGTACAAGTCCATACTTGAAACTATCATATGGAACAACCTAGTTCATCGCTGAAGAAGACAGGTCCGCTATTAGAAAATGCTTAGGTTATAGTATAACAGCACTTAAGTCATATGATATCGTTTGTTTTTTGTACTAAGCTAATTTCTTGAACCTACCCAGTAACAAGATTATTCTAGAATCTACTTTAAAGAGCTTTGTTTGTTTGTTTTGGAATTTCGCACAAAGCTACTCGAGGGCTATCTTTGCTAGCCGTCCCTAATTTAGCAGTGTAAGACTAGAGGGAAGGCAGCTAGTCATCACCTCCCACCGCCAACTCTTGGGCTACTCTTTTACCAACGAATAGTGGGATTGACCGTCACATTATACACCCCCAAGGCTTGGAGGGAGAGCATGTTTAGCGCGAACCCGCGACCCTCGGATTACGAGTCGCACGCCTTAAGAGCTTGGCCGTGCCAGGCCGATTTATAGCAAAGTTACAAATGGCTATCTGCTCAGCCCACCGAGGGGAATCGAATCCCTGATTTTAGCGTTGTAAGTCCGGAGACATACCGCTGTACTAGCGGGGGGGGCGCTTTAAAGAGCAACGCTTACATATTCAGCAATATCAGTGTCTTAGAGTACCTTATAAAGTACAACCCATTTAATATGTGTGTGTCTAATCGTATTATATAAATTTCTATAAAGTTCAACCTTTATATTCATCCAGCAATAAAAGTGTATAAAAGTTCAAGCTAAAACTTCTATAAAGTACAACTTATTTATTTATCTAGTAAAAAATATTTCAGTATGTTCCTCTATTGGTCTGATAAATATTTCCGATATGACGAATACCTATGCAAGTCCAATATACTAGCTGCTCTGCATTGGCTAGATGTGGCCTTGTCATTTACGTGTTGGACTGCGTAACAAAAGACCCTCGGTTCCAGATGTTATTGCAATCCCATTGTTCGACTTAGAGAGCCAAACAAAACTTTTGCGGTAACTAATTCTGTTGGCTGCCTGCTCTCCTTCTGATCAGAAGCTCAAAATTAGGATTGGCTACACCTGAACCCAAGGGGTTTTTGATCTATGTATATCTGTTCAAAATTACAGTTCTTGTTCTATGTACTTTGTTATCACCAGTTCTTTTTTATTCAATGCCAGAACTCATTTGTTATGTAAATGTCGTGAAAATATTTTGTAAACGACAACATGTCGTGTTGTGTTTAAGTTTTCATTTCTATTTACTATATTTCCATATTTATATTATTGTTTCGAAGTTTAAACAAATAAAATATGTTGTTATTCATTTAGGGTAACATTTAGAATTTTCTTGAATTAAGTAGACCAATCATATGTTTGTAAATGAAATGCTGGCGACTTCGTGTCTAGACGTTTAGTCTCGTGCAAGAACGGACATGCGCGGATTGCTCTGGAGATCTATAGAAATTTTGCGGTGTTTCGAGGAGTATAGGCCTACAATATATAAACAGACGAAGAAAAAAGAGAAGGAGAGTCAGACATTAGTTTCATTCAAAAGAAGAGAGTCAGTCATTCGTTTGAGAAGGTTCAAGTGTTTGCTGTGATTTGTGGCTGAAGTTGGATCTGCGGAAGCTGTGATTTTGTTTCGTCAATCTCTGCGATTCTTTCGAATTACTGGTCGACACGTCCGGGCAGATCGGAGGAATTAAAGGCGACAATTTTGTGACGTTCATCGGAGGCATCGTGAAGGGAACTTCGTCGAATTTGTTGAACTGTGAATTGTTTCTGAACTTCTTCATTTAAACTTCGGAATTTCTTCGTGGGACCAAATTCACACCCTAGACTGGAATTTGAGACTTTCATTTTAGATCATTATATTAGATACAGGCCAGTACCATTTTGTATTGTAATTAATTTTGAAGGTTTAAACTTAATATCTGTCATTTTTATTATATAATCTATGTTATATCTGTTAATAGTTTAGTGTAATAAATTATACAAGCTGTTATCTGTGTTTTTCTGTTGCGTTTAGTCTACGAAAAACATAAAACATAAAAAAAACGTAACATCATTAGAATGATGAAATTAAAATTGTGTTTAATTTTATTTTGACGTAGTATCATCTATTATCAACTGTTGGATTTATAGTATAAATCATTATACTAACAGTAGGTAGGAAACAACAATTTATAAGCGTAAGAAATTATGTTGTTGCTGGTGGCACATATTAAGTTTAACAGAACATTGGTCTATTCTTTCGTGTACCTATAAATTGTTGTTTGTATAACTATTATTATATTAATATAATGTGCTTACTCAAAAGTCATAACACTTCTTATATGTCACTTATTTTTAGTCTTATTTCTTGTCATATATATATGTATATCACAATCGTCAAATAAAGAGGCATTTTGATTATTTTGAAAAATGTTTTAATTGTATAAATACGAGCTTCTGCATGAACGTACAGTTTACACTAATATTTTAACTACTACTTTGTTCGTTTATTTTATTAACTAGCAGATCAATACACATATTTGAAACATATAATATTAAAACTGATTAGAAAGAAAATGAATCTATGAACAAAAGACAAGAGTTATTTTATTCAATTTGGTAACTGAACCATAAAATAAATGGCATATGACAGTTTTTGTAAAAAAGTAGCAAAATCAAATTACTTGCTTAACAATTACTCGTATAGCTTGTAGAATGATAAAACTAATTTGTAAAATTAATCTTAAAACTTCTTTTAACACAGGCAAAACAAAATGTTTAGTTATTTCAAGTTAGTCAAATACAAATAAAAATTGTTTGGTTACGTATTAAATACACATATATATACACGTGTGTGTGTGTTAAATTAGCAGAATCTAATTATTACATTTTCTCCACATATGAAGGAAATGTAGGCTTAAAGTTTCATGTTTTAAAAATATTTTTTATTTTAGCTAAACTAGTAGGTATTTGATGCTTTCAAACTTGACCTGAACGGCATCTTATCCAACAGATGAGCTAAACAGCCGGGTTTAAGTATTAATTTAGAACTGCTACTTCTAAAGTGGTCTCTAGTTAGTAGCACACGCCGTCTGTACAGCACCTGCCCACCAAACAGTAGGTTCAGTGTCACTGTTATAGCTTTCCGAAGAATGTTCAATATGAAATCGTGACTCGAGTCTTGTGCCTTCTAGTCCACATCCTTCAATATTATGTTTCGTCCTCCCCATATTTACAGCAATAAAACAAAACTATTAATTTGTAAGTTCGGGTACAACCAAGTACTCAGATAGCCAGCGACAAAGAAGAACTAGAGGATAAAAAGGAATAGACGGCAATATTAAAAAAGGTGGAGAATTTGAGAAATTGGAAGAGGTTTTCCTGAAAAGGTGTGGTGTAACTTACTAGGAATCGTACTTTTGTATTTTGTAGTACTGTTTTAAGCTTCGAAGTTGCAATATTTCAAGATGAAAATGGAAACTAATTTATTAACTTTTTACGTATCTATATCTTACAAGTGTTAATTTAAAGTCGATGTGAATTGTCAGTTTAACGAATTATTTTAGGAGAGAAACAGCTATAGCAATAACATTATCTTAGATAAATAACAATAATGGCCGCTTCTTTTATATATATTTTACTTTAAATCAATAAATGAAATCGATCAGATATAATCATCATTCTCGTCAAAACATAAAGTTAAGTTTAGTTTTAAGTCTGACAAAAAAATATATCACATTTTTACTTCTTTTCTTCTGACAGCAACCTCAAGTTTCGGAGAAGTGAATCAGCTAGGAGGCGTGTTTGTTAACGGCCGGCCACTTCCCAATGCTGTTCGACTTCGAATCGTCGAGCTTGCAAAACTAGGAGTTCGCCCATGTGACATTAGCCGCCAATTACGTGTGTCCCACGGCTGCGTCTCAAAGATCTTGACTCGCTATCACGAGACTGGTTCCATTTTGCCAGGAGCTATCGGTGGCAGCAAACCTCGTGTCACTACACCTAAAGTTGTAACCTATATTAAAGACCTAAAACAAAACGATCCGACTATTTTTGCTTGGGAGATTAGAGAGCGCTTGTTGGCTGACGGGTTGTGTGACAAGCACAATATTCCTTCTGTCAGCAGCATCAGCCGAATTCTGAGAAATAAAACTAGATCATTAACTTGCTCTCTGAGTACTCGCTACCTTTATGAATCGTCTAAGACAACCAGACTCTTGTACCATCCATTTTACCGTCACACCTATTCTTCCACTCCACCAACAATAACCTCTTTGGCTTCCAACTACTCTGCTTCATCAATTACGAATATGATGCCTCTAGAGATCGCTAGTCCTCCCACAACCTTTGCTCCAGTAGGTGGCTGGCCTTTGTTTCACTCCGTATCTTCCCTTCTTGGTCATCAGATATCTTTACAACCTGAACCACTCCAAAGAAAAAATATGTTCTCAGATAGCCAGTTTAGTAATTCCGTCCAACCGTGCAACACAGGTGGTCAGAACAACTACATGTACACTCAAACTTTGCACAACACATACCTTGATCCTCTTCCCAATCCACTGCCTGAACCAAGAAGTTCCGCGATTCAAAAACCCAACTCGTGTACGAGTTCTTAAACTCAAAATCAATATTGTCTGGAAAATGTACTGTTGTTCAACCTATTAGACACGTGAAGAGATATGTTTTATCTAATTTTTTTATAATTTTCTCTTCTGTAAACTTTATAATGAGATTATTTTGCGTGATGTCTTACTCTCAGATTCTTCTATTCTTTTCGTTCGAGATATTCAAAAAACACAAAACTTACGATTTCACATTATTATAAAGATCGAGCCATAATCAATTTTTATACTCTAATTATTTGTATCTTGTTAGTGTTCTTTCCACTACTAAGGTTTGACAAAGTTTTTTTCGTTGTTTTCTATTTCTCGCTATCTGTACTAACTTTCTTAATTCGTGTTTCTCAGCTAAATGTCATCAGGTAATAATACAAGTGAGTCTCTGCTTAACTTTTGCGTTTCTTCAATTTTACCCATCACAATCCCTTCCAACATTCCTTTAAATCTGATTGTTTGTCTCAAGTAGATCATCTTCAGTTTTTTTATTTTATACTTGCGTAATAACCTTTACTGAAGATGGAGAGAAAGGTGTTATGATTGAACGTCAAATAGATAACGTAGTAAAAATATTACCAAGAACATTAGATATTAGCTACCTTTGTGTACATTATTCTCAGATTGTATCTATTATTTTGAAATGTTTTTTATTGTGCAATTTTTTTAAAGTTTAACAAAAAATTCGAGCAGGTTTTTCATTTGAAAATTCAGTTCAATATTTGCTCTAAAGTTTTGATATAGCAGTACTTTACATAAATATCATTTTTGATGCATGAAATTCATTGTATTCAATAAAAATAAATAAAGATTTTAGTAATAGAAAACTCAATTTGTTGATAATCTGGTTGCATTTAAAAATCATTCGAACTAATAAAATACATGACATTGTTGGGCTAGGTCAATGCCAATTAAAGCTTCATTTTATAGCTAGCTAAACATAAAGTTTAGTCTTAATTAAGCTACAGTATTTTGATTTTTATCACACAACAAAAGCATAATAAGACTGAATAATATATTGAAGAGGTGTAGAAGTCGTTATTTTTAATGCAATATCAGATTTTAATAACAAAGAACGTCCGTATGTCGAGTTTCAATTGCTTACAAATTGATATTTCCAATTTTGAAAGACACGTATACAAAGTTATGTAAAATTGTTTACTTGTTAAATGGAAAACAACGTTTGTAACCTTGGTGTACAAAATAAGTAATTTTTTTTTATATGGAATGGCGTTTCAATAGCTGTCGTAAATTTATGCTGGTACAATATCATTTCAGAGTCAGATAAGTTTAACAACAGTGACACTAGACAACGTATGATAACTCTAATGTGGTCAAGCTGTAACAGAGTTGCAGGACGTGATCTATTCAGTCGACCTTCTAGAAAATTTCTTAACTTATTATACAGTAGTTACAAGCTGTATATTTTGGTATCTTCTGTGACTTAGCCATGCTTAGCCAATCAGAGGTATGAAGTCCAGTAATTCAGCCTTCAGAATGACTACTTTTGCGCTGAGGACGCCTAGATTTTGACGTTCTCTTAAGTTATATTATACTGCGTTATCAGAAGTTCATTGAAATGCACACAATTAAGGAACGAAAAGGTACAGAGAAATAATGTGTAGCAATACAGAATACAGTATTGTAGGCCTACCCTATAACAACAATATGGTCAAGGTTATGTCTTTAAAATATTTGTTAATATGCATCACCTATCCAAAATACCAATGGCTAAGATTTAAACAATAACATATGAAAAGTTGAAGCCAAAAATAATCAAAGTCTTACCTCAAAAATTACTTTTACAGACATGCACCCACTTCAAGCATACGTAGTTGTGCTACAACAAGTCGAACTCCTTCTGTAACAAATGTTGATACACAAGCATAAGCTTGAAGTTCTAGGTGAGAATTTTGCATAAGTATGTCATTACACCTTTGAAAAGCACAAAGGGCAATAAAGTATTAAAATAAAAAATCCCTCATGTAAGGTATATACTCTGCTGCCAAATCATCTACATAACAGTACAGTACTAATTTCATGAACATTTTAACACTGTATGGAGAGTCTCATATAAATATCTAGGTTTCTTTCAGATTGTGTGCCAAACAGTATCCAAAATGTCATCTTTCATCAGATGACATGGAACGTGTGTCAACGATTGCATATTACATTTTAACTGAGGTAGACCAAGAACAGTAACCAGTACTTACAATGAAACCGCCATATTAGCATATGTTAAATTTGACCAACACTTTAAACACAGCTATTGATTGCTTACCATCATTTCATAATATTGTTAGGACTGACTTTTAGCTCATATGCGTCTATATATATATAACTGTTGTTGCTGTTATATAGGGCTTTAAGTGAAATTTATTTTAAACGATTCATTTGTTGCTTTCTTCTCCTTTACAATTGATATTTTTGGTATATGATGCGTATCAATAAAAATTTCAAAATACATTACTTTGAAGTTGACCTTGAATGGCCTTAACAATAGTGTAATAGGGTGAGCTCACAACTTCTCGTTTCACACCACTAGCAACAAAAAACTTTAAAGTTTACGCCACAGAGTTGAATTTTGATAATGGCGAAAATATATGTTTTACATGTTGAGTTTTATCAAAAGTTCTAAGTTTATGTATAAGTTTTATACATTTACTCGCAACCTCTTTAAAATATTGATATAATAATAATCGAATTCAGCAAAATAAGAAAACGAAATGCCAGTACCAACACAAGGCATTCTTGCAATTGTCGACAGAAGGTGGCGTACTTATTTTGTTCCGTTAAACAGTATTACTTTGATAATGTTTCTAGTTGATCCTTATGTTGGAATTATTATTATTCCGAGTAAATGGATATTTATTCCCACCAAACAGCTTATCCCAGAAATTTCTACTAATGATACAAAATTTTGATCGTTACAACAAGTCAACATTTTATTATAGGTAGACATTCTACGAAATGTTTGTTTGTTTGTTCGTTTTTAAATTTCGCGTAATACTACACGAAGGCTATGTGTATTAACCATCCATAATTTAGCAGTGTAAGACTAGAGGAAAGGCAGCGAGTCTTCACCATCCACCACCAACATTTGGGCTACTCTTTTGCCAACGAATAGTGGGATTGAGCGTAACGTTAAAATGTTCCCACGGCTGAAAGGGCGAACATGATTAGTGTGACGAGAATTCGAACCCGCGACCCTGAGATTACGAATCGAGTGCCTAAACCATCTGGCATGCCGGTGTAACGAGTTGAGATTACCCCCGTTTTCAAGTTACTTTCCGGTAATATCAAATCGTGTTAAGAGTACCGTGGGAGTAGCATGAAATCGATTTTAAATTACCCCTCTTCTAACGTCAAAATGACAAACATAATGATTCCTTTTAATATTTGTAGTGCGTGTCGAGTACGTATCTAAGTACATGATAATAATCAAAACGCCTGTTATTTCTTTTATTAAAATTGATGATTTATATAAGATAAAAGGTATTTTAAGGGCTCGTCCTCGCCAGACCACAAGGTCTACACACTGTCTTCATTCAAGATATTGTAATTTAGACATATTAATTTTTTTTATATTTTTTTATGCGCACTAAAATAAAAATGAATGATTGAGAGCATAAGATATAGAACATGATAAATATTCGAATTTTTACAATATTATTAATGTGTTAATTTCTTTTGCATACACTGAGTGCGATAAAAACGGCTAGCATCTTAACTAATCGTTAAAACGAATTTATTGAGAAGGGGGTAGTTTGAAATCAAGGGGGGTAAGATGAAATCGAGTTCAGACTATCCCCCGGGTAACATTTACAGGGGTAGTTTTAAATCGGTACACCAAGTCTCTACAAAATGTCTTTCAAATTTTGGAAGATACTTTTTTAAATTAAATCTGGATTGATGTGAAAAATTCAACTTTGAAAACTACGAGAAGCTGTGGTTAGTGTAAGTCCCTCACAGTTTATATTGTTCAACAAGTGTTGCATTTAAACAACATTCACCACAACAGAGCAGTACAATTTCCGCTCAGAAAAGAACATATAATCAGGTTAGTAATATCAGAAGATAAAAAAATAACATTGAAAGTAAGGATTTCTGACCGAAATCTATCCTACCATTTTCATCTGGCTTCTGTCTTTAAGTGAATGTACACTTTTGGGTTGTTCTGAGAACTGACACTTGAAATCAGTCCGTTTGCTAGAGCTCTGATTTTTTTTCTTACTTATATATAACAGTATACAACATAGATTTGACATATATAGGATGTAGGCTTGTATAAACAACATAGAAAAAACAATTTTAGTTAATTAGTGAATTAGAAATGATGTGTGTAACATCTGATTTCGTTTTAGAAAAGGAAGTCGTATAATTCATACACAGCTTTTGTTACACACGTGTCTTCATGTTTCCGTTATAACATAAGAAATAATAAATATAGATATATTGAAAAATGAATGCGCATGAAAATAGATGGACGAGTAGACGTATTGATAGATTGACAGGCATTTTGTAAATATAGTGGATGGATTGGGTGAATAACATGAAACATTTGTAAACAGTAATCTTGTTATTTTTAAAGACATGCACCTTTAAAATTGTTTTTGAATATGATGCCTATGTAATTATTTCATGATAAACAAATAACATCCATGCACGCCCAGGCGGACAGAGGAGACATATAGTTTTACTTATTTCCTAATACATTCGAAAATATGTGCACATATATTGTTTTACACCGAACAATTGTTTATATTTACATATTATCTTTCCGAGTGTTATAACAAACAATGTATACAAATAAATCGAAAACGACATAATAATCAAATTGTATTCAGTCAAGAAACAAAGTAAATATACCTGATTTAACTTGAAAGTTACAGTAGTATATACATAATTAATATTCCAAAAACTACAAGACAGTGATAAATGTATATTGTAAGGGAATAATATAGCTTCCGTATAAGTGTACTATTGATGTATATACCTTGATCACAAAGTGTGTAGTACAGCACACTAATTAGCGTCGTATTAGATTCAAATAAAAAAATCACGTTCCGCAGTTTTTGGTCATAGGCGCTTTATAGGAGTGGCGACCAGATCCCTCTATTCCATCAAACAAGAATACTCTAGTTGATGCTGGTAAGTGGTATTACCTAAGGACATTCTCTCTAGTCTATCTTATCAAAATTAGGAACTGTTGGAGCAAATAGGCTCTGTATAGCTTCGCGAGAAATCCACTGAAATAGACAAGAGATTTATCCTATAATACGTGATTGAACATTGAAATTCACTATTAGGGTTAAAATGGTAAAATAATAACAAACTAGCATTATGTAAGTCATCAATTAATGAATTAAGATATGATCCAAACGTTTGGCTTCTTGTTCGATTTCTTATCAATCAAACACATCTAAACGATCAGATTTTTTGATCTGATACACTCTTTTTTTATGTTGCTTGTTAATTTCGATTTTTTTTTAAATTGAAAGAAATTTTATTTGACCAGAAATAAAGACAACCACAAAGTGCACGTAATTTATTGTAGACATATAGATAAAAGAAAAATATTAAGCTTCCGATAGTGACAGCTTCGTAAAAGAGCATGTTTTAATACATCTGGAAATACAAATAAAAAAGAGAAACCGTTTGACATCAACAGCTTTTGAAATTATAATTTTGAAACAAACAGCGCAAGACAGTCTACAAAGTATAAACACTAAAGTCTAGTGTTTTGCTTGTAATGTACATTATTAAATTAAAACTGTCTTGTTTGCAGATTTCGATTATATGATATTGCTTTCCTATATTATTTAACTGTCAAATTGTATTTTTTAAATCAAATTTAAGCTAGTATGAGTTTTGTCAACGGATTTTTAGTCTCGATGAAAACCTTTTTTTCATTTCTCGAGAAACATTTATGGTGGTGTACATTGGGTTGTAGATTAAAACAAGTTCCAACTTGTGATATATTTGGTAAGGAGACTTGTTTGTAAAACGTTTCGATATAGACCAAGACTAGATTCCAATTTTACGAGACGATAGTCGGCGTTAAAAACACAGTGGACGTAGTAATAAAACTGTTTATGAATCTAATTATAACCTAATAATACACTTTGTCGTATCTGTAACTAACTTTAATTCTAAACCTTAATTTTATCAGTTGAAAGTATAAAACACAGAAGCTAACATAACATTTTAATTAGTTGTATAATTTTTTACAGCACACTGGTTTGGTCTTTTTAATGGATTTTTTTCCCTGTTTTATTGAAAAGATTAGAGATAAAAACATATAACACTGATCATAAGCAGTTCTTATTTAATATCTGAAGCATGGAAAAATAACAAATTTTGAAATCAGTGTTTCCAATGTTATTGAAATTTCTCAATATTTATGGTATTCATTAATTATAAAAGTAAGAATTAATTTTAGTATTCAGTAATACCAATGCTCTTTTCTGAATAGTTAGGTTTTAGTTTACATTTATTCGTATTTATTAATTAATTTATCAAACATCTGTTTATCAGTAAAGTAGTGAGGTTAAATAACTAGCTTTGAAACAGTCAAAGGTCTTACATGTATGGACATGTTACATCGTAAATAGGATATAATATACATAAGGTATAAATTATGTTTCTGAAACTTACTCTGGATATTTGCTTCGTTAGTTTACTTTAAGGTAAGATATTGTGCTATAATAAATGTTCCTTACACAGTATCCTTTATTAGTAACATATAAGCTATAAGAAACAAAAATATGTTTTGTTCGATAGTAGACAGTTCGTCCATTACTATGATACATATTTGCTTTAGTTGTCATCAGAAGAAGAAATGTGTTCAGTTTAATTAAAAGATGATTGTGGTCGCTGCCGTGATCTAGAAACTGTGTTATACATTTCGAATTCTGTGATGTAATAATATGTTAATCCTGTTAAGTTTAAATGACACAATAAAAGATAAATAAACTGGTTTAGGATTAATGTTAACATTTACATTCTTATATAGGATAAAACTTGATTTAACGCAAAAAGTTTTATTTCGTTTAAACTAGTATGATAAATACTGTGGAGAATTTTATTAGACCCACCACTAGAACTCTAAACACATGGTTGATCTTGAACTCGTTGCTGAATATAAGCTGGAAGTGTTTAACACCTACTCAGAACTTAAAAAACAAACTATTTAACAATATTTTTCATGTTGTAGTTATCTGTAGGAATTATTTGACAAGCAACGAAAATAACTCAATCAGGAAATCAAGGTTACAGATATCAAGTTGTTTCGATAGCTAATTTCACCCATCCCATCCGTGAAATATGCTTCTAAGTCAATCGTCATCAACTGTAGAAAAAATAAATAAAAACATGAAAGGATCATTTGGTCACAACGTGAAGCGATGAAACGCTTGTGGGTTTGCCTATAAAAGTATCATGTTAGACGTTAGGGACTTATTCTATTCCAGTTTTTATGAGTTGATGAAAAATTAGAAACATAAAATGTGATATTTAAAAACTTCTACTTTTTTATTTGTTCTTGAAAAATAACAGAAACATTTCGAAATTATAAAAAAAAATATATTACATATATTTTTAATTTTCAAAAAGTCATTAGCTTTCTTGGGAGAAACTTTTCAGTGTATCATCTGTAAGTATGAGAGCTTATAATACTAAAAATAAGGTTTCAACACTCGGAAAGTGGGGCATAGTATAGATATCCCATCATGTAGCTTTGCATTTAACAACAAACAAATCTAGAATAAAATCGTACGTAATAACCGACCATTACACTGGTATATAAATTATTCCAAGAGCCGAATGTAACCAAGTATTTATCGTGCTCGTGTGAATACGATATTTCATGGTTGGTATTCTTTTGCTGTACTACTGCAAATCTTCCCCAGTAAGTTACAATCAAATTCCAGTATACAGTAAGACAACAGTAGTCCAATAACATTTGACTACGGAGGTTGTATAGTATCTGCCTTCCTTCTTGTTTATTTAAATTAAGCATTTTTATTCTTCTTCTTTTATAAGGGCTCGGTCCATGTTTTGAACTCTTCCTCCCTCACAGGAATTGTTATTTTATCTGCACTGTAACTGAATCCTAGGAAGTAATCCTTGTTATATTGTTGCATTACTGACAGAATATTAAATTTTGTCCAATATTAATTAATATACCCTTTTAATGCCGTGTCCAATTCATGAGGTTAATATCAACTTCTATAATTTTACAAGCTTAACTTAAGCATGATCACACTATTAGTCCATGATCAAATGCAGACCAGCTTAGCAGTCACATCCACATCCACGTAAGTTTATCTTTTAAGATAAAAAAAATGTAAAATAGAGCTACGTTTGTTCTAGGATTCAGTTGGCATAGCACTACTTGGTCTGCAGGATTCTCATTATTGGTGTTTAGAGGGAAGAGGCACTTAAGACTTGGCTCATCAAACATTATGTAATTATCTAGTCTATTGATCAGTTCTCTTTTATAATATTGAAGCGAGTTTTTAAGAAAAATGTCTGATAAAAAGGTTAAATATAGACAAGTATCCCGTTTGGCCTAACCATAAAAATGCTTGTACTGTTTCATAAATGATTTAGTGTTTCACAAAACAAAACAGCAACCGATTACTTGATGGAATACGTCCACTATCTAATTTTTCCAATCTTTCTAAACCTTGAATATTTTAAACTGTTCAGTAAATGTTACTAACTTGCATTAACTCTACTCAACGATGAAAATAGAGAGAAATCGTCGAAAGCCTTATGTATTTATGCAATAAGAATTATGTCGTTACTGAGATTTCAAAATACAAAGATATAAACAACAGTACAGTATTATTCGTCCTCCGCTAGTGCAGCGGTATGTCTATGGATTTACAACGCTAAAATCAGGGGCTTTATTCCCCTCGGTGGACTCAGCAGATAGCCTGATGTTGTTATGTTATAAAAAAAACACACACACGGTATTTCACCGTTCGTGTTCGATGCTTGTTTTGTTTCTTTGTTTTGAATTTTGCACAAAGCTACTCGAGGGCTATCTGCGCTAGCCGTCCCTATTTAGCAGTGTAAGACTAAAGAGAAAGCAGCTAGTCATCACCACCCACCGCCAACTCTTGGGCTACTTTTTTTACAAACGAATAGTGGGATTGACCGTCACTGTATAACGCCCCCACGGCTGGGAGGGCGAGCATGTTTGGCGCGACCGGAATTCGAACCTGCGACCCTGGGATTACGAATCGAACGCCTTAATACGCTTGGGCATGCCGGGCCGTTCCCATGCTGCACGCGCTGCACATTTTGATTCAATGATTTACAGTTACACAGCCAGTTATAACTGCGATAAAGGTCGTTAGCACATATTACTGAATCTCATTCTTCTGTAATGAAGATACTACATCTTACACATCTCTGCCAACCAAATAATATAACTACAATATAGGTTACATTCACACGTTACTGATCTGATTCTCTTCTATGAAGTTATCACAGCTTGCACACCTGTGACAGCCAGATAACATAATTATGATATATGTATATCGCTGTCATACACTACTGAACTGATCTCTCTGTGAAGTTATCGTATTTCACACCTCTCTGACAGTCAGATAGCATGACAACGATATACATGTATATATATAATAGTCGCTAACATATACTTCTGTTCTGACTTTCCTCTATGAAGTTACTGTATCTTATACATCTCTGTTAACCAGATGACATAACCATAATATTATGTGTCGCTATTACGCTTACTCAACTAACTCTCCTCTATGAAGTTATTATCTCTCTCACATCTCTGCTAGTCAGAAAACCGTGAAACAGGTCGCTAACACCTGATTCTTCTCCAGTGAGACATCAAAGTTTTGCATCATTGAACTTTTGTGTGTCACAAGAAATTTCAACGAGGCAAATATAAGGCGAAACACATATCATGGATTCTGTTTTAATAGTTTCTTAGTTTCTTTGAAAATTTCACGTCATTTCTTCTTCACATAGTTTTCTCTTATATTTAGGCCTGGCATGGCCGAGTGCGTAAGGCGTGCGACTCGTAGTCCGAGGGTCGCGGGTTCGCGCTAAACTTGCTCGCCCTCCCAGCCGTGGGGGTGTAAAATGTGACGGTCAATCCCACTATTCGTTGGTAAAAGAGTAGCCCAAGAGTTGGCGGTGGGTGGTGATGACTAGCTGCCTTCCCTCTAGTCTTACAATGCTAAATTAGGGACGGCTAGCACAGATAGCCCTCGAGTAGCTTTGTGCGAAATTCCAAAACAAACAAACAAACTCTTATATTTGGATTGCTAGAAAAGTATGCATTCAACACGGCATCCTCCAACAGTTCATAAGCTGTTCTTGTCTTACCAATAACTAAATTTAAGCAACACCCAAAGAAGAAAGCTCATTTTAGCAGCCAGAAACACAGATTTTTCTCAGAGTTTATTTATAGTTAACAACTGGTAGAAATCTTGGTTTTTTCATCAGTTTTACTCGTTACTAAAATAATTTGGGCTAGTCGTAAGCAAACTGTGAGAATGAGCTGAGTATTGGTAAGTTGTATGTATAAACCAACAAATAATTGACTGCGTAAAGCTTCAATAAACAGTTTAGCTTCAATTCGTTGTTCAGCGATTCGTGCATATATACATTGATATATAACAGGAAGCCAAAATTGTCTGCGATGCAGCAGGTTACGGAATGTTCTGTAGAAAATAAATCAAGCAAACACAGTGAACAGTTAAATAAAATCTTTATGATTAGCAAATTGCTTACCAAATGAGTTTCTGTAAGATAATCGTCGCTGTTTGTAACCTTTACATTACAGTGTTTCTAACTATACAGAAAGATTAATCTTATTATAATTCTATTTTGTTTTTCAATTAAGAATCTGTATTCTTCTAACATGTGGCGTTGAGTGGCATTCTCAAGAATACATCATGAAAATATGACTACGAAAAATGGTATGAAACAATATGTGTTTTGCACATTAATTTTGATTGAAACGCATCTGTAAGTGTTATATATATTATATGCCAATAGTGAAACGAGTTTGGTATTCAAATAAAAATTAAGAGATTTATAAGAGAATTGTAACATAAAAATCGATAGCTCTAAGACAGGGGTGTGCAACAGGCGGCCCGCGGGCCACAACCCGGCCCGCCAAGCCATTTAGAGTGGCCCTAGTTGTTGTAATCTAACCATGTGGCCTGATCTGTAATCCAACGCAAATGGAATATTTTTAAAAGCATCGATCCTACGGGATTCCCAGGCTTCGACTCGACAAACTTCTAAAATTATCTTTGCTAGAGAGGAGCAGGCCGAATTCGATTGGTCGGCCTCCTTAGGGCATGAATAGGTGACGTGCACTAGCACTATTGTCTACGACTCAACGTCATGTCCTGAACCTCGCCTTCGCCCGCTGGCGACAATTTTCCCTAACCTCAATTTAAAAACGGTCGCGGTAACGGCAGTTATTGTGCACTGAAATTCGAAGGAGCTAGCGGTTGGCTTACTGCTGTCCGTCATTCATTATTGGTGAAAATTTTATTACCTTTTACAGTTACTACAAGAGATTGAAGGTAAATTGATTATTATTTAGCATATTGTTGTGACTTTACTGAATTTACTAAAATTTTTGCTTTCAAATGCATCTGATTCTATATACAGTGTGACCTCGTTATTCGCGGGGGTTACGTTCTTTACCCTCCCGCGAATAGCGAAAAACCGCGAATATTGGATGCAGTTTTAAAACGTATATGTATGCGATTATATACTATATGAAATGCTTCCCAAACACTAATGATACTTATACTCATTGATGCAGTAATAATGTAGCAATATTGCATACTGTTATGTATTTCACTAAATTGTACCGTGCGTTACAGGGCTGTGCTTTGCCGTTTGCGTTGTTGGGGAAGCTGAGGCAGTCAGCCAATAGCAGTCCAATCTTGTTTGGTGAAGACGACAATTGATAAAAACGCCTTGATTGAGTAAATACAACAGAAATCTCCTCGAAAAGCCCTTTCAGTCTCTGTGACCTACAAAAACGCAGTTCGCGCATAACCTGCGAATATGCGGGGCCGCGAATGGCGAACCGCGAATAGGCGAGGTCACACTGTATTTTGCTATTCTCAATTAATTTAAGTACCGGAAGGCTATGATCGGGATGCCAATTTAGAAACATGTGTTTCTGTCCATAAGAGGTTCCATGTGTAAATAAATTCTATGTTTTTTTCTACTTTGCTGTTTTCGTGAGAATAATTTTTGTTTTGATTTCAGGGCTAGTAAAATGTCAGCAGTTAAGAAACGAAAAATTGATGATGAGGGAAGGTTATTCAACAGTGAATGATGCACAAAATATCTTGTTGTCCCACATAATCAAGGTGTTGTCTGCCTCGTCTGTCAAACTACAATTGCAGTCATGAAAGAGTACAATATTAAGCGACATTACGCAACTAAGCACTCCTCCCAGTTTGATGAAATTGTTGGTCAGGCACGAAAAGACAAAATTGAACATTTAAAAAAAAAATCCATTCAAAAGCAACAAGGTGTTTTTACCACTTTCAAGAAAAATTCAGAACTGGTGACAAAACTGAGTTTTAAGCTTTGTGAATGTATGGCAGAAAAGGGAAAGCCTTTCAGTGATGGAGAATTTATTAAAAATTGTTTAACAATATTCACAGAATATGCATGTCCAGAGAAAAAATATTTGGTGGAGCAAACTAGCCTTTCCCGCTTTACTGTCTCACGCAGGACAAAAGATCTTTCAGAGGACATCAAAGAAACTTTGAAAGAGAGATTGAATTCGTGTGAAGCTTTCAGTCTGGCTTTGGATGAAAGCACTGATATCAATGACACATCCCAACTTGTCATTTTCATCAGAGCTGTTACTGCAGGCTTTGATGTTTTCGAAGAGTTTTTAGATATGGCAAGCCTTTCCTCCACAACCACAGGACAGGATATTTGTGAACAAGTGCTTAAGGTTGTAGAAAAGTTTGAACTGAATCCTTATAAATTATGTGGTGTTACAACAGATGGTGCTCCTTCCATGACAGGTAGGACAAATGGATTCACCAAGAAATTTCTAACTGCAATTGGAGCACAAGACGTAGTTGTAAGCCATTGCATTATTCACCAAGAGAGCTTGTGCACCAAAGTTCTGGATTTTGCAGAAGTCATGAAAAATGTCGTCCAATGCGTAAATTATATTCGAACACGAGGATTAAATCATCGACAATTTAAAACTTTTTTAGATGAGCTGGACAGTGAGTATTCAGATGTTTTGTACTTCTCTGCTGTACGTTGGCTTAGTAGAGCTGCTACTTTGAAGAGATTCTGGAATCTGCGAGAGGAGATTAAGTTCTTCATGGAGAGCAAACGTCAGAATGTGGACTTCTTGAGCAATGAGAACTGGCTGAATGACTTAGCATTCCTCACAGACATTACACAGCATCTGTCTGATTTAAACTTAAAACTATAAGGGAAAAGTCAACTTGTGAATAAGTTGTTTGAGCATATTTGTGCTTTTGAGAAGAAATTGGAACTTTTTCAGGTTCAGTTGAGAAGAGCCATATTGACCCATTTTACATGTCTTGCAACCAGGAAACTGGAATTTCCTAATCTGGATTGCACCAAATATGGAACCAGTGTACAAAAGCTGCATGATGAGTTTGCAAACAGATTTCCAGATTTCAGACAAACTGAAATTAGATTGAAATTGTTCGCTCAACCTTTTGATTTGGCAGTGGAAGACAGTCCTGATGATTGCCACATGGAACTCATTGAACTGCAGGCTGACATGGACACTAAAAGGAAATTCTCTGAAAACAGTTTGCTAGACATTTACAAACTCTGTGTACGTGAAAAGTTTCCCAATTTGTCCCGTCATGCACAAAGAATTGCCTCCCTTTTTGGTAGCACCTACTGCTGTGAGCAATTTTTCTACAAAATGAAGCTCATCAAAACCAAATGTAGAAGTCAGCTGACTGATGAACATTTGACCAGTCAGTTAAGAGTGGCAACCACTTCTGTCAAAGCTGATATTGACAAGCTCTGCAAGGACTCTAAATTTCAAGTGTCGCACTAAAATGATCACTCATGCAAAAATATAAAATATTATTGCTTGCATTTTGAGATTTTTTTTTAATTTATTGTGCATGTACACGAATAAGCTTGTTTTTTAAGTGGCCCCGCTTGATTGATGAAGTTGGTTATATGGCCCACCGACGAAAAATGTTGCACACCCCTGCTCTAAGACTATAAACTGAAAGTGCTAAAACGTCAGAGTTGAAAAACACAGTTTGAAAATTTTCTCACAGTAGAAAAACAAACAAACAGACTCTCCCGTTGACATTTACAGTTAGTGAACCCGATTACTAATTTGTCTTCAAAGTAATCCCGTTCCGGCGAGACAAAGCTGTGAAACAGTTGATTACCTAAAATCTTTGAGGTATTGTCTTCTCTATCAAAATTAATTAGAAGACGAAGATAGTGTCAGAAGTAATATTCTCAGCTTAACTCTTTTTCTTAATGCACAACGAATGTGTTACATTAATCTTTATGTCAATCCATTATTTACAGTTGATAAATAAATCTAAAGTGTTTACAACTAGTTTTACAAATAAGAGTCATGGGTGTGTTGATTCGTGTTTTCTGAAATGTAGGGTCTTTTATTTATCTACAATAGCTATATTAATATTACTATGCTTTGCCCTTAGTTCGTCTTGTCTTTCAGAATACAAGCGAATTACTGACGAAATAATCAATTATATCTCACTGGAAATAAAGCTGCCTTTAAAACTTTCCGACCAAAACTTGTCTTACATGGGTAAATCTTCACTTATAATAGAATGATGTATAATGTATACATGTATAATAATGTATAAATCATATGCAACAGTGGTTCTCAAACCTTTTCTTCCGTAGACTATTTTGGTAGGGCAAAAGATCCCCCCCAAAAAACCACCTTCCGGTCTTACCCCACCTGTTTTGTTCTCTTGTATGGCCACGGCGTTGCACTCAGTGACTTGCATTAACTATAATATTGCATCGACTATAGAAAACTACAACACGTTATACAATACGCACTGTCAATGAAATACAGGTATTGGTTTCTTTCACAACCACTGACTATGTTCTTTCATGAGAAAAGACCTTTGTTCGTTATATTAAACTGCTTGTTTTCTTTATCAGCATGACGTTTGTATGTTTCCAAGTACAAAAAGTCCGTATGTATATGACAAAACAGAAAATCCAATGCTTCCAGCAGGTATAATTGAACAAAGTTTTATCAAAACTTTGGACTGCCGTACCAACCAAACAATGTGTGCATGACATATTTCATTATATATATTTGACAGCACACTGAAGTAATGATGACACGATATAAAAAAGAAGAAACAAACAAATAAGAAATATTTTCTATTTTAGTAAAATTATCTTGCTCTCATGGTGTAAGATTTCCAAAAGTTATATTATCAGAGACTTCATCCATGATATAAACCATTCAAAACGGTTGCAAAGGCCGCCTCCGATTTATAACTTTAAGTAATAATGATAAATAAGGGTAGAAGATCTGTTTAAAACAGAAGATTTTTTCCAGGTGTCGTTATTCTTTATGAGAAACGTGACTAGCTTTCAGAGTTATATGTGTTTTTGGCTTCGTCTTTACATCTTTTAAATTATATTTTTGTGGATAATATTGTGGCAGATGCTCTAGTACGTACGTAGAAATTTGCCGACTCCTACATGATAGAATATCTGAACATGTGCGTGACATTCGAAACCTCAACACCAACAATGCTACTGTAGAATATTATGGAAACTTCATGGTCGATGTCATATCGTCAATATCTTATCTAAGTGTAATACTTCTTCGTATAGAAAAATTAAAGAATCCATTTGAATTGAGAAAAATAACCCTAAATTGAAGAAATGCAAAGATTGATATTTAATTCAAATATTTTAAGGATTTTAATACATTGAACTTTCACTAAGTCCTTACACACAATTATACAAATTGAAGTAAGTATTCAGACATTGTTTTATGTCATTAATGTAATATGATAGAAAAATACTTTAAATACAAAAATGAATACATGTTTTAGATACGAAAAGAATTCTGTTCTAAATACAACTATGTTAACAGTTTACTTATTGGTTTATACATTTTATTTGTTTAGTATTTTTGGTTTGATTTATATTAACAATATAAATTTAAGAATGTTTAATATTATTTTAATATAGTATAAACATTCTGAGCAGGTGTGTCAACATTCGATTAAAAATGACGGTGTTCCAATTTAGATTAACTGGATTAGTGAACTCGTAGGATACTGATAGCCGAAGCTGTAATAGCAAAGTATTGAACAAATAAAGTTGCGTTCTGGGACATAGGTTGTGCTTTTATTTATATTTATAGAAATAACTATTTTGAAATGACGTGACTAAAATGATTACTGCACACTTCAAATTCGTGACCAAACATTTTTCAGTGTCGTCTTTAACTTTAGACACTGTTCTTAATGTTCGTCAAAGTCATCATCTCTGTTTTTAGAAAGTTTGTTATTAAACACAAGGCTTCAGAAAGCTCTGTCACCACGGGTATCGAAACCTGTTTTTAGCGGAATAAGCTAGCAGACATACCGCTGTGTCATTAGAGGGTATTTTTTAAAAAGCACTTCAAACACCTGTAAGTGTCGTTTCTCTCTCTTTATACATTATTCGTGAAAGTTTGTGAATATCCTCCCGACCTTTAGACATCATTTTTAATAAGTATTGTTTATTGACGCTTTTATTTTATTTATTTTTTAATTTTGCACAAAGCTACTCAAGGGTTATCTGAGCTACTCTTGAGCTACTCTTTTACCAACGAACAGTGGGATTGACCGTTACATTATAACGCCACCACGGCTGGGAGAGCAAGCACTTTTGGCGCGACAGGGATGCGAATCCGCGATCCTCAGATTACGAATCGCACACCTTAACACGCTTGGCCATGCCGGACTGTTATGTATAAAGCGTTTGAAATGCCATGTTGTTGTTTATATTATTGTTTTAAAGTTCAAACCAATAAAATATGTTGTTGTTCATATAGAAATTTCTAGAATTAGGTAGATCAATCATTTGTTTATAAATAGAATGTATGTCGGCCTGGTGTCTAGACGAGTCTCGTGCAAAAACAGACATGCACAGATTACTCTGGAATTCTGTAGAAGTTACGCGATTGTTCGAGAACACAGTAGGCATACTAATATATAAACATACGGCGATGTGAGGAGAGTCAGTGAGTCAGTCATTCGTTTTTATTCGATTAAATAGATGTATCTTCGTTTGAGAAATTTTCAACGTTTGCTGTGTGTTTATTCAACTTGAATTTGTGACTGGAGCTAGATCTACAAAAACTGTGATTTTATTTCATCAATCTTTACGATTCATTCGAATTACTGGTTATACAGGAAGTCAACGCGTATAAGACTGTTTAGGGGAGACTAGTGCAAGTTGGAAAACGACAAATTTGAGACATTCATCGAAAACATCGTAAAAAGAACTTCGTCAAATTTATTGAACTGTCAATTGTTTCTGGACTTCTCCATTCAAACTTCGGAATTTCTTCGTGGGACCAAATTCACACCCTAGACTAGAATTTTGGATTTCTGATCTGGACTTTTGGACTTTCATTCTGAATCATTATATTGGACACAGGCCAGTACTATTTTGTATTGTAATTAATTTTAAACTGAATATCTGTCATTGTTATTATATAATTTATTTTCTATCATCTATCACATATATAATAGTTTATTGTAATAAATTATATAAGCTGTTATCTGTGTCTTTCTGTTGCGTTCAGTACACATAAAAATAAAACGTAACAGAAAATTGGGGGCTCGTCCGGGATACATCAAACAATTTAATTCTATTCCAAAATTAGATTTATATTCTATACAGATCGACAGCTTGTATATTCAAAATGGCATTCCAACTCGAAGACTTTATAGACAAATTTAATCAGAATCCCTCTTTCAAAGTGATCAATGAATTAAAAAAATCTGATTTGCTTGATGTTGGAAAACATTTCAGTTTGGAAGTGAAGCAAGCAATGAAGAAAGCAGATATCAAACGAATTGTTGTTGAACATTTGGTCAGCCAAAAAGTTGTACAACAATTGCCTGCCGCTCATTTTGACCCAAATTTTGAATTAAAAAGAATGAAAATGGAAATGAAATTTCGTTTAGAAATTGAAAGCAAACGTCTTGAGGCAGAACAGGAAAACAAACGCCTTGTTCTTGAGGCAGAACAAAAACGTATTGAGGCAGAATAGGAAAACAAACGCCTTGATGCCGAAATACAAAAAGAACGCATTAAAGCTGATAAGGAAATCAGTATGAGAAAGGCACAGACAGAAGAAAAGGTTGCCCAAATGCGATTGGATAATTTTGATGCTTCCAAACAAATTCGTTTAGTACCTCCATTCAATGAGAAGGCTGTAGATAAATATTTTCAGCAATTTGAAAAATTGGCCCTTAGGCTAAAATGGCCTACCGAATATCGGACAATATTACTTCAGAGTGTTCTCAAAGGTAAAGCTCAGGAAGTATTTTCCAAACTCACGGCCGAGCAGAGTTATGATTACGAGCACGTCAAAAAATGCATTTTGAATGCTTATGAATCGGTGCCAGAGACATACAGACAAACATTTCGTGGTTACAAAAATTTGACAGCCAAACTTATGTCGAATTTGCTCGTGAAAAAGAAATTCTGTCCGACAGGTGGTGTGATTCCAAAGAAATCAAAGATGATTACACAAAACTCAAAGAACTCATCTTAGTTGAAGAGTTTAAAAGATGTATTCCCGTAGAGCTCAAAAATTACATTGATGAACAAAAAGCTTCCAAAATTCATGATGCTGCTGTCTTGGCAGACGAGTATGCTTTGACTCACAAAGATTTCTCGAACAAGAGCAAAACAAATCACACAGAAAAAGAAATCCAATGACTCATTCAAACATTATGCAAATGTCGACAAAGACAAAAAAGAGCAAACTTCTGATTCTCAAACAAAGACTTCATCTCATTCTCAAAGCTCATCATCCACCAAAAACGTGTCATTCTCATCCAAAACATGTGCTTATTGTAAGAAACCTGGCCATCTGATTTCTGAGTGCTATAAGCTCAAAAACAAGCCATTGCCCCATAGTTTCATTTCACCCTCGTTGGATACATCATTGGTTCCCAATGATTTTGACCCTGTCCAGTAGACTGTGGATTCCAAGTCCAATATTCTTGATGTACCTGAAGATCGTGTTGAGGACAAATTTAAGCCTTTTATTACTGAAGGTTTTGTTTCTTTTGTTGGCGATTCACATCTACAACCAATTAAGATCCTGCGGGATACTGGAGCTTTTCAGAGTTTGATTTTGGAAAGTGTACTTCCGTTTTCTGAAAAGTCATCCGTTGGGGCCAATGTGCTCATTTCTGGTGTAGAAGGTGGCGTCGTTTCTGTCCCTCTTCATAGATTGGATTTGCATTCGGACTTAGTTTCTGGCCCAGTGACTGTGGGTATTAAATCTTCACTGCCTGTTGAGGGTGTGTCTATGCTTTTGGGAAATGATTTGGCTGGTAGTAAGGTGGTACCAGAGGTTTGTGTTGTTGAAGCACCTGTTGTTAGTCCCAGTACAGAGCAACTCGTTGAAGAGTTTCCTGATGTTTTCCCCGCCTGTGCTGTTACTCGTTCTCAAACACGTTCTCAGGAGTCCAAAGAGGATTTCCCTTTATCTGATACGTTCATGTCTCACATCGATGAGATTTCTGACTCAACTTTAAGTTCTACTGATGACTCCAAGTCATTTTTCAACTCTCTTCATCGAAAAAAACTTGTTGAGAAACAGGACAATGATCCTGAAACTCGTTCTCTTCTACAACTGGCCGTTGATGAAAATGAAATAGGAACTGTCCCTATTTGTTACTACCAGAAGTCAGGTGTGTTAATGAGAAAATACAGACCTCCTGACGTTGCTGCTGATGAAGAGTGAAATGTTATTCACCAAATCGTCATTCCAAAATGCTATCGGAACGATATTCTTAGTCTTGCGCATGATCATGTGTTGTCAGGACACTTAGGTGTAAGAAAGACCCTAGATCGTATCTGACGACATTTCTATTGGCCAAAGATGCACCAAGATGTTGTCGACTTTTGTAAGACATGCCATTCTTGCCAAATGACTGGAAAACCAAATAAGGGGATTCCAAAAGCACCACTGCAGCCTATTCCTGCCTTTGAAGAACCGTTCTCAAGGGTCATTATCGACTGTGTTGGCCCAATGCCAAAAAGCAAAGCAGGAAATGAATACCTCTTGATAATCATGTGTGCTTCTACACGTTTCCCTGAGGCTATCCCTTTGAGAAAAATCACTGCTCCCAACATTGTCAAGGCTCTTGTCAAATTCTTTACCTTGTTCGGGATTCCAAAAGTTGTGCAATCAGATCAAGGCTCAAATTTTATGTCCAAGCTATTTCAACAAGCCATGCATGAATTAAACATCCATCAAGTTTCATCCAGTGCATACCATCCTGAGTCACAAGGTGTCCTTAAACGTTTCCACCAAACTCTGAAAGCCATGCTTAGAAATTACTGCCACGAGCACTCAAAGGACTGGGATGAGGGTGTTCCCTTATTGTTGTTTGCAGTTCGTGAGGTTGTTCAAGAATCTACTGGATTTAGCCCTTTTGAGTTGGTTTATGGTCACTCAGTTCGTGGTCCATTGAAGTTGGTTAAGGAGAAATGGTTGGAGGATAATAACTCACAAATTAGCTTGTTGAACTATGTCTCTGATTTCAAAACCAGATTGCACAATGCTTTTAATGTTGCCAGGGAAAACCTGAAGTCTTCTCAAGAAGAGATGAAAACCTGGTATGATAAAAGGGCCAGGAAGCGATCTTTTAATGTTGGTGACCAAGTACTAGTCTTGTTGCCCACGTCAGACTCTTCAATTCAAGCTAAATATTTTGGATCTTATTCAGTTAAAAAAAAAGTTTGAACTTGTGAAAACTTTTTTTTTTTGCTTTTAAGGGAGAGAGTGTTATGTATAAAGCGTTTGAAATGCCATGTTGTTGTTTATATTATTGTTTTAAAGTTCAAACCAATAAAATATGTTGTTATTCATATAGAAATTTCTAGAATTAGGTAGATCAATCATTTGTTTATAAATAGAATGTATGTCGGCCGGGTGTCTAGACGAGTCTCGTGCAAAAACAGACATGCACAGATTACTCTGGAATTCTGTAGAAGTTACGCGATTGTTCGAGAACACAGTAGGCATACTAATATATAAACATACGGCGATGTGAGGAGAGTCAGTGAGTCAGTCATTCGTTTTTATTCGATTAAATAGATGTATCTTCGTTTGAGAAATTTTCAACGTTTGCTGTGTGTTTATTCAACTTGAATTTGTGACTGGAGCTAGATCTACAAAAACTGTGATTTTATTTCATCAATCTTTACGATTCATTCGAATTACTGGTTATACAGGAAGTCAACGCGTATAAGACTGTTTAGGGGAGACTAGTGCAAGTTGGAAAACGACAAATTTGAGACATTCATCGAAAACATCGTAAAAAGAACTTCGTCAAATTTATTGAACTGTCAATTGTTTCTGGACTTCTCCATTCAAACTTCGGAATTTCTTCGTGGGACCAAATGCACACCCTAGACTGGAATTTTGGATTTCTGATCTGGACTTTTGGACTTTCATTCTGAATCATTATATTGGACACAGGCCAGTACTATTTTGTATTGTAATTAATTTTAAACTGAATATCTGTCATTGTTATTATATAATTTATTTTATATCTGTCACATACATAATAGTTTATTGTAATAAATTATATAAGCTGTTATCTGTGTCTTTCTGTTGCGTTCAGTACACATAAAAAAAACGTAACACGGACCTAACGCGTTTTTGTATAATGTTAAAATAATAAACTGAACTCAATGTCGAAACATGTAGGGTGAGCTTTTTGGAGGCCACAGTTTGGTCTTAATTTAGAATGTTTTTGAGTGTGCTCATTTTAAAGTTGTGTGTTATTTATTATTTTAGCATTCTTATTGTTTCCGTATATCGTCTTTATCTTTTTACAGTATTCTTAATATCCGTGAGCTTCGTCTCCATCGTCTTACATTGTTATTAATACCCGTGAGCTTCGTCTCTATATTTTTACACTATTCTTAATATCCGTGAACTTAGATAGTACAAACATTAAATTCTCATCAGAGCAAATTACCAAGTTATAGCGAACTAAAAATCCGCCTGGTAACCAGTATAGTTGATTAACTATAGTATTTTTACATTCTTATGCATAATGCTTTGCTTCGTCAGTTGGGTACCCTCTATATTCCTAGCGTTCTTGAAAGTTATTCCTATTTTTAAACAGCATTCTTAATGTTCACATTATCTTCACTTTGCTGCTACTTTACACTTGTTCAGTGTTACACGCCTACATAAAACAGCGAGAGATCAGCATAAGGTTATTGAACACGATTATAAGATTGTAAAACTGAAATATCTCAGAAACTAATGTTCAAAACAAGTGAAGACAGAAGTTTGAAAAATGGCAGCACTTTCTACAGAAAGAAACGAAAGTGGAAGATGACCGCACTCCCCAAAAAGTGACGTTCATCTCCGAATCTAACTGTATGTCAAGTTCATTTTTAATTTCTGTGCTATTTTTTAGTTTTATTTGTAAAAGATTGTTAGAACTTACTTCATTTATCCATCTTTGATCAAGCAACTTAAGAAAGTACCTTTAAAAATTATTAAATTTCAGATAAAGTACTTTCTGCACTTTAAGAAACATTTATTTGCCTCATCCAACCCCTAGTGGCACAGCCTTATGTCTCCGGAATCCCATCCCTAGAAATCGGGTTTCGATACCCCTGTTGGGAAGATCACAGATAGCCCGTAGTGTAACTTTATGCTTAATTCCAAGCAAACGGTCCGCCATGGCCAAGTGTGTTAAGATGTTCGACTCTTAATCTGAGGGTCGCGGGCTTGAATCTTCACTCCACGAAACTTGCCCGCCCTTTCAACCGTGGGAACGTTATAATGTGACAGTTAATCCTACTATACGTTTGTAAAAGAGTAGCCCAAGAGTTAACGGTGGTTGTGATGACTAACTGCCTTCCCTCTAGTCTTCCACTGCTAAATTAGGACGACTATCATAGACATCCTTGTGTTGCTGTGCGCAAAATTCCAAAACAAACAAACAAATAAATACTCGATCCTATGCAATAAAGTATTCCACACTGCATATTGTTTATAGTGTAAACGCTTTTTGCTGGTGAAGCGTGATAATAATAAACTGTATTTGTCATAAGACAGTAGTAATAGGCTTATCGTATTTTAAAACACTACATTCTCTATTCAGACTCTTATTATTTTTCTGACAATAAGATTGTATGATAGTATTTCAACCACACTATGTCTGCCATTTAATTATTGATGATGCATTTCGCTTGATATCACTATTAATCAGGCTGGCCTGACACACGTTTTAAAAACATGCTTCTGACACTGATTAGAATAACCTACATGCTTGTTTCAAGTGAATAATTAGTACTGAATGATCAGTGAAGTCTAAACTTCATACGAAAACGGTGCAAATTTTAACCTGATTAAAATTATAATAAATTTATAATTAAATGTGAAAAATGAACACAACTTACTGTTTTACATAGTAGAAAAAAAACTAAACGCTAAATTGCATAGACGCTTAGAGTTCAATTTGAAGAATATTAGTGTTTTGTTGCAACTGGAGATTTGTACTCTAATTTTAAAAAGATCATTTCTACAAAATATTTAGATGGTATTTAACCTGTATAAGTCACTTCACCTGATCTGATCTTATAAGTCACTTCACCTCATTTAACTTGTATAATTTAATTAATCTGAATTAAACTATGTAAGTCATTCACCTGATTAAACCTGTATGAGTCACTTAATCTGATTTAAACCATATAAGCCACCTCAACTATTTTAACCTATTTACGTCACTTCACATGTATAAAAAAATGGACAAATTGCATGCAATATATGTTGATATGGATAAGTTTGTTAGCAAAAGTTTCAGTTCTTTTAGGTTAGGGCAAAAATGATGCCCACGATGTGTGAGAATTCATAGTGTATGGCACGAAAGTATAACTATCCTTTGAAACAGTATTATTCTAAAAATAATTATTTCTTTCATAATATAATATTTTTAACTATTTGATAACGAAAGTTCTAGTAATATCTGTTTATAATCAGTGCAGTTGAATGTTAAAAAAATGAAATATTTAATGACTTGGCTTTAATAGTTGTAATGAAGCTACAGGTAAGTTCCATTCGGTTTTAATCATCTAAAGTATTCTTCATCATTTCACGTGACTGCCATACACCTTAGAATTATTGGTGTCGCCATTTAGGTAACTGTGAGTAAAATTAGTTACCAGTAAGTTTAACTTGAATCAGCGGATAATTATAGAGTATTATATCGTATGGGAGTTTTCCAAAGATCTAAGACGGAAGAGGATTTTACCCTTTACCTAAAAGATATTTCAATCAAATGCACCATTATGTCTCGTTCTGAGTAAAACACCGAACAAATACAGCTATAACTTAATGAAATCGGAACGTACATGTTCCAGCTAAAATTTAAATGAACTGGTGGTTACATAATTGTGATCTAGTTACAGTTACCACTTAAAAACTGAAAAATTATGTGTTGAGAAGGGCCACTTTTTAAGAATTTTGAGTTGAGTAGGAATACGTTCGGAGACTTTGGAATCTCGCGTCGAATAAAACGTACGTTCAAGAACTACCAAAAATTGCGAATTGCTTAAGTTTTTTTATTCGAGAACTACATATTTGCGAGTTATTTAGGACAATTACCTAAGAATTATAGTTGGCTTTATGGTTAGTGTGATCAACAACGTATATCACCGTTCAAGGTTTGAGACACGATATGTATTGAATATGCTTCGAATTTTGAGGTGACCGGTGTATTTTAAGAGTGGTGTTCAAATTCAACTATTTAATTAAAGCATCAAATAAGTTGGTGGTAAGTGCTGTTGACTAGCTGTCTTCCCTTTACTTTATCAGCTAAAAATTTAAAAATTAAAAATCATTAAGTTACAGATTGTGTTATAATTGTACTTCGCTTTCCATTCTTATGCCCATCAATATTATTTAGGTTATACTTTTGTCTATCTTATACTTATCAAATATAACAAACTGCAGTTTATTACTACAGTCAATAATATATAAATTAAAAAAACAAATTTTGTTTCTTACTAACAACATATTACTTTATTCCTTTGCCTTTCTGTGTTTATTTATTTACTTTTTTCACACCTGTTTACCTCCTTCCTTTTCGTGGAACTCCTGTATTTTTCATTCCCCTCTAATACTTACGTCGAATAGGTCATCTCTTAACCCAAACCAGCCGTTTTTGCATATATATTTTTCTCTACAAGCGGGTTTTATCGACATCACTGATTATTAGGTCCATCTCTTCTTGACCTTAGTAAGATTATATAGCATATTTCATAACTTTAGGGTTTTTTGTTGTCTCCATACTGTTGAATTTAGAGAGGCTGTCACTCTCTTCAGTACTTTTCTAATAACTTAGAGTGCTGTAATACCCCAATTTCCTGGAGGCTGACCAAAGCCGAACACTTTGTCACTTTTCTCAACAGGAAATAATGTTTCTTACATCTAACTTAACATTTTAGCTTAGAAAACCATAAGCCACAATAAAAGTGTGTTGTTTGTTAAAATAACTCACATCACAACGATAGCGTTACGATGAATATATTTGTTTTAATTATCCGGTTTTTGTAAATATTCAGTTTCAGTAGTTGAGTTATTAATGTTAACACTTTACTATTTCATTGTAATTTAACACAAAGCTGTACAATAGGCTATCTCTACTTTATCCATGTCTAGGATCTCAAACGTACAGCTGAGCCACCGAAGGCTACCCAATACATTATAAGTTAAAGCTTATAATACATGAGAAAGTGCTCCTTAAAAAAAGTGCTGATATCATGTAAAAAAATTATATCATGCATGTTAAACAGTTGCCATTTTTAATGAACCAGTAAATAAATATTTTGAAAAAAAGATTAAATTTGTGTTAGTTGGGGGAAAAAAAACATTTTTATTTGTTCATTTTCTTCTAAAACAAAATATTTAAATTTGTTTCTGTAATCATAGAAAAAAACTCACTTTAAATTAAACAAAAGTAATAATTAAAAAATAATTGTTGATGTTTATTGTTAAGCACAAAGTTACACAAAGGGTCATCTGTGCTCTGTCCACCATGGGTATCAAAACCAAATTTTTAGCAACATCAGTCCGCAGATATACCGCTGTACCACTGGGGGAATTATGGTAAAAAGATACTAATCAATAGTAGTTCCCTACACATGTAGGAAAGACATGGTAGATAATGGAATGATAGTAAATTCGTTATTGGTAGATTTGTTCGCCATGCTAACATAGGAAAGCCTTGTTGCGATCGTAGGGTTTAAGTATGGTATTAATGTTTATTAATAATTAATAACGTGCCACATTCATTAATGTACCAATTTTTTAGCGTCATCCGATGTTGAAAATATAAAACGTGAACATAGTGTGTAGATCTTATTCATATCATTGTAACTACTATTAGTACTCATACACACGAAAAGTAAGGGTTCCTTTCCAGACTTCGGAGCGCAGAAGAAACTCTCCTCTTTTCATCTTAAGTACAGTGAAGTTCTCGTGGCATAAATATTTTTACTGCTCAGTGTTTGAACCAAGTTGCTGCAATATAAGCAAAAAGTTTTAGGATGATTCATTTTTATTGATAGAAACACGTTACTTTAAATGCATACCACTGGGCTTCTATTCGGTACTCAAAGTGCACATCTATACATCTAGCCCAAAAGAGTTAATGATATACCGATGATAATGTTACCTTGCTCCAAGCATATGATGGATAAAGACCTGAGTACTGAAACTGGCAGATATATTTTATCTGTACAACTGTTCGACAAAACTTAGCTGACATTCACAGAAAATTGACGAAAAAGTTTATCTTTTCTGAATATGCTGGGGTAAAGTTAAGAGTAATTTGTTATGCTCATTCGTGCGTTATCGCACGTTAAATGAAAGACTAATCGATCGATATACTGTGCTAGCTAGAGAGCCACAATAATATGAAAGCTGAATTCAGGTGAAAAGATTTAACCTTATTCATGTGCAAAATGTGTTGCCACAAGCATATGGTAATATTCGTATTTGTAAAGCCCTGACTTGCATCACAAACTGTTTAAGTACTAACTTATAACGTATATGTATATGTGGATGGGTGTAATATTACTCAATATACAAACAAAGCTTTATGTATTGTTTGTGTTTTTGACTGTTGCTAAAATTATGCCATGGTGATCATTAGAATACAGATTTTGAAATGATGTTACACTATTTATCGTTGTTGAAAACTCTATTTTTTTTAGAAGTAAAGATATTGGCATAAGTAATAATAACGTATAAAATGAAACTGATGGTGGAATAGAAATGACCAAACCTAAAAGTAATGTCTTAACTAGAGTGTTAATCATTGTTAAACATTACAATTTCCAGATATTTTGTAAAACATTTAAAGTATATTGACAACTCACTAAACATTCTATTTTCTAAATGTTATAACAACATTTTTATAGATAACTTGATGACTCTTGAAGTTATTACATTCAACAAATTTAGTTAATGCTTTCTGAAGATACTACCGTCCATTGTGTGACCTAATGACCTTGAAGGTGCTCTCTTGCCTTAGATAGTTTGATAAATCCTAGACATTTATTATCCTTTACCATATGACCTGATGTTCCTTAAAGGTGTTTATAACACTTAATGATTCCTGAGATACTAGACGACTCATTCGTATTGAAGACGTGTTTCTCTTTTAAGAGGTCTAGCACCCTTAATATACGATAGTTAAATAGATAATCAGGTAACATTTCAAATATGCTTTATGATTCCTGTAGTCAGCACCTTCCCTTATGTGATATCAGCTTCCAAATCTATTGTCCTACTTTTAATTTTGGCAGCCTGGGAATTCCTGAGGGTCTTATATTTTCAAACATACTTTCATATTATATTTACTTAGATGATTTAACAGCCTCTGGGTATCAGATTTTAGTAGTCTCCGGGTATTAGGTTTTAGTAGTCCCCTAGAAGTCCTATATTTTCAAACACATACTTTTATCATGAATAATCTACATAAATAAGTTAATTTAATACTAAAAATATACTAACTGATATCGGATTTTGGATGTTTAATGATATTGATCAAACACACAAACTTATATAAAATTCCATGTAAACTTAAATATAACATTTTAATTGACTATGTATTAAATTAAAATTAGGTTAATATTTTGAATGTATTTAAACGGAGCATCAAAGCACATTAATTAGAAACTTACATCAAATCATAATTTACAAAACCATTTAGATTCGCTAATATAATAACATTAACTTAAAAATATAAAAACAGAGAACTCTAATGACTAAAATAAGAAGAAATAATTGTGATCGTCGAGAAAACTGCAAGCTCATTTAAAATATTTTCATTTATTTCAGGTAAACTTTATATATTTTTTCATGTTGATCATGAACACATTGAATGTTACTTTAAATCTCTCTAGTATTAATTCTCTACTGTACAAATATAGGTAAACACATTAATTCAGCACCCGTACAAACACATAAAAAGTAAAGGATCAAATCACATGTAAATGCCATTCACTATTTTCTGTGTTATTTATAAATTTTTACTTCATAGAGATTCTGGCATAATTTGCAAATGAAAAACTTTGTTTGCATAATAGACAACTGAAATTAAGTGTTTTTAAATGACAACAACATTTATTTTGTAAATGTAAAAATAAGTAATTATTCCTGTTAACTGTTTTTAAACAAACAAAATAAATAATGTACAAAATAGCAGAATATAGTATATCTAGGTAAATATCTGATTGTATTGGGTAAAGAAGTTTATTTAACGTTGCTGTTGATTAACTTTAATGATCTTTTAAAGTAAATATCAGTAACCCGATTTGCTAGATCATATGAAAGTACTTTATAAATCCATGCTGTTGTTGTTTTTAGAATTTCAATTAGAAGCTTGTTTTACTCCAAATAATGGATTTAAGATGAATGAAAACCTTAATGATTACGTCATTATAACATTCTGAGATGAAAAAAATATGTTCTGTAAGCTTCTTAGTGTTTTTCTATTGTTCATACTGAGTTTTGTTTATGTCCTTTACATGGGAGGTAAAAATAATCTGACACCATTGTGTCAGATTAACTTGTTAACTTTGTTTTATTTCACCTTCTTAAAGCTTTTCATAACAGATAAGTTACTTTTCGTTAGTTTTTATCCTTTTGCTTCTGGTAAATGCACAATGAAAATGTATACGAAAATAAAATATCAGTATAATTGATTTTACTTTCATTAAATTGCATTACCTTCAGACAGAAATATTTTTATGAAGTGTAAAGATTTGTAATTTTACTTGATTTCATATTCATAAGTATAATTTATTCTTTTCTTTTAGATTCATGACGCTCCTGGAAGCAAACACCACTTCGTTTCAGACAATTTTGGTTATTATGGCCATATACTGATAGAACGATATATATAACAAAGTAGATAGATATTAGTGTGCAAAATGGTTATTTTCAATGTTCGTATCGGCTTCAATGTGGACGTAAGTTTTTCTTACCAATTACCTTTTTTAGTAGTAGCATAGCGGCTCATAGAATAGCTTTGATTTGTTTATTTGTTTATCAGGTACAAAAGTTTAGTTCATATCTATGCTATATCTTGACTGATTCAAGATCTAATTACAGTTTTGAACTCTGGAGGTCAAACTTTTTCGATATATATATATTAAACCACGTCTAAGGTCTCAGAGATTAATTTACTCTAATCCCGCCTAAAATAATTTAAATTTGAGTGTAGAGTGGTAGAAAACCTAATGGGTAATAAAATCGAATCAGGTATACGCGCCTCTCAAGCTTGGTATTGCTAGCGCACAAAATATTACTTATAAAGAAGGGGGCAAAAGATCTTATAAATTAACTTACTCTCATCCTACCTAAAAGAACTTTAATTACTGCGGTTATTGAGAATTTCCTCAGATTTACTGTTGTAATATGCACCTATTTTTATGAGCTTAAGTACAATCCTTTTTAAGATCTATAAATTATACTTTTTCATAAGTATAAATCTGTGAGATTTATACTTAGGAGTCGAAAAGGGTTTAATCAATGCAGAAACGTCAATATTTCATTATTTGTGTATAACACAACTCAGATATTATGAAACACATAAAAATGTAGTTTTATGAGAATGAAAAACATAAAACTTGCTGTTTAGAAGGTAGGACTATTGAAACAAATAAATGAAGTCAAAAAACAAGTTTCACTTTACATATTAAAATTTCTAATCAGAGACAAATAACAAAACAGTTATCAGTCATAACTTCAAGTTAGGCTGTTGCAATAATGTCATCATCTAACTCGTTTTTGTTACAGATATTTGAGCTCCCTCTATAAATTGTATTTTTATTCTTCATAGGTTTGCCCTTTTTTCCGCCTTCAAAAATGAACCAATTTTTCTACACTCGCAGCATTAGATGATTATTTTTAAAGTTTTTACTCAATTTATATGAACTTTATTCAAGCTGAAATTCTAGGAAGTACAGAAAGAAAGTTGAAACCTCAGAGCTCTTTGTATCAGGTTAACTAATAAAACGATGATTGAAGTCATAATATTACATTAAATAATTCAGAATACAAACATAAATGTGCCTCGTAATTAATCTTGAATCTTTGAAAATGTCAAAGCTCCTGTTTCTTCAATAATTGAGATTATATATCTCTACAGTTTCTCTCGGATTTTATATGTTGTAATAAAAATTATCCTATATTACAAGAGCTACTGTACATATTGTCAATGTTAATCATGATATACGTTATACGTCTTCTAATTAGATGTAAACAGAGACAGGGATCTTCCTCTGTAACTGACACAGGAAACAAAGTATCGTGGAAAAAGTCATCCATTTCATAACCATAAGAAACTGAGGTTTGCAAGTAAAACTAAAAGTTTATAACGATAATCTTGTTATTTCGCTAAGTTAATTATACGTCTATGAAGAAGTTGTTTAACTGATGGCAGCAGTCATGAGATGTGAATGGATTTCACCCGATCCATTGAATAAGCTTCAATGATTAATACTTTTAATTAAAAGCTTTTCGAAAGTTGAATTGAAACTAAGATTAAATTTTGTTCAGTACAAACTGTTTAGTTTTTCTGTAGCATTTGTCATAGGACATTATTTTAATTTTAACACGAAAATACGTATATAAGTTTCTCCCAACTGTTTAACTTAAAGACACTTTCACGCTTTTAGCATAAAAAAGTAAGATAAGAAACTAAAATTACACAAATTACAAAAGAAGTAAAAGGTTTAGAATAGGTAGTAAGATTAGTGTGATCGGACTACGAATCTGAGAACTCATGGTTCGTAACTCGTTGCTGCAAAAAAGCAATTCGTTCTTTAATGCCTTGGGAGAACTGTGAGAGTACAAGTCAAATCCCTCAATTTCATCTGATACCATTAGCTCAAATGTTGTTCATGGTTGTTGTCGACTAAATTCTTTATCTCTAATTCAAAATTAGGATCTAGGAGTAAAGATTATTTAACGTTTTGTTTGTTTGTTTTGGAATTTCGCACTAAGCTACTCGAGGGCTATCTGTGCTAGCCGTCCCTAATTTAGCAGTGAAAGGCTAGAGGGAAGGCAGCTAGTCATCACCACCCACCGCCAACTCCTTGGGCTACTCTTTTACCAACGAAAAGTGGGATTGATCGTCACATTATAACGCTCCCACGGCTGGGAGGGCGAGCATGTTTGGCGTGACTCGGGCGCGAACCCGCTACCCTCAGATTACGAAAAGATTCTTTAGTGTCCGAGACAAAAAAAATCTGGTTTTACATTTGATAAATGTATTTTAGTTCCATAATTATTTTGATGACAAGGCCGTAAAGATAAGTTTATAAATTTACTGTAAATGGCTTGTTTTTACTTAATCCTATGATGCAAGCAGTCTTTTAACCGTAATTCAACAGTGGCCGTTTTTTTTTAATATTATCATTATTGAAGAAATTTTGACTGTAGCATAAAAGTCATGTCTAAATACGTGTAATATTAATATTTAGATTTATCCGCGATATATTTTAAGAAATATGCCATGACAATACACTTTTTTATCCATGATAATACTAGAAAAGTTCATTAAGAAGAACAGTAATCTTATACACTATTAACACACGATTACGCCATTCATATATACATACATCGGATTACAAGTGCATTTTTACTCACAATATATAAACTGGATTATATTAGTACAATTTATGTACTATAGTAGTTGAAAGCTATTCTTTCGTTACATCACAATACACTGGAATAATAGGGTGCATTTTCTTCATTACAGGTATGAGCAATTTTTTATATTTTACTGAACTATTTTTGAATGATTGGTTCATTTAATATCATTGCTTTACAGGATGTTTTTAAGTATCTTATATTTATATACTGGAATGGGTCGGTTTACTTAATTTATTTGATTTACATTTACAAGACACTTAAATTACACACTATTGTTTATGCTACTAATGTTAATCATAAAGTCCTATCAACATTTTACTGCAGTGTGTATAATGTAGCAAATAATATATTGTAACTCTAGTATATAACGTGTATCACATCTTTTTTATGAACATAAAGTAACCGAACACATACATATTTATATTACTTGACCGATTAAGTTCACTTAATTCACTATTAGTTTGATAAAACATTATCAAATAATTTATTGTCCATAAATGTTCTAGACTCTCATTTTTCACAAAATCTTGATGGGATATTCTTGCAAACCATAAAATTAGTTATTATTTTCTATATAATTTATTATTTCTTTGTTTACTAGTTCTTACTTTCTATATAAACGCATGGTTTCTTTGTCTACAGATGGTGTACAGCAGCAAAAATTACCTAAGAGTGTAATGTATGAAATCTGTATATCACTCAAGTATATTTAACGTAGCAAATAACAGTTCAACTTGTCTCTGTATTGTACAAAGTTTACTGTATTATTCAAGTGTATTTAACGAAACAAAGAAAAAATAAAACGTATGACTGTTGTGTATAAAGTTTACCATATCATCCAAGCGTACCTAGCGTAGTAAAATAAAGAATAAAGAAACTCGTGACTTGGGTATATAAAGTTTACTGTATCTTAAGTATTTGTCCTCCGCTGGTACAGAGGTAAGTCTACGGATTTACAACGCTAAAGTCAGGCGTTTGATTCCCTTTGGTGGACTCAGCAGATAGGTTAATGTAACTTTGCTATAAGAAAACACGCACTTAAGTATTTAACGAAGCAAAAACAGACTAGTAAATGTTACATATAAAGTTTACCATATTATCCCAACGGCACTTAAAAAAGTTGTCAAGTGTGACAAATAATTATGGTACATATACATAAGACACTTAAAATAAGTTGCAAACGTAATGTAACAACACATTTATCAACAGCTTCTAAATCGTTTTAGGTTCTATTACTGAGGTATCACTACTAGAAGAACAAAAATATCATCAAAAAGGATTGCTTATCTACTGGACTTTTACAAAAGCCAACTAAATAAATTTTGAAAATTAGGTAAGAATGAACGTTTTTGTTTCCATAAATTATGGTTTTGAAAATTTAAAACAATAATAAATAAGCAACAGACCCGGCATGACCATGTGGTTAGGGAGCTCGATTCGCATCGGAGGGTCGCAAGTTTGAATCCATGTCACACCAAACATGCACACCCTTTCAGCCGAGGGAGTGTAATAATGTCACGGTCAATAACATTATTCGTTGGTAAGAGAGTATCCTAAGAATTGGTGGATAGTGATAACTGTAGTCTTACACTGGTAAATTAGCGACAGCTAGCAAACTAAGTAGAAAATAATTAAGATATGTTATTAAAGTCTTTTCCAACCAAATATAGAGAGAGATCCGATCCTCATTTTACCAACTTAAATGTCGAATTTCATTGTTGTAATTTACGATCCCTCTAAAATATATGTAATATTCCTTAAAGTCCTGTAACTTTGTTGTTGTCGTTTTTTAAACTACTAAAAGCATATTTCAATTTAAATAGAATATCTTCTATATTAGATTACGAGATTTTTTGGATCTACTATTTTTAAAAAGTAAAACTTGAAATAAGGTTTATTAAAAAGTGTTTCTACAATAATTAACCCATAGATGCTTTGTAAACAAAGAGACTTCTCTACTTCTGTCGTTTATTGTTTTGATTATTTTTTTTTGGTACTACGCGAATATTTGCAACTATACCTACAAATCATGTATTCACGTACACAAAGTGACACCCTGATTGCCACCAATAACAAACGTATTTTACCGTACATGGGAAACTTGTTACAAGTAATTCATAGTAATGTACTAAAGCAAGTTCCAAGTACGTAGAATAAGTCTATGAAAAACGTCTTACATAAAGACATAATGATGATGTAAAAAAACAATCCATAGACTTTGTGTCGTTGGCAATTATTAATCTTGAGGATCTCTTAACTATCTAACTTTCTTTACCCTAACACAGGACAAATTAATCTTCTTTCTTTTCACAAGTGTACTGTAGAATATAATACTAACTAGAAAATCCAGAATTTTTGTGTTAAACTGTAGTAGTAAACTAAATTATTTAGTGATTGGCTTACGGTTTAACAGCAGTAAGTCCTCGGATTTATATTGTTAAATTAAGGAGCTCGATTCCCCTTGGTGAACACAATAGCTTAGCTGTAAGAAAACACACAGGAATCTCTTCAATGATAAGCGTTCAAACTAAAAGTTTCTAAAAGGCTGTCATGATTTGAGACCCGTTTCCGCTCTGCACTATTCAGTTAGACTAGAGTAGCCTAAGATTTGGGAATAGGCGATGTTGATTATTTCGCTTTCCCTCTAATATTTCACTTCAAAGCTAGAAGTGGTTATAGTGGCACAGAGTCTACTTGTATATCTCTTTGAAAAATTCTGAAACAATCAAACTTCAAAAAAATTGATATATATATATATACACTTCAATATTATCCATTCTAATTTTGGGAGACTGTATAATAATAAAACCGTTGAAGGAATTAAAAATGTGGAAAATCAGTTAATCTTAAAAGTTCTAGTTTAAACGCCAAAAGCTAGCGAACCATTAAAAATGAATAGGCTTAAAAGTTAGGCCTAAAATGTTAAGTAACATGCAAATTTGTTTCAAATTCCTTTCAGTTTGTCCTTTCTAGATTCAGTAATGTTCAAATAAAATCAAAACAGGTAATCGAATCTAAAAGGGTTAAATTGATTTATCTGATACTCTTAACATGCTTTTTTTGTAACTATTTTAAATAAATATATATATGTTCCATATCCAAGTATTCTGTTTCTTTTAAACAGGTTATGTTCACACAGGTAATTAAGCATAAGTAGCAAAATAAATTGTGAAGACATTTTATCAAACAATATTTACTATACTGTTCAATCATTATTAAAGAATTTAATTTATAAACAATCATCCCAAAGTAAAAAATTTGCTAACAAATTTTCCATTATGAATATGTATAAATGTACTAGTGTGCACTTGAGCAAATATTTCGTACGAACCTCTTCTAATGTTAGTTTTTACCTCGGTGGACACAGCTGACAGCCCGATACGGTTTTGCTATGAAAATAAAATACACACCCTCTAATGGTAGTTCTTAGACGATAAGTTAATCCCAAAATTTCTGAGGTGTAATTCATTAAGCTATGAGCTACCTTCTACGCCAAATGAAGTGTAATATTTTCTATTATTCCAGCAAACTTCACTAAAGAAGGCAATCTTGTCAAATCACGTGGTCCAGCTTCAATATTGATTTACTCTCTCCTTTGACACAGCGAGAAAGGAGCAATATGTGACGCAAAGAATTCTGGGAGATCGTCGCTCGACCCTAGCTAGTAATATCCGAATATCTGACAGTACAAGAGTTACTAAGAAAGAAACCACAAGTACCTTCTGTGTTATTAATAATTCTTACTGTTAAGCGATAAAAATTAATTTTTTATTTCGCTATTCTTAGCAACTTACTTAATTTTCCTTTTTTGCTTAAAGTGTTTTATAAAATAAAGTAAAATATAATTTTACTACTGAGTGTAATCCAAGTTCTGCAGCACTTCTGTATAATTTGATCTTAAATGAAAAAAAAATACCCAACATAAGATTGTTGGTTGTCTCCGCTCATTTGGCACGTTGTAATTTACACAAGGTAAATACCTTTTTAAACTCAGTTAATTATTTAACCATTTGTGTTAAAACTTAAATTTTCTTAAGAACTGATATAAATACGTCTATACTTTATTGAATTAGCAAACTGCTTAATCTTTAATGATATAAGAGTATGTGTTATACTAATTTTGTTAGACGATACTATTATTCATTGAATGGTGCTATAAATAAGTGTATTTTTTTTAAACATTAAATATATTTGGTCTAATGTGTACTTTGACTTGTACAAGTTTGTATTTTTACTAGGATTTGCTACATAATATTATTTTACATCTCGTAGCATTCTAAATTTCTCACTAGAAACTTTATGAGGCTTTCTAAACTTGATAGTTAAGTATAGTTTCGTTTGTTTGTTCTTTTTTGTTCTTAAGAATCTTTGTAATTTTAATGATTCATGCAACATTCTCCATAGTTACATAGCTCAGTCTGACTACGAAAACATAATACAAAAACACTAGTTTATACACAGAAAGTTATTTTTCATCAAACTATAAAAACTCTTTTTCAAATAATTTTAGCTTTTAGGAACCACAGAGTCAAGTGGCTTTATTACAAAACACTCCCTTTTAGTTTGATTTCCAGAGAGAGCAACTGACAGCGGGTATAATTCCAGGATAGGTTAATAAATAAAATCGTTTACCTTGACGAACTCCCAAACAAATATACCAACATTATTGGTTTGCAGTAATGTTTCATACATACTGCAATTGATATCGCAACAATATATTATCTTGAAAGAAACTATAGCATTCAATTAAAGATTATTTGAGTAATTAGTTTATTTGCAATTGTTGTCAGGCCTTCCAATGTCTTCTGATAACGAAGTAAAATAATTTATAAAGCAATAAACAAACGATCACCTACAAGTTTATAAGGTTGAATGTATAAGGTCAAAACTAAAGATTATCTCAAGGAAAATAAATGTTTTTCATAGTCGCAAGTAAAGTAAATGTATAGAATCCACAGGAAGAAATAAGGGAAAAAAAGACTTACTTGTTATTGCACCCAATTACACGACGAACTATCTACAAAGAAACTACAAATTTAAGACTTACTATTTCTTAAGCTCATTGCTAAATCACAGATAATATAAATAAAAACAATAGAATTAGGCATCTTCAAGATTATAATTATAGATTAGCTTCGAATTTCAGTTTATATGAAATATTTCTTTAGATACGACAGAAAGTTTTGTAGCAGCGAAGGCAGTAGACATACGTAAATAAAGTGAACTTCAAATAGTACATTAATTTAAAAGTGTCTAGTGTATTCTGTAACGGGGAAAAATGCAATATTTCAACGTTGTAAGGCTCAAGTGTATTTCTTTTTAATTTTATTTCCCTTTTACAATTTAATAAAACTGAGGTTTATCCTAGAGCTTAATATACACGACTTCTTTAGCCAGTTGGTTATTTATTCTAAGAATTTTGTATGTTGATGCTTTAAGTTAGGGAACATTGATTCTTGCCTTCAGTTTGGAGCGAGTTTGAGTCATATATTTTCACCAAAGAAAACTGAAGGAATCTTTTATAAAGTGTAGTAAAAATATTCTTGCAGCGAAAAGTTCCTGGTGTCATCATTTCTGTACAGTAGCCAGAATATCTCTCATCAAAAGATTAAAAGTAGGTGATTCTATAACTGATCACAGTCACATATAATATTCTATGCGTTTAGAAAATGCTTACCTAAACGTTTAAGATAATTCAAGGGAATATGTTATGGATTAAAGAAAGCTAGAAATTATCGAAAACAGGAAATGTTTTCGTGAATGTTTGAAACTTTTTAGACTTTGGAAACGTACGCTCGAGAAACGATTTGTTAAATCGACAGTTTCATTTCTTTAGCAAAAAATATTTTGAGCATTTTTAGTAAGCAAAAGACCACAGCACTTAGTGCGTGAACACACGTCCTGTTTGCTGTATTACAAAAGAAAGATGAGCACACCTGTCAGCAAGAATCCGACGTGTTTGGAGTCTGATCTCATTTTTGTGTAGTTAGAAATTCATAAATAACATACATCGGCGATGAACTGATAATATGGTTGCATGAAAATAAGGAACATAGATTTTGACTGTCTAAATGAAACTATAAACTGTTTTAGTGGTTGTTAAGCATACATCTGTGTAATGGCGTATCTGAGTTGTGCTCACACCACAGGGATCGAACCACGCATTTTAGAGTATGAGCCTTTAAATTTACCGATAAACCAACGGGAAGTACACTATACAGAAATCATTCATGTATCATCAACATCTCCAAAATTGATAACATGTTTCAGCCCATAATATATTTGGTGACTGACACGTACTTCTATTTATGTTTTCAATCGTTAACGCTTTCTTTTTTGTACATGACAATGACAGGTCCTCCACTAATACAGTGGTGAGTCTACAGATTTACAACACTAAAATTAGGGCTAGAATTTTATCGATGAACCCAGTATATATCCCGACGTGGCTTTGATATAAGAAAACATATAAAATATAAATTCAAAAGAGAAAAGATTATTTTTTGTACTGAAGTTATTTGCCCTGATTAGCCCTGGTATTGAGTGATAGGACTTTTAGGTGCTAAATATAGCAGTGGTAGTGAGGTTCACGTATTTTAACGCAACTTACTTTGCTTTCACTTATCAAACATAGCAGATAGCTTGACGTCACTTTGCTATAAGAAATAACACACATACACACTCTTAGATACCAAAAAATGAGCACTTGCACTCAGTTTCACTAAATTGCAACTCTTGTATAATGACGAAAAGGATGCTTTTGTATGCTCATAATTTATCCACTGTATTTTAAATTCCTTATATCATAGTTTTAAATGGTAAAGTCACTCAACAATTCAACAGGAATTTCACCAATGTTGATACGCCTTATTGCAACTAAACAGCTTGCCAGTGTGGCCTAAACGGGCTAAACTATAGACGTTTCTCGGTAAACATAAATGTGGCTGCGTAAATATATTACTGCTCAGCTAATTTTGCAACTTTCTTTTGAATTTTGTCGCTTAATAGATATTTAAATTAGCCAGTCTTTAGTAAAAGGTAAAGAAAATGTACATGAGTTTGCACAAGTACTTTAAGATGATACCTACTCAATTTTACTGAAACCATTGCTGGTCTATTCTGATCAAATACTATTTTAGATTAGCAGGTGTTTTTCTTGTTCTTTCCAGATCATACTCTTACAGTATATCTAAAAGTAGACTTTGTTTTTGTTGTTTTTGAATTAAGCGCAAAGCTACACAATGGGCTATCTGTACTCTGCCCACCACGGGTATCAAAACCCGGATTTTAGCGTGTAAGTCCGCAGACATACCGCTGAGCCACTGGGGGGCAAAAGTAGACTACTCTGTTGCTAAACATAGAGTTTATTTAGTTGTGGAACTTGAATACTAAAAAAAATAAATGAAAGTATTTGAAAAATGGTTATTTTTTTAAAAAAATGTTGTGTTTTGATATTGGCTTAGTGGCTGACATTTGTGGTCCAAGATTCGCACCTCGATGCTACTGAACATGTTTCTCACTTTCCGCTGTGACTGAGTTGTATAAATAATAGTCAAAGAAGGTTTAAACGTTGTTCGCTCCTCTACATAGAGCTTTCTCTACTCATACCAGCCGTTTTTACATATATACTTATTTGATTCAATCGTGGACAAAGTCTTTGTGACGGCGAATATTTGACAGACCACCTTCCCTCTTGTCTAAAATTTAGTATTAGATGTGTCTATATTTGAATCAAAGAGGTCATTAACCTAGGTGCTTAACCAGTTGGTCAAAAGTGCCGTTCAGACTGGAAGTACCAATACCATTACCACCACGTGTTTGTAAAATATAACTTCTGTCAGGAACCTTTCCGTATCCAGTAAGCACTTGTGCGTAAATACAAGTCAACTCGTATTAATTCTACACTGTATAAAATTGTAACCTAGAACAAAAGTTATATTTGTGTTTCCCAAGTACAAGCTTGTGTGAACTATAACACAACTGATTCTGTTCGCCATGTAAACACAAAAGTTTTCTATCAACACAATTGAGGTGAGATTTTCAATTCAAAATTATCTTCATTAAATTATATTATTATGCTGCGAATCTAATTTGTATGACGAGATACAGTTTGAAGTATTCAGGAGCAACACATGATCGTGCCTTAAATCTCACAAAATCCCATTCATAGACGCTGCTTTAAATGGCTTAACTGATAAGTGTTTAAATGAAAGAGCATGGGTACCCATTTCATTTACCATCTGCTTGAGAGTGATACAGTTGTAGTGATATGCTGTGAACAGCGGAGGTAATTTTTACAAATGTTACTTGTGTCGCTTTTCAAGAAGAAGATTCTTCTACAATATGATGTTTACTATTGCCTGAACAATGTGGAAGTCTTTTGCCACTGACTTTTATATTCGCGGATTGTCAACTGTTACAAGACGCCTCATTTTGCTTATTATGGCTGGGGTTAAGTGCAGGTCGCTATCTGGATAGTCCTTTAGCCCTAAGGTAATCTGTACCGTTTTGTTTTCCAACGCCGTTTAAAACAAGGGATATCTTCCTTTTGTTAATTTCAAATCCCCAATATAACTCATCTTTATGGTTATTTTTGCGTCTGAAGGGACTGCTACAAATTATTTCAAAAAGCAATCAATATTTGTTGGTATCGCATTACCTACGAAACACCAAACAAATGCAAAAATATAATTATGATATATACTACTTCACCTCGACTTTATATTGATTGTGGTTGTCACGTGACTTGCAGGTTTCCACATTCAAAATCGTTCTTATCTGTATGTGTGTGTGTGTGTGTTTGGGTGTCCATGTAGGTGTATATATGATAAGTACTTTGTAACACCATATTAAAGTGCTCTCTGCAAATTACTGATAACACGTGATAGTATAAATTATCACTGATAGTACATATATTTTATACTTTACGTTACACTACATCAAGCAGTATAGTTATGTTTGGCTTATGTCCCTTCAATTATTAATTCGACTGCTAAATATTAGAAAATATTAGTTCTTTTCCACCTTGAGTTTTACAACAAAAACATACTCTGGTTGGATACACATTATTACGTTTTGTATGGTCTACGAAAATGGTTTTATTTTACCCGTAGATAATCGTAGAAAAATAGATAGTTTCTCCTTTACTATAAATCCTCAGAAAACCTAGATAATTGTTAAGACAAAATAAACGGAATGGCTTAGAAAACATTTCTGGAAACTTCAGTGACTGTATTTCTAGTAAACTCGCGCGACCTACCACAGGTGAAAATTGAAACGTTATACAGAATATAAACTTTTACACAAGGGATATGCGAACATGCCATTTTCACCATTGATGACAACAATCAAAAATACTAGTGTGTTGTCGGCTAATAAACTTCACCTACTTGGTGCATAGAGTGCATGGAAAAGCTAGGCTATTGTAAATTGAAATACTCTTCACACCTTCAGTTTGCTATGGCTTGACTTATCTTTCTTTAGAGAAAAATATTTTCTTTGGTTGTGCGTATGCATAAGGCACTGCAGACAACATAGAGCAGCTAGAATAGAAAAGTTATAGAATAATGACATATCCGATCCATTTGTTTCTTACGTAAAATAGTGAAATGTGTCAGAACGAAATACAGGGCTTTGTTGGTTTATTTTTTGGTTTTGAGTTTTACCAAAATCTGTCAGTGGTTGTCATTTTCTTGTTAAAGTGTATGTATATTAAGTCTTTCATTCTTGCATGCAATTTTAATAGCAATCCTGGTAGCAAATACTTTAGACTTTATCCAATTGTGTTTTTTAACTACGTACGTAACACTTATATATGAAATACTTGAATAATTTCTGTTTTCTGATAGAGTTACAACAGTATGCTCTCTAATATAGTCCTGTCTGTTTCCTTTGTTAAAACTAATTTAACCAATTATACAGGGTGGTCGCTAGAAAAGCGGAAAATTTGTCAAACAGCTATTTATTTTTACAAAGAATAACTTTTACAAAGTTTTTTAAAGGCATATGTTATATTACACTCATAGATGCTCAAAATTATTAAAATCATGCATTTTATTCATGATGTAAAGAAATCAAAATAGAAATGAGTAAGAACGCATTTTATTCATGATCTCATCTGACCCTCAAATTTTCCGCTTTTCTAGCGACCACCCTGTATATTGTATTAAACAATGCACAACTATAAAGTTTGAATTTTTTTAGGGAGAATCACAATGGAACAAGTAATAACGTTCAACAGTTCAAGTGGAAATTACTTATAAAACAATTGAATTAAGTGTATATTAACAGCGTTATTTCGAAGTTGAAGAATAATCAAGTACGTATTTACCTAATGTTCGTACTAGCCAAAGGTTGGCGGATCTAGCATATGAAAGGACAGATGTAAGTAAAATTAGTTTTGGACACTTGTGTAAAATTACAGATAAATACAGCGCTAAAAACAACAACTTTTTGTTGGTTTAGACAAAATAAATAATTCACATTCGAAACTATCTGTATTTACTTATAATTGTTAAATAGTTTGTTTATTTTAGTGCTACGTGATGCTCTTTAAGAAACTAGTCGTTCTTGAGTTTTTACTGATATACGAGGGAATGAAGCACTCACCGCTAACCCTTGCACTTCTGTTGTCAAAAAAATAGATTTTACCATCACTTTTATAAAATACCCTTAGTCTCAAGCAACAAAGCGAGACTTTGCAGTAAGGGGACACAAACTGCACAGCCTCGTAGTGACAGTCCAGTACGCTCACCACTACGCCAGATGATTCTAAAATAAATGAGACAAAGATATTATATTAATTTAGTTCATAATAAAAAGAAATACTATATTTTAATATCTTCTCTTTGTAGCTCTCTTTGGGTGTAAGTGTGTTAATAAAAAATAACTAAATAATTTAGGACAATAAATTTAACATAATTCTCAGTTTAACTTAGTCGTAAATGTTATCCAACCTTCAAAATTAACGTTTTCTTTCTATGTTAGCACCAGCTGTGAAATCTTAATGTGTTTATATATTGATTTTTATTGCTGAATTCAGTGTTTTCATATAAAAATAAGCCAATTTTTTGCAGTTTTTTTATACCTATCGATGGAAGGCTGCTTAACATTTATTTACTCGGTGCAAAACTTATTTCACATTAAAGTCTCAAGAGATTCCGACAAGTTTATTTTCATCTAAGACCAACACTGTAACGATCCACATGTATAGAGGTATTGCCCGACCATAACGAGGACAAACAACAGAACAAAATATGATGAATGTTCAAAACTAAACCTTTCTTCAACGTTAGTGTACATTACCTACTGAGATGTATTGATATCTATTCTTTGTATAAATCTTCACAAAGTGGATCCACTAGAATAGTTAAGCTCAGGCAGTATCTTTGTTTTCTTTCATCGTTCACATAATTGTGATGTGATCGTGCTGAACGCCAAATATGTTTCATGTTTTTGCAGCTCATTTCAATTAAGTATAAAGTACAAAAATGTATTTATCGAGCTCATCATGTTCCAATGTGCATGTTATTAAGAATCTATTTCTTTATTTTTTAGCCAACAAGTTTACAAAAATATATTTCTTACATTTTTCTTGACTCAAGATGAAATCCGTTCGCCAAATTACAAAAGTTTTGCTTTCAGACAAACTTTCCAGTAGATAAACCAGCCCCCCCCCAGTGGCTCAACGGTATGTCTGCGGACTTACACGCTAAAATCCGGGTTTCGATACCCGTGGTGGGCAGAGCACAGATAGCCCATTGTGCAGCTTTGTGCTTAACTCTAAACAACAACAACAACAACAGATAAACCAAAGCATTTTCATATAATTAACATGAGTTTTGAAATCTTAAAATAAAAAGAAATTTCTTAATTATGAAAGAAACTAATTAGTTTCTCTTTTATGAGTAAAATTCTAAAGAGTTGACATACAAATCTAAAAGTATTTTCATATAAACTAATTATTTTTCTCTAAAGTCTCAGTTGCACTTACAAAGGCTACAGGTGCTTTCTTTTAATTTTCATTCATCTCTTAAATGTTTAAAAATTCAGTTTGCTTACTTCACCATAACTCGTAGCATTTGTATATTTAATAATCAATACATCTCTCGTTTTATATACATACAGTATCCTATAGATATATAAAGAGTGAAGTTTACAACGCCTCCTTACTGAATGTTTTTACTCTACTTTTCTAGACAACGTATATACACCTAATTTTCTAATAAAGCATATTTGATGTTATCTTTTACAAAAGCAAACTTTTAAACATTGTTTTTTACATGCAAATTATAGCTCAAAATCGAACGACTTACTGTTCATTCATTGCCGTCCCTTCACGTTCTTGTGCATAAAATTTAACATTCAAACCTCAGTCTCGAAAAGAATATGAATTGAAACAGAATAATCTCCATGATTTTCCTGAAAAACAAAAACTTGCCGTCTAAGCAAATGAGTTAAAGTATCATGGTGTGAGTTGTACAATGCCCTTATCTTTCGAGTTGACGATGAAGATTGGTTGTGACAAAATCTAACTACAATTAACTCTAGTCATGATCGCAAATAACGTGTATTTTGTTTTTCAGATATGGCAACTCAGTTGAAGAGCGGCTACATGCTTAAATATAAAAGTAAGTACATCATAACGTATTCTGAAGAATATTTTTTTTCTGATCTATTAATTATACTTTCATATTCCTTAGTTTTTTCTAATTGCATAGACTGTATAATAGGTAATTGAATTATAGAGTTTTAGTAGGTTTGAATAAGTTATAATCGATATTTGATGTGTAAAGAATATATATGAACGTGATACATTTATATATATATTGAAGTTAGAGCACAAAAACCGCAGTATTAAAATGTAAAGTTTATTGTTCTGTATAGCAAGCAAAATACGTTAAAAAAATATTTTCCTTGAAATTAAACTGCTTTTTTGTTTTGAGGGGAAAAAGAATAGAATATTGACACTGTCCCCCACCGCATGGATTAAACTTTGGATTTTGAAGTGAAAAACATAATGCTATTAAGTATTGATTAAAATGTAAGTTTAACTACCTATAAGCGGATAACTAAAAGGTGGTAGTGTACGTAGGTTTGTAAATATGAGACATAAACGTCAATATCATAAGTTTGCCAGTGTGAAAAGCACAGATATTAGTTGTTTTATTCATTATTACTACAGTTTTCTTTGTCATACATATTTCGGTAGTTATCATCACACGTTTCACTTAAATGTTGAAGTTTATAGGTGATAAAAATATTTGTTTGTTGATTTTTATATAAATATTTCCTCATTAGTTCTTTAAACACATTCAAGTTACACACGCATTAACAAATCAGCGTGGGTTTTCTGTACGTGTTTTGTTTCGACTATGATTTAACGATCAAATTAGAATCTAAGCAGTACAGTCAATACATTCTTTTCTCCAAAAGATCAATAGACAGTCGTATGATATCAGTTTAGGAACATATCATCTAAGTGGAACGTTGTATTGTTTTTTTTATTGTTTAAAAGGAACACGTGACCTAAATGAGATGGTGAAATGTTTCTTTCTCATTTCATAACATGGTGGTTACATCGCTCAACTCGCAACCTACGAGTTGCGGTTTCGAATCCCTGTCACCGAAAACGCTCGCCCATTCAACCATTCAGGTGATATAATTTTACGATCAATCCCACTGTCCATTTGTAAAAGAGTAGCTCAAGAGATGGCTTGTGAATAGTGTCGATTGGCTGCATTCTCTCTAGTCTATCGTTGTTAAATTATAAAAGGCTAGTGCGGATAGCACTGAAATAGATTTGCACGAAATTCTAAACAAACCAACCTTTTTATTTAGTCCCTCGGCAGACCAGCAATATATTTATGGGCTTGCAAAGCTAAAATCTGGGGTATGATACCCCGTCGTGGATACATCATAAATAGCCCATTGCGTAGCTTTACTATACAAACGTCAGTTATCTTTGTGTCTAAAGAGTTAAAAAAAAGAAGTCGTACAGTATCCGTCTAGGAACATATTTCTTAAGAAGAACAGTTCAACTTTTCGTTATCTTCAAATAATACATGCGATACTAAACTGGTAGCGTGTTACTCAAACAATGGAATACTAATTTTTTTTTATCTGCGTGCAGCCTAAACGAGAAGATGTACAAATTTATTTTTTTTATTTAGAGGGATATAATAAAATTCATAATACCTACACAGTAAAACCTAATATGGATTTTGTTTAAAAGGGCCAAGCATGAAACATTTAGTCTCAGTTTAGAGACATTAAGTAAGAAGATTAGAGCAACATTTTCATTTCATTTAAAGGATCAACCATAAGTAAGACAGTGTGACTCTACATGTTTACAGTTTACTGGTCCAATAAACCTGTAACACTTTGTTTAATTGTGTTTGATTTGAATGTTCGGTCAGAGCTACACAAGGGTCACGTGCACAAAACCACCCCTAATTTTAAGTGATAGTCTAAACAGAAAGCAGCTAGTTAACAGTATCCATTTGCAACTCTTGGCCTGCTCTGGCCAAATAATGAAATTTGATTGATTACACTTATAACGCATCGACGTTTCCAGATGGGAGAACTTTTTTTTAAAACAAGAGAACATGAACAAGCTAAACACTAGGCTTAAACCAGTGAATTTAACTTGGTAATATGTATAAAGTTTATCTGCCAAAGCTGTAAAATACGAAAATATATAACTAAATATAAATCATAAAAAAACAATATTGTTACCTCGTAATGCAGTGATTTTAATATGCTTACGATAGGATAGACCCTTCTTTACAAACAGTGTAAAGAGTATTTCAACAATTTGTAGGTAACTAGTTTAACTAGGGAATATAAATGAATACAGAAGTTGCACTAACTCATAAACACATATAATGAAGCATTTTTTTCCTATAACGTTATTTCAATTTATTCAGAAACAGCACTAGTAAGTTTCCAATAAATCACAGTGAACAGATTAAATAAAATATGTGTAGACCAATGACCAACAGAGAAAACAAAAGTCTACATTAAAGATGTCTGGCTGTAATTAAACAACTGTATTCGCAGATATAGTGTCTACTTGTAGGAGGGGAAAAGCACATGATCAATAAATAAGGCCAATAACACTGAATACAAGGGATTTCAAGAAAAGAGCAAATAGACGGGTATAAACAAATATAAATCACTTTAACAATAAAGTATATTGAAAGACACTTGTTTTCTCTAAACTAATTCAATAATGAAAATAATAAATGCATGTATACTCGTCTTCCTAAGAAGTGATATATTCAAGTATACAAGTTTCTTTGAGAAGTACAAGTCACAAAATGGTATATCTACGTAGTATCCGTATATCTTTGAAAAGTACAGTCAGAGAGTGATACATCCATATAGTTTCCATGTTTCCTTGGGAAAAAAACAAGTTACATTATTCATGTAAATTATATATTTTTGTTGTAATTTTCTTATCCGTTTGGGAAGAAACTATACAATCTTTAGTATGTTATTTTCCACTTTGTATTTTCACCAACGATTAGAGCCAATTTAGAGGATGATTGGAATAAAAGGGGGGCGCTAGTGAATGAGTACGATGGAAGACTAATTAATACTATTCCCAAGTGTTTATAATTAATTCTATCAATTTAGAGTTATATGTTGAGAATAGCATTTAGGTAACTTAGATCAGTTGGCTTAGACTGTGCAATATTGTATTAACTAACAACTAAAACTAAACTACGTTTACATTTATTTTTCCTGTTGCTATAACATCGAGCTAATTCGTCAAGTAATAAGTAGTTAAAACATTGAAGAAAGAAAGACGGCAAAGTGGAAGATGCTTTCACTATTACTCAACAATACTTAAGTATCGTCAGAAAAAAACAAAATATCAAAATTAAGTATATTATATTAATTATATTAAGTTACTTGAAACATTGCTGTTACCGTTACTCAACGTTCTGCAAAGCACATTAACTTATTCTGCTCGTGCAACTATATAATAACTTATTAATACACAATTGTACTTATGTTTGTTTGCCCTGTTTGTATGATTAATATTAAAGGCTCCATCCTCTCTTATTTTCATTGTGACTGACCGTCACATTATAACGCCCCCATGGCTAAACGAGGGAGTATGTTTGGTATGACAACGATTTGAACCAGCGACAAACAGATTACCAGTCGAGCTTTCTAACCACCTGGCTATGCCAGGCTTACCACGTTAATAAGTGAAAGATGACGGTAAAAGAAAACTAACGAATCGATTAAATAAGTTTAGTATTCACAATAAATGTAAATCAAAGATAGAAAAACATTTGAAAAGCGCAGAATGAGGAGAAAATGAGATCCAACTAAGGAAAGCAGAAGTTAATAAATCTACTTTAAGATTTCAGAAAAATTAAAAAAAAGACACAGGCAAGCCAAAGATGGTAAGCAATAAGGGTCAATTATAAGGTTCGAGAATTTTCTCTTTATTAATGAATTTATTCTTAATAGGAAAAATACCTTAAAACTTTATAAAAAAAATACACTCAGACCTAGAAAAAAGGCTTAAAATAGCTCTCTAATATACAGAATACTAAAAAGTCAATAACTCACACAACAATAGAAAAATCTAATATGAATTTGTATGGTTTTGTCTTTAAAGTCTTTTAAGGTCGAGTATAATGTAAGTATTAGAATAATATTTTACTGTGTTTCTTGGACAGTTTTGTTTGTTTGTTGAAAATCTAGATTTTGTCCGTCTTTCTTGGTAACTAAACTTCAGAAAACTTTGTGTGTGTGTTTTAAAACTTGGATAACAGCCATAAATGTGCAGTTTACTTTTGTTTTTCTGTTCGTTACTGTGTAAGTTTTTTGAAAATGTTTATTTTATCAAATAAGTAAACTATAATTAATAACTACTGTTTTAGACATTTAATAATAGATTATTTTCTCATTCATTTACAAACTTGGATTAATGAGAAAAAGAGAAAAGTGAATTGTACTCTAGTAAAATAAATCGAGCCAAATGTGTACAGTTAATTGTAAGAATCGTTTTTACGTACATTTAGTTTAAGACAAAATATCTAAATCAATATTTTGTTTCTCTTAGTACAAAGCCACAAGATAAACTGTTTTCCTTCCACTACTGAGAACTGAACCCCCGATATTAGCATTGCAATTCCTTAATTTACCGCTGCCCCACTGGAATGGATTAAAAGAAGATTAAAATCAGAGCTTCATAATTACTTATAGAATATTTATATACACGAACCTGGAAATTTTAATGAAAAATGTGAAGCACAAACAAGAATTAATCTCGGTCAATCTGATTTCTACTTTTTTTCCTGCTACTGAGAGAAAATGCAAATGTTATATTCCGATATTTACTGAATTTTTTTAAATATTCCTCTAACATCAGTTGGTACAAGCTTGAGCTGGAATCTTAAAATCAATAATCTCGTCGTTCTGCAAACTCATTTTGTTGGTTGAATACGAACATTATACAACCTTTCTTGAACCTTCAAGTTCAAATACTAGTATTAGTTTTTCAAAATCTCCTTTAGAACCGTAAAATTAGATATTAAAACATCAGACTGATTAAGGCAGGAACTTTCTCGTGATACCCTCTTAACTGTGTAAGTTCTGAATTATCAGAATATATTTCCTTGTCGTAACATGAATGATTTTACTATTATGACATAAGTGTTTAAACTGTGTAAAACATTTTATTTTATTGCAACATTAGTGTTTAAACTGTGTAAAACATTTTATTTTATTGCAACATTAGTGTTTAAACTGTGTGAAACATTTTACTTCTCTGACCGCCATTATCTCATGAATGAAAATTAAATGGAGTGTATGTCCTCTTATCTGATGTATTGAAAAGTGCATTCGTTGATACAAATACTGGAGAAATACCTTATATTGTATAAAATAATAAAGAAATACGTTTTGTGACCTGAATACTAAAGGAATGCATTATGTAGTGTGAACACTGAATAAATGCATTCAGTACCTGAATACTGGAAAAGTGATTCTGTGAATACTATCATTTATATTTTACTAATAGAAGTTGTCTGTCTTCTAAATTCATGTTTACAGAATGAGTTTTATAACATAAATAAGTTAAGTCATATGCTAGTCGAAACATGTCAGCGGCAGTTCAGAAGTATGTACTTGACTTTGTAGTTTAAATTCTATTAACACTGATTTAAATAAATGTTTGAATAATACGACAATTTTAAGTCATAATCAGAAAAACATTCATTTTGAAAGGCAGTTGAATTCCAAAGAATGTTACCAACTTGTGATTTTGAAAACAGTTTAGAACAGTTTTTCTTATAAGAAACAACGAAATGTGGTATTGAATAAGGACAATCCATGCCTTAAGAAAAATCATAATTTGTATAGCCTTCGACTTGGTTTGGTTACAGAGCTATCAAAATTCAGACCCCTCCTGCCACATCCATCTGTCGCACCTTCTCTTTCAGGATTTGTTAATAGTTCTATCTTACATTTAATTGTGTATATTTATTATCTATACCTAATAGAAAGTAAACCTTATCATAGCGTGGATTTAGAAAATGATATTAACCATCGTTGTAATTATAGTATGGATTCTTATTAACTGTGTGTCATTTATCAAAAGAATCAGTACATATTTCAAACTGTGTAAAAGCCAACTTGATTACGTATGCTTAAGATCGACGCTTCTATACGTGTGTATGTTGGGATATCTAAAGAGGAAACGCTTTTCGGGAAGCTGTATTCCAATCAAAATTCCTAAACTCACCAAGGAAATAAAACTGATACAAAAAATCAGGACGAACCATAAACTCTTATTAGAGGCAGTCTGGTGTATAATGTTTTATCCATACTAGAATGAAAACCAACACACATGGTTCGGTTTCTGTTAACGATACATACCACAGAAATATATGGACCTTGTTGTTGTTGTTGTTTTTTAATTAAGCACAAAGCTACACAATGAGCTATCTGTGCTCTGCCCACCACGGGTATCGAAACCCGGATTTTAGCGTGTATGTCCGCAGACATACCGCTGAGCCACTGGGGGGCATATGGACCTTGAATCGTAATTTTGTCAGAACCATAATATAGCACATATATTGCGAAACTTTCATTTTTGTATACCTCTACATCTGTTAATCTGAAGCCGGTTTATTCCTGGTATAATATGAAAAAGATGTATTAAGAAACGTTAAACTGAGTTTTTTCTCCACGGTTCTATAATGCAGGATATTTGCAAGATACTTACGCTCTCTTCTAGGTATTCATTCAGTAAAATGAGATTAATTCAGAGCGAAATTTACTTTTATGGCATTCTGCCAGAACATTTCAGGGTAGATCATGTAAAGTATGTGATTGTGATTAAATTTTTGAAATTTTGCAAGTTTTTACAAATTCATAATTCACTAACATTCACTGAGTTTGCTACCTTCCTCTACTCTCCGTTTTCGGTGTTTGTTAAACTCTCTCGATAGATTGGTACAACCATTATACAACAAATAATTGAAGATTTTTCTCCTGATGCTATTAATATTAACTTCCGATCAGATCAAACTATCCACCTGATGCAAAATTATAATAAAAATCAACCTGGTAATAAGTGGAGTTAACTTAAATAAACTTTTGTTTTGATTCATAAAAATTAAACTGAATTGTTTCATCGGCTTGTATATTCGCTATTAAGGATATTTTCGGTCATAAACCATAAAGGGTGGTAAAACGGAAAGCAATTTCTATATGCTTTACTTGAGCAAACCCTAAAACAAAACGTTGTTGTATTTGAAACTTTAAGAAAATATCTAATTATTGAAAATATGGGAAGGTAACCACCCTATTTTCCCTGAATAATTAAACTCAGCTTATGGTATTATCTAAATTAACAACACCTGTACTCGTGAAGCTTAAAACTATTTTAATACTAAATACGTTTCTTACTACAACCTATTTATTCATTTTACACAATTTCACGTTGTGGTTTAAATTAAATTTTCTTATATTTATAAAAAACAGACCAAGAAAGAATTGATACAATTAACTTCGGTTAGACACGTTTAACGTTTGAATGAAACGTTTTGTTTTAAAATTTTGATTTCAGTTTTGTTTGTTGTACTGAAGATTAGAAGTTTTACACTTCTGATATTATATAGAGTTGTTTAACATTTACTTTTCTCATTCTTAATTGGACATCAAGAAAATAATTGCAAAAAATTAGTAGCTTAAAGCAAACTCAATCCCACCCTCATACGAGGTATGTTCAAAAAATACGCGGACTTTTTTAATTGCGCGGCTCCAGTTGGTTCCAGGGGAATTCGCTTGATGTCGCTAAGTTTGCACAGAACAGCTGATAACGACGCCATTTCCCGATTGCATTAACGTTTTAAGAATGGTCGACAGTCCAATGAAGATGATGAGCGTCCTGGACGTCCTTCCACGTCAACTGACGACCCACACGTCGACAAAATCAACACCCTGGTGCAAGCAAATCGACGTCTGACTGTCAGGGAGCTTGCTGAAGAGTGTGGGATATCAGTTGGATCTTGTTACGAGATTTTGACCGAAAAATTGAAGATGCACCGCGTTGCTGCAAAATGTGTGCCTTAGAACTCGTGAGTTTTTAGCCAAACACTCGATCACTGTTCTTCCCCACCCCCCTACTCACCTGACCTTGCTCCTTGCGATTTTTTCTTGTTCCCCAAACTCAAAGGACCCTTGAAAAGAAAAAGATTTGAGACGGTTCCAGAGATTAAGGCAAATGCGACGAAGGAGCTGGAGAACATTATAAAAGAAGCGTACAAGGACTGTTTCAACAAGTGGAAACACCGTTGGGATAAGTGTGTGCGTTGAGGAGGAGAGTACTTTGAAGGGGTCTCAGACCTATAACTTCTAAATAAAGTACATTTTGTTTTATGACGTCAGTCCGCGTATTTTTTGAACAGCCCTCGTATTGTTGACGGTCTAACTGTTTTCGAGAGGTTATCATACAAAATGTGATGTTTATGTTAGAAATGAAGATGAATTTACACAAAAATTATTTTTCCACACCTGATAAAACAGTGTAATATCTTGATTTTTAGTCACAGTTTTGCTCTGTGTGGGATAAGATGGCTTATTATAGAATGTGTTTATTCAGATATTATTGTCTTACTTACACCTGTCGACAGTTTAATTTTCAAAAAAAAAATTATATTTTTATATTACTACTCCACATGTGCGTCATGTTCTGGACATTTTACGGGCAAATGCTCCAATATGCTAGTGGAGAGTTTATACACGTAAATGCTTACAAATGTTAATACAGGGTATCTACACATGATAATGCTCATATCACTAATACAGAGTTTATATATACGTATAAATGTTTTTAGTGTTAATAAAATATTCACCTATTCAGAAAAATTCTTTGAAATTATAATACAGAGTCTAGCAACACATGTAACACTTTCACAATGTTTAATAACATAAATCTCTATATAAATACAATAAGTAAAAGCTCATTAACATTCATTCAACTATCTAACTATCAACCGAAAATAAAATATTTTATGATTATTTGTATCCTTATTATTTTGAAATTCGGCCAAAGGTTTGGCCGAGTGCCAAAAGCTCTCAAAGTATGACACTAGAATGTGGTAACGTTTAATTTCTAATTGGTGATTGTTTGTAACAAACTAGATTTAGTTTATTCATATTATATCAGACATCAAAGAAAGCAGTAGCACTAAAATCAATCAACTCTTACCTTTATATCTCATTTTACGTGTGGTGTAAGGAACAATCAAAATTTATAAAATCAAATTTTCCTTATCGGTCATATAGATAGCGGTTGCTAACATGAATACCTAAGTTAATTCAATACCTACATATATTAGTTTGATGCTGAGTTGTGGAATTTGATTTTAAGTATTTCATTCACCATACTTGTTTTGTACGGTGTGGCCATAAAATAGTGTAATAAGTTAGAACAGTCTGCACCTCGTAATGTTTAGAAGTGGGTTTCCTGTTACGACAGTATGCACCTGAAACAATCATGGCTTTTAAACTTGAGATCAAATACAAAAGTTTTCGAAATTAATTTATTTTTCATCTTGATTGGTTTGTTATTAAGTACAAAACTATCTATGATTTGTCTACCATGGATACTGAAGCCTCGTTTCTAGCGTGTAAGTCCGTAAACATACCCCTGTGTCACTGGGTGGGGGACCTTTCATCTTGACCGTTAAGATGTGTGATCGCCACAAATTATATTACTGATTTATTTTACGGCTTTGAATTCGGGAAAGATTTTGTTTACATATATATACAAACCAATCAACAACTTATCGTTTCCAATACGGTATTTTTGCTATTGTTTAAATGACGTAAGAAATGAAAGAGAAAAATTTTTCAACTAATTGAGTTTCTGATATTTAATCAATTAGAAAGGAAAATATACAAAAAAAACTCTCAACCTCACGTCTTCTAAAAAAACACAAACACATTTGGCTTTTACATGAAGCATGTGTAAGCACCTTAACTGCGCCACTACTGAAAAATCTAAAAGGTCAACACATGTTGTCTGAGGAATTGTTGTTATTTTGATAGAACAAAAAGACGTTTTGCAATAAAGAGTAAATATAAAAAAGGATGGTATAATGTCGAGTATGGTACCACCATAGTATAATCTATACCGATTTCATCATTAATGTTTAGTTATTTTGTTTGTTTTGGAATTATGACAAGCTTCATTAATCGAAATAACCCTGAATCACCAGCTTCCGAAATGATCCTTCATAACCATCCTAGGCTCAGTATTACAAAATGCTTGGCTAACTCATGTGGCAAATGTTAATACGTTTTCCTATATCTTTCTAACTATATTTAATATTTAAGATTTCATTTCCATTCCAAACTCAAGCTAGTCAGTTCAAGGCTAACTTGAATACCTAAATAAATCCAATACCCACATTCTCTTGTCTGATGACGAGTCGTGGAAGTTGATTTGAAATATTACATTCATCATACCGATTTTGTATGGTGTGTTGATAAAATAACGTGGTAAGTTAGAACAGACTGTACCTTTGAATGTTTAGCACATGAGTTTATGTTTCTAAAACAACTGAAACTGTTATTTATAAAACTATGAATTAGATTCAAGCACAGCCGACAGATCTTTAATTGAAAATGACGCTTTAGTTTAATTAATTAAACTTCCAATCGGTTTACAAATAACATAATTTTATTTCAGTTGTTGAAACTTGCTCGAAGTTTACTGATCAATTTACTTAAGCTAGTTACAAACAAAACAGGCAAAAACTCGACTGGTTGTTGAAAACTTTAGTGCCTTATTAGTCAAATTATTGCAAAATAAGAAATGCTGTAAAAATTAAAGGATTATTTACTATAGAGTGCATTTCTTCGTCAAAAAAGAAATACCGAGTGTCGAAGCTTTCAATACATTTCATTTCGGGACACTTGTAATATACTTTTATATTGCACAGAGTGGCAATTCTTAATTTTTCAGCACATAATCTTTCTAAACTTTTCTCTTAAAACAAAACAAAGTATTTTGTGGAAAAAGCATTGTAAAACCGTAAAGCAGTACTTGGAATAGAAAGTTAGAATATTTTTTTTAAAAAATAGAATTGCTCTAATATAAATGTAGATCAGAATTTACATTGTTATTGTTACTTTCTAAGGTTTTGCTACTCTTAAGGGAAAACAGAGCCAGACCTAGCTGCTTCCCAGATAATTTTCAGGTTAATTAATAGCAAGCTGTAAAAAAATGAAGCCAAAAAGAAGAAATTTTGTGCAAAACTTTCCGTTTCTTACACACATACAAATATATGTTTCGAAACAGAATTAGTAAGCCTATCTCTTAGAGTTCTGTTGATTCGACTCAGGAAAAGAAAACACTGTCAACGTTTAGTTCTATGAACAATACAAACAAAGGCTATTCTACATTTTAAAACTTGGAATGAAACACTTCGTTACGAACATAGCCATCAGAAACAATACTAGAGAAAACGTAGAGAAATTCAAAAAAATAATTCCCTCTTTATTTTGACCACTCTGTTATGTAGTATAATCTATCACAGAAAAGTCTCCAATCTATTATGCCACGTACGTTACGTTTTACTATTTTTAATAATTGTAAATTTAAATTTAGAAGTTAATTGAATGTATATATCCATCAAATTTATATTTGCCAACAAGATTGAAAGACATAATTTTCTTTTTAACACCAATATATTTTAATACATACAAACAGTAATACAATTTATAATTTCAGACTTCTCTCAGCTCTAGAACTGAATATTTTATCAATGATTCACGGAAATCGAATTAATCCTATGTTGATATAGAGGTACACTTTTCTTGATGGCTAGCTAGCTGCTTCATGTAAGTTTTTAACCAACGGCAGTATCTAATGTCCTCGTAGAAATACTAACGTCGGAACTTATTTTTGTTTGTTTATTTGTTTTTTGGAATTTCGCACAAAGCTACTCGAGGGCTATCTGTGCTAGCCGTCCCTAATTTAGCAGTGTAAGACTAGAGGGAAGGCAGCTAGTCATCACCACCCACCGCCGACTCTTGGTCTACTCTTTTAGCAACGAATAAAGGGATTGACCGTCACATTATAACGCCCCCACGGCTGAGAGAGTGAGCATGTTTGGCACGACTCGGGCGCGAACCCGCGACCCTTAGATTACGAAGCGCATGCCTTAACACGACAAAAAAAGGACTGCTCTTATAAAACTGGTACATTTTTGTGTTATTAGATTCGTCTTGATGAAATTAATTGAGATATACTTTGTATGATTACCTAATAAACACGGTAAATAGAACATGCATAAATTGAGAAAATTGATAACAACGGCCAAGTGATCTCATTAAGCAATATTTTAAGTTTTTCTATACTGGAACATCTACAAGACGATCACAAATATGAAGCTCAAAATAACATATTTATAAATATTTATTCATTGAATGATATGTGAAAAGTATTATAATCAAAATAAAAAAACAACATCAACCCATAACTGAAGTGTTTATTTGAAGTTGTATTAAACTGTAACACGTGATGATGAAAACTTAGTATGATCATTGTTTCAGGGAAACCAACACTCACAGAAAAGTGGTTAGTTTGTTTGTTTTTGAATTTCGCCCAAATTACAAGAACTACGTGCGCTATTCGTCCCTAATTTAGCTATGTAAGTTTATAGGGAAGGGAGCTAGCCATCACTAACCACCGCCAACTCTTGGGCTACTCTTTTACCAATTTAACGCCCTCACGGCTGAAAAGGTGAGCGTGTTTAGTGCTACGATGATTCGAATGCGCGACCGACCCTCATATTACGATGCAAAAGCCTTAGCCAAACGGTTAGTCTATTCTGTTGCCTTATAAAATCACATTAATATATAAATAGAAATAATGTAATGAGAGGACTAAAAAACTTTGTTGTTGCTGCAAAATAGTAAGAACCAATAAATATGAAAAATGTTTCAACCATGGTTCTTAACGTGACAGTTATTACATGGTTCTTAATGTGACAGTTATTTTAAGCACTATTTTCTCTATTTTGATTAGACTCTTTTATAAAAGAGTTTTTTCTTTATCATATATGCTTTTACTTACAATCTTACTTTCGTGACTAAGCACAACTAAACCGAAACAGTTTCGTAATCAATATATTACATGTTTGTGAACAAATAGAAAGAAGTTTTAAATGCCAATGGTTTTCATGTTTTGACAATCGTATTGTTTTACAATGCAAAACGCTGGCATAGAAAACTAAATTATTTGAGCGTTATAGTTGAAAATGTTGAACCGATGTCATAATATTTAATTAAAAATAAAAACGTCAAAAATTATAGCGGTACAGAAACTGAATACGTTATTTTAAAACGATTTTAGAGTCTCAACACGTGTTACAGTCCATGTAATAAAGTCCAATAATCGCCTCTAAGACGACTGAGAATCTTGATAGTCGATTTACAACGTAATGTTTTACATTACTAAAGGCTCAGTCGTAATGCTGTCATTTCAAAAGCAAACAACTCGTCTCTGTTGTTTCCTAGCCTACAAAAACGACGTTTTGTAGCATCCGTTTGAACAGTTCGATTGTACAGAAATTCATAGATGCTATGTGCGGCAGCTTTACCGGTACATCGTCGTATGGCGTAGAATAATTACTTATTTATTCTCCTGTTGTTTGAGATATGCGATACATTGTGAAAGTAACTTATTCACATGTGAAATGTGTTGTCTTCCGTACTGAGATCTTTCTCTATTACGTTGCATATTGTTGCCTGGGGAAGGAAACAGCTTGGACCACTGAGCTATATGTTTGTGGATTCTCACCTGTTCCAAGACATCACACGGATAAGATACGGCTTTCTGGATGGTCCTGAATTCACAAGCTGATCCTCATTTCTCAGAGTATTTTTAACTACAAGTGATATCTCCATCTTGGAACCTCTAAATTTTAAATATGAACATATGTATACGATTTGATTGCGTAAATATATTTCAATGAAAGGGGCATGTAACAGCATGTAAATTCATAATTTAAAGCAAAATGACTTTAAATTATGAATTTTCTATAATTCAGTTACGTAGTTTTCGAAAAAGTGTTCATTTTTTTTCTATCATGTAAGGTTCTTCTACAAATCGGGAAGAAAAACTCTTACTTAGATCAAATTTAGCACAAATTTAACAGAATATGTTTGGGTCATTTACAAAACTCTTGTTACCATAGCGACGAACAAATAATACTTAATACTGTCAATCACCTAATATACTAGCGATGTGTTTTTCATGCGTTTTAGAACGATCAATAAGACTTTCACGTCGCGATTGGTCTAGAGAAACCAAATATAGTAGTTGTCAACATTTTCAGCCTAACAAAATGTGACCCAAATCTCAATGAAAGTGATTAACCTATGATGCTTTGTTAAAAGTCGGCACGTGATGGAGAAAAATGGACATCATTTTAAGTGTCAGCGTACAGAAATTACTGAACAACATGTAAAATATTTGAAGGCAATAAAACCATCGTAGGCAAGTGTAATCGATTAATTTTCTTTGGCATCATGCTACTAATGAAACACTAAACAATGTCACAGTGTTGTTCTAATATATTCTATTCCACCGCGACTTAATATCTGTCGTGATTGTCACGTGATTTACTGATTTGCATATTCAAAATCGTTTTAATACAACATACCCGACCCTTCAAAGTTTTCATCTGGAAATACTCACTTGTTTATTCTACAGTGTAAATGGAAATATAGAAACAGAATAACGGAGTAGTAATTACATTAGAGGGTCAATAAATTTCACGCAAATGATGGTTGAACAGATCGATTGTAACAATTCATGGGAGGACTACTTATTTCTTTTCAGCGAATCTTTGCATTAAAAGCCTTGGATGGATTTTGCAGTAAACCTTCTTGACTTTAGGCCAGGCTGTCACGTATTCGCAAGCTTCTGGCCATCTTCAAATACTTTACAATGTATTCGTTTGTTTGTTTTTCAGCTGTTCTTTACGACTGTCAAGATCGTATCAGTTTTAAGTGACATATCTCAGTATATCTTCCTGGAATTGTTATGTATATGTTGTTATGTATATGTGTAAATATTTTGTAAACGACAACATGTCGTGTTGTGTTTGAATTTTCATTTGTATTATTCATTTTTCCATATTGATATTATTGTTTCGAAGTTTAAACTAATATTTTGTCATTTATTTAGAGTAGCATTTAGAACTTTCTTGAATTAAGTAAACCAATCAAATGTTTGTAAATTGGTGCTGGTGACTTCCTGTCTAGACGTAATCTCGTGCAAGAACGGATATGCGTGGATAGCTCTGGAGTTGTATGTAAATTACAAGATTGTTCGAGAAGTAGGCCTATCGATGTAAAATACGGTGACGCGAGAGAGTGATCAGTCATCAGTTTTATTCGAGGAGAGAGAGATTCAGTCATTAGTTTTATTCGAAGACAAAGAGTGAGATTCAAACACCAGTTTCATTTCAAAAGAAGAAAGTTAGTTATTTGAGAAAGATTAAGTGTTTGCTGTGAATATTCAACTTGGATTTGTGATTGAAATTAGATCTACGGAAGCCGTGATTTTATTTCGTCAGTCTCTGCGATACATCTTAATTACTGCTTGAGCTGAGAGTCGGCGATTTCATTGAACTGTGAACTGTTTCGGAATTACTTCGTGGGACCAAATTCACACCCTAGACTGGAATTTGAGACTTTAATTTTAGATCATTACATTAGATACAGGCCAGTACCGTTTTGTGTTGTGATTTATTTTGAAGTTTGAAACTAATATTATTTTGTTTTGTAATTAATTTCGAATGTTATAACTTAATATCTATCACTATTATTATACAATTCATGTTATATCTGTTATATTTGTTAATAGTTTAGTGTAATAAATTATACAAGCTGTTATCTGCGTTTTTTCTGTTGCGTTTAGTCTACGAAGACCATAAAACATTTAAAAAATACGTAACAATGTATAAATATTTTGTAAACGACAACATGTCGTATTGTGTTTGAATTTTCATTTGTATTATTCATTTTTCCATATTGATATTATTGTTTCGAAGTTTAAACCAAAATATGTTATTTATTTAGGGTAACGTTTTAGAACTTTCTCGAATTAAGTAGACCAATCACATGTTTGTAAATGAGTGCTGGTGACTTCCTGTCTAGAAGTGTAGTCTAGTGCAAGAACGGATATGCGTGGATAGCTCTGGAGTTGTATGGAAATTGCGAGATTGTTCGAGAAATAGGCCTATCGTTATAAAAGACGGTGACGAGAGATAGATAGAGTCATCATTCATCAGTTTTATTCGAGGGAGAGATATTCAGTCATTAGTTTTATTCGAAGACAAAGAGTGAGATTCAAACACCAGTTTCATTTCAAAAGAAGAAAGTTAGTTATTTGAGAAAGATTAAGTGTTTGCTGTGAATATTCAACTTGGATTTGTGATTGAAATTAGATCTACGGAAGCCGTGATTTTATTTCGTCAATCTCTACGATACTTCTGAATTACCGCTTGTGCTGAGAGACGGCGATTTCATTGAACTGTGAACTGTTTCGGAATCTCTTCGTGGGACCAAATTCACACCCTAGACTGGAATTTGAGACTTTAATTTTAGATCATTACATTAGATACAGGCCAGTACCGTTTTGTGTTGTGATTTATTTTGAAGTTTGAAACTAATATTATTTTGTTTTGTAATTAATTTCGAATGTTGTAACTTAATATCTGTCACTATTATTATATAATTTGTTATATCTGTTATATTTGTTAATAGTTTAGTGTAATAAATTATACAAGCTGTTATCTGTGTTTTTCTGTTGCGTTTAATCTACGAAGAACTTAAAACATTTAAAAAATACGTAACAGAATGAAGTTGTGGCGATAAAGCTTTCATTTTTGACGTTTTGTCTCACCTCATGTGTCTTTGATTTAGCTTGAAAAGATTTCTTAAAATAGTTTAGTGAAACAGTAAAATAGATAACATTCCATAATTTACAAACCAAACAATCCTAAGTATTGTATTATAGTTTGTTTTTGTTTTTTTCTCGACGTCTTCTTCATGGTATAAGCTTTTCATTGTTATTAGTCTTATTATCTGTAACCATAGAAACTTGATCTAGCTATTTGAATGTATGATCGAATATCTATCTAATAAGTGAATACATTTGTTGCGTTTTGGGAAAGTTTGTAGTTTAAATTTTGTTATAGTAGCATTGTTTTGAACGCATTTATAGAAGTATTAAATTAAGTTTTGTTCAAGTTAACCAAATTACGATGAGGAAAACTTTTACGAAATACTTATAATAATATATTCTGATATATTATTATATCAGATAGTTTGGTAAATAAATTTCTATTAAAAACATAAATATTAAAGAATATTTTACAATGAAAAATACAACTTTATTGATTGAGATAGGAATAACATCTTTCTTGAATTCTTGATGACGAGAAACCCACTTGAAATAAAAATGTATCTCAGAACTGCTGGTGTGGGTATTAACACTTTTACTGATAAGAAGAGAACAACGTTTAGACCTTCCTAGGTCATATTATCAATAAGATACCCATACCAGCCATACTGAGATACATAAGTCTTAAATATTTCTATGCTTGGAAAGAAAATATCAAATAAATAGGCCACTCAACTTTTGTTTTAAAAACTTCTGTGTTGATGTTATTATTTCTATTACAGTTTGATATGTGACTGTTTGTCCTGTATAGTTGTCATAGTGAACAAAGGATGTCGTTCTTAATACGCCTGTACAGAAACTATAAAGTCTCAAAACAAATATTTTAATAAAAAGTATGGTTTAATATTCCGAATTATATCGAGCTTTTTCTCGGCAGAAACTATAGTTTTTTCCCGAAAATTATTTTTTTGATTTCAAGTTAAAGCTTTTTAAATAAGTTGATAAAATGCAGTAATCGTAATTTTGTGTTTGATAAGAGAGGGATTAATGAGATAAAAAGGCAAACGGTCAACATCTAAAGTGAAAATCTAGAAGTACAAACTAAAAGTACTTTACTATCTTAAGAAGGTTAATGAAAGGTAGTTACAACAGTTTTAAAAATACTTGTGTGTGAATTGAGTTTATTGAAACTATAGGAAACACCAGGCATTAAAGGAATTTCAAACATATTCTTAACAGTAGTGATATTAAACGCTAATTAGCATAAAATATATTGATATTGGGATGATTACCGTGTCTTTCAAGATAAACATTAATAATATACATGTAAAATAAGGTTAATCAAAACAAAGATGTTCATATTATTGAAATAAAAGAACAAGATTAAAACATGGTTTTCTAATTCCAGCTTTATTAGTAAATAACTAATAATATATAATAATGGCCTTGTTAACGTTTGTTGTTGTTTTATAAGGAAAAGTAGAAAGATGAGGAGAGAATATTAGATGGAATTAAAAAATAAACTGGACTGAAGAGTTATCTAATATTACTATTGAGCAACGTTCTTGTGACCCAAAAGTTTTGTGGAATTAGAAATTGATACCTAATACCAAAATATTTTCCAGTCTCTTAACAGTAAAAATAAATTATACTCATTAATCTTAAATAAACTATACCTGATCAAGAATAATGAGAAGGACTTTTTTTTCTATTTCCGCTGTTTCCTATTTAGTCCGGTAAAGATTAATGTTAATTTAAATCATCTAACGGTTAAAACTTGAAACAAATGATCAGTGACGTTAAAAAATAAGTACAACGTACCTTTATAAAAAAGATATGATTGTTCCAATATTGAAATGTTTATTATAAAAATTCCATAGAATGTTAAATAATTAAGAATTTGTGGCTACTCTGCCACAATACAGCTCTAAGTCTACGTATTTATAACGCTAAGATCAGTGGTTCGATTCCTCTTTGTAGTCTCGCCAGATAGCTGGATGTGGCTTTTCTATAAGAAAACACAAACTGTATTTTTGTAATATCGATACAGAGACCGAAAGTTTAATAAATAATATTTTAGTTTGGTGATTTTATCCATTGGTCAACTCCTATAGGATAAAATTATGTATTACGAAAACATGTAGCTTAAAAAAATCAATTAAAGACAAATATACAAACCATATAAACTGAGCGCTTTCGAGTTGTGGACCGTCCTTAACGGATTATATATTATTTGTAAGCGTAAGTTCCAGGTATCGAATTTTCGAGGTTTGAAATTAGCAGTTGCTAATCTAACGATAATTCTGGAAAGTGTTACTTTTTTTTAAAATGTGGAACCTTTATTTTCAGCGTAGTGCTCACCAGTTAAAGTGAATGACTTGAAAAAAGTTTTAAGATGCCCTTTTATTTGCAAATGTCATTTCTAGTTAAAACAAAGATTGGTCATAAACCATTATTTTTAGCTTTTGAAAAAAATGTTTATTTTTTGTTTGAGAGCCTCTGTCTATCCATGAGGTTGGATAAAACAGACTTCAAAATGGGATGAAATGGCACCAATCAAACTCATAAAAGCTGTAAATTGAATATATGCTATATTTATCAATTGTATTTTAAAAACTTGAAAGCCTTTAATAGAGCTATGTAAGACTGTTCGCCTGGCAAAAAATAAAATGTCGGTTATTCAAAAAATACCTATCAACCGGGAAAACACGCCATCTTGCGTTGCATTACTAAAACCGAAAAAGTTTAAAATTATCGTTAAAATGACTACTTTTACTGAAATAACAAACAAGCAATGTTTTAATTATCATGACGCAGGAAAATAAATCTATGCAAACAAATATTAAAACTTTAGCTCCTTTAGTTATCTGAAAGACGGCGATACACTGATTTTTAATAAATTCTATTTCGAAGTACTGGAATATATTAAAAGATGTCACTGTTGAAAACTCTTTATCATGTGTTGAGTAAGAAATAGAGAACAATTCCCAGCATGGTCAAGTGGTTAAGGTACTCGACGAATGTAATCCCATTGAGGGTCGCAAGTTCGAATCCTCATCACACCAAATATGCTTGCCCTTTCAACCGTGGGAGCGATATAAAGTTAGGGTCAATCCCACTATTCGTTGGTAAAAGAGTAGCTTAAGAGTTGGCCGTGAGTGGTGATGACTAGATGCCTTCCCTCTCGTCTTACACTGCTAAATTTGGGTTAGCTAGCGCATATAACCCTCATGTATCTTTGCGCGGAATTCAAAACAAACCAAACCAATCCAGATGAAACACAACGTATTATATTTGATTTTATCCGTAGGAAACATAATATTTAAATTAGTTACCCACTCCTTGTAATCTGTACACACCAAACGAAAATCTCTTCTGAGTTTCAGATGATTGTCTTTATTTTCTCTCGAGAAAATAACGTTATTCCCTAATTCAAACTTTTTTGATAACAAAAAATTGCCGTTGTATATACAGTTACGACAAAAAGTGTTCGTACTCCTGTGTCGTGAGTGTTTTTTTTAAATCACTGGACAGTTGTTTCCTGTTCGCCATGATAACCAAGCAGACAATGACGGAGACGGCGCTAAATTTACGGAAGTAAATTTTTTGCCGGCTAAATTTCAATAATTATGAACCCAGTGTCTGGTTCTGAAATGCTATAATATAGTTTATTTGCCAAACTAAACAAACTTTTTACAGGAATATCAGTTTTTTACACGTTCTGAACTGTACGAACACTTTCTGCTCCTCCTAGTTTTGGTTATTTGTTTATAAACAGTTTATTTGTCGTTTAATTTACATTAAAATTTATGTAGACGTGTGTTAGTATAATATTTGTAATATTTCATACGTCTATTAGCCTGCTTGTGATACTTTTTAAATTATAAGCAATAAACCACTTGGTGATTGACTGTTACATTATTCAGCCCCCACCGCTGAAAGGGCAAGCATGTTTAGAGTTATGAGACTTCGAACCTTCGACTCTCAGATTACGAGTCGAGTGCCTTAACCACCTGACCATGCCGGGCCAACCTTCTCGTGATTTCCTTATCTTTGAAGAAATCTTTTATAAGACTGAAAGGGAGAAGAAATATTTTATCTCCAACAGAATTCATAGTACTGTATAATTGACCTGTTCATAATTTTTGTTACTTTAGAGCAAAACGTTTTTCTTTTCTTTAAGACTTAAGGGAAGATTATTTTAGGCTCTCTAAGGAACATTTATAGAATTATGTAGGTTTTCATTTAGTTGTACTTTTTGTTATTTTAGAACGTATCTTTGGCAAAGACTGGAGGGTAGAATACGTTGTACTCTTCAGTGACAGCACTCTCATGTGGTTCAAAGACAAGGGAAAAATGGAACCAGAAGGAAGTGTCATCATTAAAAACGCACCTGACCTAATGGCCTATGGTCATTTCACAGCTCGAGCTCCCAAAAAACCTATCCTCCCAAATGGATTCAAAACTTCTCAGCTGATAGCGTTTGGAACCAGAGAAAAAGATACGGTCTACTGGTTTCTCTGTGAAAGCGAAGAAAATGTAATGTGAGTACCTGGAAGTTGAGTTTATTGTAAATATTCACTCTGTTCGTACCTCCAGTAGTCCATAATCATATGATTGATTCAGGACTTGGAGCTAAAACACCGAAATTATGTATTTAAAATGATTCTACTGTTTCACTAAATTTAATCAAAATGAATTACCTTAAAGCGCCTTTTAAATATTTAAATCTCATCTTTCTCACACATGAAAGCACACATTTTCTACCAAGTCAGTAGTTTCTCACCTGAACGTTGGAAATTGTCTGCCACACGTGACTATTAACATATCTTATTATCCATTATTGGACGAATTACTTGTAGATTTGGTTTGTTATTTAGACAAATTACTTTTAAATTTGGTTTGTTATTTAGACGAATTACTTGAAGATTTGGTTTGTTATTTAGACGAATTACTTTTAGATTTGGTTTGTTATTTAGACAAATTACTTTTAGATTTGGTCTGTTATTTAGACAAATTACTTCTAGGTTTAGTTTGTTGTTTAAAATACAGGAAAAAGTCTTCTCCACCGTCTATCTCGCTACTAGAAAAGGACTAAAAATCTCTTAAATCAGTATTTGTTGAGCCTTCATCACTTTATTTTACTTTGTGCTTTGCCATTTTGACTTTTTCATTACTTTGATAAAACAACTGACTTAATTTCTATTGTGACTTTATTAGACAAAGAAATAAAAACTCTTAAAAATACGATTTTCAACATATTACACATATAGATATGTGACCACTAATTTTACCTTTCAAAGAAAAATCTGTGACTAACACTACGTTTGTTAATGTTGTTATCTGTTAGAAACTAGTAACCAACATTACATTTGTCAATATTGTCCCTTGTTGAAAACCGATGACTAACCTTAGATTTCATAACGTTGTCACCTGTTGAAAACTAGTGACTAAGCCAGGCATAGCCAGATGGGTTAAGGCGTGCGTACGACTCGTCATCTGAGGGTCGTGGGTTCGCATCCCCGTCGCGCCAAACATGCTCGCCCTTTCGGCCGTGAGAGCGTTATAATGTGACAGTCAATTCTACTTTTCGTTGGTAAAAGAGTAGCCCAAGAGTTGGCGGTGGTGGTGATGACTAGCTGACTTCCTTCTAGTCTTATACTGCTAAATTAGAGACGGCTAGTGCAGATAGTCCTCGAGTAGCTTTGCGCGAAATTAAAAAAAGCAAACAAACTAGTGACTAATATTATGTTCGTTAATGATGTTAATCTGTTAAAAACCAGTGACTAGCATTCCATTTTTGTTGGTGTTGTTACCTGTTGAAAACAAGTAACTAACATCAAATTTCTTTTTGGTGTTGTTACCTCTTAAAACCCAGTGGCTAACATTACATTTTACTGGAATAAAATGTTTATCATAAAGTTACTCATTCTGAGTATAAAGGAAACTAAAGATAAAGTTGAATGTCTGTTTTCTTTAGTTCTCCCTCTACCAGAGCGTGAAGTGAACATTTAATTAACGTCACAAGTCCATCAAGGACCAAACGTGTTGTGGAAAGGGGGAGGAAGAGACACACGAGTTACTAAACTTAATTGAATCTCACATTTTTACCTTCATGATAGGCATGTTGTTACAGATGTGTGAGTTGATAGGAATGCCGTTATAGATGTGCGGGTTGACTCTCCTGACACAAAGATTTATAACTAGCATAATGGTAATTATTATTCTCCGGTTTTAAAAAATCATACGCACCATAACAACTGTAGTTGTAGCGAATAACTTATATAAATAGTGTTACGATCTATTATGTATTTGTTGTATTCCAGCCAGCCTAAAGGGCTCTGGAGTGAGCGAAATGTGAGAATATGATAAACATGTGGTTGAAATACTATTATTATACACTCTTCTATTTCATAAAAATCTGTAAGATTATATTAAGAATGTAGGCTTAAAAATGAATTAAGCCTAATACGATCACACAAAAATGCTTCTCTTTAAACATTTATGTATTTTGGTTTATCAACACACATGTTATCCGGTGGGTCGGCAATAAGTACACAATTGCAATGCCAAAAATGTGGTTCGATTGCCCGCAGTAAACAGATCTCAGGTAACTCACTTACGCTAAAATAAACAAACAAACTCGGTATTTTTAAATGATTAAGAACAAGAAACTATTACTACACATTATTTTCAAAAATACACATGTACAATCTGGTAGAAGTCACTGGTAATATTTAGCGCTTTCAGGCAAATATCAGTGAAAAACTACACAAAATATGCTCCAACGCTTTACAACCATGTACAATGGTACACGTGAAGGACAAGGCCTTTTAAGATATCTCGATTACATATAAAAGTATTAACACGTGTGTCATAGGGTAGAAGATAGCGGAACTTTTATTAAACAGCCACTACAAAATCTAGAATCATTTTGAATATTTGACAATTCATATATTTAACGTGTATTATGTGTAATTAAAATATGATAAATGTTTAGTTCTTGACTTACACATATAGGATAGTACGTGGCTGTGTAAAGAGTTGCAGCGCATTTTGTTTATGTTTTTTACCTTCCTTTAATACTCTATAACAAAGGAAATAAATTTTAGGTGATAGACAATACGAATGTCTTGCATTTATGAAAAAAGTTCAGAAAAAAACAACCTTTATACTCCAGTTAACTACAATACGTAACAAATTTTTTACTTTTTCTTGTTCCTGGGCAGAAAGTGTTATTTCCAAATTGTTTATGCCTAAAATAAATGTAAAATACCTATTTTCTCCTCAAACTTTGCTTTTGTGACCTAAGTAATGAAATTTTAAAATTTACCCATTTATCCAAAACATTCCAGGTACATTCAGTGCTGAGAATAGAGAATTTTCTCGAACTTAAAAAAAATTTCAAGAACATTCTAGAATGTTGTAGAACCTACGAGAATTTCCAAGAACCTTTTAGAATTTTCTGGAACTTTCTATAGTAATATGTATACAGGGGCTCACCACTTCAGTTTAGTTCTAGCTGCTTAAGTAAACACAAAAACATATCTGATTTTATCAAAGATGGCATCAAGAAGTTGCAAGTATTCCCCAGATACATTCTGCTATGTATGTGGCAAATTTATCAAGGCAAGAGCGAAAAAGTACTCTGTGACAGCATCTGCTAAAGTGTGTGAAGCCTACAAAACATATTTCAGCATGACTGTCGGGGATCCAGACAAACTCTGGGCATTTAATTTTACCTGAAAACACTGTAAAAAACTCTAGAAGGTAAGATGGACAATTTTTGCTTGCTTGAATAGTCAGATTTTATAGTATGCAAATTTTAGACCTTTCAAAATGTAAATATCTTTTTTATTTCCAATAGTATAGAGAAAATATCACACATAAAAAATTTTGCATGAAACTCTTACACTTTAGTTGTGGATGAAATAAATTTATTCCTCACAATAACAGTTTTACTTTGCTCTTTTGCAGGATGGTACAGAGGGGAAAAGAGAGCCATGAAGTTTGCTGTTCCAAGAATTTAGCGTGAATCCACTGACCAGTCAAACAATTGCTACTTCTGCATGGTGGACCCTTCCAAACGTCGGACAGACAAGAATGCATCTGCTATCATGTATCCCAACCTTCCATAATCTATCGCTTCAGTGTTACACTGCCTTGAGCCTGTACCCACTCCGCCAGAGAGAAAGCTTTTATCCTCAGAAAAAATCGGCAAATCAGAAGAGGAAGCAGGCGTTGAAGATCCAGATTGCAATTTCAAAGGTGTAGCTTGTGAGAGAAACCCATACTACTCCAACCAAAGAGGCCTCACTATCTTAATCACATACATTGATCTAACAAAGTAGAATACCGAGCTTTTGACATCTACGTCAAAGAGTGGGATTTTTTATATGAAAGTGGGGAAGTCGCAAGTCAGAGAAAGCGTCACCGACATTTTTCAAGCTTCTTCTCTCGTCAAAATGAGCTCTGCTTCTGCCACAATGTATCAGGTCTGTGTAAGGCAATTGGAATTGCCTGTAACCCGAACGAGTGGCGCCTCTTCATTGATAGCTCATCCAGAAGTTTCAAAGCTGTGCTGCTCCATAACAGGAATAAGTATCCGTCTGGCTCATTCGGTGCATCTCAAAGAATAATACAACAGCGTCAGCACCTTGATAGAAGCCTTGAAGTATGATTAGTATGGCTGTGAGGTTATCGGAGACTTCAAAATGGTGGCATTCCTGATGGGTTTCCAAGGAGACTTTATCAAGTTTCTCTGGTATTTATCTTTATCTTTGGGACAGCAGGGACACCGCAGCGCACTACAACAGGAAGCACTAACCACAATGAATCGAGTTCTTTTAAAGGAGGCACAATGTGAAGTGTGAGCCACTAGTGAACCTACAGAAAGTGTTGTTCCCACCATTGCACATAAAATTGGGTCTTATGAAACAATATTTCAAGCTCTTGATGAAGAGTTTGCAGCATTCAAGTAACTTCTTCCCTAATCTGACTGATACAAAGGTCACAGCTGATGTCTTCGTTGGACCACAAACAAAGAAGATCCTGGAGTGCACAGAATTTCCCAAGAAGCTCAGTAGGAAGGAAAAAGCTTGGAGCAGCTTTGTCACAGTAGTTCTTGGTTTCTTGGGCAATCACAAGGCCCAAAAATTGTGTGGAACTGGTTGAGGTTCTGGTGATAACTATGGTAAAAGGGCTGCAAGATGTCCTTTAAAGTTCATATTCTTGAGTCTCATCTTGATAAATTCAAGTAGAACATAAAAGCATACTCATAGGATCAATTCTAGCGCTTTCAGCAAGATATACTGGACTATAAACGCCGGTACGAAGGAGAGTATAATGAAAACATTATGGGAGTCAATATCTGGAGGCTGATACGTGAAAGTAATTTACATTACAGTCGCAATCTCGAAAAACTACTCACTTCTAAACATTTTTGTTCATTTTTCTAAAATTTTAGTATATATACATGTAAATCTTTATCCATATGTTGTTTTATTCAGATCTTATGTAAATAAAAATGTGCAAATTTGCCTGTTTTTACTTTGAAGATAGGTTAATTTCTAAATTTTATTATTCAGGTCACAAAAGAAAAGTTTGAAGGGAATAATTGTCATTTTCTGTACTTTTACAACATAAACAATTAAGAAATAACGCAGACTATCCAGGAACAACATTTATGTTACATGGCGTTACAAAATAACTTTTTATTTTAACCAACATTTCATCTTTGCATACCAGTTTTATGTACTAACCCTAATGAAGTCATAAAGGTGAAATGTTGGTTAAAATAAAAAGTTATTTTAATAATTATATGAAGTATAAAGGTCTGTTTTAAATAACCTTTTTATCAAAGTGTATACACTAGAAATTTTGAAAGATAACAAAAACTGTCGTTGGTTTGACCTGTAAATATGCTTTAATCTGAAAACAAATTTACACAGAAAATTAAAACCGTAAATTTCCATTACAACTCAACTTAAGTTACGTTCTCACTAGAAGGACAAACTGCCTAAGTACAATGACTTATTAGTATTTCGCAATCAACGCAGTAACTGTACTGTATCGAACTTACTGCACTGTTATACTGAACAGCATTAAGCTCAGCTTTTGGTATCGATTCATATGAAACATCGGCAATAAAAATATATGCACATTTCTGTTAACTTTATATTTACCTAGCTTGAGTATTTTGAAATTCCTAAGGATCATAACTTTATTTTGAAAAAGGTCTTTAATAATTGAAATTTCCAATACATAAAGCATTGCATAAGCGGCCGACAAGAAAATGGGTCGTGTGTAGCCAAGTAGTTAACGTGCACGAACTGTGAATTTAGGGTTTTGTTGTTGAAGCACAATCACGTTTTTTATTTTGGAACCGTGAATGTGCTACATAAAAAGGATGGTCAAATCACATCATTTGTTCAGACAAGAATAGCTCCAAAGTCAGCTGCAGATGCTGTTAGCTAAGTGCCTTCCATCTTGTCTCCTAGTGTAAAATACAAAGCTCTTTATGTAAATTAGCGCAGAAAATATAAAACAAATAAAACAATATCCAAATTTGATTTTAAAATCACTCTATGCTCAAGTTCCGATGTCTATATTGATCGTTTCATGCACATGACTTAAAGATAATGAGCAAAACACGTAGCAATAAATTTACAAGATATATTATAATATATAAATAGTTGGTTAAAATTAGTATATTTACATTTGCTTAATTTTTACATTCACTTGAAGAGTTTGTTCCCAAATAATGTGTTTTAAAATTAAGAACATACGATAACGTAAGCGTGTATTGCTCTACCCTTCTAATTAAAAAAAAATAAATTTCGCCACCGACAAACGTTATCAAAATTAATTAAGGAGGATTATCGATCGTTTGTCACCTAAATTGTAAGAAACAGGTTCTAAGCGGTTTCAATTTTCTATCATGAGAAGCAGGATGTAACATTAATGTTATTTGCTTCGTTTGCTCGTAAATTGTACAGTGTCTTCACACAGACGCAACCCCTATCCTCGGTCAATTAGAAAATACGAATATAAAACCATTACCGTTTGTGTGATGTATTATTTTTATTCGTTAAATCATTAATATTTTAGTTAAAATAGCCCCTTAATTCTTTTTTTCCACTTATATAAAACAGAACAATCGACAGTTTTATTTTTAATAAATAGCTACTGTAGTTACCTGACAAAACTCGCTATTGCCAAGTCAAATATTAAAAAATTAAGAATATCATTTTAATTTTAAATATAAAACATGTGAACCTTAGAGAAAATGGATCCCTCTATAACTAATAAATGGGTTATTGTATACATATCATATGTGTATACAATAAAAATTTAACAACTTTGTTGGTACGTCTACTTTCGGGGACTCAGCGTAGACAGATAGTTAAGGAGTTTGTTTTCGGAAAATCACATTCCGCATTTTAAGATCATGAATGTGTTATAAGAGTAATGGTCAAATTTCACTACTTGATTGCCGTTGACTATCTTTCTTTCATCTAATCTATAACTTAAAAATTCATATAGCTTACCGTAGCTTTGCGCAGATATTTGAATTAAACAAACACAAGCTATCAAATCACTACCTATGATATCAAGGTCTTACTCGTGAAGAGCAGGTAGCATCAAGCAGCCATTCATATGTAATCTGATGACATTGAACTTCACGCTGCAAAAATGCCACAGAACATTATGTCATGCAGCTTATAACAGATTTATTTAGCTTGAATTACCATTTTAAGTTAGTGTCTAATATAAAGATATAACAACATTTTAAACATTGTGCAATATTTTACAGTACAATTACACTACATAAATTGTATGTTAATCTCATTTCTTGAGATTGAAACTGTCATCACAAAGTATCACTTTGTGAACACTGCTATATCCAATAAAATGAATGAGTAATATGTTGTTAATATTTAAACTTTTCGCTCGTGTTTGTTTTATCGTAGCAAAAAGCTACAAAATAAACTATTTATACTCTGTCCAACGAGGAAAATAGAATTCCAGCTTTTTGCGTTGTAAGTCAGGAAACATACTACTGATCCCTGTGGGATTATTGAGGCTTGGAAACTACATTGAGTTATTTAAATGAGATTGCTTGTTTTTGGCTTAATTTGGATCACAAACTGTCATTCCCATAATATTCAGCAGCTCAAATAAATCTTCTCAAACATTTCTTCATAAACAAACTAATAATTATCTAATAAAATGAATTCATATATATATATAGATAGATAGATAGGTACAAATGAAATCACTCCTGTACTTTTAAAAATATGAGAAAATATTAAACACTACCAGAAAATCAAACAATCAAAGAAATAGTGTTTCTTAATAGTTAGTTTAATGAGAAACAGTAAACTGTGTTTTAGAAGTTTTGTTATCTAAATAACATGTAATCTTGTATCTACTAGTTTGATTTCAGTTTCAAATAATTGCCAACTAAATGCTAATGGTTTCAATTGCTGCATAGCTGTTACGTTAATCATAACGTCATAATACCACATGGGCTCGAACCAACGACGTATAGAGTTGCATATGTACGACAGTGAAAGACCTGTTGCCATGTAGCGTGTGAGTGTGATAAATGTAAAATATTTAGTCGAATAAAATCTATAGTTACGATAGTTTTTGGTTCCGCAATAGCTTTACATTTAAGACACTCTATTTTTACCTTACATACTCAGTTTTGAATAATAGAAATTAATAACTGCGATTCTCAATATTTATGGTTAGGTGTTGCCCTTTATTTTAACTATTATTTTTAACAAATTTAATTTTTAACCAGCCATAAAATGATTTATATTCAATAAATTTTGGAAAATCTGTTAAGTTCAATAACATTACCCTTTTTTGTTTTTTTTATTTTTCTGAAAGTTGAGTACGTTCTGTTAAAACGATTTTTAGTATTCAAATCAGCAAATCACGTAACATCTATTCCAGACGATATAAAGTCGTAGTAGAACGGAATATATTAGAACTACATTTTGATTTTGTTTGGCGTTTTGTATATTCTGTGATGCCACTGAAAATAAATCGCTTTTAGAAAGAGTGGTTAATAGCTCTTTTTAACGCAATATATTCCATGAACTTATATCATAAAGATGTATTCATATTAGGTACTTATAATTTCCCAGACCGCGGTACCCAAAGCTCTTAATGGCATTCGAAAACAAATGAATAGTGATAAACTGGAGACACTTGAACACCAAAAAGGAGACCTACGACAAGTCATATCCCAGCCGTGGTGAGTAATGTGCAGCGACTTGTAACAGTTGAGAATTCACGTACACAAAGTTCAATGACAAAATTACTCTATATGCCCAGGCAACAGTACGCAACACAGCCAAGAAGAATACATGTGGAAACGAGACCAACAATATATGGGTTCACCATGAAGAGGCTTCTAGTTAGACCTCCCACTCGGTCGTTGCATACCTTATGCAGCAAATAAACAAGAATGCCATTTAAAGAAAAGTACTAATTAAACATCCACTTTTGTTTATTAAATAAAAATAACAACGTAGTGTTATCAATGGTTATTTATGCTATTTCATAAAAAAACATATCAATCAAGTCGCCGTACGCAGAATCTATAGATATGTTTGCGATGGTATTGTCGAAACAGGCGTTGGAAAACAGTCGTCCTTGCACACTAAAGTATTAGAAAGTAAACAGAAAAGTGTAGCGTGTTTTTGACATGACAGCCTTACGTCGAAGCCTTTATGTTGGAAACTACATTTATTGTATTAAGTTTTTTCCTGGTGCCCACGTTATTGCCTAGTACATCTCATGTTGTACTGAACATAACTGATCAAATATTAGTAGTGGTGGACAGTGATTTAGTGACGCTTTGTTTGTTTGTTTTTTGAATTTCGCACAAAGCTACTCGAGGGCTATCTGTGCTAGCCGTCCCTAATTTAGCAGTTTAAGACCAGAGAGAAGGCAGCCAGTCTTCACCACCCACCGCCAACTCTTGGGCTACTCTTTTACCAACGAATAGTGGGATTGACCGTAACGTTATAACGCTCCCACGGCTGAAAGGGCGAGCATGTTTGGCGAGACGGGTATGCGAACCCACGACCCTCAGATTACAAGTCGCACGCCTTAACACGCTTGGCCATGCTGGGCCATTAGTGATGCTAAATCAGTGCCACAAACTATTACTCCAAATTCTGAAATAAAACTTAAAATTATATACTTTATTTTCGCTTTTGGGTTTTCGTGGGTGGTTGGAGCCTACAATGAGGAATATAAAATTGTACAGACTTATTGTCGTACATCAAATAATACCTTTCTTCGTTTTGGAATTTCGCGCGAAGCTACACGAAAGCTATATGCGCTAGCCGTCCCTAATTTAGCAGTGTGAGACTAGAGGGAAGGCCACCCACCGCCAGCTCTTGGGCTACTCTTTTACCAGCGAATAATGGGATTGACTGTAACATTATAACGCCCTCACGGATGAAAGAGCGAGCATGTTTGGTGTGACAGGGATTCGAATCCGCGCCCCTCAAATTACGAGTCGAACGCCTCAACCCACCTGGCCATCTCGGGTCAAATAATATCTAACGAAGAAAGCTGAATATTCGCTTAACGTAACATGACAACGTAGGATAACTTCAGGTATACGCAAAGTATTAAAACATAATATTTCGTACGATTTATAAACCTTTCGCTTACTTCTATGTGATTAAGAAGACTGTTACAAACAGATCGTCAAATCGAACATGAGGATAACGCACATTTCGAAGTAAAAATGCTATTTTTAGATGCTTAAGGTTATTTAGAATGAGAGCCAAGTATTTTATTATTCCTTTGAAATAATTTAATGTCTCAATAACGGGTTGAACTGACGTTATTACTGACATAAGTCTCTCAGCAAGTTAAAGCCTGGAAGAAGTATAAATCTTTTTGTTTCCATAGTAACTAAATAAAGTGATACAGAATTTAAAAAAAGAGTTTGTTGCTTCTCATCTAGAAAATCGTTATTTTGACGTCAGTGAGTAAATGACTTGAAGAACAAGTATTATCCTCAAATTTAGTAGCCTTGTTTACTGGAATCGAGTTGAAGCTCATAGTTAGAATAGTCAGCATTTATATTTACTCTGTATACTTAACTGTTACTCTGTTGATATTATTTTGCATTTCTGGGGTTCTTGTTTTTTTCAAACAGTATGGTATCCCTAGACATACTTATCAAAATTCCATGCAGGACTTTGTTATGTTGATTTTTTTTTCTGTTCATAGTGTGCATTTAAACAACTATAACAAATTTTATTGGTAGTAGAAATCAGAAAGCACTTGGACTGAGTTGTAATATGTGGTACTGGTTTGTGGAAAGCTCACAAAACCAGGTGCGGAGTATGTAGAAAATAAAAATATATATAAAGCATTAGGTTCAGTGCATATTTCTTCAGGTTTTTGAAATACAATAAAAGTTGCAATAGAAAGTAATATGCGTGTTGAACGAAACAGTAAAAAAAACAATTGACTTCTTCAAAAGTATTACAAAGGCACCAACAGTTTTTTTACTTTTAATAGAGTGTCTGTCAAATCGGGAACCATACAAATGTCAACGTATTTTACAGAATATATTCCATATACTTTCTTTGTCATTTCAAACGAGTTTGGATTAACAATAGGATTAACTCTACCTTCTCATGTTTTGAGAGTGCCAATCAGTCATATATATGAAATTAAGAAAATCTGCAAATTGCCTGTGATTCCAGACTGTTCGGACATCCTGTAGCATCTGTTTTAATATCAGAACTATGTTTACACGATACATTTGTTTTACTTTGCAGGTCCTGGATGGCTATAATAAGTAATGTGGTAAGTTTGCTTGGTTCTTAATTTGGAGTTCTAATTAATTGTTGAATTTTTAATTGTTCTTTATTGAGAAAATTGAATAATATTTTAACTGGAAAATGTTTACTAATTTTTTTGTCTTTAGAAGTGTATTTTGTTTTTTTACAATCACATAAATTCACCATTGATTCTGTCTACCTAATATACAGTTTAACATCTTTGCATGGTCTATAAAACAGTATAAGAAATCTTGTTTTGGTATAATTTAATTCTAGTTTACGTTACTTACATTATACGACAACATAAGTCTTTACGTAAATGTATCTGTACATACAGTTGCCTCCACCCCCACCGCCGATAAGGCCATCCTCTCAGTTACCTAGCAACGGTTGCGAAGGTGAGCTACTCTTTCAGCTTTTGATTACAATAACCTAGTGCTAAGCATTCTTTGTTAGCAGATAACTGTTTACCAAACAAAGTGTAATAATAGTTTATGCCTACTAATAGATAAAAAATAAACCCAGATATATTTTAATTGCTACTTTTAATAACAAAATTATTCCTTTGACTAAACTGTGGTGGCTAGATAAATAGATGAAAACAGACACAGTTAAAAAGATTCGTATAAATACTTGTTTACAGAAAATCCTATCCTTGTAATAGAGATCGATTTGCAATTAAAACTAATGAGTTAATTTAATATTTTACTTTCTTAATTAAATTATTTAAATGAATCTAATATGTAAGTTATTCTAATTTTTTATCGTTTACATAACACCTGTTATTATTTAGCGAGCATATTGTTTACATAACTACAAAATTTCGCACACTTCAATTCTTAAACATAACAACATCTGTTATTACAAAATTTTAAAAACTTCAGGTTTTAAAAACTATTCTAATAAACTTTTAAATAGAAAATTTCAACCAGTAATTTCCAAAGTGAACTAAATTTCAAGAGCTGCTTCAGTGTTTTAAGCTCTAAAATGATTTTGTTTCAATAAGCTATGTATGTCCTTTCTAATATATTTTAATACACTGCCATTTTCTGAAACACGTGTTCCAATAATTCATTCATAATTCATAATTCATTCGGGTAATTTCTTCAGATTTTCACATATCTACTGATTACAACAAACTAGTACCTCAGCCACTAGTTGCCAGCCCTATAGATTCCTTTAACAGTTTATAGCGCATATTGAAGGAATTTAGACAAATAAAGTTGTGAAAGATAAGGAATAAAACATGAAATCTGTTTCAATTAGAAAGTATACTTTCGATACTTAGTAACTGTACGATAGCAGCAAGGACCTTTATATGTCATGGGAATGATCTTCACCAAAAAAAGAATTGGTTTCTTTTAACAACATTTTTATTCTGACTTCTTGCTTTGCAATGATATGAACATCATCACGAATTGATTCGTTTAGATAAATGCCATCAACTTTTCTATCTTCGCAGTGTTCAGTGATGAGCTTGCTTCCCAAATCTGTTGATACATGCGTATTAATTTGAATGTGGCCAGTCTTGGCCCTAATTACTTGATAGCAAGAGACGATGAAATATTACAGTGTTACCAGTTTCAATGTTATACTCATCATGATATATATCACAATGTTACCAGTTTCAGTCTTATACTAATAGTAAAACATATTAGCGTTACCAGTTTCAGTCTCATACCGCTAGTGGAACATATAGTATCTCGTGTTACCAGTGTTATACTAGAGCGCGTCAACTGGTTAGATTCTTTCCTACTTTGTCAAATGATCGGTTGTTTTGCTGATTAGCTTTCAATATCTGTCGTATATCAATTACATATATTGCTTCAAAAAGACAATTTTTTTTCCTATTATTTTTTGACATCAACAATTACTACTGAATAATGTATTTTAGTTTGTTTGGATATTCAATACTATTAGATAGCAATCGTAAAGACTTGCAATTTCTGTCTGACACCAAACTCTTCTGTTTGCGTTGTATAAAATTCTTAATGCGCAAAGCTACACAATTGAATATTTGCGCGCCATCCACTGCGGAAAATCGAACCCTAAATCCAGTGATGTCGAGAAACCCACTTGTTGAGAACTTTTATATGCAAAAACGGCTCTTCTGGGCCCAGAAGAGCCGTTTTTGCATATAAAAGAACCCTAAATCCGTAAACTTTATGCTAGCCCACAGAGGAATGCCAATTTCTGATGGATAAGACTGTTGTTGTTTGGACGTGTTTTTGTTAGAAAGTTCCATTTACTGTCAGACGGTGGTCATTAGTATTTGTTGAGCGGATTTATCCTTCTTTCGTTTGCTTATTTGTTTGGATATTCTCGCTAGGTCACGTTAGGGCTCTTTGCGCTAGTTGTCATTAATGTTGAACTGTTAACCTAGAGAGAAAGTACCCAGCCAGCAGCATTCACTATCAACCTTACAGCTACTTTAATCCAATAGTGAAACTTGACCTTCACTCTTAATAACACAACAACAACCTCAAACAGTGGAACCCAATTTTACGATAACTGGACACGAGCCGTTCATTCCCGTCTCGGCAACGGAAAGCTAGAACTATTCTCAACTGACCCACTTTCTGTCTGATGTCAATAAACTGTTAGTGGTGATATTCTATTAGTGAATAACGTTACATATTATAATTTATTTCGGACTAATCTAAGATTTATTATGTTACCTATTAGTATTCCAAATAACCGGATATTTAAATTAAAAAGTTAATTAAATATTATTGTGTATTAAATTTATAATATTTGGCAACAAGACTGATACGCATAATATATTTTAATACTTCATTAGACAAACAAAAACAATACATTTTGTAATAACGGCTATTACTAATAGTTATTAAAAATGATGGTTTATATACATGACTTTTATAAACTTACAAACTATACTGAGTCTTATATCCGGTATAGAACTGAATATTTTAACGATAATCCAGGTCTGCGACAAGCAAATTAATTCTGAGTTAATATTGTCACACTTCGCTCAAGCTAACGATGTCTTTTCTTCGTTAACCTCATAAGATGGATTTTTCCGACGAAGATATTTAATGTCCTCGTACAAATAATAGCATCCGAAGTAATTCACTGAAAATGAGCGGTTTGTAATGTTCAAAATGTTTAAACGCTCCTGGCCCAATTCTGTAGAGTTCCGATTAATAAGCGTTAAAGGCCCGGCATGGCCAAGTGGGTTAAGGTGTTCGACTCGTAATCTGAGGGTCGCGGGTTCGAATTCACGTCGCACCAAATTTAACTATTCGTTGGTAAAAGAGTAGCCCAAAAGTTGTCGGTGGGGGGTAATGACTAGCTGCCTTCCCTCTAGTCTTACACTGCTAAACTAGAGACAGCTAGCTCAGACAGCCTTCGAGTAGCTTTGTGCGAAATTCAAAAACAAAAAAAACAATAAGCGTTAAACACAATTATAGCTTCTGACAGCTATGTTGGCGCGTTGGTTTATACCCTGTAAGGCAAATTCCTAGAACATTCAACAATGCTTGAACATACTAGCGTTTTTGTTAAACAAATATTCTTGATTCTTACTCTCAAGAATCGTCTACAAATTTAGAGAACAGTCAGGACTTGCACTATACACAGCCAATAATATACGTCACATGCAAAAAAACGACTATACTTAAACTAACGTAAGCATTAAAATAAACATATAACGGTAAATCAGTTACAATGGTCGTAAAGTATATTTTGCTTACTTTTTTGCCTGAAGTCGGTTATTTCTAATGGATGGTACTTGTTTGTTAAACGACACACAGTATCTACATTTACAGGCAGGTTGTAGTCGTTATCTTCTACTGTTTTTCAGTGATGTCAGCTATTTTTGCTGAATAAGGTATTTTATTTGTATGATCGAAGAATTAAAAAGATCTCTGGATTGGTCTATTGTATGGCTCGTCTCTTCAATGATCGTTCATAATTTCTGGATCACTTTCTTCGTCCATTATACAAATTCTTATTACCACTAGAAATTGGTCCAATTCTAGTTACCCGTATAAAACGTGTATAAACATTAAAAAAATTAAACAATCCAATGATCCAATCATGTAGCTGTTGTTTCTTCCGCTAATAAAAAATAATTGATGAAAAGTTCTTAAGTTATTATTATTATTAGAATGTCAGTATTTCTTGTATATTTTTGTTATCATACAAACATCTTTCAGCATACTTGCTTTAAACACAGAATATTACAACATATCTGTAATCTACATAATTCTTGAAAATGTTTATGTAGTGGCATGAGCTACTTGAAACGTTTAAGTGTATGGGGTGACCGAACTTAACATCTGTTGTGCCCATCGAACCCCAGCTTTTAGCATGTTTAACATATTGTTTTAGTGTTTTTAGTGCAATGAAACTTAGTTTAAAATTTTTATTTGTTTTATTGTGAAACACAAAGATACACAATAGGCTGTACTGTGCCCTCTACAGGTATCAAAACCCAGTTTTTAGAATTATTATCCTTCAGACTTACTGCTGAGCCACTTGGAGCTATATTTAGAGAGATCTAGTGGACTGTATCATTCTTCCTATTTCGCCTTATTTTATTTCTACACTATCAGTGATATTGTACTAGCATGTACGGAACGTGTGATGTTGGTTTCTTTTCGTTAAATATATGTATGTGTGTGTGCGTAAGTTCTTATACGTGGACATATATATATAACTTGGTGTTGTTTCATACGAGGGTTAAAATAATTAGGTTGAGAAAAACAACCAGAAGAGTTGAATTACAGAACACTAATATAAATCATCTGTATGACTATGATAGAAGCGATTTCCTTTCGCTCTAGTTTTAACCTTTTTGTCTGCAAAGAAAACTATCAGAATTTTAACGTTCACTATTAGCACAGCTTGAGTTACTCAGTGCTTGAGCAATTTCCAATAGGTGTTTCTGAGAATTTACCAGTTCAGGGGCCTGACAGACAGAAGAGAATGAACACGCCCCCCACACGCCACACACACTTTTCCTGTTAGTGTATATGTACGGTTATTATAAAGTGTTGAATTAATTTAGTTTTTGATTCTCCTCACTTTCTAACAAAGTTGGCAATCATGATTAATAACAAGTTATCAAAATTGATTTTACTGAACTATTACATGTCGAATGTAGAATGTTAGCACTATTTCGATCAATAAATGTTTTCGTACATTTCAGGATGCAGCAGAAATAGGTTCTTTCCCTCTGATGGCTTGTCTCAACCACAACCAGACATCAACGTTTCCACTTCAGATTGCTGTAATGATGATGGTCTTGCCATGAGCTTATTTCTTGGAACCACCATGGGATGGGGCTTAGGATTGGGTTGGTGTGGGGAGTGGGGCTGGGCTAGTGGTTGTCACGACATTGGAAACCATTGGTATAATGACGGAGATCATAATTTTACTAATAACCAAAGTGATATCTATCATGAATCGATTGGAATCAATGATGATACTTATGATACTGGTGGACTTGATTCCACAGATTTTGATATGTGCGCAGATTTTGGCACATTTTGAAAATATAGGTTGTGGGAAGAATTGAATTTGAATAGGGTGATTACTGTCCACTATGTACTTGGAAATAGTGGATAATAATTCGTGAAAATATTATTGGCAATAGGACTGTGCCACTTCACTGGTCTATTGGAACAAATCGAAATATGTTACTGTTAGAAATAAACCTCACAATATTCATTCCTCATTAGAAACCTTATTTATTATTCGTTAGATTTCACAAGGGTTGAAAAAATTACTTATATGTCTGTACAAATGTTAACCATTATACAGTCTACCAGTTTCCTTAATAGTATCAAGAAAAATTAAACAATAACCAAACTTTGTACACTGTAGATATATAAATATTTTCCCCATTGGTTTCTAGCGGCTTTAAATGTGTCTTAGTAGCCAAGAATAGAACCAAAATAACAAACAGTGTGTAATAATATTAATGAGTTGGTGCTTCATATGTTACCCTTAGGAAAAATAATATTAATCTACTTCTTAGTCCCTTAGTAAACAACACTTTTCACTTTGACTAGCTGATAATTTTGACATGCTGCGTTGTTCCAAATGAACCTGTGAAGTCTTAGTGCTATTGTTTACATTTATGAAATAGCAAGTATAATTGTTCCTTTAGAAGAAAATCTTATCAGTTCATTAATGTAGTAGATGATCGTAGCTTTTATAGAATAGCTACAAAATGATATAATTTGTTTTATAAAAGTTGGACGTGTAGGACAAATGTACATTTTTACACGATTAATACAAAAAGTGTTGTACAAATGGTTTGACACAAAACTTTTGAAAACGTGAGTATTCTATGTGCAAGTCACTTTCATAAAGTGGCAAAATATTTGTGCATTTATACAAAATATATAAAAACGTGAAAGAGTCATGAATATATAAATATCTAAATACATTTACACTAATATAAGTTTGGCATACTGCACTGAATCATAATTTTTTACTAGATGATGTGGTTTGTAAACTACAACAGAACTGAGGTATTTTGTCAATTGTAATATTGCTGTTAAATACATGTACGTTTTTAAATGGATATTGTATTCGAGTGGTTACAAATTTTTACTAAGATGTATTACTATGATTAACTTAAATGAATATCCTTACAAGTAGGAAAAAGAAAAAAAGACTATTGTTAACTACAGCGTTTTCAATTTTAAAAAGTTGGTTGTCATTTAACAGCTGAAATTCAAACCTTATCAGTTTTAGTGTTTTCAATGTTATGAAACTTGGTTGGAACCTGAAATTATATATAATTGTTATTGCTGCTCGTGTTGTTAATAAAAAAGTTGGCTACAAATTAAAAGTTAAACAAAAAAAGAAATAACCGTTATTGATTCAGTATTTTTAATAAAAAAGTTAACTACCAGTTAACAGTTGAAACAAAAATAACTCTTATTAGTTCTGATTTCTTTAACAGAAAAGTTGGCTATCACTTAAGAGTTTAAACATATATTTGATATTTTCAACATGAACAACATCTTATGCGACACACGGATAGGTCAGAAACATTAAGATTAAAGCAAAATTAGAACTTTTGACCAGAGAGAAGACAAATAATCGGCACCACCTACACAGATATAAGGCCTTCGCAAATGAAAGAGTGAAGTGTGTTCATGGGCATATCATGGTTCGAGCCATGAACATTCTGATCTGCAACACGACATGAAACATGAGGTAACACTCAGCTCAGTTGAAACATAAAATCAATTATTAATATGCAAATTTTTAATAAAGAAGTTGAACAACATTTGAAATTAATAATAGGACTTACTAGTTCTGTCGTTTTTAATAAAGGAGGTAGCTATATTATTAGATAGAGAAAATTATATTTAATTGCACTAATAAGACTAAAAATACTGCTTTGCTAGAATTTGTTGCCTGAGGTTTACAATATGATTAGCATCGTATGTAAAGAATATGGACATATCAAAGAAATTGGAGAAAACAATAATTCCTTACTATCCCTCACAGTTCGATGCAAATTACTTTAATTCATATTTTTGCTCATTTTTCTTTGTAGAAATATTTTAAGCCTAAATTGTCATAAGATCCTGAAGGATAAATATTTTTGTGGTACGTTCGACAATTTATCCATAATATTCTACCAGTTTATCATTTAAAAATCACGAAATTATGTTTTCTTTATTGAATTTTACTCCAATATTTGAGATTTGTGAATTTTGTGAACCCTATAATTTTGATTTCTTCTAAAATTACTTTAAAATTATTTTAACTTCATTGTTTGAATTTTTTGATGTCCATAAAATTGTGTGTGTCCGAACAAATGCATTTTAATATATTGCATTTCTTAAATTACGATGGGTCAAATAGATTTTTGATCCATTATTATTCTCTTCTAGACCAGAACCATCGAAAGTAATATGCCACATAATTCAAAGTTCGACTATTGTGAAAAAAACGTTTAAACTATGGATAGCCAAGAGACTCAGTAGATCTTTTTTTCGAAATATTTTTATGTAGCAATAGATAACTTGTGAACACCAGAATTACTACAGTTCCAAACATTAACCTACAAAGCAACTGTTTAAGAAATAGTTAACTGAAACAATAGCTTATAGATACGGATGTTTAAAGAGATCTGTTGGGTACTGGTGCAATTAAAATGTAGATTATCAACTGACTGTTCTTTAAGAGACAACAACAGTTGATAAAGTGGATGTATAAATAAACTGATTCAGTTGTACATCAACAGCAGATAACAGACTGAATATGCAAAGAACTCTATGTCATTAGTAAATGAACGACACTTACTTCATTTTTTTCGCAGTAGTATCTTAATCAATGGTGGACCAAAAACGGATGGTGGGATGGATGTGCAGAAAAATTTGTGTCACTTGTTAAACCAACAAGTGTTATTAGATTGGATATGCAGAGATTTGTGCGTGTTTTCTTATAAATATTGTTAACTGAAGCTTCAATTTACAAAAACAATAGAAGCGACAATTTTGAATTCACAGCGTATCAAGAAATCCATCTAATTTTAAGTCATGTTTTTCCCCTGTACAACAGTGGTAAGTTTACAGACTTGAAACGTTGAAACCGAGGTTCGATTCCCACAGTAGATCTAGCAGATACCCTAATGTGGCTTTGCCATAAATCAAAGTAAACAAGCAAACATATCAGATAAAGCTGACATAGAACAACTCTAATGATTGTACTATTATCTAGTGGTAAAGTGAGTCTTTGTCTTATAGCAAATTCCACATCGGGTGTTTTGCTGCATTCATTGCGGAAAATCGAACCCTTAATCTTAGCATTATAAACTCCAGTGGTAGAATTCAGTTACTCACTCTTTCAGCATCTTTCATTGTTGAGTAGGACTTTGTAAGTATTAAACAGCACAACCTGAAAACAACATCGTAAAAACTTCTTATAAATCATGAACTTTACTAACATAATTTTTGGCGTGTGTCATGTTTCATGCATACTGTTCATAGGACAAAGCTGAACTATTCAAACTCAACTGGTTAATTTATTCGTTGATGGCAATAAACATCTGTTTTTGGTTTCGCCAATAATATTTAAGATCTCCCCATAATTAACTCTCTAACGACAATATTTTTGTTTCATAAACGATTTATATATATAGTTTTGATCTTGCTGAAACAGAACTTTGTATAAAATATCATATGATTGAGTTTAGAGGACAAACAAACAACATATATTGAAAGTATTTAATGATATACGACAATAACAAACCAAATTTACTTAAACAATCAATAAAGATTTACCATGTTCTGAACATATACAAATATTTAATATTTTTTCCTTCCATATTCCATTCAGGGATTTATTAATACACTGCCCAACACTTACACTTCACTTTTCAACCTTACATTCAACTTACAGTACTCCAACTTTCCTTTTACTCAACTTACAGTGACCAACTAACTACCTAGCAGTTACACCCCAGTTCTTCAACTTTCCTTTTACTCAGCTTACAGTAACTAACTAATTATCTAGAGGTTACTTTCTCATTCTCTACCTCCTTCCAGCGGTAGGTCTAAAGGTCTATATCACTTCAACCAGGTTTAAATGCCCGTGTTGGGGAAAAATACACAGATAACCGAGCGTATAGCTGTATGCTTCACAACATCCACTTATCCCCTTTTCACTCAACTTACAGTGAATATCTAACATACTGGTTTTTCGAATGGCTAATTTTATACGTTAGATAGTACTCCATTGAGCCTATTTTTATCACCTGTAGCAGCAAAAATAGTCACGCAGCATTTACAACACCTTATTTTAACACCATCAACTAGGGTCCAGGGAGAAGATGAACTCGAAACCTTGTATTCTCACCTGAACAACCAATTTGACAGCATACAATTTGCCATAGAACTTGTAATCGACAACACTGTTTCATTTCTCTATATCCTGGTTAACAAAGACATGAGTTTAGAAAACTTGACCACTACCGTTTATCGGAATGAAACAAACGAATAAATATTTAAATATTCGTACATATCATTAAACAGATGTCAAAACTGGGATTATTAAAACACTAAAATCTAATACTACAAGTACATGCTCCTAGTTTTACTTAGACATCTTGAGATGATTTTTAAGAATAATGGTTATTCAAGTAAAACGATTCATCTTGTATTATATTATATGTTTTATCTGAATCAACTATTAACAAACCACAACCTGAAAATGACAAAGAAAGGAAAAAGGCATTTCTTCCTTACATACCAGGCTTAGAAGGAAACATTCGTAGAATAATAAATAAACTTAACATTACCCTAAGTCCTATACTACACGATAGTCTTTCGAAGGTAAAATCCCTAATTCTCAATCCTCTCACAAAAATATGGTTTATAGCACTAGATGTGAGTGTGATAAACAATACATGTGGGAATACAATAATTGTTACATGTAAGGTTTTAAAAACACTAAATATATATTAAGAGCTGTACTATAAATACATCATTTATTGCTTTGGACGTTGAGGAAGACGATCGTATAACAAACCTAAAAACAAGCAAAATTAATAGACAAGAAGAAAACACCAAACGGAAAAAAGTTAAAGAAGCTATTGTCATCCAAGCAAAAGACAGTGGACGACCACTGGATACTAAAGAAAACAACATCTACGCAATACTGTATGAAAATCACTAATAAAAACATAAAATATATTATTTGTTGTGATACTATGTAAAATTAAACCTTTAACTCTACAATGCATTAATTAAAACGTGATTTTTTTATTTCTCTAAATAATAGCAATAATGTTTATTATATTGAAGTAATCGATTTATATTCTGTATTCATTATAATTTATACATGATTAATAACTTTAATATTAGATGTCAGGCATAGTTACGACTGTTGGCGAGATACCCATTTGAAACCAGTGTTCCACAGATAAACGAGTTTGTATTACTCTGTACATTGTTGGTTGATGCACGCACCAGTAAGAGAACCAAAAGCTCTCAAACAAATTTTAAGATATAAAAAGGTCTTACACGCTACCAAGCAATTACACTGTCATTTTCTAAGTTTCTTTTCAATCAGTGTATTTTTTAACTTTTCGAAGTTTCCTCTGTATTTCAATTATTTATTCACCAATGTCTGGCTAAAGTGTTTATAAATACACTTTATATTATACCCTGTATAAATTCATTGAAAATAAAGTATACTGTAAACAGTTCCAAATCCCAATATCTTTGTAAACTAACAACCAATAAAAACGACGTTCACATACAATGTGAACTTCGTAAAAGTGTTTTTAGAATCGTTCTCACATTTTCGCAATTTTCCACCTATCTAAAGTACAACTATCTTGATATTATTAAAATTGTACAATTGATAAAAGTTTACGAGAAAAATTAGTGAACAAAAACAACAAAATAATTATGAAAATAGTTTGAAAAAGATACAAGGTGGGTGAATTTATAAAGGTGACGTTCTTTAGAAGATATAATGGTTTCTAGCTCTTGTTTTGGAAATTTAACATTGCTAAACAAAATAAACTCTAATGTTTTATTAGCATTCACTAGATGGCGCGACATAACATGCTTTCAGTATACTTGTGGTGTACGAGTTATAGTTCAAAATCGACGGAAAGTTTTACAAATGCTAGTAGAGTTGACATGTGTTTCTTTTACCCACAAGTTTAATGTATTTTTGTATATTAAGACAATAATAGTTTGGTAGTCTGTTTACTTTGCCATGAATACTTTTTTCATTCAAACTTACACAATAATGAAACATTGAAATTAAAAACTGGCTGAAAATACACACTTCTAAGCCATGTTGCGAAACTACTTATGTATTAATACATTCATTAAGATTATTTTGATGTGGATTCTTAATTTATATAATGATCAATCTCCTGCCTTGTTCTTATAACTAATATTAACCTCTGATTAGTGAAGCTCATATACTAGCAATTAGTATTGCTATTTAAATTAAACTTACTTTTTCACATTAAGTGCAAAGTTTAACATACAATGTTTCATCAGTTAGATACTCTCTTTGATAACGATGTTTTCAGTGGCAATTCTTTTAAAAAATGTATTCTTACGTGAAAGTAAAAACCATGAGATACATCAAAATTATTTTTAGTTTCTCTCTCCCCATTTCAAATATTATATGATTAGCTTAGGATATGACCCTTGCTGAAGTTTAACATCTCTGTCAGAACATCACGACCGTGAACAGGAAACTAGAAAACCTTAAACTTGCTGACCCAGAATTTATTAGTAAATTAACAATTTTAGAAAGCTTTGAAATGAAATTATAAGTTGACCTAAATACGAAATTATGCACTTAGCGCAAACATGGAACCTATATACAGGTGATTTCGCACCTCAAAAATAATTACTTTTAAAATTGTATAAATCTTTATTTTAAGGATAACTTAATCAAGAAACAAATTTCTATAAAATTCTATCTTTAAAATAAAAAATGCAACATTTTCTTTTTTATACCCCCTCCCTATTTTTCTCTCTTCCCAGTGACTTTGTGACTAGTTGGAGACCTATAACGTAAAAAAATCAGGTTTTGGTGGACAAAGCACAACTACATCTATGTGTAGCTTTGCTCTTTACAACAAACTATTTTTTATTACTTGCTCATACAAACTTAAAGAACGTAAAAAAACCTGAACTTCTCACAGGCGTAGATTACAAACTTTTCATATAGAGTTTCGAACTGAACATGTAATCACCCTGAAGCAGTCATTTAAAGTGTTGTTCGATAAAGAGTGTTATATTAATTTCTATAACGTAAAGATAGAGAAATTAACCAAATATTTACGTAGGTACTTTTCATCTTCTAAGGCGGTAAGAATTTGACGCACCCCAAACATCTTTCATACTTTGCCTAAAAAATAATTTGTTTAAATTGTGTACATTTTTAATCCGAAACTGAAACTCTTATGTAGCTTATTGATATATCTGTTTATTAATTTTTATTCTTAAGGTATAATAACAACGTCAACATTAAATGTTTACATCTAGAGTGGCAGTTTGAGGGTCAAGATATGATAGACATCAGGGACAAGAAACAAGCAAAATTAATGCGAAAATGAACAGTTTAATGAACAAGCTGTATAGCCTTTCTTTTTTTTTATTTTATCCTCTTGAGTTTTTATTTTCAAATCTTTATCGGCAGACACCATATTCATTTTAGAATTATCTTTTGATAGTAAATTGTTACTTTGGTCCAAACTGAAGTTGGAAAATCCTATATTTATAGAAATATAAGGGAGGGTGAAGTAAGTGCTGTCCTCTTGTGTTATAGATTCCCCACATATTCTAACACTTGGGAAAGTTAAAGTAAACGAATAAAATTAATGCATAATTGAATTTAAAACACATAAAAAATTTTAAAAACTTGCCCTATTACTCGTTTATGATTTAGTGTTTAATATTTCCATTTAACGTATTATTATTTTGTGTTAGTTGGAGAAAGTTGTATCATCTAAATATAAACAAAATATGAATTTGACACCTTGTTTCAATAAAAATTTAGTTTTTTAGAAGTTCTCAAGAGTCTTGTTAATCTTAAAACCCGTAAATTTCTCTGCCTGATAAAAAAATGTTAATTTGACGCTTAATTTTAATTAAGCTAAAATGATATCTGTCAGGGTAATCAGTTCTATGCCAAGAATTAGCTATTTCAGAAGCAAAAGATTTGTTTGATGTTCGCACTTAACCAAACTTTACATGTCAGCGGTTCCCGTGAAAGTGAATAAAACTGTGATGATACAGATTATTTGTTTGTCGTTAAGTTAAAAGCTACAAAATGGACTACCTGTGTTGTGCTAACTATGGGTATCGAAACCCAGTTTTAGAGTTATAAGCGTTTAGAATTACTGTTGAACCATTGAGGGCATAATAAAAAACTTAGGCTAACTCACTTCTTAATTTTGAAAGAGTTATTTAGTTTAAATGAACATGATGAGTCGATATTTAACCAATACATTATCTGTACCTTCTTGTCAGGTTTTACACTTCATTTCTTTATATTTCAGAAACCACCAAAGTGCACTATTTTCATTGAAAATAATTTATTTTTCCAGGGGACACAATCCAAGAAACTCCAGTATCACTTCGCTGATAATTTATTTTCTCCTTCAAAAATAACACGTCCCTTTATATAATTCTGCGTACGCTCGTACCCCTCAAAATATATATTTCCGCCTATGTAGTTTTACGTTAGTCAATGAAACGGAGTACAAGCTTTCGTCCATCATTACACCATTCTTTAAAATTCTAAGTGTGTATTAAAATGTGTGCAAAATGTAATGGAAACAATTAAATTGAAGAAGAGATATCCTGGTGATCTTTCTGTTCTGAATTCCATGTGTGTGGTTGGAAATAGCAGATGTATGTTCAGTTGTTCACTCTCAGTATCGTGTGTTCAACTGTTTGCTCCACATTATTTACATTATAACAAACACGAAACAAAATTCGAGCTATCAACTAGAAAATACTTTTTTCCTATCATTTAGTTAAAACTTAATAAACTCTGGCGAAATTACAAGGAATTTTGTCCTAAAATAACAAGAAACTTGAGAAAAAAATAAATATTTTACTGAATCCTACGTAACAAATTATCAAAACCTTGAATATTGAAAGAAAATGCAGTCTATGCCTATTGTATATCCATTATATCATAAGATAGGACAACATTTAAATAACTTTTCTTTCAAATTTTAAAATCGAGTTTATGTGTCCTTTAAGGTTTAATGAATGACGAAAGATGTAGAAACTGAACTGATCGTGCCTTATAAATGATAATTAACATACATCTTGTGTTATTGTATTCCAAAAGGTTGCGTACGCGTGTATGTGTTCATTAGTATACACATATTTTATTCATATACGTTTGTTGATGTACATATTTGTTGGATTGTATCTCTTGTAGTTGAGCCTGACAAGATGGTGAAAGCCCTAAGGCGCAGACGACATTCAGCAATTGACGACTTATATTTTTTATAACTCACCAATATTTTATGAAAGGTGATACTTATTACAATTAATTACCTTGCTTATCTTAAGTCACAGAGCCACAGATAAGAAGTTATGGATTGTATAAACACATTCTAATTGACATCGTATAAAACGCAGATTTTATTTCCGAAGCGTATGTTATATTGTTATATTTTCACGTGATTAACACGTTCATTGTTATTTGAATAGTGAAGTTTTACGTACCTTAACAACAACAATCCTCTAAATACTCTAATGCGCATGCTTGAAGGTAGACATATGATTGGACAACTTGAGTAAACAAGGAAAGAGTCGAAAAACGTCGTGCTTTGGTGTGTCAGGTTCAAAGAATGTTAGATCGAGTATATATGATGGAATTTATAATATTTTGATAGAATTTTCAGTTTAATCATGTGCTATACCTTATTACCAGAATAAAAATTAGTGTTGTTGTGTGTATCTAAGGCTTAACTACGTAGTTTTGATACTGACAGTGTAATATACAACGTTATGACTCGCTCTTTTAAATGTCTACCACAAACAACACATCGTGGTATCATAAAGGTAAGAACTTTCATTTGTCAGCGTGCGTCTCACAAAATTAGCAACCGATGATAGCTTAACAACTGTTCCTTTGAATTCGCTTTTCCTTCCTTCTCCTCTCGTGCAAGTCGAGATTTTCCTGTCACAAACAACATATTACCGCAGTTTTATGGTGCCATGCGTTGTAGGAAATAAACATTTGTACTGTGTGCAAACGTAGGTAATGTAGGGATAACATAATCGCACATGCAGATTTATCTCAGCATCGGGATTAATGCTTCAGTGTTTTGTGTTGTTGGCTACAGCAGGACGTCTACATTGGCCGTTGGTTGTGGACGTTCTGTGCTATACTTGAGTTTGAGATGAGTCATTCACCCACTTTTTCCTTCCTTCGGCGGTAAGTCTTCGTTTGTTATTGTTATTTCAGGTTTGAACGCTGCAGGAAAACGCAGGGTTATAAGAAATACGTTCATTTTATACAAACGTACAGATAATGGATATATTTCGCGAACTTTATAAAGCATCTTTAAGGCCAAAATGCTGATATAATGTGCATTATTTGATTTTTGTGATTTCTTATGTGTTATGACCGGTGATACAGACGTAATGTTTATCATAACAACAGTTACTTCTTTGATATTGAAAATGTTCCCAGAAAATCCTTTCATATTTTACTTCTATTGAATGGGGTTGATTTTTAACTAACTGGAAAAGATAACTAATGGGAAATTATAAGAACTATCAAAACACAACAAAAATTAAATATAGAGTAAGCAATTTCAAAGTAAGTGAAGTTGTGTTTTTTAAGCACCGTACAAACAACTTCTAGTAGTTTCCCCGGAAGGGAAACGAAGGCCGCCTGGAGGGGTAACGTGTTTTAACCAATTACACCATTGTACAGTAGTGTGTTTGTTGTCTGTCAGTCACTCAGTAGACACGTAAATAAAGTTACGTAATAGACACTTAACGGTTTATAATGTCACGACGTCAGTAAAACGTGCGCATGTCATAAGCACGGGAGAATTATGAATTCTGTAGGCTACAACAAATCATGACATATAAACTTCAAAACAAATAAAAATATTTGTTACTCTTAACTTTGGCTTTCTTTACTTTTGTCATAAACACGAGAGAATTACGAACTATGTAGGCTACCACAAAGCATGACATATAAACTTTCAAACAAATAAAGATATTTGTTACTCTTAACTTTGGCTCTGTTTACTTTTGAAGTAGTACACTTACATGGACCTTAGGAATGTACAACCAGTGTATAACTTACACATTCTACGTGTTCAGTCAGTGACTTTAACAAGCAAATTGGGATAATTTTCGTAGTTTAATCTTGGGTTTACCTCCGAAAATATCGCCAACAACGAGAGCACTCAGCTGATGAAACAACGCATTATAATTATTGCAAATAAGAACGTAAGAAAAGTATATTAATTAAGTTAGTTAAGTTTATTCATGTGTACACCATTTTTTAAGGAGGGACCCACTTTCAATACACCAAAGAGAAAGACTTCTTCGAGTATCTATCTCAAGTTTTAAATGTATATGTATGTATAGTTCAGATATATAGATTATATATACGGATTACGAATCTAGCATCCTAACCACCTGGCCATGCCGGGTTTCGAATTTAGTAATGATAAATGAATGAATCACAGAAATAAATGAAGTAAAACATATGAAAACAAAGAGTAATTAAGAATTGTACTATTACATTTTTTGAAAGTACAGGATGCAAGTCGGCCTGCTTGGAGGGTGAGTGGTAGGATACTGTTACCTACCGGGTCGTTCTTCCCCGGTATGGCCAGGTGGTTAAGGCACTCGACTCGTAATCCGAGGGTCGTTGGTTCGAATCCCCATCACACCAAACATGCTTGCTCTTTAACTGTTAAATTAAGTACGGCTAGCGCAGATAGCCTTCGTGTAGCTCTGTGCGAAATTCAAACCAAACCGTTCTTCCCTCTATTCAGTATTTCACTTTTAGGCATAGCGGCAGGTTGCGACAGTACCTTTGCCATATATACAAAAACAAAATGTAAATTTTAAGCCTAAATAACAAAATAAGTAAGAACGCAAAAAGGCTCTTCAACAAATTTATAGCTCAGTGTCGGACTAGATAATAGGCTGATGATCAAAAACTTGAATGTATTAACTTTTGAAAGTCTTATTTAAGCTTACTAACTGTTATAATTACATGTATTAGGTTTAAAATATTGACTATAAGAAGCTGTTATACCCTATATGTAGTTTTACGGAACCGTTGTAATAAGCCAAGCTACTTTTATACAACTTTTGAAATTTGACCTTTAATGAGACGTTATTTTTCAAATTAATGTTTGGCAATTTCATAAAATTGTTTGTTTTTGAATATTGATTAAAAACTACAAGAAGGACTGGGAAGTAATTCACAAATGAATAAGTAAACATAAAATGAACTTTAACCTCATTTGACCGTGTTAAAATAAAAGGCAAAAACTATGAGCGTGGTGCTTTAATATATTTATATTCTTATACATATGCATTACGTAGCTGTCTTATAACATTTTTATATCTTGTTCGTACTGACGGAACTGCCAAATCTGGGTGTGACTTTAATAACTTTTATATTACTTGTCACAAAGCAGAACAGATCATAAGAGGTTCACCGTTTTTTTTCCTGAACTTCTGTTAGTTGCTAAAGAATATAAGGAAACAAAAACATTTTTTAAAAATGTAATTAATTAAAACAATGTAAGGCAATGCACGTCATAATAATGGTGTTTACATGATGTGTGTGGATAAATTAATTTAATTTTTGTTTTTCACTTTTAGTGGTTTTGTGTTTTTGACAAATATTTTTTTTCACATTTTAGGCTATCTGCGAAGATGAAATTAAAAAGGAGCCTATTTATGTATGGATATTAATTGATAGATGGATAAATTAATTTAGTTTTATGTTTAAAAGTAAAGATTTACAAAATAGTTCATTTATAAGAATAACTAAGAACCACCATTTTGCTTTTGTATTTCGTAAAATTCCTTCAGAAAAACGAGTGAAGTAATTTTCCGATACTATTTGTTAAAGCTTCATTCAGTACAATAGGGCTTAACGCTATATGATATTGTGAACGATCACATTCGGTGACAGGATTCGAATTTAACGTGTGTGTCAGGAACATGTGTAAACTATTGCTCTTTTTTTTCCGATCATTGTAAAATAAGTGATCACCTTAATTTTCACATCAAAGGCCTAAAGATCAGTATGTTTTTTAAAAAAGATTTTACCGGTCTATGAAGGGTAGAAGGTTAGAAACTTCCAAGTAGTTTTGTTTAGTAGAAGATGGAAGCAAGCTAACGCCTAGTAAAGAATTTGACGGTTCGTGGAGTGAAAGATGTCGGTAACTTCCATATAGTTACATGTTCCGTTGAAGTTGAAAGTGAGTTAACTTCTAAACGTTTTTCTAGCAATTTTACAAATAAGACACATGACTGTTGTATAATAATGTATAATTTGTATCAGGGATGTCGCCGGTGCGAACAACCTCCCATTAGGATCATAGTACCTATAAATTCCACGAGCTGTCATATCAAGTTAGAGGTTAACAGCGAAACCTATAACCTTGGCTCAACCATAACGTATTCAGACGTATTAACGGTCTCGGTATATCATATTGTACTAACCAGGTAAATGCCATAATATAAGGTTATATATTGGTCAGGGAAAAGTGAACCTTCACATTTTCATTTAAAGCTGATAGAAGAAAATACACTCAGAAGGCTGTGAGTGTTTGTCCGCACCTATATACTTCTAATCAGTCCCACACGGTACGCTATGAAATTGAAGGATTCAAATAACAATGTGTCTAACTTATATAATAAGGTATGGCCAAGTATGTTAAGGTGTTCGACTTGTAATCTGAGGGTCGCGAATTCGAATCCCGGTCGCACCAAACATGCTCGCTCTTTCAGCCGTGGGAGCGTTATAATGTGACGGTGACGGTCAATCCCACTATTCGTTGGTAAAAGAGTAGCTCAAAGGTTCTCGGTGGGTGGTGATGATTAGTTGCCTTCCCTCTAGTCTTACGCTGCTAAATTAGGGACGGCTTGCACAGATAGCCCTCAAGTAGCTTTGTGCGAAATTTAAAACAACAACAAAAAAATATAATAAGGTGCAGAATAGTTATTAAAATAGGGATTTACGTACGTATAACTGTGTATTGTGTACTGTCATTCGTTATACATCATTTCATGGGTGTTGTATTTTGTGAGAAATAAGCTTGGAGTAGATATAACTAAAGGAAAAATGTTCCTAGACTGTGAATTAGATTCCACGTGAAAATTATTTTGAGCCACAAGTGCTATAAGTAAAGGTAATGGTCAATTTTGTTTACCTTTCTATTCATTCAGATACGTATAACCAAAGAGTTGGAAATGGTTGCTTTTAGTTAGCCTGTTTTCTTTTGAGTTTGTTAGCTCAAAATAAGGGACGGCTATGCGCAAATAGCAGTTTGCGCTAAAATTCTGAAACAAATAATAATTGTATGAAATAAACATTTTCCTTATTTAATTTTTTGAACTACCACATTATAATCCATACTTTTACTGTGTTGGAAACTTATTTATAGAAACATTACAAACATCCTTAGTAAATTATTACAATCTAGGCCCGGCATAACCAGGTGGGTTAAGGCGTTCGCCTTGTAATTTGAGGGTCGCGGGTTCGAATCCCTATTGTACCAAATATGCTCGCCCTTTCACCGTGGGGGGGTTATAATGTGCGGGTGAATTCCACTATTCGTTGATAAAAAGTAGCCCAAGAGTTGGTGGTGATGACTAGCTGCCCTCCCTATAATCTTACACTGCTAAATTAGGGACGACTAGCGCGGATAGCCCTTGAGTAGCTTTGCACGAAATCCAAAACAAGCAAACAAACATAACGATCTAATATACCCTGGATTTAGCTCACATTTGAAACTGTAATTTGTAGAAACATTATGAATAAATATAGTAACCTGATGTAGTAGGTTTTTGTAATAAGCGGATTTACTAAATGAATAATTTTGTTTCAAGGCATCCATGGTGAATAAAATAGGTCATGCCCAGATACATGTGTGTCACACAAGTCCTTGTAAATTATAGTCACAGAAAAAAAATAGAGTTCAACGATCTGGTGCAATGCATTCACCACTCTTCTAAATCCACACCTGTCATATTATTCGTCCAAAGAAGTGTGTGTAAGGTAAGGTTATTTTTCTTGATTTTCTGAGAATTGGTCGAAGCAGAAAAGTGAACTTTGAATTTAGAATTGCTTTATATAAGAGAAAGCAGAACAATATGTGTTATTTAATGGTAGTTAGCAAACACTAGAAAAATTCCATATCTCTAAAATGATTGTTGGTGAAAATAACGTAAGTAAAAGCGTATCCAAACTGTTAAACCACCTATTAATTTTAAAACTGTTTGGCCAATCTTCGAACTTGGTCACTTACATTTGACAAAAAAAGTTTTCATCAATCTTAGTATCATATATGTCATATAGCTCATCATATGTCATATAGCTCATCATATATGTCAGCATCTACGTATTTAACCAAAACTCATTCGCCATCAATTGAATGGCAACACAAATACAAGTCCATAAAAATTTTCAACATTCATTCATTTAAAAAAATGACTATCGTATGTGCAAAAACCATTACTTTATTTCAAAACACAATTTTAAATAAGAGCACTCTCCTCATAACAATTACTTCTTTCACTGGGACTGTACATGAGGGTTTGGTTATATCTTTATTGAGGTAAGTAGTGAATGTCGTGCTGAAAAACTGGAGTTCTTAAAAAACTTTTTTAAATAAACAGTATTACTTTTAATATATAAAAACTTTAGAATTTGTTGCAACGATTAGTAATTGCTAGCACAAATAATCGCTCCTACTGCGGCGTTTTGCTAGTATAAAATAATATTCTTTATTATAGATCTTCAAATATATCTAATAATAACTGATTTGGAAGAAAACTGTACAGGTTTTTATTAAAACCCTCTGAAATCATTTTAGAAACTCTTATTTGAAGAAATGCTATGAATCATCGAATTTTGATTGCAACAAACATTAAAGATACGTGCTTTGTGAAACTTCTCAATCACGAACACCTAGAGAGAAGACGTAATACAAAATATTGATATAAAG